>CM074181.1:30724613-32169613 GCA_037179385.1 Holothuria scabra
GTTGCCATGGCGTCGTCCATTTCGCTCTACGGTCGTTCCTCTCAATTTTTTTTTTTTTTCGAAAAAAAAAAAAATACCGAAGATTGATACAGTTAATTGGGAGGTTGCTGTAACAGCTGTAAAAGTAAAATACCAGAGTTGAAGGAATGTGTTATTTCTCACTGAGGATACAGATACAGAATGACTTACTTCCGTGATTCGGAGCATCTTTGTTGTCTGAGGGTATAGCCATCAGAATATGGACAAAGGCTTACTGTACTCGCAAGAATGGAGTATTTTCTCCAAGAATACCGTAAAATGTAAGCAAAGAGCTACTACACAATACCAGCCTTCTTGCTGAAGCTGTCGCCCATCATCTGATCATACTGACCTGGAATAGCTGTCTCGGTATTATTACACAACTCGTCTTGTTGCTAGGCATATCAGAGCAGGGATATGTAACACTCAGGAATATACCTTCATCCTACAGATATATAGGTCCCATCAACGATGAGCTGTAGATGCCGTGTCTGGGGGACATAATAAATGACACTTGCTTTTGACTTAACGTCCAGATAGGCGTATGAATGTTCATGGTGGAACTACAGCCAGTTGCTGTATATAGGGATCGGGTTTGATGTCAAAGATTCACTGGACGGGACATTCTATCTATTTCCTTTTATTCTCACTGAAGTTAACCCTAAAAAATGAATCGTGTTGTGTTGTGGTAGATAGAGAGCTGTGTTGGTTCGGGTTAAGGACCCTGTACTAAAACAAGGAGACGATTTTGATCAAATGGATGTTTGCAATTATAGAGACAAGAGCCTTTGATCTACAAGAGACATCTGTAAAGAGAGATGTTACTCTCAATATCCATTGTTTTTTTAGTTTTTTGTTCTTTTCTTGGCGTTGCAGATATGCTAAGGCTACCCTAGCATTTTATTAATCAGATGTTGCCATCTCGCCAAAGGTGCATGTAGGCGAGATATGAATTAAAGTAGGCCCGCCAAGGGCTCCACGGGCTCTTCGTGGGTACCACCCTATCAGCCACTACATGCCCACGCCCTCTACATATCGCGTTACCGTTATATGAATTTCAAGTGTTGGGCGTAGGTGGACGGAAAGGTTGGATATACATGTGTCACTTCTCTTGAGATATCTGCATAAATCTAGTCACGTGGATCATATTTATTGTCATCAGTTACAGATGAAAACCAGTCAGTCAAATTTAAAGGCAGTCATTCGTCACCCTAAACTAGTAACTACTGAGTTTCAGTATACATGTATCAAAACTCTCAATTGGTACAGCTCTTTGATTGGCATCGCATTCAAACAATGCATCATAGCTAAATTACACAGCATGGGCACTGAGAGTGTCTTGATTACACATTATGGACTTGTACGGCCATTGGGACAAGCCATGAAGCAATAAACAAATATTGTGTCTGGATAAAGATGAGTTTTAGATAAATGTGGGAGGGGCTAGAAGTAAGTAGGTTGGGAGAATTGGAACTGTTTGGGATGATGAAAATATGCCTTTAAAGAGTAATTCTCTATCATATGTTTGTATACAACGCGTGTGTTTTAGAACTATTCATGGTAACCACGCACCGTCAGAATGCACCAAGTATCCAAGTTCTTGTAAAGCTATTAAAATAAGTTGGTTCCGGTCTTAGTGAATGCAACATTGGCCACAAATACCAGTCACTGCCATGCTTGGCGACAGTCGCATATATATGCCACAGGATAAGCAGTCTGTGACCAGGGAGTTGCAACAGGATGGAAGAACTACCATGATTTGACTTTGGAATAAGTCTAAAAATAAATCCGTTGATGATGCTATAGTGGCAACTTGCAACCGGGTTTAATGTATCGTAGTGTATGGATAAAAATGTGCGGTATACATTGATAATCAATAACGGTGATCCACAGCCAGCTCCTCTACCACGCGGAGTAGACTATGCTTACTTGAATTTCCTAAACACCAATGCTGTTGAGGATATGAATGAATAAGGTACTGTGTTTTGCAGCCTGCTACGTACGGTACACAACCCCGACCATTCCGACCGAAAGGGTTTCTTCTCGGTTGCCGTTTGGATATCCACCCCGCCACTGTCTGCCTGCACCACCGCGACGGACCGCTTGACTATTGTTAACCATATCGCAACGCCCCCCCCCCCCCCACACACACACACACACACACCATTAAGTATAGCCTACATTGAAATGTGCTAGGCTGTTAAGGTAAAACTTTTTTTGTTTTATTTTGTTCACTGAGAATTGTTGGGGAGGGATTTCCCTGCAAGGAGGTCAAGGGTGAAAACAAGCCCCGTAAATACGGGATTATCCTGTATATATAAAATAAGTAAAGTCATTTACACGTGTATGTGTGAATGTAAATCATTATTATGCTTTCAACAGTTGGTAAGCTGTTTTTGTGGTCAGTAGATATTTAAAGTCAGACAGTAAACAATCGTGTCTAGATAGCAGAGTTATTTTAAATATACTTTATTTGATCAATATGGATTTGTCTAAGGTATTCACAGCTGATTACACGGTTAATCTCGTTATAGCAAGCAGCTGTATTGAACCAACAAAGAATAAGCTGACGGCGTCTATGAAATGTACATGGTTCCGAACAGCCTAACCTAGGAATAATTTGACCCTTATTCCAATGAGCAACCAGGGCAGGTAGATATTACGTTAAATAATAGACTCCTGTGCACGTTGTCCACCATTTTTCCGTGCTTTGTGTGTTTTAACTTTTAGGTTAATGTTTGGTAGTGAAAATATAAACTGAACGTTGGGCCAGTCCGCTTTTGGCCAGTGCTGGAGTCTTTTCTCGATTTCGACTGGTCATGCAAAAATCCGGAATATAGGGATAAACTGACCAAGGGAGCTGCCACTTGTGGCGAATAAAAATACCAATTTTGCAATACATACATACACACACGTAAAAACACACACACTCACTCAGAAATCAGAGTTCCTTCCCCCATTTTTGCATCGGCTGAAAGTGCTGTTGTTTTTTAATCTAAAGTTATCTCATTTATTGGACCTATTTACAGTGATGTGTATTTCCGATATACCTTGCTTACTGATCGCTGTTTATCTCCCGCCCACTCTCCCCACAAATCCTTGATCATTTCTTGAGTAAAAAGAAAAAAAAGGTTGTTGACAACACGGTGTTGTATTCGTCGGCACGTGCAGGTCAAGGTGGGACTTTCCCCCTCCCCTGAAAAATAAAAAACTTTAAGAAAATAATAATCAACATTTATTAAGATATCGGTAGGAAATTTCCAGGACGTAAGATTTCAACAAAAAAGAAAATAACGAAATGCAACTCAGCCTGGGAAGTGTTTTTTTAGTGATCTGTAAAACATTTGTATTAAAAGGACTCCTCACACCTTTAGATAGTTTGCCTACAGATTTCACCCTCTGTAAATTTCATGGCTACACCCAATTTGAAAAAGCACTAAAATATGTCAATTCAGTTTTTTCTAGGAGTGTGAAGAATTATTTTCCTCTCAGGTTTGATCAATTAAATTTTTACCACACTCATTTTTCCCTACGGACTTCCTTGCTTGTTGTCTGGAGGCATACCTTAACTAATAGCTGATTGTAACCTGCATGTGTCACGGTTGTTACGTAGAAATTGCCCAACGATGTGGTTGTTCTTGTCTTTAGATAAGAGTAACACCTTGACCCGGGCAAAGGGGGCTTAGATATGATATGTGATAGGCCTTCTCTCTGTAAGCAGCGTATGTACCATGCATGACGAGGGCAATAGGGAGTTTTCTGAGAACGGCACATTCGGGGCCTTAGTAGCCTACATTCTAACTGATACTAGGTCAAATTTCCGGCGTTTTGATTTCAGAAACGGACCTTTGTAATCAGGTAATGCATCAGGTCAATTGATTTATGACCACATTGTTCCAATGCATACAAACAATTTGAAGATACCTGTTCTTTCAAACTCTTAAAATAGTTAGGTACCGTAAGTCTTTACCCAAGGATTAGGTCCGCATGATGGCGCCTCCTAAAGTGTTAGGTGCAGAGCAACCAAAAGTTCAAATATTCATTTGTGAGGAAATTTCCCAGACGTATAAAAGTTTCTTGTATAGTTGTAACCATCTTAGGTGGTTCCCTAACAGATTAGTGTGGAAGGTGAATGCCCGGCCCAAACTTTGGTCAACGTTTACTCACCTCTTTTTGAGTTTGAAAGAGGTACGTCACATGTCACGTCATTGTACCTCATTTTCTCCACACTTGATCTATGATGGTACTTAATATTTAGATCACGAGATGCCATGCATAAATTCTTGTTGACATGTTTGTGCGGGCTTCGAAACGCACGCGACCTTTCCAGCTGTCAAAGGACTAAGGGAATGAAATAAAAGAACTGGTAGGCTTTCGGCCTACGATAAGTAATAATCATTCCCTCGTTTTCGAAGTGAAACAGTATTTATCACATGACTTAAAACACCTGACGAGTATACTTTAGAAATATATACTGACTGTTATACTACAGAGACGGTAGAACACAAGTTTATAACAGGTATAGATGGCTATCGAAAGGACGGCGACAATGTCAGATAGTGCATGACTTAAGCACCTCTGCATGTGAATTTAAATCAGAAAATGAAGTCACAGGGAATTTGGAAAGACACTCTACACCCTTTTTTAAACCGGCCAATTTTTTATTATGCCACCTGGCCTTGTCCCTTTCGCTGAACGGTTGAAATACAAGAAAGAAAACGTTCCCTGCCGTCAGCGTCACTGTATTAGTGACTCGAGTCACCAGTTTTCAAACTTTTAAGTGATTCGAGTCGAGTCATTGCCCCGAGTCACTGTACTATTTCAATGGGCAAATTACTCCTGAATTCTATCGAGTCACTGTCATTTTAAGAGGGAGTGACTCGAGTCGTGACTTGTTGCAACACTGCCTGCCGTACCTTACATTCCGCCCTCACAGCAATCACAAACGATGTTGACTGAGCAGGGCGTTGCTAGCCTCTGAGCAACTCCCTGGACTGAGTTATGGACCTAGGCTTCGTCAAATCTGTTTAACGCGATGAGCGTCCTACCGTCCGCTACTGTCAATCGGGGTAACTACCACTCTGTTTGAGGAAACTCCGTCTGCTAAGTGGACTTATGACCCCCCCCCCCCCTTTCAGTTAGTTAGTTAATTAGATAGTGTTTTACGGCCCAGTTTCCAGCCAATTGGTTCAAGTCGAGCCGGCCACGACCTTTTTGTCAAGTTGTGGCTCAATGGCTTGTTTTCCCTACTCCATTGCTTATGCTAACAGCCAAGCGCTATGGTAGAAGGATCCTCCTTTCGGAGTTGCTGCATCCATGCTGGGTGTCCGCTAGTTAGTATGAAACTTGCATGTATATGTAATGGTACTAGTTTCACAAGCATTAGCCAGCTTATATACCTATTAACCCTATAGTACTGCAGATCCGTAGCCAAGTTTGGCCCCCCCCCCCCAGCCGTTATTCATGGTTGAAGAATACTAGAGCAATTGCAAGATCCTTTGAACCTGACAACTATATAAGTGCACAATTTCCCATTCGAAGACTTAAAAGATTATTGTTTGCTCCAAAAGGATGTAATTTTGTGTTGCATTTCGCGTCACGCATTAAAAAACGTGATTGCTAATACTAGCTTGCTTGTCGATCAGTCGGTAGCAGAACACGCTTATTTCGAGTAGGCACGCTGCGCCCACAACGCGACGGATCGAAGTCGTCGCGGTGCAAACTAAAAGACCCCTGTGAAGAAATAACGGCAGTTTGAAGTATATGATGTGTCGTGTGAAAAAGTGAGATTATGGCGTAACCTTTAGCAAATAGCAGTGAGTGCGAAGGTTGTCGAACACATTTTCATAAAAAAAAAAATTTTTGTCACCCTTGACATTTGTTTTCGGGGGATGGTGTTGGGCCCTATTGGACACAACAACAATATGTTGGACACCCCATTAACGGGAAAATGTTAAAAGTGCCCCAAACTTATCTGGAACAACGTCAGCTGTAAATAGCACATTTTTCTTCTTTTTTCTCCACGAAGAATGTTTCATATTTTGTGACCTTAGTATTGCTCATGAAAGGCACACCAAGCAGTTACTTCTAGTATAAAAATTTCTTATTTGAGGAGATAAATGTTGACACATGACTATCAACAGCCAATTATGAAACAGGAGAGTCTACCTCAAGTTGGGGTGACTGCTCTTGCCCTTAAAGTTATCAGAGACGAGCTACGAAGGGATGTTGGGGGTAAGGACGACCCAACTTTGTTTACTGAAACAAAAGAGTAAGAATTGTTAGTCTCTTGTAAAACGTGATATAGGAAATAATTACCGTGTGTCACTCGTATTAATAGAGATCACGCGGTTCATCCATGTACTATTTCCTTAATCTGTCGCCAAGTTCCGAGTTCTATGCGTTTAACAATATTGCGAATACAGTACCGTATTTCATCGTTTTGAAGCTTGAAGTGCCCTGCTGCCTCACGCCTGCCAAAATGTCAGAGCAGAGGTGTACAGTAAGGCAAGGTATGGTGCTACAAAAATGCTACTCTCATAGGGGAGCCTGAGGATTGAATGTCTACGGTAGTATGTGATTGGAGTGTGGCATGCAGGAGGTGGGCCTAATGGTGTCCCCCTCCAAGTTGGGGAAAAAAGAATCTTTAGGTTTTCAATGAGTGCAATATTTTCGGCTCAAACCTTATGAAGTTTATATAGTAATTCCGTTTGAGGGGATTTTCTATATATTTTTTCAAGCTTGGGTCACGAAGTGGGGAGGGGGGTACCGTATCAACTCGGCGAACCAACCTTTGACTACACGCTTGGGTACACTAACTGAATACAGTTATTTAAGGATACCCTTGGGTAATTCGTTTTCTAAAGCATTGCTCATTTTATATTAATAGAACTTAGAAAGGTCCAAACCCACCCAATCTTAACCCTGTGGGTGCAGCAATGATGACTGAAGCAATGAAACATTGAGACGTTAAGAAAATCAATTGGTTAAATCCTGAGTCATTTCACCTCCCAATAGAATGTAATATCGTTTTTACAATGGATAGAATGAAAGTATTGTAAGACAGGTGGCACTGTTTCACTAGTCATGTGTCTTTGACCAATATTTAAACTAAATTTAGGCAACACACGGAAGCCAATAATTTGATCAGTTTTATTATTATTGTATTGTAATTTGCATACCTATGACGTCTTATCTAGCCGCTTGTGTATGAAGATTTTGGTATTGTATATGAAACAGGAAGTTGCAACAGACCTCCTGTATGAAACAAACTGATATAACACTGCAAGTGAGTCAATTCAGAAACACTTTGGGACATGATTTATGTACTTCCAATGTTTTCATTGCTTGTATGTTCATGGACCGCCATGCCGCAAAGTCAAAGCATTCTATAAATTTGCATCTGCGCTATATGCTAATATGGTTCACCATATAGTTTATCTGAGCAAATTCGACCTGCCGTGACTTCCCGTCTTTCGGTGTTATGAGGTGCATCCAGTCGGCGTCGTCTTTTACGTGGCCTTTGGGATCTATGCACCATGACTCATGGTCAGCCCACATTTCAAGCCCGGTCGCGGTGTTCAAAAGGCCCGCAAAATATCGAAGGTTTCGGGTGTCTAGAAAAGTAAGACCTCGAAACATAAGACCTAAGACCTAAGACCTAGAAACATAAGACCTAGAAACATAAGACCTAGAAACATAAGACCCTCAAAAATACTGTAATGGGTGCTTGATTATTTTTCATCAGGGTCTAATGAATTTTCTACAGACACCTGTGCAGGTGTCTAGAAAAGTTAGACCAGGAGAAAAAATTTATAATGCCGTTTTCAGGAACGCTCCGGCATACTGTAACACATTTTTTACAATATGATTAATGCTTAAATAAATCAAGACCTGGATGCCGGTTATTTTTCATCAGGGTCTTACTTTTCTAGACACCTGTGTGGGTGTCTAGAAAAGTAAGACCTAGAAACATAAGACCTAGAAACATAAGACCTAGAAACATAAGACCTAGAAACATAAGACCTAGAAACATAAGACCCTCAAAAATACTGTAATGGGTGCTTGATTATTTTTCATCAGGGTCTAATTAATTTTCTACAGACACCTGTGCAGGTGTCTAGAAAAGTTAGACCAGGAGAAAAATTCATAATGCCGTTTTCAGGAACGCTCCGGGAGACTATAATACAATTTTCATGATATGATTAATGCTAAAATAAATCAAGAACTGGATGCTGGTTATTTTTCATCAGGGTCTTACTTTTCTAGACACCTGTGTGGGTGTCTAGAAAAGTAAGACCCGGAGAAAAATTTATAATGCCGTTTTCAGGAACGCTCCGGCATACTGTAACACATTTTTTACAATATGATTAATGCTTAAATAAATCAAGAACTGGATGCCGGTTATTTTTCATCAGGGTCTTACTTTTCTAGACACCTGTGTGGGTGTCTAGAAAAGTAAGACCTAGAAACATAAGACCCTCAAAAATACTGTAATGGGTGCTTAATTATTTTTCATCAGGGTCTAATTAATTTTCTACAGACACCTGTGCAGGTGTCTAGAAAAGTTAGACCAGGAGAAAAATTCACAATGCCGTTTTCAGGAACGCTCCGGGATACTATAATACAATTTTCATGATATAATTAATGCTAAAATAAATCAAGAACTGGATGCTGGTTATTTTTCATCAGGGTCTTACTTTTCTAGACACCCACACAGGTGTCTAGAAAAGTAAGACCCTGATGAAAAATAACCGGCATCCAGTTCTTGATTTGTTTAAGCATTAATCATATTGTAAAAAATGTGTTACATAATGCCGGAGCGTTCCTGAAAACGGCATTATAAATTTTTCTCCGGGTCTTACTTTTCTAGACACCCACACAGGTGTCTAGAAAAGTAAGACCCTGATGAAAAATAACCAGCATCCAGTTCTTGATTTATTTTAGCATTAATTATATCATGAAAAATGTATTATAGTATCCCGGAGCGTTCCTGAAAACGGCATTATGAATTTTTCTCCTGGTCTAACTTTTCTAGACACCTGCACAGGTGTCTGTAGAAAATTAATTAGACCCTGATGAAAAATAATTAAGCACCCATTACAGTATTTTTGAGGGTCTTATGTTTCTAGGTCTTATGTTTCTAGGTCTTAGGTCTTAGGTCTTATGTTTCGAGGTCTTACTTTTCTAGACACCCGTGTATTCGGTTTCTTAGTTAATCATCTCAAGGAGTTGAACGTGTTAATTGATCCCTGGGACTGCATGACACCTTCTTAGATCGGACACGGTCAAAGTCCAACGGTCCCTGTCCGTTGCCCATTAAAAGGCATTGCGATTAAGGTAACGTCAAAGTAAGATTCGATCTACTACTGACTTCTCCTTTGCGAAATATTTAACTGTATATTTTAACGTTTGGGCCATTTTTATTCGGCCTTCAATTTTGCTTCAAAATGAAAGTTTTCCCCTTTTATACATACTCTCAACCTAAAACTAGTGCATCACGCTTATGCCTCAAAATTCCTCTCTGATACAAAACCATGAATGAATTGACAGATTGACTGGTTCTGTGTTTATATCAAATGAAAAGGCATCTTACATCACGTTTCATTGTATGCGAACGAATTATACGATATATGTTATAATTCAGCAAAGAAACTGCTTCATATTGTCGACCCTGTACATAATTTTGTACTGATTGAAGTGTGATCATATGTTTACGTATTGCGTTCGTTGTCACGTATGTTCGTACGTTATATATCATAATTAGGTCAAACTTTTTCTGTCCGCTTCATGTCTTCAGGGGAAACTGACCGTCAAATATTAACTTTACATAAAAATCTGAGATCACGTCCGCACTTTAGCGCGCTCTGCTGATTTGCTGACGTGGTGTCCAGTCTTACCGAGTTCAAGGATAAAATTCCGACCGCTGTTTATGTTAATTGGTCGAGTCCCTGGTCAGTCTTTGGGTCATGCAAGAAGTCTTATCATATTTACAGTTTTGATAAAATATCGACGCGGGAACGGCTTCTAATTACAACTGAGAGACCAAATTATGACCTGAGGTCAGTGACCGGAATTCATTCACCAAGTCTGAAAAAATTGTCACGTAGCCAAATTTAGAATTATGAAACAAAGCAGTGATTGAATGAAATATCTGTGCGTGTTTTCAAACAACTAATTGGTCTAAAACTTCACTTTCAGCTTTTAAAAGTACAATGATCGTTGTTTTTATTTAAATTTGTTTGTTTGGTTGGTTGAAATTTTTCTCTTTTTTATTTCTGTGTTGCTTCATGTCACCGTAACATTTTATGAGTTTTATTTAATGTTATCAATAAGTTCGTGGTTTTTGTCATCATCCAAGCGTCGACCCCCAACATGGCCGTCAATCCTGCAGAGGACACATACCTCCAATTTTTGAAATGCATTCTTTGGCTTTATAGCTTTTAACCCCCATTTGAGTAAAGATTGACTCTATGTCCTGAACTGTCGTCGTCGTCGTTCTAACAATAAACGAATTAAGTAATTCTTTGGGGGCTATGCACATGCGCACATCCTCCAAATCTCCTGGATAAACAAACCAACCCCGCATCTTGAACACGTGTTCAAAAATTTGAGTTTGCATAAAAATTTGGTGACATCATTCTTTCTTTATCCATCCATAATACAGTTGCCATTATAAAAGGTGGAATCTTAAAGTGTGCCTTATGTCAAAATATTTAAAAAAGTGTATTAAAGAGCACGGAAAATGAATTCTAACAGTCCAACTCCCATCTGCATAGGACATACCTGAGCTGAGAAACAAAATGTTGAAGTTTATATACTTAGAACAAATTGGTCCATCGCACAATAATTTGTGACCTTCTTGTTGTACAACTTTCATTGCCTGCTTTGTTTCCCTTTTAAAATTAAAAATGTTTCTATGATCTTGAACACTTCCCGTTTGCTTGCCTATAGCATGTTCCACAGAGAGGGCTTAATTAATAACATCACCCCATAAGAGTAAAAGCCCTGTCACACCTTGGGTGCAGTAACTTTTAGAAAAACAAAGGAATACAAAGATTGTAATTTAAGTATTACAACAATGACATCACAAATTATTGTGCAATGTTTCATTTTAAGTTGAGTGAATAAACTTCAATATTTTATATCTCAGCTTAGGAATGTTCTACGAAGATGGGGGGCTGACTGTTAGAATTCATTTTTCATGCTCTTTAAATAGTAATATCTATTTTTTATTTTATTTTTTTTTACTTGAGGTACACAAGTTGGGTTTCGTCCAGTCGAATGTGTCTAAATTGCTACTGTGTTGTCAAAAAACATATGTAGTTTAATCTACGGAAACATAGGCCTGATACCCCTATTTTCTCTTGGGTTGGCTATGATCACTTGAGTTTTATGTTTAGTGTTAAATGCACGTGGTGCACGAAATGCAAGGGAACTCTGTACACCATGCGCTAAGCTCGGCGTTTTGTCATGTAGGATCCATGGCTGTGTCCAACACAATTCCGACATTCGCCAATCAAATTACCGAACTCGCTTCAGTTGAAGTCGCCATTGTCAAAAATCTCAAGTTATCATTATTATATAAAAAGACCTTTAAAGCTGCTAGGTTTGGTTTTACCAACAATGTCCCTTCAGCGATTCAACCCCAGTTCGAAGCTATTTCATTGTCTAACACCACGTGACTTTGTCCTGAGTTTTAGGCCACTTCGAAAGTCCTTAATGGCTCCTTCGCTTTGAACCCTCCAGCTGAGGGCGACGTACCTTCATGGAGTGGCAAGATAATAAATATAATACCCATCCTTCGACTTCATATGCCAGGCAGGAAGTTACATCATCAGAAATTGCATGTTGCTGGCCGTCGGCCCTAAAGACCCAGTTCTTTCACCCCAAAGAGTACAAATTCTCCTAGCCTTCTTACTTAAGCTCCTCCCACAATTTTCTGAAATTCATCCTCATCCAAATACCATCTCAGTTTATTGCTTCAAGCTGAGTATAGAAAAACTCAATAAATAATCGAAACACTCTGAGTACCGTTCATGCTGCGTAATATTAGCTTTGGTACTCTGCATTGTTTGAAATAGCTGTCAATCAAAGAGCTGAGCCAATTGAGAACTTTGGTACCCCGTACAAAAACTGTAGTTTGGGGTGAGAGGTTTGGTCCTTTAAATCTGTTGACTCAGTTTCATGCAGTTCGGTACGATCTTAAAGCGGCAAAGTTGTTTTAAAATTTGTCACAACTTTAATTCTGCACAGTTGAGTTGAACCAAACAAAATAAAATGGTCAAGCACAGTCTTACGTCGTGGTTGGTTACATTGTAGTGTAAACTGTCACCAGGCGCGTAGACAGAATTGTGTCATTGGGGGTGGGGGAGGGGTGGGCACGACATGAGGGAAAATCTAAGGATAGATGGAAAAACCTGCTATTTTAAGGTGTTTTTTGCTTTGCAAAGTTGGGTCACGGGGATTTCTACCCCCCCCCCACCCCCGTGGCTACTCCACTGAATATCACGGTATAGTCGTGCATACGCACTCTAAAAGTAAAAGAGTGCACTTATTCACTCTTTGATAGAGTGAAAAGTGTACATTCACTCTATCTGAGTGATAATTCACTCCAAGACGAGTGAAACTCACTCCAAAAAGAGTGAAATTCACTACAGGAAGAGGGAAAATTCACTTTTCCACGAGTGCCTGCAATGATCACTCTTTTTTTAAGAGCGATCCCTGTAGGCACTCCATCAAGAGCGAAACTTCGCTCGTTTTAAGGGAATTTTGCTCTTTTTGGAGTGAATTTCAATCTTCTTGGAGTGATTTATCACTCTAATGGAGTGAATTCACACTTTTCACTCTATCAAAGAGTGACTAAGTTTACTCTTTTGATTTTAGAGTGTGTGTGGAATTATTTTTTCCGACAAATATTGAGAGATCTTCATTCAACATCAATTACACCAAATTAACCTTTCTTCTAACCTTAAAGGCCTTTCCAATGTTTCTGTATTGGTAAACAATCGGTTCACAAGGTGAAACGAGAGACTGGAACAAAGGTTTAATATTCTTTGTCAAACTGTGATCCCCATCCCCCCCCCCCCCCTCTCTTAAACTGCACGATAATGGCGGTACTATTGAAGTGTTTTATACTTAGTTGCAAGTAGAGAAAAAGTTTCAGCAATTAATGTCGAATCTCGGATTCTAGTTTAAACATCTGAAAATCCTCGAGCATCCAAATTTTATGTGCCAGAGTTAAGACAGTTGTACTTCCGGCGGAAGTTCACCTTTATGATATTCAAAAATTATTACATGTATTTTGAAAAAGATCCTTTCAAACACAAGGTACCGTATACTATAATTTAAACCCACGAGTCACTTGAAATTTAAATACAGTTTATTCTAATGCATCTTCGCGCACGTGTTCTATGTAATAATAGATCGTAATCGCGTGTTAAAAAAGGAGACTTTTCTCAAATCCCAAAATAATTTTTATATTTTGTGCAAAATGACCACAAATCCTGGGAACTCCCGTGAGGTTAATCTAAAGTTTGATATTCATAGGGTACATTATTTTTTCATTTTGAAATATCAACGCTGTTTTGACAAGTAAATGAATAAAGTATGGTATATTCTTAACACTTATTCAAAAGGAATTTCACAATCTTTTGAAATGTTCTTAAAAAATGACCGATGACGGTGATGTATAAGATGTCGATCGCCTCCATCACAGGCAAGGAGGTACCGGTAATTTACATCCCACTGGAGCTAATTAGTGACTTGTGATGTCAATCAGTAGTGTGCATGGGGTTGATGCTTCAAGAATCTACGCAGAAAGTTGTTGTGATAACTCCTTGGTCTATGCAATCACATCATCTGCATTCAAAAACTAAGTTCCCCCGCTGCGCGAGCATTCATCTTTTGTTCTAGCCGAAACGCCCCTCCCCCACTTCAAACGTGTTGGATCTATGCAACGTTTATGGTTCCACAAATATTCAGTTGTGATCCCAGAGAAACACAAAAATGCAACGTTGAGAAGTTCCAACCTCTTTTAGTCTTTTTCCTATATTTCGGAAGACCCTTTCTTCAACTTTACTATTGTGGCAAATATACATAGGTTGTTGGTAAGATTTTTTCAGCATTGTCCGGTAGCATTGATGGGAAAATGAAAAGGAGACCCTCCGACGAGGCAGTTTCATTAAAAAACGAAATCCTTTTCAGTTTTACTCAATGAAAACAAAAGATGAAATCTTTTTCACTGTAAACGTCATTTTTTTCGGCGCGTTTCGCGAGCTTTATATTTTGAGATCTGCATAATTTCGGCAACCAATCTATCCGGGCATAGGAGAAGCTGTCCTCTTGGCATGTAGGCAGAACTTAGCAGCACCCATGGATGAACCTGCATGCAGTTTTCCTTTGACAGTTTGGGCAATGAATTATACCAACAACTTTCTTAGTAGGCCTACCCCACATATTGAAACGATTGGCACCATTTTGCGTTTTTGCCCCTGCACTTAGACTCCTCACCAGGACAGAAAAAACGTTTCAGGAGAGATGCCCCCTATTCAAAATCAAATCGACGCCCTTATGAGAACGGAATATATCTTAAGAGTAAAATGATGGACATATTTCATTTACCTGATTCGATGGTTCCAACCCGGACCCCTTGAATTGGCAAAGTCAACTGCCGAATATTGCAGCAATCAGAAAATGTTGTGTGCGTGTATGTTCGAGTTAGATGCAGATTTAGGACCGTCTCTAATCAATTGGTGTTACTATATTTCGGGCTAGAGGTGGCCGCCCCTTCACAAAATATTTTTCGCCAAATAGACAATTAAGAATCTCCCCCCCCCCCCTACCACTTTCAACTTAAATGCATTTGATTTGATCGTCCTTCAAAAAATATTCGCCCTATAATTCGTGTCTGAACGACATCTAAAATAGCGGTTTTCTCTCTATCCTGAGACTTTTTCCTTATTTCGTGCCCCAAGCCCCCCCCCCCCCCCCATGACACCAAAACCCTCATCCTCCCCATAACACAATCCTGGCTACGTTCCTAAACTGGGCCGAAAAACTCCATCTAACTAACTCTGAAATCTTAACCAAGTGTGCAAACTTGATTTCATTAGATGATAGTTGCAACTGGACAGGTCCTACTATTGGATCGTGGTTCAATTTGAGCCCCGTTACCCACTTAGGTTGAAAAAGTCACAAACACTGCCGAATTGATCATTTTTAGAACCGTCATTTCGTTTCGTATTGCTCCATTTCGCGTCCCAAAAACTAAGCGGGTAACATATTTTTCTCTAAAGGGAGGGGGCTTATTAAACCCCCATGACCATGTCATAGTCACTCCAACAATCCTTCCAGGATACAAACGTGACTGTCTGTAAACAAATGACGCACGACTTACAAATGTGCAGCTTTCACGGAGATAATACAGTGACTTCTTTCAACTCATTTGCCGAGAAACTCTCAGAAAATAACGTCATCGTCAATTGTTCCGGCATTCATAGCAAAAGAAAAGGTTTACGTATATAAACCGTGGCCCCAAAAGAGGTCAGTCTCGTTAATGCACCTGAACGTGTTGAAGAATCCGATCACCTGCGTCACTGAGAATGTATATATTTAAAGAAGCTTACAGAAATTGTTTTTCATGTTTGTTGTCATAGAGACGTTGATAAATTACAGGTTGAAATAAAATGATCTACCAACAATCGTAGATTAAATATGATTGCCTACAAAAGGACTAATCGTTTACATAATTCACTCTGGCCCGATCCAGAACATTTTACGATGATTTTCGTTCCCCTCATACTGTCATAGTGTGCCATAGGCCAGCGAGCACACGAATTTTCTTGCACGTGTGCGGCGTCATCAACAGTTTTGCATTTATTTTCCTTTATAATTTTGAACATAATTGCCATGAATAAAAAAAAATGGAGGATATCCCATCCGTGTTGAAACGCCACCCCAAGCACCTCTTCAGGCTTTGGGTCCCTTCAGACGTCAATTGTAGAATTTCTTCACATCGTTTTAAAATTTTGTTCTTTACTTATCAGTCACATGAGACTTGCGCCATAACCTTTACATTCTTCATAATGGTTGGGTACGTTCTCTGATATATATGAACTGAACGAAGGTGGGTATGCCCCTTGAAAAATTACGTTACCTTCCTCCCTCCTAGTCAACCAAGCCCTCTCCATAGAACACATTTTCATCATTTCAAATTTATCCACTTAGGTAATATTGTTTATCGTTGGCTCTCAGCTCGGGCCTTTTACACACACATTTCTCGTGCGGGGTAACTGCGACACAGGTCTGTTCGCTTACGTCATGTTTTTTTTAAAAAAAAAAAACCTCCGCGGCAGACATCGACCTTCGATCGCATTATTGATCTTCACTTGGCGACAGTCCAACCTGACTGCCATATACTCACTCTGTGGATGAAACACAGAGTATTGCGAAATGTTTATTATTATCAGCGCGTTATTCGAGGATGTGTTACCAGATTACTCTGAACAAAGTCCGCGTTGTGCAATGGTCATTCCTAACTGGTATTTATATTACATACCAGCTCTCATACGGGGTTATTTCATCCTCTTCTCAACTATTTCATGTCGAAGCTGTAATGCGAGCTAGTTTTATCTCAAACAGGGTAATTAATGATGTTGGAGCTGATGCAGGAATCATGCACAATCACTTTTGTTGCAGCAGTCATTCGAACTTAGTAGGGTGGAGAAACGCAAATGAACACATACCACAGTTTACTTTTTTAATTTCTGCAACTTTTTTCTTTATTGCATCCCATATTCCTTCATGTATAAAAAATAACTCTATTTTTTACATTTCATACATTTTTCGCACAGTACAGGTCTTTGGAATATAAATAATAATAATAATAATTATCAATATAAAGAAAAAATCTTTTCCTGGTATTTCTGTCAGCCAAAATAGATACCCATAAACCTGACGGTAGAAGAAGAATTGACAGACTTTCCCCTAAGAGTGTTTTGCTTGTGTTAAACCCCCTGAAATATGCCCAGCAAAGGTTGTCCACATAATAACGGAACTGGACAGAAGCTTCTCAAAGTAAAGCCCACTGGTTCTAAAAAGGTGGTCATAAAAGCCATCCCAACTTTAACAGAATTCATCAATGATTCCATTATGGAGATTAACTTTACCAAAATTTATGTATCTCTCATAAGGGACTTAACCTTAAGCTTGCATATTCGTTTTCAAGTGAATGATGTTTTTGTTTCGATGTGTAAGTATGAATTAACTCAAAGCAAAATTAAAACTTAAAATGTCTATCTGGACAAGATCATAATTTTGTTATGCAAGATGATATTTTTAATGATTCAGATGCTATAACCAGAGGTAACAATGGTTCAATATATTTTCATAAATAAATTATGTGAAACTGTTATCTATAACATTACATTAACTAAAAATAAGTGACACACACACAAAATAGAAATTATTTAAATGGCATTCTCAACCCAAGTCAAATATCACTGGAATTCATCACACTTTAGTTCCTCTACATACCAAACCAACCAATAACATCACAGTTAAACAAGTGAATGGATTTGCAGAATGCAGATCATCAGCGACAACAACTGAAAAGTTGAAATTGTCTGTGAAAATTTCGAAAAATCTCCGAGTCAAAATTGTCAAAAGCTTTAAAACTTTGAAAATATTTTCGATTGCAGTTACTGATGGAACTTCTTGCTATGTTCAAAAAAGAAACTTGTTCTTACGAAAACAAGCTTCACAAGGAAGCTCAAGGAACAAGGTGGGAATTTAAACACAAATAAGACAACAATTTGCTTTGAAAATGAACTCACACAGAGTAAGACCAGTGCGCGGAATCAGTGTAGTGACAAATTAAAGAGACTCAATGAATAACAAACTCTAGTAATGAAAGTCTTAATTTAAATTAGAAGAAAATTAAAGACACCAAAACACTGGGTGGTTGAGAAAGCCTTCATTTTAAAACATTGACACTTAAATTGAAATTGAACACAATTCATTATGTTATTCACAATTGAAAAATAATTTTCATTTTGTCTTCGTTGTTCTATTCACCATAAAATAAGAAACAATCAACACACACACACACACATATACACACCTCACCAGAGTTGGCTAAAACATTCAATCAGTGGAATCTAGACATTCTCATTAAGTTTCCAAGGGTGCAAAGACTTTTGGGTGGGCTTTTAAAATTTGACATCTTAATATTTCTGCATGACAAGCCCAATTTGAAAACCTATAACAACTCCCTTGCCACAGGTAAACAATGAATACTATATTGCACACTTCCCAATAACACAGGAAACGATTTTAGAGCACCGTGAGTAAAACATACTTTCACACACAATACAACACTAGACCAATCTGTGGTCCACACTTTTTCATATCCACTAAGTTCTAACAGCACTTGGCATTCTTTAGGAACAACTTTATGGGGCTTCAACCCAGAGACCTGTCGTTAACTTTCAGACTCATAGTCATTGAAATCAACATCTATACCAGAGTCTGAATCTTTTGTGTTGTTAATGTCCTTAGTGAAACCACTATCCTGGGTGAGAAGGTCCTCATGACTTGAGTGTGGACTACCTGTTGGACTACTATCAACGCTACCAGATTTACGGTGACACACTGTGACAGTTTTCATTGGTTCTTCCATCCAAGGGTGTGCGAGAATACCTTCAATGTCCAGCCTTTGCTTTGGTTTTATGCACAACATGGACTTAATTAGATGCTTAAGGGGTTCAGAGAGGCCATGACGGAAATAAAGTTCACATCGACAAATGTCTTCATCCTTTTCAAAAGGAATGTCACCACATGCCATATCATACAAGAGAATTCCAAGGGACCATACTGATGCAGATTCCCCGTGGTACCTGTGGTAGCGAATCCACTCTGGAGGACTATACACACGGGTTCCTGAAAGAACAAAAGTAACAACAATTAAGTTTGTGTTATTTAAGCCTTTGACAATGACACACAAATTCAGTAACCTTGTGTTCACCTCATCTACAGATTAAATTCTGTGCCCTTTGTACACCTCAAAGACTTGAACAATTCACCCCTATGGAATTAAAAAAATGGTGTGATCTTCAAAAAGTATTTCACCGATTGCAAAATTTCATGGAAAGTCACCTGGGGGGAAAACTGGCAAAATCTGGTAACTATTCATTGCCTAACCAACTATTAACTCCAAATTACCCCACAAGGAATGTGATCTTTGACCGTATTGTAGATATGCTGAGCTTGCCTGTGCCAGCCATTATTGTTTCATGATTGTTGACTTTTATTCACAGAATTGTTTCACCCTGGTTGGCTTACAGCCACATGGCAAAAATTTTAACAAAATACTTTGAAGTGCCCTAAATGTGGATTAAATATTGGCCAAAAACAGTTTTAAAAAGAATGCTACCTTGTTATGGTGCATGTCTGGTGGTAATTTTTTTCCCATTCATAACAAGAATATCTCCTGTATTTACCACAAACCCAAATTTGAGTTGATGACAGCCAAGTAAGCTCAGCGGAATAATTGTGTTAGCTAGCACTGTGGTTGTAAGCCCACACTTTTTACCACACCCAACAGACAGACAATTGCTGTCTGTAGTAATATGTCAAAACCTATGAGGGTTGGGTTGACTTCAATAGTGAGTGGGCGGATTTGCATTTATCCACACACAGCTATATATCTGCATCAGCACCACCTTAACTTCTCTACTACACTGCAAACACGACTGAATCAGTCGCTGGCTGGCTCGACATAATTATAATTGCAAGCTCCAGTGAGATCTAACCAAGTCCCTGGTAGAGAGGCCGATTGCTAAATTTGGATTTGTCGGTAGACGCTGAATTGACTGAGCGTAATGTTTAATTGGATGCTAGCAGGGATGAGTGTAGTATTATTCACAGCATTCGTAACTATGAGTGTGTTTTGCATTGATCTTTTACGCTGTTAAATGGACTGAGTAAGGCACAAAATGATGACTGTTAATGACAGCTGAAACTTTTTTGAAGGCAGCAAATGACCTGAATTATTTGTACGGTTTTAGTTTTGCCTCCTACTTTTTTCTTTCAAATTCAGTCCCAACTCAAAAAATGCTCAATACAACAGGATTGCCTGCAGTGTTGTTAGTAAAAGGCCCCTTAATTTCCCAAATTAGAGAAACTTCAATGCAAGTTAATTTGGTGCCCCACCCTTACATTGTGTTTTCATTTGAGCAAACCTTCTGTTAAGGACCTTCACCCTGACAAAAAAGCTAGAACAAACTCTAATCCAGTCAACTGTGACCTCTCGAGAAAGGTTGAGCTGTCACTCCCAACCTGAACAAAAGCAGGTACATTCCATACCAGTTCAACCCAAACAATCGCTGACAATAGTGAAGGAAGCAATTGAAAGGTCACCTAGGCAACAACACAAAAGGCTATAATCTTGTCACCCTCACCTGGGTTCAATGTGCTTTGTTTAGCAACACAAAGAAGTCAATTTGGAGGGAAAGTACAGCAGGATAATTAGACCAAGATCTGGGGCAGCTTGTGGTCAAGGAAACTCTTATACAACATATGATTCAAACAAAAACAAAACAACAAAGTTGAGGGCCATTCAACAAGACTCAAGCTAGAAATTGCAAACTTACCATCAAAATCTTTGTAGACCCCCTCTGTCAAGAAAGCACCTGATCCAAAGTCGATTAACTTCAATTTTCCTGTTTTTAGATCTACTAAAATATTTTCATCTTTTAAGTCTCTGTGTACCACACCAACTTTATGACATTGTCTTGTGGTTTCTACAATTTGTTTGAAAAAGTTTCGACAAAGTTCTTCTGGGAGTGGACCATGCTCTGTGATAAAGTCAAATAGGTCCTTGACAGGCTGTGGTCGTTCCATGATAATGATAAAGCTTTCTGGTCTTTCATAATAGTCCAAAATTCGGACACATCCTGGTAATGAGGCAACTCGCTGGAGAAGGCTGATTTCAATAGGCACTCTTTGATGGTTTGCTAACTGTAGAAGGATAAAAAAGAATTTCGTTATAAAAAAAACAATCCAAAAGCACCAAAAAAAAATTAAATAAAACACCACTTAAGAAAAGAAACAAGGAAACTCCCTTTTAAAACCAACATCTAGTTCCTTTTAAGTATTAATTTACTAATTGAAGGAAACCACAAATTATATGAAGTAAGTTCCTGTTATTGCAGAAGTTAAAAACTTGAGTTCCAAGAATGGAAACACCCCCACAAAAAACAACACATTTCCGGCAAAAACCTTTGGTATTTAAAATTTCATGCATAACTGGGTGACACAGCATTTGTATGTTATTATTGTTGTGTACTTTGCTTACTGTATCGGTGAGTAGTTGCTTGCAGAAACCACATCAAAACTTGGCTCTGATTTCAACACGGAAAAACCGTGGTATTACCCCTGCATTATTTCCTACACACTCTTGACTACAACCACCGTGAGCAGGAAAATTGTTCTTAATTGTGAAATTTTTATCGATTTTCTATGAAATCGCGAAGGAAATGAAACATATGTCGGCTCCACAGATGGTTTGAGATGCAGCAAGTTCGCTTTTCCCACGCATCTCCTACGTGTTGGCACTGTGCCAACCGGCGTAGTAACGGCTGACGGTTCACAATCCCACACGTACAGTGAGTGGTACGGCGTGTAAACGTAAACAATACTACAGTGTGGTATGATGAGAAAATGATGGTTTCGAGAGGAAATTGAAATGGGTGGAAGCTAATGGGTGTCATTCAAATGGGAATAAAGACTCACCGTATGCCAGTCGTTGACTTTCTCTTTGGCCACTATTTTCACAGCAACCTGCAACAAAACAAAGGAACATGGAATTTAAGAAATAACAATCTCAAGGCCTACATCAGACATAGTGGCTATCATCATAACAAAGACTGACCCACTGTAAACTGTATCATTTATATTGATGAAGTTGCAGTTGAAACACAAACGGCAAAATTCACCCATGTAGACTAATTAAAGTTTGGGTCTTATTAAAATTTGGTAATCTAAAGAGATTGGGCTAAGTACGACGTTTCAGTGTTTCTTTGAGCAACTTTGAAACAACTTCTAGGCTACGAAAATTTAAAATAAGGAGCTAAGACTGTACATATAGCCTGGGCTAAAAACTCTGCATATATATTTTATTTGAGTGTGACAATATAACAGTCATCTTTCTTATACTTATAGGCCTATAGGCCTACATCATGTATGAATCAAAAACGTGATTTTTAAAATGATACTATTGACACAAGGCTCAACATGCATCAGAGCTTGCCAGGCTATATGCCAAGGAAACCTCAGAATTTGCTTCAGAACCTGGATGGAAAAATAGTCATTCCCTGGGTAGAGAGTAATATTTCAAAATTCCTTCTGCATTTTTACAAACAAAATTTCCATGCAACCACTCAAATTACCTGAAGAGCCTCCCATTTTTCCCATCCATGTCCAGAACCATGAATTTTGCTTACTGACATCACTGTCATTCTTTCAAATTGCTTCATTTGAAAAGGGTTCGAGGACAATATTATTGGCTATGGAACAAGAAAATTTGGGTGAGAAAATGAAGACAACTTACTGGTAAATCATCAACCAGTCTGGTCCCTGAGTAGACGTGCCCAAATCCACCACTGCCAATGAGGTTCCCAAGGCTGTAGACTCTTTCAAATGGTTCTTGATCCTGAACCTTCCCTGAAGCTGTAGGGGTAAAAAGACCAACATAAATTATTAACTTAGTGACTTGCAATTCAAAAAGTCTTTCTCAATCATGGAAAATGCAAATGCTTCATTTGCCATGTGTTAAAATTTTATGCTTGGACTTAAGACTGAGACTGAGTAGGACAGATGGGCACCTTAGCTAAGACATCAAACTCTAATATTTGGTGGTCTTTGAAAACAGAACAAAACTCGCAATTGCCTACTGTATAACTTGGGCTAGGATACATCACCACATCATGCAATCATTCAGTTCACTGGGACCGGCATATGATTATGAATGCTGCCCTAAAATTCATCTTATGTTAGGCTTACATATCAATTTGCACCAAAACATTCAAGTGGCCAAATTAGAGTTAACCTTTTATTCTGGTCAAAAATGAATTATTTGGCCACTATACCAAGTACATGAGTATTACTGCAGGTTGTACATAACGACAGAGGTTTGACATTTTTAGCTCTTTACGTTCTTGCTACACAAATAACCGGCTTTATATCAGCTGATTTACCCGGCAATGCATAATAACATTGTCAAAACGGTGACTCTTCAAATTAAAGCTACTCACCGAGTTTGTTCTTCAAATTCATGCCACATATTTCCTGAAGCTGGTTGGTTATTTTTCGGTGCAAATTCATGTTGCACCCTTTGGAAGCCAAAGTATAATCCAATAAAGTATAAATCCCAGAGACAGTAAGTCCTTGCTTGAACGATGTGCAAAAGATATGCAGAAGTAGTAAGACACAGCGCGAGAACAAAATTCACGCCCTGTTACCGGTTCGAAGTTTACTACAACACTGAAAATGAATGAGTAAAATTTGCCGGCGCGGCAACTCACCGCGCGCCGTTTAATTTTGTACGTTACTACGTCGTACGTTGCTAACTGTACTTAATTATGCATTGTGTTACGTAGACAACTAAGTAAATTCCAAAGTGCTTTTAACGCTTGAAAAGTTGACCCTGTAAAATATTCATCCGCAAGTGAGCTGCATAGCTACCGGCGTTTTTAAAATTTACCTGCAAACTATGTATGAATTTCCTAATGGATGCAATATTTCAATTCCTTACTATCGAATGATTTCCTCGAAAAAGTTTTGCAAAATTTATTCGGAATAAATATTGTAAAAGGCACAAAATCATAAGCACTAATTTCGTCGCGGAATCTAAAGACTGACGGATAACTCTGTCTGGCAGCTCAGCTGTGCTGTGTCATGCCAGCCCACCCAGTACAACAGCATAGCTTTCGGTATGTCATCAAATTCCAATCAAAAGAGATAGCCAATCAGATGCGACCTGCTTGGGAAGCACGGCCAATAGAAAGTTTTCTCATTTTGACGTCATCTGTTTTGTTATACACACCGGTACAACAGACATCGTTGGCGTAATAGTTTTCCCGCCACGTGAAACCAAAACAAATGGCATGATACAGCACATTATTCAGGTCTCTATGGTGCAGCATGTATGCACACACATTTTACGACGATTGTATAATGGGTTGAATTTTGAACTAGGTGTATATGGAAGGTGCACCGTCAATCTTTAGAAGAAAGTGAGTTTTAAAACTGCGCAGTGTTAGAACCTACTTCAATCATGTGGCAACTCCCTGCTTTGATGAGGAATTATTGTAAGAAAAAGGTTTATTTTTAAATGTGATTTCTCAAAAGTTTTCATCAGGGAGCTGCAACAGAATTCCCTCCTGTCGTGGTGTAGCGTTCGCTTTTATTTCGAAAATACGACGGATTGTTTCAAAAGGTCATTCAAAACTCGGCAAAGAGGTAAAATTTACGAATGCGTCAGAATGTTTCTTCTCTTTTGTAAATGTAACATGGGAAACACTGACACACACAGCTTGGTCTCCATCTCTGGCAAACCATGGAAGTAGGTCAAATGGAACGGAGAGTTAGACCCTACCCCCCCCCCCCCACACACACACACCCTTTTTAATTCTCGGAGAGGTGGAGCAAACTTCACCCACCACATTTAAATAACCAAAATCTCAGTTTTTAGACGCATTTTAGAGCGTGGACATTCAGTCCGTAAAAAACTCCTTCGGTCTTCCAATGGGTTACTTGGCACTTGGGTCCATAACTTTTTAAATATTGGCTCACAATGAGAATGGCCCAGCTTTCTACGAGTTCAAAGTTTCTTTGAAAAAGAAAAGGAATTTAGATTGTTTTGTACGCAAGCATTCCTCTGAATATAATCGTTGCATTGGCAGTCAAGTCAAGAGGGAGGCGCGCTCTACTAACCGCGGTAACAAAAGTGGTGATTACTGGGTCAAAGGTTTTCAATGCCGACCGTGGTAAAGCGGCGACATTTGCGGTAGAATATAATATTCGAGGAATGCGGAAGGCCTGGGCTTGCACTACCCTGGATTGCACTAACTGACTTATCTAACGGTGGGAATAATTTTCATTGACTAGAATTGCCTTTCAGTAGCCTGGGAAACGCCGGTTTACCAGCCTCCGAAATCATAAACCGTGACCAAAGTACAGAACAAACTTGAATTGCCTTCCTAGAGTTTGAATATTTCAAGCACAACAAAACTAGGCGTGTCCGTTTTCAGTTATAGTTGACTTGCATGGTTTCAGTGCTGATACCATGTTACGGGTTGTATGGAGTGGCTGAATGGAGTGCAGTAAGCGGAGTAACCAGGAATCCACCCACAGGGTTCATATATGTAGAATGAATTGTATGATCACTGGTCTGGCTGGGGTGGAAGAAAAGGGATAACCCCGAACCCCTTAAAAATTCTTGAGAAATTAGGCATCCTTATCATCTGATGACTCATGTATAACATTTATAGTGGGCGAACAATTGCGTTAAAATGTTGTAAGTGTTCTAGGACTGGTAAGAAAGTCGGCGTCGAAGTGAGGTGGGGGCCTTGAACTCGATGTGTTAATTTCATATTATAGTATTCGGTTTTAGACAGTGCATTGCGGGATCATTCGACAGGACTCCCTCATCACAAAAGTCACCTTCATGAAATTCTGCAGATCCTCTAACAAAATGCTTCAATTTTGTATTTCACTGCATTATATGGTCATTCGTCCTAAAAAGGATTCCCTGCGCTCGAAGTTACTTCTACATTTAGCGCTAAACAAGCTTAGAAATAACACTTTGCTAACGAAGGAAGTTGACGTTCAAGTTTCGCAAAATCTTCCCGCAAAATTTTGAACATGTTCAAAGCTGATGGCGATACGATCGTCTTGTTTCACTAGTATCTGGCGGACTTACGAAATTCAGTCTCATAATGCAAGTTAAACCTTGCACATAATGCAACTACGATTATCAGACTTATTTATGTAAGAAGCAATTCTTCACACCCCACCCCAAAGTTTGAAGGAACCCCCAAATCCCAACCACGTTCAAGTTTTCCAACTCTTCAGCTTTTTTGTAGGTACATTGGGACATTGGCTCCATCAGTCTGTCCATAGCCGTTAAAGAAATAGAGGACGCTCTTCCCTTTTGGTGAACCGAAAGCGACGGAATGTTTTAGTCTGCACGGTCTCTTTTTCTGCAGTGTACTTAATTCATTTCACTTCTTACATTTAGACCTGGTATTAGGTTTTTCTTCTCCCTTTCTTCTGTAATATTATACTGAGACTGTATTATTGTTTTTATTATTTTATTTTTTTTTCTCTCATTAAGGTTATGAGTTTGTATTTTCTTTTGTGTTGTCAGCTTTAAGTCTCTTGTGCCTCTATCAGGTGATATGGAGAAATAAACTGAACTGAATAATTACACATAATTATAGCCCTTACAAAGTAATACAAACCTGTTCCTTCAAATGTCATTACATGCATGGTTATGTCCTGTTTCATCTTTTCGTTTACGCTTTCTACGGTAGTGTTTTCTTATTTCTTTTGTTGTTTTTGTTTTTTTTTTCCCCTTGTTTGTTATTTTTGCTTATTTTATTTGTTGTTGTTGTTGTATCTCTACGGCTTGTGTTCTTTGTTAATTAAGTGGTGGGGGCTTTTGGAAATGGCGCTCGCAGATAAACCAGGAAGTTTCCACCTCGATAGATAAACTAATCTCTTCCTGGGTGAGATGGAGGTAAATCATCAAACGAGAGGACAATAATAGTAACCACAGGAACAGGAAGCTAGACGGGCATTTTCATCCCCCACGAGACGTTTACACAAAGAACTCCTTCCGTTGGGTCCTTCCAAACCATTGTATGGTCGTGAAGCTGGTCCGGTCGTCTGTCCCAAATGCTTGTAGATGGAAGGATATAAACTTATTTTCTGCAGAACAGGTGGAAAGAAAGGGAAAAGGGAAAGTCTTAGAACTGTAGAAAGAAAGAATCGGATGTCGCACAACGGAATACAACGTGGATTCAATACACTAGCACAGCGATATTGTATAGCCTGCATAACTCCACGTTATTTCGACAACAATCCGATCTCTCAGTCGTCTGAGTAGCTCGCCGCTGACCCGTAGACCTATCACGGCGTACCGTGAGGTCCATACCCAATTAGGGCTCCAATGCTCCACTAGATGAAGATGTTTCGAGTCTGATTTTCCTCTTCCTTTATAGGGAGTTTAAAGTTTGTCATTGATTCAATACATTTATTACACATCTGGCCCTTTGAAAAGATTTCGTCCTTCATTCAGTGTCTCGTCTGGTTACGGACCTGAGCACTCTTTCCCTACATTCTAGAGCAACATTCAATCCGTAATTCGTAATCTGTCGTCGAAAATGTCCCGTCTGGTTAAGGGCCTGACTCCTTCCCTTACACTCTAAAACACATGTTAGCAATTAAATACCTATTTTGCCCCAGTTGTAAACACATTTATATTCTAAGCATGTTTAGCTATTAAACACTTAATGTTAAGCATGCAAGCTGGACCACAATAGTCCTCCAGTAGATAACCTAAAAAGACGAGTTCGAAGTTAATATCTGCGCTTGCGTGAGCGACATTCCTCTCAGCTGATAGCAAAACACATGAAGGCTTCGCCGGCAGCGCATAGCATGCTGTTTAAAGTCAAGTGTGTTTACATCCCGTCATCAGCTGTAAACATGTGTAAAAATATTATCGTTTGACCTGTTGCGCAATGCTGCTCTTTGAAGAAACTTCGAACAATAGTACTTTGATAAGTTGCACTTTTTCAACAAGGCATGGTCCCACCCTCTAGACGAATCTGATCAGCGCTTCTGTTTAGTGATTGTAGACAGCCATAAGTGGGGTCCGTCGCCCTTAAAGGCCCAGTTCTCTCATCCCAAACAGTACCAATTCTCCTAACCTTCTTACTTAAGCCCCTCCCACCGATTGTCTTAAATTCATATAATCTCAGTTTTTTGCTTCATGGTGAGTATAGAAAAACTCAATTTACATAATCAAAACACTCTCAGTACCGTGCATGCTGGTTAATATAAGCTTTGGCACTCTGCATTGTTTGAAGTAGCTGTCAATAAAAGAGCTGAGCCAATTGAGAATTTCGGTACCCGGTACCAAAATTGTAGTTTGGGGTGAGAGGTTTGGCCCTTTGAATCGTCTTCATTTATTGTCTACATGAATTTCAAACCCTCGCACTCAGTGAAATTGTGGGAATCAGTGGCATTTTAATATACAATTATTCATGGCACAGACTGACAGGTACAGTAAGCAAAGGAAATTGAAAGATTGAAAGGTAATGGACCCCGGTTATGGCCGAATAAGATCAGATCCTCACTTGCTGTCCGGATTCCTCTGTAAGCTATTTTGGTCATTCTTTGCCGCGTGGAATTGGCGGACACAGCGTGGGATAAGCTCATCACCAAGCGTACAGCGTTCCCTTTTTTCGTCAGTACGTGTATGCAAACACTCATGTCTAAGTGAATCGAACGAAAATAAGGATCACAGTTCTACTTTACGGCAGATAAAAATGGAAATTTTTACACCAAAAAGACAATTTAGACACAATCCATTGCACAAAACCACACTTGAGATCCCTCCTTATGTTATGGATGGATTAAGAAAGATTGTTTTCACGAAATTTCCATCATGCAAACTCAAATTAAAGAATACGAGTTCTTTTGTAGATGCGGGATTGGTTTGTTATTTCCGACAATTTGCACGATGTGCGTGTGCATAGCCACCGAAACGATACCGGTACAGAGCTGGCGTATTAGGCAAAACCCAACGAATGTTAATCCTTAACCGTTGTTTGGGTCCTTTTGGACCCATACGGAGAGCGCGGCTGTCACCCATCTTTCACTATTTCACACGGAGCTCGAAACTGCGAGTAGCTACCCGAAAATTCGGCCACAACAACGAGAAGGACAATAGTTTAAGGCCACGGGGTCAATAACCTACGGAAGCTGATGCGGGGGGGGGGGGGTTGCTAAGTCCGCTTTTCCGCCCACTCCCGAGGCGCGCAAGTATGCCCCGATTGGAGCGCAACGGTAAAGGGTTAAAATACTTGGGACTAAGCAAGGAGGAAAACTAGGAACATTCAAAATATTGACGAATGAGCGTTATTCATTCAACTGCATAAATTTCACTTACAGTCAAATGTAAATCATATATATTCTCTTTTTAGTGACGCATAACATGCAAAACATTCCAACGCATCACAGAAAGCAATTATCATATAAAGACAATTTTTTGTAAGCCGTATTTACTCTGGAAAAACTAATTAAAATTGCAAAAGGTTAATTGTAAAACATGTATTTTAGCTCTTTTACTGTCTGACTGTGTAAGCGAACAAGACATACTAACATTTGGTTCTAGGGTCATTAAAATCTACTCGGACAAGGTTTTGTCATTTTATATTTTATTTTGGGTTTCGAAACCAATGAGTTCTAATACAGTAAAAAACTGCCAAAACATATCCATAAAATGAAAGGGGTCATGGTCCCCTGCGTACCACTGTCACTGAATACATTGTCATCACTTGTTGAAAATACCACCGATTAGAGTAATGCTACGTATACAGTCAAAGCCTTTACGGTAAGTTGTATTTTATGATACATCCCTGTGAATGGGGATCCTCTCGCCGGTGATAGCCTGGCACTGTATAAGCAGGGAATTGCAGCTCCCTGGTATAAGTCACTTCAACAAGGTTAAAGTCTGTTAGATATGGTTTAATCCTCAACTTACACCCACTGCCCTTTTTTCAAATTGTGAGGCACTGAATGTATGGTCCCTACTGTATGGTCCAGTGGTTAGAACATCAGACTTGCAGCCGGTAGGATGGGAGTTCGAGCCCTGGTCGGGTCATACCGAAGGCATTAAAAACCATTGTGCTTGGAGCTCAGTTTAAGCGATGGAGTAGGGAAAACAAACCAGTGATCCACAACTGGAAAAAGGCCCCGACCGGCTCGACTTGAACCAATTGGTTGGAAACCGGGCCGGAAACGTTCATCGATTAACTAACTGGCTTATGCCTTCCAAATCTCACCTGGAAGGTGAGATTTGGATATACCTTATTGAACATATTGACTAGAGCCTCACACTCGGCGGACTTCAATTAGATGTAAAATGCTGCAAAATGATGTTAATTTGAAGGTTGAATTGGTCAAGTAAGACACTGCCTTTGAGCCCTTGGGGTCCTACATCGAGGCAGTTTAAATTCTCCAGTTTAAAGGCATATTCTGGGGCTTTTCACCTCTGTTTTGTAAGAAAAACAAAAATATTCCACACCATGTCCTTCAAACCCTATCACAATACCATTTTCCTAACTCAAGATATCTTACTTTAAAGATTGTTTATATTTGTTAAAAAATACATTTTGCTAAAGCCACAGAAAGTTACCTAATGTGGGCGCATTGCCTCAGATTTCTTTTGTCTTACTTTATTATTGAATGACCTGTTTGTCCTTGAAATTTAATACTGTTGGAATTTTTCAATATATTTTCCCGTAGATCTAGCATATAGACCTATTTCCAAATAGCAATTACAAAGGATTGTGGGATAGAGTTTTGTGGTTGTCATTTTTGTCAATGGCATTTTACTGTGGTGAAAATTGACGTACACCCAAAACTCTATCCCACAATTCATTGTAATTGTTATTTGGAAATAGGTCTATTGCCCTTCACCATACATAGAGTGCAACCAACAATAATTCTTAATATTTCCTGCATGCAGCGGCATCATAATTATTTATGAATTAAATGCAATGTCAAATTAATGTGCCACGATGACATCACAGGTATCCCATGATGCGCCAGATCCCAAGAAAAATTTGCAATACTTTACAAATTAATTTGTATTTTCAGAACGTTATTAGCTATTGAGATGCATTTTGCACCCTCTGAATGAGAAAATTTTTCTGCACATTTTGAATTAGTTAATGAATTTCCTCTCCAGAACATGCCAATCAGACCGTGCAGATTGCTACAGCCTGTTAATTCTTTAAAAAGGAAAGAAAAACGGGCCTGACAATACAAGAATCTTCAAAATTGCATCATTTTGCAGTATACCCCGTACAGGAATCTTTTAGCTTCACTGCATTTAGGGTCATTTACAGGTAGGCCTATATGGTGAGATGCTAGCAAAGTTCCCGACTTTATATTTGACAGTTTAAACGTAAAATTTCTCAAGGAAAAATCTGCTGAAATTATGTCATATCTTTCACCCTCTCGGGATATACCGTACTTCTTCAAATTTTGAAATGTTCCTAATTCCTGAACCTACAAAACTATTAGTGTTGCATACTGTTCAAATTTCTTTTGTTAAGTCTATATTAATTATCTCTTAGTCTTAGTTGCCATATTGACTTTTCATCACATTGTCCGATATAGTGCACGTCTCGGCAAGCGGTATAGTAATGACTTGCTGGCAATCACACTTTAAACTTAAAATTGAATCGGGTTAATTTAGATGGATTTGGATAAAAGTTGCTATTTTCTAGGTTTTCCCAGCTTTTTAATCAAAAGAACCCCACTTTGTTTTCATGTGTTCATGCCATCGAGCCGTTCTTTAAAAGAAAAATCAGTTAGGGGTAACGTCCCTCAGACCCTATCTAAGTGCAAAAATTCAGTGCGCAAAACCACGGTTATAAGGATCAATTAAAAAAGAATGATTCCACGAAATTTCCAAGTAAACTCAAAGTTTGGAACACGTATTGTATGAGGGAGCGTTTTGTATACTTATCCCAAAGAGGCAAAAAAAGAGGTTTATTGGAACCGTCTGGGGTAGTGAATAACGCCTTTAAATAATCAGTTAGTTCATACATTTTTGTCTGATAAATGGTGTCCAACGAAGTTCATTTTCGGGGAGTTGCAATAGACTCCCAGTCGCATGGTTTATGCAACAGTCTGAATCTCTAGACGTGGATCCTTTATCCTTGCTTGGTAACAAGGGGATCCGTAAACATAGCCTATACCAAGTGGGAATCGCGCCAAATATCTTCGTCACGTTTTTTGTTTTTGTTTTGATGTAGAATCTGGGACGCGTTCCAAGCGTCTCCGCAGCAGCTCGTACTGTGTGATCGATCTCTGCCTGCTACGAAATATGTCTCTTCATTCATAGAGGAATGTAGTCCTTTGTGTACCTTAGAGACAGTTGTCATAGAGAACAAAGGACATACAGATTGCCTTATTCAAAAGTCACAAGATGTCACAGACGGGGGTGATAGAGCCATTTCCCCGTTTCTTGGCCAAGGTCTGAAGTTGAACGACCTCGAAAAAAGTCGATAAAAGTTCAATGAGAAAGTAGATCGGCCAGCTGAGCTCTGCCTCTTTCGACATGTTGGCGGGAAATTATTCAACCGACTAACTGAATCTGGGCGGCAACCTCACTTGTCATGTTTATTCGAGGAAGAAGACGCCGTGTACATCCCTGGATGGGTTAAGGTCACTCAGGGTTGATGAGGCTAACTACTTGCTTGTTCTATATGGCTTTGTCTGGACCCAGGCTGCGTGGTACCACTGTCGTTGTTTAATCCCTTTGACTAGATAGTCTATGCATTAGTTCTCATCTGCGGGTAGGCTACTGGCTATACCTAATTAATGGAATCGTACGGCGTCCATTGATCGCTCTTTTATGGTGTGTTTGTAAAAGCACAGGGCTTGATTACGCAAATAGATCAGAGAGGTAGATCCTGTGAGGGCTTACATAAATAGGGTCTATTAGGGAGTTGTTACACTAGCTGCACCGGAAAGGGAGCACCTGCTTAAAAACACTATGCCAGCAGAAAGAAATGAGTACATAAGTGACTAAACTTGATTCGAAAATAATCTGCTGTGGCCTGCATCTTCAAAACGACTTAGACAAATCCAGCAACTGTGCAATTCAATGCTTCACTAAATTGGTCTCCAGGGATTAACGTAATTTGCCATACTGCGATAGCCTAAAGATAACTGTGATGCAACCAGTAGAAGTCGGCACTTTAAGAAGGCCTAATCCTCTCACTCCAAACAGTTTAAATTGTCCTAACTTGCTTTCTTAAGCCCCTCCCACAACTATCTAAAATGCATCCTTATTCACAGCCTCAGATTATTGCTTCAGAGCTTGGAAGTCTGAGTATATATATATATATGAGACTTCCAACTTGTGTAATCAAAACACCCTCAGTACAGTTCGTTCTGTGTTATATGAGCTTCGAGCAAACAAACAGTTTAAAGGACAAGAGCAGTCGCCCGCCAAACATACTTTATAGTAAAAGCCAAATACCATAATTTCCTTCTTATTTCTCTTCAAAGTACCTGCTGTAATATTTTAGGACTCGAATATTGCAAATTCAAGCTAAACCAAGCAGTAACTATTAGTAAATTTCACATTTGAGATCAAAAAAATATTGTCACATGACTCCCAAGAGCCAGTTATGAAACAGGACAGCCTACTATACACTACTTCAGCATGGGGGGGGGGGGGGACTGCTCTTCACCTTTAACGAATTTACCTATTTTGTATCAACATCAACAGGCTGGTTACTGAGCTGATCAGTGCTGGAACGAATTGGTTTTTTGGCTTTGTTTTGGTTTGTTTTAGTTGATTTTTTGCCTCAGACCCAGAGAAAAACACATTTTGGATAGCGCAGAACAATTGCTTAATTGGAGAAAATTGTATCTTTTTTCAGTCCGTCTTGGTGGTTGGAATTCCTGAGGAATTAAAGAATTTGGCCATTGAATCTACACTTTTGCATAGACTTTATACATATCTATATATATCTGTATATATATATATATATATATATATATATATATATATATATATATATAAATATATATATATATATATATATATATATATATATATATATATATATATATATATATATATATATATTTATATATATTTATATATATTTTTATATATATATATTCTGTAACACTTTATTATGTACTTGGGGGACAATGCGGATAATCCTAACATTGGGGAGACAAAAAGTTAGATCTAGTTTATTTACTATATTTCCATATATGGGCATACAAAAAGAAAAAGATTGCAGATAGGGCGTCGCTTTCAGTTTATTACTTTTATTTACAAGCTTTTGGCCATTTTGCCGAAAAGGCAACTTTCAAATAGTTCTACTTACACACACCTAGCTCAAGACGTTACTTTTGATCATTTACAGAAGGTACGTCAAACAGTAGACTCCTTAGACTTAGACCCGGAAACCAAAGACGCCCTCATTCCAAAACACACAGCCTGCCCTAACCTACACTTTCTCCCTAAAATTCATAAACCAAATAACCCAGGACGCCCTATTGTTTCAGGTTGTGCCTGTCCAACAACACAAATATCGAAATTTGTTGATTATTATTTACGCCCATTCGTTCAAGCCTTACCTTCTCATATCCAAGACACGACACACTTCATAAGCCACGTAAACCAAATTAACGAAAATCACGCACCATTTGTAAAGAAATTCATTTTGGTCACAGCCGATGTGACTTCTCTTTACACAAACATACCTCATAACGAAGGACTCAGAGCCTGTGCCTTATCTCTAGACACCCGTTCAAACCTTGATCCACCTACACATCAACTAATACGGCTACTTGAATTAATCTTAACCCTAAATAATTTCCAGTTTAATGGAAAACACTATCTACAGGTCCAGGGGACATCGTTGGGCACGCCTGTCGCGCCGTCATACGCAAACATATTTATGGGTTCAATTGAACAGGACATTATCAAACTAAGCAGCCATATCCTCCCGAACACTTGGAAACGTTTTATCGATGACATACAATTCTTGTGGACTTAAACAATAATCAATAATCAATCATAAAATTCCTTATTAAACAATGCGCTCGGCCGCAGTTATCCGCATTAGTAGATTGCGCAGCTTTGAATTAATAAGTGCTTTGTGGGAAAAAGGGAGCCTATTGGTGACCCAAAGTCTAATCCTGTGATTGTTAAGTTCCTTTTATATTCCAGTCTCAAATATCATCAAATACAGGAAATTCGACTCTTTCAATAAAATATCCTCTCGGTTGTGAGGGTGGGGTGAATTTTGTTTTCTCAATTCTAATGGTTTGTCTTGAGAGTTTGCCCCTTGTGTTGTATCCCCGCCGAGATTCTCTCATTCCGAATAATTTCAATTTTCCCACTTCCTATTGAATTACAGCCCTTAGTCTCGCAGCTGTCTTGCCCCTCTCAAACGTGAACGTCGGTTATTTCTTACGAGCATATCTGCCCTACCCTCAAAACAAAATATGAAATTTATAACCATTCACGAAATCACTTTTTTTCAAATTGGCTAGAAGAAAAAGATGGCGCACGTGTCTTGCCTTGAAGCCTTGTGCACCAATCAACGTACCTTTGACAGATAAATGTTTTTTTTTTAAACCTATCACCATGGCTGATAGAAATAAATTTGTACTCCACGCATTGGCCCACAATTCCTTGTGGTCTTAACCAGCCGAAACTGAGCTTCTGTGAAGTTTTAACCACACGTCGTCAGGAGATGTATAGGCCTGTACGTACAGCATAAGCTGCATAATAAATTGTTTTTCCGGCTGTTAGTTTTTTTTTCTACAATTATTCCAACAGTCCAAGGTGTACATCACCATAGGTCACTATTCTGTGTTCACTGACCGTTCTGACCACTCAGTATATCATTCTGCATTGAGTCGCAGCGTGCTATATTTAGCAAAACTAAACTTAAAATTCATAATGTAGGCCTATATCTTAATCAAAGTGTTTCTCGCTTTATGCGGGAAGACAAAAAGTCTCCTTTTTTTAGAAAAAAAAAACGATCCATTTACGCAAACGTTGCCAAACAAAATCGCGATTGGCAATTAAATGTGCACAATGCAGAATCGATTCGATGACGTCATGTTTCAACCAAGCAAATCAAGATTTAAATGTTACGTGTCGATTAATACAAGAAGTGAATCTATACGTGTCGCCTGTAAGCTAAAATCTTTAATTAAAATACTTATGACGTCAGACTTAAAGTAGATCGGCCTGTAGACCATCGTCGTATATTTATAGATGACGTAACAAGCTTTTCGTAGATGATGACCCGTTAGTAAGCTCGATATATGTATGAGACCTTGCTTTTCATTACCTCAGTTCCTCAGGAAGGCAACTACCAAAAAGGAACCCTTTTAATCAGTTGAGTATCATTTCGACTGAGACTATAATAGACCGTCATATTTTTATTCATATACATTTTTCAGTCGCGACTGCGTCAAAAGTCAAACACTTGGTTTAAAATAACCCGTACCTGTTGTTTCCATGGTAACTGTTTGCATCTGAAAAGGGAAAAGGTTGCTTCGTTCCGGTTGTCAAGTGTTTGAATGTTAAAGTCGGTGGTATAGTTATAAAAAAAAACTGATGTTAATATGAGTTCAGTTTAGACACATTTCTGGAGAGAGAGAGCTATTAAAAGATCTTCTATTCGAAGATAGATAACGATGTTCATGATTTCGCTGTCCATGGATGACCTGTCGGTGTAGTCTAGCACACTACACAAAGTTGAAATTGATTCTAAAATGGCGGCCATACATTTGCCACATTTGATTTCACTATAGTGTTATTGGCCATTTATTGTTTCACGTGCACGAGGCAATTCGGGGAGGTGTTGCAGGCGGGATAACATTTTCCTGACTTTTCAAAAAAAAAAAAATGTGTTGTTTTCTTACTTATCTTCCGTTTCTCTATAAACTATTATGTAATTAACACGATAACAAGATGGGGAATGTATTCTCTGCAGCATAACCATAACGTCCGGATCTATCCAGACATGTCCTCCTTTTTCTGGCTTCCGACGGTGGAGCGGACGGTTTTTTAAATTTCGTAAAATGTCCTGCAGATTTTATTTATTTCTCACATGATTTGACAGGTTTTTACTGATTTTTCTTCAGTGCACCATTGGTCATCCAGACACCCGTGCCCAGAAAACCGAAAATTCACAACACTCTAAAGAGGTGTTTAGGAATTCAACGTTTATATCACGGACTTCCTACATACATGGAAAGAGCATGAAACGCGCACGTCCTATCGGTAGGTTGTCGCCACCGACTGGAACAAAAAAGGCGCACTGAGATGGCCGCAGTGAAGCTATATATTGCATGATTTGACGATGACTCTGTAATATTCTGAAATAAAAGTTTAACTTGAGTGGGAAACAGCATCATATTCATGCAATATCTGTACTGATTTTGATCTTGCTTTGCATTATTTCGAAAATATTTCAACTTTCTGGCAAAATCTCTCGATTTACTTGAGCGAGTCCAAACTTGACACAAAACCATAGCAGACATCCATCTTGCTGCGCCTTTCTCATACATACGGTAGCAACAATGTGCCGTGCAGTATTTTCTGTCCATTTATAGGAAGTCCGTGGTTTATTTAGACACGTGTCGATCCCACTTTGTAAACACGTGTATAGATGCTTAACACACGTGTTCAATTCTTAGTAAACATTTCGATTTGCAGACGTATAATTGCGAAACAATTAGTGTTTAAAAGCTATACATGTTTAGAATTTAAACGTGTTTAGAAAGTGGGTCAAAATAAGTGTTTAACCGTTTGAAGGCTGAACACGTTTTAAGAGTGGAGGGAGGGACTTCTCTCCTCAGACACTTCCCCTAAGCCGGTGAACCCTGTCCTCCTTTTCAGAAAAAATAGGCCTATGGTAAATACACATCACTCCTACCTGTTTACATCAGTAGCTGCTTGGCAGTTTTTTTTTTTTTTTTTTATTGTTTTTTGTTTTTGTTTTCTCTTCTTTTGTTGGTTTTTATAGAGAGGGGTACACGCAGTAAAGCCCTCTGCCAGAGTTTAGAGCTTCCTTTTTCTTGTTATTAAAAGTTCCTACTCTTGACTGAGGAACTAAGATTTACGAATATTACAACAAAGAGTCCGAACAATGCTGTCCAAGATTGTAGCTTTTATGCTACCAATGACCTAAGAATGCCAGAATGAAAAAAGAAACTGTTGCACTAATTGACTCCATGGAGGTGTAGCTTAATAACCCGCTTACCTGAACAGCTGAATAAAGGATCAGCGACCCATTCAGATTTACACATTTAAAAAGTTTTCGTCGCTTGAATTGTTAAAACGGTTGAAAACTTGAAATGTGAAATTTTACACTTTCGGTGTTTGGTTAATATTGAAATTTCGTTCCAGTTAGCCAGGCTCATGAAAAATGAGCAAAACACTTGATCTGAAGGTTGTACACACACATGCAAACATGCAGGAAGCACTCTTTTCAACGGTTGACTAAAAAGTCCATTTACCAAACAACTGTTTAAAACAATTGTTTTAACCATTGCTTCAAATCCCTTAATCATTCGCCTCCCCTCGAAAAATGAACAAATCCGAATTTGCTATAGGCTATATCTGACACCAGTGACGTAGCCACGGGAGGGTTTTGGGGTTAGGAACCCCCCCCCCCATGACCCAACCGTGCAATGCAAAACGACCTAAAATAGCAGTTTTTCTCTCTATCCTTAGACTTTTCCCTCATATTGTGCCCCACCCACCCCCCCACCCCCATGACACCAAAACCCTCCCCGATCCTGGCTACGCGCTTCTGTGACACCAGTCAACTACAGTGGGGCTTTTTAATCTCTTCTTTCGCAAAATTCCTAATTCTATACTCTAAGCCTCATTCTTGTGACTTTTTGTTGCAATCCCATGCCGCTCCTTTTTCAGTTTGGTTCTCCCAACTCTGGAAATGAAACAAAAAAAAAACACATACAAAAAATAGAAAATTCGCCCTGTGTGACACCGGCAACTGCTTGCAGTGCTGTTTTCCTTTTATATTTCCTTCATAAAATTTTCTCCAATGTAAGCTCTTGATTTTGAAATGGTTGTTGTCTGAAAAGACAACAAAGTTTGTGAAACTTTATGTCGTCGTAGAGCTCAATTCCGCGGGTCTTATAGATTATGTAACAACAGCGATCCGCAATCTCAGATTTGCTTATATGAAGGGCATATTCTTTAGTAATCCCCAATTCTTTTCTTACAGGAATCCCAAAGATTAAACTTCTGCAATTTACATGATCCACATTTTCAAATATTTGTTTTCAAAAGGACAAAAATTCAGGCTCAAATAACGCCCCTACTCAGTTGTACTCTTACTTTACAAAGTCGGAAAATTTTAGTGCCTCTCTTCTTTACAGCTACGTCACTGGCCCACATATTCGTTTGTGACCATGTCCGTGAAAAAATGATCGTATGAACAAACCTACTTAAAGGCATGTTCTGGTGGCTTTTTGCCTTTGTCTTGTAAGAAAAACAAAAATATTCCACACCATGTCCTTCAAACCCTATCACAATACCATTTTCCTAATTCAAGATATCTCACTTTAAAGATGGGTTATTTCTGTTAAAAAAATACCTCTGCTCTTCAACAAAGTCACAGAAAGTTATGTAATGTGGGCACATTGCTTCAAATTCCTTTTGTTTTTCTTTATAATTTAACACCCTGTTTGTCCTTGAAATTTGATACTGCTGGAATGTTTGAATATCTTTTTCTGTAGTTCTAGCATTACCCTTCAACATATGTAGAGCGCAACCAACAATGTTCCTTGATATTGTCTGCAGCGGCATCATAATTATAAATAAATTGAATGCAGCGTCAAATTAATGTGTCACAATGACATCACAGATTTCCCATGATGCATCAAATCCCAAGAAAAATATGCAGTATTTTAAAAATTTGTATCTTCCAAATGCTATAAGCTATTGAAATGCAGTTTTCACCTTTTGAAAGAGAAAATTTTTCTGTTTATTTTGAAGTTAACGAATTTTGTCTCCAGAACATGCCTTTAAAGCTTTATAAAGTCATGCAACTGACTGACACGTTCCATCAAGAGCTTTTTTTCACACAAAAATTTGCTATGATTGAGATTTGAGAGGAGTATCATCCTAAGCGAATTGGAACTGAACAAATGCAAAAATAGAAACAAACTGAGAAAACTTTTGAAAATTGATCAAATTGTTTCCACTTTACATTATGGTGAGTTGTAATGTTGTGTCTTCTTCACTGGCGTATCATTTGCGATAGCGGTATCGAAGTGTGTACGTTGTTGCTATCACTGTTATAAACAACATATATTTCGCAACATTTATTTTGCAAGCATATATTGTGTTGTGGCAATCATAAAACCACACCGCTGCCACACCCAATTCTTACAATGAGCTCGTCAAAGTACCCGAATTGCGTACGGTTCTCTCTTCTTAAGCGCTTTCACGTTAATCCTGAAAAATATAATTCATCTCATTCTTGCTGACATTTAGAAGTTTAAAGGGCGAGTGCAATGTAAATTATCCCACCGGTTATCTTAGTTTCTCATCTCAGTATCGACGATAGATTTGCTAGTTATTTCTTTAATTTATGCAATTTGACAGACTTAGAAGACATGTACTTGTAATGGAAAAGGAAACTCGTATATACGCCTAAGTAGATGTGAAAGGTTTAGCTCACGTTTGAAAAAACCTTGAATTGACTGCTTATGTCGCTTAAATTAATGCATCGTTTTTTCTACCGACTCTTTTATCGAAGATTTAAAACGGAAATGATATGATCTCATTTAAAACTTCGAGTCTATGTGCTTTATCCTTGACCTCATTGCCTTACATCATTGTTATAAGTATTTAATATTACTGATGTCTTCGTAAGTCTAGTGACAAATTTATCTTTCTCATCGTTTGGACTTGTTACCATGGCGATTAACAAATATACGGGGACGCGAAGCTTAGAACAATTTAGAAGATGATTTTGAACAGCTATTACCATCGCGCTGTAAGTTCCCCTAAATGGCGTTGCCAATTTAGATGGTTCGCTATTGTAACATAATTTACAACTACAGTGACGTCACAAAGTGGTCACTCTGACGTATCGCGCTTGAAAAGCTCCGTGTGACTGTGTACACTGACGTCAAGTGCAATGGTTGATGTTGACATTTTCATGGGATGACTTTTAAGTGAAATAGAAGCACATCAAAAGATTTTACCTTAAAACATTCTTTTTAATCACACGTAACCAAATATCGACAGGCGGGATGGTAGGCGAGACACACCAACTCTTCGTGATATTTTAGGCGACTGACGCTATCAGTTTACGATGGACGTGATATATCGGTGTAACTCTTGTAAATATTTACAAGTCGTCATCATGCGCTTGTGCCCCTTGTGACGTCACGAGTTAAAGATCAAAGTTAGAGTTAAAAAACAAACAAAAATGGCGAAAAAGTTTAAAAAGACCTCTTACTAAAAATAGGGATTACATCTTGAGACATGAAAAGGAGCAGACTTACCGGTAGGTGAACCATTTATCATGTTAAAACATTCTTGTTCTATGACCAAAGTAGCCCTTGATCTCAAAGAGCCTAGGGGAAAAATTCAGTCCCCAATTGAAACCCGTTATACTAATTCAGTAGTAGCTTCTTCTCATCATATGTAAATATTTTTGTTACATTTTTTTTTAAAACTAGGCCGAAAGTCCTTGCTCTACTTATTGTTTGGTATTGATGATTGGCCTATGTTCAAAAACATTTCCAGGGGCAGTTAATTGTAGAGGGGACTAAAACAGGATTCAGTTGCAAGAGCGTAATGATTTCTTCAGCAACTTATAGGCGACTAGCTGCCTATTGCCTTTCTGTGAGGGAAAGTTATTTTATTGTATAGTATAGTACAAAGGGAAAATTTATTGCGGATTTGCTGCCTTCCCTTTATGACAATTTTGAAAGACTCGAGAGACAAATCAAGTCACGTAAGACTCGGAGATGTAAGCGATTTATCCTAAGTACCGTAGAGCAGTTTAAATTTACAGTTCAAAGGCATACACAAATTGTGATTTGTAATTTACGAATAGCAAAACATCATTCAATCAATGTATTTTGTTTTATAAAACGACATACAAATACACACCATAAAGTTCAAAATCCTTCTCGTGTAACTGGTATATGTCCTCATTAATCATGCTCTTCAAGGAATACATCTTGAAGATACATATACATTTCATCCATAAATTAGGTTCACTGCAAAGGTTAATGAATTGAATTGCATGCATGCATGCATTCGTCAGGCAAAAGCAGTTTGGAAGATTTTAAATCTAGGGAAATGCTAAATATAGGTTGCAATTGTGACACGCTTCAAAGTAAGCGGAACATTTCGTCGTTAATTTATGATTTGTATACGAGTGCAGCTGGTAGAGACAGAGAAGGGATCGGACTGGATGAAAAGATCACTTCTGCAGCCGAATGGCACTGGCTCCTTTAATGGACTGATCTGGCTCTGAAAAAGAGTATATTAGCATCAATTTAATTGTTGACTGGGCGTTGGGTAGTCCGATTCACCGCATAGTTACAGTACGCTATGTACAAACTTGTATTGGTGAACTGTGTCGTTTCAGTATGAAAGTGATGGAGATCACCTCATATATCGCCAAATTGTACGAGAATCCCCAAACACGCTACTACCTCACTCAGGGTGGGGTACGTTGATGTTGCTTTACGTCGGGTCCACTCTAGGCTTCATACCTTGCTGCGTCTGTTCCCTTCATGCTACCAACCTTCTTGCCCAAACACTATTGGAGGCATTACCTCATTTTAAAAAAATACTCACGTGCGAGAAAAAAATACTGTGAGACAAAGATTCAATGTACAATGACTCAAATACTGAGTGGGGGACATGCGTACCCTTCCCCATATCGCGGCCCATGTGCAGAAAATTAAGAAGAGTTGTAAGTTCCAAGCAAACCTGTCATCAGACGAGGTTCCGTAAGGGAAAAAAATTTTCTGGAGGCAAATTACGTACCATTGGCAAACTCGGAAATCTTTATGAGTCGAAAATTTTTTGAGGTGCTTCCGATTGGTTAGAACTAATGGAAGGTAGAACCAAAGATATGCAAAATAACTCAACCGTGGGTTGATGAATAGGAACATGACGTATGGCAAATGATAGGAAGGACCAATGGGATGTGATACCCATACGACCAGTGAACGGTGGAGACATTACTGGGACCAAAAATCTCCAAGATAGAGCAGGTGAGGGTTAGGTTAGTGGTAATATAGATGACCAGGGAGTTTTACGGCCCAGTTTCTAACCAACTGGCTTTATTCTATTCGGCCACGCCCCTTTTCCTGTTGTGGCTCACTGGCTTGTTCTCCTTACTCCACTTCTTATGCTGTGTATCAAGCACAATGGCAGTATAGGTTCCGTTTAAAAAGTGTTCGGTATGACCCACCAGGAGTTGAACTCCAGACCTCCCCACTGCAAGTCAAATGCTCTAACCACGGGACCACGCAGTCGACATCATGCTATGAACCCAGAGGCTGTGAGACCGATGATCTACAGGACCAATGAACTGTATGGCCAATGGTGTATGGGAGCAATGGACTATGGAAGCCATGATCTATTGAACCAATGGGGCGCAGGACCATTGATATGTACCAATGGGCCGCGGGACCATTGATATGTGGAACCAATGTTCTATAAGGTCAATGATGTATAGGTCGAATGAGCTGTGGGACCAATGAACCGTGGGACTGATGATCTATAGTCATTACATTAAATCTTTTATTTTTAGGGCAAAGCTGTTGTCTTTGCGGTCAAGTTTTTACTATTTTCGGGATGAATGTGTCCAGACTCATTCGATTCCCCAGTGGTGCCATACACTGATGACACAGTACTATAACTGTGCACAATAATCCTTCCATCTCATTTCCAAAGTTATTTTGAAAGTTTTGCTATGACACAACCCCAGAGCACGATTGAGGGTCAGAAATTTTTATGGAGAAAACCGGATAGGCCTCTAGATTTTGTATGACAAAATGTTTCATTTACACCACTAAAATATACCAAAATTTGGTACCGTTGGAGAATAAAAACATTTTGAGGAAGGACTTAAGTGAGTCACCCAAACCGGGGAACCGCAACTTGGTGGGATCAATAATGCATAAAAGGATGGGACGAGCTGTGTTCTTCCCCTAGTAATTTTTGGAAAGAATATAGGATTTGAGCCTACCAAATCTTCTAAGTTAGAACTTCAGAAAACCGAAGGACCAACCCGAACTACAAATTGAAACACTTCGTACCGTATGACGCTTGGGAGGTCACATTCTCTCTACTCGGTATGAACCATTATGTAACCATGCTATCGCAACCTAACGTGTGTTCTGTTTTAATTTCCATTCACGAATGAAATAAGAAATACTGATCTACGTTACATTAGGTATTCTTTACTCCAAAAAAATCCATTAAACCAACAAACTTAATTCTAGCTCCTCCTTCAACGCCTTAAACTCATCCTTTTCCAAACACAATTTATAGCTTACTGTTTCAGTGTGTGTCTGGTGAGATTTCATTCAAGGATTTAATGTGAAATCGAAACACTCTCACTACATGATGTGTTATATGAGCTACTCTCAAAATTTTGACGTCAATCAAAGAGCTGTGCCGATTGAGAATTTCTGAAGATTACAGATAAAGTTTTAGCACGGAGTGAAGAATGACTATCTTTAAAACATATGTTCAGAATTGCTGAAAGTGACCTTCAAACAACCCCACCTGTACAATATGCGTATCTGCCTACGCAATAGCAATATTTTAATATTGTCCTAGATTCTAGCTTGGTACGTTTATAAACATAACCTAGCTCTTTGCATTATGAAAATTATATTGCAGCTTATGTAATATCATGTCAAGGACATTTGCAATGTTGTTGTTTTTCTTTTACTGACAAACGGAGTGTATGTTAACTTCTCCGGTGACCGCCAAAGTAGCCATCGCAGTTGTCCGCATCTGCATGACCAGATGACCACATATGAAGTTGGCTTAATTGTGCGGAAGTAGCTTCGCAGTTCACTTTTGTGGTTTGTCGTGCAAATTGATATTAAGTTCAAGCCACAGTTTGACTGTTGCGTCGACATATACCAATACTTCAACACAACCCAAACTACCAGTAACTAATTGTTGGATGATGAGGGGGCGGGTGCGGGTAGGAGTTTGTAAAAGCAAAAGTAAAATGTCACTCCAACGTCTGAAATTTGAATAACTGACGTAAACAAATTAAACATATTGATTATATATCCATATGCTATATGTTTTTGCAGTAAAATTAAAGACTTGAAAATGAAGGGGGAAAAGATTGTATTGTTTTGCGACTCGGTGACAGGCAAAGGCAAACTTAACCATTTATCGCATACTTTAGTATGTATAGAAGAAACCTTTATATCCTTGCAAATGATTAGACCAAACACACTACAGAAAACTCAAACCCGAATGAATAAAATTGAACTGGGTGACTGATAATTTGAGAGAGCACCAGATATTATTATGTGGGTATTTTTTTAATCCTGTTAAAATTTTATATAAACGCATCTGGTTTATTTTTAGACGAATACTGCTATAGTTTCACTTTCAACTTGAACCAATTTGCTGGAAACTGGGCCGTAAAACTCTGTCTAACTAACTACCGGTAACTAACCTATAGTTGCACGCGAAACTTCTTTGATCTGAAGTAGCCCAATACAACAGTATAAGGAAGATTACAAGACAGCCCGTCAAGTAGAGGTCGCTCTGTACACAGATAAATCAGAGCCGTATATTAAACCCACTGGTTCAGCTATAACAACAACACATACCAACATTTCATATTTGACTCAGTCATACCATACCAAGCGAATAGTTGTTGAGTCATACGTGACAGACCAATGATGTAAGATTGTAAATGGTCTGAGCAGGGTGTTGCGACTCCCTGGTCTGAGGGCGGTGAGGTTGGTCAAGCGTTGTCCTTCAGAGGACGTATTACTTCTTCGGAAAGCAGCTTAAAGAGCAAGAGCAGTCATCCTAAATTTAAGTAGTGTAGTAGACCGTCCAGTTTCATGATTGGCTGTTGGGAGTCATGTGACAACTTTTTTTCTTTTCAAATGTGAAATTTACCAGAAATCACTGCTTGGTTTACCTTGAATATGCAATAGTTAAATCATAAAATGTAATGAAAGATACTTTGAAGAGAAATAAGATGACAATTGAGTTATTTAGCCTTTTCTTCAAAATAAGTTTGGGGGACTGCTCTTTACCTTTAAAGTTTGGTTTCTCCGAACGGCTCTTTGCCAGAGGGTCGGAAAGACTTAGGGAAAAGAAGTTGCTGTCACCGTACCACTGATCATGCAATGTTGATGTTGGGTCTTGGGTTGCAAGAACTTGGTATAAGAAAATCACCGCATGTGTTATAAGCTTTATAAGGCTGATTTAGGCTTTCCGTCCAAATGTTATTCTGTGGGGTACACAGAACTGAGGAACTCCGAACTGCTGTTATAAACTACAGGATAAAACTATCCAGAATGTTTTACATGGCATCACATCCGGGTATTTTTATGATAAAACTAATGATAACATTAGCTGATTAGTAGACCTGTTCCTAGTCCGCGGAGCAGACAGTCTCTTCGTTCAGCTCATCACTACAAAAAACCAAACTAAAGGGGGTTTCAGCCACATGGCCGCTACGCAGGCTAACCTGTTCCGGTTTCTACCGCATTCGATAATAATACATACTCAAATAAATCTAACAATGCTCTAAGCTGATTATGTTATACTGTGAAAAGATTTTCAATTCGGTATATAACATCAGTGCGGTAGTCTGAACTGCGAATCCTGGGCATTGAAGGAATACTGGACGACCCCAACAGTGGATCACGTGTTTGATCTTGTGCTAGGATATCGCATGCTTCTCACATGAAAGGTCTGGGCTCGATTCCAATATCGAGTCATGTCAAAGACTTAATGGAACCTACCAGTGGTCCTGCCGTTGTTTATGGTGTTCTTCATGCGTAAGCAGTGGAGAGGGGAAAACAAGTCAGTGTCTCCAACTGCAAAAAGACCGTGGGCCCCCTGAGAAGGTCGGAATGAGAGGGTTACCCTTACTAACCGTGTGGAGCTTTTCGTGGCAACCACAAATGACAAATGTCAGAGTGTGAAGATACAACAGTAGTTTCACAGTTTCAGTCACCGTCTGGTCAGTTGGTTGACCAACTTAGCAATCCAGATGAAATAGGTTTTTTCAAGGATCAGTTTAGCTGAGATGTGAGAGAATTTATTGTTTAATCGTATGCAATTGGAGGAAACGTCCACCTTACTGTAAAGCACGTAAAACGCCTCTGTGTCCGCCCTTTAGGCTACCGTGCCCAGGTTTAGTTGTTGCTAAGCGATTTGGCTCAAAGAAAACTTCTTTCGCTCCTCAGACTTATCTTTATACTGTGACCTGATTGCGTAGGGGAGGAACCCGGAAGTGGGACGCCCGGAAATGGAATTGACCTGAAATGGACAGCGATAGCCTATAGTTGGGTTTTGAATCAAAGCTGAGTCTAGCTGGTTCCCCGGCCAAAACTAAACTTACATATAATGTAAGATGTACATTGTTTCACAATTTATACATGAACTCCACCGCGCACACCGTCAACTGTACAGTCTGACAGCAACAGGTGGGTTTTTTATGAAACAGACTCCTAAAATATGACCACTTTCAAGAGTGACAAAAAATCACATGAATGATATGCCGATCTTGGCTTTGTTGTTTTAGAGAACTTGCATTCATGTAAGTGCCACATCAGTGGTACTTACTTTACACTCCAGTAGGGTATAAAACCATTGGCGTCGAAATAACAGGTTTTATGAAGGGGTTATGCAGCTGTACATCCGTTGAGAAATCGTCTGGAACGAATGCGAAAGATCTACCCACAAACGGACGTTTATCTAACTCAGATTTTGGAGTTGGATGGAGTTTTACGGCCCAGTTTCTGTCCAACTGGTTCCAGTCGAGCCGACCACCTCCATTTTCCAGTTGTTGCTCACTAGCTTGTTTTTCCTACTCCATTCAGCCATTGCTAATGCTGGGCACCAAGCACAATAGCAGTAGGTTCCGTTTTCAAGTCTTCGGTATGACCGGAGTCAAATTTGGGAGAGGGTGTTTGGACCTTGGTAACTACAGTCCTACACAGACTGTTATGATTATTTTTGACAGTTAAAAATGTATTTAAAATTGATTTGCCAAAAGGGAGCGGAACTGTATTCATTCTCATAGAATACAATCCAAGCAATACTCTAACACGCAGTAGGCTAAGTCCCCGGGCTTCTTCGCATGCATTGGCTAGTACATTCAATGTAAGAGTGTGATAACTCGATCAACATATGAATCTTTGTGGTTCATTTTTAGCTTAATGCCTAAGCATCGTTGATTCATATAAAGGTATATCACCATGTTTTTTACTGTATAACAACAATGTAACCACTGGGGAATACTTCAAATCCTGGGTTAAAGATGCTTTTAATCCTGGGGTAAAGGTATCTATAATCCCTGGCGGTATATGCACCTCTTACCCCTGGGGTATAAGCAGCAGAGGATCGTCCTCGGTAAATTTTCTCGTAGTAAATGAAAGTTTTTGACGCATTTAACTAGTACACCAGTACCTTGGTACCCTGTTGAAAGGTGAATCTTATAAGTGAGCATTGGTATCAAACTCAGTGGAATAGGACCCACCTTGAGGCTTACGTGGCCCCAGCTTGACCATATACACCTAACTTGAGGGCAAGAGCAGTCACCCCAACTTTCAGTGGTAAGGGTAGACTGTCCTGTTTCATGATTGACTATTGATGGTCATGTGACAACAAATTCGGATGTGAAATTTATTAGAAATAACTGCTTGATTTACCTTGAATATGCAATGGTATTTAAGTATGAAATATGATAAAAAATACTTTGAAGGGAAACAAGAAAAAAGTTGTGAATTTAGCTGTTGCTTCAATATTGGTTTCGGGACTGCTCTTGACCTTTATCTTAAGAGAAGCATAATCCCGGTAAGTGGATAACAACAATACGACCAGCGAATGTTCAACAGGAGGTTGAGTTTACCACGAAATGTGCAGGCCAAACGTTACATTTCCTCTTTGAATTGGTTATTGAGATATACCCAGACTTATCCGGGTTTTACGGTCCCTGGAAATTAGTTACGCAACGTCTAAATATTCAAACATTAGTAAGTGGTAGCCTATTTATTGATAAACATTTGATTAGTACTAGGCAAAGCATTAAAAAGACTTTATAATTCGGCACAAATAGTCCCTAGTCATTTTTGTTTTATCAAGACAATAATTAATTGCTTCCGTTAGACTACATTTGAAAGTGAAACAAGGGAGAAGTGAAAATGAAATTTGCTGTATTGGCGTCTTGTCAGTCAACTGTTTAGTGTCACCCTGCATGGTCACGGTAGAATGAACTTTCTCAGCTTGCTTCATCGTAAGTAACAAGTGAAAAAATACAACTTCACGGGCCAAACCTTTCACTCCAAACTGCAATTTCGGTACCCGGGTACCAAAATTGCCAATTGGCTCAGCTCTTTGATTGACAGCTAATTCAAACAATGCAGAGTACCAAAGCTTGTATTACACAGCATGAATGGTACTGAGAGTGTTTTGATTATATAAATAGAGTTTTTCTATACTCACCTAGAAGCAATTAACTGAGATCGTATCTGGATGAGGATGAATTTCAGACAATTGTGGGAGGGGCTTAAGTAAGAAGGTTAGGAGAATTGGTACTGTTTGGGGTGAGAGAACTGGGCCTGTAATGAATTCTAACACATAAGGGAAATGGGCTAACCACTTATGGACTAACTGAGTTATACCAAGGAGGTTCTACCATGTAGAACCTCCTTGGTATACATACCGGGGCCACTACATAAATCGTAGCAGGTAACTGCATTGTATTACGGATACAAAGAGCAACGTCGAGTTGAAGAAAATGTATTCACATTTCGGATAACATGGTTACAGAGTCCACTGGAGGTTAAGAAACTAAAATTCTATGGTCTGGCGGAAAGAAAAGTTAGTAACCGGATTGAAATTATTCAAGAAGGGGTTTTCCGGCTCAGAATTAAGGTCATGTGGGTGGAGTAACTAGTTGATGAACGAGACCATTCAAAATTAAGTGACCACAATTGTAGCCTACAAAGAGAGTGCGGATTAAAATGAGTGGCTGCTGACAAACCAGACAGGTTTAATTGAAGGAAGTTGTCCAGTGGGTTTACATGTTTGACACAGCCTAGGCTCAACGTTTCTCAGGCTTGGGTCATGGAGGTCGTCCTCCCTCCCCCCCCCCCCCCCCCACTACCGGATGCTGCTACACTTTCAAGTTCTTTGTTGATTTCACATTTTAGTTGGCTTTTAAAACAATTTGAAGTCACCTTGAACGCGAAATTTACAGTAGGATATCCGGATGTGTGCACAATGTATTGTCTCGTAACAATACGGGTACATATTTATAGTAACTACTATTTCGAAGGTGCTGTCGCTTCATTTGGTCTGGTACATTATGTAAAACTGTCAAGCAGACGGGCTACCAGCTTTACTCAAAATCTATACCCAGCTGCACAAATGGTAAGTATTCACAATTTAGACAACCAGCAAAGAATAAAAACGGAAAGGGCACGGTCTTTTCGATGGCAGCGTTAATACAACACGCGAGGGAAGCGTGATAGTCAGTTACGGTCCAAAGATTTAGGCATGTCGTACTTTTTATCTAGATGAGCTCTTTATTTCCCACTGCCGGTTTGCAGATGTACTTTACAAGGGCTTATATTGTTATCTTATCACTTCCCCCAGTTTTGTCATCGTTACACAATATAATCTTCTGAGTCTTGTGGTGATGGCTCTGTTCTGCTATCTTCCTGGACATGTTTCGAAGTATATCATGATGGGTCAGGTAAAAATCGTGGCTTTAAAAACCTAAGGCAGTCTTGAAAAAAAAAATATTCCGTAAGAGGAAACAGACGTATCTGTCTGCATGAGGTAACAGTTGTCTGTCTCAGCATTACTATAATGGAGAAAAGTAACTTTTCCTTTGGCATTAGAGCAGACGTCGGCTCCATACTGACCCATACTGACCGGTAGCCATACAAGGTACTGAAATGGGTCGTGAAAATAACTCCAAGCGAGAGAAATATTTGTAGGGGCAAATTTTTTAACACTATTGAGTCAATGGCAACTTGAAACTTTTCACAGATAGAGATTTTTTTTCTGAGTACTTCCCTTCACCGGCTATGGGATCTTCCTTCATCTAGTAGGGCTCCTCCACAGACTAGGGGCTGGGAACTATCTCTATGTGACCCATCTCCCTCAACATAGACATGACAGTATGATGTTTATATCTTCGCGACAAGGCCGCTCTACAATCCTCGACAAAATGCCAGGACAAAATCAGCAAACACGAGTAACGAAGGGATCACCATCCCCCAATTCCCCATTCAAGGTTGCGACAGCCCAAGACGTCCTGAAACTTCAACATTGATACGGGGAGCGGGGTTTGTCCCATGCATTTTTGTCGAGGTGTGTAGATTTGTCCCATGTCTCATTGGTCCTCTAATTAGCTTAATTGGTACCATTAGTTCCCCATCTCACTCAAGTCCCCGTTTCATTGGCACCTTACTCAGTAGGATAGTAACCCACGGGGCGGACGATTTTTTTCGAAAAAAGGGACGGCAGCCTGAAGGGGGCTGCAGCCACAGAGGCGCTACGCAGGCTAGTAGGAAAGTGGCTATGGCTGGAGTTAGAATAAAGGTAGACTTTTAACAAAGGGTTAGTTGTAGGAGACACAATCACCTGAAAAGGGAAGGATTAATGAGACGGGGGACTCTAGACATTATCCCGGAAAGACTTCTGTAAGTGGCAACTCAGTCTTAATGGAGAAATACAAATAGGTGCCTTCATATCGAATCATGTGAGTGCCATGGTCCGATCACGCAAGCAATGCATATTCCTTCAAACATCATAGAATGCATGGCCCGGTAAAGAAGACTGGCTGAGATGTTGGTTTTCAGTCTGCTATTGTGATTGACTTCCATGAGAATTTAGCATTAACCTGCATTGTATGACCGCCAAATTCCCAACATTCCTCTAAACTTTTGTCCAGTCTTAGTTTCTTGTCTGATTCCTCCAACCATTGATAATCAGGTAAACTGGAAATAGTTTGTAGAGCAGGAAAACTAAGTCTGTTTCATCAGTTTAATTCTGAACTGGTTTACACATAGTAACAACGAACTGCAAATTTAGCGAAAATGTATGCTTCTTCGTAATGTTCGTGTTCAGGGGGTGCATATTTTTCACTTAGCTAGGCGCGGATCGAAGTGGGGGGGGGGGGGCTTTTACGGCCTCAGCCCTCCCTTTTTCGCCACATCAACAATAAAACATATACTGTACGGGAAATTGGTGGTGCAACTCCCTCACACCCCTGCTATCTCTTTAGTCAATCCTCCTTTTTTGGAATGTCCTGATCCGCCCCTGTTAGCATAAGTATCTTAATATATTTATGTACTAATTTAGTTTTATTCTTCACTCGGTTTTATTGCGAACGCATTCATATTATACCGTAGTAACAACTGAACAATAAAAATATTCCTTAATGAAACACGTCGAAAGGTACACGTACGCCGGTAGGCCTACAGATACTTTGGGTAGATGCGCACTGTTTAACACATTGTTTCTTGATTGGGTGTTGCCATTGTACTGTATCGATTGTATTCCTTGTTAGGGTTGCGGATATAGGGCTATCGTTAGCCAATTAGGAAAATACTTGTTAAACATTGCGCATCTCCCAAATACTTTTTTACAGACGTACGTCAAGAAGTATTAAATCCTTGGTATACTAGGTCTGGATTACCTTTTACTTCCATGCGGATAATAGTTTCGTTATCAAGTTTGTGTGATCAATGCAGTGACATGTAAAAGTATGTGGCAATTAAATTCCCCATTCTACCAGCTTTTCAAAGCTCTCGTAAAAGAGGCTATTACTCCTCCTGTTGGACCGGATTAAACAGTGCCTACAGTTGAAGAACCAGGCTAACTACCAAATTGGCTTATTTGGTGGCACGTGGCGATTCATGCTCATGTCCTGCATGTCACTAATCCAATTAACAAAGTTTTCACATTTTAGTAAGTTGTGGGGTGAGACGCGGAGATAGCTCTAAGTATTTTCCGCATATCTACAGCCGGCGAAGTCGGTTGCGGGCCTGACTGTATGCACCTTTAGAGGAATTAAGGTCGACCAGTTAACATAGACGACTTTGCATATTCTACAGATAGGGGATCACATAATAGTAGGCTTGACGGCCATCCACGTCAGATGCTCTGCGGAAATTTACTTAGAGAAAGTTCCTCACACAATTCATGCCGTACTTCGCCTTACAGTTAAAGTTTTATATACGGCTCAGTTTCTAACCCATTAATTGGTTTAAGCTGGACCGGCAACGGCTTTTCCAGTTGTGTTTCACCGGCTTGTTTTTTTACTACTCCAGTGCTAATGCTGGGCACCAGGGGAGTAGGTTCCATTTTTTAAAGTCTTTGGTACGACCCAACCAGAAGTCGAACTCCAGACCGCCTGAAAACAGGTCGGTCCTCTTACCAGGGAGGTGTTCTAACCATCCTAATGATAACTGGAAAAGAGAGGGATGTTCTACCACTGTTATGTAGGCATATAGACCAAACACCCGATTTGGGTTCAATCAAGCGAACTTTTCGATCTCGTGTTGAGAGGGTTTCAAATATACGTGCAGCTATATATGCACGAATCTATATTGTTTCGTTAGGCTTTTTTTCATTTTTTGGGGGTGGGTTCCAGAACCCCGACCAGCGGCATGTTCTCGCAGTTACTGATCCAATCCACCTCTCCCCCAAGTTAGGTCTGTTAGCAGTTGAGTTACAAGAATAAAAAATAATATTCCTCCCCAGAGACTTAACTTTTCATCAAAAGAACACCTGGGCTTCTCTCCTGGACAAAACACTCTCAGGAATGGGGGCTCTGGGCGTGGTTTTGCACCGTGTCGGCAAATTTTTCCCCTTTCATTATCCTTCGCCCTTAGTTTGCTTACACCTAATTTTGACATTCTTTAGCCGCCGATTGTTTCTTGCAGAAAATACTTACCATCATCGCGGGCTGTGTTTAAAGGTAGAGAGCAGCCCCCCCTAACTTATTTTCTTAAAACTTATTTTCTTATTTCTCTTCAGAGTATCTTTTATTACTTTTTATGACTTTACTATTGCGTATTCAAGGTAAATCAAGCAGTTATTTCTGGTAAATTTCACATTTGAAGAGAAAAAACATTGTCACATGACTTCCAACAGCCAATCATGAAACCGGACAGTCTACTACACTTCTTCAATTTGGGGTGACTGCTCCTGCCCTTTAAACCTATAACACTATTCATGGCTGCATAGGTATCAACACAAATGCGGTTAATATACAGAAAGGTAAAGTTTCCATGAAGTTCTATGATTTGTTTTATTTTCGAAGTAAAGCGCGGCTATGTCCAAAGGTTAATAATATGAGAGATAATAGCGGAAATACCACTGTATGCCGGTATGGCATTCCGGCTTATCCTTTGTGTGATATTTTATGACCTACAGATCGTGAACAAACATCCGTTATTGTTAGCAAGAAAACGCAGAATAAATAAAGGCACAGTCAATAAGATCGATAATATGCCACGAAAGTCTTTAATTTCGCTTTCAAATAACATTTTTTCTAATCTACCTAACCTTCGAAAAATGTGGCTCACTGGCAGACTTTATCACGGCCCTAGTACAGATTTTTCTGTTTTATTCATAGGTTGGCTAAAATGCGAAGAGTAACTTTGTCTGCATTTATCCAAATCCCGGGCCGACTTGATCCAAATCCCGGGCCGACTTGATCCAAATCACGGGCCGACTTGATCCAAATCACGGGCCGACTTACAGTCGGGAGGTAGTCCAATCCCGATCATAACGAATACTTAACTGAAACCTGCTGCCAGTGAGCTTGTATTGGTGCTCGGCGTAAGCATGGAGGGAAAACAAGCGAGTGGGCCTAAATTGGAAAAAGGCCGTGTCCGGCCCGACTTAAACCAATAAGTTAGAAACTGGCCGTAAAGCCACATCTGACCAACCTTACCAAATCTCGGGCCGAGTCATTGCATGCTTAAATCGAGTCCGAACCGTTCAAAATGAAATTCCTTCCAGAGGCTTAAATTTGAGTAATAGTAGACTAAGATCCTTGATACGCTTAATTAGAGGTCGCTCGTCGGCTATTTGAGATAATGTTATGCGCTTTCGGTATCATTGACCCATGATGCGCCTAGTTCAGCTACAATGTTCGACAAAAATACACCGGACAAACCCCGCGTTCCAGTAATAGTGTTGAAATTTTATAAATACCTCAGGCTGTTGCAACATTGAATAGGGAAACTGGGAGCAGATAGGGGCACAATCATTAGCTCAGTCATTGCTTGTTTTGCTTTCTTGGTCGTGACATTTTAGTCGAGGAGTGTAGACGGATTGGTTAGCATGATCCAGGCTAACCCAGCACCAGGCTACTAGGATTTAAAAACTCATTTCGATGACACTTTCGTTACACGACATTACTTGAATACAAAAATGTGTTGGAGAGACATTGCCTTGAATCAACCATAGCCTAAACCATTATTTATTGTGCCAAAGAAGTATGTAGCTATAGCGGTCGTGTCGCAAGTGATGTCAGCGCATTGCAATTTGGCATAGGCCAGACGCCAGAGAAACCCCAAGCTTTTGTTTAGGATTTCAATGGCACGGGCCTCCTGGACGTCACTGATCATGCGCAGTAGGTGTGTTACCGTCACGCGCCTCGTCAGTACCTCAGTTACCACAGTTGTACAATGGACGTCTAGAAGGCAAAATAGAGGGACACCCAACGCAGTGACCTCACCGTAACTGCCTCTATTCGTGGACTCCAAGTCTCCTTCTTTTGGCTCGAGATCTCCCATTAGAACAGTAGAAGTGGAAAGCCCATTTTCGCAACATCTCCCGCTTGAGCTCAATTTCCCCCATCTTAGCTTTGGGTCGCCCTCTAAAGTTGTACCATAGTTTCCGCGTAAATTTTCTTTCTCCCTTTCTCTCATCAAATTTCTGTTCAGAATCATGTGAGCAAAAATGTTTGTAATGGGAGAAATTCCCGAATTAGCCAACTTTTCAAAAATAAAGGTATGAAGAGGGCATGTATGAGTGTTTCTATATATCCCATCAGTTAAAGTAAGGGTATCAGGCCGGGTTGTGATTGAGATACCAACAACCCGTGACTCTATAGTCAAAATAAAAGACTAACGGACGCCAAAAATGATTGGAATGGCCTGAAAATAAAATAAATATAGGGGTGCAAAATATCATAGGCTTATCATATAGAAACAACGTATTTTATCTGCTTGTCAACCCGGTCATATTCGATTATGATTCATTGGACCTCAATTTCGCATGATGATACTACTACATTTTTCTAGTAATCTAAATATGTATGATTAATGCACCAGGTAAGATGTACCGAGAAAAACAGGAGATATTTCAAATATCTCTTCATTTTTTTCAGTAACTATGAACTAACTCTTCGATAATACCTTGAATCCTAAAGTAGATCCTATTTTTCGGTTTGATTCACGGCACTCGAGTCTATTACGTGTATCTAGCAGTATGACACTAATAAAATTTCCTTTCACAAGAACCTACCTTTAAAGACCTTTGTAACGTAATCTCCTGTGTGCGTCATAACTCTCTTCATATTCTTTGTGCGATAAAGTTCATAAAACTTTTTCGAGGAAAGTCATAGGTTATTTCGGACTTCCTCTTAGGTTTGTTTTTAACCCTTTGTGCGAGAAAATATAGGATTTGAGGAAACGCCGGTTGGTTCTTTATTAAAACACTGACGTCACCTTAGTATACCGGTATACTTAGATTTTGAGGTACTCATCCGTGATTATTTCTTGAACACGGAGTTTTTTTTCAGATCCTTGACTACATTACCCAAATTAGGGTGTAGTTTCCTGAATGAGTTCGTGGTACCATCGGATTCAATGTTTCCTTGGTCTTCATTTTCGCAGACGGTCCACTTTTGATAACTGAAGGACATGGAAAGCAACCTAATCGATCAGTTAAAAGTAGGAAATCACTGCCCTCTCAAACGGTGTTCAGGAATTAAACGCTTTTCTAAACACATTTTCTCCAGCGCACTTTTTGTACACGTTTTAGCCGCAAACCGCGTGTCTTATTCCTGAGCACTTTGAAACAAGTTGAATTTTTAAACATTTAGTGTCTAATAGCTAAACATGTTTTGAAATTAAACATGTTTACAAAGGGGGCAAAATGAGTGTTGTATTTCTTAACACATTTATTGAACGCGAAATCTCACCATTACCGGTAAGTATGCGCATGTCGAAATAGACTCTGGGCAGGGAATCGGGAATAGGGGATTGTCCACAATTACGAATAACAGCAAGGGCAGCATTGTCGGAGGTTGGCAATGACGTATATAGCTAATTGGGTGACATTGCGTTACGCAGAAAAATAGGTGTAAAATGTGGAAAACATTCTGAGCCTTACAATAAGTGTTGGGTGATATTCTTTTTTATCCACACGATAATCAATAAAAGGATATCGCGATAATTCGATAATGACGATTATTTTCCTGAAACAATTTCCACATGTAAGCCTTCCCTACTCTGAGTGGACTAGTGATCTGAAAAAAGTGTGAACAAAATTTGTGACGGAGTGCAGTTGCTGTCACTTATACTGTTACATTATAGTGTAAGGGAAAAGAAGAAATTTGCAAATGAGAAAATACTAAGAACACCACAAAAAGAAGAAAGTAATAAAAAGTACAAATCCTGTTAATTTCACATATTTACACGAAATATTATAGTTACGTTTCAATTCTTACTTAATATCGTATTATATCGAGCAATATTATCGCGATTTGTATACGGTATATCTGTATTTCGCGCAACAATGTAGTCCTTTTGAAGACAATGTGAAAGAATATAATCTCAGTCTCCTCATTATCTGATTATGGACGTATCCGATAAGTTAGTTAGATAGAGTTTGACGGCCCATTTGCCAGCCTTTTGATTCAAGTCGAGCCGGCCACGGCCTTTTGGCCAGCTGTGGCTCACTGGATTGTTCTCTCTACTGCATTGCTTACTATATGTGGAGCATCATGCACAAATATTTAGTGTTTAGTTACTATGTAGGCAGTCATTTATTGTCTACATGAACTTTAAATCCTCATATTCAGTGAAATTAAAGGAATCAAGATATAATTAAGCGTATAACCATCCATGATACAGCCTGGTAAGGAAGGAAACTGAAAGATTAAAAGGTGATAGACCCCAGTTATGGCCGACTGAAATTAGACCATCAGTTTTTGTCCGAATTCGTCTATATAACTTTGTAACGTGCTTTAGGTGAATTTAGTCTTAGTATGATCGTTCTTGACTGAAAGCAACTACCGTAATTTTGCAAGCCGGGCTAGTCGGAATTTGGAAAAGGAATCTTTTTATGATACTACTCCCAATATTGACGTTATTTCGCCGATTCGGTAAGACCGGTACTTCGTGAATATTCACTATACATGTGTTTTTATTCTGCTGGATTGGAGCCTCCACACTTTATGTCAAACATCACGAAGACTCTATGCACCTGTAAGAAGATAATTACCAACGGCACTAAAAAGACGGTGACAAATCGAGTCTATGCTACTGACTGCTTAAACCTTATAACGGGGCGATTTATTTTAATTATGGGATAGGGTGAAATACAACTGAAGGGGAGGAGAGGAGCCCAAATTCGAGACACCTCTGTCAGTCAGTTTGAAACGACAGACCCTATCGGAAATGCGTTGGTTTTTCCCGTTCTAGCTTTCACAGTAAAAAGTAAGAAAACTTTGAAAATGACAAATTGATTGGTAAACGGAGCATTGATGGGGGGGGGGGGGGGATGGGTGCAGCGACTATCAGTTGGCTCGGCTTTTTGATTTTCTACTGGTCTGCTGGTTCGGGCAATGCAGAGTGCCAGGGCTTATATCGCACGGCATGGGAGTGATGTGATTATACACATTGAGCTTTTCTGTGCTCACCCTGGGGCAATGGACTGAGATTGTGTCTGAATGGGTGGGTTTCTGGCGATTGTGGGGAGGGGGTCTTGAGTGGGAAGGTTAAAGGGGTTTGTACTGTTTGGGGTGAGAGAATTGGGCCTTTAAGAACAACGGGATTGCAGTTAAGTTGTCAATGGTTGTCAACCTCACACTGTAAAATCTTAAGTGTTACCTTTAATTGGACTGGAAACTCATTTTTATAGTTAAAAAAGATTGTCATTATATGTATTGTGCCAAGAATTTAGAAAAATGGAACGTTACTGTAATAATTGTAGGAATTGATAAAGCTTGTTCTTTTGGAAGTATTATAAGATAAAAACTCATGAATAAATAGAGGGGAAAAAGTAAGCAACTACTTTTCTAAGCAAATTTTCTTTTGGAACTCCCGGCGTTGTTTGGCTTGATCAAAGTGACGCCAAATGGCTTCATTGTTATAAATTGCAAACATATCCGGATACTATAAAGCTTCCGGTACACACCGAGCCATATGGGCTACAGGAAAAATCTTTTTGATTTTTAATAGCACCGGGCCACCGAGTCTTTTAAACCCGACCCACCTCATTAAACCTGTTCATTCCTCTGCCTAACCTGTGAAGAAGAATTGTTTAGCCAGATGTTCAACTGTTTTGTGGTGTCGTTTCCATGCTATATACTATCAGACTATAGATCAAATACTTGTGGTTCAAAGCTTGGCATAAACGGATACGGGGTAGAGTGTTACCTGTAATACAATACAGACCAGCAACTAGGGTCAACAGTGTTGTTTCCTGCAATTCTAAGAAAAATACGTTTAGAGTTTCTTTTAAAATCCTTTGTTTTACTTACCTTCGTTTTCTTGTATTTTGCATTTTGACAATACCTTTTATGGAAGAGCATTTGAGGTCATGCCGGTAGGCTTGTTTACTGCGAAAGGTATATGAGGGCCACCCTTCCAGCATATCCCAGCATGTGTACATCTATGTGCTATAATCATCCAAACAATGAGTTCAGAACTGACGTAGTTCAATAGTTCCTGGTATAAAATGCCGTGTTTAAAATGAACATGTCCTTACTAACAAGAAATTGCCATGTGTAAAGTGATAGACCGTGACGATCTTTATCTGTAGCCGTATTTAGGGCGTGTGTACTCATTAATTTTTCCCACATGACCATACATTCTGGTCCACATATATCAGGACCAGGGATGTTGTTTCAGTTTTTAGGCCTGTCATTAGCTACCCCGAGACCCGCAATCACTACGGCAATTGTAGATGTCCAAATAGCAGAGTGGGACTGTGGACCCGATTTATTGCCTTACAACCATACTTGTTCCAGGCTGTAACAAAAACGTGTGTTCTCCAAAAAAATGTATCCTAACTTCTTAAAAGCCCTAAGACGTGTCTGGGGTCGGAAATTGTCTAAAAGACCTCAGTGACACGGCAGATTAAAGTCACTCAGGGTACTGGTCTGAAAATAAAGGCAAAACAGCTGGGATATCAAAAATATGGACATTATGGAATGAAGAAAATAACTATAATTAAAGAAAGCCACACGCCACTCTATACTGTACACGCCATCCCACATAACTATACGTCTCCCGTCCTTTTTCTAGTAGCCAACTGACGAACCACAAAAACCCGAATTCACATTTTTCATTCCCGAGATAGTGACGAATCACGAATGTTCTCTCAGTTGGAGGCGTTTTGCCTTAGTCATCGTTTGTATGTTTGGAATTATAGAAAATGTTACATATTAGAAATTAATTACAGTATTTTATGATTAGATAAACATAGCAAAAATGCATTCGTCGCTATGCCAAAACTGCCAAAATTTCACTTTCGTCACTATGCCAGTTTGCGTTTCTTCGGTACGCCACTCTGAGAGGACGTTTTGATAGGGCAAGCTAACGTATAAATCGACAACGCTTTTTGGAATAACATCCAGATCAAAGGAAGCAGAGTAGCTCATATTAATCAGTATGCACGGAGTGTTCTGGTGTAACACTTTGGGACCTTGTGAACTCACCATTATATAAAATTCTTTAACATTTAGTTCTGTTATTCGGTCACTTCTCTCTTTGTACTCTCCTCCAAAAGTCAGATTTTGTGGACCGAATTGGCCAAATTAATTGTCATCTACATTCCCTCCCAGCAGTCTGCCTGCCCCTGCAGTTCAATCCAGACGGCCCTCCCCTTCCTCCAATCAGGAAGATGTAGTGTGCTTTTAATATTATTACCTCCCTGCCTATGTGACTATATGATGGATGCTTGCAGCAAACGCACCACGTGCACCATTTGTAAAAGGAAACCCATAGCGTTGATTGCCTTTTTTTCAAAATTTTTAGCTAAAATACGTGATTCCACGAAAATAGTCAATTGTACAGCCTCCCCTCAGCTTTAATAATGAGTGCAGACAGGCGGGAGAATCGAAAGTGCTTGGAGAAAAGAGGAGTAGTTAGCATAATAAAGAATCAATAGTTTAGTTTTATCTATAAATAGAGAAATATCCGATTATTGCGAGGTGAATATCACTTTCACTTTAACCCCATTGACCAATAATTGTCCCTCTGGGTGAGATAGCGGTATGCTTTACCATTTATTAAATATGTATACATAATTGTCCCCTGCAGCGGAATAAATCGGTTAAATGGTGGCTTATTTCAGTCGGTAGTCTGAAAAGTCGATAGGGTGGGCGTACGTTAGCTTAAAATGACTTTCAAGATTTAACTTGCGGAACTTAGGTGCATGCTTATAAATCGTTTCACGAAAAAAGTTCTAACGTTCCAAGAACAGAGAAGGGGAAATTGAGCGAGTTTATCAGCTCATCAGTTGGTAGGCCACAATGGATATTCACAATGGAAGAGCTACACTTCTAGGAAAACGGAAGTTTTTCGAGATGAGTGTTTTAAGATAATTTCATAGCAGCTTCAGTCCGGGGAACTTGTTCAAGCATGCTGCAGCGAGTGCTTTCACACTTCATCGCTTGAAGCGACTGAAAACTTGAGTCTAGTTTGATCAAACTTGTTTCCTGTCTGCCTGTTGGCCCTACTTGGTAAAATAGAGGGCGTGTAGTAGAAGGAAAGGCATATGTGCCCGCCAGGGGATCTTCCGATGATACGTAGATTTTATCCCGAGAAAATGTCTTCCGCAAATAGCCGAGAAAAGTTTTGGTAAAGGTAGATTCCATATGAAACCCCGAAATGGCGCCGAAAAACGTCCTGATGGGGCTAGGTATGATATAGGCACAACCTGTTTAGTTTTGACGTTTTTTCGGAAATTTCGAATGATGGGTTCTAGAGATTTAATTCTTTGAAATTCCTAGGTATTTGCGAAATCGTGGCAGTATAAGAAAGGTGTTCTCATAAGAATGTAGAGTTTAGTTAGGTAGAAGAAGTTTTAAGGCTCAGTTTTTAACCAGTTTCCTAAGCTTTTGAAAGAATATTAAAACGGTAGTACGGTGCATATATAAGGCCACAAAAAGCGCTATTTTACATTTTTCTGAAAATCTCCGAACCACCATGCTTGACTATCAGTCAGACGGGACCGAAGATACGGAAGCTTCGAGAAAGAAAATGGTGGCTTCTTCGTGGGATTCTTGGGCGTTGAAACCAACTTCGTGGAAAAGTATACGAACGGGAAAACAATATCCATCTGGTTGAATCATACGAGCGCGGTGAAAAAATAATTTAAGATCTTTAGAGTTATATATCCTGAAAGGACGCAGTTACACCTTGGCCCCTCTCGTATCTTGAGCTCGCCCCCCCCCCCCCCATATCTGAGCTCTCATAGACCTACCGTGAGGGCCATGTATCTTGTAATTAGCATGGTCCGTCAGGGAATAAATTGAATCACGGAATCACCAGACTCCCATGATTTATACAGGATTGAGTGGACCTTATCTACAATTTATCATTCTAGTAATTTCAAAAGTTGGCCCACCTAAGGAAATATGATACTGCAAGATAAGAAGAACTCCTATTAACTCAGGGAGATATGTACGATATAGTATATATATATATGGGGTTTGGACAAATAGACACAACACCTTATTCCGTCTCCGCTCCCAAACTGGAAGCGGAGAAATTCTGTGTGCGGCGTCACAGGGGCGAGACAGAATCCGTTCTCCTTAGTCCCCCGTCGGATTTGTCCCCGTTTATAAATCCCACCACCTACCTTGATTGTCTCATTAGTCCCGTTTCATACGTGTCCAACCTTAAATTTGACTAATATTGAAAGTAGTGAGCTTCAAATTCGACAGGAATTAATGTTTTTACTACATTCACAGTTTTTCGCCACTCTTCTTGCTTTTTTATAGCAATTCCTAAGCTACGTGTGCAAAAGATGTGTACCGATTTCGGTTTTTAATTATGTTTAATTCATAACCATACCCGAGAGGACCCTTTCGGATTCCTGACACACGTCAGTGCATCTATGCCATTTCTGGGTAGTCGAACCAGAAATGACAGGATGGGCACGCAAGCATACGATGCAAGACTCCAAACAATAGTTTTCGTGTTAATCGCTCAAATTGCCTGTACATCAATACGTTCATTACCAGGAAATCACCTGTTTTACAATTTGATTTCGAATTGAAATTTTTCCAGGACAGGACCCCAAGATCCACACACTGGTATCGGTTGCTGATCAATTTGATGGATATACGATCATTATTATGATTGACTTACTTCAATCAAAACAAATCTGTTAATTTTACATTTATTCTGATTATCTGGTGTCAGGAAATCACGCCTCAGTGCTGTATTTTATTTCCAGGAATTTTGTTGGAGAAGATTTCCAGGATCAAGCTCTCTTCAGGACTACAAGTCTTCACACAGTAAGCTCTGGAACGTTAAAAGAAAAATACTGTTTTACGTCAGATAAATTGAAGTGAAAATATTACTGTTTTTTAACCGTCTGTATTGTCGATTAATTAAACAAGTTCCCTTTCATGAAGTAAAATTGAATAAAGAATGTATGCACGTGTATAATATCCAACAATTATAGTATAGACGAGATGAAATAAGAGAAGTATGTTCCCCGACATATTGCTTTGCTCTAAATATGCCCCCTGATCCCCACCCCCAACTTATGAAATCCTGGTGCCGCCACTGCATGGATAAAGGCGATACATAGGTATCTACCAACATGAATGTACAAAGATCTTATACCATGTAGTCTCCAAGTTCCAACACAAAAGCGTCATGTTTATACGAAATCCCTGAATCGAAAATTAAAAGCTTGGAACTTAGAATGATTCTAACCTTAACGCCTATTATTAAAGGCAGTCATTCGTCACCCCAAACCACAGTTTCAGTATACATAAATCAAAACTCTCAATTGGTACAGCTCTTTGGTTGGCACCACATTCAAACAATGCATCATTGCTAAATTACACAGCATGGGCACTGAGAGTGTCTTGATTACACATTATGGACTTGTATGGCCACTGGGACACGCCATGAAGCAATGAACTAGGATTGTGTCTGGATAAAGATGAGTTTTAGATAAATGTGGGAGGGGCTAGAAGTAAGTAGGTTGGGAGAATTGGAACTGTTTGGGATGATGAAAATATGCCTTTAACGTGAGCATAGAATGCTTTCACGTTACGTCACAAATGGTTCGCCAAGCCCACTGCCGGGTAAAATCATCAGTGTTCCAATGAACGTGACACGTGGGTCGTCAGCTGCTTCTCAGCTACCTGCACTGGCTCCGCCCCTTTGGACAAGCAAAATCGGTGTAGTACGTGACGGGCAAAATCGGTGTAGCGTACTACACCGATTTTGCGCGTCAAAAGGTTACTACACCGGTGTAGTATCAGACGTTCAAAATCGGTAGTACGCTACACCGATTTTGCCCGTCAAAGGGGGCGGAACTTGTGACGAAAGTGAAATCCCTCTACAGACCTTATCATCGAAATCCTAAGCTTTAGGATTTCTATGGACCTTATGAATATGATGTCACAAAGCAAAAAATACGTCCTCCTTTGGGGGCAAAATAAACAAACACTGACAAATGCTGACAGATGATTTGTCAACCAGTCAAAACGCGCACAGTCTTCTACACACGATGGGCAAATTCTTGTCCGTATGGCCACGTGTTCCATTGTTTTGCCCTCAAGGATAACGTCAGTGTGTCGTCAATGCATAAAGTCTATAGTCTCTGGCGTGCATGTGGCTGTCATGAATGGTGTTAAGATATATACATATAGCACCGTTTGATGTTGTCATAAGTGTATTTGAAGAAGTCAATTGTAGGTGGTGGAACGTCACTGACCGGAATAAAAAATATTGTCAAGATTCCATATTTAGTGTCATCATTTGATTTTTATAACTTTCTTGCAACAATACATTCAGGCGAAGGATGAGTTTAAGATGGGCAGTGGAGTTTGTACTAAGCAATGGGGGTTATTATAGCCTAGGAAAATGCTTAGACTAGCATTTGCAAGTATGCTTTATTCTTGTTAAAAGATGTGGGAAAAATGGAACTTGATTCATGTCTACTTAAGTTCTTATCACTGTGGCAAAACGTTAATGAGTGGAAACTGGGGGCGTCCTTTTAACCCTTTACCGTTGTTTGGGTCCTTTTGGACCCAGGCGGAGAGCTCGGCTGTCACCCATCTTTATTGTTTCACGCGGAGCTCGAAACTGCGAGTAGCTACCCGAAAATTCGGCCACAACAACGAGAGAGACAATAGTTTAAGGTCACGGGGTCAATGGCCTACGGAAGCCGATGCGGGGCGGGCTACGTCCGCTTTTCCGCCCACTCCCGAGGCGCGCAAATATGCCCCGATCGGAGCACAACGGTAAAGGGTTAATCTAAAATACCTGCACCACTCAGCTGAAGGGTTACGTGCACACACGCAGAGACAGTGGCATCAGCTTTGCAGTAAACACACTCCACAGGCTTATTTTAAAGGTTATCCGAGAGTACATTTATCACTAAAATAGCAAGGTGGACTTAATTATACTCTATCATAGATTTAAAAAAAGAAAACATTGGTGTAAATAATCTTAACAGATTATGCATGTGCTTCTGTAAAATATTTCCCCGTGCCAGGTAATTGTCAGATTGTAATCACTCCTCACTGCAAACAAAAGCGTCCAGTTAGTTTATATGTATGCGTAAATACACAGTAGGCCCATTGTCGGAAACGGGCTGCTGGTGTTGAAAGGACTGACTAATCAGGGAGCTGGAAGCCCTATCCAGCTCCCTGGACCGATGCATCCTAAAAGGTTTACTGGATTTCAACGTTTCTTATAAATTACCTTACCAAATGATCATTTTTTTATTGGAGTGGACTAAAAACCTTGTTATCAAACTCATAGCAGGAGGACAGGTGAATTTTGTTGCCGCTCCCCCAGAAATTCGAACTAAATCACTACATTATGCATTTTAGAACACTTTTCCTCGTGGAAATGGTTTGGTATCCTGCAATCCTCACTCCCCTTTCTTCGGACTTTAATGCTAATGATTTCAGCTTCGAGGAATTGAGTCGCCAATGGCACTGACCTATACTCTATTGCAGTGACCTAAGGGGCTAGTGTCAACCCACCCCGCCGCACACAACCCCATCGACAGGGAGATGAGCTCCTGTATGGATTCTATCATTTCCGTATGAACACCTACACTGTCGTCTATATGTAGTAGACATTGTGTTGTAACAGCTAGGCTGACAGTGTTTCGTTAATTGAGTATGTACAGCTGACCTTCTAAAGAAGATCTCTAAGACCCATAACTCGGCAAGGGTCAATGCACACCAAAATATTAAAGCATTATACTGTTTTTCACAGGTTGTCTTTAAATTTTGTAAGGAGGAAGTCCCTCACCTTTGCACCAGGTTTGCACTGACTTTACTTTCGCTGTTTCGACAAACTTACAGACGTTTACACATTAAAATCAACTTCCCCGTTGTAATTATCTGAAAAAAGAAATCAAGAAATTAAGATGGAAGGAATTTTTGGTCTTTTCCAGTTTACGAAAAGAATCTCGCCATGCTGCCTCACTAATGACATAAAAATAATAAAGACAATAGGGGATAGTGGGCTTTTGCATTAAAATGTGTTTCTAAGCTCTTGCCGAAACAAAGGAAAAAATGGCCCTACACCTAAAACACTTCACAAAAACGACGTTACCAGAGGGACAAGAGAAAAAATTCCCTCCCCATAAAAATGCGAGAGGGAAACAGGAATGTGGAAGGGAAATAGAGGAAATGAAAAGGGGATGAAAAAATAAAACGAAAGTGATGCAATGAAAAGGAAAATTGTGGGTATCATGGTGTATATCCAGTGAAAACTTTAATATACCTGGCGTATGCAAGATTTTTTTCCATGGGGGTTTGATCGGCCGCCTGGGGAGGGGTCTTATGGCTACCTGAAAAGTGTTTGAACATTCATGTATCCTCAACATGCTTTTTGGTTCAACGCTTGGCACCATTCGGTCACTCTAAGTCAGATTTGCACTAGTTTTTTTTTTCTTCTTCTTCTTCTTTTTTTCCAGGTGTGTATGGGCAATACGTATAAATGTTTACCTTCTCCCAAATCCCTTGAGCACGGACCCATGGCTATGGTTACCATATATTTATTTGCTCGAACTTGGCACTCACATGGATCACCGTCCTGAGTGAGGGGTGTCCAACTCCTACGCCTCCATTGTAATATTTCAGGTTTTTCAGGTTTCGCCTGGATGTATCCCAATGGTCTTCAGGGTTCCGGACTTTCAGTAATGGTCATAAGCTGGAATCTCAGTTAATCTAAACCTTCTCCGTTATGCTGTTGGTCACGCAAGACAGGATTTAACTTAAAGAGCATTTTGCACAAAAATGGTGCCAATTTGGGAAAGATGGGTAGAATCGACCGAAACACACCCATTATTACGAAACCTCACCTTCCAAAAGGAAAGGATGAAGATAGTCCTGTAATTTTCGGATAGGTTTCATGGTCTGAAATCATACTGATTAGCAGTGTCGGCGTGTCGAGCATTTCCCCTCAGATTTTCCCTTGCCTCAATCGCCTTTCTTCTCCCAAGTTAGGTCAGTTAGGAGTTGGGTCAACCGAAAAAATACGTAGTATACCGCACACATCCTGAGACCTAATTTTTCACCCAGAGAGATATGCTAAAAACTCAGCGCACACAGGCGCAAAGCGGTATTGGACCTTACTCATGTACAGAACGGCGCGTTTCTGGTTTACTTTGGAAGTGAAAAGTTTTGTTCCTCCCCCCCCCCCCCTTCCACCTTCTTTTGACATTATAGGGCCATTACATCACATAAGCCATAAATTTAATGTACAACTTACAAACAACCTAAACCGACCGATGGAGAATTCAGATACAGTTCAGTTGCTCAGTTTAACAAAAATGTATTACTGAGACTCAACGAGCTCGAAAAGAGAGAAAATTCTGGTAAAGGGTTCGTGTAAACCTCGCTGTATGGTGCCGACATAAACAGTGAAACACTGAAATGTCTCCGGCAGACCAGAGAAGCATTAAGCGTCACATTATTCCATCGAACCTTCACTATACAGGTCGTGGTTCAAGTTCAAGTGAACGAACCTATGGTCCCCCGCGTGTGGGCCTGATAAGCTGAGACATACCAGAATTTAGCGGTTGCGACGGATATAATTACAAGTCATCTCGCAGTCTCAAAAAGAATTGCACATCCTGTTCTGTTACAAATTTTAATCGTGTTAGACTCACAAAACTGTTCCTCATCAACATAGAAAAGACTGTGCTACTGATATCCTTATGTTTATAATCAAGCCATGGATAGAGAGTAAACAAAGCATATGCAATATGAACGATATGGTCTTTATACATTTCTATCAGGTATATGTTTAGCAAACAACACTCCCTTTTCTCGGAAACGGTTTCGTTTGTTGGGTCTTCTTTAAATAAAACAGCTGATTATCATACGCTGATGAATGAACCAGTGCAGCTGTATGTTGATATCTATATATAGACTAAAATGTACACAAACGAGCAGAATAGGCATCAAATTTTGTGGAAATTGTTAAGACTGACGCGACTATAGCTCCGTCACGAAAATGAAAAGGATACACGCACGTGATATATTGGTGAATTAGAACATTTGAAAAAGCAATATGAGCTTCAAAAGGTACAGGTGTTTCAGATTTCGGGTTTGGGCATTGCTAAAAGGGAAATATTGCGTGCGAAGTGCACCAACAAAGACTTGCTCCATTCCTTATTAAACCATTTAGTGTCTACAATGAACCTATGCAATAGCGTTTCTCCTCAAAACATTATGCTTACGATAATTACTACGCCCAAGCAGAACCAGCATATTGGTCAATTTTTACAATACATATAATTAATTACTGGCTATCTCAAAGGTTTCACGTACCGTATATAATGTAAATTGTATAAGTGTATGCTTCTCAGTTGGGCATTTATGGTCAGTTCCAGATGCCCCAAAAATCTAACAGTAATGTAGTTTCAAAATTTCGTTCCATCTGTAATATTTGAGCCCATTACCAAAACTCAGTGTGTCATAAAACCTTGAATCCATAACCGACAAAAACACGAACCACAATGGTCGTTTTTATTCTAGTTGTTAGAAGAATTGATAAAAAATTAAGTATGTCTTTATAGATCAACTCGAGCAGGAGAAATGCGAAGGTATAGTTTTCTACCATGCAGTATTGGAAAACTAGGCAAAATTAAAAATTACACAACCATGTCCAAGATCTTGCTGAAGCTCAGACTTGCTTCAAAGCTCCTCTGCAGACCATTCTTGTCCGCCCCTCTGACCGAAGTCCTTAGCTCCGCTACTGTTCCCCTCCTTTCAGTATCGTGCGTGGCTTTTGACGCCCCTTCGAAGTATCTCTAATACACCCAATTGATAGGGAAGGGCAATAAATCCTACACTTAGCTTAAAACGCTCGGGATAATTTGGCCTACACAGGCTGACAGGGTCGATGTGACTGTCCTGTTTTGTGATTGTCTCTCGAGAGTAATGCGACAATATTTTCCCCCTCAAATTGTGAATGTACTAGGTTGCTTGGTTCACCGCGAATATGCAATATTAAAATCCTGAATGTTATAAACGATAATTTGAAGAGAGATTGGAGACAAATTGTGAGATTTAGCTGCTGCTTGAAAACGTTTGAGGTAACTGCTCTTGCCCTTTAAGATATACAGAGTAACTTATATTACCCATCGTCCACTGAGAGTGTTCTGTTTACATATAAGGCCTCACCATATGACATTGAGCAATCAACTAGGGTTGAGTCTCGAAAGGGATGAGGTTCAGATAAATCAAGGAGGAATGAGGGGGATAGGAGTTAGTAGGGCGGGAGAATTGGAATTGTCTATTTAGGGTAAAGAACATCTTTAAATGCCTTCGGAATGGAGAATGGAATAAAGTCAATGGGCAAAATTATCCATGCAAATCCCCTCGATACCGCCACTATACTCCACTAGGTTATGTAGCCTACAACCTTCTCATATAGTTAATGACAAAGGCATATTTGAAATGTTACTAAAGGTATTTATACACGAAGCCTACATCAGTTCCTTCTTTGTTTGCGGATGCGTTCTTGACGCTTCACCGTACGGAAGCGTAGAAGGGACATGGGAAAGAAAAAAAAGCTCTCTCAGCAAAATGACAATTTTCGTAAAATTGACATTTTGAGGACTAAAATTATGTCTTCAAAATGACAAAAATCCGTAATCTGGCGTTTTAATTAACTTTTCAAAGCGTTAAAATTCAGAAAGTTGTCACTTTGCTGAGTTAGAACATCTCGTCAAAATAGCAAAATTGAGAAAATTGTCATTTTGCCGAAATAGATCATCTCGTCTAAATGCCAAAATTAAGAAGAATGTCATTTTGGCGGGTTTGAACATCTCGTCAAAATGGCAAAATTCAGAAAAATGACATTTTGACGAGTTTAAACATTTCGTCAAAATCGTAAAATTCAGAAAAATGTCATATTGGCGAATTACAACTTCTCGTCAAAATGGCAAAATTCGAAAAATTGTCATCTTGCCGAGTTAGATCATCTCGTCAAAACGACAATATTCAGGGAAATGTCATTTTGCCGGGTTGGAACTATTCGTCAAAATGGCGAAATTCAGAAAATTGCCATCTTGCCGAGTTAGATCATCTTGTTTAAACGGCGAAATTCTATGGAAGCATTAAGGTGCCATCAAGTTAAGAACTTAGTCACAAAATGATGAAATGTTTACTTATTTTCCTAGCACTTTGCAGAAAATGATGAAATGCAAACTTACAATATATCACCGATTCAAAAACTTCACAGAAAATTGATGAATTACGCATTCAACGAATGTTGCTTATTCCTCGTTTTGCAGAAAAATAATAAGTTACTCATGTATACCAAATTTTTTGTATCATAGTTATGTTCTTTCCCCAATTTGGTGAGTTGATAGTACAATCATGAGTGAAGGCGCTTTACGAACAAGAAGAAATATGTAAACCGTGGAATCATTAGGTTATAAAATTATGCTAAAAAGTACTCAAAATTTTGGACAAGTCATTTTTCAATGCAATATGTACATTCGGTCTCAGTCTCGATCTTGGACTTTGTCGGTCTCGAATTCTGCCCTGGTCTCGGTGTCGACACGTTTTGGGCTCGGTCTTGGATATGCTGGTCTCGACTAAAACACTGGTTCAGATACCGTGCTTCTACAAGGGTAATTAAATCCCAGTTGTTGCTTTTGTCTTAAACCAAGCCCGGACTTGTATAGCATTTAGGTAGAAATTATGACAAATTTAGCTGTTGTGTCCATTTTTAAGTGCGGTTAGACTTTGCTGATATTAACGTCCCAATAACAACGAAAAAAGCTATTATATGGGTCCTTTTGAGGAGGTAGCAGTGAATAGAAAGTAAGTGATTTAATTGTAGGGTCTAATATGTTGCTACTCACCTTGTACACATATCACACTAGAAGCATAGCAAGAGGGGAAGGGGCAAAGTGCCCCCGAAAAAAGTAAAAGGTAAAATTGTTAAGACAGTAAAACGAAAGAAAGAGATTGCCCCGACCCCAGATTCGAATTTGAGGGGCTCTCTGAAGTCTGGAAGTTTTATTCCCGCTTCCTGCCTCAAGAGCTCAGATTGCCCCAAACAGATAAACAGAAATGTTTCGTTATAAAAACATGTGTATTAGTTTTAATGACGGCGCGCTTTATTCTACCCCTTTAAAATGTGGAAATAGGAATCTAAAGCAGATCCGTAATTCGTCATTTTTCTGCCAATTGACAATATGCTAAATTTATTACTTGCGATATGTGAGTAATTCAGTGCAAAAATGTTGAATTGTTGAAATATTGTACGTTTGCATTTTATCATTTATATGCAAAATGTTAAGATAATAAGACTCATTTCATTATTTTGTTGCAAAACTTTAGGATAATGCGATAACTAAGTTCGTAATTTGATGGCACCTTAACGTTTCTATACAATTGCCCCCTGAAGGTTCTGACTAGGCGAAATGGCAATCTTCCAAATTTTGCCGTTTTGACAAGATGTTTTTTCTGGGCAAAATGTCATATTTTCCGAATTTTGCCATTTCAGCGAGATGTTCTAACTCGGCAAAATGACAAAATTCCAAATTTTGCCATGTTGACGAGATGTTCTAACTCGGCAAAATGACAATTTTCCGAATTTTGCCATTTTGACAATATGTTGTGACTCGGCAAAATGACAATTTTCTGAATTTTGCCATTCTGACGAGATGTTCTATTTCGGCAAAATGACAGTTTTCCGAATTTTGCCTTTTTAAGGAGCCCATTAAGTCGTCAAAATGTCAATTTTACGAAAATTGTCACTTTGCCGAGGCATTTCTTTTTTCTTTTGAGTGGCCCTTCTACGCTTCCGTATTACCTTGCCAATTAAGTCATAACGAAAGTCATCATGAAACCTCTATGATTAGTCCGCAAGATAAAAATTAGTTTTAAAACAAGAGATTGATTTAAAATTTCAAACTAATCTTCATTTGGTTTATCCATCCACTCATTTACGTGGAAACAAAATGTTGATTTCCATTAAAGCTATAATATGCATTCTTGGAAAAAATGAAACCTTATTCATACATCAAGAATTTAAGAAACCTACAAAATTAGGGATTATTGAAATGTCGTTTAACAAAAATGTGAAGGTCGTTGCAGATTTAGGGAAGTCAAAGAAATTTGTTACCACAGGATTACGGCAGTAAGGAAACAACATTTGAATAAGTTTCCTTGGTACTAGGAAATAATGCAAAAAGTTCACAGCAACTGGAGAATGAATTTTGAAACAAATTTCAGAAAGAATAAGATTTTAAAGGGTAGATATGACATATATTCCAAACTATGAGCTTCTACCACATTCATGACCTACAGTTCTAACCACACTTGATCCCTTAAAGCGCAAAAGCAGTCCCTCAAACTTATTTTGAAGCAACACCTTCACCTCACAATTTGCTCTTATTTCTCTTCAAGTTAGAGTGTTAGAGTTCAACGGCCCAGTTTCCAACCTATTGGTTCAAGTCGAGCCAACCACGTCCTTTTTTCTAGTTGTGGCTCACTGGATTGTTTTCCCTGCTTCATTGCTTATGCGAAGCATAACGCACAACGGCAGTAGGTTCCTTTTTTAGAGTCTTTGGTATGACCCGGCCTGGGAAGCGAACCCTATTTTGAGAAAATTCTTTGCTCTTGCCCTTTAAACTCAATCAAATAATACGGTATCAGTTAAGTCGCCACTGGTATTAACTTGCTAAAACTGGCAAAACCTGGTAAAACCTCCCCTCCCCCCGTGTTCCCCGAGCGTGTCCCCCCTCCCCTAAATGAGATTTGGGATTTTCAAGAAAAGATTCTTATTTAGCTTGTGTACCAGATTTCTTGTTGATTGATTATTCTTTGGACAAGAAAAAGGAGTAATTTCTATTTTTCTTTCAAATGAAAAATTCGCCCAAAACACCTGAGAAATGCCTTTATCGTTTACCTGACTGTCTGGGGAGGTTGCGTTTTTCAAATTTTTCTGAATGCTAAGGTATGGTAACCTTTCAATCACGTTTATTCTATCGTCGCCTTCGTCCTGGATTATTGACAATTCAGAGCATATATAACCAACTACTCTCATGCTTTTCCCACCAGAAAATTCAGGTGAATGAATTATTATTATTATTATTACAACAAAACTGTTCTGTCAGTAGGACTGCGATCAAAAAAAAAAAAAATTAAAAAAACTCTCATTCTCTCAGGGAAAGGTATTGCCTGCCATGCAGTCTATATGAGTAATTTTTTAGCCAAATGTGCAACATAGAAGATTCCGTATATACTATGGATAGTACTTGTTTAAAAGGGAAATATTGTGTTTAAAATGCTCCAAAGAGTACAGCGAAAATGGTTCAGATAATATCCAACAATTCAGTTTTAATCATAAACCCCAGCAAGAGCTACATCTCTTCAAAATGTTATGCGCAAGAAGAGCCATGGACGTTGCATCATTTGAAATGTTGAAATTATTCTTGAGCAACAAACAACTGAATTTCTATCTGTGGGAAACATATTTCTGAAAAGACGGCTACCATTGGCCTACTGCTTTATTTTTGATAATCTATCAACCTGTGTCAATAAATGCAGAATGAGTTTTAAAAGGATGAATTTTTCTTGCAAAACAAACGCAATTTTTCCCTCTAAAGATCTATTTAAGGTCAGCAAGCACGTTTAGGATCTGTTAAGGAAAAACCAAACCATAACCGAGTAGCCATGGCTACACTTTTAAATAAAATAATGATAACGAGTTTCATTTCGTTTTTCATTATTTTGCAAACCTTGTTGCCAATAAAATTTCAGATAGCAAGGCTGATTTTTTAAAAGTGATATTACCACGATGTCTTTGAAAAACAGTGATTTGCATGGAGCCCGGGAATTCTAGGAACAGAAGTTCCAAATTTCATGTTTGCGCATACATTTTTTATTGCTTACAAGCTTACATGAAACAGTTTGATCGTTGGTTTATCAAAGGTATATATGTTGCCAATAGAAACGTGAAAAAACATAATTCTGTCGAAATGAGAGGATCAATTGACTTGCATGTTGTAAGGAAGTACTACGGTTTTCGAAGTACTTGCATGAAAACAGGCTGAGTATAGGTTTTCAGAAGAACTGATGGTAAAAGAGAAACAGCCGTCTTGTGGCGCGTATAACGTTTATCATACTATCTCCTTTCAGGTCCTGTCCTGGTGTGGATATATTTTTGTTCCATAAAACTGATACCCCCTGCAGAGAGGATTTAGTTTGCTAACCCCCCTCCCCCCTTACCGCCTTCCTTCAAGACGTTAATTCCTTGTAGTCAATACAAACCGCCCTAATTTTCGTGTCATTGTAATGGTTACAGCAAGTTCCTCCTTTCCAGCCTTACCCTTAACATGAAGCCGTCAGTTAGGCCCGAAAATATGTCAAAAAGACCAAAACTTCCAAATGGTTACGAAATGGTGCTTAAAGGTTAAGAGCAGTCCCCCAAACTTATTTTGAAGAAAAAGCTTAATAACACAATATTCCACTTGTTTCTTTTCAAAGTATCTTTCATTACATTTTATGAATTTATTATTGTATATTCAAGTAAAACAATCAGTTATTTCTAGTAAATCTCACATCTGAAGAGAAAAAAATATTGTCACATGACTCCCAACAGCCAATCATGAAACTGGACAGTCTACTTCAATTTGGGATGACTGCTCTTGCCCTTTAATGGCGTAAATGCTCATTGCTCTCTTTGCGCCGCAGATGCCTCTCAGATGCTGGAAAAGACACATGACATGGCTGTTTACTGCACATAAATAGGGAAATAAGGCTACCGAAAAAATGAACAATGAATTTGAAAATACAACAACAACCTTCTGAGAACCATGTATCCAATTAGCATTCATGATTGTTTAAACTGTATGCCAGAATGCCTTTTTCTGGCCATAATTTTGGAAGCCTTTCAAGGTAATGTTTTATTTTTTTTTTATAAACATCTTCCGCTCAATTTTATTGGCCAATCGCCACCCAGAGAGCTGTAAGAGATACAAAAGGCTCAGCCAAATCTTTCACACAGTATATACTTAAAAATAATTATATCCTTTTAATATCGAAATTTGGGTGGAAAGGTCACTTTGTTCTTACCGTTTGATTTTGACAAGCACAATTTTTGGGCTCTTTATAGTTATACCCTCAGATTGAAGAGTGAACTGAACTCGGATCATGTGTGATGCACCCAAAATTTCAAAGTAAACTTAAATATTACATCTCTAAAAATTCCCTTCGGATACTTAATGCCCAAAGTTGGTTGTCAGAACACTATACTGTGGCCTGACCGCGGAGACGGGGGCTAAGGGCCTTTAGCCTCCGCACTTTCTCTTCTTCAGCTTTGTACGTTTTAGGTCGCTTGAAACTGGGGCTTTTTAACTGAGTGGACCGCTTGGATATTTTGCCGTCTGACTTGAAAATGGCCCCGAGGCCCCTGTATTAGAAATTCATCATCCTTCATCTATGCTATTTAATTCACTTGTTATTGAATATAAATTTTGTACAATCATATTTAATTGTTCGTCTTGTGCTGTTATTCAGTGTTACGCTCAAGGTAGGGTTATTTGCGCAATTGCGCGATGACGATTTTTCCTTACAACATTAGTCTTTCGAAGTTTATTGCGTTTTTTCGCTATCTTTCTTTTGGATTTATGGAACACGACAATTTATTTCTCCAAATAAAACTATATTGCCCACTTCACACACAATTCGAGCAAACTAAATAACTGTCAGCCTGTGAGTGCCTTAATTGATACATAATGACCAACCCTGTACAGCTGCATGCCGTGTGTCAAGTCATAAAATGTAATGAAAGATACTTTGAAGAGAAATAAGATGAAAATTGTGCTATTTAACTTTTTCTTCAAAATAAGTTTGGGGGGACTGCTCTTTACCTGTAAATGTGGAAAGACAAATTTTTGAAGATAATTTCCTGTTTCCTTTAATTCTGGAAATGTTTTTATACGGTTATGGCGAAATTAAAATAAAAACAACAGACGTCCACGTGAACGTTGCTTTAGTCCTCTTGCACACGGGTAACAAAACCCCTCTACCCCAAATCAGATTTATTTGCATTTATTCGTTCTGCATGGAGGGGCGGGGTCAGACTGGCAGGAAACGGCCGTCCCCCTATATTCGCAAGAAAATGTGAAAAGAGAAGGAAATAAGGGAAAAGAAAGAAAAGGGGCACTCAACTCATGTTTTTCCCCTTCTATCCAAATACGTTGGGGCCGTTCCTTCCTGGTTGGTGTACTGGTCCAGAGTGCGATGCGGACGACTTGACTGGATTTACTTGAGACTGTTCATAAGGACCGGAGAGTATAGGTGGTCTTTTGCAGTAAAAGTAGGTGTACTTTGAGTCGGTCGGTACAAAATGTATGGCAGATATACCACAGAAGACGCTTTGAGTGAATGACTCATGGTATCATAATGCTACTCTTTGACTAACGGGAGTCATTCTAAACAGATCAATGAAATATACAGAACTGCCAAGATTAAAACCGGTCACATGACTGGCCTCATTCCACCCAAACATGACCTGAAAGTCTCGTTCCCGTCTACAAGATTTATTACATAACGAGCTCAATTGTAGAAGAAAACGCAATCAGGAAACATTGAACGAAAGAACTGCCTCTCGAAAATGATAAAAGTGCCCTACCCATTGAGCTCAGTGTGTGTACTCACCATGACGTCATAGACAGAATAATTAGAAGAAAGAAACCTCACTCCTTAGAAGAAAAACAGTTATGAAGCTCACTCCAAAAGAGGAAATTCACTCTACCAAAGAGCTAAATCTCACTCTTAATGGAGTGCCTGCAGAGACCACGCACTCTTAATAAGAGTGATCCCGGCACACACTCGTTAAACAGTTAATTTTTCATTCCTCTCGGAGAAAAAGTTTACTTTTTTGGAGTAAATTTCACTATTTTTAGAGTGAATTAGCACTCTGATAGAGTGAATTTTCACTTTGCCTTCAGAATTAGAAAGTGACTGAGTTCCCTGTTTTGTTTTTAGAGTGAAAATATGCTCAAGAGAGGGGCTTTCGAATGTCCCTTCGCTTAACACACGTCGTGCGCCACTAATCATTACCATAATCCATTTATTCACACACTTAGTCAATCTCGTGGCCTTTGAGCCGAAAGGCCTACTAGAAACAGATACGAGCTATAAACTCTCTACACAGCCTACAGGTAAATTAACCTTTCGAGCTCATTTCAAATTTATACATCACAATGGTCACGCAGTTGAGATCAGCTTGATTCTACATGAGAACTCAAATAATTGGGTTAGATTCCCTCCCGGGCCATTCCACTTCACTCAAAATGATACTTTGCATTTGAAAGGATGAAATGCACGAAAAACGGTTAAAGCTATAATATGGAGGAAAACTTGTAATTACGACTAAGTAAAAAGTTTATGGGTCCAAAGTTTGAGACTTAATCACTTAATTAAATTATCTACCTTTGATGTATTAAGCTGAGAATGAAATTGTGAGGCCTGGGAGTCATTGCAGACGCCTCTGAACGCTTTCAAATTCATGCTTATCATTTTATACTCATGACACCCTTTACGTCTAATTGCCATGGCAATATTTTAGAAACTATTCACCAAAACTAAGCGCCAATCTATTAATTAATTTCATTAATCTTATGAAACTTGGTTTTGACTCAATGGGTTATGTAACTTCTTTCCAATCAAAATGATTATCCGGATGAAAACTGACCATGGTTTGACTATAATTCATTTTCAGATTGTCTTAGTGCGATGAAAATATTACCCAAGGTTGTCATGTAGAGTTCACAGAGCGTCTTTTAGTCTCATCCAAGCTTGATATAAAGTTACACCTGGATGTATGTTTCAAACAGTTGGAATACACAGCTTTACACAAAATAAATGTGTGTAAACACTTCCAGGAAAAGAAAAACTATGACATTTAAAAATTTACAATATGAATAAAACTAAATGCAATAAGTTCCCAGGAATAATCATGTCTGCGACACAAAAACATCCCCATATATATTTATATCGCGTTTAAGATGGCTCAGGCTGAAATTATTCCCATGCCAAGTGATGGTTATAAGAAGGCTCCTTTGGATGTTACGACCCTAATTACAAAGAACGAAACCGACTGTTGGTGCCATCTTTTTTTTAGTTTTAGAGTGTTCTTCGAGTCATGTGTTTGTATATGAGAGAGCAGAGATGATATGTCAATAATTAAACTGAGACTGCATTTCGTTCAGGACAAATCGTGCTGGCAATGGTTTCTGGTCTTTAAAAACATCAATTAAAACTTAAGACTTAATCGTAAGCGTTGACTCTGAGCCAAAAGCGACGTTTCGGATCATGAGGCACATAGGCTTCTTATTCTTTTATGAACGTTTCCAGGAAATTTCCACTTGATGAAATTGATCCGCAGACAAGTGATGGTCGAAGGTTTTTTATTTTCATCTCCTCCCTTTTTTTTTTTTTTTTTTTTTGTGTCAAACTGAATTGTGTTCTTTGTATCAAAACTGTGCGTTCGAATGTGGTTACGTCGTCATTACAACGAGTCATTTAATAGAGTGCATCACATAAAACTAAAGATGTATAAGTATATTCGTTCATCAGTTCTGCACACGGTTAATCAATTAGATGGAGTTCTTCCTCCCGGTTCCTACCCAATTCGTTTACTAGTAAGCAACAGCAACAGTCTTTTCCCAGTTGTGGCTCACTGGTTTGTTTTCCCTACTCCATTGCTTTTGCTGAGCACCAAGAACAATGACATTAGGTTCCATTTTTAAAGTCTTTGGTATGACCCGGCAAGAGCTCGAACTCTCGAACTCCCGACCCGGTCTCGACTTCAAGTCTGATGTTTTATCGGACCATGCAGTCGGTACCAGACTGCACTCGGACAGAAAGTTTCCATTAGATTCCCTACGTGGACAAAAGAAGTATGGGAACACATTTTTCACCCGGACGAATGGGGGCGTTTTACAGAAATTCCCATAGTAGTTATGAACAGAAGGAGGCTTAACAGAAGGATAAGAGCACGTGCAAGATTCAGGACCGATAGGGAAAGAGCAGTCTCCCAGATTGTTAATTGCTTCTAAATCCAGGGCCGTATCGTCGTAGCCTGCCGGGCAAAACCGTAAGAGGCAGTTCAAAACCAGCATACGTCGAGGGTCACCATCACTTAGTACGAAGTCTTTTGCGATTTCGGAATCTGATGGTGACAGTAATTGCCCATTCCTTAACACTCACCGTAGGCTACGGACAGGAAAATGTTTCTGTTTTTTTATTGCCAATTCCTAGTGAACCACGATCACTTCAAACTCCTCCTCAGATTGTGAACCATCTGCTGGCCGACAGGAGCTTTGTTCCTATCAAATAATACCCCCGATGATATAAGTTTTAAAACCGCCATTACGTCTACTTGGCCCCCAAATATATCATTTTAATAAGTTTTCTTCACATACCAATGACAAATGGTCAAACTTAGACAACTCCAATATACATACATAAAATGTTTTATGAGTGATTACTTAAGGGTTCAATTCAGATTTCAATAATTCGTGACCATACACCTTTTCAAATCATATACAAAAGTGCTACAAGCCTCGACACCACACAATTAAAAATTTTAACTGTGTCTATGACTATTGCCCATGAAACTTGACACATTATGTTAATTACAGTCATTTAATGTGATAGTAACCCTGCAACAATCTTCTTTAGTCATGGATATCAACTCAATGAGCCCCTTTCATACATAACTATTACCTTCGCTGTATCGTACTTCAAAGAAAGCTCATAAGATTTAAGTTGCCTATTCAATGTTAACTTAAACGATAACGTTTATTGCACTTCCTCGAAAAAAATTAAAAAATAAAAACTACAAAATAGTTTTTGTGTCTATCCCATTACGTTAATTTTGCATGTATCCAGCTGCCCAGTACTTCAAAGACATGTTTAAATTTCCGTTGTTTTCTCCTAGAATCAGCTTATTGCTGGGAAATTTAAATTCCTCGAAAATATTTATGGGCAAGATGTCCTCAAAGATGACGTCAGTTGGGCAACAGACAATAATAAATTTGCAGGAGTAGTGTCCTCATGCACTACATAATACAAGTCTGTGCATTGATGTCATCGATGTATACCCTTGCCGACGGCGATCTCGTGGTTTAAAACAGATTCGATAAATATTTATGATATGGCTCAGAATGATCAGAATTCAGTAGACATATCTACTGTAGGCGTATTGTATTTATTTTAATCTTTTCATTCCTTTTGCTATTTAGTACAGTTTATTCCGATGAGAAAGCTCATGTATAAATTATTGATATTTTGTCCAAAATAGTCTCCATTAGCATAGGTAGGAAACAAAATTTAGGTATAACTGATGTATGATAATAAAGTGACGTGACTCAGTGTTATGTTCCGCCTCGTTGCAACTCTTCACAGGTAGAATTTCATGACTTAAAGTGCATGATTTAATTATAACAATAGTTCTAGGAGTCCCTTGTTTTTTCTTGGGGAGAGAGTTTACTGGTTTAAGGGTAGTACATAAGTAGAGGGAAAAAACGTTAGGTATAACTAATATAGTTATACAGGTACCTACTTAGAGGGTATATTATGTTAAGGACGCTTCTTGGTCTTTTGGCTAAGATCACTTGTAGTATTTGTTCTTTTCAGCCAGTCTAGAATGGAGCCATATATGGCAGACCAATAATGTAAATGCTCTGAGGGCCGTGAGGTTGCTCACGTATTGCCCTTCAGTGGACGTAATAGCTTCTTCGAGAAGTATTTAAGGTTTGGTTTCGCCGAACGGCCCTTTGCCAGATGGTCGGGAGGACTTTAGAAAAAGTATATTATGTAAAGGTTGTGTGGCATGAAAATGACAGTTTGGTATGTGAAGTAAATACCAAACCAAGGAAATTATCGCAATTCCAATCAAAATGAAAAAATGACCATTTTACAAGCTAATTTTTTATTTACAATTAATCTTGCATAAACGTAAGCTCAATATGCAAATCTTGTGATGTCTAGGGAGAAAAACGCTATGTATTGCTAATGTTACCCTTTGGTTTCGCAATTTTCATATCAAGAACAATTGTTACATTAATATGTCCTAAGGGTTTTATTTTGAAAAATTTAACTGTGTACTTGAAAATCATGAGTATCAATTACCAAACCATGCACTATCTGCTGAGTAGCTAAGAGATGTTAATATAGCCTGGGTTAACAAAAGAAATGTCAAAATTGTGCAACACGTCATATCACTATTTTAGCATAAGCAACCATTTGCTTCAGGAACATTCAAACTCTGAAGAGGTGTATCTTGAGTACTTTAAAAGATACTGATACAATTTCAACGAATTGAGGAGAGGTTATTCCTTACTGCCAAGTTAAGTGAGGGCGTTTTGCTGACATGTCATACCCTTATGTCTAGTTGCAACTCTTCACAGGTAGAATGGAAGTCCAAGACTAATAATGATTTAACGATGACAATTTCTCAGGAGCTTAGGGTTTTGTTTAATTTACAAAAAGTGGTGTTACATATAAATAGAGTTATATCTTAACAAGCTCAATGAGGCTTACCATATGCATAGTCATATTATCCATGTGGAGATTGTTGGCTGGGTGTATAATATGACCAGGGTATTTCCAGCTGCATGGTTGTAAAAGGTGACGGAGAGGATGGACTTGAGCCGTTTTATCTAAATGACTCTATATAACGCATTCATTTTGGTGTGTAGTTGAATTTCATCTAATTCCACATGATAGACGTTGTCCAACATTCTTGCAATATAGGGCGTACTACCGGGCTACGAAAAAGATATTGGTGACACACTGTGAAAAATGTTAAGCAATTAAATATTTTTTTGTCCTCAAGTTGTAAACACGTTTAAAGTCTAAACACGTTTAGCAATCAAACACTACGTATTTAGTAAGTATTTAGCTCCCTTGATTCTTTCTGGTGATAAGCCAAAGTAAACGTTGCCCACGGAAGAGTTTTGCTCAGTAAAGAAGTTACGTACTCGAAGTTAGTCGGATGGCGTTTTACCGTCCGGTTTTCAATCAATTGGTTAAGTCCACGAAGGGATACTACAAACTCATCATGACCAACTCTTGACTGTCAGACCTCTTTTTGAAGAGAGTAAACATTAGAATATTAGAGGAGTTTTCCGGCAAATTCAATGACTTCAAAATATGCAGAACAATTTTCTCTTTCAGGAGGGGGAACTCTATCTCAATAACATAGGTTCTTAATATAGAACACTTACTTTCAAAGTAATGCATTTTTTTGAGATATACGGTGCATAAAGAAAATCAGTGGTGTCACCGCGGCACATTAATTTGACATTGTATTCAATTTATTTATAACTGTGATTTAATTGCAGGTAGTATTAAGCAAAATTGTTAGCTCTACCGGTAACCCAAGTAAGTGAAAGGCAATGCTAATTCTACAGGCGTGACAGGAAAAGATAGTCAGATGTTTCACCAGTGTCAAATTTTAAGGACAAACAGGACATTCAATTATACAGAAAAGCAAAAGAAATCTGAACAACGTGCCCACATTGCAAAATATTATGTAGCTTTGTTGATTGGTTGAAAAATGGGAGATTTTTTTTAAAGTGATATTCAGAATTAAAAAAAGGGTATTGAAACAGGTTTGGAGGACGTGGTCTGGAATATTTATTTTCTTTATTACGAGACCCAACTAGAAAGCCACCAGAATATCCAAAGGGATAGACACTTATTACCCAGTCCTCAATCTGGCAACCTGGGATCTTCGCCCCTGCTTACATGTCCTAAACTCATTCTAATCCTTTCACAATCCTGATTTCTGGGCTGCATACAACTGTACAAGGTGAGCATAAGGGACTAGTGGTATCGGAACAATCTCTGTGCATGCTGGGTAATAAGAGCCACTCTCCTTGCACTTCTTGAATTTTGGTGTCCATCAAAGAGCTGTACCAATGAAAATTTTGGTAGACTTCGATTAAAATTGCAGTTTGGGATGACGAATATAACTGTAATACTCGTCGACCAAAGCACATTTTCCTTGGGGAAACGAAAACTAAATCTTAGGCCCATTTGTATACTGCTCCTTGATAACCACCAACTTCAAAAATTCAGACTGTAGCTTGCATTACACCACATTCTCAGAAAATGTTTCACAGTAATGCAGTATGAGAACCATGTAGGTCGACCATGCCAGGATATGTCCCTTACCAGAAGCCTTGTTCAAGAATATATTTTCGCGGTCCAAACCTGGAACGGCAAAAAACTCCAAAATGTGAGATAACAAACTGATTTCTATTTTCTATTTCTAACTCTATATTACAAAAATGATATTAATTTAAGATCTATTCAAACTGATTATTTTTTTCTTCGATTTTTCGACATGGAAAGGGAAGGGTTTTCAAAAGTATCTTCAGACACAATTTCTAGAAATTCTTGACATTTTGGGGGAGGGGGAGCTGTGTCTCTGTCTCTGATGGGCACAATGACAAAGACCCCAAGAGGCAACTTGAAAAAACTAGGTTTGGGTCTGCGGAGGATATACGATAAGCACATTTGCATGTCGGAGGAAAGAAAAGTGTCTTAGTTTGAAACGTCTTCATAAGTACGGAGGAAGTTTTACTCGTTACCTTGAAATTTGCCGGACGCCTTAGTTGTAAATTAGTTTGCATGCCTCGATCCGTTTCGGTGCTATTTAGGGAACCAGTTTACGTTCATATTACAAACTATAAATAGGTACAACTCCTACAGTGCTTACTAGAGAATGTTGACAATTAACAAAAAGCAACAAAACGGAAAATACCTCAATTAAATGCTTATTTTCCAAATTCCCCTCGACTCCCTGGCGAAGAGCCATTGAAGAAAGCGTAGGTTCTGTCCTTGAAGAACTAGGTCCCCTGAATTCTTTTGTTTCAGTTCATTTTTATTTTGACTGATTTTGCGGAGATAACGGGTATTTTTGAATTTTTAAATTGTAATCAGGTAATAATTTGCTCTGAACTGTCGGAATTTATAGTTGTTTTTGATGTGGTAATTTATAGAATTGAGGTTGTGTAGGCAACACCTGAAATGATTCCACTTATCATCCCAGTTGCCTGCTGAAATTAATGTAATAAAATCAGCATAAATTAAACTTGCTAATGTAATCTAACTGCATCTTCCGACATCCTTGTTGAAGCCATAGTCTAAGTTTATATATTTAATATAACATTAATGTGGTAAATTAATCTTATTGGTAGTCAATTAAACAAATATATCTTTACAACCATTTCTGACGCACAAATAAAGTTAAAAGATGTGTGATCAGAATTGTTATATACAACAGTTCCTACGTAACAGGCTGTGCGACATATCCCTAGTTCAGTCATATTCCTGTTTCGACGGGAAGCTGGAGAGCTGAGTGAGGTGGGGAACCTACCCCGCTGAGCGGAATCGGTTTGTTCAGTCCCCATTGTCTGCTACGCAGGCAATGGGGAACCGAGAAAAATAGATTGCGCTCCGCGCGGTTATTGCACAGTTGTAATGCAGATACCACATGACGTTCTTTTAAAAAAGTGTACCACAAGTCGAGAAATTCAAAAACATATTTCAAACAGCATGAAAAATGAATTCCAACAGTCTAACTCCTATCTTCACAGGACAATCCTGAGTTGAGATGTAAAATGTTGAAGTTTATTCACTCAACTAAAAGGTGGTATACTGCGCAATAAATTGTGGTGTCCTTGTACTACTCAAATTACAATCTTTGAATTTCCTTGTTTTTCTGAAAGCTGCACCTTGTACCAAAGTATGATAGCATTCTTACTCGTATGAGCGATGTAATTAGTTAACACATTAGTTAACCCCCCCCCCCCTTCCCCCGTGCACCCTTGCAACATGCTATGCAAGCAAACAGGAAGTGTTCAAGGACATAAAAGCATTTTTAATTTTGGAGGGAAACTATGCAGGTTTTGTGAGTTGTACAACAAGAAAGTCACAACTTACTGCGCAATTGGCCAATTTGTTTTTAGTGAATAAACTTCAACATTTTATATCTCAGCTCAGGAATAGCCTATGCAGATGGGAGTTGGACTGTTGGAATTCATTTTTCAAGCTCTTCACTTGAGGTACACCTTAAGAATTACACAGTCTATGCCACAAGGTAGTTGTGCGAAGGATTAAAAATCAATCTTTGCGTCATGTCACCTAGATATCAGCAGGTAGTCTTGTATTAGAATCGATTACAGTCCGAATTTGTGAGTTTTAATTTTAAGTTCCACCATCTCTGGTAACAGAAAGAACAAAATTTTCCAACCGTGTAAATATACGATTTGCATCATAACATTACGTATAAATGAAAGCTAAATATTTCGTAAATGTCGCATCGCTACGCCAATGTAGCGGTCACGCGTCCAAAACTCTGATTGGCTACAAGTTTATAATGATAACAGAACAGTTTATCATGAAGCAAATTATTGATATAACCTGGCCATCTTTGATCAAAGTCTGAATCAAAACATATTCGTCCGATTTAAAACAATCGGATAGGATTAAATTCAAATTAAAAATGGCTAAAAAAGTAACACCTTGAAAATCTTCTGCTTTAAAGGAAAATACGGTTTCACTGCTCTTCTACTCAGTCTATCGTCAATGTTGGGACAAAATGGTGTCATTTTTGGAACATATGTGACATATTTTTACAGAGGAATTTGGTGAATAGTTTTCAGCCTCTCAACCCTCCCATATACGGAGCTAGTACTTCGTTATAAACATACCACACGATACGTTATTCATATACAGCTTATGGCAATAGCAGTATGTAGGTAGGAATGACTAACGTTTCAGGAGAATCCGTAATGGATTGCGTAATTCTTCAGCTGCGAGGAATTGCCGCTTTATTATCATAGGTGCAGTTTCCGATTGAGGGAATTATCACGCACAATTTACCGTAGCGACAATTATAAAGTAATGACAAGTTTTTGATCCTTATTTATTTGTGGGTTATAGCAGACCAGGCTGTACTGCTAAACAGGAAGGCCCCAAAGGTGAAAGATAAGTCTCGGGGGTATGTGTTTAAAAGGCCCAATTCTCTCACCCCAAACAGTACCAATTCTCCTAACCTTCTTACTTAAGCCCCTCCCTGAAATTCATCCTCATCCAGACACAATCTCAGTTTATTGCTTCTGGGTAAGTATAGAAAAGCTCAATACGTATAATCAAACCACTCTCAGTGCATTACATGCTGTGTAGTACAAGCTTTGGTACTTTGCATTGTTTGAATTAACAGTCAATCAAAAAGCTGAGCCAATTGAGAGTTTCTGTTACCCCATACTAGAAGTGTAGTTTGGGGTGAGAGGATTGGCCCTTTAATGCATCTGTTGTAGTTCCCTGGTTTACGTGAGCAGAAGTGTGCTTTGAGGTTTCAGTAACTTCTAATTTTGTAGGTGGGAGAAAATATTTGAAGCCTCTACTTGCCAAACCCTGGTCTGCGTAAAGCCTCTTTGGATGCCTCCGCCTCCCTGGTTTATATTAACAATGAACTGAATTACGAAGAAGCTTCGCCCGCTCAGCGGGACAGTCCCATCACTCGTGTTAATTAAGTTATAGTCGTGTAACCTGTCGTACAATTCAGTTTGTGCCGCAATTTCTAAATGACAACTATTCACTGCCCCGATCCATACGCCAGTGCTACTATAGTACCCTGATGCCTGCTAATGGTCGCAGGATTTCTTTCAAACACACTTTAATTGATCACGTGGTGGTTGTATATCACTCAGTATAGCCTTCATTTTTTCTAATAGTTGTGTTCCCCTGCTATTCTCAATACAAAGAATACGGATAAATCTTATTTATGGGGCGAACTTTCATACAATTGAAGTTTCTCTTGAATTATTATTGTAATTCTTCCCCTAAATCTCCCTTCGCTGGCCTTTGCTTTTCTATGTAAAGTTATTTAACCTCTCCCCCACCACGGCCCTTCCTTCCAACGGTTTCGTAGTAATCTTGACATAGTTATACAACGACAACCTGATTAGCCGTTCCCGGCCATATCGAATTCAAAGTAAAGCAATATTCCTGAAGTTTAAAGAAAGGAGAAAAACGAGTTCGAGGTGAATGTACATAGATATTTTTATGTTTATTGTTTGCTTACGTTAAAATTCTAACCGAAGTACGTTTTTCCCTACGTCATTTAACAGAAAAAATTTACATGCGGAATAAGACGAAAACGCAATAAGCACTCGATGCATAGATACATTTTCAAGTGATTAGATTTTACAAAGATTAATATTCACATGGGCACGTCATCAGTAATCACACTCTCCATTAGATTCTGAAATAATTCTTGTCTCTGTAGATAAAACATGACAACCACTTGTTGTCATGGCGATCTACCGGTACTTTCTCGTTCGCTCTTTCTAAGTCAATGTTTAAAGACCGGCGTTGGCTTTACCAAGGTTTAAATTTATAATAAAGGATTAATTTGAGTGTTTCCAAAGTTTGTGATAGAATCAAGCCGTCACGCGAGGTGATCGATACTTCTATGTAACGCGGTGATTCCCGAGTCTAACGGTCACCGGTGTTACGGTCAAACTTGACAATACAATGACCCTATAGTAAAGACGAATTTCATGTCCACTCTAGTCCGTAATAACTCCTAGCTATCAGTAACATTACATGAACTAGAAATCATTTGATCACAAAAATGTGACTGTTTGATTAAGGTGGACCCTGGGTGTGAACAAATTTTGAAAAGGAAACCACAGTTAAAACACGTGCGTAACTAGTCTTCCAATCTAAAAATATTATTATTCCTTTTGGTAAGGTAGGCAAATTCGTAAAAGAAGGGTAAGTGTCACTATTCTTATATTTGGTGTGTGGGTTGTTTGGGTTGTGTAGATGATCCCTAATGTTTTTGGTGGAAATCAAAGGTCATTTGGGGTCACGAGAGGTCAAAAGGTCAAAACATTGTTAACAAGGTATCTCAAGAACAGTGCATGTGGTTGTGCTAATATTTTGTATGTGGGTTGATTATATTAAGTAGATAATCCTTATCAATATTCGTGGAGGTCAAATGTTATTTGGGGTCATGAGAGGCCAAATGGTAAATTCCTTAGAAATTGCTTGTTAACACGGCATCTCATAAACTAGGTAAATGTGACTAATCTCATATTTGGTGTGGAGGTTGGCCATATTTAGTTGTAGATCCCTATTGTTTTTGGCGGAGGTCAAAGGTCATTTGTTGTCACAAGATGTCAAAAGGTCTAAACATTGTTAACATGATATCTCAAGAATGGTGCAAATGGCTATGCTCATATGTGGTGTGTGGGTTATTCTATTAAGTAGATGATCCTTATTTATTTTCGTGGAGGTTAAATGTCATTTTGCATCAAGAGGTCAAATGGTAAATTCCTTAGAAATTGCTTGTAAACACGGTATCTCAAGAAGGGTAAGTGTGACTTATCTCAAATTTGGTGTGTGTGTGTGTGTGTGTGTGTGTGTGTGTGTGTGTGACCAATGATGCCAATGGTCTGAGGGCCGTGAGGTTGGTCAGTTAAGTGATGTCCTTTAGTGGATGTAGCTCCCTTGAGAAGCAGTTTTATAGTGTGGTTTCCCCGAACGACTCTTCCAGGAGAGTCGGGCCGCCGGCTAGACTGTAGAAAAGCTACCGCCAGACCAAGGTCTTACTTTCAATTATCAATCATTTTTAGGTCTGTCTATAAGTTTTGGTTCTAAAACTATAAACAAAGGCATTCTTTTCCGTTAACTTTTAGTTGTTTTATCAGTTTAGGTTTTTGTCTTGTATCATAAACCAAGGCAAATTCAGGTTAGCCTAACTCTTGAACTGATTCCACACAGTAAACATGCCCAGGATACATTTGTATGTAGGTTCTGAACCAATGAAAACGCAAAAGAACGATTGTAGTCAATAATTATTCATTCTCTCGCATTACAAGGAAATGCGATAAAACCTGAATTAACTTTATTGTTAGGACGAAACAAATAAAGTAAAGTGCCTATGACATATAATGTCTGTTTCAGTTTAATTTTGTATCTTTTATACATTAATGTCAACATGTGGGCTTAACATGTGAATTAAGCCTTAACTGTCTTTTGTTATTTTTAACTTTTTTATTCAACCTGCAATAAACATTTTTTCCTGCAGATACTTTTCACCAATACCTTGGATTTTTTGTAGTTAAGTGATATACAAAATTTTGTCAATATCGCGTGCTAACTCCACGCGATCAGCAAAAACAAACCATTTATGGCGTGTTTTGATTCTAGGATGCAAGCTGAGTTTTCTTAGTTGCCATGGTTACAACATAATACATATTCTTGTTCGAAGAACGCCCTTCTGCTACCAGTATTGATCTCACTTATTTAGCTGTTTGGTGTTCTTTTGAAAAGTAGACTACGCGAAAGGTCTGTCGCTTTTTGTTCAGAAACCTGAAATGAATGTACCGTACCTCACTTGACATAGACTAGTTCCAGTCAATAAGAAGTGGGCCATAGTATGGACTTGCTTGTGATGATGGCGTAGTAGTAATTAAAACTGAGCGTGAGATGAATGTCGAGTCATTCTAAGATGTAGCTTCTGAATGACTGAATTGTTAATCACGTTAAATAAAAATATGGGTGACGCACTGCAAGTAAAAACTGAGAAGGCCGTATCATGATGGCTCTAAACTGCGGTACTCGCACGTTTCCAAGGAAGGCTCGATTCGATTCTTTGGCAAAGAGAAGTAGGCAAACATCAACCTCCGACTACGGCTGGAGTCGGTTGATTCCAAACAACAGAGGGAAGTATGCCCTCCATACCCTCTTGTATTTTCTAGAGTAAATGAAATAGCCCCTCAAACCGTTTCCTCGAAGGTTTTTTTTTTTTTTTTTTTTTTTTTTTTTTTTTTTACATTTCAATTCACCAGGACTTTATTCCAACCTCTTACCATAATATAAAATAAATAACAACATTCTGAGAGTGGTAAAGGTAAAAAAATTACAGTATGGAAGGATTATCATGCTTAAGCACACCATGAAATAATTACTTTACTTAACAAAACAAGGTAAGAGACCGAGGAGTGGTAACTAAAGGCTTCTAAGAGCTTGTGGGTGGACACCCCTTAAAAAACAAACAGAACAGGCCACAAAAGGGAAGAAAAACACAAAAACACGGAAGATCATAGACGGAAGTTCAAAGGTAGTTTGCAGTGAAATGAACTTTAAGCTGTTTTTTAAGTGCATATGGTGTTTTACAGTTAGTAACTTCCAAGGGGAAAGACTTCCATAGTTTTGCACCTATCAATCGAAGACCAAGTTGAGATGACCTAAGTCTACAAAGGGGCGTGATAAACTGATTTAAAGCACGACAAGGGTTAGGGTAATGACTTTCACGAAACTGAAAATGAGCACTAAATATTGACGGGGATCTGTTTTACAGCCAGTCAAAAATAAACAACCCGATATGATACCATTTAAATCATAAATATTAAGAAGGTTAAGACTAGCGAAAAGATGTGCAGTATGATGACAATAGTCTACGTTGCATACACATCTAATAGCCTTTTCTGTAAAATAAAGAGAGGTTGAATTCTGGTAGCATAGAGCTCCCCCAAATGATATTACAATAAGTGAGATAAGGTAGTATAAGGGTATTATACGGGGAAACAAAAATTTTCCTAGGAAGGAGTTGTCGAAATCTGTTAGGTATCCCTACACCTTTTGAAACTTTCATGCTAACATACTGGATATAATCAGTCCAGGTAAGATGAAAATAAACACACCAAGAAACGTAGTAACATCTGAACGCTGTATGTTAATACCACAAAGTTGTATGTTGTTTACATTCTGGTTAAACTGTTTAGAAGGTGAGGTAAAAATAACAAAATTGGTTTTCTTTACATTGAGAGATAGCTTGTTTGCACAAAACCAGATGTGAACATTGGCAAATTCATGTTGTATCACATTTAGTAAACAACTGAGGTCATTACTGGAATAAAAAAGACTGGTATCGTCAGCATAAGAACTTACATGAAAATTTTTTACTAGCCCTGTGTAGATCATTGATATAAATAATAAACAACAAAGGACCTAGAATAGATCCCCGGGGAACACCACAAGTAATAGGCACGTATAGAATTTACATTGTTAATGCCAACATATTGGTAACGATCGGTAACATAACTTTTAAACCAATCCAGTGCAGTACCCCTAACACCGTATAGTTCAAGTTTGCCGACTGAGTAAGATTCTATGGTCCAATGTATCAAAAGCCTTAGACAGAACCAGGATTTGCCTGATGCATACTGATTTTTTTCGAAGACATCTTTTACTTTATTAGTGGAGTGTAAAATAGCTTGCCAAGTCGGACGCCCACGAAGGAACCCAAATTGGTAATCATACAATTGATTTTGCTTAACAAAAAATATAATCGGGTAAACATGAGTTTTTCAAGTACTTTGGACAGACATGGTAAAATTGAAATAGATCTGTAATTATTAACCGAATCTTTATCACCAGATTTAAAGACAGGAACAACACGTGCAATTTTGAGAGAACTCAGTAGGTACAATACCCTTCTCTAACGAAAGATTAAAAAGATAGGTTAGTGGGTGCACAGGGAATGAGCCAAACTTTTTGAGCCACTAAAAGATAGGTTAGTGAGGTGCACAGGGAATGAGCCAAAATTTTGAGGATCATAGAGGAAATTCCATCAAAACCAGGGGCAGAATTTTTAAGAGAAAATATTATGTTTAGCACCTCATCGCATGTTGCTGGACTAATAAAAAGAGAGTCAGCAATCCGATTGGACAGACACGAATTATAGCTACAGCGTGAGGGGGAATCCCAGCCTGTGTAGCATGACCAATGGCAGTAAAATAATCATTAAAGGTATTTGCAACATCGAAAGGATTCGAAACACTAGTTCCATGATGAATTATCTTATCAGGAGTAAAATCAGTACCTCGACCAACCATATAACAAGGCATTAATTGAGTGCCACGTAGATTTCGTACCCTGCGTGCTATTGCTGTGCAAAGTAGTGTAGTAAAAGTAATGTAAACGATTTCGAAATCGTTTATACTCGTTCAAAGCAGCAGCAGACCGACTACGGAAGTACCTTTTGAATAAACGATACTTTGTATTACAAGATTTGAGTATGGATGGGTGATCTAATTCTTCGTTTTCTCATTCCCACTTTCTCTACCTTTACTACAGGCCTATGAGGAGCCAGTATCAGGGTATTTTGATAGCAGGTACATCGTAAGTTGATTGCTCCTTTTCTTCTTCTTTTCATTCTCTGTTCATATTTCCTCGCCAACAGAGGTGACGGTTACCCCATACCCCTGACGGTATACGTGGAATGTGCATTACGACTCGTCTTTTCTTTGAATTCTGCAGACCAGTCACTTTCAAAACATAAAAAAGTACCGTCAGACCGTAGATATGCCAACGTACTAAGACCGTGTCAATTCCCGGCCGATGTGATACAAAATGATTACACCAGGTAAATTTAGTTTTTTGATTATCATTCTCTCCAACTGAACAGATTACAGATCCGCCCATGGCACCCCCCCCCCCCCATTGTTCTTTCGCACACTGTCTACTTTAATAAACAACTGCGTAAAGCACACTAATATCAGGCGCACATCTTCGAGTTAGAGATATAAGCCCAACATCTTACAAAGGCCGGTTTAGCCCACGTAATCATCCCCTCCTCGATGATACACACGAAAATAGAGAAGGACAATTTTAAACACAGTTGGTTCTCATGTTTATCTCTCAACTGACATATAGTCAGTCATTTCTGCGGTTCTTGCTAACATTAACACGTTGCAGAGCATCATTTCAGCTAACCCCCCCCCCCCCCAAAAAAAAAAAAAAAAAAGAAAAAAAAACCGGCAGTCTTATTGACGTCTTTGTTATCTGTAGCATCTCTAACATATTCAAATAAGTCATCTCCCCGATTCGATGGATTATTTGGCTTCTGAGATATAAAAAGCCATGAGCTTCCGCAGGTCTTTCCCCCTCAGAGTCCCCGAATGGGCCCTCGCCCCTGGACCCCACCAGAGGCCCGAGGGAGGACCTCTGGACTCTACCTATTACGGACTTCGTGCCCCGTTCTCACTGTGCACGCTTGGCGTTCACTCTTTTTAGATTTGCCATATTCACTCTGGCCACCCCCTCCCCAAAGCTGAAAAGAAATCCACGCCCATCCTTGAAGAAAATGTTAATATATTGATATTGTCAGTACACAAGACCTTTATCAAAAAGTCTCGCCCAGCTATAACAAGGTATCATCCTACACACACGAATGGATCAGGTTTTCATTTCAACAACGATTTCAACAAAATGTTGGGAGTTGCGTCACACTGACGAACACAAGAAGTCGATAAAACCTTTACACACGTTTGAAGCGATATCAATCACTACCATTAAATACCGAAATAGGAATTAAAACGTTATAAATATTAAATGAAATAGGCTATATTTGTCCACTCTCAAAAATATATTAGTTTTGGTTCTGAATTTAAAAAAATTATGCAGCCACCGACTCAGTGGCTTGCTTGTCTAATTATACAGACAGAATAAAAGATGGAATGATAACAACATGATTTTTCCTGCAATGATCAGCTGATTAAATCCCTATAAAGTGTATGATTTTAACAACTCTTTTTGCATAAAATCCCGAATTTTCTTAAAAAAAACTCAAGTTTTGTAATTATTTGCTTCAAAAATGCAAAATTTTTGATTCCCACGTCGCAATTTGCAGTTTCAAATGCATTAGTGTTCGCTTGTAAATCCGTTCGGTAAACTTTTCCGAACTCCGGAGACAAATTCACCAGATCAGTAACTTAAGTGACATGGGCAACATCAGTGTTTTTGTATGAATTTTCTCTTGCAAAATTCCAAATTTTGTCCAATATAAGCTCTTGACTTGTAAAATGTTGTCGGACTGAGAGCCTCAATTTGTAGGCCTTGGATAAAACTATGTACAACAACGATCTTTGGTCGTTGCGCAATTTCAGACTTGTCAATATGAAATACAGATTCTTCAGTAATTTCGGAACCTTTTCTTTATGTAAGAAACCCAGAGTTCAATTTCAGTGCTATAAAAACTCCATAATTTCAAATATTTCGTTTAGAAAGGGCAAAATTTACGTTCCCTAAGAAATTGTGTTCCCTCTTAAAACAAACAAACAAAAAACGGAATATTTGGATACTTGCACCCCTTGATAAAATGTCTCTCTACGTCACTGTGCATGTACGTTAATCCTGAGGAACAGAAGGGACACGGCATACCATACATTTTGAAACTTATAAACCACATGTCTTTAGTAAATTTTTGACAGAAGTGGTCAATACCACACTCCCGCCCCATACACGCACACATATTGTAGTATAAAGATTACTGCTTACACTCTAAACTCAAAAGAGTGAACTTAGTCCTTCTTTGATAGAGTGAAAAGTGTAAATTCACTCTATTAGAGTGATAATTCACTCCGAGAGGAGTGAAGTTCACTCCTAAAAGAGTGAAATTTACTATAGGAAGAGGGAAAATTCACTCTTCCACGAGTGTCTGCAATGATCACTCTTTTTTAAGAGCGATCACTGTGGGCACTCCATCAAGAGTGAAACTTCGCTCGTTTTAAGGGAATTTCACTCTTTTGGAGTGAATTTTTTAATCTTCTTGGTGTGAATTATTACTCTAATGGAGTGAATTCACACTTTTAACTCTATCAAAGAGTGACTAAGTTCACTCTTTTGATTTTAGAGTGTTCGACCTCATGAACTGGTCACCTTAACCAATACCGGGCACCCGGTCCTGGATTTAATTATCCGTTCTACCTGACGCTCCTTATTCGTTTTGTCTGTATATCGTCTATTAAATACTCCATCAAGCATTTTTATATTTTAAGCCTCTTAAAAGGAAATTATTTTATAACATTGATAATAGTAATTGAACCATGTGTGAACTCAGTAAACCCACGCCTTTCACGCATGCACCGAAGTTAACCTTTACGTCATTCAAGAATGAGAGTTCTCTCGTGCTTGTCGTAACTAGGCAGACAGGTAGCGAAGTTAAATTGCTGGTATCATCATGGAGTTGTTACTTTATGGTGTGATTCAGTGCAAAGGCTTTAGAATGCCGGAGGTGGCCATAGCAGACAAAAATCTTAAGAGGATGTCCCCAAATTATAGGAAAAAATCTTTCACACATCTCGTGAAAGTTCATGCATGCATGCACGAGGTTCAGTCATGCAATTGCATAACTGAACCTCATGTACTTAATACTCATATAGAATAGCGTGAATTAAAGAGAATAGGCTTTGACAAAACATACTGCCTAGACGGAAAGAAAAAATCCAGAGAATAATGAATCTGCACTGTATGCAAAATTAAGGAGCAGCATTTGAAAACAATAGATTTAAACCATATTTTGTCATCGGAGAGTTTTAGCAGGTTTAGTAGCCATATGGGTGCCAGTAGCGTAGCCAAGATTGTGCCATGGGTGGGGGGGGGGGGCACGACATGAGGGAAAAGTCTAAGAATAGAGAGAAAAAACAGCTGTTTTTAGGTGTTTTTTGTATTGCATGCGCGTTGGGTCATGGGGGGGGGGGGGGGGTTCTAACTCCAAAAATCACCCCGTGGCTTCGTCGCTGTATGGTACTCCCCAGAAATCACGTGTAAAATCAAGAGATCACCATTGCCTAAAAAGGCCAAATCTTCAACACGGACGGTAGTCCAATTCTCCTAATCTAAACTTACTCAACTGCTTAAGCCCACAACCGTCTACAACTCATACTCATCCAGACACAATACCCAGTTATCGGTTTATTGCTTCACAATGAATGTATAAAAGACCCAAGGGTGTAATCAGAACTCTCTAAGTATGGTACATGCTCTGCAATATAAGCTACCCTTTTTGAACTTGCTGTCGTTCAAAGAGCTGTGTCAATTAAAAATTTCTGTAGCGTACTACAAAAATTGTACTTTGGAAGAGAATTGACTGCCTCTCATGCATTTCGCGGGCCCAAGAAAAAGATCATCTCGATTAGATATATTTGTCCCCTCCTGTAGCCTAGCTCCTTGTTATAAATGAGAAAGCATAATTGTACCACCTGACCACACTTTACTGTGATATGCCTATTTTCTGGAAAATAAGGTCTAGGAATTAACCGCATTTTCAAATACTTTACCCTCAATAAGTAACAAGTCTATATGCTAAGCATATGTGTTTTACTCCGAAACATTTCGTTTTAAAAACACGTTTAATGGCCAAACATTTATTCTTTACTTGCTAAACACGCTTGAAATTTAAACGGGTTTATAACGAGGGCGCTAGATAAGTCTTCAATTGCTGAACAAGTTTTTTTGAGTGAATGTACGGGCCAATAGATTGACATACTTGATCAGACCGTGGAATTACTGATCAGAAATATCTGTGAAGCAATCTCAAAAGACATTTACTGATTTACAAGCAAGTACGTAAAGGTGTGTGAAAAATCAAAATTTAGCCATGTTAACACACATCGCATGAAAAGATTTAATGCTAACATTTTTCGGTTAATAATGTAGGTCGGGTCAGATAAAGGATTATTTTCAACTGATTCACTTCGGAGATATGGTAGGGCGTCTCAAGTGAACCTAAGGTGCTTGTGGCACCGAAGAGCTTGAGCTTTATAGCATCAATTTTATAGGCACAACAGCTCTTTGCGTTCCAGTAAAAAATCTGGGGACATATTCGTCTTCTTAAAAATGCCTTTGTCAATCATCAAATAAAGCTTTCAATTTTTCATGAATCATGAATATTCAAATAAGAGGAAGGTAAAAGAATTTTCTCTGTTTTGCGTTTTTGGCAGCTTTTGCTCGGCCTCCATGCTGACACCTTCAGCATTTACACCAACGATCAACCGGGATTGGGCCGATGAATAATGTAAATGAATGTGAAACGTAATGAATCATATCAATGACAACGAAAGAGCGCGAAAAAAATTACAAATTGTGCACAGTTAGATACTCTTACAAAAGAAACAGGCTGCAAAGACTGTATGGGGTATACGCTATTAATGTACGCTACCAATGTCATTTTAGTAGGGGATCTATTCTGTGGGAAGGTCCTCACGGTGTCCCATGGTTACGCCAGTTATTGTAAAACCGTTTAACCGTCCTTTCAAGATAAGCTTGGGTGAATGTTTACGTCCCTAGTTGATCCCAAACAGTGTAAGTCCTTATTCATTAGGGACAAAAGATTAGGCCTACTAAACCAACCAACGCCCGGGTTTGAAGACTACCATTACTTTTATTCAAATGACATAACGGATACACTACCGCTTGGTTAATTGCAAATTATGTAAGGATCTTTCCATGATTGATTAAATAATGGCATAATTGCTTACTTACTGACCACCATACGGTCAGTGCTTGAGTTAAAGCGATTAAGTACAACGCATCACGACGAGCGTATGCTGTCCGTGGGTCAGCGTCCGCCTTCTTCCGTGTAACCTTCCTCTTGACCTCATCTCCATACCAGCATATGATAGATTGTAAAGAGAGATAGTTGCATAAGCAAGCCTGCAAACCGAGTGTCACATAATTTCATCTAGAGTTGAGTCACACAAGTTCGTAATTGTCGAATTACAAGTTTACTTAGTCGTTAAATTGTCCAATAGAGTCAGGGATACTTTTCGGTGGCAAGTATATGTTATGTGGTAACCAAGACGTTCTTAGTGCCCCCGCCCCCTCCCCCTTGATCAGGGTGAGTTGATAGAGCAGCTACCAATCCTTCGATCGAAGGGGTGTCAGTTATTGAATGAATGAATGGAAGGGAGGGGGCGGCGAACTTCCCCTGACGGACCAAAGTTACCAAGCTGCCTTTGCCCTTTTTAGGTTTCTAAAATCCTGTTTGAAGGCCCCCTGTAGGTAATTCTCGCCCCCTCCTTCATATCCCTAACTCCGCAATTGACATCATCTATTTTCAATGACACTTTCATCCTAAAAGGACCCCCCTCCCCCACATGAAATTTAGGAAACTTTCATTATAATTATGTGATGAATTGATTCTACACAACCGTTATTTAAAGTGTGATAAAAAAAATACTTCTACGGCGATGATCTTCAGAAACCCGTCACGTTTTTCATGAACACTTAAGATATTTTGAAAATGTTTGGTTTATTAATAAAATCCACTACAAATATTATGAGAGCACATTGAACTTACCTTCCTCAAAGGCGCGAATTTAGGCCGCCGCCCGCCGCCTCCCCCTGCCCCCTCCCTCCCCCCCCCCTTTTTTTAACGGTGTCGAGTGTCCTTGCAGACGCAATATAGGAGACTTCGGTGTTACTTTGGATTGGTATGAGTAGGGCAAAAAATAAGCAATGTTACTTTTAACGTGTTGGCAGAAACTCCAAGTGTCAATGAAATGTTCTTGCAGATGGAAGTTATTCTCTACCCTCTCCACAAGGTTTCGTCTGAGTAAGTTTTCTTTACTGAAAATTCCACGTAGTTATTGCTCTTTTTTGTTGTAAAACCAAGGCATTTACTTACAGTAAAAAAGGAAATTTACCTGTTTACCGAGGGTGTGCACCAACCTCAACAACAAAGGGGTGGAGTTTCGGAACTTCAACAAGGGTAATTGGCTGTCGATAGGATGGCGAACGGAACGGCAGAAGTATTGAAGGGCGGTAGGCCAAAAGAAGGGTTAATGAGGTAAACCATTTTTTTTTTCTTCTTTTTTGCTGGAAATTTTAAAATTTTGGAAGTTTTGTTTTGTTCTGACCAAATTGTGGGAGATAGTTGTCGAAAATGTTTTCATTGAGATTGAAGTCTTAGATCGAAATGTGATTGTATCGAATGGTTTTGAATGATAATATGCAGAGGATGCTCTTAAACTTTTCAAATTTCCATCTCAATCAGTTCCGTGGGCCGGACAGGATCACATAACGGGCCGTATGTGGGTGGCACGCACGACTCGTTACAGAAACCAAAATACACACTGTTGACAAACAAATATATAAGCAAAAGTTTCAATCGGTTTTACGTGCGTATTATATTTAACATTCAAATACTTCTTCTCCGCTTGCATACATCATAATTATCATTCTATAGAAAAAACACATTACAACTACTAAAATAAGTTGGTTTTTGGATCATGGTTACAAACAAAACCATTTTCTTGTTATAACGTTTTTCGACGCTTCCCTGCCACGTGTGAATACGGCAAAGAATCTTCTCCCTCGACGAGTGACAATTAGATATGTTGCAGGTGTAAGGTGATGTTAATTTTAGCTATGCAAATAACTATTATGTGACGGATGTAAAACTTGCTATTCCTGCCTATGCCGTCATCACTTACTCTTTACTTACCTATGAGTAAATAAAAAAAAGTTGTTCATGTTTTATTTCGAGAACATATACATGTCTGCGATTCTTAAGGGAACATGTAAATTTTTGTAGCAAAAGAAACTTTTTAAACTAAAAAATAGATTCTTCGGCACGATTTGCCCATGTCTGCTCAAGTTGAGTGTCAATAGTCTCGCTATTTTATATTCCAGTTTGCCACGTATATTTCCATGCAGCGGTTGCGTTTCAGCATTTAACGAAATTGCATTAAGCCAGTGAGATGACTTTTTTTTTTTACTTATGATAATAAATACTTTTCAGGAAATTAATTTATAAACTTGAAGTTTGTATAGAACGTCACCAAGCAAGACACAGACTGCTTGGGGTGGCTTCCGGCTCAGTTTCTAACCGATTCGTTTCAGTCAGCCTTTTTCTAATTGTGGCTCACTGGCTTTTTTCGCTCCTCCATTGCTTTAGGGAGCACACCACCATTAGCAGAACGGCCTTGCCGGGAAAAGTAGTTCCAAAGTACACCGTCAGTTTTAGGTCCTCTTTAAGTGTGAATTGCTCAAGTTAAACTAATCAGATGTGGTTGTTTTGTTTTGGATATGAAAGAGGACGTGTAAATGTGTGAGTGTTGCCAAATTGGTAAGAATTGAAGGTGATTTAGACTGTTTAAAAATTTGGTGTGAAAAAGACGTTTTTTCCGTCACCTTGCGGATTAATAGGGTAGGGTGTACAGACCCAAAACTTCATCCCCTTTTATCTCAAAATCTAAACGGTCATGCTATGGTGAATTTGTGATGCCATGATTGGCCAACTCACTGGCTTTCATGTGAGGGGTAGCTTTAGTGGGGTGTGAACTTTGACTGGGCTGCGGGGGGCATTTAATGAAGGCAAAATGGTGTGTAAGTCAATGGAGAAATTAATGGTGGTGTGCTCCCTTTATGCTGAACATCAACCACAAATGGCAGTATCACCTGGTATGCGATAAACTGTTTCGAATGTTGACTCACTGAAAGACGGTGTAGGACACCACCTGTGTGTTTGATCAGCAATGAGTTCGCAAAAATTTTGACTCCACGTTCAAAAATTATGCTATGCACAATTTTACTTGGGAGTGCCAGTCAGACATTTCATATAGTGGAATATGGTTTGAACACAGCTTCGCTTCACAGAAGCCAAACTTCATCCATTTGGACACACATTGGATGTGGCTGTTGTTAAAGAATGCTTTCAAACTAAAACTGAAAACCTATATTTCGTTCTAGCCACTTTTTGCTTCTCGTTAGAAAATACTGGTTTCTTTTCAGATTTAGGGGACACGATGGATCCCTTTTAAAATAACATTTTGTTAACTACTAGCACAATATATATCAGAATACTGGTGTAGATATTCAAGTGTTGGTATTGATAACGATTAAAGCTGACCAATTAAATATAATAGATGCTTCCAGTCCCCCAAAATATGGCATGGTCATCAAAAACAAATTGTTTTTAAAGAAGTTACACTGTTATTTTTAATGGTCACTTTATATTATAAGGTGAAAAGTACACCTCCTCAATGTTTCAATGAAAAATTTTCTTCAGGAAGATTTATCCAACCAGGGCTTAAGCAGATGGTAATCTCAAAACTGTCCCCTCCACATGCCCAGTCCTCATAGCCCCCCCCCCCTCTTCTTGCCCTAATACTCCTTCCCCACCCTATCATCATACAAGAGAGTAATGAATGAGGATTATCTAAGCTCTATGTCATATTTATCCTGCAAGCTTGTAACTATTATGAAATTAATCAAAGCGAATATATTTTAATATGAATGCAGCCAAAACTCGCTACAATTTTTCCTATTTCTACAGGTTTACACAAAGTCATTTATTGGTATACGTTAACTAATTCTTAATGCAATTTAAGGTTAACCTAACGCTGCAAACTGATTCATTGGTTATAAGGTCTAAAATACAGAAACGGTTATAATAAATAATCAATGTCAGTGTGTAATTTTTCCTAAAAAGAATGTGATTTCAAAGATATTATTTTTTTTCCTTTCCTTATTTTTAGGTTTGCAGTTGAAAATTGAAATGGAATTAAAATATGCAAAAACTGAAAGGAAACCAGAGAATGATGGGTAAATCTATTGAAGATATGATTGTAAAATTATGCTGCAGACTAGGAGAGAATGATAAAAGTTCTTCACTAGATCACAAATATGTACAGTTTTATAAGTCTATATGACATCAGTACTTTTTAAAGTTGGATATCCCATCAAAAAGATTATGTGAACAGCCTTTTTTATGACGTACATTTTCAATCGACATGAAACATTTTTGTGAGAAAAAAGTAACTGCAGATAGATCTGAACCAGAAATCTCAGATTGTTAGATAAAAGAAGATTAAACGAGTAATGATAAGAAAAAAATCCATCCCTCCTCATTCTTGAGAAAAAGGAAAGACTTTTTCACTCTACCACAAAATGACTTTAGCCCTAGACAAAATTGTTTCAACAGGTTTAAAGGCAGAGACAACAATGCATTTGTCCTTTAAATTTATCTCTGTGGCAACAGTTTAAAATATGAAAATTTTGAGTGTGGGTTTAACTCACAGATCAAGCAAGGGTCTTTGTGTTTAAACCTATAATAAACTGGACATTTTGCAGCACCTATCTCTAAGTCCACTGTTATTACCTTTCCTGCCATCAAACATCTTCACAAAATTTAAGACTGTCTGGTCTGAAAATAAAAAAGTTTGGTAACAGGCTCACTGATAACGTAGACACTATTTTAACCATTGATTAAGAAATAATCCTAAGTTTGCGGTTATTAATTTTAAATATTTTGAAATACTTGCCTTAGCATTAATAATGTTAAGTTTTTACCCAAAACTCTACACCATGCAATTACAGCATAATTCAGTACTATATCTTGATAGCTCAAGTTAATAATATAAAGGGATGGATAAGAACCAAGACTTACAATCTTTCCCAGCATGAGCTGTAAACACCAATGAAGTCAGCTAAAATTTTTACGACTCACCTTATTTTTGAGGAAAAATGACAAATAAGTACGAACTCTCAAGTACTTACAAAAAAAGGAACAATTCTGGACGTGACTAAAAAGTAGGATCTTACGTGAAGAAATAATGATTTCACAGAGCCAACCTCAATCAAGTCTTATCCAGACAATATAGTGTCTTTCTCAGTTTCTGTAAAGTAAGTATTCAATAAGTCGGTTTGGTAATTCGTTTTGGTGCCTGTGCACATGCTCACATGCTCCAAATTGTTGGGAAAAACAAACCAATCCCATACCTAAAACACATAATCCAAAAATTGAGTTTACATGGAAATTTGGTGAAAGGATATATCTTAACCAATCCATAACATAGGGAGGGATCTTAAGGGGTTTTTTTTTAAAGTCTAAACTGTCAGTTTGTTGTAAAACTTTGCATTTAAACAGGCCAAATGTAGCAATGAGACCCTATATTGTTCCACTTAGCTAGAAACTTTATAGAGAATTGTACATACTAACAAAAAAGGGAACTTTGCACGCTATGTGCTGAGCTAGGTTTGTACATCCAACGCTGTGCTCCACAATTTCGTGTGGCAACAAATTACAGAACTTGCTTATTCAGAAGGGATAAGCAATTGATACTGACCAAATTCATTTTTAACTTTGAAACCAAACAGAATTTTGACGCCACTAAACAAATGAATTTTGCTCATTTTCAAAAGAAATCAAGACTCATAATTTAAGTATGCTATTCCTGATTCAGTTCTAATAAATGACTGCTACATGCACCTGTTTGCACATGTGACTTCAATATCATACAGTAAGATGCTAAATTGATTTAAACCCTGAAGGCAATGATTCCATACACCTGCAGTAAATTTGTACGTAGGCCTTTCAAACATTTTCCTTACATGTCCCAAAACATAGCACAATGCATATTACAAACAAGATGAACCCCTTTACTTTTCCACCAACAAACAACACACATTCCACGATAGTCTTTGCAAATACCCCTAGCCTTCCTTTCCACTTTTTATAAGCAAAAATCCTCCTTCTGAACAAAAGAATCAATATTTCCCATTCAAGTGTTTTAAAATGTCATGATTAGCCACTTGATTGGTCTATAGAAGACCTGTTTACATTCAAGCTTACAATCAATAGTCAGCATATTGCTCAGATTAACACAATCATTAACAAATTGTCAACACAACAGTACAAAATGAGATACAAAGATGGGACAGTTCTATGATATACAAAACACCTTCCCAAATCTAACCACTACTATACACCACACAAACATTGACTGTCTCATCCATTTTTTTGGAAACCATTTATTTCCACCTTGACTCATAAAACAGTAACCTATCTTGTTTACCATACACACCAATCATAACACTGTAGGGTACGGAAGCCTCTATTGAATTCTCTTCTCGAGATATTCAATACTTGTTTATCCACTGCAAGCAATCCTCACATTTTTGTTTGTAAGGTGTTTCATTCATGTCTCGAGACATGCATATCATGCCTGACATTATGTCTCAAGGTAATGTTCAGGTTTAAGAAACAAGGTTAGGCTACAGTTGGACTGTCTTGAGACTTATTATTTTACTTGATAAAATGTGAGAATTGGGTGTCCTCTCATGATAAAGGTTGTTCATTTATACCTATTAATAATCCTCAACATGTGTTGGTCCATTTTGATCATGTGATTGTGTTTTATCCTAGGATAAACCCATGGCAATGGATAAATGCAATCATTTCAGGCTTGTGTTGTTTGACTGTGTTATTTACAAACACAGTTTTGTTTCTTTTCAATCTTTTAAATCAAAATCTTGAGTATGATTGAACAAGGTCCTCTGTACCTATGGTAGCACATTGACCTTTGTTGTGTAACCTTTAATTATTAACTTTGCCATGTTCTCTTTTTAAATGTCTTTCTTCTTCCTAATTCTGACTCCCAGCAGAGTAATGAAACCTTCTAAACTTTGTTACACACACAATGGAAAAACAGAAAATTAGTTGCCCTAATACCTTAACACTTACTCCATCACTACAACCCCTCCAATCCACCCCATTCTACTCATCCCCCTCACCCAAACACATACAATTTAAACAAACTCTGGTCACATACTACATTAAACTTTCCACCTCACACAGAAAAAACACTGTAAAATCATTCATTTCTCGATATTTTTAAAAATTTGTCCATGATTCCTCTCATCCACAGTCATACATTCCTTCTTTTCAGCAACAGCTAAACTTTACAAAATCACTAAATCAGTTTAACGTAAAAGACTCCTCAACAATCCGAAGAACTACACTAGGTACTGTATAAATTCATTCCTGTGTCATTGTTTCCACTTTACTCCCCTGACTCACTCCATGGTGGTATTTCTTCAGATCGAAAAGAGTTGACTAGATTGTTCCATCTATCCTGAGCATTAATTATTACTTCATACGGGAAATACCAAACATACACTTAGTTAACGAAAGACAAGCCATATCAATACATATGCCTTTAGGTGTGGGGTCAAAGGTCACGAGGAGTCCTCATCATCATCTTCTGCCTGAGATGGCCTCCTGAGGATGTCTAGGTACTCTTGCTGTGATTGGGCAAGTACAGTGGCTAGAATGGCTTCTTCTGTCTCCCATGCTGATAGACCTGTATAAAAAATATGACAAATAATTTGAAAGAAAGGAAAACAAAGTCTCTGAAGTTTGTCTCATGACATTTAAGATACATCAGCTACATGCAGTTGGTTAGGTAACTAGTTAGACAGAGTTTTACAGCCCAGTTTCCAAACTACTGGTTAAGTTGAGCTGGCCACAGCCTTTTTTCCACTTGTGGCCCACTGGCTACAAGCAAAGGTCAGAGCTTGTTGCAAAAGGAGGCAAGTATTGGCAGACTTGTCTGAAGTTTTTTCGATGGGGGGGGGGGGGGAGGGGGTTGGAGATAGGGCAAATAGTTTTGATAATTTGAACTTATTTTTTCTTTATTTTAATTAAATTGTATTCAAAATTGTCAATCAAAGAGCTATTCCAATGGAGAATTTCTGCAGACTATTTGTAAAATTGTAGTTCAGGGTGACAAATGAACTCCTTTCAAGTGAATGGATCAAAGTTCAGATTTCAATATTTTTTTAACAAATAACCTGACATTTATCTCATCATTTCAGCAGATTGTCACTAAGTAAATGAAGCGTGATGAGGTGTTATGGTTCAGTTTCTAACCAAATCGTTTAAGTATGTTCAGCTGCAGCCTTTTTCCAGTTGCGGCTCACTGGTTTGTTTTCCCTAATGAGCACCAAGCATTACATTCAATTTTTACAGGGGAAGTTTAAGCAAAATTTTAATTTGCACATGTGAAAGAGGAACAAAATCTACACAGTGTGGTGAAAGTTTCATTCAAATCGGACATGTATTTCTTGACATATCAGTAAATGAAGCCAGTAGATTTGTGTTCAAAAGTGAGTTTGAGGGCAGCAGAGCTTGTATCACTTCCTCACATTGACAAGGAATGCTTTGTTTCCCTTTGATATATCAGAATGTTGTGTTGACCTTGAAGCTAATAGGAGTATGACCTCCCTGTGGGGGATGCAAAGTTTGTAAAATTCTCTTACCACTTCTGCAATCACATTTTAATAATATGGGATTGCTGAGGAGAAAATCCAGTATAAAGTTTTAAGAAAAACAAAAGATTGCCCATTAATGTAGGGATGTGATGTCATATGTGCTTGCTTCAAGTTCACTTTTTGTTGAAAATGTGAAAACTTTACAGGCACATATCTTGAGAACCACACGTTGGATTTCAATGCAAATTTCACCAAAATGCTCAGGATAAGTACCCCTCTAACATACCAAATCCTGTTGTGACCTTGTACCCTTCTTTTAAAGTCTTCTGTGTGACCCGGCCTGAAGTAAAACTCAAGACCTGTCAGTTGCTCTAAACACCACCCAGCTCAAGCCCATGAACCACAAATGGAAAAGGACCACTGTCTAACTTAATCCAATCAGTATGAAATTGAGCCTTAAAACTTTTTTAGTTTTAAATTGGCATCTGTGATGAATAATTTGACAGTCACATGATGATTGTATCACAAATGTATCTACAACCAAAATTTTGGGAATATTTTGTCGAGGACAACACTGAATTAGTGGGGAGGGGACTTTGGAAAACCGGCAAGTCTGGACATACGTGTTGCTACATTTGGGCAAAAATGTCCCATCATTTTTGTTCAAAATTGTAGGGCTCTGTTGTACATGGTAACCAATACTACTCATTCTGTGCATTATCCAGACATTTCTGCATGTTCAAGTGCAATATGCTCACAATCACATGAAATACCTAGAGCTATAATTTAATTTGTTCCAAAAAGAGTTATCAGTTAGGGACTTTCTTATCCTTTTTTTACTTCTCCAAAATATTTGGAAAATGCATGTACATTTGAGTTTCAAAAGTGTTCTTTGCTTACAGCCTAGAATGAGGGAGGATGTTTCCCTCACCTCTGTTCAAACCTGCATAAAACTTGATGCAACTACAGTAAAGCCATCTTCTGGCCTTGTTATATTTAAAGGGGAAGAGCAGTCACCTAAACTTATTTCGAAGCAAAGGCTGAAAATCACAATTTACTTCTGATTTCTCTTGTCTGTATCTTTCACTATAGAGCAGGGGTGGGGAACCTTTTCCCCAGTAAGGGCCACTTTGATGATCACAGCATTGCTCACGGGCCGTATGAAGAGACATTCTAAGCGGAGGGCCACCATTGGTTGGTGCCGAGCGTACCGAGAAAATTTTTGTTTCACAGACCCCCTCAGATCGCAGGAAATGGCCTCCACAACTCTATTTAGACCCATGCGAAACCCTCTCAAAATGCTATTATTGGCTTCATACTTCTCTTCTGAGAAAAAACTGAATGATGAACAGTGAGTGTGCGGTGGTGTGTTGTATCTGATATGTCTGATATGTTGAAATATGTACCTCCCCCCCTTACGAAAATAAAGAGCTCATACGTTGTGAGGCTATTTAATTTTTGGGACTGTAATATGTGGTTGTGGGAAAGTGCTGCAGTTGTACTGTACCTACCATCCTTGCCACATTCACACTATTTTATACACGAGGGGAATCTCCGACTGATGTAACAAGTGCATATTATGGAGTGTAGGCGCGGTTGCAGTTCGGTAAAATGCATGTTCGCGTAAGCCTCGTGCACACTGGCATAATACTGCTTTATGTTCATTTAGATTAGTCATATTTCCTCACTTTGGAATTGACAAGTGGCCATTACGTTATATTTCTGTTGTTTTGAAATTAAAAATTTTATTCTGTAGCTCGCCTTGCGGGGCGTAGGAATTTGGCTTGCGGGCCGCATCAGGCCTGCGGGCTGGAGGTTCCCCACCGCTGCTATAGAGAATAATTTATCCAGTATCACATGGCAATTTGCAATACAAAATTGGACAAAAACGTTTTTCAGTTTGGTCTGGGTGAGCGGGTAGTTATTTAGCCTGACTATATAACCTTTCTTCTTTTAGTCATACCTGCTCAAAATTTCAGAGAAAATAGGACAGTAGTTCCTATAACTCACCAAATTCTGCTGGAGGAAAGTTTTGCATGAAAGAAGCAGAAGGGTTGATCATGAATGGATTAGTTAGACCTGATGGTCCTGCTGGTGGGCTGGGAGTTTTACGTGTTTCAGCCTCCTTTGAACTGGTCTCTTGCTGTCTTGGAGAAACATGCTCTTTCTGGACTCCCGATTCTGTGGAGAGGCAGAGTGACAGACAAATGTTAATTTTAACATAACACCATTCCATAGCTTGGAGTATTAATTGTTGCATTCCCATTAATCATTTAACAAAAGAATAAAATTACGACAAGTAACTGAAGTCATTTCTACTGTTATCACAAAACAGAAGGGGAGAAACTGAGTAATGTGAGACTGCCACTTTCTAGAACATAAAACTAAATATTACTCATTTCCTTGAGACATAATATATGAAGATTATTTTATAAGTCAAAATACTGATGAACCTGTGTAAAAGAAATATCCTACAGATTGAATGCCCCTTTAAGAATACTTTCTATTCTAATGTTTTGCTTACAAATTTAAACTGGAAATACAGATATACCAAGATAAATACTGATAAACCTAATGACAACAATATGAAGTAAAGTAGCTTCTCTGACAAAGTCTGTCAGATACATTCCAAACTCAAATATCAGATTAGCACATTCTACGCAGCCAATCATAAGAGACTTCTTCTCTGTAATGGAGTTTTAACCCTTTACCGTTGTGCTCCGATCGTGGCATATTTGCATGCCTGTGGAGTGGGCGGAAAAGCGGACGTAGCCCGCCCCGTAGGCCATTGACCCTGTGACCTTAAACTATTGTCTCTCTTGCTGTTGTGGCCGAATTTTCGGGTAGCTACTCGCAGTTTCGAGCTCCGCCTGAAACAGTAAAGATGGATGACAGCCGAGCTCTCCGCATGGGTCCAAAAGGACCCAAACAACGGTAAAGGGTAAATCATACCTTACATGTCGAAGGTGAAAACAGCAAAGGCATGAAACTTTGAAAACTTATGGTAACAGACACAATTACAGAATTTTACTTCGGGTTGCTGTTAGTTACTTCCACTTTTTCCTAATTAAATCTTAAAGAAAAGAGAAAATTTCAGGCTGCTTTAAACTTAATCCCAAGTTAAACTCACCAAATCTACTACTAGATCCAGCGGTGTCAGTACCCCTTGGACTGTGATGAGCTTTGCGCATTGTTTCTGGCCTGTCTGGGCTATTCTGGGCTGATTTACTTGTTCCTGACCTTTGACGAGGAGAATGCTGCCCTCTGTGTGACACAGAACTGCAAGGTGGTGCACTGCTGGCTCCTGCTCTGTCTCCCCTACCAGGGGAGTTTTCTGCAGGGGTTGAACTGCTAGCAGCAATAGCAGGACGCTGTAAAGTAGACAAATGCTTACGTTTTTAATCTTTTATCGCTCTATTAGGTAGGAATATTCAGATCATACCATTTGTAATTTTGCCACCTGAATGGCCACTTAACACCTGGACAGCAGTGTGTAAATTCATGACTGGTGGTTTTGAAACAGACATGTACATTAAGAAACAAAACTCCTTCATTTTACAACAGACCCAGATTCAAATGCCAGATTTAAATATTAGATTGAATTACATGTATGGACACGTGTGTGGTCTAACCGCAAAGCATCCACCTCTCACGAGGAAAGCCCAGATTGGATTCCCAGGTCAAGTCATACCAAAGACTCTAAAAATGGAACCTACTGCCATTGTGTCTGATGCTCTGCATAAGCCATGGAGTGGGGAAAACAAGCCAGACTGGAAAACTGGAAAAAGGCCGTGGCTGGATTGGTTGGAAACTGGGAGGTAAAACTCCATCTTACTAACTACATGTATGGCTGAACCCTGGTGAATTCAGAGCTCTTGATCTTGAGCTGGCAATCAGATCCAGACCTGATCCACACCTTGAAATCAAATTTATAGTGTGACAACCCTCACACTAAGGATAAGAAACACAGGTTATCATGAATTAATGGGGGCAGATAAAATTTCAAGCCACGGGTTCAACAACTTTTTGTAGAGGCTTAGCAGATCAAGGTGACTGGTAATAACATCCTGTCTTCTTGAGGAAATACAAACGAATGCAAAGCAGAGAAAGTACAGTGGAAAATATTCTAGGAAGGTTCAGAACTTTCTGTTTGTTGATTTCTTGATTGAGGTTTTGATTTGTTGGAGGGAATCAAGTGTGAAAGTGAAAGCTTTGATCTGGATGGGACCATCTGATTGACCCCTAGGGATCAGCTTACAAATGTGAAAGAGTTGGATAGAGATTTATGGCCCAGTTTCAAACCTACTGGTTCAAGTCGAGCAGGCCACAGCCTTTTTTGCCAGTTGTGGCTCACTGGCTTGTTTTCCCTACTCCATTGCTTACGCAGAGCATCATGCACAACGGCAGTTGTCTCCAATTTTAAAGTCTTTGGTATGACTCGACCTGGGAATCGAACCTGGGCCTTCCGTGGGAGAGGCGGATGCTCTACAGGTAGACCAAACACACAAACCAGATGTGAAAGAGGCGATACACTTCTTATACTCTGATCACCCTCCATGCATGAATGGGTGCTCCAGTGGAAGTGACCTGCAAACAAATATTGAAATTCTGTGGATTTCCAGTAGCCACTGATCCTAGGGCACTTACACTCCAAATATTTTGATAGGCTAAGTGTAGTCTGATCCTCCCCTCTAACTTGGACCAAAACTGGGCAATCATGGTTACCGTTAGATAGGGTTTTATGCCTTCATGTATAATCTTCTGGTTAATTCAGCAGTGCCCACAGCCTTTTTTCAGTTGCTGGAGAGTTTACTGTTGTCCCTTTACTCTTGCTTATGCAGAGCACCATACACATGGCAGTAAGTTCCATTTTTAAAGTCTTTGGTATGAACTAGAGGTACTTTTTGTCTAGTGGGACTATCCATTAAATAAAATTTCTGGGTAGTATTTGTAGTGTTCAACCGATCATCTGTTAAGTAATTGGCATCTGGCCGATTATTCCGTTATCGGTAAATAATCGGCATCGGTAAAATTCTGCCATTCAACCGATCACTACCACCGATTATTTACAAACTGGAGAAAAGGGGCTAAATATACTTGAAACTTGCTCTTAATTTCGTTAAAATTCCTGTAAATACTCAATCCTTTAATTTCCCGACCAAACAAGATGCATTGATAATCACAAACGTATAAATTTTACCCCTGCCATGGGAATGATCATTTGATGTTTTCCGCTATAACTCGGTAGTATTACTTGGAATTCGATCGAGAAGTGCATTCAAGGTGTATTCCTTGCTGTCTCGCAGAAAGGGCCACGTAAGTTGCTGTACACACTGTTCTGCACAAAACACATAGAACAGACTTTCTAGCTGCAGTGCTTCGACTATCTAGCTGCAGTGTTCCACCGTTTTTTCAAATCCTCAAGCTTTACATATATATCTGTGCACATTTTGTACACTTAGCACCTAGAATCTTGTGAAGTTCAGTGGTTATAACCTTGCATAAATTAAGGCATTCCCAGCATTCCTTACATAATGTTATTTACGGTAGGGCTTAAGCAATGTTGCCATACAACGTCGTTGCGAACGAAAACAGTAATGCACATGGTCTCTTGCAGCAAACTTCTTGGCCCACGCATGCACTAGACTTAGGTGCGTGTCCATTTTTACCGCCAAACAAGGCATAATATTTTGCTCGGTGACATCATATGCAAAAGATCCACTGCAAAATTTAAATTGGCTCCTGCTTTGTAATTGGTTCAATTGCGTTGATTCTAGGCAGCCAATCACAACTCACGCCTTCCCCTATGTGATTTAGTGTGTGAAAATACTCGGTCTCGAGACAAATTTTCCCGTTGAGTTTGTCTTACGACGATCATGCTTGTAATGCCGGCTAGCGAAGGCAGGCGAGCCCCGTGCTTAATTCACCTAGAAACAGCATCGAAAATCTCAGTGTACGTGGATTTTCAGCTGTCGGACTTGCGTGCATTTCAGTTGCAGATTCTTTTTAAACAAGACGGAAGTTTTCGACGAGAACTTCTAAAAATACACAGGGATATTTATATCGGAAAGGAACCATAAGATACGGGTGCCAAGAACTGCTTAGATTATCATTATTGCTTTACATGGGGTTCGTCATTAAAAGCGGGAGAGCAACAGTACATTAACCCAACTACAACCCAGTACAGTAAAAGAATGGAATGTTCCGACATGATTGGAGGATGAAAACTAGACAGAGCATGATGTTGGCCTTAGAACTAAATTATCAAAGGGCATGTGATATTGACTGCAAACAATTGTACATTATTAAGGGTTGATTTGTATCTCCACTTTTGAAGTGAAAATATTTCGCCTACAAAAATGATATCCCGTTCGTGAAACGAGCAGAACTATTCCCAATATTTTCCATCCTGAACTGGTTATGGTAATACGATATGCACGAAGCAAGGGGCACATACTAAAGTGACAAGCATGCGACTTACCTCTTTCTAATAATCGGTGATCAGTAATCAGCATCGGGTCGATTGTTAAATTAAATAATCGGTAATCAGGTATTACAGATTATAGCATAATCAGTGAAACACTAAATATTTGATAGTCTGACAAAAGTTTTGGTCATCTTGAACACCAAGATGCACATTAAAATTCTACAATCATCAATACAACGAAACATCACCTACCTCTACCTCAACAGAACTTAAAAATTTTAAAAATTACAGGAGATTAGACCTTAAACAGAGAGTAAATAAAATACAGTTATCATAGACATGAACAATGTAGAAAAGTCATTTAAACCATACAGGGTTACAAAATCATTTTTATATCCATTGTGAAAAAATTTTTAACTTGTTTTCAGTTGGCAATGTCATAGTTTAAGGTATCCTTTTACTGAATTCTATAGATCCTAACCCACCTGTGACATTACACAAAATGAACTTTTGTAACGTTTGACAGGTTTTTCAAATCAGTTTTTTAGAACTTACAGATTTTTTCCTGCTTCTAAGCTCATTTTCCTTCAACCACTGGATATAAGAATCTTGTGCCACCTGTTCTTCCAAGGCCTCATTTGTTGCTTCCCAGTCTGTCGCTCTCAGTTTGTCTTGCAACATGGCCTTTTCAATCTCTGAGTTTTCTGAGCTAAGAAGAGCATCTCTCATTAGCCTTTTGTCAGCAAGCTTTAAAGTTTTGGAAAAGAAAAACAGAAGAAACTTTATTCAAAGTTGTAATTACATATCAGGCCATGAAAAATAATCTTTAGGACAAAGCATACTATTTACTTGCAGTCAGAACTCTGGAGTTTGACTCCTGGTCAAGTTATACTGAAGACTTTAAATACGGAACCCACTGCCATTGTGCTTGGTGCTCAGCATAAACAGTAGAGTAGAAAAAACAAGCCAGTGGCTACAACTGGAAAAAAGGTTCTATCTGGTCCAAATTAAACTAATTCATCAGAAACTGAGCCATAAAAGCTTGTCAAACTATTAACTACAACATAAGAATCAATGAATCAATTCATAGATACAAATTGTTTGCATCGTTTGAATTCTTTGCCATCTATGATGGATATGGAAATTTTTCTAGATGCTCCTTCAGAATTTGTCTGCTCTGCCTAAGCAATGGAGTAGAGAAAACAAGCCACTGAGGCACAACTGGAAACAAGAGCCCAATGGACACTGTGGTTCCTTGCTGGATATTATAAGAGCTGTACAGCCAGTCTCTGAAACAGAGCTAAGCAAAAGCTAACATCTTCACAAGGGGTATTTTAATACTAATATTACTTGAAATCAATGATTAAATATTTGTGGCATTGCTTACATTCAACTTGTATAATGCTTAGTGATCCTTCAAAAACATTTCCTCATTTCCATATGTATTTATGCTTGTAATCGAACTTGATCTTATCACCAATTGACAACACACACTGTGGTCAGAGAGAGAAAAACACCCCTTGTACTTCTCTCATTTATAAGTTATATTTTTACCTGCTCTCAAATAAAACTTGCTATTACTTTAAAACAATCTACCATTTGCCCTGTTTGCTATCTCTACACAGAAAGCAGGGTTTATTCAGCAGTTAAGCAGAAAGCAAGTGATTAATGGGGTGTGATAATAGAATGAGGATTAGGTTACCCCAAAGGGCACAGCAGACTTAAAGAGACACACTGTCTAATCCATGCATTGCTTCCACTGGCAGAGAGACCAGTTTAATGCATAGTGACCTGTGCTCATTGAAATCTGCAGATTTCAGTTATTGCCCTCTTACAACTTTGAATGATCCAAAATCTGTGTACAACCCAAAGGAATCATTACTGAACGAACATTAAGGCCAAATTTCTAAGGTGTTTGGGTGTGTAAGCATGCAAAACCAGGTGAGATAAAAAATCTATTGAACCTATCTTTATCTAGCTTACAAGATTTTCTAAATAACATTTCCAGTGGTTGACCTCTAGTGACCTTGATGACATTTGACCTTAATGAAACACAGATTGATTTGAAATTCATCCTTTCTACCTTAAAAAACTGTGTTAGAACGTTTTTCAGTGTTTGACCCCTGGTGATCCCAGATGACCCCTTGACCTTCACCAAACATATCAGATTTCATTCTTACATCATAACACATCCACACACCAAGTATGAAATCTATCCAAGTTTCCTACCTTGAAATATAGCCCTGAGTAGGTTTTTAGTTTTTGACCTCTAGTGACCCCAAATGACCTTTGACCTCCACCAAAAACAATAGGGCACACCTTCTCCCTATGACAAATCTATGTACCAAATCTAAGTTCCATCCAACCTTCCCTTGTTGAGTTAGAGCATACCGAGGCAAGTGTCACACACGCACACACACACACACTTGCCAACCTGACTACATAGGTTCCTTTGCTACCACAAGTAACCAAAAAGGCCGTGGTCGGCTTGACTTGAGAACCAACAGGTTGGAAACTGGGCCGTAAAACTCTATCTAACTAACTAACTAACTCAGTATTTATTGATGGAAGTCAAAAGCTTTAAAGGATTAACATCTATTTTATCTAGATGGAAGTGGGGGTAAGGATGACAGGACTGACTGTGTGGTTGTTTTAAATATCACCTTCAATGTTGTCATGCTACTGAAAGAAAACTGTTGTCATAGTGATCTTGCATTCATTTTTAAACTCTGTGTGGTACTGTTTGCTGGTTTGGAAATTGAAATAATATCACCTCTTGGCATTCTAAGCCTTGTCCAACTTACTCAGTAAGTGAGACAAGAGCTCATTTAGAGCCATGGTGCTGCCTTTAAAAAATAAATGAACACTCCATGTGGTGTGAGCCCCTTTACAGTTTTAAGAGCCCTCTTCCCAAATACCAGATAAATGCCCTTGATGAACACCACGGACTAGTCCACCTGGTTACAAAGCAAGTACAATGAATACCTTAAAGGGGCATATGGGTTTGATATTTATATATAACCAGGGTATAGAAGGGTACAGGGGTTATAATAGGCAAAACAATCATGTTTCACACCTAATGTTACGCAAAAAATCGAATTATGATCTTTTTTCTTTGTACAGGGCATTGCAAAGGCTGTCTGTGTAATTTGAAAGAGTGTCTAGTAGCAACCTGTTGAAAACAACAAATCACTTATTTCTCTCTCAAGAAACAATTACTTGTATGTAGAATGTGAGGGTTGTCTAAGTTTGACCATTTATCGTTATTAGTATGTGACTGGAAGCAAACTTTACAGACTTGAAAAAAAATTTGAAGAATTTTATGAACCAATTCAACCAATTCAATATACCACTTAAAAGGCATTTTCCAGAGGCAATATTGACTTTATAACGTAAAGAAAATTTTTTTCCTTTCACATGATGAAAACTGCATAATTTGAAAGATACTATAAAAACAACACATTTTTTTCTTGAAATTTAATGCATTGCAGGAATTCTATGATATCCTGGCAGCATACTTATTTGGCATTGCTTTCAATTTATTTACAATTCTGACACCGCTGTAGGGGACTTTAATCAACATTGCTATAGCCAGCCTGCAGGGCGGACAAATTTTTTCGTCCAGCTCATCGCTATGAAAAAATCAACGTCCGCCAGCGTTGAACACCAAATCTGTTCAACAGCGTAGAAAACTTACGGAAACTTCATTCACATAACTTTACGTGGATTGGTTGAAGCAAGGCTGTTCATGTTTACTTAACAGGCAAACACTTGCACCATTGTACAACAGTACACGGAGTCACTGTGGTCGATGTTATTTGACACTGGTATTGTGTGGTACCATGCAAGCATACACACACAGTACTGCGGTTAATTAAAAACAACCGATCCAACAGCCACAGGGAAAGATAGTTCGATACTTTTCAACAAAAGATTCCTTTTTTTTAAATCCACTCTTTGATGAAAGTTGTTATTGTTTGAAAGAGGCTGTCCATGATCAAGACTTCTGTCCAAATTAAAAGCTTTTAACGTACGTAATTAGCCTATTGTTTTGTTTGGTTTAACTGTCTTTGTGTTCAATGTAGCATTGCCAAGATTAAGTTGTTGAGCACCGCCTACCTCAGAAATTGACCAATTGTGGTGAGTGCTCATGAATATTAAGACAATCAAATTTTGGGGTCATTGAACGGAATTTCTGACCATCACCGGCAGGCTCTGAGGGTCGACAGCCTAAAGGGGGCTGTATCCACAGAGACGCTACGCAGGCTATTCTATAGCATACTTAACATATGATGTAGGGTAATGCTACATATAGCCTACAGCATGACATTCCAACATTCCAACAGTATCAAAATTTAAGGACAATAAGAACATTTATTTGCAAAGAAAAACAAAATGTGAAAAGCAACTGGAATATGGCTCTAAATATAACACAAGAAATTCTAAATACTTACCCCTGGATAAAAAGAAGGCATGCCAAGCCCAACACCAACGGAGGCTCTGGAAGGGTCTACCACAGAATTATAATGAATGCTTCGGTGGTAGCTTACCCGTATAGGGAAGTTGTCTGTCTTATTGATGGTGTGAAAGGTGTTAATTGGCTCTGAAGAGAGACAAAAAACAAAATTTTATGAAGGAATGGAAACATCCATTGAAGAATTAATTCATAATGCATTGTTGACATAGCCTGTAAAAAAAGGAAAGCACAAAAGTTACACCATTGATTGATGCATTACCAACCAAAATAAAATTAACAGAAATCTTTGAAAGCTTTCTTTGAGAACCAATAATAAGGAGTAGGCAAGTTGACACGGTGACAAATGTGTTCATTTGGTCATTTTTAAATGTTGATGAAGGTAAAACTTGGCCACAAAAAAATCTACTGTATGCAAGTATTTACAATTTGGAATGACTTTACAATTTATTGTATAGTTTCATGATTTATAACTATGAATAGATAAACCTGAAACAAAGCAAACAATCTCAAACTGAGATAACAATAGGCACTACATGTAATTGCGAACATGACAAATTTGTGAAAAGCAGGTTTTGCCCATTCACGAATAAGCAAACCTATTGGATAATGATAAAAAGCTCATTGGGATGATGGCCACTAAATCTCAGGATAACTAGTTCAACATGAGGGAAACTGAACAAGGGAAACTGAAGTTAAAATCTGTTTCTTAAAACCATGGACTTCCTATAGGGACAGGCATTTAACATGTACATCCTATGGGTATTGTCACCACAGCCTGGGGCAAAAAAGGCGCATCAAGATGGCTGCCTTGAAGCTGTAATTTGTAAGATTTGACGACAACTCTGTAATATTTTAAACAAAAGTAAAACTTGAATGGGGAACAATATCATATTCCTGAAATATGTGTAGTGATTTTGACCTTACCTGCATTACTTCGAAAATATTTCAATTTTCTTGCAAAACCTGTTGATTTAACTACTGGATCTAGGGCCTGCATCAAGTCCAAACTTTCACACACAAAACCATAGCAGACAACCATCTTACTATGCTTACTCACACGTACCAAAGTGACAATCTACCATGCTGAAAATGTTATAGCTATAAAGTGTCACTTTCAATATGCTATCATTTGTACTTAGTTTTAAGCAACTTTCTCTAAAAAATTATTCCAAGAATGACACTCCATTAATCATAAAACTATTGAGTGGGCATAATTCATTCTTTTAAACATGGCATATCAATATGACATCACATGGAAGTTTCTATTGGCACCAGTCAGACTTATCCTGAAGGGCACAAAGTCATTCCAAACTTCTTGTGTTAGGCTTCACTTGAAACACACATTGGGCTAACAAGGGAGCTGTTATTTGGAAGGAGGTTCCATGGAAAGTTTTAATTTATGACAATGCTCAAAGACAAGCTGAGAATATTCTTGATAAGCTTCTTTTTTGGCTGAGAGAATTCCTTCCCCTTACCTGCAGTATGTTATTTGATATCAATAAGCTAGCAACATCATTCACTTCTCGTAATGCTATCACAAAAGGCTTTCACAAAATATGCTTTGATAGGTAGGAAGGTTGACACTGCCATCAATTAAGAAGCACGTGCTACAAAACTAAAAACAACTAGTTGACTGAAATTTGCCAATTAGCTTGTCACTTCTTAAAAAACAAACCTCATGCAAATGAGCTACAGAAGAAGGAGTCTAATTTTTGTCTTATCAATTTGGAGATTTCCTGAAATCTCCTGAAGTGACTAGGTATACCAAAAGGTTCACTTTTTCAGATACATGTAAGTGATAAACTGTACTACGACCCACAAAACCAGTCAAATAACATAGTATTTTTTAATTTTCCAGTGACTGGCAATGCAATGGCCAATTGGCCATCCCCAAACATTTCAAACTGACATTAAATGTAGCAGACGACAAATCAATTTAGATTACGTCTTGTACAATTCCATGTGGGGGACAAGAGAGAGAATCTTGTGAAACCTAGACGGTGCAAGCAGCAATGCAAAAAGGGAATCTCCTTCAAAATGACATCTCCCTGGGCTAACTGACCACTCTGACCTCCAATGTTTCCAGGTTAGTTAGTTAGTTAGTTTGATAGAGTTTACGGCCCAGTTTTCAACCTATTGGTTCAATTCGAGCCAGCCACAGCCTTTTTTCCATTTGTGGCTAACTGGCTTGTTTTCCCTCTTCCTTTGCTTATGCGGTGTTTCCAGGAGACATCAAAGCCAACCAATGGTTGGTGACAAATTTATTGTGCACAATTTTACCTTTGTAAATACTTGAGCTGTCTGAATACCTTGTTCTTTTAAAGGAAACCAAGACAATGTCTGATTCCCCAAGTGTCCTTCCAGGCACTTGGCCCAACAAATGAGATGAACATACCAAATGTCCTCTATCTCTCACAATATTTTTTAATATTAAACACCTAAAAATACAATCATTGCAAAGTGTCTCACATAGACAAGTGAGTTGTTTATACCATTTGTTTTGCAAGCAATATTACTGCCCTTGATATGACATTCCCAGGTTTGTTCATTCAAGTTCAAAAGCATGAATTTGTCATCTGATCTAAATTACATAGAGGGTAGCAACTCAAAATTCACACTCTCATTGAATTACAAAAATCATCCATATTGTTTGAGTCAAATTATTATTTCACGAACTCCCGTGAGAAACCAACTCTGGACTCCAACTTCTTCCTTGCATTTTGTTCTATTGGGGCCTAAGTGAAGGATATGGTATGATTTGGGGGTTGAGTTAGATGGATTTTACAGCCCAGTTCCCAACCAATTGGTTCAAGTCAAGCTGGCCACAGCCTTTTTCCAGTTGTGGCTCACTGGCTTGTTTTCCCTACTCTATTGCTCATGCGGACCATCACGCACAACTGCAGGAGGTTCCATTTTTAGAGTCTTTGGTTTGACTCGACCTGGGAATAGAATCCAGGCCTTCAGCATGAGAGGACGATGCTCTTACCGTTGGACCAAACATGCTGTCGATTTTGGGGTTGAGGGCAGGAAACTCATTTAATTTGTCATGCAGTATTTCTGACTATGGTAACTGATGGCTACTTTGAAGTGTGTTGTCATCAATTTTTTATTCATACACTCATCAGCAAACTGAGGCACTGACTGCATGGTCAAACATTTAGAGCATCAGACTTGCAGTCCGGAGGTCCGGAGCTTGAGTCCTGGCCCGGTCATAATGAAGACTTTAAAAATGGAATCTACTGCCATTGTGCTTGGTGCTCAGCATAAGCAATGAAGAAAGGAAAAACAAGCCAGTGAGCCATGGCCTGCTCGACTTGGACCAATCTGTTGGATACTGGGCCATAAAACTCCATCTGACCTAACCTCATCAGCAAGCAGCCTCACTATCATCAAAACAACCACAAAGGAAGGAGAAAATAACACAAAATTCTGGTTAAACAAAGCCAACTGTTACCTACCAGTGCTATAAAGATAAACTTCTATGTTTCGATTATAAAGCTCTGATATAGCCTGCATCTCAACGTGGTTGCCATGGCAATTGTCCATCCGTTTCCTCCTTATGTAAGTGGCAAAATCTTCTGTGACATACTGAGAGAAATAGTCACAATTTTTTGTCTACAAAAAAGTAAAACACAAAACTACGTCAAAGTTTATAGAAAACTATGCACTGCTTTGAACCATTCAAATGCAGAGTATGCAGTAAACTTAAAGTTGCCATGAAAAATAAACTCAAGATTATGTTTGGCAACTTATCCCACTAAATCTCTGCCAAAATGATTTGAAATACTTGAAAAGAGATGAACAGATAAAACTCTACAGCAAATTACAATTGCTAACATAGACATAAGCAAACAGTTAGAGTCACCAATACAGGGACTGAAAAAATTCTTTTGTTTACATGAAACAGTTTACAGGTTTGAATTTTCACAGGCCTATACAACCTGTTTCAACCTAACTAAAGCAACTTTTCTAATCAGAGAGCCATTTACCTAACTGGGCAGTATGGGCAGTTGGGCACAGGCAATTCATAAAAAAAAGTGACTTGGCAATAAGTGCCAGTTAGATAAATGACTCTGCCTTATATTATTTCAAAATATACACAAAAGCAAACTCCTACACAACCACTCCCTTCAAGACCTTCGTTCCTCCAAATATGAAACTGTCACACAATTTCAAAAAAGACTAATTCATACACTTCTAACTCAGGAGGAAGCACCCCTTTTTTTGAAGAGTTTCTAGTTACTAAATGAATACCTGAAGCAAAAGCACACAAGAGATGCACTGGAGACATAGTATTCATGTACCAGAGATGTCAACAAGTCTCCATCTTCAAGGCTCAAGTCAGGGTGAAGGCAAGAGATGTCAAGTCTCAAGTCAGACTGCAAGTCAGAAATATTAAGTGGCAAGTCAAATTGCAAATCAGAGATCCTAAGCCTCCTAAGCCTCAAGTAAGGTTGCAAGTCACAGATGTCAAGTCCTAAGTCAAGTTACTAGTTTTGTAAACCAGAATGCAAAAATGCATTGAGGTTTCGATGATACATGCATGCTCTTTTCAATAAAATGCTACATTTGTTGTAACAACTGGTGACCCAAAGTGATCTTTGACTCAACCTGTAAGTAACTGGTTTTTCTTTTAACCAAAACACTTCTATATTCAAAAAGCCAAATTTCTACTGTGCCTTAAGATATTCTGCCAACAAGGTTTACAGAGTTTGATGCCAGGTGATACCAGATGGCCATTGACCTCCACAAAAAACAACAGGTACAGTACTTTCAACTCACCATAACTCATACACACACTAATTGTGAAATACATCCACGTTTCGCACAGTAACTTGAACTGTCCTATACAGGTTTTCGGAGTTTGACCCCATGTGAACCCAAATGACCTTTGACCTCCAACAAAATTAATTGGGTTTTTCCTTGAATCAAAACCCATTAACCTACTGTATCAAGTTTGAAAGGAATCCAAGTTTTTTACCTTGAGATATAGTATAATTAAGGATTTTGGGGTTTGACCCCACAGGACCCCATGTGACCTTAGACCTCCACCAAAATCAATAGGGTTCTTTCTTACATCATAACGCATCAACATACCAAGTTTGAAATGAATCCAAGTTTCCTACCATGAGATATCGTGTAAACAAGGATATCGTGTAAACAAGGATCTCCGGGTTTGACCCCATGTGGCCCCAAATAACCTTTGACCTCCACCAAAATCGATAGGGTTCTTCCTTACATCATAATTATCAACATATCAAATTTGAAATGAAGCCAAGTTTCCTACCTTGCGACAGAGTGTAAACAAGGATTTGGGGGTTTGACCCCATGTGACCCCAAATGACCTTTAACTCCCACGAAAATACATTGGATTCTTTCTCACATCATAACGCATCAACATATCATGTTTGAAATGAATCCAAGTTTCCTACCTTGGGGTATAGTGTAAACAAGGATTTCAAGGTTTGACCCCATGTGACCCCAAATGACCTTTGACCTCCACCAAAATCAATAGGGTTCTTCCTTACATCATAACACATCAACATATCAAGTTTGAAATTAATCCAAGTTTCCTACCTTGCGATACAGTGTAAAGAAGGATTTCGGGGTGTGACCCCATGTGACCCCAAATGACCTTTGACCTCCACCAAAATCAATAGGGTTCTACCTTACATCATAACGCATCAACATATCAAGTTTGAAATTGATCCAATTTTTCTACCATGAGATATTGTGTAAACAAGGATTTCGGGGTTTGACCCCCTGTGACCCCAAATGACCTTTGACCTCCACCAAAATCAATAGGGTTCTACCTTACATCATAACGCATCAACGTATCAAGTTTGAAATTAATCCAAGTTTCCTATCTTGAGATATCGTGTAAACAAGGATTTCGGGTTTTGACCCCCTGTGACCCCAGATGACCTTTGACCTCCACCAAAATCAATAGGGTTCTTCCTCTCAGTATGGGGTATCTGTGTACCAAGTTTGAGAATTGTCAGATCTTCCCTTCTTAAGATATCGTGTAAACAAGCAAAGTGTCACAAACACACACACATACACACACACACACATGCACATACACACATACATACATACACACGCACATACACACATACATACACACACGCCATCATGAATGCATAGGTTTCTCTTTTCATCGAAACCAAAAACAAGAGCCCAATGGGCACTGTGGTTCCTTGCTGGATGTTATAAGAACTAATGTACAGCCAGTCTTCGAAATAGAGCAAAGTGAAAGCTCATACTCAATGTTTGTAACATCTTCACAAGGGGTATTTCAGTACTTATATTACATGATATCAATGATTAAATTTTTGTGGCCTTACTTACATTCAACTTGTATTAATGCTAGGTGACCCTTCAAAAACATTTCCTCATTTCCATATGTACTAATGCTTGTAATCAAACTTGATATTATCACCAATAAACAATACACAATGTGGTTAGAGAGAGAAAAACACCCCTTGTACTTCTCTCATAAGTTATTTTTACCTGCTCTCAAATAAAAATTGCTATTACTTTAAAACAATCTACCATTTGTCCTGTTTGCTATCTCTACACAGAAAACTGGGTTTATTCAGCAGTTAAGCAGAAAGCAAGTGATTAATGGGGTGTGATAATAGAATGAGGATTAGGTTACCCACAGAGCACAGCAGTATTAAAGAGACATACTGTATAATCCATGCACTGCTTCCACTGGCAGTCTGGCAGAGAGGCCAGTTTAATGCAGTGTGACCTGTCCTCATTGAAATCTACAGATTTCAGTTATTGCCCTCTTACAACTTTGAATGATCCAAAATCTGTGTACAACCCAAAGTAATCATTACTGAACGAATGTAAAGGCCAAATTTCTAAGGTATTTGGGTGTGTAAGCATGCAAAACCAGGTGAGATAAAAAATCTATTGAGCCTATCTTTATCTAGCTTACAACAGTTTCTAAATAACATTTACAGTGGTTGACCTCCAGTGACCTTGATGACCTTTGACCTTAACCAAACACAGATTGATTTGAAATCTGTCCTTTTTACCTTAAAATACTGTGTTAGAACGTTTTTCAGTGTTTGACCCCTGGTGACCCCAGATGACCCCTTGACCTTCACCAAACATATCCTTACACAATAACACACCCACACACCAAGTATGACATCTATCCAAGTTTTCTACCTTGAAATATCATGTTGAGAAGGTTTTTAGTTTTTGACCTCTGGTGACCCCAAATGACCTTTGACCTCCACCAAAAACGATAGGGCACACCTTCAAACTATGGCACTTCTATATACCAAGTTTCAATTTAATCCAACTTTCCCTTGTTGAGTTACAGCGTACCCAAGCTAGCGTCACAGACACACACACACACACATACACACACACACACACATGCCAACCTGACTACATACTGTAGGTTCCTTTTGCTAATGCAAGGAACCAAAAAGAGAGAAGGCAAGTCTCAATTCAACTCTTATATCTTGATAAGCAAGTCTTAAGTCCTTATGAGCAAGTATCAGTCTCTAAATTTGTATTAATACAGTGAGTAATGTTTAATTTTATGGCATCTTTGGTTCCAGCAAGAGTTGGCTTCCCCAGTGGTCTTTTGTACTTGTGAAGAAGATGATCACACTAAAGGGCTATAATTCAATTGTGCTGAGACTCTGTATCATGCAAACACTACTCTATAGCATTACTTGTTTACAGGAACCTCACAGACACTTTTAACTTCCCCTCAAGACATCCTGCCAAATATCACAGAACAGCCCCCATTTCCACACCCCTCCTATGACTTTTGGTACAGTTAGTAAAATGTTTTGGCACTTAAAGGTAAAGAGCATTCCCCCCAAACTTATTTTGAAGAAGGAAGAAGAAGTTAACTAAAACAGTTTTCATCTTATTTCTCTTAAAAGTATCTTTAATTACACTTTATGACTTAACTATTGCATATTCAAGGTAAACCAAGCAGTTATTTCTGGTAAATTTTTTGAAGAGAAAAAACATTGCCACATGACTCCCAACAGCCAATCATGAAACTGGACAGGGATGACTGCTCTTGCCCTTTAACAATGTTGCATGATCTACATGAAAACTCAGTCATGACAAAGTGACCATTTGAGTCCCCAACTCTGGTATGTGCTCTTATATATACATCTGTGAAATGACTTGCCCCCAGAAAAGACTAATTTTGATGGAAACAACACACTTTTTAACCCAATGAAAACAACCCTAAGTTTAATATCAGATTAATTTACTTCCTGTATTTCTAAATTACACACAGACCATTCCTTAAGAATGAAACAGGTCTTGGACTATAAATAAACTTTAAGGGGTTTTCCCAAACAATGTCACTCCAGAGAAATGACATTTAAAGGATTTTGGCATGCAATACTAACACGATCCAATATAAACAATCCTACACGCAAACTGTTTCTCTGCCAAAGTCTTTCCTGTTAAATTAACTTTTTAGCCTGTTTGAAGATTCCTACTGATTCAAATGTCACACAACCAATCTGAGTGACATCAAGAAGCATTATCTCAGGAGATTCCAGATATAGCAAAGATAAAAGGAAGAAAGCAGACAGGTACAAGTTACCAAATCTTTCATGAGATTTACCAACCCCTTAAAGGTTCAGCTTTTAAGTATGATGCTTAGAGGAAAACACTTGGCTGCATGACTAATCGAAATGTACCTCAGGAATTCTGTCAACATAATTGCTGGTAAAGGATTCACGAATATGAATATCACTTCACGGTAAAAAGGCATAGGAGTTGCTGTACACTCTAAAAACACCAGGGTTAAATTTAGCCAAAATTAGTATTCTATTTACTCCAACACAATCCTGTTTAAATTTTAATGCAAATCCTTGTTAAAATAACTCAAACCCTAGTTGCTTTAGCCAGAATTTGAGTTAGTTAAACAAGGCTTTGTATTCAAATTTAACCAGGATTGTGTTGGAGTAAAAAATAAAACAGATCCTGGTTAAATTAATCACATGTTCTTAGAGTGTACAAATTGACTTTTTTCTTTATGTTGCAGGGCTTTACCAGGTCTAATCCAGAATCAAACTCTAATCCATGAAAAATGCAACTATTATAAAAGTAATACAAAATCATTCAAACATTTCCAAGATTCAAAATGCCATTCACTCCAAACGACATAGAAATATGGTTGTAAGAAGTAAAGGCTTACAGGAAAGGCACACTTCAGTTAACTTAGGGGTGTGTAAGTAGACTTTGCCCTAGGACTGCAAATCAATTAAAAAAAAGTCCCTTCGTCTGCTGCACACAAAATGCAAGATCTACAGTCTCACATGAGAGAGACAAATGACTTTCAACACCAGAGAAAGTCGTACTGAAGGAAATTCACACATCAAACAACTTTGCATTTATCAACACACAAATTATGATACCAAGGCATTGCAAGCAAGACAAAGACTTAAGCTGATGTCTTCTGTAAATGATCTTTGAAACTGAAGTATCTTTACCATGTAATCCATACAGTGCCGACGAACTTCTGAATGCCATTCCTGGTCACCATAAACCTGGTCAGCTGTGAACAGAAAAACAGTCAAAGATGTACAGTAACAACAAAGAATGATGAAAAAATATGTTTCCATGAAAAATGCAACATGAAAATCAAATTTTAAAAATATTGAGAAAAAGTTTCAAAAAATATGTTCTATAATACAGTATCTAGGATAGCATAATGTGTAATTCTTTACAAGACCCTGATTCACAACACTGACCCTCAACAGTACACAACAAATGCGAAAGAAGAATGATATGCTGCTGAGATCAGTGTATTTATAGTTATATTCAGAAAGGAAAATGAAATGACTGTCCAAAGTGCAAACATGTTGCAACAAACTGGTTGTCGTCCTGCAGAATATCTGGTAGTCCTGCAGGATATTTAGCAGTCTTATAGGATATCTGGTATTCCTGCAGGATATTTAGCAGTCTTGTAGGATATCTAGTAGTCCTGCAGGATACCTTAAGGATATCTGGTGGGCCTTCAGAAAATCTGGCAGTCCTGCTGATTTTTTCAGAAAGGCTACATACAAATGCACATAATAAATTGAAAAAAATGCTGTGATAACTATCCACTAGACTTGAAAATCAAGGTTCATCTAGTTTACTTATGTTCATTTTTGAATGTGGACATTACATTCTTTACACTCAAAATTTTGTGTCCTCCACAAGACAACCCTGTAACATGTTCTGGTAATATCTGGTAGTGTGACAGCAACTCTGGTTGTTTGTGATGCCAGGAGGCCTGTTAAAATCCTGTAGTACACTTAAAGCGGTTCATTGAGTTGGTGCATGAAATTTAACTAACAAATTTTCCTAAAGTTGTTAAGTTTTCTTAACAAACCAATGACAAATGGTCAAATTAAGACACTCCCCATATCCTACATGCAAATAACTGTTTTACAAGTGAGTACCTGATGGTTAAATTCGGTTTTCAAAAATTTGTGACCAGACACTTTTTCAAATTATGTACAAAACGGTTACAAGTCAGAACACCAAAAAATTCAAAACTTTACTGATTTTTGTAACTATTGGTTATAAAACTTGACTCTTTATGCTAGTTATAGGTGTTTTCATGTAGTAGAGACCTTTTAACACCCTCATTGAGTTATGAATATGAACTCAATGAGCCTCTTTAAGATTGATGCAAGTTTCTGAGTGGACAATGGTAATCTTCATTTGCTGAACCACAGTACTATGGTCAAGTGGATACAGTTATGTCAAATGAAAGTACTGAAGCTTCACTCAAGCTTGGCATTAACAATTTGGCATTTGTTTAAAATGGCCCTTTGCAATTTTCAACCACAAGCAACCTACCTCTTCTCTTAGTGTCAAAATTACCAATTTGAATTAAAATGTTTAAAATGTTAAATAAGGGACAACTCAACATGGCATTATGGTACCAAGCACAACGTGTTCTGGCTCCAACTCCCTTTTGTGACTAAAGCTACAGTATGTAATCAAACAATGTTAAGGCTCTACAATACGGTGGTCCATATACAGTACAGTAGTCATGGTATCATTGTGATAGCTTTTTGGATTCATTTTTTTTAAAACTACAATAACACACAAGGGCAAAAGATTTAGCTTGGTTATTAACTTGAGCATTATTTTAAGGTAGAGTAGAGAGTCGGGTACAGTAGGCTATTATCTCTTTTCAGGGCTGTAGGCACATTCAACTCTGTGTACTCATTCTGTTCTGGAACAAAGAGCATGTTCATATACAAGTGAATCACGAAAAAAGATGTCCGTGAACTGTTTTTGCACCCAAATCTCACTATGTTGATTGGAGATGTGGTAAGCGGGAACAGTAAACAAGATGGCAGAGATATCACCTCACAGAGGGAATGTAAGAAAATATTAACAGCAGAGTCACTTTAGTAAGACATGCAACCAAAGAGAATACATCACCACAAAAAATTTTCAGGACTTATTATGAAAACTGAACAAAGTAAATGATGAAAACACAACACAATATGGCAACACATTGGACCTACATATTCATGGCATGATGTATGCCCACAATAACTATATCTGCAAGTGTTCAAAACTGCAGGGGGGTTTTCCATGATCTCAGCATGTTCCGGAACAGTCAAATACACGGTGTTGTAGCCTACCTGTACTACATGCATGTGTGAGGAGAGAGACCTCCTCAAGTGAAAATTCATTTCTCTTTTGAGGTCACTTTCCTTACTGTATGTATAATTTGTGACTGATAATCCAATCACTACACTTTCAATTCAGTGATCCAGTGATTCCTCTCCTCTCCCCACTCCCTTCTCTTCCCTCTCTGAAAAGAAGTTTCATATAGTGATCTTACCAACAGCTCTGAATAGACATGCTCCATCTGGTTCCATTTGTTTTATGAGAAAACCTTTGGAGTCTTTCAACATCTTCTCAAACAAAGCCTCCCTCTGTAAAAGGCAAAAATAAAACATTAAAGGTTTCTCAATTGCCTACCAGAAGAGGCGAAGAAAGGGAAGGACTTGCATTGTACTTGAAAATGAACAAGTTGGGACTTGAACTCTACTGGAAACTGTACTTCAAGTTTACCCATTTCCTAGTTGACACTATATGTCACCTCTTGTTTGGTAACTAACTCTCATCTAACTGGCTATTAACTTCAGTAACTCAATCACAGCTAACTTGCGATGATGATCATATTTTTCAACAAAATTTTGACCAAACAGCACAATTTATCCCACCTTGACTTCATCTAATTTCCACATCAAAAGAGCTAACATTAAAAGTACTCAAACTGCATACTGAGCTATGCTATATTACTGCACATCACACTAGTATACCATTCTTGCTGACCAATCTTGAGATTGCCTAGGGTTATTAAATTTCCTGCTGGTCATAAGAACCAACTTCAAAATATTCACACCCAGCATAAAATTTAAAGCCATTATTAATCTTTCGCATGAGGTCACGAATGAGGATCTCTGGCCTTTCCTAAAAAATTACAAGGTTCACCGACTAATAAGAACGTCAGATGGCGCACCGCCTACCCTTATTTTACTTTTAATCGCTCGAAGCTTCTAGCTTTTGCTCTCCATATAAAAGACAGCTTATGTTCCCAACAATAAGTTTTAATGAACTTCGCAATTCATACTGCGCTAAGCCGGTCTATTCATGCCAGACACCCATTGTGTTGCACACAATAGCGTGCTGGCATGCCTGCTCATTCAACTTCCGAAAAAACCATGTGACGTCAATGCACATATTCATAGCTCTCTGGAGGCAATCGTTGTCCGGGCCATGTGAGTAAGGCAGTGATCCCTTATTAGCAATAAGCAGTTTTCCCAAATTTGATATTAAAAGTTAAGGACTCATTCTTGAAAAAGTTTCTGCAGAGTTCAGTTACATATTTGTATTAATACTGTACTGTAGGCTATATGGTTTGAATGAGAATAGTCCAATTAGACTTTAGTAACAAGTCTTTGCAGATGACAATTTCAAAGGGCAAGCCATCAACTTGTTTTCCCTAAGTCTCAAGAGATTCAATTACTTCAAATAATTAGCAAATGCATCAGGCTAACATGCAAGAATCATTTCTTATTCCATGTTATGTCTTGCAAACACTGCTTTAAAAATACATAGATGCATAAAGACTTTTGTAGCATAATTCATCAGTTGTAAGAAGAGAAGGAACAAATGCAGAGGCACTTAATTTCATAGATCTGTTTTTTTTAAAGAGGTCCCTACTTCTATGATATAGATGAATCCAGACTAGATTGAGAACTATATTAGACACAGGGAATGTGCACATGCCTCATTCACAAACACCTTACACCAATTTTCTGCAAAACTGAAACACAATTGTCTGAAGTGAAACAAAATAATGTTAAAAATAACTTGGCATATTATTGTAAAAGGACATGGCCAGCTGGTATACAGCAAAAACAGATCATGGCCAATGATGGTACAATTTGAAGGCCTGATCCTCTAGCCCCAAACAGCACCAATTCTCCCAACCCCTTTCCTTTTAGCCCCTCCCACAATTGTGTAAAATTCATCCTCATCCAGACACAATTTCAGTTTATTGCTTCATGGTAAGTATAGAAAAGTCCAGTATGTATTATCACAACACTCTCAGTACAGTTCATGCTGTGTAGTATAAGCTTTGGTTCTCTGCATTTTTGAACTAGCTGTCAATCAAAGAGGTGAGCAAATAGATAATTTCTGCAGACTACTACAAAACTCGCAGTTCTGAGTGAGAGGACAAGCGTTAATTTATATTTTTCCCTCCCTTAAATACTGAAGGTACGGTACTAACTGCACAGAAGTTTAACATTTTCGTTGAAAAACACAGATATCTATACATGATTTTAGTAAGTATGGAAGGGTCATGCTAAAATAAATGAAATGTGGGTGGAATAAAGAGTTTATTGGTGTGGCATACCCTTTTAAGTTTTATGGATAATGTCTATAGCTTCAGGCATTACTCACTGGTCCCCATCATAGAGTAATGCACCAACTCAACTTTTGTGAGAGAATCACAATTTACTGTACCCTCCCCATCCCCTTGATACAGTCTGGGATAGTGTAGATAAATTACTTTCACCATGCATACACAACACTTAAAATTATACTGTACTTGCGGCTGTTTCTAATGATTAACAAAAAACCAGTTCCTGCCAAGAGCAAGCACTACTGCATTTAAAATTGGACTTTGTGGCATGTAAAGCACAGTGGAAATTTTGTTATTTTTGAGATTTGAAGTTAAATGAAAAAGGGGGTTTCTGACCCAGAAAATTGAGGGGTGGGATTCCTAAACCTATGACTAATAACATTGGTTTTGATAATGCATGAGATACTCAGGCTACCACACCAGTATTTCTAATGACAAGTTTGCTCATTGGAAAAAGTTTTTTGACCCCATCATGTTAAGCCTTGTCATCCGTTGAACCATATGGTTTTTGACTCGTGACAAAGAGCAAGTAATTTTCCCCGTCACTGCCAGTATGAAAAATATGAATTTACAAACCAAGTCTGCTTATACTAATTTGTATTTTCTTAGTATTTTCAGTTTACCTGAATAGATCTTTAGTAGATACTGTAATTTTTGGGGTGGTATAATGAGCAGAAGTTTGCATACTGGTCTCCAAAATAGAATACTCAGTATCAGGGGTTAAATACTGGGCAGGCAAATCCAAATTTTCAAGATAACCTAACTCTGAAGAAAAAGGCTGAATCCATAATTTTTTTATATTGCCATGAACCCCATAATAATGTCTAGCAAAAACATTCTGAATCATACAATTTCACTTTAACTAGAGGGAAAAATTCCAAGAAAGTCCTTAAAGGGCCAATCCTTTCACTCCAAACTATACTTCTTGTAGCCCGGGTTACAGAAACTCTCCACTGGCTCAGCTGTTTGATTGACTGCTACTGTACTTCAAACAACGCAGAGTACCAAAGCTTATATTACACAGCATGAACTGTACTGAGGGTGTTTTGATATCCATGTTGGGCTTTTTCATTCACCCTGAAGCAATGTAAACTGAGATTGTGTCTGGATGGGAATGAATTTCAGGCAATTGTGGAGGGGCTTTAGTACGAAGGTTGGGAAAATTGAAACTCGAATAGGGGGACTCTGTCTTAGGCCTAGCTGTCTTTCCACAATATTTATATGCTATGTAAAAGATCGACCTTTCTGGCGCATTTGACTGACCTACACAGTCACCCCATTACAAACATGCAAGGTCCGAAAATTCAGAATAAAATCATCAACTTTGCAACTTACAAAAATTTGCTGTAGCATTCTAAATATTTTTTTACAACAGAAAAACTCATGCATATGATCATGACGTCACTAAGAAGATTTTATGCTTGCCATTGGCATTAGTCCCTATGGTAAGTTTAACGAGTAAGTTGTCCAAAGTGATGCAATAGTTTCACTCATTAGCATACTGTTGTAAACAAAGTTTCATAGTCACATATTAAAAAGAGAAGTTGTACCACCCAAAAAAATTGGTGATTTCATTTCGAAAGTTTTGATTCTTGCCAAAAGATTTCAGTGATCAAAAAGTGTTGGCTGCTCCTGCAAAACTTGTAAAAGAATACTTGTTGCATTGGGCAACTGTTTTTTGTCCAAAATTTGCTGATAGAAGAATGTTAATTTCAAAGGTTAAAACTTCCACCCATCATCCCACTTGTTAAAACAGTTGGAGTAAGGACTATGTATAGTGAGTAAGGCAAATTACAGCACCACAGTCCTTCACTGAGGAATAGCCTAGGCCTAGCCTTTTGGCTTTGACCTGAGCAAATCATGAGTCGATCACTTAACAAACTTCGCAACCAAAAAAAATTGAAGAAGTCTATAAAAATCAGTGAAACTTGACAGTAATATTTTGTAATATGTCTTCCTCATTGTGCTATATTTGGTGTGGCTTGGATTGAGTAATCTGTCAAAAATGCATCTTAGAAATGTAGCCTGTAGGTGGTAGTGCAAGTAGCAAGGCTCATGAAGTAATCTTGCATCAATCACTTTGGAAAAAAAAACAATTAAATCCCTTAAATTTCCACATTTAAGACAAGTTTTGCAAATAATGATACAGAATGATAGATCTCCTTTCTATCAGAATTCTTACTTAACGTTAGAACTTCATAAAAGACAATCTCATCATCATTTGTAGTAATTCTTTTATATTTAATCAAATGGCCTTTAAGTTACGACCTAGCCTAGGCTATTGGTAGCCTTAACATAGTCTCTAACAAATTTTAATGTTATTGTTAGGCTGGGCATGGCCTAGTCCTTGAACAGGGCTGTGTGTTACGTTACATGGCCTAAGCTCATTACACTCCACATCACAGCCCTTGCCCCGCTAACACAGGGAATCCCATCATTAGGCTTTCGGAACAAAATACGTTCTAAACTGGTAAATATTACACACATCGAACTTATATTACCACAAAATGATGTGCAAGTGACTTTCAATCGAAAAGTTAGCGATAAATTGACTTTCATGGACAGTCCTAGGTCAAAATGCAGCAAAATGACACTTCGATTCTGGTTAGAAACTCCGTCGTTTGAGTGAGCCCTCGTACAATAAGTGTTTCTACATGAACTTGCAAATAGTCAAAAATCATTCCTAGAACGTTGTAACCATTTCACCAAATCGATAACTTTAACGATCATTCCACCTAATGAATGCAAATTTCATATGAAAAATTCTTGTTTGTCAGTATTTGAAGCTTCTAAGTGTTTTTGAAATTGTTGAAACGTTGTCAAAATTTCTCTAAGTGTGAAAACTTTTTGAATAAGTGGAAACCCCTGGTATGACCTTTGACCCCAAAGTGGATATCACGAAGACGACGAGTCCTTCTATTCCGCGCGCTGGCACCCGCTGGTACGCCGTCTCAAGTTCCAAGCACTGCCGTACGCGTTAACTAAATTAACATCCAGCGTGTCAGCGCATGACTGGGTACACAAGGCATAGCCAGGCGTGCCAGCACGTGGTTTAGTAGGATCGAAGACTTAGTCGTTCGAAATCTTGCAAACATGGCGCATTGAGTTAGTGTTACGTTCAATTTTTCGAGGCAAAATACACCATTATAACATCAAATCTGGGTGAACAGCTTATGCAGAAAGGTGGATGCGGTGCCAGGGGTCATCTGTGTAAAGTTTGGTGAGAAAACATAGGAATTTGTGAACGTGAGAGATGACGACCCTGGCCAAGGTCGCCTAGTGATGGGATTCCCTGTGTTAGCGGGGCAAGGGCTGTGATGTGGAGTGTAATGAGCTTAGGCCATGTAATGAAACACCCAGCCCTGTTCAAGGGCTAGGCATGGCCTAGCTACAGAAGTCAAGTTGGATAGGGCCGAAAGCATTAGTTTGGCCTAAAAGTGAGTAAGCTTCATCCTAAAGGAGTACATTAAGAGTGAAGTTGAACTTTGAAGCTAACGATCTTGTTCTGAGACTGATACCTCTTCAATATCCTCGGTGCTTGTATGATCAACATCGTCATATTCATCACCACTATTGAAGTCAATTTCAACCGATTCAGGGATTGGTACCCTTTCGCAACGTTCTAACTGAAGTCCTGAACTAGATGGAAGGTCACGATGATGTTTTCGTGGAACAGGTCTTTTAGATCTTTCATGCCTATGTGGGGAAGACCTATGCCTAGCCCTTTTACTTCCACTATGAGAATTATGGGCAGTTTCTCTCCTTTCTGAACCGTCAAAACCGGCTATACTTTCATGAGGTGTCAATCGTTCCTCCAAGGAACCTAGTGATACCCATCTAGGAGGAGAATTTCGTGTTTTAGGCCGCGCTCCACCCCTGTTTGGCTCAACATTCGATGTGTGGGCGTGATGGCCAGAACTATGAGTATGACTATGAGTATGAGGATGACCTCCATGATGGGAAGTACTTTCGACGGTATCTGAACCTCTTTTCTCCTGCGAAGGCTTCTTTTTAGGAAGGATAGTCATTCTGGAGATTTTCTCACGTTAGTGTACTTTTCACAAACACATATTTCACGACGAATTTCACACAGCTTTCCGACACAACCTGGTTCAATTTCATACGCTTCGTTTCTTACCAACACAGTATGTGTGTGTATGTACTTTTTTCTGTATGTGTGTATATGTACTGCGTGTACATGTACATGTACTGTACAACTGGTGTAGCACAATAATGGCAATGTTATGTGTATTCGTATCCTGTGGTCATCTAATTGCCGCACAGTGTACAATACTTCTACACTACGAAGTGTATACGTACGTACGTAAGTCAGTACGTCAACCGCACAGTGCAGCGGCTTGGAACAGCAATGTAAACATTTGTCTCGAAAAGAAACCGGCCACTTATGACGTCACAAGTACCGTTAAACCATTTTGTGCAACTGTGTTCCCTCAGTAGATACAATGCACAACTTGGTTCGTTGACCTCACCATAGAGGAAATACGAAACGTCTGATTCAGACCTGTATTCATGGGGGCGGAAAATCCCAAGGAGAAAGAGTTTATAACGGGAAAGAGGGGAATTAAGGGAGAAAGAGGGGAAGTGTTTTGAAAAGGTTAACCTGTCTTTTCGTTCAGCTCATCGCTACGAAAAATTCTGAGAGGAGGCAGCCTTAAGGGGGCTACAGCCACAGAGGCTCTACGCAGGCTGCTTGAGCTCCGGGTATGGTTTATCAGTTCATTTGCAGATCTTGTCGGTCTATTTGTCCGGTGCTGTTTTGGGAAACTACACTACAAAATTTTCGCTTCTCATCTGCAACTGGACTTTCCTTAACAAAAATCAAATACTTTCAACCTTTCTTCAACAGAACCCAAACATTTTCGGCACGCTCCGTACGCCCGAACTTTTGCGTTCAGCGTTACGCAAACCGTGCGTGGCTTCTAGTGGTAATTTCGGTTTCTGGATGCTTAACGAGAGTCTGGCCCACTGTCGAACTTATCATGCTTTGGCATGAGTAGTATATAGGGTGTCACTTCTTTAGCTCGGAGCTTCGTTTTGGGCTTCAATCCCCCCCCCCCCCCCACTCGGAGCTCCGTATTCGCTTATGTCCGAATTTGATGGAGCTTCGTATGCGCTTATGTCCGACTTTGATGGTGAGCTTATGGCTAATCAGCGTTGTAAACGAGTCTCATTGTGATCAGATTAGTAACTGGGTGGTTCTTTGTGAGGTTGTGTTAATGATCCTCTTTGTGTGAAGAACGGATTTATTTCTGACGCGCTGATGGTTTATTGGCACAATTTTGGGATTAACGGTCAATTGTAAGGGATGGACCTTGGCAGTGCTACTTTTCTTTGTTGTTTCTTTGTTTTTTTGTTTTTTGGGGGTTTTTTCTCTCTTCCTTTTTTTTTTTTTTTTTTATAAAACTTGAATGTCATACGACCTTTTATACGAAAGATACCTAAAAAATCTGAAGATTGCAAGAAATAGGACAAGACCAACAGAAAAAAGATTCAAGAATAAACGAATGCGGAAAGCATGATAAATTAAAAGCCAAGGTTACTCTTAAGACGAGATCACCAATGGAAGGACTGGAGCGTACTGGAAGTCAATGAAAAAGGCTTAGGTCAAAGACTCTTAAAAGACATGTAGCGTATCTCTTGTATGACACGCTTGCTGACTTTCTGCTAAGGGCGCAATTCATTGGTTGATATTAATTTGCTTCTTGATGGAGACTAAAGATTTTGAAAAAGTGTACTTGGAAAATACACGGGTGCTATGATAAGTCATAAGGAATTCTTTGACGTATGGGAAGCGGGCCATTTTAATATCGGGTACACTGTCAAATTTTGGGCAAGGAAGGAAATGTATTTAAAAAAAAGCCAGACAAGAAGCAACATGAATAAATCAAATTGGTCTATCCATTTGGCATTGGTTTTCTAAAGTATTAACTTTGGGATTTTAAAGGGAAGACCATTTTCAAGCTGGAGGATACTTTTTTATTGGTCATTTTAATTGGTGTCAGCTCAATAGCGGTAGATAAAACCGCTTTCAAGTCCATAATACGGTTTTATTAAAGGTACAGTGGCGTAGCTACTGGAGGGGGGGCAGGGGGCCAAGTTGCCCCCCTGGAAAATTTGGGGGGGAAATTTGATGAAAATGGGGAAATTTGATGAATCTTCTTATTATTACAAAAATTTCACAAAAATTTCTCAAAATTTTTGTTAGAATAAGAAATTGTGAGACATTTCTCATACATAATTCGTATTTTCATGCAACAAATTAACTCAGATTTCGTCAGTGTCGCATGAACCGGCCCAATTCGCGTTCCACAGAAATGTCCTCACCGCGTAGCAGATTGAATGTCTTGTGCTTGTATACGCACGGGGGTTGTGATCAGTGCATTTCAGTGCACAGGAAGCTGTTATTCAGGTGATACTTTGGGAATTCAGTAAAAGGATGTGAAAACTGACAAGTCACTACCGTAGACCCCGAGGTTGTTACGTTCTTCTACAAGCTAGCAGTAGCTTTACGATTTTACTCTGTGTACATAACGATGGATGAGGCTGAAACAATCCATGGCCAACGATAAACTTAAAGTTAATCAAGAAATTAGAATTAACGGGATCCGTTGGCACACTTAGATTTTGTTACTCAGCCTAATCCTTGGTGGCTTACAAGCTAGTTCGGGAAAATAGCTTTCTGCTCACTTTGAGTGTAACAATAAATGGACAATGAGTACCTTGTAGCCTTCTACACTTAACAGACTGCTTTTTTCACAGGATATCCTGTGTGATCGAGCCACTGTTAGGCCTCCTTAGAAGCGTGCGAAGGGGAGACCATTGGGCCATGCCCCCCTCACAGATGCCATTTTTCTTTGTTCTTAAAAATACGTAGTCTAACTTTATCAACACAGATTTTACATCAAAAGATAGCATATGTGGCACCAGATTGCTTATAAGGACACCCAATTTTTCAAAAATTTTCAAAGGGGAAGGATTGTCCCTGCAAGGTCTTTCAGTGATGCCATTTTTTTCTGTTAATTCCTACAAATAGACCTAGGCAAATTCTGTCAAATTCCAATTTTTACTTAGAAAAGGTAGACTCTGTTTCCCACTGGTGGCATCTATCAAAAGACTACATGCTTAGATTTTCTTTACAAGCATAAATACGCTATTTTGACCATCTGAGGGGTCTGATTTTTCGAAATTTTCTTTACGCTCCGCGCCAACCAATGGTGGCGCTTCGCTCGGTCTTTTGGGCAAAATAACATATTTGGGGTAAAATTAGCTCTTAACGCTCTGATCACTTTGCAGTTTGCGAACATATTTTGAAGCATTTTGAGCATTTTATTGCAAACGACAAAAGAAGAAAGCGCGGACTGGCTAGATTCTTCGTATAAGCCTGGAAAATGCTATTTCCGGCCATCTAAGGGGTCTTATTTTTCCAAATTTTCTCTACGCTCCCTGCCAACCAATGGTGGCGCTCCTCTTAGATAATCTTTATGACAAAATAACATTTTGTGGCCAAGAAAAACCACCAATACCGATCAATGCTCTTTTATTTTGACTCCTAAAAGTGTGCAAATTTAATGACAAGTTTTTCTTAGTAAGGTAGCATAAATGGCATAAGGAAATGCATGTCAAGACACAAAAGTTTCAGTTTTATCCTCATGAACCACCACGATTCAACTTTTAACACTGTTCCTGTCAAAGTCGAAAATCTTGCACCATTTTGCACGTAGGCTCCTTGAAAACGTCAAAAAATTTCCGGACACCCCTTCCCTTAGACCATACTGCATGCCCCTCCCCCTTCAGAGAAATCCTGCGTACGCCACTGCGTTAGTACATACAAATAAACCAGATATTGTTTACCAAAATAATATACTTTGTTATTTCCCATTGCTCTATGTTTTACTTTAAGATTAAAATGCAGGTAATATTACAAAATGACATGGTAATGTTGTTATACTTGTAAGTTTGCATATTTTATATGAAATACATACACATTGACTGGGAAAAGTTTTGGGGAAATTTCATACCTTTGCCCCCTGGAAAAAATCCTAGCTACGCCACTGGTAAGGTAGCATAAATGGCATAAAAAGAAATAAATGTCAAGGCACAAAAGTTTCAGTTTTATCCTCATGAACCACCACGATTCAACTTTTAACACTGTTCCTGTCAAAGTCGAAAATCTTGCACCATTTTGCATGTAGGCTCCTTGAAAACGTCAAAAAATTTCCGGACACCCCTCCCCTTGACCATACTGCATGCCCTTCCCCCTTCAGAGAAATCCTGCGTACGCCACTGCGTTAGTACATACAAATAAACCAGATATTGTTTACCAAAATAATATACTTTGTTATTTCCCATTGCTCCATGTTATACTTTAAGATTAAAATGCAGGTAATATTACAAAATGACATGGTAATGTTGTTATACTTGTAAGTTTGCATATTTTATATGAAATACATACACATTGACTGGGAAAAGTTTTGGGGAAATTTCATACCTTTGCCCCCTGGAAAAAATCCTAGCTACGCCACTGTTAAGATAAGAAGCAGTCCCCCCAAACTTATTTTCAAGAAAAAGCTAAATAACACAATTTTCATCTTATTTCACTTCAAAGTACCTTTCATTACATTTTATGACTTCACTTTTGCATATTGAAGGTAAACCAAGCAGTTATTTCCAGTAAATTTCACATTTGAAGAGAAAAAACATTGTCACATGACTCCCAACAGCCAATCGTGAAACTGGACAGTCTACTACACTTCTTCCATTTGGGATGACTGTCCTTGCCCTTCAAGTTTTCTTTTAGTCTTCTCCAACGTCGGGCCAGAACTTGATGCCGTGGGTCCAGGGAGGTGTTATTAGATAACACCTCCCTGGTGGGGCACCCCCCCCCCCCCCATCCACAGTGGGCTTTTCATTTCATGAAAAACGTTTGTGGCAGGATCTGTAATGTCACTTTCAACCTTTTTGCGTTTGACGCTTAGGCTTACAACTGGTAGCCTAATGGACAAAGTCATGTAGCACGGAATGACCCCTAGACCCCAATATGATATCTGCGTGAGTGTCAAAGCGTTCCGTCAAATGTTTTGCTAATGTTATGGATTGCATGATGCCAGTTAGCTTGTCAATTTATGAACCACCAAACTTGCCCAATGTCAGCCTTTTATTATTGGTAAGCGGTATAAGGCATAGTTCCTATCAAAGTCGACCCATGCACAGGGTAAATGGAAGGCTAGATGGTGCATACAAAACTGCTCATCAAGCAAACTTCCGTATTAAAAGTAACAAAAGGGACTGAAAATGGTTGTTTTTGTGTCAAATGTGGGAATATTGTGACATGCTCCGAGAGCCTTACTCTATACAGGAAACGGAGAGCCGTCATTCTGGAAGAAAACGTCATGTTACCTGCGCCGATAAGTTATTTCATTCCTGTGTGATCCGTTACGTAATTTCTTGGCCGGGTTTCAGTTTTCCTTTGTTTTAGCGTTGAAAGCATGCACGCAGATATTTTAGTTGAGTCTGGTCTCGCGAGGCTCGTGTGGGCTAGTCACTTCTGTGCCTATAGCCTCGCATCCTCCTGTCAACCGTCTCGTTTCAATTTTGTAAGTATTTTTCATGTGTTTTATTCTCAAGTCAAATCAGGCGAGCGTTATCTGTTTATGCACCTCAGTGCATTGGGGCCGGGGTTAATTCCGAGTGCAAACCAATTCCTTCTGGGTATGGTGTATGACTACCGCATTTGGGTGCTACTAATTTAGCTATCTGTCATTTACACTGTTCCCTTAATGTCCTCCCTGACAGTTCCACCCCTTTAAACCACTGTGACCCCAGTTTAACGCCGTCAACCCCAGTTAACGCAGAAAGACACTGTTAAGACACTGTGTGTGTTCTACCCCGTAACGATTTTGCAGTGTTTTGTCAAGCCACGTATTATGTCACCTTTTAGAGTCCCGAGTGTGTGTGTTCATGTCAGTGAGTTAATGTCAGTGAGTATGTGCGTGTGTAGGTGTGTGTGTCGAATGTCTCTATTTACCTTGCATGTCTTCCTTTCTGGCCTCAATGTTCAAATGTTTTCTATAATGTATTGCTTGTTACTGGTTATGTTTTATTATTTTTTTTCAAGCAGTTTCACCGTGTTTGGTGGCACGTGTACAAGTTCATCTATGCCTCCAATTTCGTCATTTGGTTGCCAGCACAGTGACACGTTATCTGTTTAGGCATGTGTTAACTCTACATAACTTCAGTTTTCTTTGGTGTGTACGGCGTGTGTGTATGTGTGCCTGAGATAGGTGCACTGTTAAAAATTTCTGTAAATTTACAGACTTTTTTTAACTTAAACCTTTCGTATTTTACTTTTAATAGAGATTTTCTGTTTCTTTACAGACACTTTGTATTGCTACAATAAAAAAAGGTTGTTTAACATGTATTTTCTGTTTATTTGAAAAACCATTTCTGTCTGCTTTTTTAACCAAATTTTACTGCTTTGTAAAACTTTTTCTATAAATTTACAGAAGTTTTAACAGTATTTTTTATTTTTCTGATTTCACATAAATATACTGTCATTTAACAAACAATCATTTTGTTTTTAAGCTAAAAAAGAAACAAAAATAACCCCAAACAAACAAATAAGAAATCACCAGAAAATTTTCAATATATAACATGCATCGTTCTGCGAAGTTTCAGTTTAAAAAAAAAAAACATTTTTGGCAAATTTATGGCCCTATTTGAAAATTAACTTACATTTATTATAAAAGCATACTTAGTTATTACGTTCTTAGTTATAAATATCATACAACTGGTGTTTTGTCACACATTTTTAAGTAAAAAGAAATTGTAAGGCCCTAATTTCAGAGGGCTGACAATTGGTATACTGATGTCAACTCATCGCCACAGGCATGGGCGTCCGCAGAAAAAAAGTCAGGGGGGGGCAAAATTTCTAGACGGGGGCTAAACCTCCGAGTCACCATGAATTGACATGAAACATGCGAAAATTTCAGCCCCAAATACCTCCCAGATTGCCGGAAATAGCATTTCTAAAGACTATTTTTGGCATAAAAACTTGGAAAAGACTTTTTGTTCGGGGTTTTGCTTTGATTTTTATACGTTTTTTCAAATTTTTGATTTTCCAGGGGGGGCACTTGCCCCCCCCCCCCTCCCCCTTGCCCTTACCTGCGGACGCCCATGGCCACAGGCGCTCATGCACTTGATCGGAGCAAATTAAAAACGTTTCACAAATTTACTTGAAAGAGTCTGTAAATTTACCACTTTGTGACGTAAATCTCATTTTGCATAAATGGGTGGAGCTTATTTTGTAGGCATTTTCCTAACAAAAGGATTGCTGTTGCTTTGAATAATATCTTCTTTGGCGTTTTTTAATCAGGAAGTGATAAACTTATTGTTTACCTTGTCTGGAAATGTTTGCAACCAATGTTTTTGCATTCTTTGTCATATTTATTTTAAAAACAATTATTATATCGTACAAAAAATGTGACTTTCCAATTACAAAGTTCCTAGAGATAGCAGACTAATTGACAACAATATGACAACAAAGCATCCTCAATATGTTGATCGCTTCTCGGCCTTTTGGCTAAGATCATGTGTAGTATCTGTTCTTTTCATCCAGTCAAGAATGGAGCCATACATGACAGACCAATGATGAAAATGGTCTGAAGGCCCCGAGGTTGGTCGTTAAGTGTTGTCCTTCAGTGGACGTAATAGCTTCTTCGGGAAGCAGTATCAAGTTTGGTTTCGCCGAACGGCCCTTTGCCAGAGGGTCGGGAGGACTTTAGAAAAAGATTGCAAACAACTTCTGGGCATGACGTTAAACTGCATCCAGTTTGTGGCTTCTGTTCTATTCAGCCAGTCTAGAGCAGGACCACTCAGTGTTTGCCCTTTGGAGGGCGTACTTGTCCATTTGGGACGTTAAGCTCCTTCGGGGAGCAGAACTCCTCCGGGAGTAATCGTTTGGTTTTCGCCCCTTGGCTCTTCGCCAGAGAGTCGAGGGGACTTTTAGAAAAAAAACAACTTCGTAACGACACATTACGTTGATAAGCAAATACCTGATCTACATAATGGTGAAATGTATGTTACGTAATAACATATGAAAGGTAAAAAAGCGATATTATAAAAAATATTAAAACGTCGGGAATGAAAACAGTAGGCTGTAAATTCACATAAAATTAAGGGTAAACAAAACAGAACAATTCTGTAATTCGATTTTACAGTAGACTTTTGTAAACTGTTTTACATGCAAAAACTGTAAAGAAAAAACAAACTCTTAATGTTTTTTCATGATTACAGTCTGGCTGTAAAAAAAACATTATTTGGTTGGAAAAAAATTTGCCATAAAAATTATGTAAATTTACAGAGAATTTTTTAACAGTGTGTGTGTGTGCATGCATGTTTTTTCATTCGTCTAAGTACTGTACTTATTGAGGAAGTCTTTAAACTTTGAATGAGTGTACGTCAGGGGCGTCGATTATGGGGGGACAGGGAGGACATGTCCCCCATTTTTTTGAGTGAGGGGAACACTAATGTGAAAGCCCTCTCCCCCACTTTTTGTGACCTGAAACTTAAAAGATAGGTGATACCAAAAATACTATACATGAAGGTTATGAAAGAATGATGTGCTGTAAAGATTACGATCGATTTCTGTATCAAAAATTACATGTTTATACTTTGCAATGATCCCCAAAATTTTCCAGCGTTCCGCGTGCCTGCAGTCTCGTTCTTTTTTCACTTGCATATCAAACATATATTATTCATCTGTCTCTATAATTGTGTCGATTGTTCGGGTGTATGGACAGCAGGCGTAGTTATGAAGGAGCACAACATCTAGAGATTGAAGAAGAGGAATCGTGCCCTAGCATGTTTTAATGAAATTCATGTTTGTAATCTTAAGTGAACGACCAGCCTGGCAGGCTGAACACATTTTAAGGAAAATGTCTCGGTGCACAGTCTGTATACAACTTGTTCAGAAAAATAAATGATTTCAAATGCAAAATTTCGACACCAGCACATCACACATTCCTTTAGCGATTCAACCATTTCGTATTTAGACCATTATTAGAGAAGTAAAATCACACTAATTTTGCTAGAGTAGAGACTTCAATCTGGAATTAGAGGACGGTACACCTCCATTCTCTGTCTGAAGATTGTGTATGATGAGATGTTCTAAACTTCGAAAGGGACATATGGTAATGTTTTTGTATCAACAATCTTACATCGGTAGGCCTTGCAACGTAACACCGGTGGGTATCATCCCCTCTCGATCTGTGATTTTCCTGTAGTAGATTGAAGTGTTCTTCGATAAGTTTATGGATTTACCTTCTTTTATCAAAAATGGTTCCTTACTATTTGAACTTTTGTACGAATCCTTCGCAAACTACCACAATTTTCGTTGTGATTCTATTTACTTATAGATTATACCCGGTATTTAAATTCACATTGACCGTATAGTCCGTTGAAGTAATTATACTCACTTTCAAGACCATATTTTGAAAACTTTGGAGTTTCCTAGTAACTCAAAAATTGAAACATCTAGCATCATTTGGCACCTGGGCCTACTTTTCTCAGACATTCTGTAACGTACCTACAGGGGGCAGCGGCTCTGAAGGAATGAAGAATTCGGAAATTTGCAGTTTGTTAACTAGTCTACTGTGTGGTTTTAACAACTCATGAAATTACGAAATACCAAATTCTCTCCAATAAAAGTTCCTTATTCGTCATTATTTGTTTCAAAAAAGCAAAATTTTCCGCGCTTTGCGCGCTGCAATTTGCAATTCCTAAGCAGGAGTGCTCACTCAGTACCTTCAGTTTGGTCAACTTTTCCGAGCTCTGAAAGTGACAAAATCGGAAGTTTGCTATATGTGCTACCAGATCTTCAAGTTACAACGTTAACTACAGTTCTTTTCATAAATTTCCTTTCATAAAGTTCCAAGTTCCCCAATAGAGGCCCTTCACATGAAAAATTTTGTCGGAGAGCCTCATTCCGTAGGCGTTGGACAACTTTATGTAGCAACAACTATTTTTCGTCGCCGCTCAAACTCAGATTTGCCAATAGGAAAAGCCAATTCTTCAGTTATCCCCCAACTTTTCAAATACAGGAACCCCAGAATCCAAACTTTTCTCCAATGCAAGTGGTGTTCACACTTAAAAAAATCGTAAAAATTTGGATGCTCGCCCATCCCCCTTCCTGCAAAAATGTCTAGCTACACCGTTGTAGATACCTTACCAGGAAAACAGAAAAAATTAGGCCAGATGCCCCCCCCCCCCCCCCCGCCCACTTTGAAAATCAAATCGACACCCCTGATAAACGTACTTAACAACTATAAAAAATTCTTGCCACAGATCTTTGAGGCGAGAATCGTAAGTGTTGACTAAATGTAAAAGTGTAGTTTTCTTTGTGTGTATTATCTTTTAGTGTGGTTCGGTGTGGGTTATACGTAATCAACGTTTAGTTTGTCGCCTGTGTGTATCGCTATTATGTCCACATTTTATCTACTAAGTACCGGTAGTTGTTGTGGTATTTGGCGATGTAGGTTGAACAAGTAGAATGACATGAATAACTCACTGTCCTTGAGAGGGCCATCTTTCATAACAAGGTTGTACAGAGAGGATAGGTCTTAAAGGTAGTGTAACACGTCAGCAAATTGACCTGACTTTACTTGACAGTTATGGAGTGAACTGTTCTAAGGAAAATTCCGTTGGAATTATTTTAATATCTTTAACGGTTCTCCAGATATGCCTCTTGAAAAGTTCTGTTTCTGAAAAAACTTGTTGCTTACTTAAAAATAATGGTGGGGAGTGTTGCAAAGTGTTGATATTTCTTTTGTTAACCCCTATAAATGATCTCTTAATTAATCATCAGATAGTTTGTGGTTTGGTAATTGAAACTGGTGATTTGGAATGACACAAATTAAACTTCCAAAGTAAAACCCTCAGGTGAAGCAAATGTTACAACTGTCCTTGAAATGAAGATTGTAAAAACAAAGGATAACATTAGCTATACATGGTATATGTTCCTCCCATGACATCACAAGATTTGCATATTGAGCTCATTTTTATTAATGATTAAAGGCAGTCATTCGTCACCCTAAACAACACTTTCAGTATACATATATCAAAACTCTCAATTGGTACAGCTCTTTGATTGGCATCACATTCAAACAATGCATCATAGCTAAATTACACAACATGGGCACTGAGAGTGTCTTGATTACACATTATGGACTTGTATGGCCACTGGGACAAGCCATGAAGCAATAAACAAGGATTGTGTCTGGATAAAGATGAGTTGTAGATAAATGTGGGAGGGGCTAGAAGTAAGTAGGTTGGGAGAATTGGAACTGTTTGGGATGATGAAAATATGCCTTTAAGTGAAAATAAGAAATTGTCGTGTAAAATAGTCAATTGTTGGTGGATTTTGATGGAAATTGTGGCTACTTTCATGGTTTTTAATGCTTTTTACATCCAATACCCAATTTTGTCATTTTCATGTCACACTACCTTTAAACTCGTGAATATGCTGAAGACTATACCTGCATGTCTTAACTGAGTGGATAAAATAATAAGTCCAAGAACGTTGCGTCAGCGGTTTCTTTCATGACATCCAACGTCTGAAGGTCCCAGCATTATCTAGTAGCGGAGCACTTGATGAACATGCCTTTATCTTTAATTTACTCAAATGTATTTTTGGAAGGAATTGCTTTCCTCCATTTCTCAAGCCGGCCCCCAAAACAGTTCAAGAAAAAGAAAATGACTGTGTGACAATGAGTGTGTTCCTTGTAAAAACAAGAAAAATAAACAAAAGAAATAAACAAACAAATAAACAAAATGACCCATGTGATAAACTATAAAGGAACACAAAGGTACGTTATCATTAAGTTTTAACCATTTTCAACTTTTATTTTCATTCCGTGGCATTACTTATGCAAAAACGAATCATTCATCTTTCATGAAGTACACATCCAAACATATTCGATTCGTGTCATCTTATGCAGTGGCTACTAAGGTTGGCACTCAGATCTAAACAGTGTTTGTTCAACGTTTAAAGGGAAATACTGTGTTTAAAATGCTCCAGCAAAGAGTACAAAGAAAATGGCTCAGATGCTATCCAACCATTCAGTCTTAATCATAAACCCCAGCAATAGATCTATCTCTTCAAAATCTTGTGCAAAAAGAGTCATGGACGTTGCATCATTTGAAATGTTAAAAGTTTGGGTGAATAAATTATTCTTGAGCAACAAACAACTGAATTTCTATCTGTGGGAAACCTATTTCTTGAGAAGAAGGCTACCATACTGCTTTATTTTTGATAATCTATCACCTTGTGTCAATTAATATTAGTTTTAAAAGGATTAATTTTCTTGCAAAACAAACGCAGTATTTCACTTTAAAACGAGTCTTATCGTGAGAGGACGGGAAAGCGTGTCATCGATTCGGAAATAATATAGGGCAAGGCTTCAACAAAGTCATTTCTCCATCGATGAGTGAGGGATGAGTTAGGATATATAGACATTATAAACATATATGGGATCACTCAAAGTCTCAAACTCTAATCTTCAAGCGGATCATATTGGACAGTTGGATAAAACTGACATGTCGACGATCATGACAACCGGCAACTAATAGGCCTACACAAGGTGCTTATAGAAAAGCAAAGCATACTCAAAAAGAAATCGCCCACATTTAACACAATATAGAAACGTGGCATAGCCTTGGGTGTCGGTCCACGGGTTCTATCATACTTTCTATCTTTCACACATTTCATGCTACCTTCTCTCCTTCCTTAGTTGTTGTCTTTTTTCTTTTCTTTTTTTTTTTTTGACCATAAATGTCGTATGTGATTCTACAGTTCAAAAAAGTGAAACCCGGTCAATGTCTTACTAGTTCTTTGCGTCATTTTTTTTTTGACCCATGAAAGTAATTGTCATGTCATTCCTTTCCCTTCATAAATCCCCCTTTCCCCTTCCCTTTTTCTATTATTACTAATCTTTCTGGGTATACATTGCGGTATTTGAAAAAGTTACATACTGCCAAGTTCTGTGTATAAATTCCCGTTGCCCCTTCACTTTTTTCTATTTGTGACCATAGATGTCGCATGCTAACCATTCTAGGTTCATTATTGTAAATGTTGTACCCCCCCCCCCCCCCGGTAAACATTAAAAAATGTTTTGATGCTACTGGATTGGCCAGCTCCCATCCAATGAAGGCTCACTCCTTCGCGGCCTTAAATTACGTTGCTTTTTCATTTTTTTTTTTTATTATTTTTATAATCATTTTTTATATAATTTAATATTTTTATTTATTTATTCTTTGTATCCTTGTTATTGTCTTACACTGTCCCATATTGTTCGTTACGTTTAGGGCTAATAGAACTCAGGAAATTAGTGAGGCAGCAGCGCGCAACCCCAGTACCCAACCGCTTACTCCATCAGAAACACCTACCACAGCAACCCCGTCATCTTCACCAACATCGCAACACAAGATGTCATCACCTCCAAAGACATCAGATACCGTAAAAGGCTGTGAAAATCTGAGCGCATTTCCTTTTTATTTTTTGCCACTCCCCTTAGACCCTTCCCCTTTTGAATCCATGTGGGACGACTGATATTGAATCCAATTTATATAATTGGGTAGGTTCCCTTTCTTTCTCTCCTCCTTCATTTTAGCGTGAAAGGAGGGCGAGACTGATACTTTTATCCCCCTTTCCTCCCTTTCCGTCGTATAGGCGCCAAAAAGGATGACTTGAACCAATCCTGGAAAGTAAAATAGCCACGTTCTCTGTTTTGTTCAACCCAATAGCTCTATCCTCGTCAATTATTTTTATTTATTTATTTATTTTTTTTTTTGTTTCTGATTTTTCCAGTTTATTTGTGAAAAAGGTTGTGGGAAGCGCTTCGCCTCCAATCTTAACATGAGGGTACACATAAATACGGTACATGGTTCCTATATAGATTCAAGTGCAGAAAGTGAAAGCGAGGAAGACATGTCACCTGATTATCCCCAGGTACACAATGAAGAGCCAATAAAATCCCCCAACGACGTAGAAGAAAGGCCTATGATGTTTGAAGACCCCATCGAAATTCCTAAAGATGTTCAGGCAGGCATTCGGGGACTGGACGACATCGCGCAAATTTACAATGACAACTGGGGAGCCATACGAACGCACCATTGGCGAGGTAACTGCGGTCAAGACATTTATAATTTTAGAATCAATTTATTTAGCGTTCCCTACTAATAGACCCTTGTCCATCAGGACCAACCCAATCAATTTAAAGTAAATATGACTTTTGGAATCTATTCTAAGAAATCGCGTCACAGGTGAACTTAGGTACTTTTACTCATCCTTTAATAACCATAGACTTTTGAACACCCGATACTAGTAGAAAATCATCGTGATATTGACAATTTCGTAAATCAGCTCGCCGCCGAAGACATAGAGCATTCTCTTATGTGGGTTATCCACTTAGTTACAAATGTTTCGATTTACATAAACAAATTAGGCGCATTTCCTACTGTGGGCGCTCCGCCGACTGATTTACCTGACTATAGACCTATTAAATGCAATAGGTATGTTTTGTCCACGTACAAAAACCATGGGACGCACAATGTATTCAATGACAACTTATGCCTTTTTCGATGTTTAGCACACCATTGCAAGCCTAATTTGGGTATTCTTAAATGGGAAATGTTGAAAAATTGTTTAAATGTAATATATATGTGTATGAAATTAAACCCGAAGAAACATGTGGTCCTGAACCACAGAATGCAGAGTCAATCCAAGTGAAACCGAAATTGGCTTGCTGTTATGATTTGACTATGTATCTCAATTATTACAAAGGGTACTTCGCACTCATTACCGACGTGAATCGTTACTCTAAAACTTTCAGTTGCTCTCGCTGCCGTTTACTGTTTACCAAATACAAAACTCTACAACAGAATGTACCTCATTGCAAGCAGCATGTGACGTACCAGTTTCCCGGTGGTGCATTTGAATTACCACCCTCCCTTTTTGACAAATTAAAGGTTTTTGGCATTACTGTTGCAAAAGCGGAACAGTTTTATCCTTACCGTAAAACGTATGACATTGAAACATACCTAGATAAAATTGATTTCAAGCAATGCGAAGCCCCTAAACTAAATTTTGTGGGACAACATGTATAAAATGCTTAGTATTAGCGTTTGTTCTATAACGTTCCAGGTTATACATAGGCTAAACAGCTAAATGTTTTATTTCCGAGGACAATTCTGCGGAATTAATGAACAAATTTGTAACTTATTGTAACGACATTAGTCTAGTCCTTTTAATTAATCTCTAACAGACATTCAACGAGTTCGGCTTTTGAAGAGCTGTAGAGACCATGATTAAAGAAGATGAAAGGGAAAACGGGGAGCAAGTGAAGATCAATTGTTGTCGCAGGTACTTAAACCTTTATGGGGATCTCTCACGAACTATTGTCGGCAAATCCCAGTAATTGGCGTTCATTCGGGAAGGTAAGATATCAATGTTACGAAAGGCCTATTGTACCGGAGTATAGAGAAATTAAACGAAAATGGCTATCACTCTGGCATTAACCAAATTATAAAACGTAACAGCGATTACATGTCAATTACAAGTAAGTGACTCAGATTTTTAAATATTAAAAAATACTTAGCCCCTGGATGCAGTTACAAACATTTTTTTGGCCGTCTATATAAATGTAAAGAAGAAAAGGGTTTCTTTCCATACCATCGGATGGACAATCTGGAAAAAAACTTTCAGAAAATGTGAAAATATTTCACACGAGGAACATCAGGATTGTGTTAATGTTTGGAATCATGACCTTATGCAAGCATTTCGTGATTATTTAATCTGGTAAAATAACAAAGATGTTGTGCCATTTCTCGAAGCTATCAAAAAATGTTCGCTTTTTATAAAGACAAAAATATCGACATGTTTAAGCAGGGTATTTCTGTACCAGGGCTAACATCTTCAGTAATGTGCAAGAAACATTTTTCTGCCTATTTCCGAAAAAGCACCGAGATATGTAGCCTGCGTAACGCCTCTGTGGCTGCCTCCCTCTTAGGCTACCGCCCCTTAGGCTCCGGCCCCTCAGATGAGCTGAACGAAAAGACTTCGTGCGCTCCGCGGGCTATGAGATCTGTACTTTACATTCAGAGAAAATGTTGTAGGTGGGCCTTCTATTATTTTAAATCGTTATCACAAAAAGCGTAAGACCCATATAAGAGGTGGGGAACTGTGAAAAAAATGTTGGCTTGGACGCTAATGCATTGTATTTATGGGATATTATGCAGGACATGCCAACAAGGATCGCACTGCGCCGTAAAGCAGAGACATGTTTTAGGCCAGAGCTCACTCAGGCGTTTCAGAAGACAGCTGTAGGGTGGTTAACTAGAACGGGGGGGGGGGGGTAAACAGAGGGGCGTGTTCATTAAACATGTATTAAATGGTAAAGAAGTACTTTTAGGTGGATGTCAGTTACCACCTGTTCATTGATTTAGCATAAGTGACGATGCGGGGAAACCAACTATTTTCCAGTTTCACGGTTGAAATATTGACAAGGCCATCCTTGTCGATTGAATAATGGTAGGACTCATAATACGCATAGGGATAAACCACTGTCTGAGTTATACGAAGAGACCAAGAACACTTCACAGTATTTGTTTTAGGGTATGATTATGTGCCGGGAAAAGTGAGAGTGTGAGTGGAAAGGGGAAATCGGGTCTAATCCAATTATTAAACAGTTTCATCTCCATATACTTCACAGAACAAACAGGAGTTGACAGAAAAAGAAATTGTAGATCATGTCATAAATGGCACCCTCTTTGGCACTGCAGAATGCGAAATTGTTCCCGAAGATGTAAACATATTTTTACACCGCATTTTTCAGAAATGCCACCAATTTTCAGAAATATAACGGAAGGTCTCCATTAACGACATTAGAGATTATATGGCTAAGTACGCCGCGGATAATGATTTAATGAAATACCCTCGTCGAACTTTGATTGGAAGTATGTTCGGTAAGAAGATCTTAATTGCAACTCCCCTTCTCCAGTGGTACATTCAGGGAGCTGCCTGGTACATTGACGCTTGAAGGTCACTAAACAGTGTACCAAGTCGTCCAATTTATCCCGAAACCAGTCTTTTGTGGCTTTGGTGAGGAACTTAATCAGGCGAGAAGAGAGGGGGATAAAGATGCTCCCAAAAGTATCATAGAGGAAACAATGAAATTAATAGGAAATTCTGCTCACGTCAAAACTGTTACTAAAAAAGAGCGTCACGTAGACGTAAAAGTGTGTAATAATAGCAATGTTTTTGAACGAATCAATGACCCCCTTTTCAAACGGTTGACGCAGGTTGGAGATGACGTATACGAAATGGATATACATAAACGTGTAATCTGCTTAAATCTCCTTATAAAAAAAGGTTATTTTGTATATCAGTATGCAAAATTAAGAATGTTGGAATCTTGTGATTTTATGCAAAAATATGTAGATCCCTCAAATTTCTAGTACTGCGAGATGGATACCCACTCGGCGTAATTTGCTATACCCGAACAAGCTTTGGAAAATATAATCGAACCAGAAATGCGTGTCAACTTTGAAACTGAAAAACATGAGTGGTTTCCCCGAAGAACACCGTCAATATGACAAACAACTCCAGGCCTTTTTAAGTTAGAATGGGAGGGGAGGGAATCGTATCTTTGTCTAGTAAATGTTATTACTGCTTCGGTGGAGATAAAGACAAATTAAGTTGAAAAGGTATCAATAAGCGTACTGCTAATTTATCAAAAGAAAGGTACTTAAAGATCAATCTGAAGAAGACATCGCGTGGAAGGAACTTATATGGAATTCAGAGTGTATGAAAGTAAAACGCAAACTGACATTCAACAGAAAACTGCTCTTTCGTACTTGTGTATGAAAAGGAAAGTGCCAAACGATGGTGTGTCCTTTACATCACTAGCATTGTAAATGCTCTATGCATGTCTTGGGCTCATATTTGTAAGTAGGCCTCCAATACACTGCATTTGAATGCACACTTCTGTAACGTTCAGTCATGAAGAAGACTGTTGAAGGCTAAAATGGTCTATGTGCCACTAGCATAAAAGTGATGTTTTTGTTGTTATTATTACTATTGCATCATACTGACAGATATTTTGAGATGAAATGCTTGTTGCGGTGGAACTGTATAGGCTATACTATATAGAATTTTAGTTAATGTAATAAACAGGATGGTAATAAAAAATCAAAAGCGATTGTATGCATCATAAATAAGCTGATCGGAGGCCAAGAACAAAGTAAAATGAATGAAGTCAACAAAAGCAAAGAAAATATGCTTACTTGCGGTTCATTTTGTGTGAATGTGTGTGTGTGTGTGTGTGTGTGTGTGTCTTTGTGTGTGTTTAAATCATTTTAGTCTAGGGGCGGGGCAGGAAATTGTAGATCAACCCTTCCCCAAGAATCTTAATTGACCTCACTTTGAACCATGGATCCGAGCCTGCAAGACCCCTTTACATGCGTTATAGCCGGGCCCACGCAGTGCGGGAAAACAGTCTTCCTGTATTGTTTGTTGACAAACAGGCTTACTGACGACCCACCCGAAGTCATCCTATGGTTTTATGTGGAATACCAACCACTATATGATAAACTAGCAGCAGCACTGAGTAATTCTGAGTTTATAAAATGTGTACCACAATCCTTTGACGACTACCTGAACAAATCAAATAAAGTCCAATTTAATCATTCTTGACGATCTTATGGACGGAACAGAAAATAACGATAAGCAGTTTGTCAGTCATTTTAGATCTGCAAAACTTGTTGCTGATGGACTGATCTTACAAGGGTGTCTAAGTAGGGTACGCTGGATGAATTGATGCTTAAATTACAAATGTCTTGAACGCGATTACCTCGCCGATCGTGCGTTCGTATGACTCCTCAATATCATTGTAAATTTTCACGCTGTCGTCCAGTCCCCGGATATCTGCCTGGACATCGTCAGAAATTTCGATGGGGTCTTCAAACATGGGCCCTTCTTCTACGTCGTTTTTTTTCCTTGGGGGGGGGGGGCTCCACTGGCTCTTCATTCTGCACCTGGAGATGATCTGATGGCATGTCCTAGTCTTCCTCGCTTTCACTTTCTGAACTTATTGGCATGTGATGAACTGAACTAGGAGGAAGACGGGAAAGAGAAAAATGAGTACTTATTGCAAAGCATAACCAAGAAAAAAGAAGAAAAAAAAAATAGAAGAAAAGTTTGAACAAAAATTACTATCACACCTCCACACACAACACAAACACCCATACACACATACAACACAAACACATACACACTGACACACACCATGTACCATATTCATGTGTACCCTCATGTTATGATTTGAGGCGAAGCGCTTCCCACAACCTTTTTGATTCCTTGCCATAGGCAGGCAAGGATTATATGCGATGGTGATGTCGTGTGTGTGTGTGTGTGTGTATGCGTGTGTGTGTGCGTGTGTATGTTTATGACACTTGCTTGAGAACACGATATCGCAAAGTAGAAATGTCCGACACTTTTCATATTTGGTATATAGATTTGTCATGTTAAGAGGAAGAACCCCATGTTTTTGGTAGAGGTCAAAGGTCATTTGAGGTCACCAGCGGTAAAATTGCTAAAACGTCGAAAATGGCTTGTAAACACGATATCTTCAGATAAGAGTGACCGATACTTTTCATATTTGCTATATAGATCTGTCATGTTGAGAGAAAGAAGCCTATTGTGTTTGGTAGAGGTCAAAGGTCATTTGAGGTCACCAGCGGTAAAATTGCAAAAACGTCGAAAATGGCTTGTAGACACGATATCTCAAGATAGGAGTGACCGACACTTTTCACATTTGAGATATAGATTTGTCATGTGAAGAGGAAGAAGCCTATTGATTTTGGTTGAGGTCAAAGGTCATCTGGGGTAACTGGGGTCAGTGTTTGTTGGGATTTGTAGGTTATCAACATGATATGTGTGTTTTGATCTTTGTTAAATGAACCCATGACATTCTGTGCCTAAATTGTAAAGAAAAATCTATCAAACACTCTCAATATGAAAGAAAGAATGTATCTCGTGTCAAGGAATCACTAAGCCTATTGGCTTTCTGGTTCACAAATAAACCGAGAAAAATGAGGAGAAAAAATTATTGACCAGGATAGAGCTAGACTGAGTTGAGCAAAACAGAGAACGTGGTTATTTTACTTTCCATGATTGGTTCTAGTCGCCTTTACGACGGAGAGGGTGTAAAAGAGGATACAAGTATCAGTCTCGCCCTTCTTTCATTATAAAGTGAGGTAGGAGAGAAAGGGAACCTATCCAATTATATCAATTGGATTCAACATCAGTCGTCCCAGAAGGATTCAAAGGGGAGGGGAGTGCCTGAGGGAAGGTGAAAATAAAATAAAAAGGAAATGCACTAACCTCAGCCTGTACAGCCTTTTTCGGTATATAACGGAGACTCTGATGTCTTTGGAGGTGGTGACATCTTGTGTGACAATGTTGGTGAAGATGACGGTGTTGCTGTGGTAGGTGTTCCTGATGGAGTAAGCGGTTGGGTACTGGGATTGTGTGCTGCTGCCTCACTAATCTGCTAAGTTCTGATAGCCCTAAACGTAACAATATGGGACAGTGTAAGACAATAACAAGGATACAAAAAATAAATAAAGAATACAAAAACAAAAAAATGGCCGCGAAGGAGTGAGCCTTCATTGGGTGGGAGCTGCCAATTACATAGCATCAAAAAATTTTTTAATGGTTACGGGGAGGGGGGGATACAACATTTACAATAATGAACCTAGGTGATTATGTAATTATTGTAATGAAAGTGGTTAAGGTCTCATGGTTAATCATGAAGGGCAGTTGTTTTACGACAGATTACAACTTCATAATTCAACAATTTTGGAACAAATTTGGTATTTTTTGAAACGCCAGTTCAGATGGGAAAACCTTAGATTGCTCTTGGATGAAAAACCCACCTTACTTTGACCCGGCCAGGAATCGAACTCCACATCCCCCGGTTGCTAAGCTTCATCGCTTCAAATGCCGCGGCCCTTTTTTTTCTCTCTCTCTCTTTTATTGGGAGGCGAGCCCACTGGCTCACCTATTGTTCAACACAAGATGAGTTATCTGGCTCACTCGTTTAAATTAATATTTACAATAAAATGTACAATATATTTACAACAATAATTAAGTTGGGTACGAATCAACGTTGATTACTTAATCAATTTGCCGCCCATCACTAAAATAAGCATGATTCCCAAGTTCGTAATCTAGACTATCCAGTGTCAAATACAAACCGATAGCAAGAATCCTCCTCCTTGTCTACTTTTAACACACATGAACCTTCAAAAATATCCCAGAACTGTGAAAGGTTACCCGTTTCCTGATAGTAATGAAACAAACCTTCAAGTTTATTCTTAAGGGAACTATAGAAATAATTTTCGATGTTCACATCTGCAATGCCATCAAGAATGAATAAACGAATCTTAAATGCAATGTATTTGTAGGAGGTAAGTACAAAGTCTATGAGCAAACGATTATGATTGTTATGTGACATATCAGCCCCCAAAAGGGTAGTTAAGACCCATGTGTTTAAATTGTTCTCATCCACAGTGCCTTTTAGTTTCGAGACAAATTTTACCCCATAGGGGGTTCACCTCTGGGCAGGCTATAAAGAGATGGAAAACGGTTTCATTTTCGATGCCGCATAGGCTACATAAAGGGGAATCTACAAGGCTGCATGCGTGAAGTTTTGCACTGGTGAACAGGACGTTATGTAAAATTTTGAAATTAAGATCAGCTTCAAAGTTGCTATTTAGCCCCCTGTACACATTAAACCATCTTTTAGAGAGATTGAGGTCAGTGAACTTCCTTTGCCAGAACAATTCTCCTTTAGGGGGACAAGTATTAAGAGAACGAAGGAGCGAAGTCGCTCCTTTCGTGGTCAAACTCGATGCATCGCAAGTATTACCATCAATATTGAGCATAATAGAAGGGTTTTCATTAACATAATCACTAACTACTTTATCGGAGGCAAAAATTGCATCCAGCCAATTGTTTGGCAAGCACTCAAGAATAGACTTTAGAATATTATTGACATATGTGATATCGGTTGATACAGTAGGGTTGTTAAGTTGGATACATTCGAGTATGCCATCAGCCGTAAGGTGCCTTGGAAGAATTTCATACATAATATCGTGTACATAAATAATCGACCCATCGATGAAGATTTTATTAAGTAGAACATTGCCCAAACTGTCCCTTATGAAAGGGTTGTGAAAAATAGGCTGTGCTAACATTTCAGATCTGTCAGCGGGTGGAAGGATTCTATCAGCTGTTATCTTAAACCAGGCAAGAAGCATCTCTCTATAAAAATGTGGAATATACTTTAAAGAGCGAGTTTGGGGCAAAATTCGAAAAATATCTAACCCTAGCTTCATATTTTCATAGTGGTTCAGAAAGTAGAGCATAAGGCCCTTAAGTTTGGTGCTTAACCCATTCCTGAGAAGTAAGGCAACGAATTTAATTTTCAGCGCCTCTTTCTTGAGATGTAAACTACAAAGATTAAGCCCCCCTCTCTCAAATGGCAGAGCCAGAGTCGTATAACTTATAAGTGGTTTTTTCCCATGCCACAAAAAATCAATAACACTCCGGTGAACCATGCCATTTACCCAATTAGGAACTGGCTAAATGGACGCGAGATAAACTAGACGAGAGATGACTAGTGAGTGATGCCGCCGCCTTTATCCACTCGGCCATAGCACCGGTGAGGATAAGGTTAAATAAGGTTTGATTTGGTAAATAAAAACTAGCGGTAGAATGGCAGTAAAAATTTGGACGAAATTACTGAAAGGGCAATGGTCGTATATATAAAAAAGTTTTCACTACTACGCAATCAATGGGAGCAGAAATACAAAGTTCACAATTGTGTTTGTTGTTTCAAACTACATACTTCAATTTTCATTATCCAAGTGCATCGTCGCTGGTGCCCAGAACCATCCTTGGAGAGCAAACGGTGTAAGTTTTAGGGTACTTTTGGCCTCCTCGGCCATTTGGCTCTGTCATAGACCGAGTGACAGCGGATTTAAGTTGCTTAACAAGAGAATGGTTCCTAAAAGTTAGGGTTTCGGGAAAGTCCTTTGTCAGGATTGTAAATAATCTGCCGTAATTGGAAATTTTCCTTTTAACTATGTGTAATTTATCCGTATTATTTGAATGAATATGTCTTTCAATACTTCACAACTCACAACAATTTTCACAATTCTGTAACACCGTTTTATATGTAAATGTAATGTGAAGTTTACTCGATAAACTCAAAAGAAAGGTACCGTATCTGTTCTTTTCAGCCAGTCTAGAATGGAGCCATGCATGACAGACCAATAATGTAAATGGTATGAAGGCCTTGAGGTTGGTCAAGTGTTGTCCTTAAAGGCCCAGTTCTCTTACCCCAAACAGTACCAATTCTCCTAACCTTCTCACTTAAGCCCCTCCCACAATTGTCTGAAATTCATCCTCATCCAGATACAATCTCAGTTTTCAGTTTATTGCTTCAGGGTGATTATAGAGTTGCTCTATACATATTTAACCAACAAACACTCAGTACAGTTCATGCTGTGTAATATAAGCTTTGGTACTCTGCATTGACTGAATTAGCCGTCAATCAAAGAGCCTGCAATGATCACTCTTTTTTAAGAGTGATCACTGTAGGCACTTCATCAAGAGTGGAACTTCGCTCGTTTTAAGGGATTTTAACTCTTCTTGGAGTGATGTTCAATCTTCTTGGAGTGAATTATTACTCTAATGGAGTGAATTCACACTTTTCACTCTATCAAAGAGTGACCTTTCTTTTGTTTTTAGAGTGTGTATTTTTTTTAAATTCCGTAATGAACATAGAAAGGTTAGCAGTAATAGGACAAGTGAAAGGGAAGGGGGAATTTATACACAGAAAAAACAGTGTGTACCTTTTTAAATAAAGAACCGTTTAGCAATAATAGAAAAAGTGAAGGGGCAAGGGGAATTTATACTCAGAAGGAAAGAGAATGACGTGACAAATAGGGGCAACTTTCATGGGTCAAAAAGGAAAACAAATCACCAGTTTTACTGAAGGCTTCTTGTTGCTGTTTTCCCTTTCGAATCTCTTCAGTGTTCTCTCCACAGCCGAAATTAAGGTTTCTTCTCTTAGTGATGAATTGTCCATAGCGACTGACGATGATCAAGTGACCGATACAAAAAATACGTTGCCTTTTAAACTTTGCGAACACATAACAAATGGCTTTGTTTCAGTGATGCAACCCAAAGTCAGCCGGAAAAAATAGAACATAGACTAAAATGGCGCAAAATTGGACATGACGTTTAATTTCAAAGACAAACAAAGACGCAACAAAGAAAAAATAGCACCAAAGGACCTCCACTTTAACGAAGAACCCATAAAAAAAGAGACGCGTAACAACATGTCAAAAGCTAATCACACTGAAGGTCCATCCCTTTCACAAAGAACCAGCAAATATCAGCCGTTAATCCCAAATTTGTGCCACACAATGGACCATCAGTACGTCAGAAATTAGAACCACATTCACAGAAATAAATCCTTTTTCATACAAAGAGATTCATTAACACAACCCTACAAAGAACCACCCACTTACTAATCTGATCACAACAAGACTCATTAAGAACACTGACTAGCGATTAGCTCACCATCAAATTCGGACATTTAGCGCATACGAAGCTCCATCAAAGTCGGACAAAAGCGCATATGAAGCTCCATCCAATTTTGGGCATAAGCGCATACGAAGCTCCGGGGGGGGGGGGGGGGGGTTGAAGCCCAAAACGAAGCTTCCGAGCTTTAAAGAAGTGACACCCTATAAACTGGCATGGCCCAAATAAATTTTCTGTAAAATATATATGTCCGTTTCCAAGCACCTAAAAACCAGAATGGAGCCATACATTGAAGACCAATAAAAAAAGATGGGTTTTACCAGAGGGTCGGAAGACTTTAGATAAAGGGTGCCCTTAAGTGGACCTTGGAGCAGTTGGGCGTATATGTTTTGGTTCGTCGAACGGTTTATCCCCAGGGAGTCGGGAAGAATGTTGTAGTCAACATCAGCATATTCGAGACCAAGTACGAAACCAGAAGGTGTCGAGACCGAAACGGAGAATCAGGGGTAGAATTCGAGTCCGAAACCGACAAGGTCCGAGACGGAGACCAAATGTGTATGTTGCATAGGAAAGTAATTGATACAAAATTCTGAATACTTTTTTAACTAACTTACTAAGGCCAGGCTTCCTCAATTTATTTTGTTGAAGTTTTACATGGGGAATCTGTGTTGATTCAGTGAACCAGTGATCTCTGACCACTTGGGTGAGGGGAGGGGGGTTTCCCTGCCCATTTTTGGAAAATTATCGTGTTTCAGAAGGGGGCTTATATGCAAAATAGTCCATTGTTTTGTCCCATTCCAAACCATATTTGACTAACAGTCACTGCAGAGGACACAACTAGCGCTGATTATTTATTAAAGAGAAAGTTAACTTGAGTGTGGAGGTTAGGATTTGACGGAAATTTAAAGACAGGAGCAGCCATCCCAAATTGAAGAAGTGTAGTAGACTGTCAAGTTTCATGATTGGCTGTTGGGAGTCATGTGACAATGTTTTTTCTCTTCAAATGTGAAACTTACCAGAAATAACTGCTTGGTCTACCTTGAATATATAATAGTAAATTCATAAAAGGTAATAAAAGATACTTTCAAGAGAAATAAGATGAAAATTGAGTTATTTAGCTTTTTCTTGAAAATAAGTTTTGGGGGACTGCTCTTTAGCTTTATGAGAGATGAAATAAATTTTTATTGGGCTGGTTTCAAGTTGCTGTTAATTTGGTAATATTCTTCTAGCAGTTTTGGGCGCCAACCCAAACACGTCTTGCGCCTCAAGTGGCGAGCGTGTCGCCATTTGAAGAAGCCTTCCTTATATAGGCTCTAAAAATGACATGTAGCAACAAGAGTGCATCGTCATTGATTTGTAAATTTTTATTTTATCATATACACATGAACGTACGGGTCGGGGCTGCAGTCCCCTCAAACCTTTCTAAATCGGGGATCTGGAGTCGGGCAAAAAATCATAACCCCATGAGAAAAATGGTCTCGTACGGCAATGATCATATGCCAAATACAGAATTAACAACTTAACCTATCTAAGTATTCGAACAGCCTCATGGTCGTGCGGACTTTTTCTCTCGTGAGGGATTTTTGCCCAACTCTAGATCCTCAACCATGGTATAGTCTCTGTCCGACTGAGGCACCAAAGTTTGCCCTATTCAACAAGGTTTGGGCCAGTTGGGGGATGCGACGGAGGACCCTATCCCCCGTCTCGTACGACCATCTGGAAAACCGTGCAGCATAAGGTAAACTTATAGATAATCTACACTTTGTCTTGCCATCAGCCCCAGCCCCCATTCAAAGAATAAGAAGAGATCGGAGCCACCTTCATACATATAAATAGGACTATAAACTTGACTTCGGGTGCACATGTTTGCACAGAAAATGTATTTGGTATCATTTGGTATTTGGTATATTGGTACTGATAATAATACCACAAAAGGAAGCTAAGGGTTCCTGCTCGTTCTTATTGCGAGTAGTAAAGAAAGGTTTCATTAAGAGTACTTGGACCAATCCTAAATATCGTTTAAAGTAAAGTTTGCTTTCAGTTCTAAAGGCCTTTCATTGAAAAAGATGATGAAACTTGTGGTCAGTTGAACAACTACTGCATGCAAAGCTCACACTGTCCCTCATTTAAACCAATACCATGGAAAGGTCTTATGTTGCAATGCTTGATTTTTTAGGCCTACAATATTGGTTGCTTTGTCATATACTATAGATGACATCAAACGTAGTGTAGGAAACAGGTTATGGTGGCTTTGCTAGCTAGAATTCTTCAATTTCTTTTTGAGACATAAGGTATATACGATAAAATGTGTAATCCCAACACTGGGGCAGCGCCAAGATTTGCCACCAGGATTCGACCAGGATTGGAAACATGTAGTTCCGTATCAGTCATGATTTTCTAGCTCAATTGTTTTTTGGATATAAAAAGAGCCCTCATGGTGAAGCTTTGATCAGAGGACTAGCATGCCTACATGGTTAAATACGGTACTTCTATACAAGTAGCTGGGGGTTCGGGAAGAACACTGGTTGAGTGTTGTTAGTGAAAGAGAAATATAATTAGTATTGCGCTAATTCTTGCTTTAGCATTAAAGGTAGTGTGACACCAAAATGACAAAGTTGGGTATTTGATGTAAAAAGCATTAAAAACCAAGAAAATTGCCGCAATTTCCATCAAAATCGGTTAAAAATTGGCCATTTTACAGGTTTATTTCTGATTTGCACTTAATCATGCATAAATATGAGCTCAATATGTAAATCTTGTGATGTCATGGGAGGGACATACCATATATGGCTAATGTTATCCTTTGTTTTTGCAATCTTCATTTCAAGGGCAGTTGTAGCATTAGTGTTTCCTGAGGGGTTTATTTTGAAAGTTGAAATTGTGTCCTTGAAAATCATCAGTATCAATCACCAAACTATAAACTATCTGATGAGTAATTAAGAGATAATTAATATAGGGTTAACAAAAGAAATGTCAACACTGTGCAACACTCAACATCACTATTTTTGCATTACGAACAAGTTGCTTCAGAAACATTCAAACTTTGAAGAGGTATATCTTGACAACGGTAAAAGATATTGACATAATTCCAACGGATTCTTACTTAGGAGACTTTGCTCAGTAACTACCAAGTAAATTCAGTGTTTTCTGCTGACATGTCACACTACCTTTAATTCTTTTTGACTTTAACATTGCAACAAATTTCAAAAGTCATTTCGAAAGTCCAAAACCAAGTACGTGTTAATGGAGAGCTGATGGCTCTTTATGGTCTACGTGAAGATTAGAGTTGTTGCGACTTCTTTCGAAAGATTTTTCCCAATATTTAAGGGAGCCAACCTGCAATAAAACCTTCGATCACTTAAACGTTAATTTGAAAAGTTTAGACGATCCCCCAAACACTCGCCGAAGCTTCCATGCAAAAAGCTGTCAGGTTATTATGCATTTATGCCAAATCGATTTACCATAGCCATGTCCTTACAGAGATTTTGTTAGTTGAGCTCATTTTTTTCCTATCTAAATCCAGGATTATTTTACTTACTCAAAGACGGTCGTCCGTTTTCAATCCCATAATTTCCTCAAAATTACTTTGATTGACTTACATTTTAGCAACAAAGATAGTACTTCATTTGGTCAACTTTTCTATCAAATTGGTAAAACAAAACAAGGAATTTGAACTTTCCATTAGTTGTTTCCTCCTAGAGGATATTTTGGTAGGGATATGGCGTATCGTACATTGAGATGCAGGCGAAGATAAAACTAGGGGGGGGGGGGGTTAAGTGCTATTGGCCACCAACGATTTTGAAACGGTCATTTAATACATATGTGTCACGATCACGGTCACCCTTACAAGTCAGACGTGCTCCGCATTACCACTGGAGTAGGTAAAAAAGGCCAGTGAGCCACAACTGTCAACTTCATTTATATCAAACAAAGCTGTATAAAGGTGCATAATGTCATCACGTGATCGTCGCTGGTTACGAACACCTTATAACCAGTCGAGATCAAGGTTGCTTATGTGGAAAAACTTCCACCTTGATGGCTTGAGTGTCAACCAAGACCTGCAGAGTCTTGAGGCGTCGGTTAGCGTAGTGAATTCTATTCCAGCTGCACTTAACCAATGTGATACACATGGGTGAAAATACCACTCGATTTACGTGACTTTTTCTCCGGGTAATCTGGCTTTCTTCCCACATGGCATTATGTTTGCCACCAAAATCGTTTTTTCAGCCGACGAAGTCGATAACGAGTCACACTGAAGCACCCTCGAGTGGAACGGTTAAGTATCGTTTAATCCCTCAATACTGAGGTAAAAAACCTTTTAATTCACGGATACATTTTCTCAATTCTGATCAATTTTCACTTCAGAAACGTTTGTCTTTTTATATGCTTGTGTGCACCTAATTGCATCTAAGGACCTTTTGGAAAAGAAAAAGCAATCCTACCAAGCGTCATTATAATTGCCACTGACATCGATTGTTCAGCCGATGAAGTAAGTTGCGCGTAGCACTAAAGCACCCTCGGGTGGGTAGCAAATGATTGTTTAGTCCTCAAACACCGAGGAAAAAAGTTTTTTCACGACTAAATTGTCCTCAATTTTGATCAACTTTCCTTGCAGAAAATTCTATCTTGCTAGAGTGCACCAAATTGCATTTTAGGACCTTTTAAAATGCAAAATATCCCCTCCCTCATACCCATCCTCTCCTACCCCTTCCCCCGGCCGACGATCACCCATCGGACCCCCTCTGGAAAATATCCTGGATAAAAGCCCATTATTAGAGGGCAATGAATAAACAAATACAGACTTGGTAAAGTTTAAAAGAACCAATGTCTTGGTCAACGGGGACTTATAATGAGATATTATTCGATAAATAGATAAGACAGAGAAAACACTCTTGAAAGGTGCCAAGACTCACGGCAGAGGCGCTTCATTTGGTAAATGTTTCCTGTATTGACATGCGGATTCTTAAATTTTTTTAAAAAATGTCCGGATTTGTATGTATTTCATACATGATTTGACAGTTCGTATAAAACAATAAGCACGTTTTTGCATCTAGAAACCTTTGAAAACCAAAGGAATGTGAAAGAAGATGGGAAACTGCTCCTCTTAGAACTTTCCCAAGGTGCACTTATGACACGGTCTCTGTTCTCGTTTTCAGAAAAAACATAACACTATTTTGGTAGCTATTATTAAATTTATCCTGTCGTGGGTCACTTTCTCTGAAGAGCTGTCGCGCTAGATCCTTCGTTTCCACGTTAAAAAAATAATTTGTTATTCGCCTCTTTCTGGTTACATACGGTCAATTCGAAAATTTAAAAAAGAAGTTCAACAAAATAAAGGTATCTGATATGGTAAAACACCTTAAAACACATTAAGTTGGTTCATTGAATTCACCTCATGTTGTCATATGCCCTTAAGTTTCCTTCACGTACGAATGTCAGTCAAACGTAGGCAATCCCATGCACACAAACTATGCATCTTGCTAGCCTCTGTCGAGCCTTTCTGGCGGAAGTTTCTTTCACCTCCCTCTGGCTGTTACCTCTACTGTCATACTCACCCTGTATGCGCATAATGCCACAGAATTGTAGTGGCCGTGGCTCACTAAAAATGATACAGTTATAGGTAAGGATACGGTAAACACGTACTTTTCGAATCGAAATGAATAAGGAGGGAAAGCAAATGGCAGAAAAGCCTTGACAAAGGCTATGCATCTTGCAAAAATTTGTTTCATGACTGAAAATTTAACATTCTATTCGGATTTCAAATAAATGTGAACAGACACTTTTTCAGATCACACATCACGCAACCGTTACAAGCAAGTTTTCATAAATATTATAACTTATTATACTAGTTACTAGCATCGTCACGCGATAGTCGGCTTTACGTAAAATATAGATACACAATTTGGATAGGCTATACACCCTAACTGTCACCACCCTCCCAGAATGTACACTTTCTATGATATTGAGTCTTGTAGATTTCCGCAAAACGAACCATTCTTGGGTAATAATATTTTGTTCAGGAAGTGTTACCAATGGGGATAGGTAACAAATTATAGGAGGTAAGGGGTGCCATGGTAGATAAGATTCAACGACACACAAACACAAATGTGTTATATGGTGTCATACTATACAGTTCAAGTCCTAACGTTTAGTCGCCTCTTACGACAGATGGGGAATGCCCGGGCATAATCTACAACCCCCAGTCCACAGGGGGGGGGGGGGCAATGGTACAAAACCACTGTAGCAAGATCTTCTATATACGCTCACCAAGATATGATAGGATTGCACGTCTTTCACCAGGAGTTTTAGACAGATGTGCTGTATGGGCCAAAAGTAGAGTCTGGAAATGTTTGGAGTGATTCATCTAATCTTAACAATTATCGTCATTGAATATCGTAAAACTGCAGCTAGGATTTCGGTGCTCGACCTGTTATTTTACAGTTGTGAATTTTGTTTTTGAACACTAAAATTGCCTTCAAGTGCAGTATTCATGGGATAAATGGTTGCATACATGCTGTCATTAATAGATATACCGTAGCCGTCTAATGCAAAACTGTAAATTAACGTTCCCTTCCTAAAATCCTAGCTTCCAGTGTTTTCACTGTAAAATTACAATTCTTTCTTTACAGTATAAATTTTCAACCAAGAATTTATTAGCCACGTTATTTAGTAAAATAGACTACGAGTTTATTTTAGAGTTTTATTACAGAATGCAACTTCAAGTGGTCCGGTTTCAACGCTGTTCCACTTTGCTCGATCATGTCAGATGGCAGGGAGTTGTTATCAACGCTGTGGTCAGTGACCCAGCACTGTAACTGTTCAAAGTAAATATTGCAAGCAGCACGTCTCTGGACTTTCTCGTTCATTCATTCATTCATTTTTTTTTCCTTCACTACATTGCACAATTTTACGAAATAGAAGAACGTTAAGGCAACAAAAACAGACTTGACAAAGAAGTAGAAGGAAGTGAGCTACAAAACCCTATTAGGCTTAACGAAAAGGCAGAACACTCCCTTGAAAAAGAGCAAAATAAGCATTCAAAAACAAAGCTAGAACTAAAGCTATTTAGGAGAGGTGTCAAACAAAATGAATACAATATACCAATTGAGAGGACACAAATCGATTCTACATGCGTTGAGCACTATAGACGAAATGAGTAGAAACCAGCTACTCTCCCACCCAGCGCCCCACTCCACCCTACCCTACCTACACTAAAACCTAAACCATGTCTCTAAAGCCTAGCAAACCCCAAAATCACGAAGGACATGCATTTCAGAGAAAAAACTTAATACATTCCGATAAAATATTGTTGTAAGTTCCTCTTAAAACTGAAAATAGACCGTTTCTGTTTAAAAAACAATCTGGAACTATAACCGCTTGGTCAGACGGTAGTGCGGGCACTTAAATGAAAAGCCTTACAGTCAGGGATGTGCAGGTAATCGGATTGTCTGGTGCGGCTGAATTAGTGACAAAAATTGTTAGTAAGATTGTGACAATTGATTGTTTTGAGATCTGTAAACAAACTTGGCCAGATTCAGGCTAATGACGTCAGCGAATTTAAAATGATATGATCATAGTATCCTGAGAGGGTAGTGATGTCTAATAGCTCTCTTTTGAAGACTAATCAGCTTATTTGAGTATTTTTGACTGTCACCTGACCAGAATATTGTCAGATGAGGTATAATTAATGTGTGCAATCAGTGGAGTAGCCACGGGGGAAGCCTAGCCCCCAGATGTTTTGCGACATGGAAAAATAATTGAAAAAAAATAAAATGTTTGAACGGAAATATAAACTTTGAAGTATTTCCTTCAAAACAGTAAATAAATAAAATGCGTAAAAATTAAAAAAAAAAAGAACATGGATGAATGTGTGTAAAACACATTTTGTGCGCACGTTTGAAATCAAGTAATAACTTCAAAATGCCTACTTTCACTAAATTGGATACCGTTTGTGATCTGCACTGTCGTTTATTGCATTTCACTTCGAAGATGAAACGAAAGTCTCGACGACAAACTTTAAAGTGACTTTGTTAGGTTAAGACCCTTTCTGCCTTTCGGATGGCTGATTGACTTACTGAAAATAAGGCAATCGTACACTGGAGACCACTCTTACACAACCATTCCTATACTTTATCATACACAAAATATGCCGCAGGCAGGTAAGGGTAAGGTACTGCCTTCGGATAATTCTTCCCTTCCATCCTTCACAAGTAGGCCTATGTCGTGCCTCACTCCTGCCCATGACAAGTGCCACTGTAGGACGATTTTTTTCGACAAGTCCTCTTTTAACTAGTTGGCACTGGCGTCCGGGGGATTTGTAAAATGTCCACAAGGTCCGGATTTCATGTGTCTCCCACATGATCCATACTTCTGCTTTGCGGTTCAATTATTTTGAAGATTTATTCGTATGTATTACCATTTTTAATAGATTGATTTTTTATTCTCATTATTTGAGAAGTCGCAGACATGAGATTCTTATTTCAAGGCTGGGCCACTTAAAACACATGCAAAGTGCCGTTTCCGGCCATCTGGAGGGGTTTTAAAGCCCAAACTTTTCTCCGCGCCAACTGATGGTGGCGCTCCACTTAGATAGTCTTGCCGTGCCTGACCCTCGGAGGTACAAGGCCCCCACTTGTTACCTAGCCCCCCCCCCCCCCCAAAAAAAAGATCCCATCCTGGCTACGCCACTGTCAACAATTTTGACTTTCTCGTTGTACAACTCACATAACCTGCTTTATTTACCTTTAAAATTAAAAATATTTTTATGACATTGAACATTTCCACTTTGCTTGAATAGCTTGCTGCGCGAAGAGGGCTTAATTAATTACATCACCACATAAGAGCTAGAGTGCTTCCTCACCTTGTTACGAGGTGCAGTAACTTTCAGAAAAACAAAGAAATACAAAGATTGTAGGCCTAATTTGAGTAGTAAAACAAAATGACATCACAAATTATTGTCCAGTGTACCATTTTAATTGGAGTGAATTAACTTTTTTAGAAATTGGGTGTCCCTACATGCAATCTGCTCGACTTGAACCAATTGGGTAGAAACTGGGCCGTAAAAGTCAATCTAACCTTACCCACATGCAATCTGGTGCCAGATATGCTCTTTATTGCAGTGAAGTAAAATCTGCGTTACTTTATTACGTATTTTTAGGATCTAAAAATGGCTCCCTTGAGGGGGAACTTAGTGGAATTCTAAGGGAAAAAGCCCCCTCACTCCTCATCCCCTTCCTGGCCTTGCTCCACTCAAACCCCTAAGCTGCATTGCCACAGTCCCCAGTAAATTCAGTACGGTACCAAGATACCGTGCAATGGGATTGAACATAACAAAGAACCCTGTGAAGAAGGATGTTGGAGGGGTATATATGTATAATTATAGACAAATGCAGAGCTGTGTTTAGTGACTGTAGCCAGCCTATAGTGGGGTCTATATTAGTCTTAAATCGTCATTTGTTGTCTACTTGAATTTAAAACCCTTATATTCAGTGAAATTGAATGAATCAAGACCCAGTTTAGTGTACAACAATCCACTATACAGGTAAGCAAGGAAATTGGAAGAAATAATGGTGATAAACCCCAGTTAATTGTGGCGGACTGAAATGAGACCATTACTCGCTGTCCGGATTCTACCCCGCCCATTACACTATGTACAGTCTCTTGATTCGTCTATATATACAGTGTTGCATGTGTAGCGCTACCCCCTCTACATACACATCATCTAAAAGTGAATTCCGCCATCTGACAGAGTTTGCTCTGATAGCAGAAGTCGCGATTTACAGATAATCGGGAACAAAGCAGACGACGCGTAGTCTTGCGCCAATGACGTGAACTACGATTTCATACGAACGTATTTTCTCGATTGCAGTAGAATTGCTTTTGGAATTGATCCAGGATCACATTGTGGGTGGTGTGGGGTGAGGAATAATGCACGTAAACAATGCATCTAGTACAGTAGCGCTAGCGCAGCCTTTCCAGGCATAGAATTCCGTGGGTACGAACTATCGTCCTCGCAAATAAGTGGTAACCGTCTTCTTGAGACGAATCTTCATGACTGAGTGAGAAAGAGAAAACATCAGCGTTACACTGAGGGAAAGTGTTTTAACGTATGATTCATATGAACATGATGTTCAAGTCATGGAGACAACGAGAGTAGTAATCACCTTGACTGTGTTAGGAATATGGAAAACCGATTTCTGCGGTAAGTTAGGCTAGCCTAGCCGACACTTAATTTTTGTGTTTGTGAACTTAGGCCTAGACAAGGCTAGGCCAAACTTATGCCTACATGACCATGGAATGAGCTTCCCAGACCACTAACGTTAACGTTAGAGTTTTAAGGCCTGTGTACATTGGACACATATCAGGAAACATGTCGCAACATGTTGCCAAAACACCTTGTGTCCAAACATAATGCCAGTGCATGACATGGCACCACATCACACAAGTGGCAGCTTAATTGTGTCCTGGTCCAGGACATGTGTTTATTGTACAGGGGCAAAACTTTTGTACATTGTGTCCAGTTGTGTGGAAACATTTGAATTAATTACATGGGCAGACTGGAGGATGTTCAGTTGCAGACTTGAAGAGGCCTAGCCTAGGCTAATAGGTTGCCATAACTCACCCTTACACTACAGCCGAAATTAGGGCAACTGAAATGAAAATCAGACAGGTTGGATAATTTTTGTTCCTTGCGGAAGGTGTGTGACCTCGCTTTTGCTTGTAAACATGATCTCAAGAAGAGTAAATACGGTAACCTCATATTTGGTTCGTGGGTTATCAATATTGAGTAGGCTAGGTAATGCCTATTGTTTCTGGTGGACTGAAGTAAAAGGTCATTTGAGGTCACCAGAGGTCATATGGTAAAGACCTTGGGAATTCTTCAAGAATTTGGAAAATTTCTTGTAAACATGATATCTCAAGTTGGACTGACAAAATATGTCTCCTGGATTTCATACTTAGCATGTTCATTGGCCATACCAAGTAGATGAACTTTATTGCTTTTGGTTGAGGTCAAAGGTCATTTGGGGTTACCAGAAGTCAAATGGTAAAAACTAGTGAATCCAAACTTGAACTGGAACCATACTTGAAAAAAAATTTAAACTTTGAACTTTTTATCGAGTTGACTGACACTAGCTATATAACACATTCATGTTGGTGTGTTGTGAAATCTCGTCTTACTAATACTAAATAGATGGTTCCTGTCAATTTTTGTGGATTTTAAAGGTTATTGTGGCTCAAGCAGAGGTCAACAGGTTTAAAATCTTGCAAACTTGATATCTTAAGAACGTTAGCCATGAGGAATCTCATGCTTAGCATGTGCATTGCCCACATTTCATAGATGAAGTCTGTCATTTTGGGTGGAGTTATCAGAGTTCAGAACTCAAAACCAGTTTGCAAACATACTATCAATGAGGTTAACCACCTGTGATGGAATGGATCTCATACATGTTTCAGTATTTGCATTTCCCATATTGAGAAGGCAATCACTATTGATTTTGATCATTAAGAAGCAGTGTCACATTGTAAAAACCTAGACTAAGTTACATTTTAGTGGCAAGGAATCAGTAATGGATTTCTGGTCTTTTCATACTAGAATGCCTGAAAAATAAAAACACACCTTGTAACATGAGATTTTTTCAAAAGATGGTAGTTAGCAAAATCATTTAATCAAGTCAGGCAGTCACAGAGGCAGTTCAATCAATTCAACCTAATTTCATCAATTTGGCCAAATACAGTGCATTGTAACGGTTTGTTATTAGGCTCAATCCATAAACTAGGGGTCCAATGGGGTTTTTACTGACTTTGTCAATATAATGCTATATTTCAAAAACAAAGAATGCATCAGACCAGTGCCTCAGTTATTTTATTATCCTTTACCAACTTGGCTATCTATATATAAACTGAATATCCAAAGTTAAGTACTTTTTAGAAAATAGACTTCTTTGCTTTCCTGTCCCCCCTCATTTTGGAGTAATGGCTGTGACATACAGATATACAAATTTGAATAATCAGCAAAACATACTTGCTCATGGGTCATGGTAAGTGTATCACCAAAAATCAACATTTCTAAAAATATGAGCATTAGCGCTCCACCCAATTTTCCAAGTGATACTATTGAAAACAACCTGGCGGACATAACTTTTTGGTGTCCCCCTAGTTATGTTGGTTTTATAATGTATATTCCATCATTTCTACAAATATAATCAATCTCAGGTAACCATAGTTTTCTTGATACAAAAAATAGGTCAAACTCTTTTAGATAGTAGCTCATTTGCAAAGAAAAAATGAAAACAAAAGATTTTCTTGGTAAAATTCGATATGTGCAGAATTTTGGTGTCCCCCTTAGTGAGTTATGTTGGTAAACTTTGATGTTTCCCCAATCGCACAAACTAATTAATTTTGGGGTGAAGAAAGGTACATGAATGGAAGGTCCCAGAATATTACCAAAAAAGTTAATCCCATGGTTTGAGAATCTTGTATTCATTCCTAATGAATGTTTGATTTTTTGGTGTCCCCCCTTCCTGTCAGAGTTATGTCTGCCATAAGCAAACGAAAAATTTATGAAAATGGATCTTATTATTACAGTATACTGTAACTGCAAACAGTTGTTTTTGTTGTATTTGAAAGTTTCCAGCTCAACTTAACATTTAAAAATCAAACTGGCACTTTGAATGTTAGGTGTTATGGGGACACCAAATCTTGGTGTCCCTGTTACAGATATAAGGGAGTGTAATATCTTGCTTATATTACATATGTCCATGAAAGGACAATCAATAAGATTTCAAATGTTACGTCTAACAATCTTAGGGTATCAAAGAGGAAAATTTGAATACTTAAACATCATTAATTGGTAAAAATCAGTCAATATTGTACAAAAATATGTAAATGTGTAGACATTTTGGCAACTGAAAATTTTTGAGAAAAATAAAACTGACTTTTCTAATTTTTGGAGTATTTTTTCAAACTTTTACCATGTTCTTGTCACAATGGGTACTAAAACACATTCAAATAGGAATTTTCAACCATTTCAGATTTTCATCATTCTTGTGGGAGAAGGTTAAAGACTATTCTGGTGTCCCCGTTATGTTGGTCAATTTACTGGCCAAGTTTATGTATGAATGAGTCTCCTCATGCATATAATGCTCAATGCAAAAATATTTGTATTTTTTATAACTGTTGTTAATACTCTATCATGAGTGTAAATTTCAATCAGATGAAATGATTTTTAAATTTTGACCTCATGTCACACTATTGGACCCCAAGTTTATGGATTGAGCCATTAGTAAAATAAGACAATGCAAGAAGAGAACCAGCCTGGACTCAACAAATTATATGTGATGCCACTCCAGCACAGGTTTAGCTCAAACTACCCATCGTTTGTGGCAATTTGCCATATGAAGCCTAAGGTGATGTACAGTAATACATAGAGCTGCAGTGACTTTGTACTCTAGGTGAGATGCTTATGGAGTACAGCAAATATCTTCCATAAAAATGTTATAAGTTTTGCAAGTGCCATATGGGGCTAGGGGAAAGGCAGTAATTTACTGTTTTATGGAAAACTGAAAAAAAAATAAAAATTTAGGAGGAGGGAAACTACAAATTTAAATTATTAATCACAAAGCAACTAATAACAGCTGTCATGTGACTCAATTCAATTCAATTTACAACCCATCATATACACAGTAATTTCTGTTAATTTCTATTTTCCTGGCGGTAATGACCCCATGTGCAGGCAGCTATGTTTTTGATCTGTAGGCAAACACAATATGGGAAGTATCTATCTATATATAGGAAGCTCATCCCTAATAATTTATCGAAGAAAGCTTCAGTAAATGTGGAATGGGCTTTTGCTGTGAAAAGTTGATATAAACTCAGCGCAAAATCCCAACATTTTTGCCACATGTATGCTAACATCAACGAACATGACTTACCACAGCATTTTAGACTTATACTTTCTTGTATAAAAGTGATGATGCTCTTTGGAAATGTTGATTTTTATTGATGTTCTGAACATGACGTCATTTTCGGTTAAATGGTTAACCGCCTGCTAATATAATGGGTTAAATGGATAGTGAATTAACCAAAGATGCATAGCCCTAAAATATCAGAACCCTACTTACATTGGACAATCACAGTTAGGCAGGATTTTGTTCATTAATTGGCCAACTATCCTACTATGAATGAAAAGTGCATTACAAAATTTGGAAAATTCCCACTAATTTGTATTTGGGAGGTTCTCACCAAATTAATGATCAGGAGAACACCCTGCTTCCATACTGGTTGGATGTTGCAGAGTGCTCAACATAATATTGTTATTTTTAGTTACTTTGTATGCGGCTACATGCTGCGATATGTGTGATGGTCCATGCGTTCACTGCACTTTTCAACACCTTATTTTAAAGTTTTCATGGGCATCACATGCATGCACTGTAAAGTGATGAATATATGATGAAAGTTGCTGTATGAATTACAAAACAGAATTTGACTTAACAAAGTGAAACTTCCTGCAAATTATATGAAACATGGATTACAAAGTGATATTGGACATTCCAAAACATGTCAGAAAAAAATACCTGTGGAGCAATCTCGTCAGGAACTTTCTCACTACTAATTATATGCCCATTTAAAGGGACAATCCTCTCATCCCAGACTACACTTCTAGTATAGGGTAACAGAAACTCTCAATTGACTCAGCTTTTTGATTGAATGCTAATTCAAACAATGCAGAGTACCAAAGCTTATATTTCACAGCATGAACTGTTCTGAGAGTGTTTTGATAATACACCTTGAGCTTTCTATACTCACCCTGAAGCAATAAAATGAGATTGTGTCTGAATGAGAGTGAATTTCAGACAATTGTGGGAGGGGCTTAATTAAGAAGGTTGGGAGAATTGGTACTGTTTGGGATGAGAAAATTGGGCCTTTAAGCATTTGAAAATGACCATGATGGTTGACATTTGATAGCAGTTTATCTCAGAATACACTGAAAGGGGGTGTAGCCCTTCAGTGCACTTTAAGTAATTTGATTCCCTTTTTGCCAGCACTTATTTCAGGATTTGTTGTAAGTTGTTATTTGAACCCCAAACTTGTTGGGCTTCTATTGCACCAGAATGGTAATCAAATCTGCTGCTCATTGAAGCATCTAATAGGAGTAATGAACCAGTGGTCAGGTACTATAATTGGGAACTGCAGTTTTTTCCTAAAAACTGTGGTAGCCATGACGGATCTCCTTAAAGGCTAATATCCCGTAATGACAGTAAATTACTGTCTTTAGGCTAAGCCATTAAAGCTTCAGAAATTTGAAGTGCAGTATCGCACTCAGGCATGTACCCTAGGAGGGGACAAAGGGAGGAAACTGCCTCCTCCTTGAACATTTGGTATTTTGTGATATTTTGCATTTTCTTTCTCACTTTAATGCAACTGAACTAAAAGGTCTTAAAATTTCCATTATTTCGAACAAGCTAAGTGAAATTTTGTGCCAAATTTTTTTTGCCTGCTTCACACCAATTTCAGTGGCACTATAAGTTTAGATAGTCTGTTCACTAATTTTGCATTCTCCTTAACAAATTTTGGGCTCTGTATCTGTAAGTTATCAATGGTTTTAATGCTGCGTTTTGGATCATCTGATGTGAACCATAATTTCCCTTCCGCACCCATATTACTCTAAATTTACGCTATGTATCTGTTGCTGATTACACATTTTTAAGTAGCAGTAGCATTTAAATTTAAAGATCACCCCAAATTGGTTTAGTAGACTAAAGTTTTTTCTGATATGTTCTTGAGAGTCAATATGACTATACTTCTGTCATTAAATTATGAAATTTAGGAAGACAGTGCATTGGTTTAATACCCAAAAGAGCAGTACTTTATGCATTTATTAGCCTTGAAACGTTAAGCAAGATACTTGAAAGCAAAATAAGACCAAATTTCTGTGGAATCTGATCATCAGATCAGGGTTTCATTTGCTCTTTAATTCTGCTAAGGTTTATTGCTAACTTCCTTTGAGTTACCCCCAGGACACTGTGTAGCGAAGATATTTTTACAAGACAATGTGTGCATCTTTGGTGGATTCATACGGCTTTTTAAAATTTCAGGAGATTAGAGAGTATCATTTGATTAGAAAAGATTTCCTGCTATTCTGCGTGATTTTCTTTTTATTGATTGTGCATGTAAATGCCATCTAAGGGATCCAAGTGAAGCTATTAACATGCAATTATGTTGCCTTGTGACAAACAGAACATTACAAAATAAGAAGAAAAAAGAAACCGGAGATTGACAGTTGAGAAACTAAAGCACCAGATGTGAATAAAACATGAGGAGGGTCTTTGGCAGTAATCTAACTGTCGTATTACTTTAAAACTCTGAAGTCTGTAGAAGCAACTAAAACAAAATAGAAATAAAAATAAATTGAAGAAAAAAAGCATTTATCTCTCTAAATTTAGTGAATATTTTTTCTCTCCAAACTGCATTCCATGCTAAATTTTTTGGGCCTATGTAGAAAATTTAGTGGACAAAAGAAGAGATAGGGGAGTGCCTTCCAACTTTTCAGAAATAGCACAAATCCTAAATTTATTTGAAGGATATAATCCAGAGCTTGAAGCAAGAAAACAGGGGTTCAATACAACCTAGGCCTAGATTGTTTGCCCTTTAACATAGAAATGAATTTTCCAAAACTTCTTCACATGGAGGTCCAAGAGTGAATTCCTAAAAATATCTATAATGAACTGTTCATTTACTTTTAAGTGTTATGCAAAGAGCTTACCTCTTTCCTGCATGATTACGAGACGCAATCCCAAAATTTGGAGTCCTTACAATCTGCACAGATTTTTACTGAGCAGTGAATTAATAGGGGAAGTCCCACAATGAGTAGATAATTTTAGGTGTTTAAGAAGGATATCAGGGCAGTTGATACTGAGATTCCTGTAACAGTTGAAAAAGAAGGATGTGTTTCTTATTAGCTCTATCCTGTTGCTCTTGTGGAGCAGTAGAAAATTCACCTCACTACACTGTTGCACTGCTTGAGTTGATCACTTTGTTTTAATGGATGTTTACTTCAGGCACTGTACTTGCTAAGGGAAACATTTCCACCATTTTGTTTGCTCTACAGAAACTTCATTTGGAAACTATTTTTGAAAGGAATTGTTGATGTTTAGAAAGTTGGTTGATAACAGTGTATAGAGAATTGTGACATAAATATCAGTTTCAGGTTGAAAAATTGGAAAGTTGGCTTTAGAATATAACTGCTTGGAATAGCAATTCATAATCTGTTGGAACATTTTTGTTACAATGGCTCGAGTTGGTTGGTTTGAAATTTTAAATTCAGCAATGGAGTCAGAATATGAATCTCATGAGAGAGATATCGATGACATGTCAGGTAATTTTTTCATTTTATGATCTTACACCCTGTGCACCTGATCATGTGATACCATGGTTGAGTTAACGAGAACTTTTTGATATTTCCATAGAACTTTAAAATTCTTAAAGGCCAAACCTCCTCACACATCAGACAGTTCCATCCTCCTAACCTACTTACTTAAGCCCCTCCCACAATTTTCTAATTTAAACAGAATCTTCATCTAAAAATAATCTCAGTTAATAGCTTCAAAATGAGTTTGCAGTATCTAATGTGCATTTCTGAGCACAGTATATGCTTTGTAATATGAGCTACAGAAGGCTGCATTTTTTATTCCTTGCCGAAGGCAGGCAAGGAATCTATGCGATGGTGATGTCGTGTGTATGTGTGTGTGTGTGTGTGTATGTGTGTGTGTATGTGTGTATGTGACGCTTTGGCTTGTAAACACAATATCTCAAGAAGGGTAAGTGTGACTAACCTCGTATTTGGTGTGTAGGTTGGTCATATTAAGTAGATGATCCTTATTGATTTTGGTGGAGATCAAAGGTCATTTGGGGTCACGAGAGGTCAAAAGGTCAAAAATTCATAAACACGATATCTCAAGAACGGTACATGTGACTGTGCTCATATTTGGTGTGTGAGTTGGTCATATTGAGTATATGATTCCAATCGATTTTCGTGGAGGTCAAAGGTCATTTGGGGTCTCGGGAGGTCAATAGGTAAATTCCTTAGAAATTGCTTGTAAACATGGTATCTCAAGAAGGGTAAGTGTGACTAATCTCATATTTGGTGTGTGCATTGGCCATATTAAGTAGATGATCCCTATCAATTTTCATGGAGATCAAAGGTCATTTCCTGTCACCAGAGGTCAAAAGGTCAAAACTTCGTAAACATGATATCTTGAGAACGGTACATGTGACTAATCTCACATTTGGTGTGTGAGTTGGTCATATTGAGTAGATGGTCTCTATTATTTTTGGTGAAGATCAAAGGTCATTTGGCGTCACAAGAGGTCAAAAGGTCAAAACTTCGTAAACACGATAACTCGAGAACGGTACATGTGACTATACTCATATTTGGTGTGTGGGTTGGTCATATTGAGTAGATGATCCCTATTGTTTTTGGTGGAGATCAAAGGTCATTTGGGGTCACGAGAGGTCAAAAGGTCAAAACTTCATAAACACAATATCTCGAGAACGGTACATGTGACTACACTCATATTTGGTGTGTGGGTTGGTCATATTGAGTATATGATTCCTATCGATTTTCGTGGAGGTCAAAGGTCATTTGGGGTCTCGAGAGGTCAATAGGTATATTCCTTAGAAATTGCTTGTAAACACGGTATCTCAAGAAGGGTAAGCATGACTAATCTCATATTTGGTGTGTGCATTGGCCATATTGAATAGATGATCCCTATCGATTTTCGTGGTGATCAAAGGTCATTTCCTGTCACCAGAGGTCAAAAGGTCAAAACTTCGTAAACATGATATCTTGAGAACAGTACATGTGACTAATCTCATATTTGGTGTGTGAGTTGGTCGTATTGAGTAGATAGTCCCTATTATTTTTGGTGAAGATCAAAGGTCATTTGGGGTCACAAGAGGTCAAAAGGTCAAAACTTCGTAAACACGATAACTCGAGAACGGTACATGTGACTAGTCTCATATTTGGTGTGTGCATTGGCCATATTGAGTAGATGATCCCTATCGATTTTCGTGGAGGTCAAAGGTCATTTGGGGTCACAAGAGGTCAAAAGGTCAAAATTTCGTAAACACGATATCTCAAGAACGGTATATGTGACTATGCTCATATGTGGCGAGTGTGTTGGCCATATTGAGTAGATGTTCCCTATTGTTTTTGGTGGAGGTCAAAGGTCATTTGGGGTCTCGAGAGGTCAATAGGTATATTCCTTAGAAATTGCTTGTAAACACGGTATCTCAAGAAGGGTAAGCATGACTAATCTCATATTTGGTGTGTGCATTGGCCATATTGAATAGATGATCCCTATCGATTTTCGTGGAGATCAAAGGTCATTTCCTGTCACCAGAGGTCAAAAGGTCAAAACTTCGTAAACATGATATCTTGAGAACGGTACATGTGACTAATCTCATATTTGGTGTGTGAGTTGGTCGTATTGAGTAGATAGTCCCTATTATTTTTGGTGAAGATCAAAGGTCATTTGGGGTCACAAGAGGTCAAAAGGTCAAAACTTCGTAAACACGATAACTCGAGAACGGTACATGTGACTAGTCTCATATTTGGTGTGTGCATTGGCCATATTGAGTAGATGATCCCTATCGATTTTCGTGGAGGTCAAAGGTCATTTGGGGTCACAAGAGGTCAAAAGGTCAAAATTTCGTAAACACGGTATCATCCCAAGAACGGTACATGTGCCTGTGCTCACATTTAGTGTGTGGACTGGTCATATTTATTAGATGATCCCTATTGATTTTCCCAAAGGTCAAAGTTCATTTGGAGTCAGCATGTTCAAAGCCTGACAAGCTTTCCTGCACAGTCTTTCAAGAAAGGTCACTTGTAGGGTCCTGTAACTTGTCATGTAGATGGCACATAGTGAATACATGGTCCCAGAAGTTTTTGGTGGAGGTCAAATGTCATTTGGGTTCATGAAGGGCAAGGGGGATCTCAGTGTAGGAAGATTGGATGCCTTGCATGTGTACTTTGTGCACACATTATGGAGCCCTGTTAATTGAAAAACATTGCAAAGCAATGTCAATGTGAAAAAAGGCCTTACATTTCAGCAGCAAGGAATCACTAAGCCTTTTGGCTTTCTGGTTTAATTTTCTGTCAGTCAAAGAGCTGCCAATTGAAAACTTTTGTGGACTACTATGAAAATTGTAATTTGGGGCAAGAGTTGACTGCCTTTAAAGGTAAAGTACAGTCCCCCAAACTTATTTTGAAGAACAAGCTAAATAGCACAGGATTTTCATCCTGTTTCACTTCAAAGTATCTTTCATTACCATTTTATGATTTAACTATTGCACATTCAAGGTAAACCAAGCAGTTATTTCTGGTAAATTTCACATTTGAAGAGAAAAAACATTGTGACATGACTCCCAACAGCCAATCATGAAACTGGACAGTCTACTACTGTACACTACTTCAATTTGGGATGACTGCTCTTGCCCTTTAAATTCAAAACACTTGTTTTTATTTTTGAGATGTTCATATTATTAACTTGAAGGTGTAACCATTGCTTTAACATTGAAAAGTGATGAGATTCACAGTCATGTCATCACATTTGGCTATTAAGTCTATTAGATTATCTGGTTGTCCAGGAGATTGTAGACCTTGTAGCTCAGAGCTAGATTCTGATTGTATGCCTCTTGGCATATTGGAAGATTTTGTGTAGGTTCAGGGAATAATTTATCCGGTATTGCATCGCATTTTTCTACACAAAATGGACAAATTGCTGTCATGCCGCTAGAATTCAATAGGGTCGTTTAGCCAAACTTCCCCGGGAAAAGGCCATTTTCTCAGGTGAAATATATAGATGTCTTATGTCGCCTGATGGCTAAAACCTCCCATTGAATTCTAGCCTCATGACAAAAACAAAATTGTGTAGCAGATTTTCTACATGATTTTGTGATGGAAGAGCCCTGAAACAGCAAAATTGCTATGTAAAATTTGAATACTAAATTATTTCCTGAGGTTGACAGCCTAATTGAGACAGACAGGTTGGAGCTTCACATGACAAACTTATAGGGACAATCCTCTCACCCCAAACTACACTTCTAATATAGGGTAACAGAAACTCTCAATTGGCTCTGCTTTTTGATTGACTGCTAATTAGTCAAACAATGCAGGGTACCAAAACTTAAATTACACAGCACAAACTGTTCTGATAGTGTTTTGATATGCATTGAGCTTTCTATATTCACCCTGAAGCAATAAAATGAGATTGTGTCTGGAAGAGGGTGAATTTCAGACAATTGTGGGAGGGGCTTAATTAAAGAGGTTAGGAGAATTGGTACTGTTTGGGATGAGAAAATTGGGCCTTTAAACAAAATGTAGAGTACTTTCCTGCTTGATCTCAAGCAGAGGGTCAGATCCAGATCTGATCTACCTGTCAAGATCAAATTTGTTGTGTAAAAGCTTTTGCACACAGGATATTATCAGATTTTGGTCCACTCAGGGGAAGGGGGGGGATCAAATTGCTCGCGGGAAATTATAAACTGTTTTGGAAAGTTCCGAGGATCAAGGTGACCCATGGCCAAGATCAACATGACAAATCACAGCATCCTGTTTCTATGCACGAAATACCATTCTACAAATGGAGCTGCTTACAGTCTTCATTATCAGTAAATGCACATTTCATTAACACAAAATAATACACCAAAGGCAATAGGGGTTTGGTTTGAGCCTGGTCTATCTTCAGTAGCCAAGGATTTTTTCAAGCTGCACTTTTCGTTGACCGCTTTAATTAAAGAAGGCTGTTGTTTCAAAAGGTGTGATTGGAATAGTTTTCGATGTTTTTAGTCCGAACCATGTTATACACTCAATGACAAATGAATCTCAGTAACTTTGAGCAATGACAAAAAGGGGACTAATATCAAAGGACACAAATCCATGTTCCCAATAGAAAATCAATGGAAAAAGATTTTCATAAATTAGCTCTGTAATAGACTTACAGTAGGCTTTTTAGTATCAACAATAGATTATAGCTTATTCAGTAAGGAGAAATACTATATGTAGTATGCTGTACCTGTTGAACAAGCAAGCAGATTTATAATTTAACACTTTTTACGTTTGTTCTTAAGTTACTCAGCTGATACATCCCACACCAAGATAAGTTAATTTCTATGTCATAGTCACTTCTAGTTTCCTTGTTATTAATGCCGCTGGGAAAAGTGGGGCAGTAGAATGTGAAGTCAGGTGGTTTGGAAAGATGGTCACTTTCATAACATACTTTATATACGTCATATGTATTCCTACCATGGACTTCCTATGAACAAAGCATGTATTGGTACATCCTATCCGTAGATTGTCACCACTGACTGGAACACATCAAAACTGAATTGTGAAACGTTTCCTGAAAGGATAATTTAAAGGCATATTCTGGAGACAAAATTCATTAACTTCAGTCAACATATGCAGACAAATTTTCTTTTTTAGGATGCGAAAAATTGTGTTCAGAAGATACAAATTTATACAATTATGCAAATTTTTCCTTTTGATGTAGTGTATCATGTAAATCTGCGATTTTATCCCGGCTCATTAATTTGACATTACATTCAATTTGTTCATAATTTTGATGTCGCTGCAGGAAATATTAACCAACAGTGGTGGTTGTTCTCTATGGAGGAGGAAGGGTAATGCTTGATCTACAGGCAAAGATATTTAAATATTACCACAGGTTAGAAACATGTATAAAATTTTAAAGGACAAAAGGACTTAAACTTATTTAGAAAAACAAAAGGAATCAGAGACAATGTGCCCACGTTACATAACTTTTGTGGCTATGTTGAGAAGCAGCGGTATTTTTTAACAAAAATATCCAACCTTCAAAATGAGATATCTTTAGTTAGGAAAAGGAATTGCGATAGGATTTGAAAGACACAGTGTGGACTTTGTTTTCAACAAAACCACCAGAAAGTCACCAGAATGCCGCCCTTTGAATAACTGCTGTGGATATGATTCCCCAAAGTGCTAAGGCATATGCCTTTCTTCGATCTGTAAGCTTTCCCTCGGCTTCCATACGTTCTAAATCTTATTTAAAACTTGACAGATACCTCAGTAACTCAATGCGCAATGAAGGTTAGAGACATTTTAAACATATTTCCTCTTGTCAAAAGTTGCTGTTCCTCAAAGTTTTAATAATAAAGTAAAAATTTGTTATCATAAAATGTATAAAACCAATCAAACAGAATAAAAAGTGTTCGCATTTTTTTTCTTCAATTGCAAACAACTATTTTTGTGTAGAAACATAGCACACTATTGCACACGTTATAAATGGTCTCGTCTGACTCATCAAAACCAATTTTCAATAAAGCCGGTCATCGGGTTCAGACAGTGAACAATTATGTAATTGCGTAGTTCTTGTGCACCTGTTTAGAAAGTGGATGAGCCATAGTATGCCAACACTAAAATGCACAATCCTACACGTTTTGCAAAAGTCTTTTCTGCATGAGTCCATAGGCTTTCCCTTTCCGGAAACCAAAAAGGCTCACCAAGACAGCTGCTGTGAAGCTATAATTGTATGATTTGATGATGACTCTGAGTAATATTTTCGACAAACTTTAAACTTGAAAGGGAAAAAAATTAATTCCAGGCTGCAATACGTGCAGTGAGTGACTTTGACCTACCTTGTATTATTTCAAAAATATTTCAACTGTCTTGCAAAATCTGTTAATTTAAACTACCCAAGCTAGTCCAACTTTTATGCACAAAACCACAGCAGGCAGCCATCTTGCTACGTCAATACTCACAGGTACGGTAGCAACAATCAAACATGTAGTATGCTCTGTCCATGTCATGTTTGGGAAGTCTGTGATTCCTTTGCTAGTAGTACTTTTGTATTTTAATACTGTATATACGTAAGTTTGGATCTTGGGACCCCCTGGCAGTAAGGATGTAGATACAGTAAAAACTAGTATACTCTAACCAGGGAGGTTGAAGAACGTACCCCCTTGCTTTAATAGTTACAGTTACAGTAACATATTCACTGTAGATGTGTGTTGTCATGCTGTGATGTCCCTTCTTGAAAAAGGAACATAAACACCCCAGTACATCAAAGGCGGTATGGGGTGTAACTAATATCTGAGTTTATTACATGATCTGTGACCTCAAATGAGCTATGCTTTCATCGTGTTCACACTGCATGAAAAGCAATTAACACATGCTGACTTAACTGTTAGCTAACCCCAATTGTTATGTAACTTTTTGTGTATTGAAACACATCTTTTACTGTCAATCAGTAAATCAGATATGAAACTTGACTTAATCAAGTCTGCATGTAGTGGGCTTCTTTTCCTCCCTGAAGCGATAAGAGTTAATCAGGCAGAAATGAAAGATGTAACAAAAAGTAAGAGGGTCGAACGTTTCATCATGGTGGCATAGTGCTCCATATACTTATTCTTATTTCCCTGGTTATAACTAAATCAAGGATTTATTCACAATTTTCCAAATGGCCAAATTCAGTCAACAAAACAAAACTTCTTAAGTTATCAGAAACAAGATAAAAATCAGCATGGAAACTTTTTTATTAGTAGTTAACATGAACAAAGGGAAAACATTTTGTTGTTGAAAGTTTTCTCCACTCACATGCAGTAATGAACTACTAATGCAAAACTTCCATGACATAATTACAGCATATCCTTTTTGGTATTTGACCTGTGGCTTTAATTAAGTGACTGATCAATCAGAGACCTCATACTATTACCGTTGAGTCTAGTGTAAAACTGAATGAGTGCCTTGCTAAATGTCAACTCAATTAGCCTGGTGAATTGTGCATCAATCTGTAATAAACAGCTATTTATTGTAGAACTTAATGCCAATTAAGCGATAGCCTTTGAAAGGGACTATGGTAATGATATAATTAGTTCAAGCTTACTGTGATCAGAATAGTTAAAAGAAACCTGGGACCTTGGAAATATGAAAGAAAACTTTGGTGAGATGAGTACAGGTCTACCTGACTTCATATGAAATGAAATAATTTAAGGTGGAGATATATTGGATACAAAATTGTTATCCAGCAGGCATTGCAACTTTCACCACTTAAACTTAAAAAAATTCATGCTTGTCCTTTGGGCAACTGTTTTAGTTTTTTAGTTGTCCAAAAGGAAATATTTTGGCTGACACATTTTCCACACAACCTACAAAACAGTGTGTTTTTGAGTACTGCACCCATTGTGGTATTTTTTCACTGGAATGCAAAAAAGTGTCTGTTTATGCATTTTAATATTTGTCTTATTACAGAATTACTTAATGTGATATTTGAGAAACAAAAACTTATTATAGTACTGAATTATGATGATTAAAGTAAAAAGAGTCCACCAGTCTTTAATAAGATAAAAGAAAAAGTTCTGCTTTTTAACTCTTTTATCTCACCACCAAAGATATGGCTGTCTGTGGAACAACCACCTTTTTAATTCTGGTTGTCCATATTGATTTTTAGTTGTCCCAGACAACCAGGCGTATGCAACCATGAAAATCAAGCCCAGTATTTATATTTTATTCTTATCCCTGAAGAAGAGAGTAAGTTTTGGCATTAGGAACAAGAATTATGTTTGGTTTCAGTGAAGAATTTCAACAGGTGTCCAGACATCCAAGATGACCAGAATTTCTGTCAGACTACCAAAATTTACAAAAAATTGTGTAGAAAGTTGTCCTCCAGACAACAAAATGTTGAATGCATCACATGTAATGTCCATGCATATTTAAGAAATGAAGATTAAATCAACAAATTTGTAAAGTTTCCCTGATTTTTAAGGAATTACAGTTGAAATCTTGAACTCTTGATCTCCTTATTCAATCAACAGAGGCAGAATACTGCAGTGGGTACGCAGATGACGAAGGAACGTACCATGCAGGTTTTCACTGCCCCCTAACCGGGGCAAATCCGGAAGATCTTTACTGCTGTGGAACAGAATTTGATAAGTTTTGCTGTGATACTCAGAGTAACTACTTTTTGGATGGCCTGGAGTAAGTAACTTGTTTTTAGTGTAAATCCAACAATAGTAGGCCTGCTGGTTTTAATCTTCATTAGAGTGAGGAGCTAATATTGAGTAGGCTAACATTATTTGTGAGTTCTCTGTAAATTTAGTATAATTAATATGTGATGTCCTCTACACTGGATTGTACAAATGCTTTTTTATTACATATCAGTCAAAAAGAAGTCCTGTCTGTTAACAATTTTTAAGTGTTGTTGCATTATAGATTGCAGGTTTATATCTTTGTAACGCTTTGAATGTTTTGGGATGATGTTTGTACCCTTCACATACAATATGTTAAGTAAAACCTACTCCTGGCATACATACATAGATACATACAAACTTTTATAGAGTGCGAATTCCATATGATCAATGCGCTAAGAAAAGGAAAATAATATCAACAAAATAACAATCAATGAAATAGGTAAGTCTTAAGCTGTTTTTTGAAGGAAAAGAGTTCCATAGCATAGGACCTACAATGGAAAAGGTACACTCACCTACTCGCTTCTTGGAAGGAGGTATGAGGAGTAGGCCCCATCCATTGCCAGTCTGGTAACAGAACCAGATAAAGGTGTGGTTTTCCTTTGAAGTATATTAGAGAGATAGTCCGGAGCCAAATTATTCAAACATTTGTAAACGTATTAAAACAAAATTTAAATTGGACTGTGTAATCTTTCAAAGTTGCATGATTCCTCCATTTCAGTTGTTTCTAGTTTTTCTGCTTTCATTTCGTGAAATAGCCCTTACTAAAATTGCCTACTACTACACAGTCTAAAACCTGACTTTTAGCCTGTTAAGTTGGGCTTTTACTTGATGTTTGCACCTACAGTTTGTAGCTAGTACTACAAGCTTAAAATCAGTAAAAATGTGATAAAACCCAGTAACATGATGAAACGATCCTTCTTACTTTTTTGTTACATTCTCCTTCTCTGCCTGATTACCTCTTATTGCCACAGGGAGGAAATGAAGCTCGCTACACCAATATTTGATATAGTCACTTTTCACGTCTGATTAATCGATTGACAGTAACAGATATATTAAAATGCACAAAAAGTTATGCAACATTTGAGGTTAGCTAACAGGTCCATCAAGCATGTGTTAATTGCTTTTCATGCAGTGTGAATACAATGGAAACTTAGCTTATTTTAGAGCACAGATCATGTGACAAACTCAGATATAATTTACACCCCACACCGCCTTCGATGTACTGGGGTGTCTATGTTGCTTTCTCAAGAAGAGACGTCACAGCATGAAGCATTGGATTGGCCATAAACTGTGGATATTGACATCAATTAAAAACCCGACTTACCACCCAAAAGTCGGGTTTTAGGTTGTTTAGTGGTAGACAGTTTTAGTATGGACTATTTCACGTAAAAGATACATGCAGCCCTAAACAAAATTAGTAATATTGTAGACTCTCCTGTTTCATAGTTGACTCTTGGAAATCCTGTGACAGTATACTTTGTCCTCACTTTTGAAAATCACCAGGAGTAGCTGCTTGGTTTACCTTGAATGCAATATACTTAGGTCTCACAATATTATGAAAGAAAGAGGAATAAGAAGAAAATTAAGAAATTAAAGTCCCAGTTCTCTCACCCCAAACAGTACCAATTCGCCTAACCTTCTTACTTAAGTCCCTCCCACAATTGTCTGAAATTCATGCTCATCCAGATACAATCTCAGTTTATTGCTTCAAGGTGAGTAAAGAAAAACTCAATTTATATGATAAAAACACTCTCAGTACTGTTCATGCTGTGTGATATAAGCTTTGGTACTTTGCATTGTTTGAATTAGCTGTCAATCAAAGAGCTGAGCCAATTGAGAATTTTGGTACCCCCATACCAAAATTGTAGTTTGGGGTGAGAGGTTTGGCCCTTTAAGCTGTTGCTTTAAAGTAATTAAGTCTGAGGTCACTGTTGTTGCTCTTTATTAGTATAGTACCACCTGTATCCTCTGATCAGAGGCCCTTTATAATGTAAATGGTGTTCAAGATTGACTGTTGAGTTCAAAAACATTTTTGACTTTTGGCTTGCATTAATCTTGCTCTCATAGAACAGCTATTACTTCAATGGAATACTACTCAAAATGATTACTCCCAAGTGCCAGCTTTGTAGACTGGTTTATAACATCTATGTCATGCTGTTTTGATGCCAGAGAATTTACTTTAATGTAATAAAGCCACACGACATCTAGCATACTTTATTAACTTTATTAAATCAGAACAAACTTAATATCTCTGTCCATCATGTGTACAGGAGAATGACTAAACTCATCCAAGATACTGGGTGCACATGCGTAGAATAATTTTCAATGCACACACTTCATGTTAAAGAACCGTCACTAAATTTCATCAGTTACTTTTCACACTCAAGACATTGCTGTTAAACAGGGAGCAAATTTCTAAAGCTGATGGTTGCAAGTGCACAAACCTATACTTGAATGCTACAATGTGGTATCTGAATGAGACACTAATTTAGCCTAGGCTGTTACATTAGGACAAAATATTGTCTCCTTTGCCTTTCTCCGAACAACAAGTTTTTCTTACCATCATACTTAAAGGCAACCGTTCACCACCAGTTACAATTTTACCAGTAGTCTGCAGAAACTAGCATAGCTCTTTGATTGACATTGATTTCAAAAAGTGCAGTGCAGAACATACTCATGACATGTGTTAAGAGTATTCTGATTAGTGATTACATATTTTAGGGCCTTCTTTTATATTCACCATAAGTGTGTCCTGAAGTAGTAAACAGGGGCTGTGTCTTAATGAGGATGAATTTTAGACAGTTGAGGGAGGGGCTAGAAGTAAGTAGGTTGTGAGAATTGGAACTCTCAGGGTTGTTGAATAACTTCCTTTTAAAATAAAGTATTCAACTAGAATCTGCTTGTGGTATCTTTAATAGGAAGCTTTGGAATTCTGGTGAAATGTGCCTATATGTAGCTGTTAATGTTATGATACAATGAATTTAGATCACATTGTTAGTTCAACATAAACTTGATGGAAGCAAATTGATGTCATTTCTTCACAAGTAGCCAAACACTGATTTAAGTTTTGTATCATTGTAACAGAGACCTTCTTCAGGACATGATCTCATGCTTTGTAAAGAGAATGCATGTATGTAAAGTAGATTATTTTAATTTCACATAACTAACAGAAACCTCATATACGCCAACATGATCTATAAGAAAATGAATTGAAAAGAAGAGAACCAATCCTCATTACATTTATGAGGAGATCAACATGTCCATGTTCACTGCTAGTCAATTGCTTAATTAACTTTGATCTCTCAAATACCTTGAGAAGTTGAGAACAATGGAGACTGAATGACAACTTCACCAAAATGCTCAAAAACCTCAATGGGGAAAGCAGTGCCCCCAAACTCATTTTGAAATGGCAGCTAGATGTCACAGTTTCTTTTTACTTATCTTCCAAGCATCTTTCATCACATTTCAAGACCAAAATGTTACGTTTAAGGTAATTCAAACTGTTATTCCTTTTAAATTTGACAACAGAATAAGAGAAATATTGTCACATGATTCTCAGTCTGAACCATTCATGAAATAGAATAGTCTACTACACTAAGCCAAAATTTTGAGATGACAGCATTTTCCCTTTAAGTTCCTCTTTTACACAGTTTATAGGCTACTCCAGAAATAGCAACATCATACAAAATGTTGTAACCTGTATAAAATTTACCTTTTCATGACCCCACCGCTGTGATCAATTGAGTGAATTGCATGTGGTCCTTAAAGCTGCCTAACATAGTCCAGTTAATTAAGATGATGCAATTAGTTTATGAGGACTTAAGTTTACAAGAAATAGTTGGGAATATCAAATTAAATTAAATTACCACTGTGTAGATTAAAAATGTTTGCCAGTATTTGCCAGTGGGGATGAAGCAGTCCCCTTTGCTTGGTTTTGAATCTAGGAAGTCATCCAGATGTGATGAGCAGTCATTTCTTCAACTAGATGTAGATGTAGAAGTAGATGGTATAGATTGTAATTAATGAAGGAGAGGTCACTACATTGGCTTCATTATTTTGAAACCGTAAGTTTGGAAATGATTTAATTAAGGTGGTCAGGTCCATTTTGGAAAGATTCTATGTATATATTTTGTATAATGACCAGATATAAGATTTCATTACTGTACAGTGAGCTGTGGCTGCAGTATGGGTACTCAAAACTTAGTGTAGTTCAGCTGTGAAGCGTTCTGTTAGCTCGATAGATCTGGTTTAAAAACACACCAACACCAGGCTTGGGGTAATCGTAATCAGTAATCGTAATCGATTGCAATCGATTACACATTTTGAAGTAGTTGTATTCACAATTGATTACTTTTGTGAAAATCGCAAAGTAATTGCAATCGTAATCGATTACAATGGCAAAGTAATCACAATTGTGGTTTCATTTCTGATTACATTGCATTGAACAAAGAAGTGAAGTTACTTAACTTTTTTTCAGTGCTTGGTCCTTCTCTTGAAATGACAAAATTTAGCTGTCCCTCTTTCTTGGATGCTCTAGCTTAAAATAAGTGAGAAGTGCATGGGTTCAATAATTCTCTTGTTTTGGAGGACTTGGTTGTGTCAGGGCTTATCTAGAGCAATGTCCATGGCCTTTTTTCCAGTTGTGGGCACTGGATTGTTTTGCCTACTACATTGTTTTATGTGGAACAAAATGTAATCATGATTGCAATCTTGATTACATTGCAATGTTATCACAATCGTAATCAATTACTTTCAATTTTAGTTGTAATCGTAATAATAATCGCAATCGTAAAATATGAAGTAATCGCAATCGTAATCAATTACGTTGAGATATAATCGCCCCAAGATTGACCAACACGAATGTTTTATATTGCGTCAACTAGATAAAAGGGTAAAAAGGTCCATTCAAATGGTTGGAATATATGCTTCAAGTCCTGTTTTAAATAACAGTTAAAACATGGTGCAAGCCTTCCTTTTAGCGGCCTGATAAATAAATACTATGAGCATACTCTACAACCCCTCACTCACAGGGACAGCGGCAGACTGTTAAGAGTCACATACTAGCCCAGTATGTACAGCTCTGAAGCAGAGTTCAGCAGAGTCCATCCATGTTTAACTGGTTTTGATTACCAAACTATCACAAAAACATTTTTAGCTAGTTAGATAAGGTTTTACATGGGTCTGATCTGTGTAACTTTTTGGTTTTAATCTTAAAGTGCTGCACACAGTCTTTTACCAGTTACAGTATGGGGTTCTGGATTGTTTTCCCTATTCCATGGCTGGTTGTGCAGATTTCATTTTCAAAGTCTATAATATGACTCAATCTGGGAATCAAACTTGGGCATCCCTGTTGTGAGGAACAGATGCTCTATTGCAAGACGAGACATGCAAGTGTCATGACTATAACCCTCAAATCATTTCTCATCACTTAAAGGGAACATGACGTCAGTTCAGTTTAAATAAATAGGCTATACCCTGGTATCACAAATCAAGAATGGCTTCTTCAGTCATGTCTCAGATGTCATGAAAGGCTACTCTTAGAGAAGCTAGAAGATTTTTAAAGTCTGATGTTTGCAAATTTACTTGAGACAATTGCCTATTTCCTTTGAACTTTGGTTCTAATATTTGATTGATATAAATTAAAATTGCTTTATTCTCACATGAATGAACCCCTGTAGCAACCTCATTGATTGAAATCTTGTTTTGTGCTAGCTGCTGATGTAGGCCTACTTGCTGAAAGGAAAACTGTCTGAGGATGTCAAATGTTGGAACATCCCTAGGTAGTCACTATACCTGTGTGTGTGTGTTCCCAAATAATTGCTCTATGGGTCATGTGTCTCAGCTTTAATTGGAGGTTGTTTTATATGAGGCCAGGAGAGGTTTGTCCTGACTAGTTGACAATTAGTTCTGCCTTGAAAGTTTATTGGCAGAAACCATGTTCCATTTTCTAATACCTACAACAGCTAGTAGCTGATTGCAAGTAATTTTTATCTTTTTGTCTATCAGAAACTTGTAGACAAAAGGTATAGTTTTGAAATCTGAAGAAATTAACAAGTAGGCCTAGCTAGACCTGCTTGTTTGTGATGTTATTGTGCATGTGTGTGTCATATTCATGTACACACTCCGGTTCTCAACATCACTGTGCTCTGCAATTATGTAGATGATATGAGTTTTAATCACAGACTTCAATACATGGACAGAGCATGTAACATGTATGTCGTATCCGTAGATTGTCAAGAGCAGTCACTCCAAACTCATTTTTAAGCAACAGCTAAATATCACAATTTTCATCTTACTTCTCCTCAAAGGACTTTCCATCATATTTTATGGCTTCCATGTTACATATCCAAGGTAAACCAAACAGTTACATCTTGTAAATTTCATATTTAAAGGGAAAAAAATGTTGTCACATGACTCTCAACAGCCAATCATGAAACAAGACAGTCTACTACACTACTTCACCTTGGGATAACTGCTCATGCTCTTTAAACTTTAATAGGTTTATGTGAGCCCCCATCCTTTATACATGTGTGCAAAAGATTACACTCATTACAGTGATTTGAGGCAAGTGCTAGTATGTAATTTCACTTGTGTACTCAAATTTCAAGGCCTGATATTTAAAGACAGGAGCAGTCATCCCAAATTGAAGAAGTGCAGTAGACTGTCCAATTTCATGATTGGCTGTTGGGAGTCATGTGACAATGTTTTTTCTCTTCAAATATGATATTTACCAGAAATAACTGCTTAGTTTACCTTGAATATGCAATAGTAAAGTCATAAAATGTAATGAAAGACACTTCGAAGAGATATGAGATGAAAATTGTGTTATTTAGCTTTTTCTTGAAAATAAATTTGGGGGGGACTGCTCTTTACCTTTAACAGTGCAGTGGCGGAATGTTATTTAGAATCAGAGTGTGGGAACCCTCAAAGAAGTCAGATAGTTTTTCACAGACACAAATGAGTATGTATCCTTTGCCTTGTGGGGTCTCAAGGTAATATTTTTCTGTCTGTTACATAACTTGCCACCCACCTTGGATAGATGAAATTGTAGTTCATGAGGGGACCACCTTTAACACTATGCAAAACCTCAGCCCAAAGTAGGTGAATTAGTATGGCAAAAAATCAGTTAAAACCAATTGATAATCTGGGTATGCATTATGTAACAATGAGGTGGATGGACCATTCATTTTTGCACCTTTCTTCGTACATTTTTCAGCTTCTACAACTGGGCATTCCATCCTGCATTAGAATATTAGCCAGCAAAATACTTGACTGTTCTCATGCATATTACCACTAAGGGCAGAGTCATTTATCTGACTGGCAGTTATGGCCAAGTCACTCATGTATTTCCTTTGCCCAAGTGCCAATCCTCTTAAAGTGGATGGTTGGAAAAATTACTCTTCCCATTTAAAGGAAAAATCTTCTCACCCCAAACAGTTCAATTCTCCTAACTCCTAACCTACTTTTATTACTTAAAAGGCAAGAGCAGTCATCCCAAATTGAAGAAGTGTAGTAGACTGTCCAGTTTGGTGATTGGCTGTTGGGAGTCATGTGACATTTTTTCTTTTCAGATGTGAAATTTACTGGAAGTAACTACTTGGTTTACCTTGAATATGCAATAGTACATTCATAAATTATAATGAAAGACACTTTGAAGAGAAATAAGAGGAATATTGTTTTATCCAGATTTTTCTTCAAAATAAGTTTGGGGGGACTGCTCTTTACCTTTAAGCACCTCCCACAGCCAACTAAAACTTGTCTTAATCCAGACACAATCTCCGTTTATTGCTTCAGGGTGAATATGCAAGACTTAATGCATAATCTGAACACCAATAGTATGGTGCATGCTGTGTAATGAGCTACATTCCTCTGCATTTTTTCAACTTGTTTTCAATCAAAGAGCTGTGGCACTGTGCCAATTGAATTTCTGTAGACTTAGTTTAAGATTTATATTGACTGCCTTTAATTTCTGAGCCTATGCTTGCCTTTTACTTAATAACATTTCAACAGCAGAAAGACAGACTACTTGCATTGCAAAATATACATCATGACAATTATTATAGCATACAGGATCAAATTATCCATCTCTGTTTTTTCCAAGATAATGCTCGTAACACTGGCTGTGAAAGTGGCAGACTGTTTGAATACAATAATTTACCTCAACTCTCTGCCAAAACAGAAATTAAATTCCCTGCAGGCTTTTCCTCATCAACTCATTTTGTGACAATGCAAGGACACCACAATACAGAGCAAATTATACAAGTGTTAATGATTTCTGTAAGGTTATGCTTTGGAAAGAAAGAAATAAGACATATTGATAGCTTCCTCAATCTGCAGTGAAGGATTCTTCTTGAGAGACTGCATTATTTTGAAAATAAAATCAGAAAAAGGCAAGGCCAATTGGTTTTAGCTGTATGTACTTTCAAGTGTTTAGGGTACCAAAGGAAACCAAAAGGGATATCAAGGCTAAGATTGGCAAACCCTGGGGCACTAAAGAATATGAAAGTGTTACATGTACTGTAGATGTTGCCTTGAAAGACATGAAGCAATTCTGTTAGTGGGGTAAAGCTCTTTGTCCACCTAAGTTATGAATTAATGGCAGGGATAGCCCCCAACCTTCTTTTCATGTGTTTCAGTGTTCTAGTACACATTTTGAAGATTATTCCCCAAGTAACTGATTCTTAAAAATCACATTGTTTGTCAATTGATATCTGTAATAATTAAATATTACAGTTAGTCAAATGTAGGCCTGCAACATACTGGGTTTTCTTTCTTTCTGTGTAAATCAGGCTTTGAGTTTAAAATTTTCCAAGTGTGCTACAAATTGCACTCTCAGAAAATTAAGCAGTGTGGTAGGCGTGCTGTTTGCTAAACTTACACAGATTTATTTGAGCTCCCATTTATGAACTAGATGTGCAAAAAGTCCCATTCCGCATAGTGATTTGAGGTGCGTTAGCACACCATTCCTCAAAATTCAAGGCCTGGTAAATGGGATTTCATATACCTATCGCAACAACAGATGTTACGTATTATGTTCCCCACCTGCCGATCCTGGTAGTAGCCTTAACTGGTGGTTAGGGCAATGCTTAGACCCCACCCATGGTTATGGGATAAAACAAGCTATTATTTATTACACTTCACATTTAGTGACTATAACCAACTCAACAATCTAGTTGATACCTAATTGTCTCTTTTAAACAACTGGTTAAAACTCTGTATTACCGTAACAGTAATATCTAAAAAGGCATCAGTATAATTTGGGCACAAGGCCTCATGTTTTTTCAACCCCACAGCTAGTTCTCATTTCTTGGTATTTTTAAAAATATGTTAACTTTTCTTACATACATATCAAGAGTGTTGCTTCAAATATTTTTTGTAGGAAAAATATTTGCAGAGGGGACAGTATTGACTAAACATTTCCTTCTTGTTTTATAGTTTTGTTTTTCAAATTAGTATTTGCCAAGGTAACTATTTTGTATCAGAGCATTTCATTAAATAAATTTTTCATTTCATCTGGAGACACTGAAATTTTTGTGGTTCATAAATATATTACACAATGAGATAAAATTTTCAAGAGGACAGTATTCCCACGCAATTTACTCCACAGCATCCTAACACACTATCTTCATCAGATTTTTTGTTTTGAGGAACAAACATAGGTATAAAGGAGCATTAGGAATTTTAAAATAACGAAATGAATGTGACCTGAATATTGTTTGGAATATGATAAAATATGATATCAGAAATATACAAAAGCACTTATTCCTTCAAGTGTTAATATTATCTTAATTTCAAAGGGCATAAATTTGTCAATAAAAGTGGGACACTGTAGTAGTGTGATATGGGTAGAGCACACAGCTCATATATATAACTGTTGAAACTTAGGGACAGAATACTATGTCATTGTGGCCTCTGCCATACTGTACTTCAATTTGTAAGTCAGTAACCTCTCTTGTCTATTGATTGTGAATTGTAATATTTTGTGTAAAAACTGCAACATTGTAACTATTTGTTGCAAAAATGTATTGCTTGCATAAATTAATTACTTTCATTGAAACTAAAAAGGAAAAAATAGAATCAGGAAAAAAATTAAATGAAAATAAGGAAGGAGAGGCAGAAAGACATGTCTGTGTGAACAACAGTCAAGAACTAGGAAACTTTTAAATGTAGATTATAAATTTTCTTAATGTGTTGATCAAATACAGATTTCAGAGGAGCATATCATTTGTGTCACATGCAAAATACACCTAGTTTTTCCAGATAAAACTTAATTGTAAATAAGCATACACCATGCATATTCTGGATGAGCACTCGACAAAAAAGAGTGCTAAAAGCTCTTCAACCAACATTTAGTTTTATTTAAAAAACAAGTAAATTAAAGGACAGTTTGTCTCTATGTAATTACAAGAAGTAGTGCAGAAAACAACAAACTAACAGCCAATTAACCTGATTTTGAGGTAAGCACTAGAGCTTTTTATTGATCCATTGCCTTTAATTAGTAGATGTTCTGAGTGAAAGGAACACAAAACTCAGAATTTAGTGTCCAACTACCAGTGTGCCAGTGGGTGGGGAGTTGCGCAAATAACCCCTTTCAGGTCAAATTTTGATGTTGACTTGATCTAGACAAAATCTTGCACCATTTATAATTTTCTCCCATGATGCATTTTAATCAATGGGCAAAATCAACAGAGACAAACATTCAAAACACCTGGAAAATTAAATCAATTCCATGAAAGAGAAATTCTGGCATTGTAAGAAACTTTGTTGCTATTAAAGAGAACTTAAAAACTGGATTTTTGTTTGGTACTGAACACTGTGCAGTTTTTGAAGTATCTAACAATTTTGTTGTGCTCTTTGTCCTTTAGGCTTAAAGGTAAAGAGCAGTCCCTCGAAACTTATTTTGAAGAAAAAGCTAAATAACACAATTTCCATCTGTTTTCTCTTCAAAGTATCTTTCATTACATTTTATAACTTTACTATTGCATATTCAAGGTAAACCAAGCAGTTATTTCTAATAAATTCACATTTGAAGAGAAAAAACATTGTCACATGACTCCCAACAGCCAATCATGAAACTGGACAGTATACTACACTTCTTCAATTTGGGATGACTGCTCCTGCTCTTTAAATTTTAGACTTGGCACACCACAAGTTTTATGGTCTTTTGCTCACACAACTTTAGTGTTCAAGTGAAAGAAGCCAGGGCCTACACTCATTAACACTTTGAAAGTTCCTTGTAGTTTCACTTGATGGGGTAAGCAATTATTTAATATCTGAATTCAAACACATTTGATTATTAAAAATTTGATAATGAATAAGTGCTCATAAATTTTCATGCTATGAATGAGGAATCATTTTTCTCCGATTGGATGCATCCTCATTTTTACCAGGAAGCTGAATCTCCAGAACTGTTAGGTTGACAGAAATTATCTTAGTCTCAAAGAAATGTTTAATTCACATTACTGCAAGAAGTCATTAAAGCTTTTTGAAGAATGCTTGCCGATACATTACAAAAACAAATTTATACAAAGCCAGAAATTGGAAACTTCCTTTACAACTTTTCACTTTTTTAGTGTAAAACATAACCTGTGGTGATGAATTACTTCATAACCAACTGGAATTAGGCTACCTTATGTTTCTGAAGTTTTTGTTATGGGCTGTTGTGGCACCATTAGAGAATTCTGCCCCTTGAACTGTGGACATTTATACTTTCACCTTGATTTCAGAATCCAGCAGTGCAGTGAAGCATTTTTGCCTTTCACCTAAAGAAACAGGACATCCACCTTCAAGGAACTTTTTAGTATTGATTGGAATGTCCACATATAACATGAATAGAGTGAAATTTAGTGGGTAAGGTATGGTAGTTACCAAATGAATCTTCAACTTTGAAAACCGGTTCAGATTTAGTTATGCACAAAAATAAAAATGTGGAAATAGAATTAAAAATTTCCAGACCAGTCTGTCAAATTATTGATATTTGGGACAAAAAGCTTTCCAAATAGGTACCAGTCCAAAACTAATAATAATGTTTATAACCATAGACAAGGATTATTTCCTGTTATTTTCAGCAGTAAGGTACTCCCACAGCAGACCTCAATTTTCAGAAAAATTAATGGTTGTCCTGAAGGCAACCATTTCACTAATTTCAGTTGTTTGCAAGGAAATTTGGTTGCGCAAAACATTTTTCACACAATTACAATACAGTAAAATTGTGTTTATTACTGATCTTGAAAAATAACGAGATGTGGTGCTTGAGAGACAGAACTGCTCAAAGTCTGAAATATTGTATGATGGAAGAAGTTGAAAGAGTTGACCAGTCAGAAGTGTACTGTTTTAATCCAAGAGGAACATTGGTGTCTATTGGACAACCAACCTTTTTACTTTTGGTGGCACATATGGAACTTTAGTTTTCCTGGACAATCCAACAACCACGAAAATCGAGCCCTGTCCCTAGTCTTTCTTTGGGTGTGAACCACTGAAAGAAATTTTAAATCAGATTTTTTTGTGGTTTTCTGTCGTAGAAAAGTTGGCCAAGCCATGACACTCAGTTTCAAGTAGCGGTTTGTAATGTATACTTGGCAAAAGCTTTCAATTTAAAAGTATATTGACAGCATAAAATACATGACTACAGATGTGAAATATGATTGAAGTGTGCAGGATATGTCTCCATTGTAAATGCAAGAAAAATCCTAAAGTTTGTCAAATGCATGTAAAGCTGATCTGACTTGATTGTAAATATTGCATAAAAGTTATCATGAATATCTGAGTATTCATGAGAGAATTATACCCCATGGAAACTTGCAACTGGGCAATCATGGTTAACCCTTAGCAATACCCACAAAACCACATGTATTTTAATGACTTGTTTGTTTTGCATCTGGCCATTGCTGAGTGCCATGGCATTGGAAATCATAATCACAAATTTGTAAGTTTCCAATTTTTCTGCTTCACAATTTGTTTTAAAATACAATTTTATTCATGGAATTGATTTGTAGAAATTACTGTACAATGTTGAAACTGTAAGAAAGTTTTCTTATAAGATATTGAGATTGGTGTCCATTGAAGGAAAGTTTGTTTCACATCACTGTGAAACCATAATTTACCATAACTATCGTTTTGCTGCTAAACTATTGAACTGCTGTGTCCTGACATAGCTGCCTGTGAACAAATGGTGTGTAATTGTGTTTTGGACATAGAATGGCTTGAAGAGGAGATATTATCACATACGCTATAGCGAGAACAAATATGGCAGCCAATTTAAAAAACCTATTCACTGAATAGGAATATACATACTGTGTATACGTAGTAGAATATGGCTCAGTATGGCAGGATGAATCCCCTTCAGAAGCAGTTCTAAGGATTAACCCATAAAAATGTTTCTCTGCTGAATTAAAGGGCAGGAGCAGTCATCCCAACTTGAAGCAGTGTAGTAGACTGTTCAGTTTCATGATTGGCTGTTGAGGGTCATGTGACAACATTTTCACTCCTCAAATGTGAAATTTACTGGAAGTTACTGCATGATTTACCTTTCATATGTTATATTGAGGTAACATATTATGAAAGATTCTTTGAATGGAAATGAGATGATAATTGTGATATTTAGCTGTGGCTTCAAAGTAAGTTTGGGGGGACTGCTCTTGACCTTTAAAACTTGTAGGAACCATGCAATGGGCAAGCCGACTTGTAGAGGGAGCAAATTTTCTAATGACCAGGGTTGAAGCTATGATGGGTGGCACTGGGTGGCCACACCCCCGGCACTCCAGGCAAACACACATCTCCCCGCCCACCACAAATCTGCCTACCGACATAAAAGTAGCTCCAAGTTTACTCCCTGAAGTTAAATGAGGGAAAAATGAACAATTAGTAATGGCTGAAAAGTGGGGTAGGGCGAGGCAACCTCACCAAATCAGACAATTACCCAGCATTCAATTTTTTCTAGCTGCAACCCTGCTAATGACCATGTATTGACTGTAAAATATGAAGGTGAATAATATTATAATTCACTATTAAGGCCTAGGTGAAATATAAAACACATTCTGTATGAAAAGCAGGAGAGTGGTAGGTGTACTGTTTTGTTAAACTTAAATTTATCTGATTCTTCTTCTAGGTGTGCACATATTCTCATATCCCTTACAGTCATGATGAAACGTTCCCTCTTACTTTTTGTTAAATCTTTAATTTCTGCCTGATTAATTCTCATTGGTTCAGGGAAGAAAAGAAGCCTACTACATGCAGACTTGATTAAGTCAAGTTTCATATCTGATTTATTGATTGACAGTAAAAGATGTGTTTCAATACACAAAAAGTTACATAACAATTGGGGTTAGCTAACAGGTCAGTCAGCATGTGTTAATTGCTTTTCACGCAGTGTGAACACATTGAAAGCATAGCTCATTTGAGGTCACAGATCATGTAACAAACTCAGATATTAGTTACACCCCATACTGCCTTTGATGTACTGGGGTGTTTATGTTCCTTTTTCAAGAAGCGACGTCACAGCATGGTGGTTTTTGCAAGTGGTGGTGTGAAATTTTACTTACATGCATGCTTCAAAATATGAGGTCTTATTATTTGAAGGAAATGAATACTTCAAACCTATAATTAGCAGTCTGCACAACTAAGATGTCATCTAGTTTAACTTGCTACGAACATTTGCAACATTGGATCATGTACACATGAATTAGGTCAGTTTAGTTGGTATGTATGGGCCTCACAATCAGGCTAAATGGCAGCAAGTTAGTAGGACAATTGAAATAGATATCTCACTGCAAAGGATGTATTTTGGTCTTTTTTTTTGAAATTGAAAAATCCATTGGGAATCAATAATACTGATTAGAAGTAGGTGTTTGTGATATTTGTGGAGTCTGATTCTAACAGACTGCATGAATAGTTGTGACTTTGAAGCTTATAATTCCTGCTTGGTATTGGTTTTAGTGAAGTCTTATTCAAAATACAATGTAAATGTCAAGGTTGTAGCATATAGCCTGCACTTCAAATCCAAAAGAATGAACTTAGTGTCCAGATTTAAAAGTGTGAATTCACTCTATTAGAGTGGTGATAATTTACTACAAGAAGAGTGTAATTCATGCCAAGAAGAGTGACAATCCTTTGCAATCAGAATGAAAACTCACTCTTTACAGAATGAAAACTTAAAGGACCAGTTCTCTCACCCCAAACAGTACCAATTCTCCTAACTTTCTTACTTAAGCCCTTCCCACAATTGTCTGAAATTCATCCTCATCATGATTTGATCTCAGTTTATTACTTCTAGGTGAGCATAGAAAAACTCAATTTATATAATTAAAACACTCTCAGTACCATTCATGCTGTGAAATATAAGCATTTGGTACTCTGCTTTGTTTGAATTAGCCGTCAGTCAAAGATCTGAGCCAATTGAGAATTTCGGTACCCGGGTTCCAAAATTACAGTTTGGGGTGAGAGGTTTGGCCCTTTAATAATTGCTTACAGGTTACAAGGGTCACTCTTTTTTAAGTGAACCCTGTAGGTACTCCATCAAGAGTGAAACTCCACTCTTTTGAAGTGAATATCCACTCTTTTGAAGTTATATTTAAAGTTTTCACTCTATTAGCTAGTGAAATTTCACTCTTCTCATTTTTAGAGTGTACACATTTACATCATATTTTAAGAAGGTCTCACCCAACAGCACACCAAGATCCTGTTTTGTAAAACTATTCACCATCAGTAATATTTATAAAGTGACATAGTCATCCAACTATGTTTTAATTTCCAAATAGAATGCATTCTTCTTATTGTTCATTTTCAGTTTTTTTCTTTATAATCCAAATATTAATATTCCCAGAGATACTTCTCTAGATTTGACATTCATTCCTGTTGGCCCAACCTAGAATCAGCCTAAAAGCAAGGTGTGATCATTTGCATATCCTAATATTTGTGTATGCCATGCTACCTCGTAATCCCAGACTGAAGCATTCTGGTATTATGGACCAGCATAATGAACTAGGGGTTACAGACAATGGCAGGTGTCTTTCAGACAAGTAGTTCTTTGCAAAATTTAGAGCTGCACCCAAGTTACTTAAAACATTTGGAGGAATATTTAACAATGCTATACAATCAACTAATCAAAAACTGCTGATAAATCAACAGCTACAAATAGCATGATTAGTCTGCATGTTGTCCATTTTGATCAAAATATCAAAAACTAGTTTTAAATGCACCGTTTTGGTGAAATTCCATGCCGTGACATCCCTTCTTGAAAAAGCATTACAGACACCCCAGTACATCAAAGGTGGCAGGGGGTGTAACTAATATCTTAGTTTGTTACATGATCTATGGCCTCAAATGAGCTATGCTTTCATTGTGCTTACATTGCGTGAAAAGCAATTAACACGTGCTGACTGACCTGTTAGCTAACCCCAAATGTTACATAACTTTTTGTGTATTGAAACACATCTTTTACTGTCAATCAATAAATCAGATATGAAACTTGACTTTATCAAGTCTGCATGTCGTGATCTTCTTTTCCTCCATGAAGCGATAAGAGTAAATCAGGCAGAGAGAAGAAAGTAACCAAAAGTAAGAGGGAACGTTTCATCATGTTTGTTCCCAGAAAGCATAGGTTTATTATGCAAGGCAGAAGTAACCCATCTGTTTTTGTTAAATGTTCAATGGGAGGAGAATATCTTTGTCTACAACTTTGGAAAGCAATATATGCTAAAACATTTATTGGGTGATAATTCTTAATGTTTACTTATGATAACAATGCAAAATAGAAACTGCAAGAGCTGTTAAATGGTCAATCAATTGTTTATATAGAATTTAATGGAAATGCAAATATTTTTTTTTTTTTTTCATTTTTAATGATTTTAATATCAGATCCCAATGTGTTATTGTCATGTCACCAGGCCCTTAGAGGGAAATATTGTGTTTACTTTACAAGGAAATTAAATCATTTTAAAACCACATTTATTAGCAAAGAGTGATAAATGAGTACAAATAAGGCAGTATGGTAGCCTCCTTTTCAAGAAATAAGTTTCCCACAGATAGAAATTCAGTTGTTTGTTGCTCAAGAATAATTTGTTCACCCAAACTTTCAACATTTCAAAAGATGCAACTTCCATAACTTTTGTTGGGCATAACATTTTAAGGCGATGAAACTATTGCTGTGGCTTTTCACGAGACCGAATGATTTGAAAATGACTAGAGCTATTACTTTAAGTGTTATGTCGGAGCATTTTAAATGCATTTATTTCCAATTTAAACATCATACTATTTGAATACTGAATAGTAGAATCCATTGAACATTTTTATATATTCAGTATACCAAGTTAATGCTCCATTTATATAGTGTATTGCTTCAGGTAACAGACATTCCATTATTTGTTTCAGTTAAAAAAAAACGTAGTTAACAAAAACATATAAGCAAAATTTGCTCAATCTTCAAAGTGCGTCATTTACAAGCTGTTTCAGACAAAAACATTTTCTTTCGTAGATTTATTTGATAGACTGCAAATTTATTCAGTCTGTAAAACAGTTAATTTCTTCTTTTTTTTTTTGTCTGTCTGTCTCTCCTTTCAAGTCCTGCAGCAATTATTGGTGCCTTGCTTGCGATGTTAATTGTGTTTGTGGTGTGCATCTCTCTTTGCTGTTGCTGTTGCTCCTGCTGTCTATGGAACAGACGTCGAAACAACAAAAGAAGCGGTTTGGTCAGATACAGTGAGCATAACATTTTATCTATTTTTCTTTACAATTGAGAAGAGAGACATATCTGTCATAAATTCCTAGTCAAGAGTTTTGCTGTTGAATATACTGTAACATGTTTTCTACAATATAAAATTGATGTCAAGGGGTATTGTGTAAATATAAAATTGAGAGAGTGTGAAATGGCAATTGCCAAAAGACTATCTAGGTAGAGCACCATTGTTGAATCATTTTGTTTTGTTTATTTGTTTTTCTACATCATCAAAATGTATGGATACACAAAATAATGGATACATACATAACACTGAAGTAGATGGAAGTAAAACAAAAAAAACCCTGAGGGGCTTGTCAAGAGTCCTACTCCCCAATACAACAAAAACATGTCACCTAGAGTAGCTGTGTCGCAAACACAAATCAGCATAAAGAAAAAAGAATACAAGAGAAAAAAAGGACGCAAAATTCAATGAACTAAAAGGAAAGGTAATGACTAAGATTACAAGAAGAGAACTAACCCTCACAAACCCTCCTTGATTGGCAAGGAGCTGACATAAAATTTTGATTGGAAACTTGCAACCCCTCAGACAGCTTGTAAGGGGTTTCCAAGCTTTATAGCTAATGGTAAACTTACTTCCATTGAGATGTATTTTTCAAAAACAGACTTCAGCGTCTCATAATCATAATACCTCCATATGCTGCGGGTTTTCACATGCATTTTGAGACAGTCTTAAAAAATTAGGGGGTGGGCTGTGCCTGGGCTCCAAGGGGTACCAAATGTCTAATGATGTTATCGATGAGACGAACACTGAAACACACTGCACAAACGACATAGACTTTGTTCCCACATGAAGTATACAAATCAGCTGCCTGTATTTGTGCTAATGTAAGTTTCAATTAATTGTTGCTTCCCTGTTTTTAGGGAGCTATCTCTGCTCTGTAATATGATATGTATAAAGTCAAATTATTGAGACATAAAATTTACAAGTATTCTTGTAAATTTCTCAAGATTTTCACTTGCTTAAAGAAAATTTGATGTACCTTCCACCCACACTCTACCCCCAGAACAAACGAACAAAGAAGTCAGCATGGCACTGGATGATGGTGGATTATAGCTGTGATTTGTTTACCAAAATATGTAAAATAAGAGGTAGAAACCACAGCATTTCTACTTTTAATAAAATGTGAGACAAGCAGTGGAGACAAACTTTAAATTTGTTGAGATGTTTTTATATGAATTTATATGAAATGACAGTGCTGTAGGATGACAATATGAGGTAAAGCCATTTGTTTTAGTGAAATGTATACTGAAGCAGGAAAGAAATTGGCAGACTTTTATTGCTGTGACAGTCTTTGTACGTCAACATTTCATGGTACGTATTTATGATGGCTGACAGAGGAACAACTAGGGAAATAAAAAAGGATAATAAAAGTTCCTCAATTTTCAATGTCTTCATCTTACATAATTTAAAACACTCTAATGTAAACTTGAGGTGTCGAGTATTAAATCCGCTAGAATGAAATATGTATCATCCAATGTGTATGGTAATAAAAAGAAACAATGTGTGGAGAAACATTAAGTACACATAGGTTTTTTTGCTGCAGACATGTGTAATGAAGGCATGTGATCAGGCAAAATAAGTCTGTGTTTTTATGGATGAGTGTAAAAAGCAGTAACATAGATAGGATTGTGTCATGAAGGGGGGGGGAGGTTTGAAGCAGGACACAGGAAAGGTCTGAGGGGATCAAGAGAGAAAAAATGCTATTTTAGGTGTCTTTTGCATTACAAGGTTGGGTCATGGGGGGTTTCATCCCCCAAAACCACCCCCTGTGGCCACGCCACTAGTGAAACATTTTGCTAATGATGTGAAAACAGATCTGGAAAACTGGCAAAATAGAAATGATTAAGGAAAGGAACGGGAAAACATACAAAGTCAATAATGATGACATTTTAAACATAACAACACAACAAGTGAAGAAATAATTAATGATTAAACACAAGAGAAGAACAATGTGATGACATCAGAGGGAAACATTCCTTCTTAGTTTTTGTTACATTTTCCTGCCCTTACTGAACCTCTCATTGCTTTAGGGAGGAAACGAAACTCACTTCATGCACACTTGATATATTCATGTTTTGCATCTGATTAAATGATTGACAGTAACATTGTTTTTTCCCCATGGTGAACACAATGAAAGCATAGCCTATTTGAGGGCATAGATCATGTAACAAACTCAGATACCAGTTACACCTGCACTGCCTTTGATCCACTGGGGTGTCTATCTTCCTTTTTTAAGAAGCAATATGTCACAGTATGTCACTGGAAAAAAAATATTGCAGTAAATGTATTGTTATATTTTAAGTATTTAAAAATTACAAGAAAAAGAACAGATAATAGAATTTGACTAACACAAAGAAACCTGGTTGATGTTTTGGTATAATAGAAAATGTCCAAAAGAAGGAAAAATAAATGCTGGAAGGCTCATTACTACATGTCTTAGTTTGGTCTAGAAGAGCACCTAATTTTAATGGTCATGGATTGTATCTGGTAATTTATTAAAAAATTAATTGACATACCTAAGGGTTGGTGGTGAGGGCTTGGAGGCAACTATCCTCCCCTCCCCTGGAAAATCCAAGGAGCATGCACAGGTTAACATCTGGTTTTGGTGCTATTTATGAATTATGCATGACTTCATCTAGTATGGTTTATGGACTCCTTTAATTCTGGAGCTTTTTTGCATCAACTAAAATACCTTAATTCTGATACTAGTCATGCAGACCTACAAATCATCCAAGGAGTTTCACGTGTTATAAGTCCCTCACTTAGAATCCTAGTACATCAGAGAATTGAAGGCTGTCCTTATAAGCAATGAAAAACTCATGCAAAATGCTGTAGGATATTCTGATGGATATTATGAAAGAAGGGGCCATGTGCAAAAACATTCAAGGGTGAAGCTTCAATTTAATTCATTCTCCTTAGGTGTATTATTAGTGCATATTTGATTTGATAGTTTGATATTTTGGCAGTATGACTTAATCCTCAGTGTGGGTGTTGATGATTATGACATATTGTATATATTATAAAGTAGTGGTTGGACAAATGTGCAGTCATGCATTTTGAGCCACAGTTTATGTCTTTTTGTCTAATTTTGTGGATAACAGCAAAAATAATATTTTTCTTTTATGTCAAAATTTGTGGAATCTTCCTCTAAATTATTGTAGTTTTTCCCTCTATAGTATAAGGTAGGCCTACTGTGGAATTGTACCTCAAAAGGTTTTGTTTAAGTAAGCAGTCACCTCAAAGATATTTCAGGACAAAAGCTAAAATCTTACAAATGTTATATTTTATTTGATTTCAGATTTAAAAGAGTTGAAAAATAGTGTATGCTTTTTCAGAAACTAAAAACAAATTGGTTGTCCAAAGGACAACCACTCAACAGAAAAATGGTTGTACTGTAGGAAATCTGGTAGACAGTCCAAATGGTTTTTCAGAAAAAGTGGATTTTCAGGAATGATTAAGTTGCACACTAAATCAAACAAAATTATCTGATAACAACTACACTTTGTATTGAAATTCAAAGAATAACAAGTTGATTGACTTCATCTTCGTTACTCAATTTATAGAAATTCCATTCATTATTCTCAAAATCTTTGGTTGGCTTCAGGACAGCCGTCTTCACAATTTTTGAAGCAGTTTAACAGCATTCTTGTTGCCAGTACCTCGGATGTTAGGATGCCTGTTAAAACCATTCCCTGAAATCTTTTGTATACTTCCAGGCACATCAGTGAAAAAGTGTTGCTACACATTAATATCATTGTAATATCAGTTAGGGTCATTCATAGAATAGGATACTAGGCTGAGTGCAATTTTCCCAAAATGAGTTTGAGACTTTAACCCTTTACCGTTGTTTGGGTCCTTTTGGACCCATGCGGAGAGCTCGGCTGTCACACATCTTTACTGTTTCACGCGGAGCTGGAAACTGCGAGTAGCTACCCGAAAATTCGGGCACTATAGCGAGAGAGACAATAGTTTAAGGTCACGGGGTCAATGGCCTATGGAAGCCGATGCGGGGTGGGCTACGTCCTCTTTTCCGCCCACTCCCGATCCGCGCAAATATGCCCCGATCGGAGCACAGCGGTAAAGGGTTAATCTAAAATACCTGCACCGCTCGGCTAAAGGTTTACGTGCACACACGCAGAGACAGTGGCATCAGCTTTGCAGTAAACACACTCCACAGGCTTATTTTAACCCTTTACCGTTGTTTGGGTCCTTTTGGACCCATGCGGAGAGCTCGGCTGTCACACATCTTTACTGTTTCACGCGGAGCTTGAAACTGCGAGTAGCTACCCGAAAATTCGGGCACAATAGCGAGAGAGACAATAGTTTAAGGTCACGGGGTCAATGGCCTATGGAAGCCGATGCGGGGCGGGCTACGTCCGCTTTTCTGCCCACTCCCGATCCGCGCAAATATGCCCCGATCAGAGCACGACGGTAAAGGGTTAAGGGAATTGTATTGTGGTGCTTGGTGTTTGACACAAAATAACAAAACTTTTAATACCTGTTCTGTGAATATTAATATGCATGTGTAATTGATTTGTTATCTTATATAATGAAGACATGTGGTTGTGCAGCCTCTGTTTACAGCAAAGATGCTATACTGCATTTTGAAAAAATTGAGTATTCAGCATGCTTTTTCTTTGATTCATTTGTTAAATAGAGATAAGTGCTGGATGTGAAATTTATTGCAGCCAGGAATTCTGCAAGAAACTCAAAATGGGTATTTCAATGGGACAAAATCATACTTCAATGTCCCAATAAAGTGCAATTTAAAATGGTTTTAAAGGCTTCTTTGTTTAGACATTGCCATGAAGGTGTCTTTTACTTTTAGAAATCAAGATGTTAACTTTATTTTTGATCAAAATGACAAGGGGGACCCCTTGGCAAAAACCCCGGTAACATAGTAATCAGTAGCAACATTAAAATGGCATGTTGTACACTGAATCAGTATCATAAAGGGGGTAGAAAGGTACTTCCACATGACAATGCTTATTGTAAGCATAACTTTCTCAACCTTCATTACCAGTAGTTTCAGCAAAATTTGAAATTTTGGATTTTCTCTTTATTCTGGCTTTAGATTTTGTGCATAATTTGGAAAAGTGTTCGGTCACAAATTTTTAAAAAGCAAATTGAACCATTTACTATTCTCACTAATAAAACATTTATTTGTATAGGATATGGGCATTGTCTATAAGTTTGACCATTTTCCATTTCCATTTGAAAAAAACCCTACAGGTTTGTAAAAATCTGATGAATTTTATGAGTCAACTCAATGGATATCCCTAAGGTTTTAATGCTGGCATTTCATGTAGGAGTTGCATGCCACCAAAAATGCCATCTTAGTCAGTGAATTTTCATCAGACATGTAAACGTTCAGTTCCCTTATTCCAGACACATTTTACAGGGTAATTTGTATGCTAATTCAAGTACAAACTTGTGAAGGCAATGAAAGCATTTACAAGATAACATCTTGCAATACCCCTGTCTCAGCAAATACATTAGTGACAAACATAGGCTTTGTCATAAGAGACTTTTTTTCTAAAAGTCCCCACGACTCTCTGGCGAAGAGCCAAGGGGCACAAACCAAACGATTACTCCCGGAGGAGTTCTGCTCCCTTAAGGAGCTTAACGTCCCAAATGGACAAGTACGCCCTCCAAAGGGCAAACACTGAGTGGTCCTGCTCTAGACTGGCTGAATAGAACAGAAGCCACAACCATAAGAGACATCCTTCAGAAGTTAAAACTGTGACTTGAAAAAAAAGTATCCGTCACTGACATTTGTCTTGTACATAATTAAAGGATAGAAAGGGTAGACAAAAAGAGGATTATTGCGACTTTGATTCAGCTGCATCACCACTTAATTCTCTGTTTGAAAGTTACTTTAGAAACTCCAAAAGAGCTGTGGAATTGAAGACATGGAAAAAGGATTGTTGTCATTTACATACATTACTTAAAGCCAGTCGTTCATCACCCTAAACTACAGTTTCAGTATACATACATCAAAACTCTCAGTTGGTACAGCAAGTTGATTGGCATCACATTCAAACAATGCATCATAGCTCAATTACAGCATGGGCACTGAAAGTGTCTGGATTACACATTATGGACTTGTATGGCCATTGGGACAAGCCATGAAGCAATAAACTAGGATTGTGTCTGGATAAAGATGAGTTTTAGATAAATGTGGGAGGGGCTAGAAGTAAGTAGGTTGGGAGGATTGGAACTGTTCGGGATGATGAAAATATGCCTTTAATATATTTGATTATGTCAAGTTAGTATGATTGTACTGAATATTATTGTAGCTTTAAATGTACGTAGTTAAAATGCTTTTGTTGATGCAAGTAGTCTCTGTCTATTGCTTCATCTGGTTTAAGCTGAGAGTGTCCGTGTTTTTGGTCAATAATTATCAAATGGCAGCCTACAAAATGAGGTACTTCACTCTGCTACTTTATCAGCAGTTTGTAAACTGGTTTCAAATTTGCAGGCATTCAACTAAAAACTCTCCATGAAAAATGTACCGTACATTAACCTAATCAAATAGAAATTTTGGGGGAATATTGTCAACACATCTAAATCAAAGGGGACTCATGACCAAAATGCCCAAATCTGTATTGTTTCTATTTGGTACGCTTTAGTTTTTCAGTGTTTGGACTTAATTGTTTAACAACAGCCCTTCTCAAGAAGAATTAAAGTAAATTTTGACAACAGCCCTTCTCAGTAAGAATTGAAGTAAAATTAAAGTAAATTTAAGTGGATTTACTCCAGTAAAACTGCATGCACTTAACCTCAGCATTATTAACTTCGAAGAAAGTTAAGCCCCTAGTGTCCTGCATTTTATGCCTTAGCAATATTGTTGCTGAGGTCAAGTCAATTTGCTATGGCATTAATTTACCAGCAGCAATGCCCAATGCAGGAGCTCATTCAAAGGGTTGTAGCAATGCATCACTTGTAAAGCTACACCAGAATGGCAAACTGAAATTGGCATAGCAAAATTATATTGCAATTTTTATACATCTATGCAACATTAGAGTTTCAATGGTTATTTACCATTTTTAAACAATCCAAGCAAGATTGAAACTGCTATGCAGACTGTGCACATCTAATTGTTTCCTATCTTTGTTGGATTGGGCCACCTGACAAATTTGAGGTTGGCAAGAACTGCTGTTAACGACCTTAACCTTTTACTGGTAAGGAGGTGTACGGGAGGGGTGGCAACGAAGCTCTCTAATTTTTCTTAATCTTTAAAAAATTGTGATGACTTTCAGTGGTGAAAGACAGAAATACAATCAGTGAAGGCAGATAGACATATTTCTCCCTCCCCCTTCTCAAAAAAGAAAGAAAAGAAAACAAAAATCCCCTCTTCTTATGTCCCTTCAGATTATTCATCTGGCTATTAGACCACACCAAATCAATTATTCCCTTCAAAAGTGTTACTTTTTGCAACGCTACAGGGAATTATTATTCCATGCTGAGCCTTAACTTGATATGGCTGATGCCTGTAAAGATATCTAAGTGATGACAAACTTTTATACAAATTATTAAACATATCTGAGAAATACTTGTGTTAGCTTCTTTTAGTGGTGAAAGTGTGAAATTACCTGCAAAGATCACTGCAGTTGATTGCAGCAAATCTCAGCATTGCCACAGATTCTACCAAAAAGTACAATTACACCAAGACTTCTATTGATCAAACATTTCATAGTACAGCTGACCTGGATATTTTGATACATCATATAAACACTTCACACCTGTAGGCCTATTATACCTTCACATTGTTGAATTTGAGGTAGTATTTATTTTTGGGCTGTAAGTAGCCCGAGTACCAGCCTATATACTGTACTAGTGAATTATTCATTGAAAGCTTTACATTGAGTTGCTTTCTGAAATTCACCAAGTTTTCTTCACTACAAAAGACAAATGGTCAAACTTGCACAGTTCTTATATTCTGCCTTTTATATTTCATGAGTGAATTATCCATAATTAGCTCAACTAGTTGAGCCATTGTCATGGCAGTGCATCTGTCTGTTTGTCTGTCTGTCGACATTGGAAAAAAGACTGCTGTCTGCATGTCTTTGACTGATCCTTGTCAAAGCTGATATGGTGGTAACACATATCAAGGGCTTGTTGGTTACAGTTGCAGCAAGCAGGTCAAAGGTTGTGCAGGGTAGTGAGAGGTCAAAGTGTGAAAAACTACAAAAGCCTTTAACTCTTTGTGGTAATGTCCAAATCTTTTCAAATTTTGCTGAAGTGGAAAGCAGATGGTGGGTCATCATAATTTTCTTTTGACGGAGGACAAAGGTCATTTATGTTTTAAAAAGAAGTCAAACAAAAGGAGGTCAAACAGTGTAAACTTCAAAAATCCTTCAACTCCATAGGGTTAATTACAATTTTTCCATATTTAGCATGTGTCTTTGGTAGATAATGGGTCATCAGTGTTTAACCTTTAGAAGTAGGTCAAAGGTCACTTGGGGTCTTAGAGAGGTCAAAGAGTCAAAACACGCTTATAACTTCACTAATATAGTTATATCGAGACCTTACAAATGTTGGAGCTTTAGACTGTTCAGAGGATGATGGATCATCATATTTGCATTTTGGAATAATGCAATGAAATCATTCAATAGCTGTCAGCTTCTAGGAAATATGTCTAAGTAAGTCCAATATTGGGTCATCAAAGCATACTTTTTGAAAAGGCCAAAGGTTGTTTGAGGATTTACACACTTGAATCAAGACCAGAGTATTCAGTGGATGATGTATGGTAAATCAGTTGTACATTGTGTTCATGTCAAATGTCATTTGAGGTCACAAATTAAGGGTCAGATGCATGCACAATGGCATTGCTTTTCCATCATAATTTGGATAACATATCCATATTGCCATAGGAAAAATTTTTTGATGGAACTGACAAAGTGGGATATTAATAACACTTCATATTTATCAGCAGAATTAGTCTCAATATTGTGCCCAGTAAAAAAAGGTTGTTTCAAGTTGGACAATGCTGGACAATTCTGATTGCTTCTGCTGTTATAATTGACATCTATAGCATTGAAGTGCCAATTTATGTGGACTTGATACAGCTCATTGGTTGTATGATCCTTCAATACTGTAATATTACAAAGTCTTAAGAATATGTCAGGGAAATTGTAGTGGAGCTATGGCAGCATTAATATTCTTATTTCATTCAATTTATTTTCAAAATTAGTAAACAGACACTTTTTCAAATTATGTGGAGAGTAATTAAAGCCAGGCTAGGAGTGAATAATTAGAAATTTCATTCAATTTTTTTGAAATTCTTGAATAGACACTTATTCCAATGCTGTGCAAAGAATTATAAGCAGGACCACATAATATTAAAAATTTTTGCCTTTTTTTACAGATAGTGGAGTGAAACTTAATAAATTATGCTAATATTTAGTATTTTCATGAAGTATGTACCTTCCAACATACTTTGTCAGTTAATGATGCCAGCTCAATGCCCCTTAATGTTTTAGAAATGATGGCCTATCTTATTTTTAATAGCGCATGTTCTATTCCCAAGTCGAGTCATACCGAAGACTCCAAAAATGGAACCTACTGCCATTGTGAGTGATGCTCCGCATAAGCAATGGAGTAGGGAAAACAAACCAGTGAGCCACAACTGGAAAAAAGGCCGTGGCCAGCTTGACTTAAACCAATAGGTTGGAAACTGGGCCCTAAAACTCCATCTAACTAACCAATGTTTGAATTAATAAGTATAGTCAATGAACGCGCAAATATCGCTCACCGCAGAAATAGGATACCATACAAATTTCACTATATCGCAGTAGCAACACAAAAGCCTAGCCATTTGATGGTTAAACATTAAAAGCATGACATTTTTCATCAAAATAAATCCATTTTCAGCTCAATTTGCCTTTAAGGTCGTTCAGGATTTTGAAATATATTACCTCATTTTCCACTTAAATATTTTTTTGAAAAACTGTGGAAGTAGTGTCACAAATCTGTTCTTTTCTTGGTCACACAATGTTATCCTGACCAGAAACTTTGATGGTCTTTTTATTAACATGTTGTGCATGTTTACATGTATTAGTTTTGTGAAGCAGAGTAATGTAAAGTCTTTTTTTAGCTATTATGGCAGGGGGTCAAAAACATTTGTCTTAAAATTTGAGGTGAAGTTACAGGGTGCAAATGACATGCTGTACATTACAGTCATTTATCCCGTCCTTAGGACATCTATAATAATATTGATGTTGGTTGATTATTTCTTGGGCATAAACGATGTTCATTACTGTTTTCACTGTCACTTAGTGCTATTTTTTTTTTGGGGGGGGGGGGGGGGGTTTAAGGGAGGACAAATTTCACCAGGCCTTTAATATAAAATGAATGGAATCAAACAGTCATCAACTTTGTCAACAAAAACCAGGTTTTCGTCAGTATTAACTCATTTTAAGACTGAGGAATTGCCAAAACACCATTGTGGCAATGTCTGACAAATACAGTTATCTGATTTTACTCCCACAAAGGAGGCCATCACAAAAATTTATAGTGTACGAAACTTAGGGGCATAAAACAACATGAAGTTGTGAGAATAGAGCCCAACTTCAACCATTACTTCCTTAATTTTTATCTAACTAAAGCATGTTTCATATCAAAATAAAGTTTACAAACAAATCATAGTTTGGCCTGGTTATAAGCTTTTTGACTCAAAGGGTGATTTGACTTTTTACGAAATAGTGCTGGAATGCGTGAAACTTTCATATAACCATGCTACTACATAGTGGAGTGGGAACGTACAGAGAATTAAGCATGATGAACAGTAACAATTATTAATTGAGCAATCTTTTCTTTAGTAATGATTACACAAACAAAAGTTAGTCTTAAAGGGAAAGAGTGGTCACCCCAACTTGAAGTAGTGTAATAGACTGTCCTGTGTCATAATTGGCTGTTGAGAGTCATGTGACAACAGTTTTGCTCTTCAAATGTGAAATTTACTAAGAGTATCTGTTTGTTTAACTTTGAATATGCAATATTGAAGTTATAAAATATGATAAAAGATACTTTGAAGAGAAATGTGAGGGAAATTGTGATATTATGTTGGTGCTTCAAAATAAGTTTAGGGGACTGCTTCTTGACCTTGGAGTAGCAAATTTGGACAAAATTTGAAGGCAAAAGCAGTCCCCAAAACTATTTTGAAAGAAGCCCAAAGCTTTCCCAATATTTTTCTGATACTGCTCTTTCAAGGATCTCTCTTGGTAGATCTATTTCAGGACTTTAATATTGCAAATTTAAGGTACCATAACCAAGCAGTTACTCTGAGTAAATTTCACAATTAAATATTGTCATGTGATTCTCAAAAGCCATTCATGAAATAGGAGAGTAGATCTAAGGCTGCAGCTGCTTTACAACTGCCAATACAGTAGTTTAAAGGCCCAATTCTCTCACCTCAAACAGTACCAATTCTCCTAACTTTCTTACTTATGCCACTCCCCCACAATTGTCTAAAATTTGTCCTCGTGCATACACCATACACGATCTCAGTTTATTGCTTCAGGGTGAGTATGGAAAAGCTCATTGTGTATAACCCAAACACTCTCAGTACAGTTCATGCTGTGTAATATCAGCTTTGGTACTCTTCATTGTTTGAATTAGCTGTCAATCAAAAAGCTGAGCCAATTGAGGGTGTTACCCCTTACAAGAAGAGTTGTTTGGGGTGAGAGGATTGGCCCTTTAATTTTCATCTGAAAAAAAACTTCCCATGACAAGTAAAAAGTAGCATCAAAAATGTCATGAAAATTATCTGGTTATCTGGTGATGTAAAATGTATATTATGGACAAATTTCAGTTTTGGACTTGTTGGTCAAAATTTCTCGAGAAATTGGTACTTGATCGATTTTTTTCTTAAAAAAAGGTCAACAGACAATCAGTATGGCATTTGTCCAAATAATTTTGATGAGCTTGCTATTCTGGATTTGATTGATAAAGTTGCCAAAGCGTTTTGTATAAATGAATAGGCTAAGTATCTTTCATGATTTGTCAAGGGTTTTGACACTGTCAATTTGAACTAAAATACCTCACTTGCTAAGCTCCATGATTATGGCATAGCTGAATAGATTTACTTACAGAACTGCCAGCACTTTGCAAGCTTTAATAGTCATGCAAGTCAAATTCAGGACCAATTAACTGTAGTGTTCTACAGGGATCTGTCCTAGGCAATTGCTGTTCTTACTTAGATATTAAAAATATTCAAATACGTATTTGTGGAATGCTATCTTTTGTTTTGTTTGCTGATGACACTGGCTGATGACACTAATATGTTCTCCCATAATTCTAGCAGGCTACACAGAGCTTCTGAAATTGCAACAAGGGATTATAAATATCCCAGTTTGGTTCAGAGCTAATGAGCTGTCATTAAATATTGATGAGAGCAGGGGGTTGTGGGTTCCTGTTGAGACAAATTTTAAGAGATTCCACCATTATCAGAGACTTGCTTATAATTGAACTTTATATAAATGGCCAGAATATTTTCCCAGTAATATCATTCCTTGGCATCATTCATTAATAAGCAGATAAAAACCACAGTTTCTTTTAGATTAGATTAAACTATTGGTTTAAAATATATTAAGTACAGTCTCATGTTCCTTAAAGTGTGTTACTGGCTCTGTGTAAAACTATTGTTCTACCCAATCTTCATTATATATTGTACAATTTTATGGGGTTATGTGACTGCATATGTGTGTATGCTTGAAAAAAAAGAAAAGGTCATCAAATTTGGATGTTATACTGCTTATTATCAAAACACTAACTTAAAACTGTTTACAATGTTTGAAATGTACAAAATGGTGTTAGGGAATTTCTATGTTTGAATGCTGTTTGATGTTCAACCCTGCATTTTTTTAGTTAAGACAGATCTGTTTGCCTTTACTAGAAGCATTTACTTAGTTATTCCCTCAAATAAGATTTAATGACAAACCCAACACAAATGTATTACATAGTGTCAACTAGGTGAAAAGTTTAAAAGTTGGTCTCAGATATGATAAAAGTCCTTTTCCTCAGTCATCTCTTATGACAGGTGGTGAATACCATGAGCATATTCAACCCTTAGACCAAAGTATTCGTAGTTTACAGTCTATTATGAATGATTGTTCTGTATACCCTACACCCATTTTTCCACGCCCTTCTCTGTAGTATATTATCCTTACAATCCAGATTATCATTCCTTCTTTATCTTCTGTCCATTTTTCTCCCTTTCCCTCTTTTTTGACCCCCCTTTCTCTTTTTTTGCCCCTCCCTTTTTTTGTTTTTACTCTTCTTTGTTATCCATGTTGAATTTCCCTGCCTATAAAAACCCTGTCCACACCTTTTTGCTTCAGTGAACAAAGGTCAACAAAAATCAGATAAGAAGTTGGTCTACTGCTTGCCTTTCACACCTTGCAAACAGTGGCACATCTGGCTGGTATTATTCAGCCTGTGTTCACATCTTCCTCTAGCTGCCTCTTATCAAGCTTGTGGTTTCTAGGAGCTTGGTGGTATGAGTTAAGTAGGAAGTCGGGTAAAATTTGATTACCCCACCAAACCTCCCTTTTGGTGGGGACTCGGGTGAAATATCTAATAGAGTAAGAAATTCCTCATGTCTCGTTTCTTTTACTCTCACTGTATCTCACAAGTACTCATTGTATTTTAATTTTCATTTTAGTTGTTACTTGTACATTCTGAATGTTTATAGGTGATCTCAATAATCTTTACTTCTGTTAGAACTCCTCCATGTTAATAACCTTTCAAATTTGTGTGATGTTGCATTTACATTAGTGTGAAAAATAAAGAACTTTAAATTAATTATTAGAAGTCTTATTATCTGTAATGGGGAAAGCATTTGATTTTGGGTGATCCATTCTATCAAAATAACTAATGAGCATTGGAAACTTTTTTAAGGGAGAGTGGCCAGCTTTGCCCCTGCCTACATTGAACACATTAATCAGATTTGATAATTAATGAATAATTTCCCAATAATGAAGATAATTTTGAAACTTTAATGTCTATTGTACCACAATTTTTACCCTGTGAAATTTTAAAAACGAATCATGTTCTCTATTTTCATCATAACTTGTCCATGTATGAGACCAGGACATACGCTTTGTTGGTATCGTGATATAGTATTAAACATGTTACCACTTTATAAACTGATAATTGAATCATTTTAATATTTTAATATATGATACTTTAAGTTTTCTTTGCCAAAATCAAACGTTGCTTTTAAAGTTACAGTGGCCCAAAGGTAGTTTTATATGAATGATATGCTATAAAAACTGAATCAAGTCTTAGTAATTAATTAAAAAACTTAAAAATGTAAAGTTGATAGAAATTTAAAATTTGTTTGGGTTGTTTGTTGTATATTAAAGTATTTTATACACTGACTTCCTGACTGTTTGATCTATCCCTGCTGCCTGATGTTATAATTGAAACAATATTTGTACTTAGTTTCAGTCTGTAGAGATAATGACAACATCATGCATTAAAGACAAAGAAACGTCAGTATTATCAATCAGCTCAGCACATTGTCAGTTAAGTTACCTTTTCTTGTTGTGTAATCATATGAGCAAAAGCATTGCACAATTTGAATTCATTCAAAGAGTAAAATTTTAGCAAAGTGTATCTTTATCCCTAAAGAGCATACCATCATCTTGAGGTGCTTATCATGGAACCTGCTGATTAAGATAATTTCCCGAAGGAGATAATACTTGTTCAATAAATTGAAGTGATCAAATTCCCTATCCACTGCAAAAGATAAGTTGCACTAGTTTTGTATAACCTAGTTTAATAGTGAAATCAAAGTTAGTGATATTCTAGACAGATCTCCTACAGACTGAGGGTTTTACTTTCAAATGTCTGCATTAAATTTGCATCCCTTTTGATATGCAAGTTGCTCAAGACAGGAATGTAACTCATCAGTTGAACACAAATTTCTGTTACAGATTAAATAAATAGAATGTTGTTCAACATGTTCTAACTGCAGTCTGTTTATAAGGCTTCCAGGGTAAAAATCTCTAATTCAGAGTCAGGTGACTGCTGGTTGGAATTTGAATAACTCTCATATTCCTTATTCCTTGTAATCAGATCATTTCTGGGTCTCCTTCTTTCATGCTAAAAAAGCCCTCAAATCAGATCTATTGGACTCCACAATTATAAGTTTTAATGTATACATGTCACAACAAACCAAAACAAATCTTTATTTTGATCCCTTTCCCCATGCAATTGTAAGAATGCCTTTCATATGGAGTATTAGATTCATGAGTTTTACAGACCAGGCCATTTCCTTGTCTTTGGTATGACCTAATCTGGGAATCCAACCAAGACTCGGCGATCGTGCCAGAGTCAGATGCTCTACAAACTATAGACTGGATATAAAGTCTACCTGAAAGTTGTTTGTAGACTGGTGAGTTTAATACTGTAGCAATAGTTTTAACATGTTACTTACAAAAAAAAATATAAAAAAGCTGTACCTTAGGTGATCCTGTCATGTTCATAGTAACATTTCATGATCACAGCTAGGAAAAAGTTCAATGTAGACCAGCCGAATGTCACAGAGAGTGCAGCCAAACTTTCAAGCATGCCATTTTTGCTTTCGATGATAAGAGAAACCTATGCAATCATGATGGCGTGTGTATGAATGTGTGTAGGTGTGTGTGTATGTGTGTATAGGTGTGTGTGTGTTTGTGACGCTTTGCTTGTTAGCACGATATCTCAAGATAGGAATGTCTGACAGTTAGCAAATTTGGTACATGCATGCGCCATATTGAGTGGAAAAAACTCTATTGTTTTTGGTGGAGGTCAAAGGTCATCTGGGGTCACCAGGGGTCAATTTCTGAAAACTTCGTTAGCACGATATCTCAAGTTAGGAAACTTGGATAGATTTCATATTTGCTATGTGGATGCGTTATGGTCAGAAGATGGTCCCTATTGTTTTTGATGGAGATCAAAGGTCATCTGGGGTCACCAGGGGTCAAAGACTGAAAATCTTGTTAGCACGATATCTCAAGAAAGGAAACTTAGATAGATTTGATATTTAGTATGTGGATGCATTATGGTCAGAAGATGGTCCCTATTGTTTTTGATGGAGATCAAAGGTCATCTGGGGTCACCAGGGGTCAAAGACAGAAAATCTTGTTAGCACAATATCTCAAGAAAGGAAACTTGGATAGATTTCATATTTGGTATGTGGATGCATTATGGTCAGAAGATGGTCCCTATTGTTTTTGGTGGAGGTCAAAGGTCATCTGGGGTCACCAGGGGTCAATTTCTGAAAACCTTGTTAGCATGATATCTCAAGATAGGAAACTTGGATAGATTTCATATTTGGTATGTGGATGCGTAATGGTCAGAAGATGGTCCCTATTGTTTTTGATGGAGATCAAAGGTCATCTGGGGTCACCAGGGGTCAAAGGCTGAAAATCTTGGTAGCACGATATCTCAAGAAAGGAAACTTGGATAGATTTCATATTTAGTATGTGGATGCATTATGGTCAGAAGATGGTCCCTATTGTTTTTGGTGGAGGTCAAAGGTCATCTGGGGTCACCGGGGGTCAATTTCTGAAAACTTTGTTGGCCCGATATCTCATGATAGGAAACTTGGATAGATTTCATATTTGGGATGTGGATGCGTTATGGTCAGAAGATGGTCCCTATTGTTTTTGATGGAGATCAAAGGTCATCTGGGGTCACCAGTGGTCAAAGACTGAAAATCTTGTTAGCACAATATCTCAAGAAAGGAAACTTGGATAGATTTCATATTTGGTATGTGGATGCATTATGGTCAGAAGATGGTCCCTATTGTTTTTGGTGGAGGTCAAAGGTCATCTGGGGTCACCAGGGGTCAATTTCTGAAAACCTTGTTAGCACGATATCTCAAGAAAGGAAACTTGGATAGATTTCATATTTGGTATGTGGATGCATTATGGTCAGAAGATGGTCCCTATTGTTTTTGGTGGAGGTCAAAGGTCATCTGGGGTCACCAGGGGTCAATTTCTGAAAACCTTGTTAGCATGATATCTCAAGATAGGAAACTTGGATAGATTTCATATTTGGTATGTGGATGCATTATGGTCAGAAGATGGTCCCTATTGTTTTTGATGGAGATCAAAGGTCATCTGGGGTCACCAGTGGTCAAAGACTGAAAATCTTGTTAGCACAATATCTCAAGAAAGGAAGCTTGGATAGATTTCATATTTGGTATGTGGATGCATTATGGTCAGAAGATGGTCCCTATTGTTTTTGGTGGAGGTCAAAGGTCATCTGGGGTCACCAGGGGTCAATTTCTGAAAACCTTGTTAGCACGATATCTCAAGAAAGGAAACTTGGATAGATTTCATGTTTGGTATGTGGATGCGTAATGGTCAGAAGATGGTCCCTGTTGTTTTTGATGGAGATCAAAGGTCATCTGGGGTCACCAGGGGTCAAAGGCAGAAAATCTTGTTAGCACGATATCTCAAGAAAGGAAACTTGGATAGATTTCATATTTAGTATAGTGGATGCATTATGGTCAGAAGATGATTCCTATTTTTTTGATGGAGGTCAAAGGTCATCTGATGTCACCAGGGGTCAAAGACCATCACTGAAAATCTTTTTAGCAAGATATCTCAAGATAGGAAGCTTGGATAGATTTCATACTTGGTATATTTGGTATGTGGCTGCATTATGGTCAGATGATGGTCCCTACTGGTTTTGATTATACTGAATGTTTTACTGGCATGTTTCAAATGAGCCCCCATATACATACATAGATAGTGCTGTATGAAAAAAATATTCGTATTTTTTATAATTGCTGATAATACTGTATCATTAGAATAAATTTCAATCAATTAAAATGATCTTTAAATTTTTACTTCATGTCACACTAGTGGGCCTCTGATTTATAGAAATACCCTTAAATTCTCTCTCATGCAGTGTGATTTTCATGCCACATAAAAGCCTATTTTTCACAGACAAGGCATTTTAACAGGACAACTTCAAAACTTTGCTCCAATTTTCATATGCCTACTTTTCCCTGTTAATTTTCTTTAGGAAAGTCCTTGAAATTTCTCTTTCTCCAGTTATATAATAGAAATCTTTTAAAGGAACCAAATAATCTGAATAAAAAGTGTCATGAGAGGAAACTCCCCTTAGCTCATTTGAAAAAACTGAAGTACCCAAGCAGAAAAAAGATAAATCCTGAGAGCTATCACTGCTTTTGTTTACAGTGTCATAGAAGAATACGATCACAATGCCTCTGTTGTGCTGGTCACTGGACATTTCCTGAGTAGCTTCATGGATCAATGTACACACACAATACTCCATTGAAATTGACTTAATCCATCTTTCCTGCTATGTGCCTGCTATGGTGGGTACCAAATTTGAAAAGTAGCTAAAGGGCTTTTCCAAGCATGTCATTGTAAGGAAGTTACATTTTTCTTTCATAACAGCCAAAAATCAATTTGATTGGTCAATCATTCACATATTTGCTGTATTTCACTTTCAACAAACAATGAGTGATACTCCTCCAACAATGTCAGTGTTTTTTGCTTTGTTTCAATAAGCACTTAGGAGGAACACAAATTCATATGGTTCAAGCTCCCTTGTTGTACCAGGAACCATGGTTCCAATCATTTTGATAAAAACAGCTGTTTAATTGTCCAAAAAAATTGTGCTAGTCTCTGTAGGTGTTGTGAAAATTGATTTTCAATTGATTATCGATTTACAAAAAGTGTTTGGAAATTCTTGTGATGGAAACATACCAAAGTTGTTACTGATTGGGTTTGTTTTGTATTTATGAGGTGACTTAATCTATCATGGTGTCTAATGGTTTCACACCTAGCATTGGGTAATGAACTTTCCACTCAATGAACTTCAACTCCAGGGCCGTAATAGCACTGTCCTATATTGTCTATGATGGGTAAAAATTGCATGGTACAACACCTTTCTCTCTTTGATTTTTTCCGATGGACAAGTAGATGTTTTTCATGGTACTAGGCTGTTGTTCTTTTAGGATAATGTGGATGTTTGTCATTTTCTCTAAAATTTAATCTCTCTTATTCTCCTTCTGTTTCCCTTTTGCCCTTTTCTTCTATAGATTAAGTTTTTAAGATGTTTTTTCATTTCCCGGAAAGCTTGTTAGTTCTTTTCACTCCTGTGTCTGTTGTAGTGTTATGTATAATGCTTTTGTGGTACCTCTTTTGCATAAATGTACTTGTGTGGACAAAATAAATAAAATGAAAATATTCTTTCAATTTGATCATTTTAAAGAAATTTCTGAGGCAATTTTTTGGCAATTAGTGGTGCCCTGTTGCCTTTGGCAACAAAAAATATTGCAATGCAAGTGTGTTTTTCTTTATTTGAACAAAAACAACAATAGAAATTAAAAGTGAACCAAATTGGTGTAAAAATAAATTTCTTCCTCTTAAAAGCTGGACTTTCTATACGTACTTTGATGTTGATTTCCTCATCCAGCAGTTTAGCCTGAGGTTTTTTTGTTGTTAGTCTCGTTATACTGGGCATCCACCTTTAAAAGACTTAATTATTGATTTGTATCTTCTCATATAATATGTGACTAGAAATCACACTCATTGGCTAAATTAGTTACCAAATGAATCTTGAACTGTTAAAATCTGTAGAAAATGAAAGTTTTACACAAAAAATTGAAAATTAGGGAATAGAAATAAAGTTATCAAATTAATACTTATTTGGGACAAAAAATGTATCAAATAGGTACATCATGTTCTGAAATTAATGAAAAGCATGTTTATAAATACAAAGGAGGGGCCTAGCTATATCTTGACTGATATTCTGGGTTGATGCCCACTGTTTAACAAGGTGTTTCTTGATTGGCTGTCGCCATTGTATTGTATCGATTGTATTCTTTGTTCAGGTTAGTGATTAGGTTAGGATTAGAGCTATCGTTAGCCAGTAGTGAAGTTTTTTTGTTAAACAGTGCACATCGCCCCGATATTTTTAGCAGTAAAGCACACCACCTAGTCTTTGCTTGGGCTGTGAACCTCTGGTAGAAATACCAAAGTCAGTTTGTTATTTTCATTTTCTGTCATTAAAAAATTGGCCGTTGAAGTCATGACACTATCATCCACTCAAGTCATGGTGCCAAATTTCAAGGGGCAAAATTTTCGAACAAAAACCCTCCCATCTAAATAGGGTTTTCAAACATGCTAGGCATGCAAACCTTGATTCTGATTCAGAAAATGCATAAATTGATGTGATATGACATTTTAACTTTTAGATTGACTTTTAGCATTTTATAGTGTAAATTGATGTATAATTAGAAAAAAACTTTGAAATTATGAGCAAATTTTTCAGTTGTGTTGTCATGAACTATGAATCAAAACTAAATCATGCACAATAGGCAGGTTGATAGCATAAAGGCACAATATATAGGGCACATGTCTACAACAAAATGAACACCATCAAATTGTGCTTTGAATAGCCCTACCCCTGAAATTTTCTAACCGTATCCATGACTGACCTTGACATTAGTCAAAGTGACATAGTGGAAGTGTATGAAGAGTAGTTCAAGTTGGCTGAAACTCATATATCAAGTGAGGCTGTAAAGTGCCATTACTAGCAATCTGAGAGGATATTTCGCCAAAAAGAAAGGGTGCCCGCTGTTCAGAAAAGTCATGGAAAAGTCATGAAATGCAGCCCAAATCAGTTTTGTAATTTTTTTACGAGTAAATAAATTTACTCATTTATTTTTCGCAGTTGTTGCACCATTAAAGTATTTTCAAATCTCAGATATGCAATTTGGTCATGAAATAGTCATGGAAGAGTCATGAAATTTTGTTGCTCTTGAGGTGCAGAAACTCTGAACAAAAAATTTTCTTTGTACACCAAGTCACCAACCAATGGTGGCACCCCATTTAAATCATAGTAGTATTCTTTTCCTGATCAGCCCAACACCTTGTTCCCCTTGGTGCCCAAATGATAGAATCTTGTTATTCCACTGTATTCTGTAGTGCCCAAATGATAGAGTCTTGTTATTCCACTGTGTTCTATGGTGCCCAAATGAGAGCCTTGTTATTCCACTGTGCTCTGCTAAGTCTCTTTCAGATAAGAAACTGATAAAAATCTTCCCTGAAACACTGGCTGGGTGTAGAACTCTATTTAAGCAACCTTATTTTGTAAATTTGCTGCCCACCATATAGTAAAACAGCAGTTTATCTTTACAAATCCTGCATACATCTGCCAGTAGTTTTACATTTCAAAGGTCAACCTTTTTTTTACCTGTTGAAGTGAAATTCCAGACAGACATTTTAAGTGTAAAATCTGTTAATCCACCTCAAAGATTGGATGTAGTGATTTTATACATTAAACCACATAATACTTACAAATCCTGATGTAATTTTTCCTCCAGGTACTTTGAATTAAAACATAACAAATTAAACTTCCAAAACAGTGAATACTTGCATGATTCCCTGAGGCAATATTGTCATTTATTTAAATTTTAAATAGGTGTCATTCTTCAGCTTGTAGTTTGCATCAAAAACTGTCCATCTTCAAATCATATATAAAGCATTATTTTATGAATATGTTAAGCCATGACTGACTGTACATAAGGTCATTGACAGGAGGTCTGCTTTGGGTTAAGCACAAGAAGTGTCGACACTGCCCCTGAAAGCTTAATGAAATAAAAACATAAATACCTTATACATTTATCCTTTAATGAACACCACCTTTCTAATAAATGCTACCTGACTTTTACATCACATGATATGTAGTGAAATTGGTTAATTCCTGAGAGAACTCATAGTCACAAACTTTTATAATTTTCAGGTTTACTTAACGTTTTTCAGCTAGGTTGGTATTAAAATCACTGCACATTTATAATAGAGAAGTAAGTAATGCCATGCTGAGCTCAAACTACCAAGCTGTCTGTTGTGTACCCAGGAGAAAATTCCAGTTGAAACCTGTTGAACAGGTTTTAACAGGTACAACAGGTAATTGAAAACAAAATCAACAGATTTTAACAGGATTTTAACAGGTACCAACAGGAACCTGTTGGCTTTTTCTGTGTTACCTGTTGATGCCTGTTGACTTTTATCACTCTAACAGGTAATTGGAACATCACCTGTTCATGATACCTACCTGTTCATACCTGTTAATACCTGTTCAAACCTGTTGAAATTTCAACAGGTCTCAAAAGGAATTTTCTCCTGGGTAGACTGATCCTAAGGCAAATAAATACAAAATTGAGTGAGTCAAACAGGTGCAAACATCATGAACATAACTGAGATGAACAAACTGCAATTTAGGAGGTTTAAAGGAAATTCTACTCCTTGCATTTGTGCCATCAAAAATGGATCTCCTCCCTACATTTCCTATTGTTACACCACATGTAACTAATAGACAACTTTGCTCTGCAGACTGTAGTCTCTTTGTATGTCCCCTTTTGGAAATCTCATGGTGAAAGAAGTTTTTCCTATTCTGCACCACTACTGTGGAACAATTTACCACTGAATATTAAACAGAGTATACCAGCCTTGCAATTTTCAAGAAAAGATCAAAACTTACCTGTTTTTGCACTCTTATGACTAGTGTAATTTGTATGTGTTATTTTGTAAAGCGCTTCGAGCTATGTTTTCCAGCAATTGCATTAAGCGTTAATATATGAGATCATTATTATTGGTATTGGTATTGGTTGACAGCCCTACACTTAAAGTTACATATCTTGCCATATGAAAGAATGAATGCTTCTGCAAATTTTTTGTTGATGTCAAGATATTCAAGTAAAATTTGTTGTTGTTAAATTTGTCTCTAATAAACACCTAGTCCCTTTATAAAAATTTAACACCATGGGCATTTATATTACAGTAAACATGGCAAGCACAGTTTATGAATTTTTAAGTGACTCAACTTTAACAATGTGAACTGAACCTCCATGTCACAGCATACAAGTTCTTTGTCTTATTTATGGAATATTTTGAGTGCTAAAAATTTCAAAAACATTTAAAGGGCAAGAGCAATATGAGTAACATACTGCCTTGTATTGTGATTGGCTCTTCAGAGTCACGTGACAGTATTTTTTCTCCTCAAATGTGAAATTTACTAGAAGTCACTGCTTGGTTTACCTTGAAATATGCAATATAGAAGTCATAAAATATTGTGAAAGATATGTTGAAGAGAAAAAAGGAAAAAAAAAAATTAGTGAAATTTACCTGATACTTAAAAAGTTTTGGGCAACAGCTGTTGCCCTCTAAAATTTGCGAACACAGAATGACAGATTTTCCACAAATGACAATCATGCATAGATTATTCAAATATTAAGGCAGCAGTATGGTAGGGTTCTTTTCAAGAAATAAGTTTCACACAGATAGACATTTAGCTATTTGTTGCTCAAGAATAATTTGTTCATCCAAAATTTCACAAATTCAAATGATTTATGCTAGATATTTTGAGAAGAGGAAGATATTTCAAGTGAAAAATGATGAGTCTTAGTGTTTATACTGGTTGACACCATTTTATGTACACCACATTGATGCATTTTAAACAAAATAGTTCCCTCTAAGAAGACATTCCAAGACAATGGACCTTAGATTAGCTACTATATTCCATACTCTATACCAATTGCCATGTTAATTCTAAAACCAGTGGGAGTTGAGATTTGAATACTAAAGCACAAGTGCTATCCTCTGATTGGTCAGTAGTTGGTAGATATTAATGTCATGATCTTAGTTGACCAACAAGGAGGTTGTAAAAATGAACTATACTGGACCTACAAAAGTATTACAAAATTGGACACATGGTTGAGTGAGATGTGAAATTTCTCACGTATGCAAGCTGACATGTGATTGGAAACAGGAAGGAAGCTGGAATTAGGGTGAGTACAGGTGAAAGGTACTGTACACAAGGGATTAATACTTGAAGACAAAATAGTATTCATACTGGCAGTGACAGTGACCTGTCTATTGGAGTCAACCTGGTTTAAAGGTGAAGAGCATTCCCCCGACACATCATTACGGGATATAAGCCTTTAGGGAGATCCGTCATGGCTACCACAGTTTTTAGGGAAAAACTGCAGTTCCCAATTATAGTACCCGACCACTGGTTCATTACTCCTATTAGCTGCTTCAATGAGCAGCAGATTTGATTATCATTCTGGTGCAATTGAAGCCCAACAATTTTGGGGTTCAAATAACAACTTACAACAAATCCTGAAATAGTGCTAGCAAAAAGGGAATCAAATTACTTAGAGTGCACTGATGGATGGTCAATCATGTAATAAAAGGGCTTATTGAGTTGATATCTTAAATTAAAGAGTGTTAAAGGGTCACTACCACAAAGAGCACAATATGGTAAGTTTCATATCCAACAGTTACAGAGAGAGCTAAAATTTCTGAGTTTTGCAGTGTCCTATCTGAATTGTATGAGTTTTGTGCATAATTTGAAATTGCGTCCGTCACAAATTTTTGAAAACCCATTCAAACCATTAAGTAGGCCTACTCTCTCATAAAGCAGTTATTTTTATGTATGATATGGGCATTGTGAAAGTTTGTCATTTGTCATTGGTAGTTATAGAGGAAGTTTTATGGCCCAGTTCCCAACCTCTTTGTTCAAGTCGAGCCATCCAAGGCCTTTTTTCCAGTTGTGGCTCACTGGCTTGTTTTCCCTACTTCATTGCCAGTGGCGTAGCTACTGGGGGGGGGGCAAGTTGCCCCCCTGGAAAAGTTTTGGGGGAAATTTGATAAAAATGGGGTAATTTGATGTATCTTCTTATTATTGCAAAAACTTCACAAAAATTTCTCAAAATTTTTGTTAGAATAAGAAATTGTGAGACATTTCTCATACATAATTTGTATTTTCATGCAACAAGTTAACTCAGATTTCGTCAGTGTCGCGTGAACCGGCCCAGTTCGCGTTCCACAGAAATGTCCTTGCTGCGTAGCAGATTAAATGTTCTCTTGTGCTTGTTTATGCACGGGGGTTTTGATCAGTGTATTTCAGTGCACAGGAAGCTGTTATTCAGGTGATACTTTGGGAATTCAGTAAAAGGATGTGAAAACTGACAAGTCACTACCATTGGTATGTTCTTCTACAAGCTAGCAGTAGCTGTACGATTTTACTCTGTGTACATAACGATGGATGGGGCTGAAACAATCCATGGCCAACGATAAACTTAAAGTTAATCTAGAAATTAGAATTAACAGGATCCGTTGGCACACTTAGATTTTGTTACTTAGCCTAACCCTTGGAGGCTTACAAGCTAGTTCAGGAAAATAGCTTTCTGCTCACTTTGAGTCTAACAGTAAATGCAAAATTAGTACCTTGTAGCCTTCTACACTTAACAAACTGCTTTTCTCACAGGATATCCTGTGTGATCGAGCCACCATTAGACCTCCTTAGAGGCGTGCAAAGGGGAGACCATTGGGCCATGCCCCCCCCCTCACAGATGCCATTTTTCTTTGTTCTTAAAAATACGTAGTCTAACTTTATCAACACAGATTTTACTTCAAAAGATAGCATATGTGGCACCAGATTGCTTATAAGGACACCCAAAAAAAATTTCAAAGGGGAAGGATTGTCCCTGCAAGGTCTTTCAGTGATGCAAATTTTTTAATTCCTACAAATAGACCTAGGCAAATTCTGTCAAATTCCAATTTTTACTTAGAAAAGGTAGACTCTGTTTCCCACTGGTGGCATCTATCAAAAGACTTCATGCTTAGATTTTCTTTACAAGCATAAATACGCTATTTTGACCATCTGAGGGGTCTGATTTTTCGAAATTTTCTTTACGCTTCGCGCCAACCAATGGTGTCGCTTCGCTCGGTCTTTTGGGCAAAGTAACATGTTTGGGGTAAAATTAGCTCTTAGCTCTGTGATCACTTTGCAGTTTGCGAACATATTTTGAAGTGAGCATTTTATTGCAAAGGACAAAAGAAGAAAGCGACTGGCTAGATTCTTCGTATAAGCCTAGAAAATGCTATTTCCGGCCATCTAAGGGGTCTAATTTTTCCAAATTTTCTCTACGCTCCGCGCCAACCAATGGTGACACTCCTCTTAGATAATCTTTATGACAAAATAACATTTTGTGGCCAAGAAAAACCACAATTACCGATCAATGCTCTTTATTTTGACTCCTAAAAGTGTCCAAATTTCATGACAAGTTTTTCTTCGTAAGATAGCATAAATGGCATGAAAAGAAATGCATGTCAAGGCACAAAAGTTTCAGTTTTTTCCTCATGAACCACCACAATTCAACTTTTAACACTGTTCCTGTCAAAGTCGAAAATCTTGCAACATTTTGCATCTAGGCTCCTTGAAAACATCAAAACATTTCCGGACACCCCTCCCCTTGACCATACTGCATCCCCTTCCCCCTTCAGAGAAATCCTGCGTACGCCACTGCATTAGTACATACAAATAAACCAGACATTGTTTACCAAAATAATATACTTTGTTATTTCCGATTGCTCTATGTTATACTTTGACATTAAAATGCAGGTAATATTACAAAATGACATGGTAATGTTGTTATACTTGTAAGTTTGCATATTTTAGATGAAATACATACACATTGACTGGGAAATGTTTTGGGGAAATTTCATACCTTTGCCCCCCTGGAAAAAATCCTAGCTACGCCACTGTTCATTGCTCATGCGTAGCACCGTGAACAATGGCAGTAGGTGCCATTTTTAGAGTCTTTGGTGTCATTTTTAGAGTCTTTGGTATGACTCAACTTGGGAATAAAACCGGGGTCTTCTGTGTAAAAGGCTAAAAGGCCAATGCTCTCACCGTTAGACCAACAACACTTAATTCATTTCAGGTTTGGAAAAATTTGTTGAATTTCACCAACTCAATGAGTCACTTTAAAAATCTTATAGGCTCAGTGGCTCTTTTTTATCTTGAAGAATCAGTTGAAGAAATGCATGTAGTACGTACAGTGCAGACTTGAATGTTAAAAGTGTGTGCTGTTCCAGCTAGTTGACATGACAGAATGATTTTCATAATTTTTTATGTTGTGAATTCTAAGTGAATACAAAATGATGTGTCTTTTTGAAGTTATCTTTAGCTTTTTGAATTCTGCAGTGATGATTGATATATTTTTTTAATTCTACTGTAATGATTGATATATTTTTTGAATTCTACTGTGATGATTGATGTATTTTTTGTTTTCTGGGATGGGAAGGGGGGGGGGGGGAGGAGATTAATGGATTTTTTTTTTTGGGGGGGGGGGAGATGGAAAGTGGAGATTTTCCAGTAACAAATCCTTGAGTCAGAGATGATTTGAGCTACAGTACCTCATGCTATTTATTCATTCCAATTTTACATTCAGCTAGCATTTGGCTAATCATGGTATTAAGTGCACGTCTGCCATCTCAAAATTGCCAAATTCTGATACGATAGCCACACTCCATTGGAAATAATTGCATCATTTATTTTAGGCACTTTTATCAAATATAATAAAATGCATTACAAAAATAATGCCTTGACCCAAAATGGTGCCTAAGAAATATCTACCACCAAATCCAACAAGAAACAAAAACTTTTTCGGCACAATTCTGCTGTATAAAAACTTTTGCCAGACTATGGTAAGCATGTTTCATGTAGAGATATTGGAAACAAATATCTGCATTTTCTCCATAAGCTAGAATCTTGAATCCTTCTTTATATTTCTGAAGAACAAAATAGTTTTCACTTCTTTTTGAACTTCTCCAAATATAGGTGTGAGTACTATATAATCTATATTTGTCAAAAGTATGCCTAAGCCTTGTAAAGTCTGGCATCAGACCCCTAGTCCCCCCCCCCCTTTCTGTAGGCTGTATGGGGGTTTAAGATTATGTCCACAGTATTTCCTGCCTGTCATAAGGGGGGGGGGGACTGAAGGGAAGGACTTAAGCTATGTTAGAACTGTATTTGAATCTGAACATAAGCTTAATTGAACCATGCTTAAAACTGTATTTAACCTTTAACGTAACGCTTTTTATCTAGTTGTTAAATCTCCAAGTCATCTAGCCATATATAATTGACATCAGACATATTGTGGATAAGTTCAAAAAATATATTTCATCTCTTTGACAATGACAGGCATTTGTTATGTCTTCTCCACCACTTGAAAAGAATATATAAGAAAACAAAAAAAAATATTGAGTTCAGCATATCTTGATTACACTATTTTTTAAATTTTAGTCATCATACTTTTCACTCTAAAAAAATTTCTGGGGAAGTTTCACCTTTCTGGGGCCTGTATAACATGTGCTGCCTTTAATCTCCTGGTGCAAGTTATTTTAATCACTCCAGGAAAAACATGTTCATATCAACTTATAAGTACAGAATTTGGCCAAATACCTTGTAACTTTTCCAGTGATTAACCAGTTTCTTTGTTTATTTGACTAAGGGGCCCTGGTTAAGATTAACCAACATTGTGTAGTTGGCATATAAAGACAAATCTGGTGAAAATTTCAACAGATACTTTGGAGTATATGAGGTTCAACACAGTAGTGAAGGGTCACGAACAATTTACCGTACATCAGTTTGAAAGATCTCACATCAAAATAGTGCTCCAACAACCTCATGCAATTGAAACAGCATTATACTGAAATTAGTTCGACATTGTCATTTACCAAATGGTTATTGCATTTTATCAATATTAGAGCAGCAGTGAAAATGATTAGGGCCTGCTTTGGTCTGAAAACTGAGTAATTCATTCAATTCATATTCAACCCATTGGGTTCTCATGGGAAGACTAATATATGCTTTCATGTTATACCTTGCAGATAATCTTGATGGAACTGTAAACACCACAGCAAGTACCTCAGCAGGACCTTCTGATGTAAGTGGTATGCAGAACCATCACCAAACCCCTTCACCACAAAATCTGCCCTCTACATCAGGACCCCCTTATAACCAGCAAGTACCCCCACAACCAATGCCTCAACCACTGCAGCAACCAATTCCTCAACCACTACAACAGCCAATGCCATTTTCGACCCCTTCATCCCAGTCATACATGGGGCCAAGTCAACCATACTCCCCTCAGAATAGCTACCCTCCAACATCAAAAGATGGATATCCTTTTGAGCAGCAGGGTACCGGGTACCCACCCAATTTGTCACCGTCTATGCAAGCTCCACCACCATACCATGATCCCCACCATCAAGGTGCCATGGGACCACCTTACAATGAGGACCAGCCTATTGGATTTACTACTATACCATCGGCACCACCTCCACAGGAATCTTTGCCATACATGACAAAAATATGAAATGTGCTGTTCCTGTTTCAGTAAAGAGTCAATTGTGACTTGTGAGCAGTCAGTGACATTCTGAGTTGCATCAGACTCTTCCAGCATCAATAATGGACAACCAACTTAAAAAATGCCAAAACATATCTGAAGTATCTTAGAAAATTTGAAGAAAGTGATTGCAGGAATTTACACAAATGTTCTCCTGGTGGAGGCTGGTTTAGTTATCTACAGTAGAAACTGGTATTACAAATCAACACAGTCTCAAAACAGTGGAGCAAGGACAGTCAACTTTAACATGGAAAGGTGCAAATGTGAATGTCTTTAGAACACTTGTAAAAGGAGAGGTGATCGACTTTTGTTTTAATGAGACAGTTTCATGTTCTGCTTGGATCAATCAGATTAAAGTTCATATTTTTCAAGCTGCATTTAACTTCAAGAATGAGAAGCAAAGTATCGATGTGCCTACCACATAAAGGGTTAACAGTCTGTTTGGATGGTAATTATCAGCAGAAATAGTGAACATTACAGCCTTCATGTAAATTATTAGCAGCCTCAAAAAAAAAAAAAAAAAAAAATCTGGATGTCAGTACAGCTGTTGTCCAGCTCTACCAAATTGTACACATTACTCTTAAGGTTCCAACACCATACATGTTTGGGGAGGAAGGAGTGACGATGCTTAATTAGTGGATATTATGGTATATCAGTGTAAAATGCCATTTAGTTCAACACTTAAATGATATGAGAAGCACATACATATTATCACTGCCAATGATTCATGTCCTAAGAAAATGGCCTGTTATTGTCTGCAGAAAATCCCTCCTAAATGATCATTTATGTGCCTCTCCAGACACTGGAACAATTGTCATAGTCTTAGCATTTGTTTGGGGCATTTTTTGTTGAGTTATGAAGTGAGAATTTCTTACAAAGTTTAGTGGACCCATTGACCTTTAAAGTGTACTTCAAGTCAAAAAAAAAATGTATAAGAAACAGCATAAAAAATGAATCCTAACAGTTCAACTTCCATCTTCAAAGCCAACATTCTTGAGCGAGGATATACAATGTTAAAATTTATTCACTCAAAATTGTTCAACTCACATATCCTAGTGCTTTGGTTCCCTTCAGTTTAAAATTAAAAATGTCTTTATGAACTTGAACACTTCTTGTTTGCTTGCATGCATGTTACACAGAGAGAGCTTAAGTAATACATCACCCCATAAGAGTGAAGAGTGCTATATTACACCTTGGTGCAAGGTGCAGTAACTTTCAGAAAAACAAAGAAATATATAGACTGTAATTTTAGTACAACATCACTGATATCACAAATGATTGCTCAATGTTCCATTTTGAGTGAACAAATTTCAACATTTTATATCTTGGCTCAAGTATGTCCTGTGAAGCTGTTAGAATTCATTTTAATGCTGATTTTTTGGACTTGAGGTACACTTTTACTTTTGGAAATATCTCCATGGTTTTACACAATTTAAAATGACACACTGTTACAGTAACCTTGAGGTAGGGAGCTAGGTCAGAAGAAATGTTCAAGGGAATGCAAATTTTAATGACTGGTTAGGCCCAACAACTTTGGAAAGTCAAGACTGGTACCTTACACTTAGTATGGCAAAGACCTGCTTGAAAAGGTCCTTGTTTGATTTCAACATGCATTTGCAGATGGAACTGCAACATCTGAAAAGATTTTGACTCAGGTTAAAAGATGCAGACACCCACATTTTCCTAATACAAACAGATGAAGGAAAAAATTGAGTAGAAAAACTTTTAAAACCAACAAAAGTTCATGATGCTAGAAGCCAATAGCAAGTTTTAGTCATCTCAAGCTGGCAACTAATAATCCAGAATCTATCAGAGAACTTCCTGTTCAGGTATCTTGAGATCAATAAAGTTAAAGGTGTTTGCCCCTGCCAAAGACTGTTTGTTCAATAGAGCAACAAAGTTGGTTTAAATGAGGTTAACTGCCTCAATTACAGAGACAAGCTTTAAGAGACAAAAAGCCTTTCTCTCGGCTAACATTGGCTAAAACATCTTATTCAATTCTAGCAACATGTTGATTTAGTTGTATTCTCCCTCTCAGAGAATGCAGAGTGTACTTTGAGTAGCTCTTGTTGCACCAAGTGTAGTGAAGGAAGGTTCAATCAATATCCACATCATTTTTTATTGGAATTTGCATTGGGGTAGTATGCCAGTGCATAAAAAAAAAATTTCTGAATATTCCTTGAAAATGAATTAGTGATATCCCAGAAGAAATCACTAAATCAGGTTCACAGTCATGCCAGTGAAATATTTGATTTAAATATTATTTCCAGTCATCAACCCTGGATTGCTGTGAAAGCTTTATGCCTCCAGGTAGGAAAAGATGCATCCTTGAATTCATAATGATTTTATGTGAGGATAATATAACCTTCTGAAAATGTTGAGCCACATGAAAACAGTTCCATGTGGTGAAAGAGTTGCTGCAGAGATTTTCAGTAGCAACTCTATGATGTGATTCATCAGGAGAAGATGCCTTCACATTGGACCAAGACGCAGGCAGCGCTCATTAAAGGGAAATACTGCGTTTGTTTAGCAAGAAAAATTCATCTGCTTTTAAAAATAATATTTATTGACACAGGGTTCTAGATTATCAAAAATAAGACGGTATGGTACCCTTCTTTGCAAGAAATAAGTTCCCACGGACAGAAATTCAGTTATTGGTGCTCAAAAATGATTTGTTCACCCAAACTTTCAACATTTCAAAAGATGCAACTTCCATAGCTCTTCTTATGCATAGTATTTTGAAGCGATTTAGCTATTGCTGGGGTTTGTTATTAAGGCTGAATTGTTGGATACTCTCTGAGCTATTTTCTTTGTACTCTTCGTTGGAGCATTTTAAAAACAATATTTCCTTTTAACACTCATTTCTATCATAGTAGGCCAGAGGGTGACAGTTCCTGTTGAGACTTTTACCAACTTTACTATACTTACCAAATATCTGCGGAATGAAACATTTTGGCTGGTAGGATTAATTTCCAAGCTGGAATTCACACAAGATAAACAAAGACTGAAAGATAAGGGAACAATTGCTATGCCATCTAAAACAAACAATTTTCTGGCTTGTCAATGGAAGAAAGAAGAAAATTACCCCAATCTACACCACCCCTTCTTACTTCCTGTAAATCCTATTGTCTTTATGTAATCCTACTTACTCGTGGTAACCCTTTGGCAGGTCATTAGCTTGATGGGTAAGACATAGGGAGAGTCGGAGGGCACCCCCACACTCTTAACTTACCACCAACGTTTTCACATGCGGCTTCCTTGGTTCTCTAAAACCTGGCTGTTTGGGGGAGATCACTGTTTGGATTGTTTTGGGGCTAGATAAATTGTTTTGTAACTGTCAAGTCATGGATATGGAAATTTCCATGAAGTGAAATTGATACATATTTTCATTGTTGCACATGGGAATATTTACCTCTTATTTGAGCACAGCAGGATTCTTCAACGAATTGTTCTTTGAGCTGGTACCAGAAAGTGGTATTTCCTTTCCAATTCGAAGTCAAAATGATGAGGGTTTTTTTCTTTCCAATCCACCCCAATCTTAAAAGTGTTTCAGGGAAAGATATGTTAATTTTTAAACCACTTGAAATTATTTGACAAATTGACTCTCTGCAAGAATTATGTTTGGCCAGGAAGTTTTGTTTGATGCTATTGGCTGAAAACACCCTCAAATCTGTGTTTCCAATAATTATAAAATCACCTCTTTTTTAACTGGAAATTGATGAGACTTTTTTCAAGATATGAAAGTGAAACTTATAACAGAACAAAGAAAACTATTTAAATTAATCAAACATGAGTGAAATGTATTAATTTGTTATATATTTGGGCAGTTTATCACAAAATGTGCCATATTTTAATAGTGATCAACACAGTTACGTGTGTATACTGAACATGTGTGCACTATAACATTTCCATATGTATCAAAGTGTGTTCTCACTCATCATATCGAAACATATTTACGTCAAAACAAGTTTAATGTTCCATGCCAAGAGGAAGGTTATGGACATACTTTAATAGTCCTGGTAAAATGGAAAAGCCCTTGTACGAGTATTGTGCTTATGAAAGGAAAACTTTGTGAGAATATCTTCAAATTTTGAACACCCATTCCAATCAGGCTCACCATTTATGGACACATTTGATGCCAGACAAGGCAAGTAGTGTAGATCTACTGATTCTGCTACTTACAAATATATGACTGAAAATGTATCCATCATGCATTCTGTTCCCAAGAAATTCATGTAAACAATGACTGGTAAATATTAGAGATATATATTTACTGGGAAAAGTCAGTAAAGCATGCCCTGCTCTTACAATCCACTTGCTTCAGTATGTGGTAATTACTCAGCCTAGTGACCCAAACAGCCTACAAAAAGGATCCTATTGGAATATCACCTCCTTGGGTTGACCATGTTTACTATACTTGCCAGCCTGACCATGTCATGTGATTACCAATTGTTCAACAGCTTTAGATATTCCATCCCTACCAGTCCCATATGGCAAGTTATAACATGCCATAAAATGTTTTTGGCAGGAATTGGAACTGTATCATCGACTTACCCATTACAGATTTAGCTCCCTTGAAACCTGGACAAACTTATCATGTCCTTGAAATCCTTGCTTGTCAAACAAAAAGTCACATTGTTCGAGATTACATGGTCCAGTAAGCACCTATTGCTGTTTGCAGGTTTCTATTGTTCAAAAAAATGGCCAAATGATGACATCGGCCAAATCATGACATCCACTTTTCAAGGGGCAGAATTCTCTAATGTCACAGAAATATAATCTTTTTACTTTACAGACAGTAGTTTATGTACTTTAATGTACATGACTTTGAAATGAGTGGTTGCATTTGTCACTGACTTCACAGTAATGCAAATCTGAAGAAAGCATTAACACTAGCATCTTAAATGTATATTTCTGTTTGATTTCTTAAGAGAATAGTTGTAAAGCTAATACCATGTATAGACACCAGTGCTCATGAAAGGGGGAAATAATTTTATTTCTTAACTACTACTTCAATTTCATTTATGTAAAATACCATTATAATTTGTAAGAAACTGTCAATTATCAGTCTTTTTTAATTTGCATGTTTTAATTGCCCTAAATTTGGGACCTGGCAAAGTTGTAAGCACAACAAAGGATGCCTTATAGAGGGCAGTATGCATTACCCCCATATTTACCAGGCCTGTTGGACCACTGTGCAATTTTTCTTATGATTTTGTTGAATGAACAATTATCATACATTTTATAGAAAGTATTTTTGAATAGATGAGTGAAAACAGGAACATCCTACTCTACAAAGTAACAGACAGGGCTGGTCCCTTGTGTTGCCAATATTCAAGTACATTTAAGAATGTTTTAGTATCTTTGTTTTCAGAATGTCAAAATGTTGACAACATTTTGTTAAGTCGACCTTTCTATGAGACAGGTATAGCCCATAAAACACAGAATGAGAAATTTCAGCTAAAATCACAAAGTGTTGTAAAACAACATGCTTTTTTAAGCTTTTAATTAGTGTACATTCTTAGTAAAATTTTATGTGCACCAATAACCATGACTTAATTAAAGTTTGAAGAGGGCGGAAGAGGGTGTAAGTGAGGAGGGCATACTCAGTTGGATAGTACAAAGTATAATGGGAGTGGAAACTTGGATGGGTATATTTCAAACAACAGCTAATGCTTTTGTGATCAGGTGTAGTTTTGTGACATTACTGTGTGTTAAGTTTAAATGTATGTGTTGGATGATGTAAAAAATAAAGAAAATATTTGTAAACCTCATCTTGTCACATTTTATTTACTTCTGCAAATCAATTAGGAAATTCTGGTATTTTCTGAAATGTGAAGGTTTGCTCCAGAATATAGCAACAAGTGAGCACCCATTGTTTTAAACAAGTTGATGTTCAAAAACTTCTAACATGAGAAAGTGATAATACTATTTCAAAATTTGAAGCCACCATTCCTCGCAAAAATAAGTGAGATTTCAACAAATCTTTGCATCACCAGTGATATTCGTTATCAGTGACTGTAATTTAACTGAGAACTTATTTGTGAATAATTCATTAAAGTTGCAGTAAAAATTTTTATCCTTATCTAATAAGGATAAAAATTTTTACTGCAACTTTAATCAACTAAATTCTAATTTTGACTGACTTTGAAGCCTTCTAGGCTTTTTTTGAATTATGGCACAACAAGTCCATGTATTTTAGACCACTTTCACACTTGAGAGCAATATCTCAAGGGGGCAATCAAATCCGGATCAGACCCTCCCCTCAAGATCAAAGGTTTTGCTTTTACACTTGTTCCCCTGTGGTGAATCAACAAACAGGAAGTAAACAGAGTATATTACATAGTACTGTGTATACTGTGTTCAGTGCAAGTCAAATAGCAAATGCAGTGCAGGCTGTATCACAGCTGTCCTGCATTTGTGTGTGTTGTATTGCACAGGAGAAAGGAGAAGTTGCATCACAGGTCATGTTGACCTTGGGTCAGCTTGATCATCCGAGCTTTCACACATGGTTTTTGGATCCCCTGCGAGAGATCTGATCTGCCCACAAGGGAGGATCAAAATCTCCGGATCTGATCCTGAGTGCAAGAGCTTTCTTACTACAAAGTTGATCTTGAGGGGTGGATCAGGTCCGGATCTGATCCCCTGCTCAAGATCAAGTGTGAAAGCACTCTTATATATTCAGCTGATAGTATTACATCTATATTTTTTGAGGTGACAATAGGATATGACAGGAATAGGTACATTATTGCTTGTCATGCTTTATTAAGTACAGACACTCCATCCTTCCACAAACATTTTTGCTGAGAAGAGAAAATTTTTTCAGTTGGTTAGTGATGGTTACTGTTCTTTAATTTGACATGAAAGTTAGAGGTGGTGTGTGTGAAATGTCAGCAAAATGACCCAGCTTCACTCAGCAGTTATGGAGTGGACTTTGTAAGGAAAAATCTGTTGGAATTATTTCAATATCTTTTATGGTTCTCCAGATATACCTCTTCAAAGTTAAAATGTTTCTAAAGCAACTTTTTGCTTATGCAAATTTAATGTAGAGTGTTGCAGTGTTGACATTTCTTTTGTTAACCCTACATTAATTATATCTTAATAACTCATCAGATAGTTTATGATTTGGTAATTGATACTGATGATTTCAATTTAACCTTTCAAAATAATGCCCTCAGGACAAACTAATGTTGCAACTGTCCTTAAAATGGAGAATGTAAAATAAAAGATTACATTAGCCATATATGGCATGCCCTTTTGTAACATCACAAGATTTGCATATTGAACTCATATTTAAGAATAATTAAGTGCAAATCCGAAATTTCCCCGTAAAATGGTCAAATTTTGATGGTAAATGTAGCTTTTTTTTTCTTGGTCTTGGTTTTTTTTTTTTGGTCTTTAATGCTTTTTACATCAGATACCCTATTTTGTCCTTTTTTTCTGTCACACACAAACTTTAAAGGGAATTAATGTTGTTCAAAATGGACCAACATAACATCAAAAGATACAACCTTTAATTATCATCATTAAATCATTTAGCCATACCAACAAACACCAGCTTAATCTCCTAAATATATATATGAAGTGATGGAAGTATAGAATTTTGGGTAACTAAAATGAAATTATTCTTTAGCCAGAGCTGCCAACCATTCTGTTTTTGCCAGAATAATTCTGTTTTTTGAGAAAAATATGGCATTCTGGTTTTTCTTTTCAAATTCTGAATTAAAGGCTCATTTACCACATATAGTGGTATGCATTGATAGGTTTGCAGTTTGCACTTCTAAGTTCTGCAAAATAAGTCATACATGTCCTGCACATATGATATGTGTACTTCACTGCAGATGCCAGATATTGTACACAGTACTTGAAATCCTGTACAAGTGGAGTGAACTCAAGTTTCCCCAGACCCCATTATTGTGACCTTGGCACAGATTGCACAACTTGTCAAAAAATAGTATGCTGTGCAGTTATTGTACAAGGTTGTAGGTTTTGTTTTGTAAGATTCTTTTTTTTTTTTTTTTTGCTGGAAATTCTGTCTTTTGACGTTTGAGTTCCTTTTTTGGGTTTGACAAGGTTGGCAGCTCTGTTAAGCAACAAGTAATCAAATTTCTATCTGCAAGAGACTTATTTCTTTAAGAAGACTGCTGTACTTTTTTGCATTGAATAATTTATCATCCAGTGTCCACAAAGCTGTTCTTTAACAAGAGATCTTTTTTCAGTAAAACAAATACCCCCGTTTCCCTTAAAAAAAAACATTCATTAGTAACATTACACAGCATTTATTTTGTTCCAACTGCACATGTAATGATCCCTATTGGTGACTCTACCAGGCAGATCACACACAGTTTTGGAAAGAGCAAGAAGTGGTAAACATAGTAGCGATAATTGGAAATGGGACAAGGAGATGAGCCTTTTGCTGAAACAAAACCAGATTTATTCAAGTTTACAAAAGATCTACCTTCCAACTGTAGTTGATGTAGTATGAAGGGTTCTTACAGGTCCTGGGGCCCGTACCACAAAGAGTTATGCACAATCTCAAGTATGATTTACTGTTGACTTAAGTATGGGGAATCAAACTTAAAATTGTGTGTAACTCTTTGTGGAATGGGCCCCTGGACATTTTGGAAAATGTGCCACTTTCCAAAAGTTCCTGGAAAAGTAAGGTAACTTTAGGAAGTGGATTTATTGGTTTGAATTTCTCAATGTTCAAGCAAATTATTTTGTGGAAGACAAAATTGAAGTATTGGATCTGACCATTTTCAAAGGTCCTTGAAATATCAGTCAAGGTCCTTGGAAGTCATGAAAAGGTCTTAGCATTTCATCATTTTGAGCATGTATGAACACTGGCATGGTGGCAATGAACATAGTAGAAAGAACAGAACAGGGTTTCATAGGGAACAACCTTTTTGATTAATATAGTAATGTGTGCATTTTTTTAGAACATGTAACTGTTTAACACTTTGCACCTCAAGAACGCCAAGCATTATAAGAGCTCAGCTCCAAGGTTTCACCGATGAGACTATTAATTCTAAATGTTCACACTCAACTCTGTAAGTTTGACTTCAGGAGTGTTGCACAGTATCCATTCAGATACAGTACATAAAACAAAGGCCTTGTATCTCATCCGTACAATGTTACGGGTTTTTATCCAAGCAACGAACTACTAACAATTCAATTTATGAAAGTAAACAAAAAGTACAAATGAAACAAAGAAGACAACGAAGGAATTTGAATATCCGGTGTAACACCTGTGTAATTCTTGTATCATGTAGCATCATCTATCATCCAAAAATACTTCTACATGCTACTGTACAATTGTAAGCACTGTTGATGATTTATGGACAGAAATATCATTATAAATATACACAACTTGTGTGACTTGCTTTCCTTTACACTTTTGGTACTGAGCAACAAATGTCTGTTAGTTGAAATGGAAGGGGTTTTTGACAAAATTTAGTAGTACAATTTACATGTCACAGGAAACCTGAGCAAAATACATTCTCCAAAATACAATTCTATTGCCTAATGTGAAAACCAGAAAAAAAAAATGCCAAAATAGCAAACACCAACAGCTGGTTCTAATTAGTTTACAATTGTACTTTATAATTCATCAGAATTGAAAGGAAGGACAGCATTACCCCTCCCCTTCCAACACACTCAAGGGCTGTAATTTAGCTTATATGGAGTTACTGAATACAACCACAGCATTTATTGCAGACATACTTTTCTATAATAAATCAAAATGAAAAAGAATTGCAACTCCCTTAAGTCTAGTAGAAAATGTATTCATGCAGTATTGGTATGTTACACACCCCATGAACAGGGAACAATGGATAATTTCCACATGTGATGTACGGTTCACATACATAACCCAAACATTAACCTGTAACCCCCTATAAAGACTAATAAATTTTAAATCTCAAGAAGACTCATATTACTCCAATATACATGCAAACCAGAGTGAATACAATATAGCACTGCTGCAAATTACATGACAAAATTTCAAGTCTCCAAGTGTGTGATTACAAATATTTCTAGTCTTTCAAGCAAATTCTCCAACATTGCAAATTTGCAATTGACCAGTTTGAACTAGTTTCTTCAAGGAGCAGTATTTGCGCATTAGGTCAAAGGGTAACACTTTTATATGTGTTTACAGCTGATGGCAGGATGTAAACACATTAAGTAGTATGTTAAGCACAGCCGGCACAGTGCTCATATGTTTGTTACCAGTTGACCTGAATGGAAAGGTCACTAACCCATGCACAAATATAAACCTCAAATTCATCTATTTGAAGGCGTTGGCAAGGAAATCAATTACAAAGTGTCCACAAGCACGATCATAAATAGAAGCTCACGTGAATATCATCATGATTGAGACTTAATAGTAATCCGATCACAAGGTCATTTATATAGACATTATGATATCAAAGTGCATGTGAACAATTTTGTGATAACATTTAGATTCACTTACCAGAAGGAATTGGGTTAAAGATGCCCTTACAGTTTACATTTGTTAAAACAATGCCAAAAAACTTTGAAAATGTGCCAGTGAAAAGTACATATGAACATGTGGAAATATAAATCTTGTTAAATCATAACTGCATGTGAACACAACCAACAGTGGCTCCAATAAGTGTCTTCTCTTTTTATGATACTACATAATAAAGACCCCTTTAATATCCCAACCATACACTCAGTACTACATGAGTTACCAAGCAAGTCAATTCACATATGCTGTGGTGCCAGTACACCATATCCACAGAATTACAACCACCTTTAAATTTTGCAGGAAAGGAAATTATATGACCAGTAAGACACACTTCCACCTGGAACAGATTACATCTAATGTTACAATTTAATTATTTGCATAATTGTTTCCACTTGTGTTAATTTCAAATCCATTTTCTATTTACCAATTACCCTATATAGAGGTCATATGCCATAAAATAGGTCACTAACAAGACAATAACAGATGAACATCTTTCCTTAAACTTTTTTCCAAAGTAGCTAAAATTCTGGCATGGAACCAAAGAGCAAAACCAAATAACAGCTTGGACAGGGGTACAAAGACCATTTTGACCTTCGTACCTCTAGGTCAAGATAGGCCACATGCAGCTCTGTTAAACAGATGCATGCTGGAAACAAGAGGAACATGATCTTAGCAACAGATCAAGAAGAGATTACAGCTTTCTCCTAGATATTCAAATTAATATTGACTTCGTACGTTTAAAAAAAATCTTGCCTTGCCATACTATAAAATATTTGAAGCTCCATTTAACCCTATTCCTGGAAGCTATACTTCCTCCCAAGTGTTTGGTCTAACGGTGGAGCATCCATCTCTCACGCAGAAGCCCGGTTCCATTCCCAGGTAGAGTCATACCAAAAACTCTAAAAATGGAACCTACGGCCGTTGTGTGTGATGCACCACATATGCAATGGAGTATGGAAAACAAGCCAGTGAGCCGCAGCTGGAAAAAAGCAGCGAGCAGCTCGACTTGAACCAATAGGTTGGAAACTGGGCCATAAGATTCCATCTCACTAACTATACTTCCTCCTTTTCAGTTGTCTTGCCTTGCTTTAAACCTGAAGCAAAGCTGTCAATTTGTGCATGGAAGACATAAATATTACACTTAAATAGGAGTTGATTTCAACAACTTCCAAAAGATAGGTACTTCAATTGAACCATTACCTTATGTGCCATCCCCCCCTTCAAAGAAAGGAAGTCCTCAAATGCCACATTTAACTCAGACTGTACAATACCTGGGGATTTTTGCCTTCACTTATCAAAATCCTGAAATTAACCTAAAATATGTTTTGGGTATAGGGAATGCCCATAATAAAAGATACTAAACATCTTGTCCTTCCTTAATATGAAGTATTTCCTTTCTAAATAAGATGCCACATGCCTGGTACTTGATTTTTTAAACCATGATGTTGTCATGGATACCTGTGGCATTGCTCCATTATTCCATAACAAGCTGCAGTATAGAGCTGCACTCCCTTGATAAAATTGGAGAGTTCAAGTCAACGAAGGTGGTGGCATATTAAATCATCGATGCCTTGCGACCATATGGTTCAGGTTCAAATCCCCGACCAGGGGCCCGTTCCACAAAGAGTTACGCACAATCCTACGTATGGTTTACTGTTGACTTAATTATGGGGAATCAAACTTAAGATTGTGCATAACTCTTTGTGGAACGGGCCCCAGATCTTGAAATTACAAGGTGTGGCTTTCATCGACAAGCAATCCCCTCCTGAACTGGATTTTCAAAAGAAACCAAATTTTAATCCAAATTGTTGAGTTGGTAGGTCAGCTGAAAAGGATTTCTTATTTATTACCTGTACACTGTTCCCAAATTTGTGGTTGCCTGAAGTCGTAAAACAAATGCCCTTCAATCTCTTTGAAGATTTTGTGACTCAACCCTTGATTCCAGGAACACTTAGTTAGCCACTGTGTTCTCAAGAATGCTACATTATTCCTCTAAACTCTTCATCTGGATACCAGCAAAGCAGTACAATATCAAACTGAGGCACTTATCCAAGCAAACTTTAAGGGAACAAAAAAAAAAAAAAAATACAAACATTTGATTCAAACTGTTAGAGTAATGGACTTGAGAATGACCTTGAAAACTACAGCAAGAAATATTATCAAACCATTAAAATAGTCCTACCACCTTACAATAAACTGCAAAGAAACAGGACAAGTGTTAATCATTCATACAACATTCTTACAACAGTTTGATGATCAATTATACAGTACTATTTGTAAGTTGTCAGTGCTATATACCTGGCAAAACTTTGAATAATCATGTTGTATTAGTACTACAGCCCTTTTATGATGCTTATGGCTTTTTAGTGATGACATTTTTTTTTAACACATGGCATACTCCTCAGTAACAGCCCAGTTTGTAAAATACTATAGACAAATCAGATCAGCGCTTGTGTTTAGTGACTGTACACAGCCATTAGTGGGGTCCATCAGCCTTAATCCTTTACGGTTGTTTGGGTCCTTTTGGACCCATACAAAGAGCTCGGCTGTCACCCATCTTTACTGTTTCACGCAGAGCACGCAGAGCTCGAAACTGCGAGTAGCTACCCGAAAATTCGGCCACAACAACGAGAGAGACAATAGTTTAATGTCACTGGATCAATAGCTTACAGAAGCTGATGTGGGGCGTGCTGCGTCCGCTTTTCCGCCCACTCCCAAGGCGGGCAAAAATGCCCCGAATGGAGCACAACGGTAAAGGGTTAAAGCATCTTTATCTATTGAATAAATGAATTTCAAATCCTCATTTTCAGTGAAATTCAGGGAAGTATGAGGTATTATAATATACAAACATTCATGGTACAAGGAAGTAAGGGAATTGAAAAATTAAAAGGAAGGTGATAGACCCCAGTTATGGCCAACTAAAATCAGACCATCACTTGCTGCTCGGATTTGTTTATATACTCCAAGCAGTCATCCCAGAATTATGTACCTTGCTAACAGCAAGACTATGTACTGGTTAGTGATTTGTACATTTAGCAACTGAATGCAGTAATATGCAGAAAATCACAACATTCAGAACAGATACAATTAAACAGAATTTTACAGGAAACTCTAGGATTTGTTAGCAAGAAAGCTTTCAATTTTCTGAGACATAGCTGTTAATCCTGGTTTTTAATATGGTGATGAAGAATTATCTTTTAAGGTTTCAATAAGGAGAGAGAAAAAAAACCATCACCAAAAAGGCATAGGTTGGTCACCATTTATTGAATATTTTCACTTGACAGTGATATCTAACTATTGAACCTCTTAAAACAAGCCTTTTACAAATTCTATTATGTAATATTCCCCCCTTTCTTCCTTTAACAATACTCTTGATCACATGTGAATTTACTGGAACGATTTCATGTACTTCAGGTGGAATCACCAATTTTGAGGGTTTTGCACTGGACACAGTCATCTACCTACATTATCAAATATTACGTAATAAGATAAGTTCCTACACATCTGACTGGGACAACCTTTCAAACAGTTCTCAATTACATCACGTGAATATAAATGCATAGTCTCACTGGAGTTGCATGTCACATGCCCTTACTGAAGTAAGTAAAGGGGCTATGTCAATGTTCCAAGGTTCGCTGTTCCCGAGGTTCAATGTTTCCGATTATTGGGAACGTTCGCACTTCTGGGAACATTGAAACCCGGGATCATCGGGCAGACCCCGTAAGTAGAGATTAAATGTGTAAACTAGGAAGTTTAAATGAAACGAGAGGTGCATTATACTACCTATATTACTTACCCCTAGACTATAGTATACTGTGTCTGTGCTCTATGCTACAGAATACACAGCTAAGATAACAAGACCGAATCACTGCTAGGAGGGAATTATGATACTCTATTCAGGTCTGAAAAAGGCTTATTTAATATAAAAAGGGTTGAAGAAGAATCAATATAAATAACACAAAAATAAAGGCAAATTGAGAATGGAATGAGAAGCAGATGAATGGTAAGGAAACTGCTAGGGAAGGGGTAGGGAATAGGACAGACAGAAGATAAAAGCAGGAAGATTCACCATATGGAAAGGGGGTGTTTTCTGGAAGCTGGTTGGCAGAGTACAGAATTAATATCACCAGAAACTAGCCTTAACTCGGTATGGCAAGGTTAAAGTTTTTTCTGGTTTTTGCAGAATTGAATTTGTGCAAAATCATTTGTGTAAACAAAGTTACAACAATTTCTGTACAAGCACAAATGTGCAATGCCCAATACAAACTAGTGTCATGCTTGCCTTACCATTTATGCTTTTTCCACTTATATGCAGCAGATTAATTTCCCAAGTTAATAAATAAACTGAGAAGTAAATTCAAGGGGTGAAGTGAAAAAGACACAAAGGAGGGCAGAGTCCAAGAGATTAACTTTTCAAGTTCAACGAAACCATTCAAAATAAAAATCATAGTCATACACCAGAGCCATGAAAATTTGACATGCAGGTAAACTGGGCCAAAAACAACTGAAATTAATTTTTTTTACAACCACTCTGCAACAAAAACAAGACAAAGTTGATGAAAACTACTATGAAATAAGGAAGTTGATATCTAAGAGGGAAAAAATCAGTGCAGCAATGAAGCAGAGGATAAAAGTAGAAGGTGCAAGGGTTACATGGAAAGAATTATTAAATGTGCACAGCTAATTTATTTGTCTTTTGTAAAAAAAGCTTTCACTTGCAGGGTTCATTCGTGGAAACAAAAACATTCAATTTTTCCGCACAACCACCAGACTTCATAAAGTCAAATTCATTCTAAGGTTCAATACTGTCAGAATATTGCAACTAAACTTGGCAATTGAAATTACAAGTTAAATGTTATGTATATTGTTTTCCAAGAAGGAAGATTCGTCTTAGAAATAGCAATATGAAAAGTCCCAAAGCATGCATGACACTATGCTATGTAGGGACTCATTAATTGTGACATTTTGGGAAGTAACCAATCAATAAACAGAATACAAACTACTCGGTTGATGTCATGACTATGCTCTGCAATGATTGGTCAATGCCATTTGTTGATCTTTGCACACCAGTCACATGGCCATTTTAAACCAATGGTGGCTCTGATCTGAGCAAACAGCCTCCTAATCTAAAGAATCTTTACTCAAAACCTGCTCGTAGCTTTTCAAAATGACAACTTCAAGCTGGTAAAGACTTCCTCTAGATCGCTGCAGGTCTTGATACCACCATCTCTACGTCTGTTCTGAGGCAGTCCGTCACTGAATGCTATAGAATGAGCCCTTTGTTAAATACAGATGCAGCTAGGATAGAAACAGGGGTCATGACGACAGCCAGGGGTGTTTCAGGCATTCTGCTGCTGTGGCACGGCGGGAAGGGTCCACTTCTAGCATCGGAAGCAGGAAGTCGGCAAACTCTCGAGCATCCTTATGACGCCACTCATATTTATCAACCAGGACACTGTAAAGACTCCATGGTTTCAGTTTTGTTATATGCCTCAACTCACCTGTGGAGGAGAGAGGAAGAGAATGAATAATTCTCCGATTTAAACCATGTTAAGGATTTTAATGCCCCAAGTGTAATTTTGTAAAGATGTGATCAGATAACACAATCAAGTTCCATAAAACAATGAGAAATACTTAAGGTGAGTATGCAAACAGGGTTGTATATACTACACCTCCAAGATTTTTATTCCAATCAGGGAAACTCCACTCCTATCTCTGGCTCATGAATAACAACAGCCAAATAGATAAGGCCATTCTGTTCCTACAGGAGCTCAACAGGACAGGACCAAAACATGAAGTTATTATTGTTAACACACTCCATTACCATGGCTATTATAAAGGCTGTCCAAACCACGGGGTTCAAATCTCAGTCAGGTTTATCCAAAGGCTAGAGGAATGTGACCTGTTCCATTCCTGCCTGCCACTTAAAATAAGAGGTATACGGCAAAAATTATTATACATTGATGCAATTACTTATTACCTCTCATTACTAAACTGTGATTTTGATGCAGTAGGGTTCACAGAAACTTGGTTTGGTGACAATATTTCTCCCCTCATTAAAATTGATGGTTTTAATATGGTGGAGAGTCATCGTGGAAACAAAAAGGGGGTGGGGTAGCTATATTCATAAGAGATTGCTTCATGTTTGATCGTCGTGATGACATTTCTATTTTTAATGAAAACATAGAGAGTATATTCATTGAGGTTCGCAACCAAACAGAAGGCCATAAAACTATGTTAGGGGTGGTATACCGCCCTCCAAGTGGCAAAATATCGTTGTTCAATGAGTGTTTGTATAACATCCTATACAAAGTTTTGTCAGAAGTTAAGTATTCCTTCATTATGGGTGATTTCAATATTGACCTATGCAAACAAGAATCATTCGATTTTCTTAACAACTTGTCTTCTTGCGGCTTTGTTCCAACAATTAGTAGGCCGACCAGAATTACAAATACTAGCATGTCTTTAATCGATAATGTTCTTACTAACGTAAATAGCATCGACAGTAAGGTTAATATAGTGTCCTCTGGAATTCTAGTGAGTGATATAACAGACCATCTTCCTATCTTTGTAAATGTTAATTTTGATACAATGCTCTCTAATGAGGTTATACCACCCCAGGTTGCTAGAAATTATAGTCCTAATAATATCTAGAATTTTGTGTATCGTATTTCCAGTGTAAACTGGGATCATGTTTATCAATGTAATAACGCAAACATTTCTTTCAATATTTTTAGCGACCTGTTTAATAGCATCTACTGTAACTGTTTTCCGTTTGTCAGTGTGAAACAAAGGAAAAAGAAAAAACAAGTTTGGATTACATCAGGAATTTTGGTATCCATTAAACGTAAAACTAAACTTTATAAACAATACTTGAGGTCACCGACGGAAGACAATGAGAGTACTTACCGTCAGTATCGTAACAAACTTATCATGTAATGCATATTGCAAAAAGAAAACACTACAATGATATTTTTTGTAATGCCAAAAATGATTCTAAACTTATGTGGAAACATATCAATGACATTATGCACAAAGGTAAAAAAGATTCAGGCTTTCCTGAATATTTCATGGAGAATGACAGAGTTGTAAGCAATCCACAAAGTATCGCAAATTTTTTCAACGAATTTTTTGTTAATCTTGGACCCTCTCTTGCGGATAATATACCAAAATGTGCAACTAAAAGTAGTTATGACCATCTTAATCAGCAAAACGTTGAATCTGCATATCTTCCACCGGTTGACGTAAATGAACTCTTGAAGGTTGCATGTGAGTGTTTAAACCCCAGGAAAGCTGCAGGTTATGACGATTTGAGACCAGCTATTGTTCGTAGGGTAATTCATTGCATAGCCGAACCTCTTACCCATATTTTTAATATTTCTCTGTCTCAGGGTATTTTTCCTGACAGATTGAAAGTAGCTAGAGTAATTCCTGTTTTCAAAAAAGGTGACAAACATAAGTTTGTAAATTACCGCCCTATTTCAGTCCTTCCCTGCTTGTCAAAGATCTTAGAAAGAGTCATGTACAATAGAATTTATTCATTCCTTAGTAAGTATAACATACTTTCAACTTGTCAATACGGTTTTCGTCCCGGTCGTTCAACAGAACTCGCTCTCGTAGATGCCCTGGATAACTTAAACAAAGCCGCGGCTGCGCGGCAGACTTCTACTGGAATTTTTCTCGACTTGTCCAAAGCTTTTGATACAATTGACCATGGTATCCTGCTCAATAAATTATCGCATTATGGTTTCAGAGGTGTGTCCCATAACTGGATCAAAAGTTACCTTTCTGATAGAGAACAATTTACTTCTCTCAATGGTGTTAATTCTGATCTTAGAAAAGTAAAATGTGGTGTTCCACAGGGGTCTATCCTTGGACCTCTCTTTTTTATAATTTATGTAAATGATATTGCCAATGTTTCCAAGAATGCTTCACTTGTATTGTTTGCAGATGACACTAATATATTTTTTTGTGACTCTGATCCCCAGCGCCTAGAGGAGCAAGTGTGCCGTGAATTTAAACTTTACCTTGACTGGTTTACTGTGAACAAACTTTCTTTAAATGTTGCAAAAATGAACTTTATTGTTTTTAATAATGACATTCTTAACAAAGGTCATAACTTTCAAATCTCTGTTGATGACAATTGCTTACAACGTGTGGATAATGTTAAATTCCTGGGGATTCATATTGATTCTAAGCTTTCTTGGAATGAACATGTACGCAGTATTTCATCCCAGATCACTAAGGTGGTTGGTATGTTAGGAAGACTTAAGTATATTGTACCTAAGAATGCTCTTCGTTCCATTTACCTTGCTTTAATCTACCCTTATCTTAACTATTGTTCCATTGCCTGGTCCGGTAAAAGTCGTACTCTTTTCGATAAGTTAAATGTCTTACAAAAGAGAGCTATTCGTCACGTCACTTGCTCCAAACCACGTGACCATACCAGTTCCTTGTTCAAGTCACTAAACCTTCTGAAACTCTCTGATATTTTTAATACCAATATTGCCACATTCACCTATCGCTCGCTACATGACCTGCTGCCCAATCAATTTTCAAATTACTTTTCTCACAACTTCTCAGTTCATAATCACAACACTCGACAATCTGCATCCCTACATCTGGACACTATTCAAAGTTCTTTACAGCACAACTGCCTTCGTAATCGAGCCATTCGGCTTTGGAATTCCCTCCCGTCTTCTGTCATAGCCAAACAAAGTATCCAGTCCTTCAGGAAAAACATTTCACGCCATTTTATTCAAGACAACTAGGCTTCATCTCACATATAATGCACTGAATTCATTCCGTAGGCTTCTTAGCATCATGTTTTGCTATTTTAAAGGTCTTCAGCATTTTGTTCACCGCAGCCGGTTGTTGCTGGGTTGGGTGGGGTGGGGTGTGTGGTTTGGGGGACAGGTTTCCAAGCTGGGAAAGATCTCTCTCTTCTTTTTGACCTCTGCTATGTTATTGTAACCTCCCTTTTTTGCTACTGTATTAGTTTTTTTGTGTGTGTGTTTATCAGTAGTCTGCTTGTTGTTGTTTTTCTTTCTCAGGGAGTGCATATTTTCAAGCCCCCCGGGGTTTTTGTGTACTTCCTTTCACTTTTATATGTCCTTATATTCTTTTGTTGAGTTTATACTCTATATGTGTATGTTTATATGTAAAAGTGATAAAACAATAAAGAAACGAAACATTGTGTTAGTCCATAACAGTGAAAATCACAATGGCAGGACTGACCACTCCAGAGGAATTGAGTGTGTGTCTCCACCAACAGATGATGCTTTTCATAATTGAAAAATGTGTTACAGTCCCATGTATCACAATAAACTAATGGAGATATACTATACATGGGGTTCAAAACCCTTTAGCTCTACAGAAGTTTAATAAACACAGAGAATCATGATGAACTGTTTGTTTCCGCAAAATGAAAAATTTTTTTAATACAGTTTATAAAGCAGTAAACCCCTGTGATAAAATATGCATTCTGCTTGCATCTGAGAACGTTCTTTACTAATTTTCATGATTTTCCATAGTTTATGTCAGACCTTGTCAGGGTCACCATGATGTTGAGGGTATGGATAATTCTGCCTTTCATACCCCGACATCAGGGAACAGATAGCAACAAAAGTGGATTCACAAACCAAAAAAGTTTGGTTCGCCAATCAGGAACAAGAACGCTTATCTTACATGAATTTCATATTATTGTGAATTTCAAGCCAATGGGGTAGACTAATGGAAAAACTTTATTATCAAACGTAATTTTTTGTTAAATTTGATTCTAACCGAGATGTTTAGCACATAACATGATGATTGCTTACCCTTCAAATAACTTGGACAACTTTTGAAAATATTCTGGAGAGACCTGTTCAGAATAACTAGAATCATAGGCATTGGTACTTATCATAACGCTTTAGGACGGGTATGCATAACTACAGTTGTGGAATACCTGTGATTTACAAACAGCACTGATCCCAAGATAACCAATCATACATATATGTGTGTGTGAGTTGGAACTCCACACTCATTTGAAGTCAAAATTAGTGTCATGTGCTCCTTGACTTTGAGGGTCTGAACAAGTCAGGGTTATCACATCCCCCTCGACGGAAGGGTTACACTGACTATACAAAACCATTCCACCGTTCCTATCAACAGTAGAAGTATTAAAGTGTTTAATTACCTCTTTTGTTGAAGAATTCTCTTGAGTATTTACCACCGAGTGCAATGTGCCTTGGTATGTAACCCAACAGCTCAATGATGTGAGCTATATGATCTGAGGAATAAATACAGACAAAGGTTTGAACAAATTGTGTCATGAATTGAATTACATGATGCTATGAGACAAAAAGTGACAGGCCTTGATTTTTAGGTTCTCCAAGTGTGATACAAATGACAGTCCTCATGAAATTAAGATTCTGGTAGGTGTCCTGTTTTATTTAACTTTCATAGATTTATTTGAGCTCCAAATCTTTAACTAGGTGTGCAAATTATTACACTCCTCACAGTGATTTCAGGTGAGTGATGGTGTGTGAGTGAGTCTGTTTGAAACTATCCATTCACAATATCTACCAAAATATTTAAAATAGAATCACGTACCTCAAGATATGAAACCAAGCTTTCACATGTTTCACAATAAATATTACAATTCTGAAAGTGTCTGCTTATTTCATCAATTGTTTGTGTAAATAAAAACCAAAACAAGAATAGAAAAAATCCCAAACAGTTAAACAGTCCAGTAAGTCTACCTGAATGACATCAGGTATTTCCCATAATCCAATGCACTGATCTCCAATTGAATATTTTCTAAGAGAACATCTTTGAAAATTCTGAAACTGTTACTGCAACATTTTAGCCAGATGTCGTTTTTCCTGATTTAATGGAACTCTCCTGTTCTGCTACTGGAATATCCTTTAGTGGAATTTTCAATGCCCAAAGTTCAGATACTGTGGATTTTGATTCAATATAAACTTGTACAGAAAAATAATTTGCATTTATTTACCTTCATCTCTGGTATAGCTGTTTCCTTCTCCTGAATGAGGATCAAATAAGTAATCTCCAGTACAAAGTTCAAATGCCTGCAAAGGAGAGAAAAAAAAAATCTTCAAATAGATAAACAACCTCCTCCAGAAAAATAGCTCAAGAAATTTTAAACCTCATCCAAATATTCAAAACATAATTTGAATGACAGTGTGATTATTACTGATACAATCAAATATGACTGACATGGAGTCATTTGCAAGTAAATTGATTAATACTGCCCTCACTTACTGAATCAAAATGTAAAATAAAGCAGAGTTTGTCAGATGTGCAAGCATGGCAATTAAGGAATAAGCCAGTGAATCAGTTGGAAGGGCTAGTATGCTACCTGTGTTAAGAGCCTGCAAGATGGGTATTGTTATGTAATTAGGGGGAATACATTTGTAAATTGGAGGAAAGGAGGAGCGAAATAGACAATATAGAGGCTTTTCACATGACGTCATAATACTCTCCGGTGGCCATGTTGGAGTACATGTAGCTACGTAGTAAACCACATTGGGCGCGCTTGCTCTGAATGTGTACACACCGTGCATACCACAATGCACTCTGTGCAGTGCGTTCGGCACAAAGCCACGTGTATTTGGCGTGAAAATCCTCCAGCATGGCGGTTCCGTGACGTAGTTGCAAAGCCTCTATATTTCAATGGCACTGAATGACTTTTTCCCATTGTCAGTCTAGAATGAAGTAAAACAGCCACTATTAGAAATTATAAAATAAGCAGCCCACTCTGTCACTTTTGTAATGAGCATGACAAAACTTTAGAACACTTATGCAATATCACCTCCAATTAATTTTATCCTGGACATTGAACAAAACACTCTACTCGGACAATTTGTATTCTCCAGGGAAAATTTGTTTTTAGGGTATAAATTCCCTCATCTAAAATTTCATTTGTTCAACAAGAAATTGAAGTCTGAGTTACCCAATTTAGACAAATGTTTATAAAAAATTTAAGTTAACTATCCCAGTCAAGAGTATATTCCACAATAACCTATAAAAGCATACAGTTGGCAATCAGAGACTGTCAACTTCTTTTCCAATAATTTTATATTTTATGTCGGATGTTGAAAAATTCAATTTGTTAACATAAGAACAACCCACAGCATCTACTCTAACAAAAGTTCCCTTTCCAATAAATGCCCCCAGTGAATTTGACGTCACATTGTGTAGTGAAATTTCATATTCCTGAGGGAACTTATGTCCACAAGATCATGAAAATTCAGACAAAATTCTGGTCATGAATCAAACTGATTCATGACAGCTCAGTTAAGATGGCAATAACATTGTAGCCCAATTGTAGTACAAAATACACGCACACATCTATGCATATATGCATAAATATCTGTTCAATGAATGCTGTGCACAAAGCAATCAAACTATAGTCCTGTACATCACGCTGATCACGATTCAGATGAATGTAATGAGTCTCTAGGGAAATACATACGTAAATAGGAGGTAAGGCGGGGCCAAATAGACTAACACACTTTCATGCCATTACATACTTGGAACCAACTAATTCATTCATTGATGGGTCAGGAGAGAGTCACATGATCAAGTATGTCTGATATTGAAGTATAAAAATACTACCTTGTCTGCAAATTTGACTCTCAAATTAATGACCCTTTATGGCTTTTATTAAAGGGACAATCCTCTCACCCCAAACTACACTTCTGGTATAGGGTAACAGAAACTCTCAATTGGCTCAGCTTTTTGATTGATTGCTAATTCAAACAATGCAAACTTATATAACACAGCACGAACTGTTCTGATAGTGTTTTGATTATACACATTGAGCTTTCTATATTCACCCTGAAGCAATAAAATGAGATTGTGTCTGGATGAGGGTGAATTTTAGACAATTGTGGGAGGGGCTTAATTAAGAAGGTTAGGAGAATTGGTACTGTTTGGGATGAGAAAATTGGGCCTTTAAAGTAAACACAAGTGAGGGGTCTGACACTTACCATACATGCAATACTCCATATATCAGCTGGGGTGTCATAGCCACTTCCTAGTAGTACTTCCAATGCTCTGTACTGTCTTGTTTGTATGTCTTCTGTGAAATGATGATACTGCATAAAAAAGGACAAGAAAATCAATAAAACCATTTAAAAAATTAACAATAGCATTGTAAGCACATATCTGAAATGAAAAATACAGATCAGACTCATTCCCATAATACAAATAAGTAGCACACCATATAGCTTTCTTGCCACTTTTTCTTTGCAATTTTTTCGTAGCTAATTCATCTATGTTTTTATTTTTTCAAACAAGATCTAGAGTATGATATAAGGTTGAGGGGTAATATTCTTTCAATGATAGCCCCCCACCTGGTTGTTTCACACAAATGTATTTTTAGTGTTGTTGTTGTTCTTGTTTGTTAAGCTGTGGTTGCTTTTGTTTGTTTTGATTATTATGTTTTTCATTACAATTCAATACTTTATAAACATGGACTATACATGGTTTTCTCTGCGCATGTGTGACACCTAAATGGTAGGTACTGTGCCTATGTAAAAAGGAGAGTTATGAACTGATGCTACATGAAAAATCACCAGTACAACACCTTTGATAGGAATTTGTCCACATATTTGGGGTATTTAAGATATGCTTCTTTGGGGTATCTTTAAATATTCAATCCTTTGCAGTGTGACCCTTTGCACACTGCTCAAAATAGCTAACAGCACTGACAGCTAGCTATAGCTATTAGGCTTGTACTGATGGCTGGCTGCTGTGTCTGTTAGAAATGTCCTTTGATATTACATAGACCTAATTGTTCATTATTGGCTGTACCCCTTTTCAGGCTTATTTTGAGTTCTGTTTTATTATGTTGGTTGCTCACTGTCCAGCACTGACTGCATGGTCAAGTAGTTAGAACTTCCAACTTGCAGTTAGAAGGTCTGGATTTTGAGCCCTGGCTGAGTTATATCAAAGACTTAAAATTGAAACCTACTCCCATTGTGCTTACTGCTCAGCATAAGCAATGGAGTAGGGAAAACCAGCCAGTGAGCCACAACTGGGAAAGGGCCATTGCTGGCCGACTTTAACTGTTTAGAAACTTGGCTGTGAAACTCCATGTAACTTAGTAAATAACTCACCGTCCAGCAAGCGTTCCCCAGGTCAGCTAGTTTAACTGTAACTTCTTCTTTCTTCTCAGGAGCCTCTTGAGTTTCTGTGAAATATCAAACAACAAATCATAGGTGCCATCTAAAACAGTAAGCATTAACAGATTATCTTAAATGGAATCAAACAGTTATCATTCCTTCAACCATCTAGATGAGTGCTGCACTGTCTCTGCCAATGGTTTGGCAATATTTACATACGACCATCACTGACTATTCTCCCCAAAATCTCTTAGAAAGGGCTAGCAGGTGGGCGGGGGAGGAGACTGGATGCCCACTGCTGCAGGCAACCCAGTCTTCTTGTTGTACTGAAGTTTGCCAGAGACTTACTATGGGTATGTGAATATTACATTATGTAAATTGAGCTAAAGTGGGGCCAAATAGATTACCTTCTCATTACTCAAAAGATCTATGCCATTTGGAGTGTCTTACTTCCAGCAGAAGAAGGTAACATGAAGATATACTAAAATCAAGTTTATTGATGTACTCCCAACATGCCACTCTGAATGTCATATTCATCAAAGAATACAAAAGCTTTTTGTCACACAATCTGTCAACATTCCAGATTATTTTAAAGAATTGTTGTAGTACATTTACAACAGCAGGTTTTACAACATGGTAAATGTAGAAAGCAATTCTTCATATACCTTTTTCAGAAAACACAATGCAAATATCATGACTTGGCCACTAGAAATCGATTCCTTGACTAACCTTTTACGGAAATCATTACAATTACATCATCAATACTCATGACTTACCATCGTACAGCTGATCAGCCTGAAAGACATCATCTTCGTCCTCCCCCTCCCTAGAGGATGTTTTGGTAGTATTGCTCATATGTGGTTTCATAGGGCCATTTTCCTGAGGTTTGCTCTTCTCTTCTGTGACTGCATTTTGATGGGAATCTAATTCAGAGTCTTTCTCCTGCATGCTGCCTCCGTTCACTGTCACTTTGGTCCCCTGGCTAGTGTTTGTTTCAACCTTATCAGTGGTCATCTTATGTGAATCACCTGACTTGTCAGCTGTCACTTCTCTATTACCAACCCCCTGAGCTCCAGCAGCACCCCCATCTATTGAATCACTGGGCGATGAAGACGACAAATCTTTATCAACTGGTCCATTCGAAGCAGACTCTTCTAAAAGAAGACCTGACTGTTTGTCCTCCTTTAATGAATCGGACGAAGTTTTCACTAACAACTTTGATGAATTACCATGCTCTTTTGAATTGGATGCATTTTGTTCTTCACATTTTTCAAAGTTATTTTCATTTGATTTTTTTTCTACTGATGTTTCCTCTTTTAACAAATGTGCTTCCACTTTTTCTGACTCTGCCCCTGACAATTGTTCCTGATCATTGTTTGATGACCCTGACTTGTTACTCTCCAGAGTTAAATCAGAGGACAAAGCCTCTCCTTTAGATAAAAGAGCTTTTGCAGAGGATATTGTAGAACCTTCCACGGAAGTGGTGTGAGATTCTTCGTAAGACTTTTCTGATGTTGCATTCATAGTACCATTATTATTATCACTACTTGAAGGGTTGCCTTTCGATGATAAGTTTTGTGCAACTTCTTCAGTCTGTTGGCTAGACACTACAAAGAAAATAATTGGCATGATATTGCTTGGTTTTGTTGGATGTTGGATAACAAAACAAAAGCTGGAAAGCTTTGAGAGAAGTAACAGTAGTAATAATATCAATAATGACAATGCTTTCTTTTTCCTTAAAATTTACCCCCAATTTTATGAAACTGAACTCAGATATGATAACATGTACCATGAGGAATGGAATTTTGAAAATTATACATGCCTTTGGGGCAAAATGGAATCCCTAATCAATTCAAGGTCAAAACAGTAGCATGAAGAATAAAGAAACACGGAAATGTTGGAAATCAACGTGAATCCATGACATCACACCTGCTTGCTTCAACTTCACTCTTTGTAGAAAATGTGTCAACTTCAACTGCTAATATCTCGTGAGCCAAACATGGGAAATGAATGAACATTTCACCAGAATGATTCGAATAATTTCCACTTTAACATATCAAATATAAAGTTGGTTCTTGACTATTCTTCTGACTCTGTACTCACCAGACTTTGGACATTCCTGGACATCCCCTGTATCCTTTTCTTTTTCTTGTATGTTTTCTATTGTTGGGTGGTTTCCATTGGTCTCTGGTATTTCTTTTTCTGTATTGTCTCCTTTTATCCCCTCCCCCAACTGCTCCTGAAAATTGAAGCCATTACACAGGTGGTTTGGTCCATCACCATGGCTACCTAAGGAGGTCTCTTTGGTCTGTTGGTGATCATCTGACTGGACCATGTCGCCTGATCCACCCCCATTCTTGGATTGGTCAGTTGCTTTGTCTGGCTCTGGATTGTTAGGTTGACCTACATGTAAAAAATAAATATTAAAAATATTGCAATCCATCCCCCACAAGATATTACAATCTTCTTTCTTTCCAGTACATGACTTAATTTCTTTAAAATATCCTCTCAATAAAATGCAAACAAGCTACAATGGATGCAAACTTCAGGACATTACTGGTGACCCATCTTTTCTGTAACCTTTAATTTCCTTTTTTTATGATATGTATTAATTTATTATTCAAGTTGTACAAGACACTTCTACCACTGTTTGATGGGCTAAATGAAGAGATAAATCAACATGACTGTCAAAACAATAGACCTTACGCAATGACAACACACTGGTGTCATCCTATGACAGAACAATGGAACACACGGCTGCATGTATAAGAATTCGCTCTTTACCTGTAGCAGATTATGTGCGTATTGGACTGGTTGACAAAAAAGCTGTCTGTATTTGTCTGTGTTGGGTTGTTTAGCCCCGAAAGGAGGGCATACTTTCCTCTCTATGACATCATATGAATTAGGTCTATAATCTACATTGGTTTATAAGTTAACATGTTTTCCAAATTGTTAAGCAAAATCAAATTATTACATCCACATCAAATCAATATTTCTCTCAACTATTTACTTCTTTCATGTGCACCTCCATATTTTTAAATTCCAACCATCCCTTTGAATACTTTGTGTGATCTTCCAAAATTTCCTTTTTACAAATGCTGTTTACTTGAATCAGATTCTTTTAGATTATTTCTCTGGATCCTCCTTTTCAGGTATCTTACATCATTGATGAACGTGCTTTAATGGAACTTGTAAATATTTTTATGGAACATATTTTTATAATTAAAATCGTTTGTCATCAATAATGGAAGTGATGTTACAACAAATACAGATCTCAGTTTGCAGAGCTATTTATTTATTGTAACTTAAGTTAACTTAAGTTGTAGCTTACTGCAATGTTATTAAAAAAAATTTACTTCAAAATACAAGACTAAAAAGAAGGGTTCCAGGTCATATCAAGTTTTAATAAGTTAGAGGTACTTATTCTAAGCATTGTGGTGAAATTTGCATTGATATTTGATGGGTGGTTCTCAAGATATGAGCAGGTAAAGTTGTCAAGTTTTTAACAAAAGTGAACCTGAAGCAAGCACATATGACATCATATCCTCACACAACTGGACAGTCATTTGTTTTTCTTTCAACTTCATTATCAATTTTCTCCTCAACAACCTCGTATTGTCAGAATGTGGTTGCATAAGTGGCATGAGAACTTCACAAACTTTGCAATCCCCACAGTGAGGTTATATCCCACTTAACTTCAAAGTTAACACAAAGTCAGTCTACAAAAACAAAAGGAACAAAGCATGCTTTGTAAATGTGAGGAAATGATACAACCTCTGCTGCCCTCAAGTTCACTTTGGTACACAAATATAGTGACTTCCTCTACTGATATTTCAAGAAATACAGCCCTGGTTTGAATGGAAATTTCACCACATGAGAAAGATTTGGTTCCTTTCCCACTTATGAAAATTAATTTTTTGCTTAAACTTCCCCTTTTGCTGGGCAAAACTCTTCATAGATGAATATCACACAATTTGTTTTAAAAGCTTCTGTACCATTTTTTGCTTCAGAGACAAAAAATTCATTGACATACTTTGATCTGTATCCACTGAGAGTACTGATGGTGGTGAATCATTGCTAGCTTTACAACTTGTTTCCTTCTCCCCGTCTCCATCCTGACTTTTTGCCGTCTTCCCTTGTAACCTCTCCTCTCCTGCTGAAGCTGTTACCCCTCCATAAACATCTTCTAATGCTTTACTGTTTAAAGGAGACTCCATCTCTGGTGAATTATTATTACCATTGTCATCATTCTCAATTGACTTGCTATTGTTTACATTGTTCATTGCATGTTCTGATATACCAGGTCCACTCTCATCAATGGGGGTTGTATTAGGGGTGGTGCTGGGGGTTGTGGCTTCCCCACTGTTTGATCCACTTCGTACCAGCTTGGATTCTTCTCTATACTCTACATCACCATCGGGTTCACTTGTTTCTAGATAAAGTAACAAAATTGATGTAATCATTAGAAAAATCAGCTCTAAAGAGGACAATGGTTTCTCACAACTTTCAGTGCAGTGATTCAATCCACCAATTCATAGACATAATTTTCCAGAAACTACTGAACTGACTGAAATCTAGTTCCAGTTTCCCCTTTTTATACTCTCATTCAGATGTATCTACGACATCCTTAGCCCTAGTATTACACATACTTATTGAGGAAAAAAACCAAAGTCATACACTGCTATGACATAAACACTGCTCTAAAAGATTCATAATGAACCACCTGGTTTTTAGTTGCGGTGCCTGCCTTGCAGGCAACCGCAACTAATGCAGTTACTATCGCGATGTCAATTTCTGACTTTTCAGGCACTTTATTTCTATCTCCTTCTAGATGCTTTGTGGTATCGAAATACGGTTTAGTGCAATTTGTAGGGATGGTACTTCTCTTTCGTGTTTTTAAGTTTTGGTGGAAATATGATTTTCGCGAGAGTGTAAAATTCGGGTTTTTTCACGTAAAATTTGCAAACGTGTTCTATTTTTAGTAACAATCTTGCGGAAAAACCAGGTCCGGGTGTACTCTGGGGAATAATATGTTGTTTAATTTAACACAGCGCCATCATTTTGGTTGTTTTTTTAATTCATCGAGGTGTTTAGTGAATTTTGAGTATTTGTATGAGGATTTCTTTGTAGAGATTTATTCTTTTCAAGTGACATGGTCGGGGTTGCTGTGGAGTAAAAAGTGTGATAGTCTAGAGGAGTTTTGTTCACTGCTTTTTCATAAAGTAAGTTTCTGTTGGAGGGAAACATTGTTATTGGTAGGTAAATATATTTGTATGTGATGACTCGTATTAATATTTGTGTTATATCAAGGTGTCTGGTTATGGTAAATTTGTTATTTTAAAGTTTAAAATTATGTGGAGAATATAACAATGCCCAAGAAGGGCCGTTCAAAGATTTTTTTTTTTTTTTGTAGAAAGGAAAGGTTGGCAACAAAGAAAAAGAAAGTATGGGGGTGAATTTCAAGATAAAAGTTATGAAGGGGAGAAAAATGATGATGTCAGAGTTGGGATCAAACAAAAAAAGGCTCTAGTGGATATGAAAAGAGTCAGAGGTGTGATGATGGGGAAAGTAGGGAACATGACGATCGTGATGTATTATTTATACGTTCCGAAAGATCTACATGTACATTTTATTTTTTCGTTGTTGTGGGTGGTAATTGTTTTTTTCGGTGTTTGGCATTATTGGTTACTGGGAAGATGATCATCTTTATTTAAGACAAGTCATTGTAAGTTCATTATGTACCCCTCCACATATTTACACCACGAGTTGCCATTGCTCAGAAGTTCCACTAAAGAAGAATGCTTAAAAAAAAAACAAATTCAGAGGGAATGTTCTTGGGGATATTTATACATTTAGGGAGAAGAGCACATCATAAGATGAAGAAGTGTTTACATGAACACATTGTTTAATGTAAAGAGTAGTCACGGTAGGGTTTTAACATGTTCATTCATATCTCGTTTTATATTTTTATGTGATCAGAGCAACCTTTTTTTATTACGCTGGGCGGTGACCTGTTTGAGATATTGGGAAGAGGTCTGCATGAATGAAGGTTTTGCACAATCATTCAGGGACTGCTTTGGGTCTTCTGTTGGGGGAGAAGCCTTAAAAACCAACTGATTTGGTCTTTTTAAAGGCAATGGATAGTTCATCTCTTGTCAAAAATGTGTTGATTTTGAAATGGTTACTTAAAATTTTGAGGAAGCCATATGACAGTTTGGCTTTCCTTTTTTTTACTTGAGGAAGCAAAGACATCCCTTGCCTTCTCCGGGATTTACGTCACTGTAAAACAATTAAAAATTATTGCCTTATCATTTTTTTTTTATATTTATGTTAAACGAACGTAAACATAAAATTTTGACCGTTTGTAGAGGGTTTAGATTGTTAACTTACACAACGAAGTTTTGAACAGGTACAAGAAAATTCGCAATTGTAAATTTTTAGCCAGGTGGTTCATTTCGTAAATGGTAAAGTAGCAAGACACTAATTTATAAGCTAGTTATGCTCTTTTTTGTTATGTCACTGGCTGTGGTGTTATCAGCGAAACGTTTATTTTTCATGAAGTCCTTTTTTTCTTTGAAAGTGATTTGTTGAGCTATTGCATATGGGTGGCTGGAATGATGAAATTTGTCTTTTACGGAGTTTTTTTACTGGACAGTGCAGTCTTATTCATAGACCTGGCTTTCTTATTGCTTTTACATATTTTAGGTTATCGTTTGATCAGTTGGGCAGTCGTGGCCATACATAAACTTCTTATATATTATTATTATTTTTATTAGAAAAAGAAATGCATGGAAATTATTAAAACAATTTTTATATAGTGCAATGGCAACAGTTTTGTTCCGTAGTAAGAAGTCACTGTCAGAAAGGCGACAACAAGTTCTTGATATAGAGTGTAGGAAGAAGCGAGACTGTTTAATGATGTGATGACAGACGAATCGCCGCTAATAGTTATAAACTAGGGACATCGATATTTTTGGTATTCGGGTTTCATGAAGGGACGTATAGATGTTGCAATTTATCTTTTATGATTTGTAAGTGATTGATTCGGTTCTTTGAATTGTGGAGGTCAACGCTGCTCAAGTGTCTATACATTACTGTACTAAGAAGTTACTGGCGAAGGGTTAGTAGTGACGTATGTGTGCGGGCTTAATATAAATTGGAGAAACAGTGACAATAGGCCTAAGGCTAGAGTGAAATATCATCATATTAACATTTATGTTGAGAGAATGTAGGTGTAAGTAACGCTGACAAAGGAATTTTTACTTTGCTGTTTTATATTTTTTTATTTTATTTCATCACTTGTAAAGATTATGGTAAATCTGAGATATCGACATTTCTTTTGATTCTCGTTAACTTGTTATTACATGTTACTTACAACAATTTTTTATTAGGAAAGCTGAGAGTAAACTTGGTGCGGAGGGTACAGAACTTTTTAAAAACCATTAATCTTTAAAAATTCTTTATGTTCAACATTGGAATTTTTTCCTTTTGTTCATTAACATAAATCCATCTTCAACCAAGTGACTACAACTTTACTGTCATGTATATACAGACTCATTATCGTTTCCAACATTACGTCATAACAGTGTACTCCACCTGTATTCACTAAAAAGCTAAACAAATGGCATGTTTTTCCTTATTAACTGCACTACTTAAAATACAATTTTGACTAACGTCTGTTTGGTCAAATGGTCTGTCTTGAGCCTTTGGCGCTTTACCATCTTTCATCAGAAACCCTCATGCTGTACAAGGAGTTACTAAGGAGCCGGGACATTAGGGACACCTTATATTGAATGCACAAGCAACAGCTTGTAAAGGACTTTTGAAATGTTATCTGATGTGACGTTTTCCTTTTTCTACAGTTCTAAATCAACTGCTGTGAGTTCAAAATGAGCAAACCTCATTATACCGGCAATCGAGTATTTCTTTGGTGTGTTACACGTTCCACCTCAACCACATTTCTAAAATGAATGAACAATGTTCCTGGATTACAAGTGTGGAACTTAACTTAGCTGCTATTGGGCAAAACACAATACAAGTATTTTGGAATGGTATTTTTGTCCCCCTAAAATATAAAATCACCTTTAAGTACAAGACGACTTGGTTTGTCGGCACCGCAACTCGTCTAGACGTTCGTCTTGTTTATATAGCCAACCCGGGTGTATGCAACTTGTCTCTTCAGCTGAACAGCTGATCTATTGTTTACAAATCACACAGTATTCCATACTTGCCAAAATTGTCATCTCAGAAAACGCAACATGCTTAGCAGAGAATCCACTGTGCACCACCAGTACAAAAGCAATAATGTCAGTAAGCGGGATTTTGAGGGAGAAATGCCTCTCTTCCTCTAAAAATATTCTCATTATAAATGGAAAGTAATGCAAAGATTACTTTGCTAAGCATTTGCTTTGCACTATATCTAATCAGCTTTTGTTACTGTATATTTTTAATACTTAAAGCCAGAAAGACAAACATTCTGATTTTTTGGGGTTTTAAAGCTCACAAAACGGCACCATCCCACTTAAAACAGAAAAGTTGGCAAGTGTTGCTTCCTAACTGCCACTAACATAATTCGAAACAGCTTGCTGTGGTATAGAGTGATGGTCACTGGTCACTTGACCGGTTGAAGTTAATTGAGTGTAATGGCAGCTGATGGCTTAAGGGAATTGAAGGCCTTAAAAATCTTTTAAAGGAATGTTTACTTAATGGCAGCTGCCACAGTCTTACTTTGTTGCCTCACACAGTACCTGGTGTGAACTACATCTAAGGATGATTCTAACCATTTCCCAATTCCAAACAGATCTACATATTGTGTAACTTGTACCTGTGAAAGACTTTTGGAAATTACTGGACAAAACTAGAGAAGTAATTTTTAGCAATGGAAGTACATATCAATACTAATTATTTCACAGAGGAAGGATATGAGAATCTTAGTTTATATCCCATGTGAGGGGTGGATGGAGGTGAAGTTTAAAGCGGCTCATTGAGTTGGTTCATGAAATTCAACAATTTTTTCCAAACCTGTTAAGTTTTTTCTTCATATTCCTATGACAAATGGTCAATCTTAGACAATCTCTATACCCAAAATATAAATAACTGTCTTATGATTGAGTAATTAACAATTCAAGTCGGTTTTCAAAAATTCGTGACCAGACACTTTTTCAAATTATGTACAAAACCGTTAAAGGCAGGACACTAGAAAATTCAAAATTTTAACGTTTTCTGTGATTTTTGGACTTGAAAATTGACTTGTTATATGGTAACTGTAAGCATAGTTATGTGGTAGTGACCCTTTGACACTCTCATTAAGTTATCGATATCAACTCAACGAGTCACTTTAACAGATATACTTTACACAATACCAAAAGGAATGACAAAGCTGATAAAGGTAGCCCTATCTGGAGGAAGCAACTACAGAAGTCTGTAAGAGCTGCAAGTACTGTAGGATTGGGTAAGGTTGGTCCTTCACTTTCCACATTTTAACTGATCTTAAAAGTGAAAAGGAATCAATTCTGATTCTACTGTTCAATATATCAGCTTTGTGATGTACCACTGCAAATTTGAAATCTTCTAACTTCATAAACTCTTGCAATGTTGTCAGGTTCCCTTGAGGTCCATTTAAGATGTACGAATGAAACGAGCTTTCCAAAGATATGGAGTAGAACAAGAATATGTCACATGCAGCCTATATTTCAATCCTTGCCAAGTTTTGCCTCCCTACAGTTGGTTAGCTTCCAAAATTTGCTGTTTGCCAACCAGGGTAGGTTTTCCACTTGGTTAGTTACCTTAATAGTTTACTTCCTTTCACACTCCAGTACGTAACTAACCATAAATCAAACAATGTCTACATCCACCAAGTTTCCAATCTTGGGGAAGATTCCTGTCTTGAGAATGTGTCTACAAGTTTTTTCATGTTTGACCTCTGGTTAGTATTCAACCTATTTTGCTAATATCAGTACTAACCAATTATAGATTAATAATTTTAACAATCAGCCTATGTCTCCCGTTTCACTTCTCTTGTACATAGCAAAAGGTTTACAAATATACCCTACCAGTAAAATGAGAATGGTGTATTTCCAGAAGAGATAATTTTCTGGGCTCAGGTTTTTTTGCAAAGGAGGCCACAGACATAAAGCAGCTTTGACATCCATGGGGTTCAGAGAGCTAGAATTTGCTACCTAAAGCCAATGGTTAAAATCCCCTCATGGTCATATTTACAGAAAAGGACACAGCCAATATGACAAACTCTTTGAAGCAACAATCAGAATGACTACTGACTGACCTGATATACTGTAAATGATCTTAAAACTATCACAAAATATATTTTCAACTTTGACTACACTATGCCTTTGAAAGTAAAGCTTCCCTTTTCCAAAAAACTTAGTTGTACCATTTGCTACTTCAACTACATTTAGGATTTTCTCTGCTCTCTATTCCTGAGTGCATTGCCTAGGTTTTCAATAGAGGATGACCACAAATAGTTGTTCTTTTATGGAACCAATTTTCCATGTTTCATTTCTTGCACCACAAAACAAGGCCCTCTGGAAAACAAATTTCTACAATCCCTACAGGTTATCACTTGGGGCCAAAAAACCCTATGTAACTATCCTACACATCAATAGATCTGTTGGGGAAGTATGTACTGCTGCTGAGCCCAGGCTGGGCCAAAGGTCAGGTGTACTATGTCAACCACAAAATTTCATCTGTATGCATATATTTCTAGTTGCATTAGTCTGCTCCCTATCTACAACCTACTGCTTCACATTAACAGTTGTTCAAGCTTAAAATGTTACATAAGAAAACATTTTCCAAGTTGTACATTCTCCTTTGAGCCAACCTTACACATATTTATCTTGTTTACAACAGACATCCTTTGCCTAATATGAAATTGACAACCATTAATATTTGATAACAAGCACTTGTAAACATTTGTACAGATTGACTTTAGTGGCACACAAAATAGCTGTACAAAGTCGAACACTCTTCTCAACTCTCAATATCACAGAAAGGTGCTTCATCTCAACAGTAATACATGCAAAAAGTTTGTAATACATATTATTCAACCTGACATGCACCTTTGGGCAATCAAGATGTTCATGTTACATACTGATATTCTTTCAATGCTCTCAAACTAATTTGCCTGAAGGTATCCATATTTCTCATCATCTCCCTTGATAGGTAATATATCCCTGACTAATATCATCGGATGGATAAGTTCTTTACAAATGACACACAATTTATCTAGGAGGGATAATTGAACTGTTGAGGTTGCTCAAACCGAAAAAAAAATTAATGCAGAAAAAAAGAGGTAGAAACTACCCTAAAGGAAGTGTCTCAAAATGACATTCAAATGTAACACACATGGAGAAACTGACTGACATCATTTCAGTGTCATTCTATAGGTGCATGCTGCAACTGCAAACCAACTCAACCCACCTGGAGAAAAAACTGAAACCCACTTCAGTCCTACATCTTCTATACAAGCTAACGACATAAAACATCCCATTGTTAAATTCTACAACGCCTCTAGCGTAAACTAGGATTGGGTGAGTTACTTTATCTCAGACAAAACTCCCTACTAAAGAAGAGGAGGGGGGGTTAGGACTGACTAACAACTCCACTTCCTGATACTCCCTTATACTTCTTAGGATTTCCATCAAGGGGGGGGGACTTTCCCCTTCGATTTAGAATTCTTGAATAAAATTACACAGAAATCATAGATACCAATAAATTATTGTTTTACTTTGCAAATCTAGTAGAGTATTCTAAAACAGCTGGCTCTTTTGGCCATTTAGTCTAACTGCAATTGATCATTGTCTCTAATTTTGTAAATCTGTCACCTCAGCCATTAGGAATCTATTTAGCAAACATCTTGGTTCATTGACTTGATGGTTACAGTCAGTGAATTGAGTAGCAACAGGTGAAGATTTATTTCCTCCCATCAGTTTCGATACCATTGTAAGAGTTATGATGTGACGGATGCTACAAGAATGTTCCTGTCACCTAAGCATGGTGTTCACTAAAAGTTAAAATCATTTGTAAACTATTCGGATTTCAAACATCTAAAACCAAAAGTTTCCCATGAAGGACTAAATCTTTGTAAACTTCACAGCAAAAACCTCTCACCACTGACATCTTCTGATTAAATCTTAAAGGGAGTCATATATCATCTCAAACAACAATTTTCCCACAAGCCATAAGAGGCGATTTGAAGAAAACCAAATTTTGAACTTGAACCATACAGGAAAACAATTTTCAAATTTAAACTTTCTATCGAGTTGACTGACCCTATATATAACACATTTGTGTTGTTCAATTCCATCTTACTAACTACAGAAAGCAAAGATGTTTAACTGACATCAAATTCAAATCATGTAGAGTAGCTCACATTACATAGCATGTACTGAGCGTGTTTTGATTACAATAAGAGCCTTGCATACTCACTAGGGTGAAATATCCTGAAGGAGTAAACTGGGATTGTGTCTTGATAAAAAGTGACTTTTGGAGACTTGTGGGAAGGGCTACAAGGAAGTAGGTTGGGGAAAATGGAACTGTCTGGGGTAATGAGTAACTGCCCCTTTAAGGTCCGCCTGCTTCCTATCTAAATTCAGCCATGCACTATAATCAGTGCATTAAACTAACCATCACATACTAACTCAAAAATCCTAATACTCTGACCCCATCTCAAAAAGAACTACCTTAAGAAAACTACCTAATCTTTGGCTAAACAGGTTACACACATAATGTAAACTTAAAGTTGTTCATTGAGTTAATAAATAACTGAAAGTGATTCAGGGACTACCACATGAAAACATGTTTACAATTAGAATGATTAGTCAAATTTTATATCAAATAGTTATGGAAAAAGTTAAAATTCTGAATTTTGTGGTGTCCTGACTTGTGTTATAGTTTTGTGCATAATTTGAAAAAGTGTCCGGGCACATATTTTTGAAAACTGAATTGAGCTGTTAAGTACTCACTCATAAATCAGTTACTTGTGTATGTTGGATGTGGGGACTGTCTAATTTTGACCATTTGACGTTGGTATGTGGAGAAAACTTAACAGGTTCGGAAACATTTATGCATTTCCATGAACCCAAGTTAATGAGCCGCTTCAAAATGAGGCACCTTTCCCATCCCATAGACTGCCCAATACAGACCTTCCCCAACCCAACGCTTAAGGGGATTTCAATCTGACCCATACCTGTCAGCCTCCTTCTCCGAACCTCTTCTTTCTGATGGTCTATTTCCTGCAGCTGTCTCTGTTGTTGCTCCAACAATTCAAGCTGCTTCTTCTGTTTCTTCTTTAACTTCCTCTTTTTGTTCTTGGACATTTTTTCCTGTGGTTTCTTCTCAACAGGAGCTGTACTGACTGCAAAGAAGATACATTCAACCAACATTCATCATCAACAGTGAGTTAACCAGCCCATACATGTCGTCAAACCATTTGTCACATGAACAAACCTGTGTCACCTGACAAGTTGTGATGTAAATCAATTCTCGCATATATGTTTGCAATTCAAAGTGTTAATCAATATCAATTTTTGCAAAGAGGAATCATCAAAAAGATTTGTATTTCAAACTAGTCGAGGTTTGTGATACCAAATTCCCATCCATAATTACTAAAATTAAGACAATTATTTATTGGTAAATACAGCAAATGCCACATTCCAGTGCTTTCAAAGAAACCTACTTCTTCTCACCCATATTTCAACTCTTTAAGGTCAACCATACAGAATGTCACATTATTAGAAAATTATTAAGACACAAAGTCATGAATTACAAAAATTTAGTTACAAAAAGGATATCCTGAAATGTGTTCACAATATAAAAAATAATACCTCATGATTTATGTCATGAAATATGGCTGATTGTTATCCAAATAATTGTAGTTCACAGAAAATATTGACTACTTTATTTATAATATAAATATATTCTACCACAATCTTAGACAGACTAATATTTGCTATGGATAAATACTGTAATCAAGTGATGGTGAGATATTGCTGGGATCGATCAGCTGTAATTTTAGTAAATCAATACTTACCAATGTCACAGATGGCTGCAAGCAACCGAAAACCCCATAAGAAGATTAAGTTTAGAGTTTGAATTGATTTTGATTATTTACGGTAGAGGCAAATGAAAGAAAAAAGAAGACAGACCCCACAAATGCCCAATAAATCTCAAAGATCACTTTGTAACCAGATTCATGCACAGCCCTATGTATGCTCCACTAGGCATTCATCTATTTCCACCCCCCCCCCCACCCCCGAATGAATAATTTATACCAATTCCCACCCCGAACCATTCTGTCCTCCCATTATAAGGGATGAAGAAACTTGTACTACCTGATGATAATGGTGGCTTTGCCTTTCCCTTTACCCATTCCTTGGCTTCGAGGGCTAGCTTGCGTATATTGTCCTCAGTAACACACATCAGAATGTTCTCTGGCTTTATGTCTGTGTGAATAATGCGACATTTTGTGTGGAGATACTCCACTCCTTCCAGAGTCTGAAAATGAAATACAAGGGAGGAAGATGAAGTCTGCCTCCAGGCTCTAAAATTAGAGACATATTCTTCTGGGAACTGAAAACTGGAGATGTCAATTATTTTTAGGCCTGTTTTGCAGCTTTTGCTCCACATCATTTTAAGGAGAGTTGTTGAAGCGACATTTCTAGGGTAACATGACAGCAATGGGCTGCTAGGGATATTTGTTGAATTTAGTTTAATGTCTAATCCAGCAGAGCTTAAGAGAATGCCATGTGAAAGCTTTCAACCATGTTCTACTTCAAAACAACCACATGCATTCAATTCAAATTTTTCAATTTGTAGCAATAAGTATTGCCAATGTAAGTTTACTAATAAACCATGTATTTCTTCATATGAAATAAAAGTTACCTGTAGCAATTCCTTGTGCAATCCAGCCAATGTGATGACTTTCAGAAATTTCTTTTTTAACCACTCAAGAGCTTCCCATTTCCTGCCCTTGTCCCTCATGCCCAACAAAATGACATACATGATTTATGTCAGATGCTTGTATTCTACCTCACAAAATGCAACCCTCAAACTTTACCCTTATGATGGATTATTTCTAGTCATCTGTTTCATTTACATGTCGGTGATTCTCAGGCATGAATCCATGGAGGGGGAAGGGGGGGGGGTTTACGGCCTCGGCCTCAGACCTCCTCTTTTTGCCACATCAACAGTAAAACATACAAGAATTTGGCAGTGCAACTCCTTCACACCCCTACTTTCTCTTAGGTCAGCCCCCCCTTTTTGGAATGTCTGGATTAGCACCTTATACAACCAAGGAAGCAAAAAGGAAGCCCTTCTTCTCTTTGTCTAATGATGTATATTTTTTGTACATTTTCAACATTACTCCCCAAATCATTTTCTATTAAGTCACATTGCATCCTCTTATTCGTTTAACTAAAAATGTCAAATATGAATCACACTGGATATTCCATGAAGGCATTAACTTTCTTCACATAGTTAATGCCATCAGGGATCATGATCACAATTAAGGGTGTTTGCATTTGAAAACTAACCCCCAAGCTTCTTTCACAATCTTAGCAGAAAAATTGCATGTACAACACTACTTACCTGTCTAATGATACTTTTCACTGTTGGCACTGGTAGTCCCATATATCTGGACTGAATAATTGGTTTTAAGAGATTGTGGCCTAAAACTTCAAATACCATACACACATCTGAAGGTATCTTAGTCAAGGAAGATGCTAACTAGCTTTAACAACTCAATGGTGAGGAAAATTTCAGCCTAGCTAAGGATTAAGTAAATAACATTTACAGAATCAAAGCATCCACATTTCCTATACATTAGAGTAATTTGTTAGTTTGATCTGATTTAACGAAACACCAACACAAATGTGTAATGAGGTGATTTCTTATTCACTTGCAGACAGAAATTTTCGAACCCCATCAAGACAATTTTTGTACCATTTTTTTTATCAATAATTTGAGATCACCATCCCTTACAGGCAGTAATCAAAGATTTTCCCACATACCAGTGATGAACGGAGTTTGGAACCAGTTTCAGATTCTAAGGCAACGTCTTGATACAAAACATACCTTTTCACTTGATTCCAACATTCATGTATGATGTGTATCATTAACAATGCATTAATAAAATATATGCTCGAATAACACTCAATACTGAAAGGTAGATATGTTAGAAATCTTGATTCAAGACTACTTGAAATGAACAATATTATCAAAAGAACATTTGACAAAGTCAAGGACATCCTGGCTACCAGCAGGTTTTTATTCCAATGATTGAGCAGGTATTATTTTACTTTCAAACCTGTTTGTATATTCCTATTATATGCTAATGTGTGGCCACACTGTTAATTAACAGTAATAATATACTATTACTCTGTAATCAAGAGAGCATTAGCTCTAAAATAAACTTTTAGTGGGGCGGGAAATAAAAACAAGAACGTACTTCCTCAACATCTTTAGCATTATTAAAGTACTCTGAACATACCTCTGATACCTGCCATCAATTTATGCATTTTTGTTATAAATGCTATAATTATTTTATAGCATATTTACTATGAGTACTATGAAAAATTACAGTTTTAATGTCTGCCTCTGCATTCTTTTTGTCCTGTTTTACTTTCTGATAGATTTTATACAATTTTCATATTTTGGCATTTACTCAGCTTTGAAATTAAAATTCATGAGTTTAATGGCAGAAACAAAAACTGTTCTACAACATGCTTGTTTCACTTTGCAAATGGAAAGACTTACATAAGTAATATCACTCATGGTAACAATGGATGACATTGCTTTCTCTGGCTGTATTATGATAGTTCTCAACCGTCAATCTTAAATCCAGAAGCACGTTCAAATAAGTCTCACCAATATGCCACCCCTGTGGGCTGGGGGTTATAGAAAATGGCCACAGTATTTCCCGCCTGTTATAAAAGGTGACTGGGAAGGACTTGAAAACCATATTTTAACCATATGTGAAACCAAACTCAAACTTATATCGTATTTGAAACCATATTTAAGTTTTGCCTTCATATCTACTTAACTCACATTTGTGTTGGTGTGTTGGCAAATCTCATCTCATCTATATAATTAAGATCACTCAGTGTATGTCTGCTACAAGCCAAGGATATATCATTTCATTCAGATCTTGATTAAAGTACTAACACTCTGAAACTTACATTTCAGGCCATCCATCAATTTCAAACTGATTCCTATCACAGGAAGCAAGTCTTGCATACTCCATCAAACTCTCCTTGAACCTTCTCAAAAAGTTTTTGGTAATTTAACAGACTATTAGGTCCTGACTTTGTCTCATATTACAAACTCCAGGGACTCCCTGTGCCAGAAGCACAGAAACGTTGAAAGCTCTACCAACATCACTAAGGGTACTGATAGAAAATGTTGATGGCACAAAGGTGCACCAGTAGGGAGAATAGCAATCACTGCTAACAGCCTACCATGAACACCTGCTGTTAGTGGCCAATCCAGTAGAGAGTTAAGAGCGCCATCAAAGCTCCTACCACTCCTGGTTGAGGAGTCAGTGAGTCATGATTTACGAGGGTGGTGCTCACCCCCTATTTACCATATTTCTCAAATAACTCCTACCTCATCAAACTTATAATGATCAAAATGATAACATGGCAGGAAAAATCTCTGGCAATATTACCAATGTTAAAAACAGGTACTGCTGGTTAAATAAGACCCTGGTCAAACTCCAACATGCACCTGACTCTTCTTAGCTCTGCAGACATGTATCATGCGGCACTGAGACAATCAGTATAAGCATTTGTGACAGACCCAACTTCTTCTTTGCTACGGACAAAAATTCTCAATTCTCAATTGGTAAAATCCTTCATTGACATCAAATTCAAAATATGCAGAGTAGATCCTATTACCCACCTTGCACAGAGCTCAGAGGTATTCTTATTAAACGTTTTGGGCATTGAGCTCTCATCAGGAATATGACCTTCAGCAATAAGCTAGAAATTATGTCTGCACGTAGAGGAGTTTTAGAAAGGCAGAGGAATAGGCTATAAGTAAATAGGCTGAAAGAATTGAAACTGGTGAGACGATTTGGGATCTAAGGGGGGGGGGGGGGTTATCAATCAGTCTAACCTGTGAATCTCTTCTTCAAAATCATATTTACCTTGGGAACCTCACATGAGTAAAGGTCAACAGCAAAACATTAATGTACTTCACATGTTTGCACGTGACACTGTAATAAATGTATACCACAAGTAATAAATCAGAGCCAGATATGTAACACATTAGTTGCAGCCTACCGACAGGCTGCTCACTGAAATCTGATTTTGTAACCACGTTTTCATGCAGTATATGCTGACATTGTCATTACACAACTGCAAACCCACAATTATTCATCCAATTTTTGATAAGTCTGTCCAAGTGTAAGTCTGCCCTTGGATGATTTTCACATCTCACTCAAGGGTATCTTGATTCCTACAGGGACCTGCCTAGTCATCCCATCAACTGCAGCTTAAAATGAAATAGGCTTTATTAATCTACCAAGGTCATATTTAATGGACTAAAAGACATCTACTTGAAAAACACTAATGGTTTTTGTACATTTACATGTCTTTTCCAGCCAGACATAGCAGGACTAAAACTTGTTCGGAATCTACATGTAAAAGAATATTTTTATCTGCTTTTAGAAATGCAAAGTCAGCTTTTATGTAAGGGAAGATTTAAAAGGAAAGAAAAAGCTGGAAAGATGAAACAACGCACCTGGAAATGACCTACATTTTTAATAATTAAAATCTTCTGACTCACAATTAATGTTGTCACTATAGCTGAATCCGGACAGTAAGTGATGGTTTGATTTAAGTCGGCCACAGCTAGGGTCCACCAACTTTTAATGTTCCAATTCCCTTCCTTACCTCTATCCTGGATGGCTGTACTCTAAACTGCCTCTTGATTTTCTCAATTTCACTCAAAATGAGGGTTTGAAATTCATGTAGACATTAAATGAAGATGATTTAAGGCTGATGGACCCCACTAATGGCTGGGTACAGTCACTAAACACAAAGTTGATTGGATTCATGTATAGAAGCTGTAAACTGACCACACTATGTATTTTAAGTGGGGAATGCCTACCTTCCCAAACATCTGACTATTACTTGCTCTATTGATATCACAATAGAGCCCATTAGGAAGAACATAACCTTAATGAACCATCCACACCATATACTAAGACAAAAATGTGACCGTTGCATCAGTTTTATCAAGAAGCACGTAAGTATTTTTGAATGGAATTACATCCAGATACTGTCATTCTCATATCATCTCTCTGGTCAAAAAATTCACCATTAACAATCTTTACGAACACTCTCCCTTAATGGTTTGTCCTCTGTCCAAATATATACTACTCTCAGCTCACAAGATTTCATGTTTTACTCTTAATGTGTTCTAAGTTTTACAGATATCTTGACAGGTCTCCTAAAATGTGGTTTAAAGATCAGTCTTTCACACCCTGGTGTAGCTGGCTAGTTAGATGAGTTTTATAGCTCAGTTTCTAACCAACTGGTTTAAGCTGAGCCCGCCACAGCATATTTTCTAATTGAGGCTCACTGGTTTGTTTTCCCTAAAAGGTAAAGTCTTCGGTGTGACACGGCCAGGCATCCAACTCCAATCTTCCCTACTGCAAGTTGGATACTCTAACTCCTTCTTGACCATGCAGTTTTATTATCCTGGTGTAGGACACCTTTTGTCTCAGCAAATGGTTTCAACAAACTATATTGAAATCTTTAAATATGAAGCAATCATCATGACTCAACAAGTCTTCAATAGCAAACATCATCAAAACTTTGCAAACGAAGCAAGAAGATTCTCAAGAAGACTGGACAAAATGACTGATCTGAAAATTTACAGTTTACCTCTCAACAAGAAGATGAAGAAATTTGTTAAAAGGATACGTGTCCCATTGACCCCTGATACTTTGAAGTCATCTAGTAGCTGAACAACTCGACATCTAAAGGGGTCCTCCAAATCACTTTCTCTCACCTGCAAATGAGGAAAACATTTCTCAAGTTAAGAAGAGAATTGTAAAACTGGAAGATTATGACGAATGCACCATTGACTTTCCAAAGGATTCCCATAGGTAAGTAGGTTTACATTATGTCAATAGCAGCTAAGGCAGGGTGATGCAGATCTCTACACTACCTGCTAAAATACCACATAACTATACCACTAAGAGGCTGTTTCTTCTTTTCTTCTGCTATATCAACCAGCCAGCAACAGGTTGGTTTGACTAAGCAAATTGACAAAAAAAAAGGTATCTGAGGAAAATATTTAGAACCAACAAAACTTACTCATAGAAATTTTTATAAGGATCTCCAGAAAAATATCCTCTGATTTCTATATCACAACCATTAAAGCACAAGGTTGAAGGTTGCACTCTAACATACAAACACAAAGTAAGGTGGCAAACTTAGAAGACGGTTACTTCGGTAGCAGATTGTATACCTTAGCTATTGCTCAATTATATCTTTGGTCTTAGAAGCCTATAAGGAGACTGAGCATACGAAGTTCACTTCATAAAGTAGGTGGAAATTAACTATTGCCTGTGGGCATTCACACTGTAAAATGCTTCTGGCATATTTAGAACCTCTGATAGGAAAAACTTGATTAATGTAATGAATTTTGACACAAATTATGTCAACAGTAATGGTACTCTTCCACACACATGTTAACAATGCTATATTTTTTAAGGTTTTAATTCATTGACAAAACAAAGACTCGTCTAAGTTGAAATGACGAAATTATACATGTTTTCATTTTAATACCATCTTCCATGAAAAAAAGAAGTCCATTTTTCCTGATTCTTTTTGTCTTTAAGTTTTTCTCTACAGTCATGTTACACAATTTGATAACACACATTCAGAGGCTCTTGACAAAGTTCCCATAATTTCATATATTGCAAGTGATTCCATTTTCTTTCCACTTTTCAAAAAGAATGACAGTTATGATATAACCACAGTTTTACCATAACAGATTGTTAACTCCTTACTAAGTACAAAACAAAGGGATGAAATTAAAAGAAAAGTAAATTGGATAAATAGCATTCACATTCATTTATTGGTTGCCAGGACTATATTAATAACCCCCAAATGACAAGCTTTGCAATTGAGATCAGTCTTACCTGCTTTCTGACTTACAACAGGACAAACTGTATATACTCTAAGTGTTCTTCTATTGCAACCTGCAGAGACTGCTTTTACTTCAGAATTGTGTAAACCTAAGAATTAGGCCATGTAATTACACAACATTTAAGAACACACCTCAAATTCAGGGAGTTAATTTGATGTCAACTTGAAACTTCTTTTCAACGAAACAACATGCCACAATTTACGACATTGCTGCTTGTGAGTCAAAGAGCCCAATGAAGCCAGCTTCCTCATTATTGGAGAGAAACCTTAGCTGGTAAGTTACCCCGTTACAAAAATTGGAAAAAGGTGAGCAAATGAATTGATCTCTGGTGATGGATACATACACACTTGAGAAGTTTTATCTCATCTAAGGCTGTCTCGGTGTAGTGCTGTGCACTCTTTACCACCTTCAGTGCCACATATCTCTTTCCCCTAGGGAAGAAACAAAAGCCGCTGATTAGAGACTTCAAATACACAGTGGTTGCCAGAGTGACGTCAAACTTTAAATTAATTCATATTGCCCTACAATGAAAAAATGCCCCAAAAAATTATGCCCTTTGTAATAAAAAAAATACATCTTGCTAAAAAGTAATATTTTCTCACATAAAACAACCCTGAAACAGAGCAAAGTAAATATAATCATCACTTTCTTATCCTAGTTGCATAAGTACTTGTAGTCTTTTGACTGAAGAGTATGTGAAGCAGTACCACAGTTGAGATCAATAAAACCTGCCAAAATCTAACAGGGGAAACTTTTGTGCAAAGACAAAACCATTCATGTGTGAGAAAAACATGAAGATTGAAGGAAAATATGAGCTCCTCCACTTTCACTTTCACGGTACATTAATTTCATGAGAAAATTTTGAGCAATAATTGTGGCAGAATATATATTAAGCCGTTATGCAACCTGAGTTACCTGTAGAGACGCAGCATAATTTAAGCACACTTCAGGTAAATGAACCTTCAAGCTACATGGCAACTATTTTTTTTTGATAACTGCTTTTTCTTTAATAATTGATGCTGATCTGATCTAACAGAAAACATCTTTGGGACAGTTTCTATCTATATAGCACCAGCATGAAAGTACACACACAAGCTGATAAGTGGTTCCAGCATTACAACATGTTAAATTACTCATTAAGGTGAGGTTTTAAGACTTTGTGTGTAACCGTCATTTTGAGTCAGACCCGCCACACCCTTTACCCAATCATGGCTCACTGGCTTGTTTTCCCTACTCCATTTCTTATAACCAGCACCAAGCACAAGGAAGTAGTAGGAGCCATTTTTTAAAGTCTTCAGTATGACCCAGCAAGGAGTCAGAATTCTAGACCTTCAGGCTGCCAGTCAGATGCTCACGCAACTTGACCATACAGCTGGCCTGCACAATGTTAAGACTCATGGATTTGGAATGTCTGGGATAGAAAGATTGTTTCCACTTTTTTGTAAAGTAAGACATGCTATTAACATACTTTGATGTAAAAAGGAGCCAAACTTCCTTCCAGTTGTGAAAGGTTTCTTCTATTAAATTAGGGGGCATACTGGACTCCTCCTTTTTCCTGATTAAATGTACAGAAGAAGTAGTGCTGAGTGCCTACTCTATTAGCTCATAATTTTTGAGTATGCTCTGCATTTTCACATCATACTTTGCCTGTTTTAAACTTGTAGATCAGTTTTTACAAGACACCTAGTTTGGGAGAACATGAGCTATAAGTTTAAGTGGGGATAACAGAGGTAGGAGAGGGGTGATTTAGATCTGTTTTACAGAAAGAGTTGTTGGAGCCTTTGTTACAAGATCAGCAGGTATAAGTGTGGACTGTAGAGGCTGCACTGTTGTTGCACTACACTGTTCTGGATTCAACCCAATTTGCTGGGGGTTAACACCTCAAATTTATAACCTAAGTTTGATCTAGTGGTGAAACCCTCTGTCACAACTGGAAAAAAGGCTGTGGCTGGGCCCACTCAAATCAAGCCACTAGAAACTGAGTCACAAAACCTCATCTTACTAAACCTCTTTCCAGTTGGGAGGCACTGAATTGTTCTACCTACTCCATTGCTTATATGTAGTTAGATGGATTTTTACGGCCCAGTTCTAAACCTATTGGTTCAATTCGAGCTGGCCATGCATGGCCTTTTTGCCAGTTGTGGCCCACTGGCTTATATAAAGCATAACACAGTCATGGAGGTACAAATATATACTCAATTAACCTAAGTATCAGATTTGGTACTCCTACTAAAACTGTAACACATCTAAGTCTCTATAACCATCATTTTTTAATGCATTTGTGGTATCAAATTCTCACATGAACCATGTTTAAAAATGCTTCATATTTTGCAGTCCAGAGTTAGATGCAGAAACTTAACAAACTGTCAAATTTTCTGTAATCATAAGAAGTCATTCTAGCAAAAGTCATATCACAGGGAAACAGAATGTGTGACAAAAACAAAGAGACCTACATTTAGTCCTGTGAATGCTTAGCAAATAACTAAACATTTAACCTTAAAAATTTGTGATCATTTAGCAATTAATCCTTATCCCCAAAATAATTTCAGTATGTAGTGATTGATACTGAATGTAATGCAGACGTAATAATAGTTGTTTATATTTTGCATGGTAAAATCAAATTATTCTGATACTTTGAAGCCTACAAGGTTCAAATATGCCCAGAATGTTCCATAATTTAACAAAAACCAGGGATCATCAGAGTATACACATGGATAAAAAACTGTCAAAAACGGGTTTTGCGATTAATTGCTTGTAGCTCTGTACTAAACGTTTATTCCACATGTGATTGTTTAGCAAAATAATCGCTACACCTTCACAGCCCAACCTTGGGTACTTGAATTGTTAACATATTTGAGCAAGAATCTCTTTGTAGCAGTGGCTCATCAACATTAACATGGACATGATACCGATGCTTTAAGAGGTTACATGATTGAAAACCAAGACCATAATGTCTAAAATGAAAAATGATAAACAAAGCTCACTGGTACACTTCTAAAGTTATCTTCTCAAGGGATCATCAACAAACATTTCTTAAGTCAAATTGTCTTTGACTGTTCACCAAACACGCAAGCATTTTTTAATCTCACACACTGTTGATACTCTCTCCCTCTAGAGCTCATCCAAGACTTGCGTTAATCTCTTGATGAAAGGGATAGATTTACGACTGTCATTCTTCCTGCAAAAGCATTTATCTCAGACTCTTTCGCGATCTGATTTTAGATTAAACTCTCATCATTCTGACATTCCTTGACTTTTTTGTTTAAATGAAATGAGCTGTTACATCCAACTGGAGATCACATGTTTTTATCATCGTCAGATTTGAAAGAGTGTGAATTGACAAAATAGCAGTACTAGGAAATGAACCATAATGAAATCCACAATGACAAGAAAAAAAAAAGAAAGAAAGAAAGAAAAAGAAAATAAGAATTGCTGCAGCTTTCCCAATATTCCAATAATAACTCAAATTCAATAAAATACAAAGGATAATAAAAAAAAGAGCAATAGGAATGCATTTCTTCCAAAGACGGTTATAATCAGAAACTGATATTTAAAGTTTTCCTTTTCATGTTCTCTACACTTGATGTTCCAAACAAATTTATATTCGAAATTAGGAAATTGATTGCACAGATACATCTGGTACATCATGGCATCACTAGAGACTATCATTTAAAGGGCCAAACCTCTCACCCCAAACTACAATTTTGGTACGGGGGTACCGAAATTCTCAACTGGCTCAGCTCTTTGATTGACAATTAATTCAAACAATGCAGAGTACCAAAGCTTATAATACACAGCATGAATGGTACTGAGAGTGTTGTGATAATATAAATTGAGTTTTTCTTTCCTCACCTTGAAGCAATAAACTGAGACTGTATCTGAATGAGTATGAATTTCAGACAATTGTGGGAGGTGCTTAAGTAAGAAGGATAGGAGAATTGGTACTGTTTAGGATGAGAGAACTGGGCCTTTAATGCGATGCTTCTAAACCTTTATGATACACTTCCAACTTGAGTAAAACTTTTTCCAGTAGCACTACAAACTATCACCACAGACCATTTGTCACACAGCAATTACAAAGACTTGTGGGATGGATTTGGTGAGCATCACTTATGTCAATGTCATTTTCCTGTAGCCAAAAATGAAACATACCAAAATGCTATCCTACAAGTCTTTGTAATTGCCATTTAGAAAAGCGCTTATTGTAGGATGAACAACAATAACCATAGAGAAGCCTTGCCGTTGGTAACTGCTTTTCAATGCTACTCCTGAAATTCAATTAATGCAAATTTTTCCCTCTTCACCAAATCCACCCTTAGTCCATAAATCAGGGATGTAAGTGGCAACAGAAAAAAAATCCCACAACTATGCGCCGGCCCACACACATGCGCATGCGAAACGCTGTGCCATTCCGGCCGGGGGTCCAGGGGCCTGCTTAAGGGCCCCTGGTGGGGTCCAGGGGCAAAGGCCTGGTTGGGGTCCAGGGGGCGAAGCCCCCGGAAGCTCCAGCAATTTAGGAGTTTTAGCACCCATTTACTCAAGTTTAAGATAACATATTACTGTAAAAGATGAAACAAAGTCAAGCCCAGTACATACATTCAAAAGTACAAAATGAGTGCTTTCCACCCCAGCCTACAAGGGGTATCAGCCAGAGAAAAGTGAGTAAAGTGACCTTCTCGTTAAAATACATACTGAACTGATCCAGTAAACATAAAACTTGACCACATAAGAATAGGCCTAGGCTACGCCATAGTACACACACAGCCTAACAACGTAGGGCTGTATGTGTAGGGCCTAGCCTAGCCTAGGCCTAATGTTAATGAATAACGTTACGTCTAATGGAGATAAAACTTTAGCCTATCTATTTACTTCAGTTTTCGCTAAAATCCCACAGAGGTTATGTCCAAAGTAAGTTAGTTTCAGTGATAGTAGCAATAAAAAAATCAAATCCTACTTGAATTCACAAAATTAACGGGAGATTTTTCAATACAGCAGCCCACCCGTAAGTTGTTGTAAACGCGTTACTATCGTGTGGAGCAAAGTACTATAGCGCGGCGATCGATGATGTACGTGTACGTAGGACTTGGCCGCCCGCTTCACGTTTTGTATCGATCGTTGCGTACATGCGAGGGCCATGTGCACAGACCTAAAGAGAAGTTAGCAGATAGCCTAGATGCAAAATCCAACGCGGGAATGAACCACAGAGTTTTAGCAAGAAGAGTGCGCTGTGTAGCATGTTGCGACTAACCTACATAGGCGAATTATCTACGGGCGTAAATTACTAATAAACAACGCAGTATGCTGCATTTGGTGTGAAATCCCGGACTTCTACTTATACTTTTATTTCTATGGTGAGCTCCGCTCTCCAGCCGTTAAACATAAAGCAGGGCTTCGGCTTTGATACTATAAGTTCCCATCATGAAAACTAACACTCTGCTTACAGTGTGGCATCATACGTAAAATCCCGGGGAGAAATTTCGCCAAATATTAAAAAATCCGGATTTCCGGATTTATCCGGAAGTCTTACATCCCTGATAAATCACCCCCAAAATACCACTTCTCCAAATGGAACCTGAATATTTCAAATACATCCAGAGGGTATACATCAACCCTGGTTGAAAAGCACTGCTTTAAATAATGCAAACACTTTCTTCAGTTTTGCATAAAAGGGACAAAACATGACTTTTATTTTGGCATTATATGAAAATTGTCATAGTAAAAAAAACAGCGCAAAAAGTCATGCATAATTACACACACACAGTATGCGACAATAATATAGAGACACAGAACAATTTTTAAGCAACACTTACTTCAAATCCCATGCTAACCAGACTGTTGAAAAATGCCCCCATCCTAACTTACGTACCACATGGTACCTGCTGTTGAATAAATCTCCAATTTTGACATGATGGTATCCACCTGAAGAAAAAAAGAAAAAATTATGAATAACACCATAAGTACTTTAACTACAGTACACCTACAGACTATAAAGATGTAAATGTTTTATATCCAAGCCCAATTTTAAACAATTTTGTAGAATATTTTCAATATCACAAGAATATTCAAAATACAAAACAGAATCATCACTAAGTTAATGTATCTTGCTTTGTTATGAGCCCGAAAAACCTGCCACGAGACCTCAAAGGGAAACAGGAAAGGGTCTACAGAATTAAGGAACAGTAAGTAAAGAAAATAACAACACTTAGCTAAGTTCCTGGACGGAAAGATGCTGAAAGCTGACAAAATCCGGCCTTACCATAACCTCCAAAGTAGCCAAGACTAGCGTGGAAGTGTAATGAGGACAATCGTCTAGTTGTTTGGGGCGAAGTGAGGGCACTGTCCTAGAACTTCTCTGAATAGTGCGTGGAGTGAGGGTAATATGCAATTTATATGTAGCAAGGGGTAAGTATATGTCAGCGATGTGAATTCAATATTTCTCCAATTTTCATGCAATACAGTATTACAGTAGGTACCTTCAGTTTTAGCCTAAAGGATGATTGTATAAAGATTAAAGTGTTTGTTATCCCACTTTAGATGACTCAAGTCTGGTACCCAATGCCCTATGAGATGTGACTTAAAATCCTGTTGCAACAAACTAAGATATCATAACTGACAGAAGAGTATGTACCTTCTAAATAAACTAATTATTAGCCTTCCAATAAGTATTTATGCACTACTTGGCTTGCCTTGCAGTGCAGAACCTATCAACCAATGAGGTACTCAACTTCCAACATGAGAGAGCCAGCAGTCATTCATTACAGGTTCAGAAAAACACAAAAATGTCTTTTTTGAAACATTTCTGTACTTCATGAAAAGCTGCAAAGAATTAGAATATTCCAAACGTGATCTCTACCATTTCTGTTCATACTTTAAAAGAATTACAAATTCCCCAGGAGTAACAAATGGAGGGTAATTTGAGTTGACAATTGACTCCAGGCAGGATTACCAACTCTGACATAGATTCCCAAGACTAGTATCCATTCCACAAATTCATTTAGCCTAAAAGAACATATAAATTTGTCTAATTACAGAATTTACTACAGTGTACAGTATTAGTGCTCTTCACTGATCTAAGCTGCACATGTATTCATTGTCAAAAAAAAAGATCAGCAACTTGGATAGATCCTTAAAGGGAAATGTTAGCAGTCAGAGGAATATTTGTGCAGTTAGAGAGAAATTTGACCTGGCTACCCCAAAATGAAAACTTTCCAGCCCAATGAACAATATCCATTTTGCAGAATTGTTATATTTTCAGCAGCCATTTTATTACTACCTCAGTATTGCTATGCAGCCTCTTCTGCCCTTCAAAGCTTTCCAAATGTACAAAACTACACTCTTAAAAGTCACCGGACAAATCTGACATGCATTATAAAATGACCATGCTTCTTGTCAAGTTTTCCTCAAAATTGTGCTTCCTATGAGCATACCCCATAGAGACAAGGTTTCCAGGCTGCATCTCCTAAATCTCATTATCATTCAGAGACCTTGCATATAGGTCCTTCAAGATGCCTTCAACGCATCACAAATCAATTTTGAGCACAAAAAAAAAAAAAAAAAAATTCATGCAAAAATTCATCCATCAAATTCTGTTAAACATAGAAGACCAGTGATGTTGAAGTGTCCCTTGGAGGTAACAAAATTTGCATCAAATCCCTAGATCAAGACTTCAGGACATTGAAAATGAACCGTACATACATCAGAAAAGTGAACAACAGAGAATATATCTAACATGACTAAGGGTATACATATGAATGCATCATACAGTCACTTCTGTAATGACAAGAGGCAAGAAACAGAGACCATTATGCAGTGTCAGGAATTGTCCCAACAAAAATATGAATTGTGTGATTACTTCCAAGAATTTAAAAGAATGCAGTATGTTAGATACGCAAATATTTTATACCCAAATATCAAAACTCAGTGGGCTGAGGAAACTGTGGATTATCATTTTGAAATGAAACTATGGGGCAATTAATTGAAAGGTGTTCACTTTCTGATCAGAAAATTGATTGGTTCAGTCTTGTACAGAACACAAGTATAGGAATAAAGGGTTTTGCTATTAACCGCGGGGTCCGAACTCACATTAAGTTCCCCTGGGCCCTTTCTCTCTGTAAAAGTTCACAAATACACTGCTGGCTAAAGGTGAGAGATTAATAAAGACCTAATGACTTTATGGGATTCTGAAGAAATTGCGAGACCCTTCAACTTTTTGTCTAACTCTTGAAATGAAATGTCCCAAGACCCTCAGGCTTTAAGCCCTAACAAAAACACTGGATTGCTGGAATGGATATTTTAATAATTCTTCCTGCTAAATAATCAATCAACTTTCATTTTTGGGGGCAAAACAACTTTATAGTACAATTGGCAAGAGTTGTAAATCACACGTTTTAGGTGAAGTGGGGGGGGTTGTATCCCCCACCCATCTTCCTGATTACTGGTGTATTCACCTGCAATTACACTTACCCCCTTGCTACATTTGAATTGCACAGCCCTTGCTAAGAAGACATTGTTTAAAGGCAGTCATTCGTCACCCTAAACTACAGTTTCAGTATACATACATCAAAACTCTCAATTGGTACAGCTCTTTGATTGGCATCACATTCGAACAATGCATCATAGCTAAATTACACAGCATGGGCACTGAGAGTGTCTTTATTAAACATTGTGGACTTGTATGGCCACTGGGACAAGCCATGAAGCAATAAACAAGGATTGTGTCTGGATAAAGATGAGTTTTAGATAAATGTGGGAGGGGCTAGAAGTAAGTAGGTTGGGAGAATTGGAACTGTTTGAGATGATGAAAATATGCCTTTAAGGAAAAAATTGCTGGAGGAAACACACTTTACCTAAGCATTTTTGTAAGCTACAATTAACAAGTACTGTAACCCCTTGTCATAACTGTTCCACCACAAAAGCTGACAAATTGAGATTTATTGAGTTGGAATTTTAGGTTGGAATACATAGTTGTATGGCAAAACAAACTATGCATCTACTGAGATTTTTAAGTTAATTCATTTAACATTTGGAAAGGATTTGGAGCTAAGTATGAGACGAAGGAAATGGAAGGGAACAGCAGATAATTCAAGTCTAGGTACAAGAGTTTTGTTTCCTTCCTTTTTGGACTCCAAATGAAAGCTTTGAAATTATTCCAAAAAATTAGTTACCTGGTAAGTTTTCAAAAATAAACAAATAAATGAAATCCAAGATCAAAATATCAGTTTAACAACAATTACCATAATACTGAGACTTTTTTTTTTATAAATACAAGTACAATTATTTTCCAACAATACAAAGTCATTATTGTACCATTTGATTCATTTTAAATTGCTCTACTGCAGCATTTGACCATTCACAATTTAGTCACATCAGTGTACAGTAGATGCAGTTGTTATTTGTCCAATTTGGCTCTGTATAATTTGCCCTTTTACGCAGAACTGCACTTTAATTTAGCATCAAGTATACAATGTCACAGACCGAGGCAATTGTCAACCTCAGGTGTAAGTGTGACATTTTACAAGGTAGGTACCTCGATGAATAAATTCATATTCACAAAACACTCCAATACACTAGATAAAATGCAAAATGCATTCATGAATGATGTACAATTTTCATCCTGCAGAATTGATAGTGATCCCGGTAAAGTCACATGATAACATGAGCACCAAATTATGATTTTATACTATAAAATCTATTCCCCAAGTTACCTGGTCATATTAAAAGCATGAAGCAAAAACATTTTGCCATATGCAATGCATACAATACCATACTATAATAACGATATGCAGTTGTGGAAATATCTAGAGTGCTCAACATACATAATACTGCCATGACTTGTTGACATGATAACAATATTAACTTGTATTTTGGTTTCGGTCCGTATCCAAATTTTTAATGAACCTTACGGCACCTCGGGAGGACAACCACCAGGGTAAAATTGTGGTTGCCCTCCAGACAAAAAGGTTGTCCTTACAAACTTCAGTTATAATGTATTTCGATCCATTTTTTTTTTTTTTATCAAAAGCTATGTCAGACAAAATGAAAAACAACAGCACTATAACTCTGGTAATGCAGTCTTGTCTTCTGTTTCATTGTGAATAGCACAGTGCCACATTTTCTTCGCCGATTCAAGGTTCTACTTACGAGACAAAAACAGGGCCATTAACTTCACTTTGTGGAAAAATTCAGTCACAGACACTGAGCATTTGCATCAAACTATAAAGAATGTTTGCATCACTACCTGATCTATTGTGGTAACAGTTTGCTTCGAAATACAGTTCTGTGTCATCAAAGCACAAACGCAATGGGGATAAGTTAGAAGCTGGACGGAAATTCTGGTCGTCTTGAATGACCAAACGGTCGCAAAATTTGGACCCTGACAGTATTAAAAGACAAGTACAAGTGTACACTCTTTACTTAATGATGGGAAATGTGCATGCATTTACCAAACAAGCCATATTTTTAAAACCAATTTTTATTTTCACAAAACAATAGAAAATTCAAAATTATGCATAAGGATAGCCTCCTTTGTGAGAGATATGGTTGACACAAGTAGAAATTAAGTTACTTCCTGCTCCACAATATGATCACCCAAACATAAAAAATATCAAATGATGTAACTTCCATACCTCTTCTAACACACCATGTTTTGAAGAGATGAAGAGTTGCCTGGAGCTTACTTCTGATGAATATAATTAAAGTGCAAGTGTACAGTCTTTGATTGAAGTACATCAACATACATGTATGTTTCATGCAAAAACACAGTGCAGAGTTATGTATATATAAACCAGGCTTGGAAAACATCCATTTCCCAGGACAGGAACAAAATTTACCACAACTCTTTTGATATATTCATCTATAAAGGAAAGGAAAATTTCCATTCAACTGCCAGAATTTCCATAAAGATATGCCCATGTTTCCCTGGAAGGAGCTAGCTCCCAGCTTTTCCATATTTCCACACACCTAGCTGTGCCACACAGAAAATGTGTGTGTGTAACAGGCACGTAGCCAGGATTGTGTCATATGGGGCCATTTGGTGTCATGAGGGAAGAGGTTGGGGGCTGGGGCTTGACATCAGGGGAAATCTCTAAGGATAGAGAGGAAAAAAACGCTCCACAAGTTTGTTTTTTTGCACTGCAAGGTTGGGTCATGGGGGATTCTAACCTCCACCCCCCCCCCCCCTTGTCGCTATGCCTCTGGTGTATAACTGCAATACAGCACAAACATACAGTCTCATGATACATACACTAAGATGCATGACAAAGAGTAAACCAGTGTTATAGTCAAAGTCTTGAACAAGTCTCCCGCCTCCAGGCCTTAAAAGAAGGGTCTTTACATCAAGTTTCATATGTAAGAGTCGTGCATCTTCTAGGCATTTCTGTGTAATCTGCGTTGAAATCTCATACATACTGAACTCAAAGATTTGAGCAGGTTAAGTTGTCACATATTTTACATGAAGTCATGAAGTGAATTTTAATTGAAGCAAGCACACATGACATCATATCCTGGTATTAATGGACAGTCTCTTGTTTTTTGTTAAAATTTACAGCCAATTTCATCTTCACCAATCCCGTGTTATCAGAATATGATTACATAAGTGGCATGAGAACTTCACAAACTTTGCATTCCCTAGAGGGAGGTCCTATTCCTATTCAAGGTCAACACAACAGTCTGAGAAAAACCATTGAATGAAACAAAGCATTGAATTCCTTGTCAATGTGAGGAAGTGATATAACCTCTGCTCAAACTCACTTTTGAACACAAACCTTGTCACTTCATTTTATTGCTATCTCAAGAATTATACATTTCCAATAAGCCAGTTTAGAGTTACTGTTTTGTTCTAAAGGTCAAAGGTTGTAAGGGTACGTTCCAATAAGCCACCGCTGTCATAGTCACGCATAGCGCACAGTGCACAAACCTATGCATAGCGTGTGACAAGACTTGATCCTCAGGTCATAGGTCATAGGGGTATTTAACTCATCATAGCACATGCCTAGTAGCAACTCTAAACTGGCTTATTTGAATGGAAGTTTTACCACACTGTGTAGATTTAGAACCTCTTCCACATATGAAAATTAAATTTCTGCTTCAACTTCCCCTTTAACACATGCCTGTTTTGGTGACCATTGTCCTTCCTGATTTGAGGTGAGTGATACTGATCACACTAACATGCCTCAAAATTCAAGGAGTGCATGATCAAGACAACCAGTCGAATCTGGTAAACAAAGAGTAAACTAATGTACTATCTGAAAACTTTTAAAATATGTGTCATTTGCTGAAGTCTGTTGCAACAGTGCTATATACACAGGCATTGGTAAGTATCTAGTAACACACAATGGAAATACTGGCCAACAACTGCCTTTAGCTATTTTAATACATGAGGAAACTGTGCTTGATCATCCAAAGCACACATTGTTGACTTTGTTCCAGGTAGTACATGCTTACCAAGTCTAAGTCTGAGACTACTGCCAAGTTCTGAACTGCAGTGTAAGTTTTATCTTGACTCAAAAGAATTTATTTTTGCAATCAATATCTATTCCCTATTACTTGCATAACTGACCTGAATTAAAGTGACCCTGTCAAAACTGTGCCAAGATACCATCAACACATTGATGTCACAATAAACAAATACCACAGGCCATTATTCCCTGCATAACAAAAGGCTACCCATCTGTACAGGATTTTCAGCTAGGGAATTTTGCTGTAATAAAAGCTTTGCAGTGTGCCCCATTGAAGTACAGTACTACTACTGTACCTCAGAGGATTACAGAGTCAACATGCATGTGAAGGAGTTTTGCATGAACCAGTAGTTGGAAGTTTATTTTCTACAAATCAATTCATCAGTTACAGGGCTATAAATTGTTAGTTAGATGTGGTTTAGTTTCCCAACTTAGATCCTCCTGGTTTAATACAGGGTAGCTAGCTAACAGCTCTTTGTCCAGTTTAAAGGCACTGTTTGAGGCTCTACCTCAAACAGTACCAGTTCTCCTAACCTTCTTACTTGAGGCCCCCCCCCACAATTTTCTGATATTCATCCTCATCCAAACACACTCTCAGTTCACTAGCTGCTTCAGAGTGAGTATAAAAGAGCTCAATGTACAATCAAAACATTCTCAGTACATTTCATACCTAAAAGCTTTGGTACTCTGCAATGTTTGAAATAGCTGTCAATCAAAGAAATGAGTCAATTGAAAATTTTGGTTAACTCCTATAAGAATTGTAGTTTGGGATGAGAGGATTGGTCCTTTAAGTCTGGTGGTGGCACTGCTGTAAATTCTCTTTCCTTCTTTTTCACATATTATTAAACCCTCACAACAGCTCCATTTGATTTTGTTCATTTGCCATTGCATGTTGTGGTAATGTTGTGCCCAATTAAATAATTAGCATCTGAATAAAGTGTCAACATTTGGGCACTATTTGACCCTGAATCAGGTTGACTATTTTCTTGCTGCATATGTGACTCAATTGGGCTCCAACATTTTTGTGAGGGATAAATCTCAAGTGATAATTCTGTGAAAAGTAACTCATGGTGAATATATCTTACATTAACCCCAATCATAGACATTCCTGATGACCTAAAGCTATGATAACAAAAAGACTTCACCAACCACATTAAAGGCCTGATCATCTCACTCCAAACAGTTCCAATTCTCCCAACCTTCTTACGTAAGCCCCTCCCATAATTGTTTAAAATTCATCTTTCAGGCACAATCTCAGCTTATTGCTCCAGAGTAAAAATACAAAACCCCAATCTACAGATCCATGGTGCAATCAAAATATTCTGTGTACAGTTCAGGCTGTGTATTATGAGCTGTGTACATACTTTGCATTGTTTGAACTAGCTGTCAATCAAAGAATTGAGCCAATTGAGGATTTCTGTAAACCACTACAAAAACTGTGGTTTTGGGTGAGAGGATTGGCCATTTCACTGCATCACATCTAAAAGGAAGGCAATCCATGCAAATTTTAGAATTAAGTCTCTGTACTAGATAGTTTGGTGGAACTTAACTACCCACCAACACAAAAGTAATATATTGTTCATCCAGAAAATAGAATGGAACAATGTCGGGGCAAAATTATCTAAAAGAGTTAATATGGGGTCACTTTCCATTAACGGCTGTTGAGAAATGTGGGAGCCAAGTCGTGTCAAACACTTCAAAAAGGTTACTTTCCTTGAGAAAGCCAAGAATGCAAGAATTAAGGATGTATGTTTTCAAATAGCATTTGAACTGTGTAGTGTAGTCAGAAGCACAACAATTGTGTCTCTAATGCACTTCATTAAGCTGTAGGCCTACTTGTCAATCCTGAATTTAATCATTACAAACTCAACATATCTTCTTAACAGTTTACAAGCTAGACAATTTTATTTTGCACCGTTTAAGCAGGTCAATTTTTTTACTTTACTGTTTCTCAGATTGCCTCTTACAACCATTTATTGCTTGCTTGCTTCTTCCCCAAAACTGACAATATAAGATAAAAATCTTATACAATATTAAAATATTATGGAATGTTCTTCAAAAGCAATAATGTGATTACTAACGTCTATATCATCACCTAACGACAGTAACTCTACAAAATGATATGTTAAATGTTTCCACCACTGTTTCCCCTACACATTTGAATGGAGCAAAGCTTTGTGAGTCTGGCGTCATTCTTTGTATAAACCTTTCACTGCAGTGTTTAATTTGACATACTGGCATAGGTCAGGTGTGTAACTAAACCCAGTACCAATGTTTGGATAATGCCACATAGCTGGACTGAAATCTCTCAGTATTAACACAAGTCACCTTATCATCCTTCCAAAAATAAAACAATATCCTCCGTTAATAACATCTCAATCAACCCTGTACAATCCATGTGATAAATGCTACCTCTTTAAAGTCAGTTTGGCTAATTGCCACACTGAGATGGAATTCCCGCTACAGGATTCCTGCCATATCACTCACAGGGATTATCAGCAAGGTTAATTACAAGATGAATGCACACAGGTTTTTGTTTCTACCGCAAAATTCCATCTACAGAAGATAGTCTTTGCAAAAACATCGTACAAATTGAACCAAACTATGTCTTAAAGTACATAATAGACTTGATATGTATATTAATTGCCATTAGAAACATTTCTTTTTCAAGTACCATCTTTTAGGCCTTGAATATGGAGGCAATTACATACCACCCCTTGTCTTGATTCATTGTAAGGAGTGCAATTTTTGAACAACTAGATAAAGAATCAGAACTAAGATAAACATATTAAAGTTCATTAAAACAGCACACCTACTACGCTCCTAAATTTCCCAAGGAGTGTGAAAAATCTAAAACCCAAGGCCTGATCTATCAAACTCATGAATTTCTTGTTATTTCTCTTGTTATCTGACCTTTTAAGGACTTAATTTCATGGTAATTTAAGGAGTTGGCTTACTTGAAATTTTATAATTTATTGGAAAAAATATTGTCACATGATTCAAAAGAGTCATTTGTAGCACAGCAGGGTACTACATTAATCCAAGTTCAGTCAACTGCATTTTCTGTTTCACATGCTTCCCTCAATTCTTACAACCCCTTCTCTCGGCCTCTACCACCCACATTATACCACCCACCTTATACATAACATGCTTGGTGTGCATGGTACGACAATCATGGAATTAAAAAATTCAACATGACTGAATTGACAGATTCTCTTTAAAATTCACCCTTCAATTCCTAAAGGATTAGCACCCAACAAATATTTGAGGCTGCAAGAAAGAAAGTTTACTGAATATGAAAATATATGTTAAAGTGTACCTCAAGTCAAAAAATTCAAAAAATAATTATTAAAAACCATGAAAAATGAATTCCAGCAATCCAACTCCCATCTTCATAGGACATTCCTGAGGTGAAATATAAAAGGTTGAAGTTTATTAACTTAAAACAAATTGGTGGATTGCGCAATCATTTGTGACTTTCTTGTTGTACAACTCACACTTTGTGTCCCTTTAAAATTAAAAATGTTTTTATGACCTTGAACAATTCCTGTTTGCTTGCATAGCATGTTGCACAAGAAGGGCTTTATTAGGCTAACTCCATGAAGTTAGGACACATTTTGTGACATGTAGGTTTTAACTTCCAAACAACCTTTTCATCAATTTAATGTTATATCTAGTTCACTTCAAACAAGTTCTGGCATTGTGGATGGATTTCCAGCAAATATTGCCTAACATCAGTCATAACAGCAGACTGGTATTATTACAGCTACTTATGCTACATGGACACCGTCCACCAAATCCTTTGTTAGTTAGGAGGATACAGTCATCCAGTAACTCATCCACATACATAATCTTGTCTTCTCTTATGTTGTTATTGAAATAAGAACACAAATTGAAATCTTGTGTTGTCCAAAATAGTATTATCAGTAATGGAACTTTTTGCCCAATGCTACTCGGACACAGTATCCTGTAGCATTGGGATCAGTTCTAGTAGAAAAATAACCAATGAACATAATAATTTTGTTTGGCCTTAACTGAATTATAGTGTTCTAGAGGGTTATCAACTAGCACTGACACTTGCAAGAGATGAAAACACCAATAACACTGAATATGTACTAATATGTACTGTGAATGCCCCAATGCTACATGGACACCAGTGAAAATGGTGTCCATAATCATTTACTGATGATAAAAATTTCCATAATGACTCAATTCCTGCCAACATTTAGTTTTACCTCTTGGTTACAACACAGCTCCTATGAAACTAGTAATTGACTTGATTGGATCAGGCTTGGTCCATTATAAATGAAATATGCCTTCCCGATGCTACACAATTCTCCTGATGCTACATTGCGGACACCGCAGCATCTTTGCTGAAATTACAAAATTGTGTGCTGTAGCTATTCAACAAATCATGTTCCATTGGAATCCTCTTGCTAGCCACTTCCTAGGACATGCCCATTTCTCTCAGTATCAGTTCTTTTCTTGCAAAGAGACATGTGTGATGTTTTCAAAACTCCCGATGCTACAGTGGACACCACAATAAAAGTTAATGATATTTTCCAGTGAAAATTTTGAATGCAGTATTATTTGGGCAGAAATGCCTGTTAAGTGAATTCTTGACCAATGTCATAATATTTTGAACACAGATTAACAAGGATAGAACACCATGTGTTTTCAAGGTAGACTGTACAAGCTGATTCAACTTCAAAAAATACTGCGGACACCACATGTAGCATGGGGATAAAAATTTTCATTCTTCCATAATTTTGAAAAATACATTGTTTCTGTTTTGTTTACTGTTTCCAGGGCATGGGTAGGTTGATACGAATGGAAAAGTTAGTAATTTTTGGTGTTCCATTCCCTAATTGCTGGATAATCCCCTCATTAAAAACATCAATATTTTATGTCACAAAATATGCCCCTAAAAAAGTGTTAAAAACCTGAAACAATGGTTCATAAAAAGTAGTCATAGGAAATATAAACTGCATTTAACTTGCAGATGATAGTTCCACCAAAAAGCTACTCAAAACAAAAACTTTTGGAAAAAAATGCTGACATATATCAATAAATATGTCATAGTGTTTCAAGAATCATCATAATTTCAAAAGTGCCCCAACTTCATGGAGTTAGCCATTAGTGAAATCACCTCATAAGAAAAAGAATGCTATCACACCTTGGTGCAAGGTGTAGTAACATTCGGAAAAACAAAGAAATACAAAGATTGTAATTTGAGTAGTACAAGAGTGACATCACAAATTATTGGGCAATGTACCATTTTAATTTGAGTGAATAAACTTAAAAATTTTATATCTCAGCTTAGGAATGCCCTATGAAGATGGGAGTTGGACTGTTGGAATTCATTTTTCATTGTCTTTAATATATATTTTTGAATTTTTTGACTTGAGGTACACTTTAAAACCACCAAATCATTCAACGTTAAAGGAAAAAAAATGTCCCAAATACACATCCAACCCTTTCAAACTTATTCAGGAAAATTAGTTAGTTAGATAATATTTAATGACACACCAACAAGAATGTGTTATATAGTGTCATACAGTTAAAATAGTGTTGAAGTCTTCCCATTTAATCGCCTCTTACAAAAGGCAGGGAATACTGTTGGCATTTTCTACAGCCCCAGACCACAGGGGGATAGCTTTTTCCAATTATATAATTTGAAAATATTTTCATCATTTACTTTCTAAAGTAAGAAAGGGCAATTCCATCTTTTACATTTTTTTCTTGCAGTAGCTGTTTTATAATAGTTTCCCCAATTAAATAAAATCTTTAGAGCCACTTATAGTTAGTTAGTTACTACTAGTTAGTTATTAAGTTAGGGACTTAACAACACACCAACACGAATGTTAGACAAAGCACAATGTTTGGTAAAACTACCTAAAATAGTAATAAAAAAAAATATGCAATAGGTGGACAATTTCTACTAAAAGGATAGCAAGTGGGAAAAAGTTTTTATAAAGTTTGCCTTCTTTGAGGAAGGACAAGAATAAGTGAAGAATCAGTTTGATAAACAAAGGTCTAAGGTCAGGCACGGTGTAGTATTTTTGGTGAATATGGCAGTATTCATAACAGTTGACCAGAATATGACTGACGGTGATAGCACAGCCACTTGTATATAAAAAAAGATTTTTGCCTTTTTGCCTTTAAGTGCCTCAAATTTCATCTATAGATTTTCCCTTCACTCAGTATCAGATATTACTTTGGATTACTGTCAATCACCTTTAATGCACCTTGGTAAACTGACCAGTGTGATTTCTACCTCTCTGCACCCCAGCATTTTTAGAACATTTATAAAAGCTATAAATAAAATATTGCTTACGGTGCATAAGTACAAATCTGATGCTTGTCGTGTCTTTCTTGACGTGCATTATGCCAAATCTTTGTTTTAGCAAAGCTTACTTCGAAATTATTCTGATCATTTATCTTATCAGCAAAACAGTGAGCACGTGAGAACATCACACATGAAAGAACTATAACAATGCAAGGCCCCTGAGACATTACAAACTTAATGAAGATCTCCATAACACTAAGAAATCCGTTCATTCTCACTGGCTACAGTAGCTGTATTATGGTTAGAAACTTTCATTATGCACTATAATGAAACAAGACTTGGGCAGCTGCACAGTATTTAAGGAAACTTACTGGTTTAGGAGTCTGAAAGCTCTGAAACTCACTTCCTATTTTTCAGATGTAATTTTCTCCAACTGAGAAAGAGGCTGTCCTCTGAAAGTGAGAGGGGCTATCACAGTGCTTATGGATCTTTTGCCAGATGGAGTTGCAGGCAAGTTGGGCAATTACATGCGTCAATAGGAGGTATGGGGAGCAAAACAGACTTCAAAAATTCTTCGTGGCGAGCTCCACTTTCCCTTAAAATTGGGACACTCAGAATAAAAATACTCAAATACTGTGAAAATGGAATAGATATCCCCCAAAATACATCTTTGAAAACCGAATCCTCACAATTCCTTAAATAAAATGCCTTCTCCAAAGACTAGAGAGTTTCATTTAACTGTACCAACCTGCCTACCTTCCTACCCATTTATTGTAAAATTGAAACATCAAAACATAGGATTGTTTGACCACTGCCTAAAGTCCTTCAAATGTATTCTTGGAACTAATAGTACATTACAGCTTACATAAACACAAAAAAGCCCTTAAAATTCCTTCACCATTTTATCATGCTTGGGATACACCTCAGTAGTTAGAACTGCACAGTAAACACACTGCAAATCCACACAGATGTATGGAATCTATCATTCTACTACTATACCATCAAATCAGTCATGGACACACATTATAAACACAAGAATACCCCTGGAGATTTATGATAGGGACAGGAAACTCCTAAGCTTTTTTATCTTCAGATGAAATACTTTCAAGAATGTTCACACTCAATTGACTTCTTAAAAATATTTGCAAATATTTCACAGTAAGTGATGCAGTGGTTATCCTCCTGGAAGAATGCAGTGTATTTTCTTCAGTACAATGTAGCTGGCTTGGTAGAATGCATCATAGTTATCCCATAGATTGTTGAGGCAATTTACAAACCCCTATCAGAAAACACTTGAATGGTTCAACAAAAGGCTGTCTCAGATGAGGTCAGGAATAAAACCCAAGTCTCACCCCCCCTACACCCCTACCCCATCCCCTTTATTCAGATGGAAAATGCACAATTTCAGGACAGAAATACATGTCATCTTCAGGCAAAGATACAGTACCAAGCTATACCGATGAAAATATATTCTTGGTACAGTTTAGCACAGGTAGACTACAAATGAATCCCTCCCCCATCCATCCCCATCCATCCCCATCCATCCCCTCTCCTCTCCCACTCCTCATATTTGGAAGAAGCATACATGTTTGAGCAAATAATGAAATCAGGCCATAAACTAAATCATCTAACCAAAAGCAACTCAACTAATTCATATGTTTCCCTTTAACAAGGTCTTTAACAAGAAAAACAGCTGTCATTTTGACCATCTGGACAATTACCACCTACTTATTTGTTTTTGTATCAACAAGGCCACGTAGGTACTACTGTATTACTGAAGAATTTATTGTAAGATCACTGATGTGATGCTAAGGTCACCATGCAAATTCACTGGAGCTCTTCAAACCATCAGAGCTAAACTTTTTACTTTTCAAAGGAGGTCTAAATTTACCCAAACCCTACCCTTGTTTTGTGTACTTATTAGCCCTACTTACTTCACCAATCACTACTATTGGACAGTCCATCTATTCCAGCTAGATCATTGGCAATGGAACTGGTAGTGGAACGCCACCTCCTGAGGTGAGTAGGAGGGTAATAAGTTCTGATCTAAAGACAGCTACCCATCAACACACAGAGTTCCAATTTTTCCAATCTGCTTACTTTTAGCTCCTCCCCCCTGCCCCCAAAAATAAAATAATTAGACGACAACTCATCCTCATCTACACACAATCCCACATAATTGCTTCAGGGTGAGTATACATGACTATTTGTACTGTGAAATTATCTAAACACACTCAGTAAGGTACAGTCTGTGCCATGTAAGCTAGAGTAATCTGCATTAATTTCAATTTGATGTCAATCAGAAAGCTGTGTAGACTACTGTGTAGACTTCTGTAGACTACTGCAAAAATTGTAGCTTGGGGTAAGAATTAACTGTCTTTAAAGCCTGTTTCTTCTCCTGTTTTATTTTCCCTATAGCTGAAACTGGTCCATCTCTCATTGTTTGCATGTGTTAACACAAAAATTTCAAACAATAACTTAGTATTCTAATTTGGTATAGATATTGTAACTGTGACTGTGAGGATATTTTTAATTTCTATACATAATGTACAGTTTATACTTGTCTAAAAACCTTACAAACATTCCCACAATTATAAAGGGGTTCACTTATTTACATTTGTGGTAGCCGTTTGACCGAACCATATTGCAAAATTTGATAAAATGTGCAATGAATTATTCCCAAACATGGTGCCCGTATTACTTCTGTTCCAAGTTGTAGTAGCTAGCACAATAGAATAGTGCACCATTAAAACATATTGTTCTCAAATTCACTGCTCTTCTAAACCTGGAATAATTGCAACTTTGTTTCAATTTTCTCACAAAATTCAGATATTCATTAAGACCATCTGGCAAATATCTTTGCTGCATAATATCAAGCTTCAATTGGTAGGTCACAGCTGACTTGCATTGCATTTATAACTTCTGACATTTCAGGCAAAACATCCAACTGAAACAGAATTTCTTGCTTTTTTTACTCTAGCTCAACATTTTTATTCTCCTGACGTCAACTGCGACATGCATAAAGTTTTCAGATGATGAATTCCAGCCTTTTCTGTCTCGGCCTTCTTCACCTGGTTATTACAACCAAGTTGCATGGACAACATTAACGAGGCTGATAAAAGCTGACATAGAGCTTCTACTACCCATAAAACGTTTTTGTAGAAGTGTTGGAAATGATGCGTAATAGCACATGTACAATTCAAATCAAGGATGCTGTTTGGGTTATGGCAAGATAAATTGCATTTCCAAAAATTTCTGAAATATTTGATCATCTTCTGCAACCTCACAGTTTTTATGTAAAATAACGATTTCTTTATCTTTGAAGATGGTATCCAGTTTTGAACTTGTATACATACAAAAATAGTTCGCGGCATGTAAGCTTTTTGTAAGGCTTTCAAAGTATAATCTGTGTATGTTTAACGAGTTACCTCATGAATGGGCAGTATAACCTGCTAGCTGGTGTTTTCATCAGGTATCCATCAGGGGCAAGACACATTGTTAACTCTGGGTTACTAAATTTCCTTCTTAGTTCCAAAAAAGTGCTTTGTAAAGAATCAAAGATTGTAACCGCAATGTTTTCATATTAGCAGCATACAAATGCATTGGAATGCAGTGTAGGAATTATCTACCCCAGGAGCACATTCAAAGGGGGGGGGGAGGGGGAAGGGCTTTTATGGGATCAGCCTAGCTACCTTTTTTGCCACATGAACAACTGAAAATAAGGGAAATTAGCAGTGCAACTCCCTCACTCCCGTCTTCTCTTAGTTCAGCCCCCCCCCTTTTTTTTGAATATCTGGATCTGCAACTGCACCCAGTGAAAAACACTGGTACTAACAAAACTTACATTACATTTTGGAACTATATTCAATATAAAAGTAAAAGCCACTCAGCTTTGCTAAAAATTGAAACCAATGTTTTCTTTGACTGTGATTTAACCCATTACAGTCATACAAGTGCTAAACACATATATAATTTCCGAACACAAACAGAAATTTTCATCAACACAGAATGCTGCCAATGAGCAGAGACAAATGCCAGGGTGGATGATATAGTCAATATACTAACATATCACTTTAAAATCAATACAAGCCTTGTGATGTCACAACTATAGAACCAATTGTACATACAAGCTAATTATGTCAGTTGCATAATTGATTCAATTTCAATTATCAGACACAACACTTTGCAAGCATAAATTACTGAAGACATGAGCTTATTATGAAGTGACAGACCCTGCTGCAAGTTTAATTTTTGTATTATATGAGCCAAGGGTTATTTCATTCATATGAACCAACTAGCACTTGGAATTTGGCCACAACTCTGGTTCCACAATGGCAGCTTTATATCCCTTTTTTGTGAACACTGCAATTAGAAAGATCAGGCCAAATATCACTTGAACATGCAGCACTAACCTTTTTTCTTACCCAAACCATAATTTTAAATACAAATTTTTAAGTTTTTTGAAAATCCAATTTTTTCCTCACTATCTTAGAAAGGAAAGTACGTGAGATGGCTGTCATGTAGTTCAAGCATTCAAGTTTCAACATGGACAGTATTTAAAATCCTGACAAAATAAATGATACCAAATCCATGTAACAAGACAATCTGCACTCACAATCCCTCAAAATCAACTTGTAACCCCTTTTCCCCTCAATGTTGCGCCCCCATCACAAATTCATAGCCAACAATAAAAGAGGGAGTTGAGAGGATTACTTGTTTCAAAGAAAATTTTTTTATTTAGCCCACTTGCATACAAGAGCAGATTAGATATGGATCATGAAAGTGCAAGAAGAAAATAAGAGCTCACTAAGAAAATTTCTTTTAATTTCATGATACACTTAAGACTGAATGTCACCCTTACTTTCACAAGACACCTGCATACTCCATATATCATATACCAGTCATCCATCCACCACCTAACAACAATTTTCTAATTACTGCCCTTTTCCATCTCCAATTACACCTTACATTTAGAGGAATGCCTGAGGGTGACACAGACGACAACCGTAATTAAAGGAGTAACCAGCGGCCTGCCTATGTACTTGCAATGAGATGAGGGAACATCAAGCCTTCGCTGAAGGGCATGCAGTCCACCATCATTGTTTTTCCTTGCGTTTCACAATTGACGAAAATTGTATTTTCTTATTCCTTGCCTTACCTTTAGTGAACACTACATTATGGATCTATTGTTGTAAAAACACTGCAGGCAGACATGTTTGAAGGTGTATTCAATTATGCCACAGGTGATGTGATGTGCCATATTTTTGTTTACGCCAAGACGATTACATTTCGCATTAGTAAACCTGGGCAATTCCAAAAAAAAATAAAACTATTTCTGTTTTTATAAATTATAAGTTCACAGTTATTGATTATAAAGCAAAACACTTTTTAGTATTCTGCATAGTTAATTACTTTGCTCCATGAGCTATGCCCTTTTTTGCAAATTTAGAAGTCCTTAAACATGTCCCCATCTAGAATTTCCAAGCTCTGTAAAGAATAAATGATAACATCAAATGTGCACACACTCTGAATACTTATGTTCTGATGTCCTCAAACTGTAACATCAGATGCCTTCAAAGATAAAATTCCCCTTCTTCTTGGCCTAATAAAAATAAAGTTTTCCCCAGACTGTCAACAGACCCCTATTGAAGCAGTTGATCACAATCAGAGCACATTCAACTATCAAAAATGCTTTAAGCAAAAGGGGTTCAAGGCAGGCAATTGGTAAATACATTTCCGCAAGCAGAGCTTGCACCGCAAGCCCTCTTGTGCGAAACTGTTCTCAAATTAATGTACTTCACAAGGAGATAAATCTGCAACAATAGAAGCTGCACAGGGGAAAGAAACATAATTCACGGACATGGTATCACATCCTGTCGGAAGAACATACTTCATATTCTGTTTTAACACTTTGAGATGTCTGCAAATATAGTCCACGACAGGCAGGCACTGAGCACATGTGAAAGTATGATGTCTTTTGAAGGAAAAACATCATACAAAATTTTGATAGGATTATAATAAATCGTTCCATTAAACAGTCAAGTGGAAACCATGTTTTTGTTGGATTGTAAAATGAATACGTACTTATTCCTCTGGTGATACAGTAAGTCTGCAGACATAATTTCCTCTACGTGAAGTGTCCTGTTCTACTGATCTGTCACATACATTGACAATAAACAGTACTTGCTTGAACATCTAACAGCAAATTATGGGACAATGTACCCTACTCTTTGTGCTGGGTCATCAGAGGCCGCGGAGCCAATTTTGAAGTGCAGGGGCTAATCATCCAAGCAGCCCAATAAAATAAATCCAGTTTAGGGCAGTCCAAATTGCAGTTTAAGGTGGCCCCAAATGCCCACAGCAAAAAAAGGGCGGTGGCTAAAGCCCCCCTAGCCTGCAAAACCTGCAAAAGTTGCCAATTCCAATTAGCCTATTTACATTTTCTATTAGAAAATATAAGCAATAATGCAGATATGTAACAAAAGCGTATACATATTACCAGTTAAGTCCATATATAGGCTTAGTGACGTCTTGTCAATCTTGGCAATTTTGCTTTTGACCCTCTGGCATTAACCATAAAATCAGCTTCTTGGGAATCTTTTGGAAATCTTGCTTGAAAAATGCTGATGAGCACCATTTACCAGACTGTATCAGTGCTCGAAATAGTAATAACACAGAATAACACAGACCAACAGCCATTTTGCTCATTTTGGCTAGATGGATACCCTTTTGAATCTTAGTTTTAGCCCTGCTGTACCTAAAAGACTTGATAATCTTAAAACCTCTATTCTCAAACTGACTGTTTTTACATTGTTTGATATTTTACACAGGCAAAAGCATTCCTCTCTTTTGAAAGTTATCAAGTGAATCACAATTATGCACACATGTAGGCCTACATTCAGCACAAAATACTACTTTTGAATCACACGAGTTGTTATACTGTAGTTGCGTCTAGCCCTCTACTGTATGTGAACTCCAACACATAGCCAATGAAAATCATCTAGGAAACTGAATTCAAATGCAACTGTAAGGAACTGGATTAAAAATAAAGATGAATATTCATTAGTTTATACTGATTATGAAACGTGTATTATACAAAAGACCACTCAAAACCTTTCAAATCTAGTGGTTGCATACATAGACACTTGTTTGGGTCCTTTTGGACCCATACAGAGAGCTCGGCTGTCACCCATCTTTACTGTTTCGTGCGGAGCTCGAAACTGCGAGTAGCTACCCGAAAATTCGGCCACAACAACGAGAGAGACAATAATCTAAGGTCACAGGGTCAATGGCCTACGGAAGCTGATGCGGGGCGTGCTACGTCCGCTTTTCCGCCCACTCCCGAGGCGCGCAAATATGCCCCGATCAGAGCACAACGGTAAAGGGTTAAGTATGTTGCTTTTTCGATACATGCTTTTATGGGCACACACTGCAGGCATCCTAAGAGTCCCATAGTCATGTGAAATTTCAACTACTGCAAGTACATGTAACTTATAAAGAAATTTTTGTGTTTGCACCAATGGGCTGTGCTTACCTTCAATTTTACAGTGCCCCAATACTGCCTGGTATGCAAGTTTGTACAGAAATAATTGTATAAATTCATGGTGCCATGATGCCATCAGATATGAGTACTACAAGTGACAACTCAAACTAAGACAATTTTAAAATTTTCTCCTCAAGCTTGGTTGAGTTCAGTAAAGAATCTATTACAGTGTGGATATAATTCCTTTGGTATAGTAATGAGCTCCCCCCCCCAATAATAGCCCCCCTCCAAATTCTTAACAACTGCATTATCCAAAGGCCTCCTCATACTACTTGCTCAAATCACAAATTAAGCCTAAGGTTAACATTACTACAGAAGCCTAATGTCAAAAACAGTTTACATTTTTCACATGTACAGTAGATCCACGCACGACATGTTGAAGTTTTAGAAACACAAAATTAACAATCATCACAATACACAATAAAAGTTCCAAAATCAACACAGCTTGTAGTTTAATCCACATAGAAGTTTCCAACACACGTAACAAAATGCCAATCACAATTCAAGATACGTTCAGATAACAGTATTGCATGCACATGTGTGGTCTACGTATGTACGTATGTATGAAACTTTTACTTCCATATCACTGGGGCTATTATATTGACATATGTCCCATGAGGTAGATTGTTTGAAGACAATAGTGTAGGTTCTAGTGGCAAGTTAATTTTTTATTACAATATACCCTCAAATAAACCCTTTTCAAACATGTATTGTCCCCAGGGGCATTTATTAGGGAATATAAGGGCAAACAATCCCATATACATTATTAGCCCTTTAATTAAATCCTTGGGGGTGCTTTGCCTATTTAACAAATTTCTTAACAGATACATCACACCACATTCACCAATTTGACATTTGATATCTCATGAAACCGTAAATGGTAAGAAAATTCTAGAATTATATAAAAAATTGTAAATGACTGTAGATATCACAAGCGAGATTTTACAAAAAGCCACAACCCATAAGAGCCTATCCTTCAACATGATCCTACCTATATCACACTCACACTGTGAATGTAAACACACCAATTGTGAAAACATGGATGGCATGCTGTGTCTAACAATGTCATTTAAGCAAACTTGCAGTATCAGTTCATGCTTTTATAAACATGAATGGATTAAAGCTGGTTAAACTAAGTCTATAAATTTTACACACTCAATTGCCTAATCAAGCTAATGCCAACATGCTATTTTGATAGGAATATAAAATGACTAGCGATACAAAATGGATGACTTCGTTCTCAAGATAACATTGGAAACACCTATGAAGAAGGAAGGATATATACATTCACATACCAGGAAAATATGTGCCTAAGTTATCTATAGGCTGACCTTTCTTGAAAACTTACAGTAATTTAATACCGCATCTCATTCTATTTGGGTGTTGGTTTTTAAACACCTGTTGGCAACTGACAATGTATGGACTTTCCCTAAAGACAGGAATTTACCATATCATGGGGAAGCAGAAGGAAAATCACAGAAATTTACCTTCAATATGTCAGATTAGACACATCTTTGAAAAATAGGCTAGCCCTTTATCTATGATATTTACTACAGATGTAGTGATAACCATTCATTTAACAGAGATCAAAACAAACAATATCATGTTGATAACCTACAAATAATAATAATAATACATTGAACTTATATAATGCCAAATCAGGAACAAAAGTGTAGCTGCTCTAGGCACTTGACAAAAAATAAAATCAAACAACGATTTCATTTCAATCAAACAAACACTGACCCCCGGTCATCCCAGATGACCTTTGACCTCAACCAAAAGGGTTCTTTGATTCTCTCATGACCTCTGAATACCTGACATGACCTTTGGTCTCTATCAGGTTCTAATGGTGTTAACAAGCCATTTAAGAGGCTTTTGTAATTTAACCTCTGGTGACCTCAAATGACCTTTGACCTTGGCCAAAAGCAATAAGGTTCTTCCTCTCAACATGACAAATCAAAGTGTCGGTCACTCCTATCTTGAGAATGTGTTTACAAGCCACTTTCAACGTTTTCGCAATTTTACCGCAGGTGACCTCAAATGACCCTTGACCTCTGCCAACTCGAAAGAATAGGCTAGGCTCAGCAATCTCCATACATTGCCTGGTTAGTAAAGCACAGTAGCCAATGCAATCATCCCTGAGAGTAAACGCATCATAAATGAAAATTGCTGAAGATGGATGGTGAGCAACTCATTCAAGACAAGTGCAGTACAGTAGTATAGCACAGTACTGTAGTCAAGCTTACAGTTTACATCATGCAATCGTCTATATTATATTGCTTGTGCCCGCGCAGCATGTTATAGCTATCACTTGCAGAAGGCGATAGCACAACAATGCACATGCTTGTTTTCACAGACAGTCACGTTAGCAGACCCGTTCTCAGAACTTTCAAAAAACGGATTTTTGCACAGCAAAACGTACAGACGTATTTTCCCCTCAAAAAAACATTTCAATATGTTAAAAACATACTAGGTGGCAGCTCTGGAAAAGTGACGTAGATTTTATGGAGGAAAACAGAGAGCCAACCCCGTGAGTAACAAACCCATGCACTGAGTACTCCGTACACTCTTTTAATCTGGGGTTAAACCATTGTGAGCAGAAATCTAACAAATGTGTGACTTTCACTTGAATATTTGAATAGCTGTTTGAAATCTAGGTCATTCTAGAGAAAATAAAAAGAGGAAAACCTCTGCAATTTCCTTCGTTAATACATAGTTTTAGAGACAGTTTTACCTTTGATGCCTCTGCAGGACCAATAGCTGCTTGAGGCACCTAATCCTGCATGTAGGTACAATGGAACTACCCAATTGCCAGACAGTTGCAAAAACATGTCATGCTGGAGGCTGGGCAAGACGTAGATTGTAGAGAGACTTAACACAGTGCCTTCTAGTAGTGAGAGGGGGCCATTCTGACGATAACAAATTATTCCACAGGCACGTTCAGGCAAGGAGAGAATTATACATGTAAACAGGAGGTAATAGACTAACATATCAGTTGAGTGTGCCAGTACCACAACAGATGCCAGATATGTTTGGTGGACTGGAACCACTGACAAATAAGGGTTAGGGTTAGTTTTGGATTATGGTTAGGGTTAGAAACAAGCACCTGGAGACTTGGATTGGTCTGGTCACCTGAAGTCCTTGAGAGGATTCAAGTAACCAAAAACCGTAAAACTCCTTGGATTGCAAATCCTTATGGCTATCAATTTCTTCTGTATGCATGTAAATGTATTCATGTGTTCACATTTGTGCCTTTTGAAGTTTTCGTAGCATAAATTTACAAGAGCATCAATGATGCCATAGCTCAACTACCATTTCTCTTTAATACACAATAACTGCTTCGAGGGATCAGAAAAGTAGCTGTGGAAAGTCCAGATCCACTGTACTGTGGCACCTTCAATGAGGTTGTCACAGCAGTGGGAGAATCAGAGTTGTCCATTTGAGGCCCTTTGTGACATCAAATGACATTTCCCATTGGTACAATGGTGCAATGTACAGCTATGATCAATCGTCCCCTAAACACTCTCATCAACATCAATTAAGTTCCAGCACAACCCTCACAGGTAAATGCTTTTGCTTGATTAGAGTGCTTGGTTTCCTTGGACAAAGGTTGACCTTTTTAAAGGTACACTTTGATGACCTATCATCAGCTTTGATACCTCTACAAAGTTTCATTTGACACATACACTCTTGAGGGAAGATGGCAGCTATTGCATAATTCCTCAATTCAAATAACCTTTGACATTGCAAAATGCAAATACGATAAACCATCTTTTTCTACTGATTCCAACTTTGATAAGATCTGAATATCCTTTATTAGTTGAATGATTTCAGAGTGATTTCGCTGTTTTCCCAACACTCCCTGGATTGGGAATCTACGATCTCTCGATACTTACTTACTCCTATTCACACGTAATCCCCACTTACCTGCAACCAACCCTGGTAAACCAATAACACCGTAAGCGAGGGTGCCCTTTCCTCCCCACACGAGGAGGAAGGTCACCATCCATCGTCCTATTCTCGCTTACCATCTTTTGGATAACACAACAGGTTTTCTTAGTTGGTTTACTTCTTACATGTGTGAATAGGAGGTAAGCAGAGGGGCGAAGTAGATTAACCAGTCTGGCCCAAATGAACTTTGGCTCACTTAAGAAAAAGAGCTTTGATGATCCCTCATCCCAGAACACAGACCATATAGTTGATAAAATAAGTACATTACCCTAGCAGCACACCTGGCCTTTTCTAATTTTACTTTTTAACCTCTGCATGAACCCAAATGACCTTTCACCTACTTCAAAAGTACAATGTTAATGACCCATCATCTACTGAACACTGGACTGACCAACTTCAATAAGATTTGGATAACCACCAATGCTTAGTCTCCTTTGGTTTGACCATATTTTTAACCAGTAATGACCTTTAACCTCCTTTACAAGAACAACATGAATAGTGGCTACCAGCCCAACACTTATGTTATATTTGAAAAGATGTGAACATGAGCATAATTAGTTGAAGGCTTATTGTGTTTTTTCACACTTTGACCTTTGACAACCTCATCTGACCTTTGACCTACTTGCTGATACCACTCTTACAAGACCTTGATATGTTTTATGACCTTACCAACTTTGAAAAGGGTTAGTCAAAGAACCTGCGGCCAGTAGTTACTTTTCCAATGTTGCCAAAGACAGGTCTGAAAAACAGATATCCCAAATAGTTCAACTAGCTGCGCTCAAGGCCATGGATAAATTGTTTTGATCTTCAATTTAATCAACTCAGTAGGTAAGCAAGATTCTGCTATATTGTCTGTTAAATCACCTTGGTCTGTGAAATCTACACTCAGAGTAGCTTAGAGTTCCAGCCAATTGATGTATTTCATGGGTTGAATAGAAGTAAAAAGTCTCCCTGGACTGGGAATCTGTAAGCGATGATTGACACCCACCCCATATTTACTTAGGTAATCCACAAAACTCCTGTACTGGTACTGGAAGATCTTATGCCAGATGGACTTGCAGTTGAGTTGGAGAATTTAAAAAGGTGAGGAGGAAGGAAAAAGACTCCACCTTATCGACAACTAACCCTGATAAACACAGGGCAGAGAGAGAACACCATCACCCCTCATGCCAATTACTCTGCCAGCCTCCCTAGCTCTCTACTAATAACCAATACTACTGACACAATGCAAGAAAATGTTCAATGTCAAGGTGAATAGGTTTGTTAGATAAGACTTAACGACGCACCAACATGAATGTGTGTCAGTCAACCCGATAAACAAGTTTCAAGTTTAAATCTATTTCCAAGTACCGTTCAAGTTCAAATTTGGTTTCCCTTTAGTCACCTATTATGACAGGCAGGAAATACCATGGGCATATTTTACACAACCCCAGCCCACAGGGGGCACCAAAGTGAATAGGAAGGAGGAGAGGTGAGATGTAGGTTAAAAAGTCTGACGCACTGAGCTCCTCTGCCACTTATGACTAGTGTTCGACCCATTATGCTATAATCGATTATACCCGATTACCGATTATTTAACTTAACAAAACAATCGGCCTGATGCCGATTACCGATCACCGATTATTATAAAGAGGGAAGTCACATGTTTGTCACTTAGTACAAAACGTGCACAGATATGTATGCAAAGCTTGGGGATTTGAAAAAAAGGCGAAACACTGCAGCTAGATAGTCTGTGCTATGTGTTTTGTGCAGAACAGTTTGTACAGCAACTTACGAAGTTCTTTCTGCGAGACAGCAAGAGTACACCTTGAAGGCACTTCTAAATCGAATTCCAAGTAATACTACCGGGCGGGTTACAGCGGAAAACATCAAACGATCATTCCCATGGCAGGGGTAAAATATAGGTTTGTGATTATCAATGCATCCCGTTTTGGCGGGAAGTTGAAAGATTGAGTTTTCACAGGAATTTTGACAAAATTAAGTGCAAGGTTCAAGTATATTTAGCCCCCTTTTCCGGTTTGCAAATAATTGGTGGTAGTGATCGGTTGAATGGCAGAATTTTACCGATGCCGATTATTTACCGATAACGCAATAATCGGCCCGATGCCAATTACTTAACAGATGATCGGTCGAACACTACTTATGACATCTTTCAGGGGACAGGGACCAATAGGACCACAAGTTCCCAACTTTGAAACTGCTGAAATTGCTTGAGTTATAATCAATGACTTGATTAACAGTCACATTTTACAAATAAATTTACCTTTCTGGTAGTCCTCTGGATCCTCCTGCTCATCATCATCTGACGCTAGTTGCTCTTGTTCTTCTTCTTCTTCTTTACTCTCATTTGCATAGTTCGTTTGTGATTCTTCCTCTTCATCTTCTGAATCATCCAATCTTTTTGGTGGTGGCTGTTTATGTCCCTGAGATCTAGTCAGAAAAGAGACGAGATATGCAATTGGAAAACAAGGCATTGCAAAAATTCTGTAATCACAGCAACCTTCACAACTGTAAGTTGGAGGACTTATTTTTAAATCCACTACCAGCATCCAAATTTGATTTCATAAGTGAGCTGTCCAATCTAGGTGCATGGTTTTGCAAGTTCCAGTTTCCTACAATTCACTTGAACAACAAAATCTCCATACAGTATTTAACAAAGGGTGGCTGGCTATATCACCCAAAGACCTTCTCCACACTGATTTCCTATAGTAGACTATAGTTGAATATCACACTACAGTGAAAAGCAAGTCAAAACAGTATAAAAGAATTCATACTGAACATAACTAGAAACCAAATGCCAAACATGCAGTATTCCTTTATCAAATTACAGGGACTACCTGAGAGTACTACCTACAGTACTTTGTCTTTCAAGTTGAAAGTCATAACCTGTTGCATGCTCACTCAGAACTAACAAAAGTGAAAGTCACTTTAACCATGATTTGGTTAAAGACTTATGTATCTTTCTGTTGATACTTACCAATGTCGCATGAATGTATATTGCAAGATAGTTTTCCCAAAACTCTCTGGTTAAGTTTCCCATCACATTCAGTGAATTAAACGTTAAATAATTCATTATCAAAAAGTCACAACAAATTTTTAAAAATGTCATTTTGAAAACCGAGATGATTTAAAATACATCAGACAGCTCTGAACAAAAGACAGGTAATAAAAACGCTCCTTCATTACATCAATTGAAAATGAAACACTTTTTTGAACAGTTTATATTTCTCTGACAGATTTATTTAAACTACGAAATCATTATTGTGCAGTACACACAAGCTGTCTGAAGAAAAGCACGCGTCAGAACAATCTTTGCAAAATGAATCGGATTAATTATACCTGAATTGCTAGAAGTAACAAATTAAATTCATTCACTCACGGGATGCACAGATGTAGAAATAAAGACAGTAATTTCAAAGGATAGTATGTTCAACTTGAACAAAACTGCTAATCCTACAGTATGAATTCACCCTGCAGACTGGGGTTGTAGAACAGTCCCATGGGGTATTCCCCACCTGTCATGAGGGGATATTAAAGGGGAGGCCTTGAAAAGGATTTGAAATGTATTTGAAACAGCTTTGAACCACATTTGATCTCATACTGGAACTTATACTCTATCTAGCTGACACTAAAGAACTCCATCTAGCTGACACTAAATCCTGTATCACATTAGTATTGGTAAACTTGGTGTGTCCTTTAATTTCATCTCACTACTATTTGTATAATTCTACACAACTTTCCCAGTTAAATGTTTCCCTGGCAACCTTCTGGCAATAACTACAATTCAGCTCATCCAGGTGACATTGTGAAACTGCATCAAACACTTGACTTGGCGGACCTTGTAATTAAGATTTTAATTCTGAGCACAATGACTGATGAGTCTAAGGACACAAGCAAGGCTTAGGTTGTGATTTGGGGGTAAAGGACATTTACAGAAGACAACAGAGTGTCAATTTCTCACTTCTCTTTTTCATAGTTGTCAAAGCATATGTACTTTAAATTATAATAAAAACAAATCACAAATCACAATTAAGCATTTTTCTGTAAGATTTATCAACTTTAACATTAACCTCTTGGACCCTACAGTACTCATGAAGATTGGGAGTTGGGAGTTTGTCCCCAATTTCCAGAAGATGGAGGGTAAACCCCCCCCCCTAACCCCTTTCATTTCCATCAAAATAGAAAACATTGGTATCATGGTTTCTTATTAATGAAGAAGCCACTTTGTAATGATGTTGGAACTTTCAAATATACAGTCTTTTCAACCCTTCATGCTGCATCCCATTGGGGCCTTCTTGGGAGCTTGAAACAAGCTTTTTCCTCCTGTGGGCTGGACGGTTGTAGAATATGACCACAGCAACTTAACAGGAGGACTTGCACAGTATTTGAACTGTGTGACACTATATAACACATTCGTGTTGTGTCATCAAATCTTATCTAACTTGAAACAAGCTGTTGCTCACACCTTCCCTCATAAAAACCCACCTGTAACTTTGGGCAAGGGCAGTATCAATTTATAATTGGGGTTTAGCAATAACTTATCCTCCCCGCCCCTCCCATTATGTTCTAGGCAGGCACAATCCTTGCGTAATGTTGCTACCTAGCTACAAATCAGTAAAGTCATCTAGTTATGGTGAACATACAGATTTCAATGTTTACTTCATAAGATAATTAAAATGACAACCACAGTGCATGTACTTTAATGAAAATTGATTTTAATGAATTAAAATTTTAAATGAATTAAAACTATGCACATGTGCTACATGTAGATTAACAAGTTTAGATACAACACTAGTAGTATCAAAGTGTACAGGTGCTGCTTCTAGTGAAAATCACAGGCTCCCCAAAGGGCAGTTTTCAAAGTTACACAGTCAAGGTCATGCAAACAAAGACTTGCTGCGTGAATGTACCCCTTTAATCACAAACTCATCAATATCATGTTTGTTTTATGTTCTGCACTAATTAAACTGACTCACATCCAAGACTTTTCACAATCAAACAATGTCAATAATTTTGCTTCCAGGCTTTTACGTTTGCTGATTGAACTGAGTTGAATGTACTTTTATATCATGCAAGGCTCGAATGCCAGACAACTTGAACTTTTCACACTGGTACTGTTTTTCTCCCTTCAGACAGAAACAATGGGGGGGGGGGGAAGTTTTTCACTTTTTGGGTGACAGAGTAATAGTAATAACTACAGGTAATACAACACCTGGTTTATGTAACACATATTCTACAGGTGAATGATCCAGTTATAAAGCTCTTCAGCCTACCACTTCAAATAATTTGTTTTGAATGCAACATCAGTTCAATCTAGGGTTTTTTTTTTTTTTTGTAAATGAGATAATTGTTGCTTTACACAATACTACATGTGAGAAACCTTTAAAGATAAGCATACAAACAGGTTCAACAACACCTTCAATATAAAGGTCTCAAGTGAGTGATATCACAACAGTATCTTCAGAAGGCATTGCCCCAAACACTACAGTACTTTGCCCTGAAATGACAGTATGCACCAGATTTATTTTTCTGCTTTTCTTCATAATCTGAGTCAAGTACATCATGCCATTCAACCTTTACAATCCAAAATAATAAAGAGAAACTTCATAAAAAACAAATCCTCAAAATGAAATCTCTTTGCCTCATGGCAGTATTCTGAAAAGCAAAGTGTAAAGACTATAGATATACAGTACACTGGTTTAAAATACAAAATGTGATCTCCACCATTGTAACAGCAAACACTCAGACCTAATGTGTGCACTCCCATTACACAATTACTTTTTCACGATAGTGCTAGGTACATATTTTATTCTTAATATTGTATAAATACTCATTTCATCATGGATTACTGCCAGACCTTAAGTCAACTTAACTATACAGCAGTGCTCCTAAAAGCAGTAGCCCACTTTGGGGAAGTGCGCAGAGTCAAACCTTCTCTGAGTTGCGCACAGCGCGTAAGATTAATGCAAATAAGATGTAGCAAGGGGTAAGTATATGTCAGCAAAGTGAATGCAATAATTCTGTCAACCCCCAAGACTGGCTGTCTACACTTTGTATCCCTATATCAAAAATTACCCCTAACCCCTAAATTTTAGAGGGCCTAACCTCTCATCCCAAACTACAATTCTGGCACCCGGTTACCCAAATTCTCAATTGGCTCAGCTCTTTGACTGACAGCTAATTCAAACAATACAGAGTGCCAAAGCTTATACTTGACAGCATGAACAGTACTGAGAGTGTTTTGTTTATATAAATTGAGATTTTCTATACTCACCCTGAAGCAACAAACTGAGATTGTGTCTGGATGAGAATAAATTTTGGGAGGGGCTTCAGTAAGAAGGTTAGGAGAATTTGTACTGTTTGGGATGAGAGAACTGGGCCTTTAAGGCAAAAGCCTTGTCTATCAGTACAACCATGTACAAAATGTGAATTCCTTACAAAATTTGTTCCAATAAACACTCCCTCCGCCCCCCTCCCCTCCCCCCTCATAATTTCTGTGGCACACAGTGAGTGAATGTGATGAAATAAAGAATTCTCAAGATAAGTCACTGTCACAAAATCACATAAGTTTCATGAAATTTTGTTGGGTGTACATTACACTGTTGCATTCTGCAAATACACCAATTCACTGATGGGTCAGGCAGTAACTTGTGCATGACTGATATTCAAGCAACATTCCTTGTCAGTGAATTTTACTCTAAATGGTGACATTAATGTAAATTCTTATGTCCCACAGGCATTCATTAGAGTAAATACTGTGTATGGACCATTTCATACTGCACTTCAATTAAAGATAGCATAGGGAGTGTTATAGTACCTTGTATCAGTGATGACATACAAGGTCAATGGCACAGTATACCATGGAGGACTGCCTTCATAGTATTACTATATCACTATAAGAGTGAACTAACTCTGTAATCTGAGCATTGTACAACATAAAATGATAACTAATTTCAAATTCCTTTCAATGGTCAAAAAAAAAAATATACCAGCCTGAATAAAGGAGAAAAAATTTGAACAAATGTTCCAGACCATTGTAAAGTATGAAAAGTGAAATATTTTCTTCCTTGTGTTAATGGCAAAAAACCCCACTTATTTGGACAAAATGCAGAATGCCTTTTTCCGCTCCTGGACAAATGATATTACAAAATATGAAAGCAACACATGAATCTCTTCCACACTTCAACAAACGCAGGTGCAGGTTTGTTATTGGAAAACTGATCTCAACTTGCATTTCACATGACAAACACAGATATCTTCAGAGCTAACAACTAAAAAACAACTAATTTCCTTACGTCAGAGACAAAAGCATTTCCTTGCATCTCCAACAGTAACAGGTCTGCAGCATTACAGACACTTCAGAAGAAGGGCAGAACATTGCTTGCAAAAAACATATGATGCTTGAAAAACACCACAAATATCATCAAGAGAAAAAAAAATTACGTCTTCTCCATTCCAAAAGATTCTGATAATTTGTGATTTTACGACTCGTTAAAGCCTGCCGGAAAAATCCTCCTGAAGTGAAGTTGCTCAGAGCACGAAGCAAACTGAATCTGCGCTCGTAAATTGATCCCATCTCTGGAACTTTCTCGTTAAGGAGTGACAGGAGTGCTGCACTCTGCATCTGAATGAAGTAGGTTAGCCAAGTTAATACAAGGTGGCTGATCGATGCAAGTGGGGCATGCAGACAGATTTCCGATTGGACATTTCAGGCAACGGAGATAGAGATGCATGCATGTTTCAAACTTCAATTTATTTCAATCTGGAGTTGTATGTTCCTTTTATCATCAGTGGAAGGACAATTTAAAGTACTGTGACATTACTGTATGTATGTAAACATGTTTAAACATTCCTATGTGGTTTAGCAAAGTACTATGAAAGTCAAAGAAATTTGTAAAATTTCTGAACTTGTTTAAAAAAATCTGAAAATAGTTCACTACTCTGAAATGATGTAGCACAAAATCTAAGGTTTGTGACTTCATCAAGGCATTTAGGATCTTTCATTTTAAATTTCTAGACTCATCTGCAAACTGAATGAGTTTAACTGACAAAGGATGTATTTGATATGTGTACACATATTACATCATTATTTCCACTCAGTTTGCATAATCAAAAGATAAAGTCAAGAATTTATCAGTGTTTTGCTAGTTGTGACTGATAAATAGAGGGAATGCTGCAAATGCACACATGTATTGTATTTGTACAATGTCAACTCAGATGAAATAATCAGCATTCTTTAAAGGGAAAAATTGCATTTGTTTTACAATTATAAAGTTGCTTTTAAACTATCAAAACAGAGTGACTGATTACTTAAACTAATGATGTATTGCATGGGCCCTTCTTATCCAGAAATAAGTTCACCACGGATAAAACTTTCAGTTGGCAGTAGTTGCTCAAGAATAATTTGTTACCCAAACATGTATAGATTCTCCATAACTCCCTGGAAAGGGTATATATGAGCTATTACAGCCTGTGGAAGTCACTGAACTACTGTATAGAGGCTTTTCACATGACGTCATAATACTCTCCGGCGGCCATGTTGGAGTACATGTAACTACGCAGTAAACCACACAGGGCGCGCTTGCTCGTTGAATTTGTACACACCGTGCATATCACAGTGCACACTGTGCAGTGCGTTCGGTACAAAGCCATGTGTGTTTGGCATGAATGTCCTCCAGCATGGCGGTTCCGTGACGTAATTGCAAAGCCTCTATACCTGCAATAAGACCACGGTAAACCCTTAGCACATGACATGCAGATGCCCAAAGCTATAAATTACCATAGTTACTGAGATAAACTTGAACAAAATGTAAGTTTGCAATTTTTTTCTTCTCCTCCAACATTCAATGGGCCAAACCCCTCACCCCAAATTACAATTTTGGTACCAGGGTACCAAAATTCTCAATTGGCTCAGCTCTTTGATTGACAGCTTATTCAAACAATGCAGAGTACCACAACTTATACTACACAGCATGAATGGTACTGAGTTTTTCTATACTCACCTTGAAGCAATAGACAGATAATATTTGGATGAGGATGAATTTCAGACAATTGTGGGAGGGGCTTCAGTAAGAAGATTAGGAGAATTGGTACTGTTTGGGGTGAGAGAACTGGGCCTTTAAAACTAAGAAATGGTTCATTTCTTTCCTACTGTAACATTTAAAACTAAGGAATAGTTTAATCACAGCACTTTTACAATCTTTGTACAGGGGAAATTCAGTCACCCAAAGTTGGATTACTCTAGAAGTCTGCCATGTTTCAAGATTGTCTTTTGAGAGTGTGTGATAATATTTTTGTGCTAAATCATGATATTTACGAGATAAAATTTGCTTACTTTGAATCTTTGCAATATTGAAGAAGTGAAATAATATCATGAAGGATGCTTGGAAGCAAAATAGGAAATTTGTGGGATCTAGCTCTTGTTTCAAAATAAGTTTGGGCTAATTTTTTAACCTTAAAGGGCAAGAGCAGTCTCCCCAACTTGAAGTAGTGTAGTACACTGTTCTATTTCATGATTGGCTCAATAGGGTCATGTGACAATATTTTTTCTTCTTAAATGTGCAATTTACTGGGAGTGGCTGCTTGGTTTACCTTGATATGCAATATTGAAGTCCTTACATGTTGTGAAAGATAATTGGAAGAGAAGTGAAAAGAAATTTTTGAAATTTAGCACTTGCTTCAAAATAAGTTGGAGACAACTGCTCTTGCCCTTCTAAATGTCTGTACACCTTGAAATTAGATGATATTTAAGGAAATAACAACATGAGTGAGATGATAAAATGTTATGTTCAAATAACACTTCACATAGAGTTCAAGTTAATCATCCACTTAAGGTCACTTCGTATGACAGGTGAGAAATGCAATGGGCATGCTTTACTATCACCATACTAGAGAGGAATTGTACTCAAGTTATTACATGGGATTAAGTGTAAGTGACAAGAAAACCAAAATTTAAAGGGAAAAAAGAAAAACTGCACTACCCCAAAATTTATTTACAGTCCTATCAAGATTTGGCCACACATCTGATTTTTTCCTATATTCTGGGGCTATTTTTTGAACTAACAATGCATATCTCATGTCCACATTAAACTTGGATAACATCTACAAGTATTAGACATCCTGATTTAAAATTTAAGGGAAAGAGACAGAAAATGAAACAAAAATTAGGCTTTAGTTCAACTGCATGATTTCATTGTTTTATGTCAGAAAGAGCAATATTGTTGCAAGCTTAATACTTAATGATGGCATCCTTCAGAAATGAGAAAGACATGCCTACCCATCTATCAACTCTTTACATTCTGAGGAAATGCTCGTTTCTTTTCATTGGATAAAGAAACATGACAGAAAATGTATTGCTTATTTAATACAGCACATTTCATCAGGTTTTAAAGTGCTTCTCAAATATTTCCTGCACTCCCTGGTTTGGGAAACTATGAGTCTCGATACTTCCCTCCTATTTATCTTAGTAATCCCTACAATACCCGGATCCAAGATGCTTCTCAGAAGCTTGCCAGGCACTTACTATGGGTAAGTAGCCATTACATATACAGGAGGTACTGTAAGGAGGGGCAATGTCTGTTACCCAAGCTCAACAACAGTTAGTCTGAGAGACAATTCTTCCAGTACACAGATAGGTATTCTCTGCTCACCTCATTAAGGAAGTGTACAACTACCTCACACAGGCCTTGATTTTCAGAATAATTTATGGTGGTCCTTCGGGCAACCATTTCACTAATTTCAGCTGTCCACAAGTAAAATTTGGTTGTTTGAAACAAAACACTAATTGTGTTTTTGTACTTATAGTCTTGAAGAATAAAAAGATGAGATGCCTGAGAGACAGACACACTTGAAGTCTGAAATACGGTACAATGCAAAAAGTCAAAAGAGCTGGTCAGTCAGCAGTATACGTTTTCAGTCCTAGAGAAAAATGGTTGTCCATCTGAAAATCAACCTTTACCTTTTGGTTGCCCATATGAAATTTTAGTTGTCCTGGACAATCGGACAACCACAAAAATCGAGCCCTGTCACAGGTACCCATTTAAGCCCTGGGAGAAATGAGTGAAGCTACACCTCTAGCTGTGCTACATAACATAAATGTAAGCCACAACTATGGTTTCAAAATAAAGCAGTAACAAGTTAACAACATAACATAATCAACATGATGAATAAAACAGACCAGAAAAACTGAGGGAAGTTCAAAAACAGGTTCCAGATGATGAAGAAGATATGTCCTACCATAAAGAACCACAGGTAGAAAAACCCACCCTGATTGCATGCAACAGCAAAATAAACTCATACCACAATCAAAGTCTGGATATTTTTACTGACATATAGCTGTCTCCTGATGAGTGCCACAGACATTATCTCTGACCTCATGGAAAGAAAATCTAGAAAAAAAATATCACCTTGGAATTTATCACCTGGCCTACAGAGCAAGTCCAGTATGTGCAGGATAGATAACACATGTATGACCCCCTCGAACATGACCCATATACTAAAGATCTACAATAATAATATAAGGTCCATCAAAATTCTTTGGACAAAGATATTCCTCCACAAAAAATATGGCCGATAACCAGGGAACATTTAAAAGGTCACATGCACCAAAGGACACAGAGTGACAAGGAAGGTGTGAAAAAAGTCACAAAGTGTCCGGGACAAACTATAAAACCCACATGAGTATAGCAATACTATACTTTATCTTATAACATACATTCCTACACAAGATATATTACTAAGATTTCATAAACAAGTGGACAGGTAATGATGCACTGTGCTAATGGTAACATTCTTCCTTTTGTCATCCAGATTGAGATTAATGCAAGTCTGTGTATATATGTAATTAACCTAATGCAGCTTTGGACAAGGGTCATGTTGAAAATTCTGAAATGACTGGCCTCATTTTAATGAAGAAGTGTTATGATGGTGTCAAGGCTATGTTTCATTTTACACCTCAAGGAAGAAGGGATTCTGTAAAAGCTCAGCCTTTCTATGTAATAGATCTGACACTTCACCAGAATTTACAACAGAATTTGCATCCGCCTAGGGTAAAAAAGCTCTGCCATGCTTCCCTCCATAACAGATTCAGCTCACACTTTCTCATAGGGACATTCCATTACAAAAACAGACACAATGCACCAAGTTATGCCCTTAATTGTTTGTTAGAAAATGTAATTAGATTTCTCATAAACCAATTAATCACTTTTAAGCACTCCACTAAGTATTCAAAACAACAACTGACAGTAGTTTACATTTAAAAGCATCTCAATATCTTCATTATTAACTTGCACACAAGCATCAATTGAAAAATATTTTTCCATTTTATTACCCTTCAATCGAATTGTAGAAAGATTTACGGCAAATCTCTTTTATGCTTTGTTTAACACTCCCCCCAAGAAAAGTGCAATAGAAGGGGAAGCTTGACATTCCGGAGCAATCACTACGATTAGCTTTGTCTTTGGTTTCTCTTACGCTCTTAATTAATTCAGACACAGTTCAACACACCATTCCAACCGCTACAAAAATATTTCTCTAGCAGGGGGTTTTTTACATTGTCAGTAGTACAGTATGTACATTGTTTCTTCTCTATTGCATTCCTGTAAGCAGAAATTATCACACTTCAGAAACCAGAGCACCATTCTCGCTGGCACGAAAATGTTTGTGACAATTAATTGTGACTCCTGTTTTAGATCTACTGAAACGAAAGATACTAAACTAACTAAGACATTGTCTGTTGCCAGTAATTTGGCTAGATCATTCCTCCAATGCAGCATATTTAATTGATGATGCATCGGGGAATCTTATGGGAAGGGTGTTCCCCTCCAATTTGAAATTCAACTGATGCCCATAGTGTACACAGCAATTGTGCAGCATATGACACTTACTGACCTTGCATTGAGAGGAGAAGTAGCCTGAAGTTTTGAAAAGATGAATCTGACAAATTTCATTCTGAGTTCCCAAAATAACATGTATTGATCATTAATTACCCAAATCCAAGGGACCTCCTTTTTCACTTTTCCACTGTATGAATGTTGTAATTAACATAAACATAATACACAATGACTTTTGTGGTGCTCAGGACTACATTTCTCATGAATCATGTAAAGCTGTAGTAAAGAAGATATTCAAATTGCTATTGGGACCTCCAAGTTCTGTTATTTCTCACACAATCTAGGTTAAAAAATTTTTCACGACCTGTCCTGCTTTTCCAGGTACTGTACACTGAAACTACATTAACAGGCTTTTTGCACATGTGATGCTCAGAGATAATGTGGAAGGGTGGGTGGGTGGGAGCAAGAGCAGCCATTCTGTCTCAGTGGTGGGGGAGGCAGAGGACCAATAGCTCATTTCAAGAAAATTACTGACTGAAAAATTTGAGGTCAATGGGCAATTTCTAAAATACAGGGGGACATATGTCCCCCTGTCCCTTGGTATCACCCCTCGTGGGATCACCACCAGAGGGTGGGGGAGAAGACACAACTAAACTAGGATGTACGGTGGCTGGATGCAAAAAAGTACTATCTTTGGTTAAGTTTCCTTTCATAGAAGTTGAATACCACACAACTTTTCATGAACATGAGGTTTATTATAAACATTAAAACTTCAAGCCAAAACTTGAGAAAACAGAGAAATCCTTTGTAACATACACATTAAGCCAATATTTGAATTACTCAGTACTTACAAAACTGGTGGCTTTCAGGAATCCCTACTGAAAATTTAACAAGCTGTACTTATCTGGAATAGGAATGACCTTAATTCTCTAACATCCAATGGGCCGCAATCACATTTTCATGTTACTATACAGTATTTACTTCTTGCAGGCCTATACTGAGCAATACATTTAGAGTATCCCCCAAACTCCCTGGTTTGGGGATCTACAAATCCAGATACTCACTTTATATTACACTTGAAACCCTTGTAGCCTGGCTGACCATGTGTTTGGTCTAACCGTAAGAGCATCCACCTGTCACAAAGAAGGCCCGGGCTTGCTTTCCAGATCGAGTCATAACAAAGACTCTAAAAAAGGAATTTACTGCTGTTGTGTGTGATTTTAAAAGCAATGGGGTAGAGAAAACAAGCCAGTGCGCCACAACTGGAAAAAAGGCTGTGACCGGCTTGACTCAAACCAACAGGTTGGAAACTGGGCTGTTGAACTCACTCGAACTAAACTAAACTAAACTAAACTAAACTAACTAAACTAACTAACTAAACTAATTAACTAACTAACTAACTAACTAAACTAAACTAACTAAACTAACTAATCTAACTAACCTAACTAACTAACTAACTAACTAAGCCTGACTAAACCATGGTAAACCAAAAGCACAGTGGAAAAGAGGGGTGCCCTAACACAGCGGGCCACTTTACTCAAGTGTAACAGTAGGTTAGTAGAGAGGCAAGTTAGATTGCCAGCCTGTATGTTTTTCATTTTTATTTACTTACATTTTTATTTACTTACAACCAGTGTAAATGGCATGCATTCATAAAAAGGGTCCGTTAAAAGCTCAAAAACCAGAAGGGCTCTCTACAAGAAAAGATTTACAGGCAGTAAGGGCACCCCCTTTTTCTGTAAAATAATGTTTTCAAAACATACATTATCTTGAACAGGCAAGAGGGTCTACCTTTTTTAAAGGCTTGTTTCTAAATATTTAAAGCAGCTCATTGAGTTGGTTCATAAAATTCAACAAATTTTTCCTAACCTGTTAATTTTTCTTCACATACCAATGACAAATGGTCAAACTTAAACAATCCACATACCCTACATTCAAGTAACTGTGTTATGAGTGAGTAATGGTTCAAGTCTGTTTTCAAAAATTCGTGACCAGACACTTTTTCAAATTATGTACAAAACCCTTACAAGTCAGGAATACTAGAAAATTCAAAATTTAAAGTTTTTTGTGACTTTTGGACTTGAAAGTAGACTTTTTTTTTTTGCTAACTTAAAGCATTTTTATCTGGTAGTGACCCTTTAAGACTCTCATTAAGTTATTGACATCAACTCAATGAGCCTCTTTAAAATACCACCAAAGTCAAATCCTTCCAAACATGGAGAACAAACCTTGAAGATCCTTTTGACTTGGTAACATCTTCTTGGCTGACCAATGTTAACAGAAACTTCATCTTGTCACTTGCAAGTTCACATTTGAACAAACCTTACTACAGACTACAGTGACAAGTCACACACATTCCAGATAGGAGCCCACAACTTTTAACATGAAAATAAAAACAATAACAATGACAGTAATACAGTAGCAACTCAGGCAAAATTTATCCCATCAGTTGAGTGAACTTCCACAACACCTTTAGTTAAACGACTCCTTTGGAGGTAATCAAAGAGCCAAAGCAAAACATCTGGTAGTAACACTTATTCTTGTCCTGGAAGTAAATAATAGTCTTCAATGGAAACCAGTCTCATAAATATCTGCCATGTTCATTTAAATTTTAGGTGCTCTTAAACCTGATGTGGTTGACTCAGTTACCACCACATTTCATCATGAGCACTGAGTAGGTCTTGTTGCTTGGAAGTCCTTACCTCAACTGGCAGCACATAACAAACCATATGGTAATTTGACACATTCTTCAAAAACCTTTCTCCTTGTTTTGCTCATTTGTCTGAAAAAAAATTTCTAGACAGGTAGAATCTACACAGATAGTCATGCTTTGGGGCACAGACTGAAAACAGTTGAACCAACTTCAAAGGGTAGAACCCATTCATCAGAGTTTTTCTTCCCTGAGAATGATAACATATTTGACCCCTGGGTCGGCTTCCTCTGTTGACAACTGAATAAATCCTGATTGTAGGCTGGGGTTGTAAACGGTGGAAATGAGGTGGTGAAGAACCTTTTATAATCTCCCTTTTTGTACTGAAACTGAATGCCATTGTGTCTACAGGTAAATTTCCATACAATGGATAAAACAGGTGCCTTTAAGCTTAAAGAGATACTGACAAAGTCAACAAATTAACTCCTCAGATTATTTTTAACATAGAAACTAACAAAACAATATCAGCGTCGATGAATATAATTCAATTGAGAGAGACAAAAAAGTTTACCTAGGATATTAATTAACTTGCCTAGAATGGCTACTACTTTGAAAGCACTATCTTTCCAACTAAAACCAGAAACCTAGGCCTTTTTCAATCACAAGAGAGCCAAAAGTTGATAGATCTATCCTCTCTACCTAAAATTTAGCAAAATGAAACTGATTCCACTATAGGCCTCCTCTATATTTGTTACTGTATCAAATTTTGGGCCTCAAAAGTTTATTTACCAATGAAAAAGACCAGTGTCACTCACCAACCCTACAAACCCTGATGAGTAATTAAAAAATAATTCATACTGAAGGCTTAAAAAAAGAAGTGGCAATACCGTGCACCACTTCACATTTTTGAGTAGGATGATAGATAGACAGCTTGTACTCAAAGGAAATGTTTTCTCAATTCACACAATCTTTGTACTTTAAATTAATCTATGAAACCACTTTACTATTACTTTCAAGTTTCATTTTACAATGTTTATTCGTGGTCTTGTGAAAATTTACGTCCTAGGCAAGCAACCAAATTTGCTAAAATTCCACAATAATTCCATATAATCCTCTTGTACACTTGTACAAAACAGGGCACTTAATAATTACAGCTCCATTTTTAAACTGTTGCTTGGTAACTTGCTTTGATATGAGCAATTCCGTGCAAGCTGTGCCGCACAATTTAACAGAAAGTGTTTGTCCATACTGTAGCTCAACTACAGATTACGTATTGCATTTGTTGGTGCTTTTTGCCCTGTGGTCATGTCCTCCCTCTTTTACATACTTTCATGCGAACAATGAAGACGGTCATAGACATTTCTGCAACCATGTATGGCACCTGACTGCTTTATACACAAAGTTGATTTATCCAAGTGAAGTACTCCACTGAAATTCAGATTCAGCCAAACAAAAAAAAAATAAAAAAAAAAATAAAAAGTTATTCATACCAGAAAGTTCAATTTTCTTTTCAGTGGCAATGTGCCATATAGAAAAGAAACCATGATTTAAAGCAGACTGTTCATCTACATTGGAAAAACAAAATGTGTACTATCCTTCAGCAGTGTTTACAACAAAAACAAAATTCAAATACATAGAGTCAGTCATTTAATAAGGTATCAACAAAAACAAAATTCAAATACATAGAGTCAGTCATTTAATAAGGTATCAGTGTGATATTTCTTGTTTAAAGCCCAGGTCACACTACAGCAATATCAGATCGGATTTTGCTCCCAATTTTGTCAGTTTTAATCTCACAAAAATCTTCTCCATCTTTGGTTGGGAAGAAACAAAAATTTGCCAGCCTGTGTAAATATATTATTTGTATAATAGGACTACAAAAATTAGGGCCTAACCGATGTGGTTTTTCACTGCCGATCCGATGTCCGATGTTTTTTCCCCAACATGGACAACATCGACCGATATCCGATCCGATCCGATATTTTCGTCACCCCGCCGTATCTATGCGTTCAGGCCCACAATTTTTCCCCGTTTACTAGTAGGTCTAGATTTCCTTGTTGTAACTATAAGCAATGCCTCTTTATGTACATTGCCCGCGCATTTATACCTATTTAGGTCATCTTTAAAATGTCTAATAGTTTGCAAATTAGTATGAATTTAATCAAGACTGTGAATGAACTGATCACCTGAAATTATATTTGAGTTTGAATGTTGGTTGTACTCTATTTAATTAAGTTGAAATTTTCACCGGTGCGAGGGCCGATCATGCTGATGTACAGTAGTGTTGCTTCTCAGATCAGTGTATGCTACAACGTACGTACACTAACTTTAAAATCTGCATGCAAGCTACAGTAATTCAAACCGTAGCAACAGGTGCATCAACACTGCAAGTCAGTTCTTTTTTATGTAGAAACTTGCAGACAAGATGTACTGCGTGCCGTATATTCTGCAAGAATCTGTAACAACTCTGTCTAAACCCTACCCTGCGTACTGTAATACTAACGGCGATATTCTAAAATACACAATATGGGACGCTACCTCGAGTATACCGAAATGAAAACCAAACCTTGAAATAAAATAGAGCCTTGAACTGGCCGATATAATGGTTTATTGTGTCAATATTATGCAAACGAACACTTTTCCACTATATGTTTAGTGCCCAGATATGACTGCAATGATTTCGTAAATATTGACGATAATTTAAGACACCAGGATTGTTGGTTTGTTTCTTCACCAGGAAGCAAATTAATCTTGTGTTATGTATGAAATACTAGGATGTAACTACGAACACTAAAATTGTTTGGGAAAAATAACGATCTAAGCAAAATTTCATCACCTTGTGAGCCCCAAAATATCGCCGTTTATACACGTGTGATGGAGAGTTTCCTTTCGACAGGAGTTTGAAGGGTGTCCTGAATGGCAGGGCGGTTATGAATGAACCTACGTAGTACTCCCAGGTACGCGACTTCCTAATAAGGCCATAATAGCGTGGGTGTTGGCACACGTGTACACTAGATGCAAATTTAACACGAATGACGTCATTTTTCGGACGTGATAGAGAATACTGTAAACAAATGCTGGGATCGTTTTTAACTTATGTTTTGAAAAAAGTAACACAAACAGCTTCGAGGTGAAGTTAGCAGGATTGCTTTTAGAGTCCAAAAACGTTCAAAAATTAAAATATGAAAAAGGCAAAGGTGTAAAGAAGTATTGATTTTCTTAGAAGGGTTTTTTTCTGTCATATTTCTAATATCTTTCGGTTTGATTTGAACTTGTGAACGTAATCGATACCTCTCCGATACAGTTGTTAATTTTCATGCATATACAGTACCCAAAGGAGCGTGAACAAATCGTTGCTTTCGGTCTACTTTACTCATCTTCGGGAGTATTGCTTGTCTTCCCCAAATAACTCTTCCCCAGAGAATCGGGAGGACTTAAGAAAAAAATGGGTAATCACCAAACCTGAGGGCTGTTGCGATCGGGACCATTTTTTGAAACTTTTTTTTAATACCACGTGCAAACACTAGGTCTTACCCATGCCACTATTGGATCATTCCATCATGAAAAAGGCGGAGCAAAGTTTGTAACAACAACGGAGTAACTCTTGAAAGAAATTTAATTATACAGTTCATGTACTGCAGGTCTGTTCTTTATTTGAGCATAAGGAATGTATGAAACTGCCATCAAACAACTATGGGACAAAAGTGAAGGGAAAATGCAACTGAAATTTGTAATATATTACAAATGGAATAACAACTTTGCTGGCTTGTTATTACCAACTTTTACTTATCCTGTAGTGAGGATTCACAGAGTGTCATTATGTATCTGCAGTGAACTTGAGGTTACATCCCTTGACTCTGCGCCAGGGAGGGGAAGGACTTTCAGAAAAAGGAAACTTCTTGCAGCTGAGGCATGGGAAATGGCTTGTATACGGTGGCGCAAGACCACGCAGTGAACAGTTCCTTTGAAATTTTTACAAAGTTTTCAGGATACGGAATATCGGTAAACATCGGCAAGTGAACTTAGCTGAATAATGCCGATCCGATATTTTACCGATGGTGGCCAATATCTGCCCGATCCGATGTCCGATCCGATTATCGGTTGAGCCCTAACAAAAATTTAGGTTGTACTTATTATTCTGTGACGTCACATCCACAGACAGCTTTAATCGGATACACCTAATCCAATAAAAGCTCATTGTCAATGTAACGTCACAAAATAAATAGTTGACATTTCACTTCCATGGACCTCTCATACGGATGATATACTTTCACAGGAGGGCAAATTTTTGGGTCTCTGTGACAACAAATGATGGAGATTTTATTAAGTAAAACTCACAAAATTGGAGCCTATTCCGATCTGATATCACTGTAGTGCGACCTAGGCTTCAAAGTGGCTTAGCGAAGGAGAACCCCATTCACTTACAATGGGGGAAATGCGCACTGTTTAACAAGAAATTTTGTAACTGTGATAACCCTAACCTAACCTAATCCCTAACCCAAACCAAGAATACTATGGATGCAATCCAATGACAACAGCCAATCAAACAAGAGCCCAAGGGCACTATGGTTCCTTGTATTTAGGATGATATTGTATTAAGGTAGTCACAAAGAAGGCATAATTTGCACCTTTAACCCCAATGACTTATGGCCATCACCCCAAAACAAAGGGACACATTAAATTTCAAAATCAAACAAACACGGAACTTTTCAAATTATCACACTGCATACGCCCAAATACATTCATCACCTTTCACTAAAATGTCATTTACTTGAGTGTGGGGTAATATAGGAGGTTAGTTAATTGCCTTTTTGGTCAATCTCAACAATTCAAATCCAGACCTTAAGAAAAGAAGTCACAAAGGTCAAATACAGTCAAAGTACAGTAGATCAAAACTGAATTTAAATAAACAGTCTCTTCTGCACCAAAGAAATTTAACAGTCATCTGGTCATTCATGACCACCAAAGTTTATGATGGATGACTAGAAATTATGTCATGGCTGTCCTTTAGACTACCCAATGTGTTTGCCATTAAAGCAAAGACAAGGAGAAGTCCACAATTCTGCTACTAAAGGCAGCCCCAGAGTGGTTTATTACCACCAATTTCTTCTTCACAATTTGGCTAGAAAACCAAGCAACAAAGATAGCTCTGTAGAATCTAATAAATGACTTTCAACTTGACCTTTTAACCTAAAGAGGGTGTTAGAAACAGCATTGTAGTCCCTAGGGTAAAAGCAGAGGTAAAGAAGAGAAACTGCTGTCATATTTTACTATTGAAATTGGAATCTAAGCTTGCATTGCGAATAACTTTATTCAATACTGTATGTGAGGAAAAGGTTTTTTTTAATAATAACTGAATTTCTGTCCTGATTCTTAACTAAACTGCTTTTAGACCGAGAGGGGGTTATAATTCTTCTTTTCTTTTATACATTGCATTTTTCTAAAGGCATAACAATTCAGATGGACTTTTAAACCAATTGAACAAAGACCCAAAGAGTCTTCACATGCACTTTACTTAGACAAAAACAACTTTCCATTATTTCAACTATGTTACTTGCTTATTGAGCAATTGCACCGCATACCTGGCATTGCAATAGGCCTACATATGACCTACATGTACACACTAGCCTGTCACTTAAATGTCAGTAACTCAAGTAAAGAACATCGTAGGAGGGTAGTGTATTAGCCTCTTTGGTTCGTCTGATCAAGACAAATCTTGACGTCACAAAAAAAGTCACAAAAAGTCACAAAGGTCAAAAGGTCAAATGAGGTCAGGTGAGGTCAAGGGGGGTCATCACGTGCATTTTACTTAGACGAACACAAATCTCCATTACACCACCCCTCTAAAATGTTTCAGTGGCAAGATATCAATAAAACATTACTTTTTGACCTTTTGACCCTTTCCAATTATTTTGGTTAATGTACCAACATTTTCACTTCCTACCAATCTAACTAATCCTAAAATTGTGCCACTGCTTGAACAACAGATACTGAGTTACAGCTACTAACAGAAATTCAGTTTTTGGCCTCTGGTGATCACCAGTGACCTTTGACCTCCACCAGAAACAATAGGGCACATCTACTCCACAACATCAACATACATACCAAGTTTGAATAAAATTGATCACTCGGTTATTGAGTTATCGCACCACATACCTCGCATTCCAATCCGTCACATACACACACACATACACACACACACACACACACATACATACGCCAAGGTGACTGCATAGGTTCCTTTGTTACACAAGGAACCAAAAACACCTTGTTAAACAGTGCGCATCTACCCTTACAATGTAGCATAAAAAGCGACAAGGTCGCAAAACAACTCTTCCAGCTTTAACTTGCAAATAAGAATATGAATTAATTGAGAACAATCAACAACTAAGAAATAACTTCACATCAGACTCATTGATTAATGAATTGGATTATTTCTGTCTTTCTTAACAGGAGCATTCAAGCATGCAGGCCTTGAGTTTTAGATTTCCCAGGAGTGCTACAAATCACACTCCTCAGGACTGAGTGTGGTAGGTGCACTGTTTCATAATAGATTTACATGTGCTGCCATTTTCATCCAGGTACGCAAACAAACACACTCCTCACAATGATTTGAGTAGGGTGATGGTACGGGATCACACTCACATGCCTGAAAATTCAAGGCCTAAGCATGTGCACTATGCAACAAGGCCTGTTTTCTTCAACACCTGTTAAAGTAAAAAGGTAACATTCATTCTGAAACTATATACTGTATGTGCCCACCAGGCATATAAAATTTCAGTCCTTTCTATGCAATGTTGGTCAGTTGGTTAGAAACTGGTTAAAAGCTCTTTTAAAGTGGCTCATTGAGTTGGTTCACTTTTTCCAAACCTGTTAAGTTTTCTTCACATACCAATGACAAGTGGTCAAACTTAGACAATCTCCACATCTAGCATACAAATAACTGTTATTGTGAGTGAGTACTTAACGGTTCAATCCAGTTTTCAAAAAGTCTTGACCAGACACTTTTTCAAATTATGCACAAAACCATTACAAGCCAGAACACTGCAAAATATATGAACCTTGAGTAATTATGCTAATTATAAGCATTGTCATGTGATAGTGACCCTTTAACACTCGCATTAAGTCATCAATATCACCTCAATGAGCCCCTTTAACAGCTAACTTCCTTACAATGCCAGTTTAAGACACCTTTTGCTGAAGAGTTATTTGTACAATAAGTAAATCATAGTACCTTACTTCTAAAATATTTCCACGCACAAACACACAAAACCAATGATCATGAGCAATATGCATTACTTCATTTCAAATATGCATGTGCATCCAAACTGAGCTTGTTTCTAAGAAGCTGTCATACACATAAATAACAACACTGTTGTACTCCTCTTACACACAATCCTTGTGAAACCAATGAACTCCAATATTACAAATACCACACACTTTGTCTGACATTCTTCAACCAGTATCAAGAACTACAGCACTATACAAATATAATACCCATACCTTTCCAACACATCCAAGCACAATACTAATTGGAAGGACTCCCAGCTACCAACTTGAACTAAATCCATAGTAAGACTTTGCTATGAAAGGTACACAAATCCCAACTGTACTGACTGCTATCCTGAAGTAGAACAGAAAAAGCTGGCAATTGTGGAACAGTGTTGAGCTCCATAGTACATTATTAGACAAAGGAGAAAGTAGGTTGTCACAAAGGCAACTGTGGGTATAGACTGACTCACTGAGGACAACCTAACTTGCAGTCTAAAAAAAATGGGAAACCATTCATCTAAGGTTAAACCTCCCACTACACACAAAGAGATGAACTTTGGACTAAAAAAGATAAGTTTTACAAAAAGGAAAGATAAACATAAACTTTGAATAATCTTACCCCTCAAAACACCTCGACATCACAGAAACGTGTATCAAATTTATCCATACAGTTGACAAAGATTTATCACCATTAAAGAATGCCTCTACTGACCCCATACTCATGCACAGAAGCAACCCTCCTATGTAAATGAACTATAACTACTGTACCATGAAACTAAAAGCTCATGGCCAGGGTTTCGAAATTTATATCAGATGACAAACAGGTTTGCTAAGTAAGTAATAACTCCTGAGGAAGTTATACAATTCAAAAATAACTATCTCCTTCTCCTTATAATGTGAGATGGCAGGTATAGAGTATGAGCACCAATTAGGTGAATGGAAATGCTTCATTGTGACTATGCATCCTGAAAATTATGATGGGTCTCAAAGGACCAACTTATGCAGAATCACAACATCCCATAATTTTCCAAGCAAATCCCAATTATACCACTTCCCTTATGACACCCACCCTACAGCATTGGGATTTTTTCTGTGGAGGGGTGGGGTAGGGTTTCACGGTACCACTGCTAATTGGTACCGTCGGTACCGCCACAAATGGTACCGGTATTACCGTAGTACCGGTACCAGAAGAGTAAACAAGAGCCCAATGGGCACTGTGGTACCTTGCTAGATATTATGAGAACTGTACAGCCAGTCTGTGAAATAGAACTAAGCAAAAGTTCATACTCAGTGTTTGTAACACTTTCACAAGGGGTATTTTAGTACTAATTTTACATGAAATCAAAGATTAAATTTCTGTGGCCTTACTAACATTCAACTTTTGTAATGCTTGGTGATCCTTCAAAAACAGTACCTCATTTCCATATGTATTTATGCTTGTAATCAAATTTGATATTATAACCAATAAATGATACACAATGTGGTCAGAGAGTGAAAAACATCCCTTGTATTTCTCTCACAAGTTATTTTTACCTGCTCTCAAATAAAACTTGCTGTTACTTTAAAACAATCTACCACTTGTCCTGTTTGCTACCTCTACACAGAAAACAGGGTTTATTCAGCAGTCAAGCAGAAAGCAAGTGATTAATGAAGTGTGAAAATAGAATGAGGATAAGGTTACCCCACAGAGCACAGCAGTATTAAAGAGACATATTGTAGAATCCATGCATTGCTTCCACTGGCAGAGAGACCAGTTTAATGCAGAGTGACCTGTGCTCAGTGAAATCTACAGATTTCAGTTATTGCACTCTTAAAACTTTGAATGATCCAAAATATGTGTACAACCCAGAGGAATCATTACTGAACGAACAAAAAGGACAAATTTCTAAGGTGTTTGAGTGCGTAAGCATGCAAAACCAGGTGAGATAAAAAATCTATTGAAACTATCTTTATCTAGCTTACAAGATTTTCTAAATAACATTTCTAGCAGTTGACCTCCAGTGACCTTGATGACCTTTGACCTTAAACAAACACAGATTGATTTGAAATCTGTTCTTTCTACCTTAAAATACTGTGTTAAAACGTTTTTCAGTGTTTGACCCCTGGTGACCTCAGATGACCCCTTGACCTTCACTGAACATATCCAATTTCACCCTTACACCATAACACATCCACTCACCAAGTATGACATCTATCCAAGTTTCCTAACTAGAAATATCCTGTTGAGAAGGTTTTTAGTTTTTGACCTCTGGTGACCCCAAATGACCTTTGACCTCCACCAAAAACGATAGGGCACACCTTCTCTCTATGACGAATCTATGTACCAAATCCAAGTTCCATCCAACCTTCCTTTGTTGAGTTAGAGCGTACCGAAGCAAGTGTCACACACACACACACACACACACACACACATACACACACACACACGCCAACCTGACTACATAGGTTCCTTTGCTACCGCAAGGAACCAAAAAGTAGGATTTTTATCACATGCAAAATATCCGTAAAAATACCATGCATTGACATAAGTGAAGTCTTCTGATAATCCCTGCCTCCCGTTTCAGTATTTTTTATAACATTTAGTCACCCCACACTAAACAAATTGGTAAACAAAAAAAGAAATAACCTCTCTGCAAATTTAGCGTCCGATAATTTCGGGACACCCAATAAATCAGCGCTGCACGTCCGCACCGGAGCTAGACCCCACAAGATGACAAGAGCACTCAGGATTGTAATGAAGATTGCAAAAATAATTTCTGCAAATAATAACAACCCCCTCCTAAAGTATAACCAAAAGTTATTAAGTAGAACTTTACAAAAATATTTCCATAAAAGACTGATTCATCAAGCTTTCTTCCCGCCAAGTTATCGCTATCAAAACTAAATCAAAGTGCTTCAAGATTGAATTTACGAATGCATTGCGCAGCAATCCGTTGTACAATAACACTATACTGGTCTTCAGTACGTAGAGCAATACAACAAAGCAAGTGAGTTGATCAGTTGAACTGAACACGTGAGCCAATGATTTAAGTGGGATTTACTGTGTGTTCCGTCCCATTGCTTCACTGTGTTACAGTAAATTCTGAAAAAACGTTCGTTGCGTTCGTACGAAAGTTTTTCTCCCACAGACATAGACAGTGGACGTTATGGAACGGTCCCACTGAATCACTGTGTTAAAATCAGAAATCGTCGATGCAACGTTCATGTCAGAGCTTGCAATGCTATGATTCTTTGTCTGCTTACAACGAATTTCGCACTCGTATAATGTTGTGTGCTATCGTAATCAAAGTGAATTTTATCAATCAACGCATGGTATCTATTCGCAATACACCATGTGAAAGCATTTGCTGATGAGCAGCGATCGTTCGGGGGTTGCGCAGAATGTCAAAAGAAAGCAATGGCCCTGTTAGTGTGGAAGGTACTAGTTCTGCGAAAGTAACGTTAAACAGCACTTTCCGAAATTCGTAGGGGGATTTGTGACTGAAATAGCGCAAAACAATTATCAAGTGAATGTTCCCTGTTTGTATTGCAATCCTTAGAGACACGGCGCATTTATCAAATGGGTTTTTGTTTCATTCAAGTATCATTCAAATTCAATGCTTTATTTTTGAGAAAAGATTTTCACCACAAAGTTGACTAATCGTGTCCGTCTAAATACACAATGTGAAGGCGCGGGCCAAGCTAGCGCTGGCAGGGATCGTTCTGAGATTACGCAGAATGTCGATAGAAAGCAAGTTCCTTTTTAGTGTGGATGGTGCTAGTTCTGCGAAAGTAACGTTAAACGGCAATTTCCAAAATTCTTAGGGGGGATTTGTGACTGAAATGGTGCGAAATGATTATCAAGTGACTATTCCCTGTTTATATTATAATGTTTAGAGACACGGGGCATTTATCAAATGGACGTTTGTTACATTTTAGTATCGTTCTAATTTAAAAGCTATAGTTTTGAGAAAAGATTTTCACCTTACAGTTGAGTACCGAGTCTCCACGATACTTCGGTACCTTTAGGTTGGTGGTACCGTACCGTACCGGTACCGGTACGTACCGGTTCTTACGGAAATACCGGTATACCGTGAAACCTTAGTGTGGGGGTAGGGATGGGGTGATGAGGAAAACAGGGAGCGGACTCTGACTTTTTTTCCACAAAATATCTCTCTGGACACTTCATAACTCCCTTCACAAACAAACCCACATACATAACACACACACATGACATCACCATCTCGTAGACTGCTTGCCTGCCTTCTGCAAAGAATCAATGATATCATAGCAGGTTCAACACCTTTATCAGGTACTATAACTGTAATGTTCAACAATTAACAGTGAATTCAAACCTAAATGTCAGCCCAAAGAACTCTTTGTTTCAAAACACACTGCTATGATGGGTGGCCATAGAGGCATAATCGAGGCCACCATATCAACTACTTGTTATTATTCTCTTTGGTTTCTCTTTCATAACAACATATATAGGTTCAATCCTTGTGCCAGTTCCAATCTTTTGTTACAGTGGTAAATACATCCAGCTTGCATTTGCTGCCAAGCTGTATTTTAAGTTTGTACTTCTGTCAACATTAAAAACACAAACAATGAAACAATGTACTGACAATAAAAGAAAACAGTCAAACAAAGCCAAATGAAATCTAGAGATAGATGTTGTTTGGAGGCAAAAAGTTGGGGCTCAAAAAAATGGCTGTTTAGGTGATTTTACCTTTTCTATATGGTCAGAAAACAAGACTTTAATTAAGGTTTAAAGTTGTTCTAGTTGGAGCATAATTAATGCCAGGTGGCAGATGGTTTACAGCATGATGTCCTGGAGAGGGGTCTTAGAGGATGGGGTATCCTACCCTTTGATAAAATTTTGGGTCTTCACCGGGACTTAATATTCAAAATGAGGCTACCTTACAATGTGATATCTATTGCCATGCATTTGCAACACATGTGTCTGATCTAAATAAATACTTTTGACAATAAATATTTCAGTTCAGTTTGTGGAAAATCTATGCCAGGTAGCTCATTCCCTTTGACCATGACTCAAGAGTGCTGGCCAGTGTTTAAAACCTGGCAACTGGACAGGAAGAAAAATTGACTGGATTTATTTCTAGGGAATTACTAAGAAACTATAGCATGAGTTTAACCCTCTAGTGCAGGGCTCCAATTGGTGCATATTTACGCACCTCGGGGTCGGCGGAAAAGCGGTGGTAACACGTCCTGGATCGGAGTCCGTAGGCTATTGACCCCGTGTCCTTAAACTATTGTCTCTCCTGTTGTTGTGGTCGAATTTTCGGGTAGCTACTCCCAGTTCCGAGCTCCGCGTGAAACAGTAAAGACATGTGGGGGCCAAGCTCTCTGTCTGTAGCAGGAGTGCAACACTGGGAATTATAGGGTTAATACACTTAAAATTGGGGCTTGTAGTCTAGTTTATTCAATGAGTGGCATGTTGGGTATCTCTATGGCTCAGCCAATCAGGATTAAACTATCCCTACAGATTATAAGTATTTCCATGTTTGACCTTCACCAAAATAAGGACGGCAAGGACTACGTTGGATGGGGTTTTACGGCCCAATTTCTAACTAATTGGTTCAGGTCAAGCAGAAAAACATATATAAGCAATGCACATACTTTGTATGAAATCACTCACAGTTACTAATGTTGCACACCTTGTTTATACTGTACAAACACTTTCTTAAGTAGTTACCATTTGACCTCTGGTGACCCCAAATTATCTTTCACTTTTTCCAAAAGCAGTAAGGATCACAACTATTGTTAGGATCATGAATTTACTAACCCTCACACCAAATACGAGAGTATTCACATTTACCCCTCTTGAGATATCATGTCTACAAACAAATATATCATAGGTAAATAGGAGGTAAGAGAGGGGCGATGTAGATATATCAAACACACACACACACATGCACACCATGGCATTAGTTCCTGGCCTGCCTCCAGCAAAGAATTAATAAATAAAGGAGTTGATACTTAACACTGTTAGGTAAGTCACTTTTAACCACTAAAAGCAATATTTTTGGATCAAATGGATGAATGCCACCAGTAATAATTTACTGCTTTGATGTAAGACCCACACATTTCCAATAAAAAAATAATTAACATAACTAACAAAATGCATAACCTCAAAAGTCAAACAAGACAAACTCACTGGAATATTTCCCTACCCCCATGGCCTGGCCTAAATACAAAAGAGTTGATGAATTATCTCAGGAATGCATCAAGGTCAACCAATTTCATTACTGGGTTGTAAAAAGTTGAACAGAGGAATCATTGTAGTAGCAACAGTATTACTATTACCAAGAGCTCACAACAAATTAGTGACCAAATCTCATTCTTTGTCAGGAGCGTAAGATGCTACAACTGTGCCTCATCACAAAAGAGGGCACAATCCTTCTGCCATTAACTTTGTACAGCTATTCAAAATTTCAGACTAGGGTATTTAAAAAAAAATACAGCACCAACAGATGGTGGAACCTTAACCTTTGTGTCTTACCCTACTGTACATCAAAGTCAAGGTTAGACCGGTGAAGAGGGAGCCATCATTGTGATGCATTAAAGGGAGAAAGCACAGGTATGGTACAGTGCATTACATGTAGAACAAAATCAGAGCTATAGGATAAGATTAAGAGAACTCATTTATGAGTTCCAACAAGGTTAGACGGGTGAAGAGGGAGCCATCATTATGATGCATTAAAGGGAGAAAGCACAGGTATGGTACAGTGCATTACATGTAGAACAAAATCAGAGCTATAGAATAAGATTAAGAGAACTCATTTATGAGTTCCAACAAGGTTAGACCGGTGAAGAGGGAGCCATCATTTTGATGCATTAAAGGGAGAAAGCACAGGTATGGTACAGTGCATTACATGTGGAACAAAATCAGAGCTATAGGATAAGATTAAGAGAACTCATTTATGAGTTCCAACAACGGGTTCAGACATTTTTCAACACGGTAATCCATTTTGGGGTTTTGTCAATTTGTCACCAAAGAATCGCCTCACATATGGAAGGGCAATTGCTCCCACAAAATCCAACAACATGATAAGCTACTGTTGGCAATGATGTGTGTCCATATATGAAAAACTTGCACCAGATGAGTTAGACAAGATAGAATGAAGTGGAAAGAGCCTTAAATATTAGTCAAGCATCCCTAAGCCTCATGTAAAACCTACAACCTAAGATTGTAGACCTAAACTGTTTGAGTAGGAGACCCGAGCCAATTGCAAAAACAAGACCCTTCTTGGGTCTTTGTTTCGCAGTAAGTTTTGTCCTACTTTCGCAAGGCCCTTGTCCATTTCTTTTTGTTCTGTTTTTTTTTTTTTTTTGAGGGGGGTGGGGGTGGGATCTAATGATACATTTCCAGCTTATTTTTCTACAGTAACCAGAACGCAAAAATGCATTGAGTTTTCGATGATACATAAATGTTCTGTTTCAAAGAGTGTCATCATGCACCATTATCTTCTCATTCAAATGTTATACTAGCATGTTCAAAAAATAATTTTGTCATTCCAGATGTATCCAACTCGATAAGAAGTACTAAACTAGATGCAAGTGGACAACTGTATTGCTCACAATACTCACTAGGGAATCAGGCAGCCCTCCCCAGAAAATGCTGGATAACCTTATAGCTCTTCTGAGACTGCTTTGGGCTTGCCTGTTGGTTTGTTTGCCTGGTTGGCTGATTGGCTCAATTTTCTTCACCCATTTTTGGTTAAATACATGCACAGTACCTTTGTTCACCTTGTCCTTCACCAAAGAAGTGAAACAAATAATTGCTTAATTAGCCATGCTGAAGTATATCTATCAAAAGGATTAATGTAATAATTGGCAGGAAGAGGTTAGCGTTCATCCTATCTTTAAAAAGTTGCTCACTTCATAATTATCTTGGATTCATACAGCCTCTTATTACTTCTCTCAATTTATTTAGAGATTTTGGTTTCATAAATAAAGTATGTTATATACAAGGTTACATTTTTTCAAAATGATCCGGTGCACTTGGCTTATTCTAATGCAGTGAAATGGTTAAGTCTCGAACAAGGAGACATTTTACAAACTGTCATTTAAAAGAGTTTACAGCCTTTTTATTTCAAAGAATTTCTATGACTGCATTAACCCTTTACTGTTGTGCTCCAATCGGGGTATATTTGCCTGCCTCGGGAGTGGGCGGAAAAGAGGACGTACTGTAGCACGCCCGCATCAGCTTCCATAGGCTATTGACCCTGTGACCTTAAACTATTGTCTCTCTTGTTGTTGTGGTAAAATTTTCGGTTAGCTACTCGCAGTTTCGAGCTCCGCGTGAAACGGTAAAGATGGGTGACAGCGGCGCTCTCCATCTGGGTCCAAAAGGACTCAAACAACTGTAAAGGGTTAAGTTCATTCCCTTTGAAAAGAAAAAAAGGTCATGGTCAGCTCTACTTAAACCAATGGTTTAGAAACTGGAGAGTAAAACTCCATTTAATGTAACCTAACCCGTTGATAAGGCTCTTGTTTTTCTCTGCCCAGTAATAAGAAAATTCTGTTTTCACAGAAGTAGTGGAAAACAACAACTGCAACAAGGAACTACTGAACTGAAAAATCTCACATTTTTTTTTTTTTCAAATGCAATTGTGCCAGCTTGGTCTCTTTCTCCTTAGGCATGTAATTTTCTTTACTAGTGTGACATATGGATTTGAGTACAGTTACTGCAAATATATCACATTCATGTGAACGACAAACAACTTAGCACACTTCTTTAATGCTAAATATTCATGGTTTTGCAAAGTGGCCAAACCATATTCCAGTGAATTTTCAGTCCAACAAAGGCAATGAAAATTATGGTGGGTAGCCAGTGAAGACACAGCTTAAGCTGTAGTGTTGTATTTCAACCATCATTTGTGACATTTGCTAACACCAGTGGCACAGCATGTACTTATTAAATAGGCAATAGTTACATCCTGAAACATGTCAATTGAAAGTACATTACAACTGCATTGTAACCTACTATGTGGACAAATCTTATTCCAAGCTACTGTATACTTAAACCACAACATACTAGCAGACAGGCATGTTTCTTCATCTAAACAATTTGCGAAATTTGTGTTTTGGCAATATACATACATTACCTTAATCGCAAAGCTCCATGAATATGCAAACCCACTGAGGTTTCGCTTCATAACAAGTAAATTGAATCACTCCAATTAGACTACTGTTGAACACAGAACTTTAATCCATCGTCTGAAATTTAAATTAGGTCATCAGAATTCTAAATTTGCAATGTGGAGTGTACCATGAGAGTTTATTATGAATATCTCTACGTTTTCAGATCACGTAATACGTACTGTACAATAGATAAAACTCACTTGGAGGAAATTGTCAAGACGACACTGGCACTAGCGATCTTTAAAAGGTATTCAAGAGGCAACTGCTTTATAAGTTACTTATAACATTACCTATGTAGTGTGCACAAGCTAATGACAACGAAGTATGCTTCCACAGCATTAAGCAGAGTGATGTTGTTTGTTGTTCTGCTGATACTCTCAAAATACTATTGACCATATTCATCAAAATTTACACACACAAGAGATACTGAATGTGATTAGAAATTATAAAGTACCGTTATTTCTATCTTTCTTAATAAAAGTGCCATGCAAGCCTTTAAACATTCAAAGAAAACTATCATGGGCATGATTAATGTTACCATGTCAAATAAACAACACCATTAGTTCTAGTTTGTCTCTGGATACAGATGAGTGATGACATGATATGTAGTGATACCTCAGTGATATAACCAACAACATTATTAAAAGTCTAATGCATAATGTATTTAACTCACAATGTGCAGGCATGTATGTTTTTATACTATTCTTAGCAATCTTTCCCCTTAGTATCTCAGGCCCAAATAGTATCTTAGTGGTGCGGTGTTTGCATGCCATGTATTTGATATATGACTCGGATATCATCTTCATCTAGGTAGAACCATCCAAAAACGGACAAAACTTTAGGAGAAAAGCAACCGCAGACAAACTGCTCTCTGGTTTTACAGAAATTCAAAAGCCTCAATGAGGTACCTTTAGAAGGTAAAGGTAAAGAGCAGCCTCCTCAAACTTATTTTCAAGAAAAAGCTAAATAACACAATTTTGTCTTATTTCTCTTCAAAGTATCTTTCATTACATTTTAAATACCTTTGCATATTCAATGTAAAGCAAACAGTTATATCTAGTAAATTTCACATTTGAAGAGAAAAGATGTTGTCACATGACTCCCAACAGCCAATCGTAAAACTGGACAGTCTACTTCTTCAATTTGGGATGACTGCTCTTGCCCTTTAAAGAGAAAGAGGCAATGCCCCCAAACTTAATTTGAAGCAACAGCTCAATCCCAAAGTTGTCCTAAAGTTGTCTTGTTACTTTGTAGTTTATGCGCAGAGCTCAAAAATAGGTTCCAAAGGATCCTGAGGGTATCCTACAGTAGCTGTCTTAATGGCTTGGACAACAAAAATTCAGAAATTGCACAGCAGAACAGCCTGACTGCAGGTACCCAGCCTAAGTCTTAGTCTAAACCACTGTTCTTGCAGTGCAGGTACAGTCACCCATTTTTACATTACTTTATTATTGCTCCTTGTGTTCACATGTAACTTTTCAAGTTTAGGTTCAGCAATTGCCACTGCAGAGAGCAGAGGTATCATGCACTAGCGTACTTTCCATGATCTTTTAGTTCCTTCATTTGAGCAAAAGACTGTCCCATTTCAAGATTGGCTCTTGAGAGTCATATGACAATATTTTTTGTCCTGAAATGTGAAATTTACTTGAAGTTATTGCTAAGTTTACCTTGAATGTGCAATACTGAAGTCCTAAGATATTATAAAAGGTACTTGGAAGAGAAATAAGAAGGAAATTATGATAATTAGCTGTTGCTTCAAAGTATGTTTGGGGGGACTGCTCTTGCCCTTTAAAGGCCCAGTTCTCTCACCCCAAACAGTACCAATTCTCCTAAGCTTCTTACTTAAGCCCCTCCCACAATTGTCTGAAATTCATCCTCATCCAGATACAATCTCACTTTATTGCTTCTAGGTGAATATAGACAAACTCAATTTACATAATAAAAACACTCTCAGTACCATTCATGCTGTGTAATATAAGCTTTAGTACTCTGCATTGTTTGAATTAGCTGTCAATCAAAGAGCTGAGCCAATTGAGAATTTCGGTACCCCGGTTCCAAAATTGCAGTTTGGGGTGAGAGGTTTGGCCCTTTAAACAGCAGAGTGTAGGCTATTGCCTATATTACAAAAACTTCAAGCAAATAGAGTTGCTTCTAATACAGCAATAGGTCAAATTGCAGTTTGACTCTCAAGATCAAGCTTTTCAATTTATCACCCACGTTGTGAAATTCTTTCTGAAAAAAAAATACATTTTGCAATTGAACAAACCTTCACTTGTTCTCAATACTTACTGAAGATACTGGCACTGGCACACAGATTCTCATCTAGGTGACTCCACATTGTTTAAAATTATAAATAAAAAAGAAAACCTTTGATGTCATTTTTCTGGCATGTTATCATGCAAACTCTCTCCACCCCTCTTTTAAGATCACCCAAAACACACCACTTATCTAAAATTGACACTATGTATGCTTCTTATTTTATTGAAATCAAGTCTACACATAGGTCTATATGTTCATACCACATTATTTACATGAGAGCCTGTATGTGCTGTAGGATTCAAATGCCATAACCTGTATACACCAATTTGTCAGATATACTGACATATAACACTGTATGGTAAGTCTATCAGGTTACTGCATACACACAGACAAAACACAGAATATCCATACAAGTGCCAAAATCTGCCAAAGCAAGAAACACTTCAAGTTGCTCAACAAAAGACTACCATGCAAACAGATTTTTTTGCACAGTGGAAAATCCAAGAAGCCATAAATTTAACACACAGTGCACTATCTTCAACTCACTCACATTGTTATTCTAAAAGACCATTCACAGGTATGTCATTATATTTAATGAAGTAAAAATGATTTCCAAGACAAGTTGTGGTAACTTACATTTTATGCAGGTCCTCCATAGAACACTTAGCAGCAAATTTCATAAATACTCCTTTAGCCAGTCCAAGTTTAGCTTTCAACATTTTCATACGACTAGGAACTTGTACATTGCTTAGTGTCCACACAAAATCCTCCTACACATACACACTATACAATATGACTTGCCACCTGTGGGTTTGTCACATGTAGTACTGAATAGTATTATTAACTATGACTCAGTTGTTAAGCTACGGATGGCTTAAAAACTGTTTTATGTCATCAAACATACATGTAAAAAGAAGGAACCATGAAAAGGTTCACCACCCCTTCAATAAATTTAATACTTTTTAAAGCTGTTGAACGGTAGTATCTGAAGCCTTGGTAAAAGACACAAGTTTACCCCAATTACAATAGCACAAGGAGTACTAGTAATTAGGTGGAAGACTTCGCAGTGATTGAATATATGTAATAGTCAACAACAGCACTTGTATGCAAAATACAAAGGTCTGTGGGATATTCAAAATAAAACTGTTGTTGTAAAAGTGTTGGGGCAAGGTTGCATGTACAATACCAAACAACAGATCTCTCAATTGTAAGTCAAGTATTGACACAAGTTTGCTGTCTACATGCATGTTTAAACATATCAAGCCAAACATTGAAGTCCCTAAATTTCAGCAAATGGTAACTCCTTTGAGTACACTAGCAGCATATATTTGGCATTTGCTTGACACAAGTGTTTTTAAGTCCCCAAGCACATTCCAATGTGAGGGTAATTACTGAAGGGCTTTGCCAAGGTGATCCTACCTAAAAGAACTACTCAAGTTCATAGGTCAAGCACAAACTTGCAGTCACTGTAAAACACTTGTTGTTTATTTTGGCTAAACCTACAGACTGTGTTCAAGGAATCTACCTCTTCAGAAAACAAAAAAAATTTTTTGGTCATGCATGATAACAGATATTCTGCCTCCTTAAGAGTCAGCATCCTACCCATCATGCACCAACCAAGAGAAGTCAGAGCTTAAGTTTAGTACAAGCCTTTTTTCTCATTGTTCTCCCTCTCCTTTTTTTTTTCTTTTTCATGGCCGTAACTACCCAGCAATATAAATATCAGTTTGTAATCCTGGGAGTTTCCTGTGATCTAAATACTTGAGGATATGACAAGATTAGCCTTCCAGTAACAGATTCCCACCTTATCAAGGCCACTTACAAGGACTGGAAATATCCATAGACCTTGACATATCACTGGAGTCAACAGAGGAACAACATTAATTCAACATTCAATTCCATTAATCACTATTCAGTATGCCAGGAATGGTCATTATTGACCATAATTTATTGATGTTTTTCTATCAATAATTCATTTAATTATAAGGTTATCTAAAGTATACATGGCTGTTTGTGTTATAAGGGGTTTTTTGTCTTTTTTCTTTGTTCTTTGAAAAATGTCTTTTCATTTCATCACAAAACTTGGGTAGTAGAACCATTGTTCCATGGAAAAATAAAACAAATGTTTGGTCATTTTTTTCTCATAGCAATGGGAATTTTTGGACAGTGAAATAGTTGAGACAATGTTGTTTATTGACTGTTACAATGTGGTAGCTACTCTGCAATGAATGGTAAAAACTCATTTTGGTCTTCACTCTGTGTTCTACAATTATTTCCATTTTTACAACTTTTGTTACAGTCTCATGAATCCATTGGCCATATGTAATGTACATGAATCTCGATGTTTGGCATCTATGTACATTACAGCCCATGAAACAGCGTACATGTTTCATGTACAGCTTCATTCAGCACACTACTTAGTTGACAAAAAACAATTTGTCACTAGTTAAAAAATCACAACATTTCGCAGCTTGAATAATGTCCCAGCATATGAATCTTGCAAATCCCTTTTTCCTTAAAATGTCTTTCACCTCTGTGTGTAACATACCTACACTGCATATTAAAGGCACACAGTCCTGAGCAATTGTGCATGCTTTCCAAACTTGTTTACAAACTATTGCCATCTGAGGGGGCCAGAAAACATGTTTATTTTGCAGGAAGAGAATGTAATCATTTCCAAGAGTGGGAGTAAAATTTCCCAGCATGCATTCACCCAAATGGGTCCAAATTTACCTCAAGATGCCCAAAACCTCCCACTTCCCAAATATTTCCCCCATGATAATCTGATGTAAAAGAGCAATCAGTGTGTATTGCACTTGTCAATTGTAAAACTTGACTTGGAAGTACCCACTAACCCCCCTCCAACCCCCCACCCCCAGCAAGTTTGGTCAAAGTTCATTACAAGCATCTCATGCTTTTGTGTATTGATGCAACCCTCCATCACACAAATGACCTTAAATATCTAAGATTGATGCAACTTTACTGTAGAATATGATGTAACTATGCCAGACCTATTAAATTACTTTGATGCAAGATTTGGAGAACTGTGACACACCCTTGCATCAAAACTCAGATGAAAATAACAGACATTTGGATCATTCAGAGTCAGCCTGAGGGGTGAGTTTCACAATTGATAAATGCATTAGGACAACATAGACTATACAGGGACAACTGAGAGCTCAATGTACATAGGGGTTTTTATGCATTAAGTTCAGTGTTCATAAGGAACGTCATTCATAATGGTTCATTACTCGTAAGGCTCGTTATTCATAATTAAAAAAAAATAGGTTCCATATTCTTTACCGAAAAAAAAAGGTCCCATTTTCATACTGTAACTGAAAATGGACCTTTTTTCCCATTATGAATAACAAACCCTAATTTTTCAATTTTGAATAGCAAACTTCATTTCCTATTATGAATATCAAACCTTATTTCAATTATGAATATCAAACCTTATTAACTTAAATTATGAATAACAAACCTTACAGACTATGAACTTTTGTAAGGATTACGAAGAACAACCCTTATGAATAACAAACCTTATGAATAAAGAACCTTATGGATAACAAACCTTATGATGGACTCTGACTACATTAACTTGAAGCTAGTTAGATGAGGTTTTAGTGCCACTTGGTTTAAATCATCAGGAGTACTGGCTTACAAAATATTTGTCTTTAGGCCTACGGACTAGACATGTAATTCACCATGTAGTATATAGATGAAGACATTCACTGAAAACAAAGTTAAATCTTTACCAGTTTTGTGACTTACTCATTTCTCAGAACCATTCTGCACCAACAGGATCTTGTATAAAATTGTGAACTACAGCCAATCGAATACTGTTAAAGTGTGACCAAAGACCTGTCCAACAAGCTATTCCTGTGTGAACATTGACCTCTTTCTACTAGGTAAACAGCAAACTTAGATGAAGGGATACCTCCTATTTGTGTATTACTCATACACAGTCTTACACTTCAAATACAATTCACTGTAAGTTAAGTGCTCCTATCCCTGTGCTTAAACAAGACCAACACTTGGCATATTTCTTCATACTGCCCAGTTGTAAGGGCCCAATTCCAACCTACTTGGGATTGTGACACAACACTTTTCCAATGGTTGGATTATTTACAGTATGCTGACAATAGACTTAACTGTATAAACCACCATCCTGCCATGAACGTTTGTGGATCTGAGGTATTGCACAATGCAGTACAAAGTAAGATGGTCCACTCCCATTATAGAGTGGAATGTATGCACAGCACTTCACAGTGCTTGTTTTCAAAAGCATGTTAACACTATTTTATTATGACACATACTCCAAATGACAAATAGGTGGGGAATCAGAAAACCACAAAATTATTGTCTAAATGAATTGACTGTCTCTATGGCAACAGTATGCTATATAATTCAACAAAAGAAATTTGTTACATGTAGAAATGCTCAAATGTGAAGACTTCTGATGTATATGCGGCCTATACGTTTTGATTTAAATTATAACAAAGAGGAAAACATTAACAAAAAGAGGTGCAAAAAATACAGGCACGTACAGAAATTTATTAGTTTAGACTACTACGACTACTAAGACTTCCCTGTCTTATTGGTCTTCAAATTACTTTATTATTCTCATTAATCTTTCATTATTACAGTGTCAATTTTCAGGTCTCATTAGTCGTCCAAGTCATTGAAATTTAAGGGTTGGGGTTGAAGATAACTATTATATGAATTAGGAGATAGGATTAAGGTTATTGGTTAAGGGAAGCAATCACCTAAAACACCACAAAACAAAAGGGGGATAGGGGATGTTTATTACACAAGTGACTTATTGATGTGAATTGGTGAGAAGCAGGGAATAATATTGGTATCTTCTTGATGATCTCACACCTAATAAAACTGCTTTCAATTATACTGATTTACACTTTTCTAGACTACAATGTGTCTCAAGGTTACTAAGCTTAAATAATATACTATGGTTTTAACATGCCTGTGTGTCAAACATTAATTATCCCAGACACTTGTATGCATAATCTGACTGCTTAACAAGGCTGATTGGGCATAAAAGTTGGTTAGATGAGACTAAAGGACATGTCAACATGACTGCATTATACAGTGTCAACTAGATAAAAGGTAGGTTTAAAAACAGCTTCAAGAGAGGTTCATGTCCAATTTCAGTTTCAAATACAATTCAAAAATGGTGCAAGTTCTTCCCTTAAGTTACTTCTTATGACACAGGAAATACTGCAGGTATACGCTACTTCCCCCTGCCCACAAATTGATCTAAAAGATGCCATGATCTAACAAACTCATAAAGTCACACTTCCATTAACCGATACATTTTCCATTTTGACGGGTCCAACTTCTGCACAAGCATAAAATTAGTTTAAGTGTATTGTTCTCTCAAAACTTTGCTGCAAGTGTGTTATAATTTCATTTTCCTTCTGGTCGTCCTTTCATGTATTGTGCAAGTTTTCTTACATAAAAAAATTTCATTGCTAAGGTGACTATGAACACATTAGGTTTTGGTGAAAATAGGGTCATTGCCTTTTAACATCCACTGCTATCCTTTTTGCCTCTTTGTTAAATTCTCTTTGTTTAAAGTTAAGGGCACTTAACAGTTATTCTTTCACTTTACATACTTTCAAAACCTAAATAAATACAGACCTACATACACTATGTCATCATAATGTAAGGGATGCCACTGAAATTCTCTTATGCGTTTCGATGCATCCCGTTGGAATGCATCTTAATCTAGGGGCTTCGCAACGCCCATTGTTCACCGCTGCTGGCAGTTCCAAAACCTCGAAAAATAGACATTCCTTAATTCCAGCGAGATGCTCTGCCACCCTTTTGTTCCTGTGCTGTACACACTAATCCAATTGAACACAAAGCAAATGCTGACGCAGCGAGGGTATCAGACTTCATTCATCATCGAAACAAGCACGAAGGTAGCTTTTCAGAGCACTAAATAATGATCGGAAAAGTCTCCTCGACTCTCTAGCATAGAGCGAGGGAGGGGGACTGCTGATAGTTCGTTGCATACTTGGAGCTGTTTGTACACAATATTTCACAAAGTACAGCTTATATAAATTATGATTTAACATGTGGTAGCAATGAAATACACATATTGAAATATGGGTGCAAATACTGAGACAATAAAACACCTCAAACAACTGCAAATAACTGCAATAGCGCAAATTTTGTTACGAGAGTACAAATTAAAAGTTACTCTCTGTAAACTTGTAGGCCAATTAAAGTGATTATTCTTCAAAAATTTCAATCTGAAATGAGCTTCCTCCTATTACCTTTGACTCATCCATTCTTAGTGAAGGGGGTGAAATTAAGTAATTACCTTTTCCACTAAGTCTCAACCAATCGGATCAACATGATTTGGCCAAGTGCACTTGCCGGTGTTTACCGATGTTCCGTATCCAGTTGAAATTATAAAGGAAACTATTACACGTGGTCTTGACTCCTCTCTGTAAGCCATTTCCGGCCTAAACCTCACTTGAATCAAGTTCCCAATTTCATGGAAGTTTAAGATATTTTGTAGGTATGACTCTTTGTGAATTTGACTTAAAGCAAACGTTAGTAATGACCAGTGTTTGCACCGGGTAGGAATTTCGTAGCTGGGTACCCGAACCGTATTTATACCCGTCGGGTACCCGGGTACTCGACCGTACACCTTGCAACATATTACAAAATAAGTGCATAGTATGCACATACTTTAGAGTCATGACTCAACCCATTGGCCTTTTATCTCTAATCGGGTTGATTTGACAACAACACGTCACATTTGACTTTATCTACAATGTGCCGTTTGTTCCTAACATCGTGACTTTAAAAATCAGACTGGAATTTAAAACTTGATCACAATTTAGAGCCGTTAAGATTAGTTTCTGTGGCTTTTGTCCAGTGTGCAATGTGTGCATCGGAACCAGAAAATAACTCACGGCTTGTCGCTGCAACTTCTGCACCGTTGCTTTCTTCGTACGTGTATGAAAAATCAACTATCTGTCCGTTTGTGATAAAGACAGTAAAAACTTTCTAATGCATTTCCTGGCCCAGATTTCACCCGTACAGTACCGTTAAAAATGTACAGTAGTATACGGCAGTGACCGTAGACCAACGAACATTCATTCGTTCGTTGCATGGGTGCTTTGGGTTCCATGTGTGCACTGGAGTAGTGACGTCACTCTGGCACACTCCACAAGTAAATGGGGGATACAGAAAATATGAAAACAATATTTTGCTCTGTGTTTGCCATATATTTAGGACACCTTGGGCGTAAAAATTTTGCAAATAGTTTATATAGCAATAAAAAATTACGGGCAATATGAAGGTAGTAATCATTTTAGTGCTCAAGTTAGTAGCAGGATAGAAGTAAGTGGAAAGAAGATTTTTTTTTTTTTTTAAATCTGATGGAATAAATTTTTCTTCAGAAAAAATTTCTCTTTCCAAAATACGAAGTTTAAGCGATTGATTTGAGACCATATTTTTGTGGTTGATATTGAAATATGTGCATACATTATGTAGACATAACTGTATTACTAAAGCTTATTTTTTAGATCATTAAATCATGTCATGTCATGCATGCTCATTTGCCAAGACCCACGCTATCGTGGCCTTATAAGGAAAGTCGCGTCCCGACGGAGGCGGAGTCCAACGTATGTTCATTCATAAACCCTGCTGTTGAGGTTGGGACACCCTTCAAATTCCTGTCGGAAACAAAATTTCTCCATCAATGTGAGTAGCCTAAATGGCGTTATTTTGGTGCTCACAAGATAAAGAAATTTTGTTTATATCGTTATTTTCCCCAAACAATTTAAGTGTTGGTAGACGAATCCTTGTATTTCATACAAAACTCGGCCTAATTTTGCTTGGTGATGAAGAACCCACCCACATTTTTGTTGATTGCCATGCAGTTTACATTTTTCTTGACATGACACTGTACAAACAGTTTAACCACCTGTGCTCCTAAAACTTTCCGAGCTGTGACTATAACATGCTTTGGAATTGGGAATTGGGTGTGTGTGTGTGTGGGGGGGGGGGTTGTCATAATATTTGACAAGAGGTCTAATCTTTTTTAGCGAATTTTCAGACTGTTACTGAAGTTAGGCATATTGGCCTATGGCAATCATTGGTATTCCAAAATCCCCGGTTACAATCAGTTTATGTATGGGTAAGTTCTTTTATATTTAATCCCTTAGCCAAAAGACATTCCTCGATAATGTAGAAATGGAAAGAGAAATAGACAGAACACGACACAAAACATTTTTATATCAAACTCGACCGTTTATTTTCCGCCTTTTTTATTTTTTACGGTTGTACATCGCGCTTCGGCACAGTAAAAAACTGACCACAAAAAGTGCGAACAATTGTGCGAATCATGGACGGCCGGGGAACGCGGCACAATTGATAAAAAAAAAAAAGCTTGGAATTTGCATCATTCGGAATTCTACGGGAGTTATACGCTAAGTATACTGTATTATATAGGCTAACATTCCAAAGGCCTAAACTATCGCTAGTTAAACCTAACGTTATGCCTATCTATACTGTGTCATTTGCGGTGCCTTGAGTTTCTACGGTGGTTTGAAAATTCGAGACAAATTAAGCCTCGAGCTTTTTTCCAGAGTTGATCAGATCACACCTGACCTTTTTTGCGATAGAATTGCAGTGCTGTTCTTGATACTTCAGAAAGCCTTTCCTCCTGGTACAAGCGCTATTGTTCGTGGTAAGCTGATTAGCCTATAATCCTTTAATGCCGATGCATCCCTTCGCAGTGATTATGTACACAATGCTCCCAGTTTCACTGCATACAGTGCAGAGGCTGTGTAGAGTGCCTAATCTGGATGCATTTGCGACGCCAACCGTCCAACGCATCCCCGACGGGACCCTTTGTGTTTGCGTTGGTATGCATCGGAAATGCATCAAAACCCATAAGAGAATTTCAGTGGCGTCCCTAAAATGCTCTAATTCGTTTGTACAAAAAGATTACTGTTAAAGGGAAAATTTAACCTAACTTCAATAAGTGATGGAAGCTATTATCTTGTTTCATGAATAGCTGTTAAAAATCATTTTACAAAATTTTTCTTCCTCAACTTGTGAAACTTACAAGGAGCAATGTTTTGTTATCGTGAATACACAATTAACAAACATGTATTTCAGCGTTTTTGCAGAGGGATTAGAGAGTGTGGCATTTTCTTTCAAACTAGTTAGAGGCAAAATGCTTTTGAAATTTATGATATAAGGTTTCTAAGCAACATCAATTCACTTAAGGTGTACCTCATGTCAAAAAATTTAAAAATGTATGTTACAGAACATGAAAAAAATTGAAACAGTCCAACTCTCAACTTCATGGGACATCCTAGAGCTGAGATACAAAATGCTGAAGTTTATTCACTAAACTTTAAATGAGATATTACGCAATAATTTAATATGTCATTGTTGTCCCACTCAATTTACAATCTTTGTATTTCTTTGTTTTTCTGAAAGTTACTGCACCTTGTACCAAGGTGTGATAGCATTCATACTCTCATGGGGTGGTGTAATTAGTTACGCCCTCTCTGTGAAATATACTATGCAAGCAAATTACAGGAAGTTTTAAAGGTCATAAAAACATTTTTAGTTTTTCAAAGAAAACAAAGCAGGTTATGTAAGTTGTACGACAAGAAAGTCACAAATTATTGCACAATAGACCAATTTGTTTTAAGTTGATAAACTTCGACTTTAACTTTCTCAGTTCAGGAATGGCCTATGAAGATGGGAGTTGGACTGTTATAATTTATTTTCCATGCTCTTAAATAAATATTTTTGAATTTTTTGATTTGGGGTACATTCCAGAGCAGCCTAAACCTATTTTGAAGTAACAGCTGAATTCTCACAAATTTGTTATTATTTCTCTTTAAAGTATCTTTTGTAATATTTAGGACTTAAATTCTGCATATCCAAAGTAATAATCAAGCATTATATCCTAGAAAATTCAACATTTGCAAAGAAAAAATATTGCCATATGACTCTCAAGAGCTAGTCATGAAGCAAGACAGTCAACTTTACTAATTAAGGTTGGGGTGACTGCCTAATTTCCTTTTAATTTCAAGGAATACCAGTCATAAGCCTGACAAGCCATGTAAACTACAACAATGAAAGAAATACACGCCAAAAAAAATGAAAAGAAAAAAATTTTCTCTCTCATTTATGAATGCACATGAAACAAACTGCTTTAAAAGAAATAGATGCCCTTTGGTTTTCCTCCATTAACAGGTACTATTCTACCTCATCTTTGGGAAGCTCAACTGACTAATGGACCATAGGGGAAAATATCCACTGGACTGCCAATTTGTAACTTATAAGCAGTCCCTTATTTAAGTTTTTTTTGTAAATAACCACTGGCCATGAAATTATACCTCTCAAAACTGTTTTGCAGACTTTTATTATCAAAGGTTTGGAAATGACAAAATTTTAAAGTGAAAAACCTAATGCACAAAAATGATGGCAGCATGCTAAATTTGGTAATAGGTAATTTAACTGGAGTTCATTGAGAAGTAGCACCACCTGTAGGAGTTTACAGTCACACTTTATAATAATGTGCACTGCAGTGAGTGAGCCACTATCTATACTTACAAGAGTATACTGTGGGGGAGAGGGAAAGTATGTAGAAACATGGTATTTGCTTGACAAAGTAGCGTAGGACAGTGAGAAAACTCAATGCTTTAGTCATTCAGATAAAAGTTGCAAACTTACTTGATAGATAATGATACTTAATGTAATTTATAGCTTCAGAAAGTCAACATAGAAAAGCAGTGTTCAAATAATATTTTTGTTCAAAGAAGCCTAGAAGCCCACCCAGCCTTTTGAAAATAGACTGGTAGTCCAACATGCTTTCTTTTGAGCCCAACATATAAAAACATAAATGAATGCAAATTCTTTGTGTATGTCAGTAGCCTGACTGGTTTTTCTGTCATGAAGTTTGCAAGACCAAACATTGGGGAGCTCAGGGCACCTGGTACAAGATTTTTCCAGCACTAAAAAGGCTGCACTTTTGGAAGTATTGATTTCACTTAACAATTAACCTTCACAAGGACATTTTTATTAACTTGCTGTCATTTTTAACTATGCCATGAACGAGTTGATGACAATGGTATTTTCTCCTACTAATGACCCACAGAAGATGAAGTGCAAAGGAAATTATTTAAAGCAGTTTAATCTTACCCCTCCCCCACCCTGTCTCCTCTCATTGAAAATTTTGGTGATGACATTAGCCCAGGGCATACATTTCTGCATTTGTTACTTCACATTACTTTAATTTCAGTAATCTTTGTGTTCTTACATAATTTTACTCTTTTACTGTTCTCTGCTATATAAATTAAATATCCACAAACTCGGCACAAGATTCTCTTATCTACAACCAATGAAGTAACATTTCAAATCTTAACACTCAATCCTGAAAATATTTTAAAATGTAAATTCATGATACAGCAGTTCATGAGTATCCTAGGCTTAAACTTAGTAAAGACATATACACTTAGTAAACTGAGGTACAAAAAAAAAAACAAGGGAAGGAGGTAGCTGGCATAAAAAACAACCCCCACCTACCCACCCCTGTAAGGCCCCAATCAATACATCCCTCAACCTTTGCACAAACACTGCAAGCTTCTGCCTATCTCTCTTTAATTTTAACATACTTTGTAGACAAGTGAAATATAGACAATCTTTGCAAATTTTGCAAAGTCAAAATGACATTAAATTGCTACCCTGGCAAAGAAGTCTTTTATAACCTTTTAAATGGAAATTTGAAGAATAAAACAATTCAAACTGCTGCCATGATTCTTTACAAAGGTCAGGATTTTTTATTATGTTCTTTTTTATTATGTTAAAAGATGTTCTCACTTGTTAGTTGACAAGAATAGAATACAAAAGAACACATACACCTGTTGCTTGAAGTCTAGGGAAAGTGTTTTTTTTTTTAATGTGTCTCACTACAAGGCAAAAGACAAAAACATTTGAGGGCCCTTGACCCCTAACATTATGACTCAAATTGTCTCCTGCCTTTTAACTTCCAATTTCAAATTGACACAACACCATCTTGATTCTTGACCAAAATTTACCCTGAAGCTTATAAAAAACAATATCTGTAAAAAAATGACTTATTCTGGCAATTTCACAGTCATTTTGGAAAATGTGACAGGGACAGGAGAGGGGAATGGTCACTTCTGTCAAAATTTACTGAGTTAAGATCTTAAGAGAACATTGGGTGTACTTCCAAAATGCAAGAACTGTCCCCCCAGGACTGATGTACATGGCCATGTATACAAAACTTCTTCCAATCCCTGAAGTAGTGCACTCAGTGGCAAAATTTTAAAGTTATCAATGCCCAGACACAGCATATATCCATACACATCATTACATTAACTGCTTCCTGTTTTCAGCCAACTCAAATAAAATTTTATTACCATTGTGTGTGCCTTAGACAAATATCTTAAACCTTTTAAATAGTACTGTGAACATAATTATTTCTAAAATAATAAGGTGCCTTGACACTGGATAGGAAATTACTGGGATTACAAAAGTACTTCAAATTGATTTTAAGGTTTGGAAATCTGGCGTTCCATTGGCCACTGCTAATTCTTAAATTTAATTTTCCTGACACTCTTGCGGATAACGTAATAATCCACTCTAATGAGAATGATGATCCCTTTGGGACATTCATCTACTATCAGGCTCCTGGGCAATAAGAGCACATTAGTTGTTTTCAACAGTATGCACTATCCTGAACAGACATTTTACAACCGAGAGGGCTTCTCTATCAATGAGTATTTCAGACCTGAGGTATTATTATTGACATTTCTGTTGTGGAGAGCAACTGATAGGAATTGCAAAACATTCATCAAGGACTGCGGAATCTAAAATTGGCTTCTGAAGCTTCATAATCTCATAGAGAAGAGTCTTAGCTACATTAAAACTGATGACAAATTTCTCTCTTCGCTGTGGTCATTAGACCTCAAAAATGACATTTTCTGTGAAAGGCGGTAATAACCATCCAAAAGCTTCAAATTGAGGACTATACCCAATTCTCACAGAATATCATGTAAAATAATAAGTCTCCAGACTTTCCATTGAAAACCTAACCTTATCACTTTACTTAACCTTGAGACATGGTGTCAGGCATGTTAAACTTCAGAGAATAATTTATCCGGTATCACATCATACTTTGCAACACAAGATGGGTAATTTGCTATACAAATGCAAAACTGTGCAGCATGTTTTACTGTTTCCATAAAATTTATCAGTTTTTAATGATTTTATGATAGAAGAGCCTAGAAAGAGCAAAGTAGCAATGCAAATTTTCAACACTAAATTATTCCCTGTATCATGGGTGTACTTGTACCAAGACAGGAATGTGACACCTAACAAATCAAGTGTTTCTGGTCTAACGGTAGAGCGGCCGCCTCTCAGGCGGAAGGCACAGGTTCGATTCCCAGGTCGAGTCATACCAAAGACTCCTAAAATGGAACCTACTGCAGTTGTGCGTGATGCTCCGCATAAGCAATGGAGTAGGGGAAACAAGCCAGTGAGCCGCAACTGGAAAAATACTGTGGCCAGCTTGAGTTGAGCCAATAGGTTGGAAACTGGGCCGTAAAACTCTGTGTAACTAACTAACCTTACAAATGAAACTATGAGGATTTAGTACAAGGATAATGAATAGCATACAAAGAGAAATGTAAATTTCCACTGTCTGAAAAAAAATTCATGAGTAATTGCACCCAACAATATATGATCAGTAGTGTGTGACAACTTGTATCATAAGTTCATAATCACAAAAAGCTGTTTGCCAAATGTACCATCTTCTCCTGTCTGAAAGGTGGATTTCCCAGGTACTCTGATCTAATACATGTAGAAGCAAGAAATTGTACAGGAAAACTTGTTTGAAAAATCTGCAAATTTAAGCTTTTGAATTTTCAAGTTTGCAACAAGAGATGCTAACCTGGGTCTGCTCTAAGTCATCAAAAAACCATCTTTATACATACAAATCCTTTTCATTTTTTATTCTTTATTTTTCTTATTTGCAAATCTTATTTTTAATCACTACATCATTTCCACATGTAAACATTGGACAACATCTGTTTCTCATTGCGTTAAAACATCTTTCAAATCAACCACATATAGCAGTAAGTCATGCTAATACAATGCACCTTGAATATGAAATCACTATTGTGAGGGCAAAATAATCTCTGGTCTTTTGTGATATTACTTAAAGCCTTTGACTTTACAAATAAAGCTGAACTGCAAATCAATAGAACATCTGTACAATGTGTACTCAGACCGCAGCTGATACTAAGAGCCAGGAAATATGTGTTTATTATCCAAGCACACAACAGAGACACACTGTCATATCAGGGACATGAAATCTATTGTAAGGCAAGGTATAAAATATGAATGTTGTTTTGATGTAGCAAATGTGTAATCTGACTTTAAAAAAAAATATAGTTCCTGCATTTGTTAATAATAGATCTATCAGATCACTTGATAAAATAGCTCAGGGAAATTAAACATGAATGATTAATCATCCATCATTTACAGAGCTCTCTAACTTGCATAATGACTCATTAAAGGGCCAAACCTCTCATCCCAAACTATAATTTTGATATGGGGGTACCAAAATTCTCCACTGGCTCAGCTCTTTGACTGACAGCTAACTCAAACAATGCAGAGTACCAAAGCTTATATTACACAGCATGAACACTGGAGTGTTTTGATTATAGAAACTGCGTTTTTCTTTATTCACCTTGAAGCAATAAACTGAGATTGTATCTGGATGAGCATGAATTTCAGACAATTGTGTGAGGGGCTCAAGTAAGAAAGTTAGGAGAATTGGTACTGTTTAGGGTATTAGAGAATTGGGCCTTTAAAACAAGAAACATATTGATGAAGTTCTTTTGCTATGCAGCACTGGCCAATGAAAATGGCTTGACAAAAGCCATTATGTACAAGGGGAAAGACAATCTATTCTAAGGTCACTGGCAGTATCTTTAACCAATCCCAATTCCCACTTGAGGCAAGAATAACAATCATGTACAAAGGGCACCCACAGATATTTGTCATTCAAGGCATCAGTTATGTCAAGTTGTGCAGTACTTGTAGACAAAGACTCCAAATACCTATTGAAAATTGAAACACACTCAATAGGGAGAAAACTATGTACATTATATACATTCTCCACTTTTGTTATCAGTTTCCACTCCCTTAAGTACCACTTCTTGAGTTGTGCCCTTTTCATACTAACACTCTACTAAAATTCACGAAATTAAGATCCATTTATACCTTGGTTCATGTATTATGATTTACAGGGACAGATGAGAAATGACACCTTGTACTTTGTCTTAAAACTCAAAAAGATATTGAATTCAACATTACCAGATCCCTTCCTCTACAGCCTAAGTACTCTTTCCTGTTTTACACATTGAATACTATAAAGACCTTACTGACAAATATTTTTCTAAATGCCAACAGTCATGGGACTGCAGAATGAAATGTCACACCAAACGTATTTTACTCATTGACATTGAATTTCACCACAATTGGTGATAACTGAAAAATTCTTTTCACCCTGCTAGACCATGTCATTTTTTGGTTTCATATTTCTTGTCCTAATTCCCAAATCTTTAGAGGATTACAAACTATGTTAACACCAACCAGTGTGTTGTGCTTTGCCCAAATTAAAGGAACTATTTTCTGCGGTAAAAGCACAAGCACCAATTTTTGTCACCACGATAAAATTCATTATAGGTTCCAGCAGTTGCTTGCTGGCAGCCAAAGTCAAGAAAATTAACTTGAGAAACAAGTCTGTCAGAGTGTGGCATTTAAGTCTGCATCAATATGAAAAAAAAAAAAACATTTCTCATAGTGGTACATTGACATCGATAAATTACTGAAAGTATTACTTTAGGGTCACTATCACTAAAACTGGAATTTGAACCATTAAGTAGCTCACTCGCAAAACAGTTATTTGTACTGTATGTAGGATGTGCGGCTTTTCTAAGTTTGACCATTTGTCATTGGTATGTAAAGAAAACTTAACAGGTTTGTAAAAAATTCCTGAATTTCATAAACCAAAAAGTCACTTTCTAAAACCTGTAACAACTGCTCAGTGTACATTTTCACTAAAATAATTTAAATTCCTTCCTCAAAATCGGAACTGACATATTGCATAAGTCTTCAACAGCTTCATTCCAATATTTGCAATTTCATCCATATGAGGTTATGGACCAGGACTGGAAAAATGTTACTTCCCAGGGAGGGGGGAAAATTTCACAAAATCCTTTTTGTATTTTCATGTACAAAATAAGGAAAATCTCCTTTAAATTGTCAAATTATCTCCAAATGCAAAAATTTCCTTAGAGACCTCTTACTGGCATTTTCCCAACGTTTTCCCCCGGTGGTTAAGACAGTCCATAAACTACAAGCAGCATTGTATTTTGTCACCTAGTGTGTTTAGTTCAACCAACAAATTTTCCAAATACTTTCTTTGCATACCAATGACAAACAGTCAAACTTAGACAATCCCCATATACTACAAATACCTGTTTTATGAGTGAGTACTCAGCAGTTCAATTTGGTTTTCAAAAATTACTGAACAGACACTTTTTCAAATGAGGCCACAGTAGGCCATGCACAAAACGGTTACAAGTCAGTACACCAAAATTTTCGACAATTTAACTAAGTTTTTCCACTTACCAAATACGAAACTTGACTCATTCATTATGCTAACTATAAGCATGGCCATGTGGTAGTGACACTTTAACACTTCCCACTCTCATACTGATATCAAATGAGCACCTTTAAGTACACACACACACACAATCCTCTCACCAATCAGAACAAAACCTTGACATTTCTTCATTTCTTAGTGTCAACTGTTGAATTTTCAACACATATTAAAAAAGTGGCACCTGTGGAATTGACAAAACCTGGTCAAAAGACTGATGGGTAAAGGTCAATGATGTGCAAAGTAAATTATTTACAGGCAATTAACTACAGTACACCTTGAGGCTATCATGATGGTCTCCTACTGAATAAAGCAAATACTACTATACATACACAATACATGAAGTATATCTAACAATGTGAAGAGTAGTGGAAATTTGTGTGTTTGCGTGTTTGGTTAATATTTTTTACTACTAACATCTCATCTGAATGGAAGGTCGGTGGTCATATGTCATGAGTTATTCATCACTAGCCTACAGTCCTGAGTATACTTGTGTAGCTTAAAGGTAAAGAGCAGTCCCCCAAAACATAATTTGAAGAAAAAGTTAAATAACACAAACACAATTTTTGTCTTATTTATCTTCAAAGTATCTTTCATTATATTTTATGACTTTACAATTGCATATTCAAGGTAAACCAAACAGTCATTTCTCAGTAAATTTCACATTTGATGAGAAAAATGTGGTCACATGACTCCCAACAGCCAATCATGAAACTGGACAGTCTACTACACTTCTTCAATTTGGGATGACTGCTCATTCCCTTTAACTCATGAGTGATGTCAGGCATCACTACCGTACATACAGTACATGTAAATTTTGACTAAAATTCATTTAGGAAATAACTGGGTATGTGTTACATCAAACAGCAAAGAATGTTTTTTTTCCATTCATGCCGGCCTTGAGTTCTACGTATTTCAGGTGTGCTACAAATTGCACTCCTTAGGTGGTAAGTGTGTAATTGTATTGAATTTTAATGCATTTTTATGAGCTCTGCTCTTCATGTAGGTGTGCCAAAAAAAAAAAAAAAACCTCAGAGTGATTTGAGGAGAGTGATGGTGAGCAATCGCACTCACATGCCTCAAGGCATGTTCATGCATCCCCTTTTTGAAAAGATCATAAATACTGCTTATTTGCATACAATTTACACATCCCATTCATCTTAATACAAATGTTAAGCTAGTATTTAACCATATAAACCTCTTATAACTGTTGTGTCTCAACTTCTTCTGGCCAAAGGTCTGCCCAGGAGTGATGGCACCTTTTTCCTGTGGAATGCAGAAGACCCTTTTCCAATGAGTTACAAAACTGCAACATGACACAAATGTGGTGTACCAAAACTTCATGGGTGGAAAAAGTTGGGGAACTGAGAAGGTCTTTCCCAGGAAATTTGGACATCTGGAAGGAAATTTCCCTCTTCTATACATGGAAATACAGAGAGAATTATAGGAAATTTTACTTCCTGAGAAATAATGCTACTCCTTTCCTGGGAAAAAACATTTTTCCCTCCCTGCCAAGAGTTTATCCCACAATCCTTTGTAATTCTTATTTGGAAATTGGTCTATTAACCTCTTCCCACCATTGCTACCGATTTTCATAACCCACCCACTTGTTTCCACTGGCTTGCATTGGGTAGCATCACTGCACAACCAAGGAATACATGCACCTTATTACAGCATGAGTGGAAAAATTTGAGAAGCTGGGAGACGGCCTCCTTCCCAGGAAATTCAGGCATCTGGGGGAAATTCTGGCAACTGGAAAATTTTTTCCCTTTCCTATACATGAAAATATGGGGAAAATTGATGGGGATAAATTATATTAAGTACTCCTTTCCTGCAAAATAAACATTTTACCAGCTTGATCATTGAAGGATTTTAGATTTTCTCTGCTGTTCTCTGCTATGTTCAAAAATCAATAAAAAAACTGCCATTTCTAGCTGTGTGTCTGCAATCTGCATTCTGGTCAGCAATGGTAGACCACTGGTTACCAACATCCTCTAATGAATCATCCCTCCCTCAAAAATAACCTGTTTATCTCTGCCATGGCTGAAAGGTATGATAAATATTCTAGGAAAACAGCTGAGACCATGAAATGATATGATATATGATATCATAAACTCAGATAAATGATACTGAAATTCTAGTTCCTTGACATTTGTTCATCAAAATAGATGTCCAATGAGGCAACCAGCAACACTTGATAAAGGTTTACATTGCAGACAATTGCAGGAACTGGCACTTTGGTGATTATATTTTTCCAGTATTAGTACTGTACATAAAAGTATGTAAGGCACATATCGTGGAGAGCCACAAGCAATGCAATGTTGAGCTTAACATAGTTTTCTGTTAAACTGACATACAGAACCTTTGATTAAAGGGCACATGCGGTCACCACAATTTGAACAAGGATACTAGTCTATACTTGTTTGTGAATGGCTCTTGACAATCATGTGACAATGTGTTTTTCACTGAATTGTGAAATTTACAAGTAGTAATATCTTCGTTAAACTTGAATGTTGAATGCTTAGGCCCTAAAATATCCTAAAAGCTTCTTGGAAGAAAAATGACCGAAAAATAGCAAAATTTAGTAGTTGCTTCAAAATAATTTTGGGGTGGCTGCTCTTGACCTTAAGTTGTTAATTATGGCTAGTCTCTTGCTTAAATTAACACAAAGCAAGTTGCTATGGTCAATCACAAATTAAAGTTAGAGGTGTTCAACTTCAAGTGCAATTGCACACCAGCATTCTCCTAAAATCACTGTGAGGAATGAAGTTTTTGGTCATACAGTGCAGAGTGAAAATTCAGATAAATGAAGTTTACTCAAAAAGGACACCTATAACACTTCTTAATTTTCTGAGGAGTGTGATTTGTAGCACACATGGAAAATCAAGGCCTGGTCACTTGTGAAAGAAAGTATTCAAAGAAAAGGAAAAATAGGTCTTCCTTTTTGTATTCTTTTTGCAGAATTAATTAAGAGAATTAATAAGACAGTCAGATCACATTTATAATGGTATCAACAGTGGGACTATACAATCTTTACATTATTTAATCAAAGTTATTATTCAAAGTCCAAGGTGACAAGATAACAAATATTTTAAAAGAGAAAACTGTCACAATGATAATTGAAAAAAGCAAGACATTTCCTCACTTTCTCTATCTTTCAAGTAATGAGATGACCCAGAGAGAGAGCAAACTGATTAGATGAAAACTGTTTCATCTTTATAAATAATTTCTATTCAGCCTTTGGGAGAAATCATTCCTGCAGAACAGGTCTTTCATTTATTTTTCAATGAAAGACTTTTGTGACTGTCAGTCATAATATGTACTGTACATGTGGCTATTTGACTGCTAATAATTATTTCCAGCATGTGTACAGTAGGACATGCCCAGGGCTCGATTTTTGTGGTTGTCCGATTGTCCGGGACAACTAAAATTCCATACGGACAACCAAAAGTTGGAAGTTGGTTGTCCGATGGACAACCATTTTTTCCTCACAATGAATTATATTCAAGCTTACTTTTATCTGATTGAAGAAGTAGCAAGCCTATATATGCTGACTGATCAACTCTACAACATTTTCCACCATACAGTTTCAGACTTAATGTGTTTTTGTCTCGCAAAGATCAAATCTTTTTATTCTTCAAGACCAATTATACGTAAACACAATTACTGTTTTGTACTGTAATTGTGTGCAAAATGTTTCGGACAACCAAATTTTCTTGAGGACAACTAAAAATACTGAACTGGTTGCCCGAAGGACCACCATAAATTTTTCTGAAAATCGAGGCCTGCATGATGCCCCCCAGCCTACAGTACCAACTGCATCTAACTATAGGCCTACTCACTCAATTGCACACATGTCAGTAAGTAATACATAACACTTGAGCTGCTGTGCTTTACCCACGTCTCTAGATATTCTAAGAAACATTTTTGGAACGCGGGAAGAAGTTTTGCACTACAAGAATGCAACTCTTGTTTTTTGCACTCATCTTTCATCCCAGAGTCGCAATAACAACATTTCCATTACAAAAAAATATTTACAAAGTTATAAATTCTCTAAAAGTGAACAAAGTAAGATACTAGAATGTGGCATGCTGCTTCTCAAACACCCCTTGAAAACTATACTCAGATCGAATCAAAGGTCAATTACTAATGTATAGAGAAAGTAAATTTAAATGATAGAACTGTAGGTGTAGGTAATATGATATTCTCACGCTGTTTGAGTCTGTACATGTGCACAATTAATGCATGTTAGTGATACATACAGTACTTGGGAATGAGAATATTTTCATGTAAATTAGAATCAAGACAATATGAAGTGAGACTAACATGTGCAGCATTTACAGAAAGGCTTAGAACCACATGCAACTTGTGTGGACTACGAACAGAAATTTGTAGAGAGAGTTTAGGTAATGCATACTGTATTTACACTGTATACTGTATACACTGATTATGTACAACATATGATACTTATTTTGAAATTTTCAGGTTTGAGATGTGATTTTACAGCCTTTTTGCAAGAACTCAAGATCTGTCATTATAGACATCTTAATCTCAGATTATCTCCGATGTTCTATGAGGATTTTCCTCACAAATTTAACGGCCTCAGTTTCCTCTTTTTTGCTGCACACTTTACTTAATATGACCTACATAGTATGGCATAGAAGAAGATGAGTAAAAGAGGTGACTACCCTTCAATTAAAATTTGACTGGTCAAATGTCAGTTCCAAATTCCACTTCCACTAGGTGCCACTTAGGGCCCATGGCCAACTAGTCTATCAGGTCCTTCCTTCTTTATATTCCAAGTAGCTCCTTGTGGTGTCTTATATTTTGATTATCTTTTGAAGCAAATTATAAATAGCCTTGTCCATTGCCAAAATTTAGTTTAATCATGGAGCTGTTATTTGGCTGGAGACAGAATGCTTTGGAATGAGGTTTATGTCATCAAGGCAACACAGTAATCTGTCTTTCGTATCATTCTAGGCATTTCTACTATGCTTGAATGGGATAAGTAAGAAGACACTTAAGGCATTTGTCGTCTGCTACAGTTAAAGTAAGACCAACAGGTTTTCCGCACTGCCACTGCATTGCCAGTCATCAGAAAAATAACAGTTAAATTCGGCCTTTCCAAGCTTGGTGATGCGTATAAAAAAATTTCAAACAGGTTTTAAGTCGAAATCTGAACAAGAACTTACATGGGGCTATTCCTGGAAACTTGAAGAAACTTCTAATCTTGTTGTAAACACATTAGACTTTTGCCCCCATGGCTTATTTGCATGTCATGGGTTGTTGAGTAAGGGGCCAATTGAATTCATTTATTTCAGTGAAAGTCCTTTCGACTTTTGTTGCATCTGCTCTTTAAACTGTTGTTTCAGGCCTACTTATCAAAGTACTGTTTTGAATGAGCCATTTGTCGAAGGATTAGTTAACCTGAATGGGATGGTGTTCCAGGAATGATATTACTGTTAAGCAGGGTTGCAAGTAAAGAGAGTAAATACCCTTGAGTCAGTTACACAGCTTATCTTCACTTGATTTAGTGGGTCTTAAACTATTAGCATAAATTATGACTTCCCTTCTTGTCTCCATCCATGTGACTGCTCCCTTCCCTGGTTTAATCGTTACAATACAAAATGCACACATGGAGAGTAAAGCTGGAGAATACCACAACTACAATGATTTTCACTGCTTGATCCGAATTCCTAGCCATAGTCATCAAGATCTCCATTCTACTGCTTATCCAGTCTGGATTTAAGTAACTGAGACTCCACTCAAAACGAATTCCTACTAGTCAGACGGCCATTTCTACATGGACTAGGAATCCAGCTAAAAAGAATTCCAAACTAATTCAGCAATGGTGATGTCAGCTAATAAGATAGCTGCTGTTTAGGTGAATCTAAATGTCCAGAACTTGTTCATACACATACCCTCTTCTCATATAAACTGGAATATGTTATGATTAAAAGTGGTTGAACGAACTCATTTAGCCCACCTTAGGATATATTCAAGTACAAAATCTAAAGCCACGCTACATTAAGGTAACATGAATGAGAATTTCATACCAAATACCCTTTTTGGCAAGAACAATTCCTCCCACAGAAGGATTTTAACAGGAATACTGACATTTAAGACACTCAAATTTTTCTGTCAGACTACAAACACTTCAGAATTCTGCAGAAGGTTGTACTGACGACCACAGTTTACACTAAGGTGCAACATGGAAGGATTCCTACTTTCAATTCACAAGTCCCACCAAAGAAAAATATTTGTCTCCAAGAGATTTTTCCACTGTTTCCTATATAACATCTGAAATCTGTCTGAAAATGTTGGGAAATTCCTACACATATATTAAGACCTAGGCCTAGGGCCTAGTGTAAACACTGCTGTGGACAACAAAAACAGTTGAGTATCGTGTTACAATGAGTCGGTCAATTAAAAACTGTTATACCTACATCATGTGCATGCTATATATTTATTTTGTTTACAGTGACAGACTTAAGATACCGTCACTACACAATGAATGTAATTCCCATGAATTTAACAACGAAGATGAAGTCAATCAACTTGTCAGTGTCTGGAAAGGCTGGGGGGGGGGGGGGAGAGACATTTTTGTAAAGCTAGGCTATATGGGCCTAGACCAGGGTTGTCCAACCTGTCGCAGCGGTGGGCCACATGTAATGTTTATGATGGACAAGGGGCCGCATTCTATACTCGTTTTTTCTTCAAATTTTCCTGACGCCCAAGGCAACAAAATGCAATCATTGCGCGTAGGGAACACTGATTCATTTTCGTTTTTGATTGAACTAATAAACAAATTTTAGCAAAAATTGATGGTGTTGGGCAGAATATTCGAACAAAGTTTTTTTTTCATATTCCTCCTGAAACATTCTCAACCTGCCCCTGTGGACAACACTCCAATGTAGCTACATGTACAGTAGCAGACATTTGAATAAGTTATTTCATTCAAAAGTAAGCACGCCATAGCGGACGGCGAAGCCTAAAGTTGTCATCAATTAATATGCTTATTGAATAATTTTGCAATATAGATTATTTCTGACGGGCCAGACGCAACCTTTTCGCGGGCCAAACCATGGCCCGCAGGCCGTAGGTTGGACAACCCTGGCCTAGACCATAGCTGCCAACAGATTACTGGGATGTCCCAGATCTTGCCGGTTTGTATACATTGGATTATTCCATTTATATATAAGGTGTCTATTGTGTGCGCACTAAGTGTGCACACAATAGAAGTCTGCATTACTGTGGTGCGGTAACGTTGTACCATCAAAGTCAATATGCTATCAATAAGAAGAAGCTTAATGATTACACGGCTTATTTCGGCATATTTCATGTAATAAAGACTGGTATATTTCTGTTTCCAATAGATGATATGCAAGAAACCTTCAAGGTGTTCATCAGATCATCGAGCAATTGTAAAGGATGATAACTGTGTCAGATATACGTAGTCTTTTACAGACAGCCGTTTTATTTCTCAACCATGTAGGTGATAGGCTGTTGCTGGTGGTTTTGTGTTCACTGGTCATGCATTGGTGTTGGTGTGCTATTGACTCATTTTTTTTTTCGGATCTTCGGGGATTGTGGAAGCTATAAAAGCAGAAAAAAGTTGACCAATAATGTCCCCAAATAACTTAATAATAGAGATTTGATAACAAACCAATTAAAGATTTTAATAACCAACAAACGGTCTATGTTATGAACACCGCACAAGTTATAAATTGCGATGAAGTTAAAATTCCCGACATTGTTTTATGTTCTATTTAATTTTTAAGGATTTTAATAAACCAACCAATGGTCTATGTTATGAACACCGCACAAGTTATAAATTGCAATGAAGTTAAAATTCCCGACATTGGTTATATTCTATTTAATTTGTAAAGATTTTAATAACCAACCAATGGTCTATGTTATGGCTTCTAGGCTTCTATTGTGTGCACACTTCTCTTCTTCTTCTTCTTCTTCTTCAAGACTGTGAGACATCCAAAAGGACATTTATACACAGCGTACGTGCTGTGTGATCAGTCAGGCGCTCAACGAGTTCGTAATGAAATCCACTGGCTTTGGGTGACTTATGGCCCCCCGCAATAAGACTCTCTGGGAGGTTATTCCAATCCCAAATAGTATTAGGGACAAAACTGTACTTAAAACAATTAGTCCTAGCAGAGGGGGGGCGAAAGTGCAAAGCATGCATGTTACGAGAACAACGCGTAGGTTTACAAAGATCAGACAGAGGGATGTTAGCTTGACCATAAATACCTTTGGCAAAAATTATAAGTCTGCAAAGTCTCCGGCGGTCAGACAAAGTCTCTAGACCTAAATCTTTGAGGAGTGCGGTCATAGAGCCAACTGCTCGGGAGTACTCGCTGGCTATAAACCTGGCAAATCTTTTTTGTACTCCCTCCAATCTATCTTGGAGTGAAATCTGATGTGGATCCCAGATGGAACAAGCATACTCCAACAAGAGCCTTAGTAAACCTTTATAGGCCGCCAATTTGACATCTTTGGAACAAAATGAGAGGTTCCTGTGTAATAGGCCTAAGATCTTATTTCCCTCATTACAAACAAGTTGGATATATTTGCCCCAGCTGAGATTCTTAGTGATAGTCACCCCCAGATACTTAATTGAATCAACCCTCGTCAGATTAGCCCCATTAAGAGTATAATTATAGATTATTGGGTTATGCTTCCTAGTAACAGACATAACATTACACTTAGCCGGGTGGAATCTCATACCCCAAGTTTTGGCCCACTGGCCCAAGTTTATGATGTCCTTCTGTAACTCACTGCAGTCACTGGGATTATTGATGACCCTATAGCAAACACAGTCATCAGCAAACAACCTAACTTTGGAAGAAGCAGCACTAACAATATCATTAATATAAGACAAGAAAAGTATTGGTCCAAGGACAGACCCTTGAGGAACACTTAATGCGCACACAATAGACACCTCATATATAATGGAATAATCCAATGTATATGAACTGGCAAGATCCGGGACAAGATCCGATTACTGTAAAAGGGTGAACTGGCTAACACTTGTAGCAAACTGGTTAACCTTTCTTGGGGCAAACTGGTTTCAGGGACAAACTGGTTTGGGACAAACTGGCAAAATGACCATTAACTGGCCGGGGCCTAGCCTAGCTAAGGCCTAGTAACATTTCTCAAGGTTGCAGAGTTGATCTATAATTCAAGAGCAACATGATGTTGTCATTCACAGGCACAGAGGTATGCACTAGGATTTGCAAATCATTCCCCATGGTGACTGACAGTGTAGGCTATAGGCTAGTAGTAGTAGGAATACTTTCCGCCCCTCAAAAACGGTGTTTTCCGCCCCTTTTATTTTATTTATTTTAGCAGAAAACATCTTTATGGGAGGCAGAACGTAATGGAATGGAATGTGATATCAGTGGAACTTTCATCAAATGATTGAAATGAAGATTCAATCAACTTTTTCTTAAAGTTTCAAACTTCATCGATGTCTTTTACTATTCAATGCGACAACCGTTAATGCCATGTTGACGTCTTTCCAAGCAACATTCTCACTGTAGACTTTAGAAGTTATACGTATACGTACAGGTATATGGTATTCAGTGCTGTGAACAACTGTTCACACATTCAGCATTAGTCTACCTATAGACAAGAGGACTACTTATACGTAAAAAAAAACAGGTCCGTGACTAGACTTGACGTTTATAAAAAAGGTGGTAAAATTCATTCTTTGCGATGATTTTTGATGAGGATACTGAAAAAGTTTTAGGCCTAGGGCCTACTCATAAATTTCATTGTTACCTTGTACTTGGATTTGAAATTTGAAGCTAACAGTTATTTTTATCACATGTTAGTTCAAACATTACTTTCCGCCCCAAGATTTTTAGGGGCGGAAATTAACGGGTTGAGGGCGGAAACTAACGGACCCCTAGTAGTAGGCTAGTACTAGGCCTAGCTAGGGCCTGACCTAACCTAGGCTTAGGCCTACTTTGCGCCATAAAATTGTGCCCACCAATCACAATCTCTGTTACTGTGTTCGCCTGCATTACTTAGGCTTAGGCATACATTTTAATGGGACGATTGCATGAATATTAAAATTCCGAATCATGATTTAAGTAGCCTAACGTTGGTTGAATAGAGAACCGATTTGTTAGGCTGTTGAGGGGCGCATGGTTTCAAACACAAATTTTAGCACTAGGCTCACCCGTGCGCTGACTTCTTATGTCCAAACTTATCATCCAATTTCTGTTTATGTTTCGCCGGTCTCCGTTTCTTTCTAGCCTGGATGGCCAACACTGTGAAAAAATAGGAGGGAGGTTAATCAGGTAAGAAATCAAAAAGTCCGTTTTTTCAAAACTAAAAAGGTTCTCGCACTGTGAAATTACCTTTCTTTGCTTGGGAGCTCATGATTCTTATATACGTTAGTGTACGGAGAATTATACGCGGCGCACAGCATAAAATGCATGTGTGATGTCGATCCCTAAGTTACCAATGCATGTAGCTGCTTTTCATACCGTATAGACTTGCACAGCCGCAACGCGGCTAGGCCTAGCTTAGTTGACAAGACCATGCATACTATACTGTCACAGTTATATGGATTGTACAAGTGACCCCGTGCCGACCTCAAATATTGCGAAAAGAACATTCCTAGCTCCGCGGGTATCACCAAGTCAAAGATTACGCATGATGACTATTTACTGCTACATTTAATCAAAATTGAACACCGTTCACTTGTCAGCAGTTGGGCATGGGGTTTTCTGTGATTTCTACTTTCCTTCCTTGGCTTTTTGCACAATTCTGAAAGTCACGACCCAATAATACACACATAGGGTTATCTCAGGGTTACAACCACTCAATTTCTGAAAACGACTGAGGACGGGAACCTCGACTTGGGAGGAGGGAGTATGCCTTCACTTAGAACCCCCCTTTCTTTTTTTAGTTTTTTTAATTGTTGTTTTCAAGGGTTTCTAGATGTGAAAGCAATATCGAGACCAGTCTACCCTGTAAAAATAAATCAAATCCGGACATGTTGGACAATTGAATATTCCCGGACACACTGAGAGGCCTACGCAGGGGGGACCGTTGGGCCAGTCCCCCGATTGTTCAGTTTCCAAAGACAAAAAAAATAAAAAATTAAGAAGAAATACTAAAAAGTAGCGAATATCTTCTTTATGAGAGTTTTGTCAATACAATTTTACTTCAAAAGGTAGTATAGGTCTATACATGGCACCAGATTGTATGCAGGAGTAAGCTGAAATCGACACTCAATTTCTCAAAAAACACAAAGGGGAGGGTTGTCAGAACCCCATATACAATACAGGGCCTCCGGGATGTCTCCTCATTCCCCGCCCTTAATACTAATACCTTTTTGTAGGTTTCTAAAATACATAAATTTTGTAACACCACAAACTTTTTGTAGCAACAAACTTTAATCAGTGGCACAAAATTTGGTGTAAGGAGAGTACTTAATTTTTCAAAAATTCTGAAAGAGTAAATGTCTCTCCCCCTTTGACTCCGCGACCGGACTGGCCACTGTAATGATGCCTTTTCATTTTGATTACTTAAAAAACTCAAATTCAAAAACAAATTTTACCGCTGCAACGGGTAGCAAACGTGGCACCAGATTGCATCATGAAAGACACCCAAATTAAAAAAAAAAACGGAAGTTACCCAATGAACCCACGCAATTCAACTTTCAAGACTATTCCTGTCAAAGTAAAAAATGTTGCATCATTTTGGATCTAGGCTCCAAAAAGAGACTCAAAATTTTCAAAGGGGGGGGGGGACTCCCTTTCCTTAGAGCCGGGGGGGGGGACTCCCTTTCCTTAGAGCCCTCCCCAGATCAGCGGTCCAGGCTCAACATTTACTATGACCCCCTCCTTGAGAGAAAACCTGCCGTACGTGACTGTCCTGACGCAACCACGACCCTTTATGGGGTAGCATAGCCGCTGCTTGAGCCCGAAGCAGGCCAAGTCGTCCCCAAACCAACTCTTCCCCAACCAACTCGTCCCCAAGCCAAGTCGTCCCCAAACCAACTCGTCCCCAAGCCAAGTCGTCCTCAAGCCAAGTCGTCCCAAGCCAACTCATCCCCAAACCAACTCGTCCCCAAACCAACTCGTCCCCAAGCATAGGCGTCCGCAAGGGGGGGGGAAGGGGGAGCACTTGCCCCCCCCCCCCTGGAAAATCAAACTTGTGAAAAAAATAATTAAAAATTAAAATAAAAAAATTAAAAATAAATCATCAAAATACCTTCACTCACAGCGTCAGTTTTTACTCATGAAATATGCGGACATTTGAGAAGATGGTGCAGTATACTGAATAGTGAAATCGTAATTTGGGGACCATCATTCGTGATATCTATTGGAAATTTGTAATTGTAAAAACTATGTACTAGCCTAGTTGTCAGGTATTTAGTGTGCATATGGCATTCGACTATTGATGAATGCGTTGGTCTTGGTTTGGTCCCGTGCTGATCTCAAGTGGTGACGCGCGGGTGTAACTTGGATATACAAGGTGAATACGGGGGTGGGGGAGGGGGTGTATGCATGGTTCATAATTAGGTTACGGACATAGGCCTATATAGGCTGTTTGACAGTTGTAAGTTTTATCGTGCATAGGCGTGCGAGGCTGTTACCGAGAGGCAGATTTCCCTTCAACAATTTTTTGCATTGAAAATTCTAAAAGTCTAAAAATTACAGACATGAAATTCCTGTTTCAGGGCTGGGTACATGCAGCTTATAACACTCGCCAAGTATTGTTTCCGGCCATCTGGAGGGTTTGTAAGGTCCAAAATTTTCTTGTACGCTCCGCGCCAACCGATGTTGGCGCTCCGCTTAGATAGTGTACACAATTCAATCATCCATGATTTTCCCTTCAACAATTTTTTACATTGAAAATTCTAAAAATCTAAAAATTACAGACATGAAATTCCTGTTTCCAGGCTGGGTACATACAGCTTAGAACACTCGCCAAGTGTCGTTTCCGGCCATCTGGAGGGTTAGTAAGGCCCAAAATTTTCTTGTACGCTCCGCGCCAACCGATGATGGCACTCCGCTTAGATAGTGTACACAATTCAATCATCCATGATTTTCCCTTCAACAATTTTTTTCAGTGAAAATTCTAAATATCTAAAAATTACAGACATGAAATTCCTGTTTCAGGGCTGGGTACATGCAGCTTATAAAACACTCGCCAAGTGTCATTTCCGGCCATCTGTAGAGTTTGTAAGGCCCAAAATTTTCTTGTACGCTCCGCGCCAACCGATGGTGGCGCTCTGCTTAGATAGTGTACACAATTCAATCATCCATGAATGATCTTGCCCCCCCCCCCCTTATAAAAATTTCTGCCGACGCCCATGTCCCCAAGCCAAGTCGTCCCCAATATGAAAAATGGTGTGATTTTTATGGCGTGAGAAAGGGGAATGTATTACCAACCAAACATATATTATCAAAACTGAAATATTTATGCGACAAAACACGAAATTTATTTAGTAGCATCAAACATTAGGCCTACATTTGCAACACAAATTTGTAATAAAATACAATTGTATAAAGAGTATGTTCTTAACAAGATATATATAGTTGCAATTAAAATATATTCCCAACAACAATATGTGTTTTCTCTAAAATATATATTTAGAAAAAATTTTTTTCCAACACTTGATGTATATTCGTAAAGAAAAATTATGTTTACACCAAAATATATTTGCAAGAAGAAGAAAGAAGTTTGCAATATAACTGTATCTGCAAGAAACATTATTTTTGCCAAAAAATTTATTTGCAAGACTAATTATATTTGCCAAACAAAAAATATGTCCGGTCCCCATCAGTTGTGTTTAAAATATATGCTATCAAACTCCAAAAATATATATGTTGTTGATGGGTAGACAAATTGCGACAATAAAGTTTTCATGCTATATTTTAAACCACTTGTCATTCTCTATATATGCATAAATCACAGCTTCAAAAATTAAAAAATTTATGTGTCACGAAATCTCCCATTTAACTAGCAAAAGGGAAGACAAAATAATGAACAAACCAAAAACAAATACAAAGTCTGTTTTAGCTGGTCTCTTGAAATAATGTAATTTTATTTCCCACTAATTTTTCACTAATTTCTCATATTGGGGCCGACTTGGTTTGGGGACGAGTTGGTTTGGGGACGACTTGGCCCGAAAGCCTTGAGCCAAGTGGTTTCTCGGGGATTGAACCACAATGAACCACGTTCGGCACATGAAAACTTGAACTTAAAAGGGTACTTTTAAGTGTACCACAAGTCAAAAATTCCAAACATAAATATTAAACAGTATGAAAAAATGAATTCTAACAGTCCAACTTCCATCTTCATTGTGCATTCTTGAGCCGAGAGAGGCCTTTAAAATGTTGACATTTATTCTCTTAAAACAAGTTCATTGCGCAATAGTTTGTGACTTTCTTGTTTTACAACTTACATTACCTGCTTTGTTTCCCTTTAAAATTAAAAAAAAAAAGTTTTTATGACCCTGGACACTTCCTGTTTGTTTGAATAGCATGTAGTTCAGAGAGGGCTTAAAAGTGTACCTCGAGTCAAAAAAAAATTAAAAATATGTATAAAACAGCACGAAAAATGCATTCAAAGAGTCCCACTTCCATCTTCATAGGACATTCTTGAGCCGAGATATCAAATGTTTATTTTTACTCACTTAAAACAAATAAGTTCATTGTGCAATAATTTGTGACTTTCTTGTTGTATAACTCATATAACCTGCTTTGTTTCCCTTTAAAATTGAAAATGTTTTATGACCTTGAACACTTTCTGTTTGCTTGCATAGCATGTTGCACAGAAAGGGCTTGATTTATTACATCACCCGCCCCAAAAGAGAGTACCATATCACACCTTGGTACAAGGTGCAGTAACTTTCAGAAAACGAAGAAGTACAAAGATTGTAATTTGAGTAGGCCTAGTACAACAGCGACATCTCAAATTATTGCGGAATGCATCATTTTAATTTGAGTGAATAAACCTTAACATTTCATAGGAATGTCCTATGAAGATGGGCGTTGGACAATTAGAATTCATTTTTCATGTTGTTCTATATATATTTTTAGATTTTATGACTTGAGTTACAATTTGATTAATTCCACCCCCCCCCCCCTCCTTACCAAAGACACATAAGAATAAGAGTGCTATCACATCTTGGTACAAGGTGCAGTAACTTTCAGAAAAACAATGAAATACAAAGATTGTAATTTGAGTAGTACAAAAATAACATCGTAAATTATTGCGCAATGTAGGCCTACCATTTAAATTTTAGTGAATAAACTTCAAAATTTTATATCTCGGCTCAAGAATGCCATATAAGATAGGTTGAATTGAACTGTGAGAGTTCATTTCTCATGCTGTCTAACTATTTTTTTATTCTTTTGACTTGAGGTTCACTTTAATTGTAAATTTAAATATACCTACGAAGCACAAATAGTGCACCATCTCGCATGCATCAGGCTGACGACCTGAGGGGACACGCAGCCCCTTTACAACCTATGTCCATCTATCTAAACACCCTCCCGCATACAATATATTATCCCCGGACGAATGAGGAGGGAAGCATTGGGATGTATACCGAACTAGCTGTTCTTGATAAAGAAGACGAGTATACAATGTGTGGCATGGCTAGCGAGTGGTCGGAAAGTTACCAAAGCATATTGGAAAGTTAAGCAATAAAGAAAGTAAAGATGGGGCGGTCAGGACCAAAAATGTGTATGAGTCGAGAATGCAGACACCCCCACCCCCCCCCCCCCAAAAAAAGAAGGGGATTCAGCAAGATTTGAATTTCGAGACCTGGAAAAATTCGTCATTTTTTAATTGCCCAGAAAACTCCAAAGCGTGTGCAAATTCCCCACCCCACCCCCGAAGTAGAAATGAATAAATAACATTCAAAATGAAAAAAGCATCCGTGGTCACGGTAAAAGTATCATGAAAAGATAACAATACACTGTTAAAAATTTCTGTAAATTTACAGACTTTTTTAACTTAAACTTTTTGTATTTTACTTTTAATAGAGATTTTCTGTATCTTTACAGACACTTTGTATTGCTACAATAAAAAAAAGTTGTTTAACATGTATTTTCTGTTTATTTGAAAAACCATTTCTGTCTGCTTTTTTAACCAAATTTTACTGCTTTGTAAAACTTTTTCTGTAAATTTACAGAAATTTTAACAGTATTTTGTATTTTTCTGATTTCACATAAATATACTGTCATTTAACAAACATTCATTTTGTTTTTAAGCTGAAAAAGAAACAAAAATAAGCCCAAACAAACAAATAAGAAATAGCCAGAAAATTTTCAATATATAACATGCATCGTTCTGCGAAGTTTCAGTTTAAAAAAAAGAAACATTTTTGGCAAATTTATGGCCCTATTTGAAAATTAACTTACATTTATTATAAAAGCATAGTTATTACGTTCTTAGTTATAAATATCATACAACTGGTGTTTTGTCACACATTTTTAAGTAAAAAGAAATTGTAAGGCCCTAATTTCAGAGCACTAACAATTGGTATACTGATGTCAACTCATCGCCACAGGCGCTCATGCACTTGATCGGAGCAAATTAAAAACGTTTCACAAATTTACTTGAAAGAGTCTGTAAATTTACCACTTTATGACGTAAATCTCATTTTGCATAAATGTTTCTGTTTATTTGAAAAACCATTTCTGTCTGCTTTTTTAACCAAATTTTACTGCTTTGTAAAACTTTTTCTGTAAATTTACAGAAATTTTAACAGTATTTTGTATTTTTCTGATTTCACATAAATATACTGTCATTTAACAAACATTCATTTTGTTTTTAAGCTGAAAAAGAAACAAAAATAAGCCCAAACAAACAAATAAGAAATAGCCAGAAAATTTTCAATATATAACATGCATCGTTCTGCGAAGTTTCAGTTTAAAAAAAAGAAACATTTTTGGCAAATTTATGGCCCTATTTGAAAATTAACTTACATTTATTATAAAAGCATAGTTATTACGTTCTTAGTTATAAATATCATACAACTGGTGTTTTGTCACACATTTTTAAGTAAAAAGAAATTGTAAGGCCCTAATTTCAGAGCACTAACAATTGGTATACTGATGTCAACTCATCGCCACAGGCGCTCATGCACTTGATCGGAGCAAATTAAAAACGTTTCACAAATTTACTTGAAAGAGTCTGTAAATTTACCACTTTATGACGTAAATCTCATTTTGCATAAATGGGTGGAGCTTATTTTGTAGGCATTTTCCTAACAAAAGGATTGCTGTTGCTTTGAATAATATCTTCTTTGGCGTTTTTTAATCAGGAAGTGATAAACTTATTGTTTACCTTGTCTGGAAATGTTTGCAACTAATGTATTTGCATTCTTTGTCATATTTATTTTAAAAACAATTATTATATTGTACAAAAAATGTGACTTTCCAATTACAAAGTTCCTAGAGATAGCAGTCTACTTGACAACAATATGACAACAAAGCATCCTCAATGTGTTTTGATTGAAAACAACTTCGTAACGACACATTACGTTGATAAGCAAATACCTGATCTACGTAATGGTGAAGTGTATGTTACGTAATAACATATGAAAGTTAAAATGCGATATTGTAATAAATATTAAAACGTCGGGAATAAAAAAAAGTAGGCTGTAAATTCACATTAAATTAAGGTAAACAAAACAGAACAATTCTGTAATTCGATTTTACAGTAGACTTTTGTAAACTAATTTACATGCAAAAACTGTAAAGCAAAAACAAACCCTTAATGTTTTTTCATGATTACAGTTTGGCTGTAAAAAAAACATATTTGGTTGGAAAAAAAATTGCCATAAAAATTATGTAAATTTACAGAGAAATTTTTTAACAGTGTACTTCGTGATACCAGTATGGGCTGCTCATAAAAATCGTTCTGCAAACCACTCTTCATGGCATTACGTAACACAAATCTTCAGAACAAAATTTGCGAAAAAAATAAAACATTATGGTCAAAGTAAAATTTTCATGAAAAGCTGAAATGACTACAAATATTTTCCCCTTGTGGGCTGGGGATTGTAGAATATGGTCACGGTGTTTTCCGCCTGTCACAAGAGGCGATTATAACTTGAACCTTATCATTAAGACTGTACCCTTCTACCTAGTTGACACTATAGGTGATTGACAAATTCGAGTCGGCAGCGCTAAATATCATCTCACAAACTCGAACGAAAGTTGAAAAATTTGAAGTTCTGTAACGTTTTTAATTGTTAAATTACATGGACAGAAGGAGAAGGTGTTGGGCAATATACTGTCATGTAGTATGGTGCACTCTCCATGACCTTTACCAGACGCCATCTTGTTGTTTACGAGCAACTCGCCCTTCCCTTTGTTCTAGATTCCCAGTGCCCTTCCTGTTTCCCGTCACGTGTTACCGGTGGACGTGACATATTACATCGCCCTAGTTCCACGTGCACACTGTAACCCATATTTTCAAGGTGTGGCCAATTTCCCCCTTTGCAGCATCCTCATTGGTCATTTATATCATAACATTCATTTGCATTGGTGCGTCATAACTTTTGACCAATCAGGGGACTGCATGTGTTCGGAGCTCGCACGAGGTTCCCAAGACCGAGCCTGCAAGCTGGACACTCGTGCCGTAGACACAGAGGGATAAGCATGTAGTCAACTTTGTTCTTAGCAATCATATTAGGCCGGCCAAGAAAGTCGCGAAACATTCGTGCGAAGTTATTGTGACATTAGAGCGACATTAGTGCGAATTTTCAGCGCATTTGTGGAAATCGACGCTAAACATTCGCCAAAAGTTCGTGAGACATTAGTGCAACAGTAGTGCGACTGACGTGCTAACATCGCGGACGACGTCTAAATCACCTGCCAGTCTCGCGTCAGTCGCGCGAATGTTGCACTAACGTCTCACAAACTTTGCGGCCAAAATACGAATGTTTTGCGAATATTTCAGTTGGACGCCACTTATAAAACCCACAGGTTAAAACAATTGAAAATTAGTCTGAATTTAACTTCTTGACTAGAGTGTTCTTAAACTCCTTATGGCTTTTGTTATAAAAACATCATGTTCTTGAAGGAATTCCACCATACTCTCCTTCTGGGCCTCAGTCCAGCTGTAGCTGGATGTGGTACAGACAGACTCATCATCACCCTGAGTACCATCGGCAACAGGAACACCATCATCTCTTCCTTCGTCCGAACCGGCAGGCACTAATTCATCCGCAGCAGTTACCCTCCTCTGTTTCTTCTTGGCAGGCATGATGGCTGACTAACCGTGGCACGCACAATGGACATGAACGATAGCTGTAATATTACCAGTTTAATATAGGTCTATCCAAACAGCGAGCGCTACTTGGCCGGTCGTATTGTGACCCTGTAACGTGTGTATTCAGCTGTGTACGTACGACATATGCACGTCATACGCGAGTATGTTTCACGTCCAAACATGACCTTCAAACAGTCGCGAAATATTAGCACTAACTTCATACTAACTTCGCGCTAATTTCGCAATAACTTCGCACTAATGTCGTGCGAAAAGAAGAGCAAATCCGACCCAGTTAGGATTCACAAAACGGGCGACGTTAGTGCGATGCTAGTGCGACATTAGTGATAACGCTGTGTGAACACTTTGCTAACATCTCGCGTTTGATCTTTCGCAAATTAGTCGCTGAAAATTTTGAACATGTTCAAAACTGCTTGCGAAGCTTTTGCGACCTCTGCGAATTGCGCGACAGATGTACGACAGTTTTGCTAACATTTTGCGAACCACGCGAATTTTAGTCGCAAACCGGTCGCAAACCGTACGCGTTCTTCGTGAGATACCACCTTTAAGGAGCTAAACTGGAGGTGCTAAAAGGAGCTGTAGTCAAGCTTTGGTGGTTAGACTTTTGATTAGGGCTTGGTCTTCAGGGCATCTTATGGGGCCTTGGCCCTCCTTTGCCCTTCAACCTGTTATGTTATGTTATGTTATGTTATGTTAAACGTCCCAAATGGACAAGTACGCCCTCCAAAGGGCAAACATGTGTGGTCCTGCTCTAGACTGGCTGAATAGAACAAAAGTCACATCCTGGGTGCAGTTTAACGTCATGCCCAGAAAAGAACAGACATTCTTTTTTCTAAAAGTCCCCACGAATCTCTGGCGAAGAGCCAAGGGGCGAAAACCAAACGATTACTCCCGGAGGAGTTCTGCTCCCTTAAGGAGCTTAACGTCCCAAATGGACATGTACGCCCTCCAAAGGGCAAACACTGAGTGGTCCTGCTCTAGACTGGCTGAATAGAACAGAAGCCACAACCTGGATGCAGTTTAACGTCATGCCCAGGACCTCCTTTGCTAACTTCCTCTCAAAATTGGCCTTAGTTTTTTTTTCTTTCTTAAAGTCCTTATTGGCATTTTTTCTAAAAGTCCCCACGACTCTCTGGCGAAGAGCCAAGGGGCGAAAACTAAACGATTACTCCCGGAGGAGTTCTGCTCCCTTAAGGAGCTTAAAGGCATGTTTTCATCATCCCAAACAGTTCCAATTCCCCCCAACCTACTTAATTCTAGCCCCTCCCACATTTATCTAAAACACATCTAAATCCAGACACAATCCTAGTTTATTGCTTCTTGGCTTGTTCAAGTGGCCATACAAGTCCATAATGTGTAATCAAGACACTCTCAGTGCCCATGCTGTGTAATTTAGCTATGATGCATTGTTTGAATGTGATGCCAATCAAAGAGCTGTACCAATTGAAAGTTTTGATGTATGTATACTGAAACTGTAGTTTAGGGTGACGAATGCCTGCCTTTAACGTCCCAAATGGACAAGTACGCTCTCCAAAGGGCAAACACTGAGTGGTCCTGCTCTAGACTGGCTGAAGAGAACAGAAGCCACAACCTGGATGCAGTTTAACGTCATGCCCAGGACGCAAAGGCCTTAGTATCTCTAATCTATGGTAGCAACTTCATAGAGTAGTAGGATTTCAATGGAGAATTCATGTTCGACTATTACATATTCAGGGACATTTGTTTGTTATTATGAAAGATGTTTCTTCATAATATTTCATGTTCTCCTTCTTTATGCTGTATTGTACAATTGAGAAGCATGATTTTCTAGAAGAAATCACCATCGGCAGCTTCAATTCATTTCGATTAAACCTGCATTAGGTGATAAACACAAATTTCATTTGAGAAATTCAGAATGCTCCATTCGGATGGAAGGTATTAACCTGGTGTTCCGATAAATTTCATAGCATTTATACATCGACTTTCTCGTTATTGTCTTAGAAAAATTGCCACAGTGTACGTGAACGTTCTGCAAAATATTTACTGTGAATGTAAATTATTAGAAATAGCAGTTATATTAAAAATCATTAATTGGCGGTACGTTTATCCAACGTTGGGTAAAGAAATTCACATAATCGTTTAACCAACGTACCAGCCAACATGCCCAGCTGGACCCCAACTGGGTTTCAGCTGGGCTACTTGCTGGGCCCCAGCTGGGGCCCATTCGTGTTTGTCAGGTGTTCCCACGTGGGGCCCAACTGGGCTAGCCTTTCCCAGCTGAGGTCCAGATGGGCACAGCTTCAATAACTGGAGCCTAGCTGGGATCTGAGATTATTTCAATGGCCAGATTACATGGGAAGACGGGATGTACAGGTTTATACATATGCTAAAAATTTTGCCTTAAAATGGTCACTGCGTGGTAGTTTTCTGATCATTGTGTGAAGGCTAATTTGTTCCTTTTTGGGATGAGCATGTCATTGCAAACAAAGGCTCAAGGTAACGACTTTTTAAATTCTATTCACATGCCCGGAAATGCCATTTCGGTCGTCTGAGTGGATGCAATTTTTCAAAATTTTCTGTACACTTCACGCGAAGTGGTGGTGGCGCTCCGCTTAGATAATCTTTCAGACAGTTCTATATATTTTGGGCAGAAACATCATTTTATTAGGTGAGTAAAGATATTGCTACAAGCAGTTGGTAAGAGCCCTGGCCAGTTTGACTATGGCGCTCAAGCTTGGGGTCCTTTCTATGAAAAAGGTTTTTTCTTTTAGAAATATTCCAGAGGAGAGCTTCCCGCCTCATGTCTAAGTTGAGGAATCTAGGCCTAGTTAGTACCTCATCTCACTAGACTTCAGCATCTCTGCAGCTTATACCACCCTGAAGTTGAGAAGGATTAGGGGTACGTGACATGCTTCAGGTTTCCAAATTTCTGTCGGAAACAAATCTTTAGTCTTGTAATGACATCAAGGTTTAAAGGGCCAAACCTCTTACCCCAAACTACAGTTTTGGTAGTAGGGGGTACCAACATTCTCAATTGGCCCAGCTCTTTGATTGACAGCTAATTTAAACAATGCAGACTACAAAAGTTTATATTACACAGCATGAACGGTTCTGAGAGTGTTTTGATTATAAAAATTGTTTTTTTTCTATACTCACGTTGAAGCAATGAACCACCGTAGAAATCTTCTAAAGCTTTGTGCAAGGCTGGATATTAGAAAATTCAGTTTCTCCCATAGTTTTCATTTGTCAGTGGGTGAAATAATTTTGTTTTCTGTTATCATCTTTTGTGGGTGCCATGTTATGTTATGTAGTTCCATGTTAATTCGTATGTTTTCGGATCAAAGCTTTCAAAATTATTAGGCATTTGGCTTACCATACTCTCGCACATGGATCACCTGCCCATATGTATATAAGCCGTTTTTAAATAGGTACTAAATGTGCGAGAATTGCTCTGCTTCAATTCAAATTCCAGTTCCATACGTGCCTCTATAATAATCGCATCTGACATTCTCAGTCTGAAGTTGCTGAGCATATGTGTTGCCATCTGAGGAACCTTTCACCCGGCATTTGTTCGTCGGCTGAGATGTTTTGTAATTTATCTTTTGTGGATTTTGCGTAACTTTGTGTTTAGCCTAGCCTAGGCCTACATGATTTCATGAAATTTTAAAAACTATTTAGGCCTAACGTTAGGCTTAACGTCAGGCATCGTTGGGGCCTAGCCTAACGTTAGGCCCAATTTAGTATGCTCACGTTAGGCCTAACGTAGTAACGTTAGACTCATTAAGTTAGAGATAACGTTAGCACTAACGTTATTGACATAGCCTACAGTAATGCTTGTAACCGGGGTCCGTTAGTTTCCACCCTCGATAGTTTCCGCCCGTTACTTTCCGCCCCTAAAAATCTTGGGGCGGAAAGTAATGTTTGAACTAACATGTGATAAAAATAACTGTTAACTTCAAATTTCAAATCCAAGTACAAGGCAACAATGAAATTTATGGCTAGGCTAGGCCTAAAACTTTTTCAGTAGGCCTATCGATCCTCATCAAAAATCACCGAAAAGAATGAATTTTACCACTTTTTTTCTAAACGTCAGTCTAGTCACGGACTTGTATTTTTTAACGAATAAGTAGTACGCTTGTCTATAGGTAGACTTATGCTGAATGTGTGAACAGTTATTCACAGCACTGAATACCATATACCTGTACGTAAGGTAGGTATAAGTATACCAAAGTCTACAGTGAGAATGTTGCTTGGAAAGACGTCAACATGGCAGTGTTGCATTGAATAGTAAAAGACATCGATGAAGTTTGAAACTTTAAGAAAAAGTTGATGGCATCTTCATTTGACGAAAGAACCACGGATATCACATTCCATTCCATTACTTTCTGCCTCCCAAAAAGATGTTTTTTGCTAAAAATAAAAGGGGCGGAAAACACCGTTTTTGAGGGGCAGAAAGTATAGAGGGCGGAAACTAACTGTAACCCAAACCTAGCCTAGGAGTAGGACACAGACGTTCGCAGTATTATAGGCTATAGGCCTACTATACACTACTAGGCTAAATACAGTGACAACGTCGGTCACATACCGGAGTAACTGCAGAATACCATGGTCAATTTTAAAGTACTGTACCATTCAAGAGTGGAGTCGCAGTCCTAGTGGCTGTCAGACAGATGAACAGTAGCTAAATGGAATAATGCTGCAAGGAAGCAGTTTTCCTAATTTGCATAATTGGCATGGTTATTTTGAGAACGATCCAACACACATCATCCGTTTACTTTTGAAAAATTATTCCAAGTGCACTGCGCCTCCATTCTGATGTGGAGTCGCAGTTGCAGTGGTTGTGTATCAAAAAACGTTTGATTTTTCTGTATATTTTTGAATAAATTATTTCAAGTCCACTGCGCCTCCATTCTGACGTGGAGTTGCAGTCGTAGTCCCAGTGGTTGTTTATCAAAAAATGTTTGATTTTTCTGTAAACTTTTGCATCAGTTTTTCCAAGTCCACTGCACCTCCATTCTGACGTGGAGTCGCAGTCGCAGTCGCAGTGGTTGTTTATCAAAAAATGTTTGATTTTTCTGTATACTTTTGCATAAGTTATTCCAAGTGCACTGTACCTCCATTCTGACGTGGAGTCGCAGTCGTAGTCCCAGTGGTTTTTTATCAAAAAATGTTTGTTTTGTTTATACCTTCGCAAAAATTATTTAAGTCCAGAAGCGTGTGTCTCCATTCTGGCCTGGAGTCGCAGTCGTGGTCCATGCTGACCGCGACTGCGACTCCAGGAGTCTCGGTGAGTTTAGATTTGGGGCAGGGTATTCTGCAGTTGTACCCACATACCTCCCAAGTGACGCTCATTTGGACACCCAAACCCTCTGACATGCCCAGCCCTCTGAAAAACCCGCAGTTCAAATCTCCGAAGTATTCTGAGTAAGAGAACCACACAAATTAGCAAATGATTCAGCTTACTGATAACTACAAATTCAGTAAATCTTATCTCAGTCACAGTACCACAGTACATTCAACTGCTTGCGCTGCTATATACAATACATAGGCCTAGGTACAGGTACGTACGGTATGCTTGCTGTTGCAACATCGTTATCGGCTAACCTTCGCAGCGGGTATGGAATATATTCCTGTCACTGCGTTAATATTGTAGGCCTAGGCTAATAACGTCGTTCAACGCTGCGTCCAATAGCAAAAATAAATACGCACTTCGCGGGTCATAGGCAGGGCTTGTCTCAGAGTTTCCCGAGCGTTCTTAACTGTCTTGATGGTTCTTGACGTTCTTGGCTAGGCCTGTAAGTTTTCATGGCTAGAATGCCATGTGAGATGTATACGAAGATATTGGAAATCACCTGCAGCATGGTACGACCGCCGCTGACACACCAAGTTGACGTTTGAAAACCAAAATTTACCTCAAAAATAACGATTGGATATTGTGATTAGGAGAGGTTTTAGTCATTGTGCATTTGTGAGTATCTACATAATATAATTTTGGCAAATCTCTCAATACAATATTTTTCTAGGTTACCGCAAAAAATTTAGTACTGCACTGAACTTTTTTGGCGGTGACCTAACGACATTGACTGCTTTGCCAAAAAAGTGTTACCATTTTGCGTGTAGACACTTTTACAATTTAAAAAATTTTCAAAAAGGGGAGGCCTGGGGACACCCCCACCCCTTATACCCCTCTCCTAGGCCAGCGATCCACCAATGGACAGATCACTTTGACCTGCATCTAGCCTAACATAGGCTACACACAGAGAGCACACCTGACACAGGCTAGCCTCGCCTACTTTTAGTACATAAGATTTTAACATAGCTCCCAAGTTCCGAGAGGCTAGATGCGGGTCCAACTGATCTGTCCATTGGTGGATTGCCGGCCTGGGGGAGGGGTATAAGAGGAGGGGTTCCCCTCTCCGAAAATTTTTTAATTTTAGAAGTGTCTACACGCAAAATGGTGACACTTTTTTGGCAAATCAGTCAACACAATTGCGTTAGGTCACCACGACAAAAAGTTCAGTACAGTACTAAATATTTTGCGGTGACCTAGAAAAATATTGTATGAGAGATTTTCCAAAATAATATCATGCAGATACTCACAAATATGTGCAATGACTAAAACCTCTCCTAAGCACAATATTTAATAGTTATTTTGGGGGTAAATTTTGGTGTGGAACCCGCACAGTTTTTAAACGTCAACTCTGTGTGTCACCGGCGGCCTCTGCATACATCTCTCATGGCATTCTAGCCATGAAAATTATATAGGCCTAGCCAAGAACTGTCAAGATGGTTAAGAAAGTTTGGGAACTCAGAAACAAGCCTCGCCTACAACTCGCGAAGTGGTTATTTATTTAAAGATGTTGCAACAGCTTACCGTACGTACCTGTACCACCTAGGCCTATGCATTGTATAGCAGCTGCAGCGAGAGCAGTTGAATGTGCTGTGAGATAAGATTTACTGAATTTGTGGTTATCGCCTACGGTAAGCTAAATTATTTGCTTATTTTTGTGGTAAGAATACTTCGGAGATTTGAGATGCAGGGTTCAGAGGGCTGGGAGGGTCAGCGGGTTTGGGTGTCCAAATTAGTGTTTGCACGGGTACTAAAAATTAGGACCCGGGTACACGATCGCCATACCTGTCGGGTACCCGGGTTACCCGGTGTTACATACGGTGACTAAAAGATATGAGCATTTTGTAAGGCATACTCCATAAGACATGCATGGTAACATTAACATCTGTATTGGATAGGTATAGCGATCACAGTTCCCAAGTTCAAAAACATTTGATTTGTTAGAAGGTTCAAACGTCTCGTTTTGTTTTAGATCAAAATGACAAGTAAAAACAAAAACGTAACAGAAAACAGTCAAATAAGAAAATTATACTTCCCGAGGCCTATATCAATTTGATATTGAATTTTGGGATGCTTTCCTACTCGAAAAGCCAGCATAGTGAGAGCTCAAAGCTTCTCCTTTTAAACCACTGATTTAAAAATATCAACTAATCAGAGCCCTGTTTTATGGTATTCTCTTGCATGTCAAAAATTACCGATTGTAGACAAACGACGTCATGTTTGTGAACTTCCCTCATACTACTTTGCAATGTGCGTTGGAGTTATCGCTAATGGGGCATGTACGTTCTTACGTAGCTAGGCCGGCCTCGTGTCGACATCCAGGCACGGTAACATAACTTTCACACATAAACTTCGTAGTCTGCTCGAGCGCCATTTTGGGGCAAAATAACGTAATATATACTGGCCTATTTTAAAAAAAAATTGTGAATGTTTACGGTGTTATTACATTGATGTCGTTTTACTTTGCAGATAGCGGCAAAGTGTTGATTTGCGTAAAACTGACACCTTTAACCATTAAGAAATATTCGAGGATTATACTCGAGGTGGCATACAATAAGATCGTATATACATGCAAGGCTCAGTTTACCTAGCATGCTGAACGTTACGGGCACTGTCTTTGCAAGCTGGGCGGGGGTGATACAGTATGTCTTGCTATGTCTGCGTGAAACAGTACGATGTGATTTTGAATCGGCCGTCATATAGCTTGCTTGCGAGTAAGTTTATAAGAGATATACATGTGATGTGTGAGAAGTAACCCACTACGTGACGATAGCGCGATCGGGCCGCACGCTGATAAAAATTTCAACTTCAGAAACGAAGTACAGACAACTATCAAACTTACACATAATTTCTAGGGGCTCTCTTCATTCTCAGTCTCGGAGAATGTTTACCCAAATTGGCAAAATATTTTAGTCCATTACCGTGGGCAATGGCGTAAATGGGATGATCCTTTTGCATGCATTTTTTTTTAAGATTCGGGTAGTAGATTTGGAACCGGGTAATACGATGGCGGGCGGGTACCCGGGTTACCCGTGCAAACACTAGTCCAAATGTGGGTCAAATCTGCGAAATGCGGGTCACTTGGCAGGAATGTTTTAGCCTTATTGTAAATCTCAAAAGACTTCATTAGTCCACGCCAGAAGTTCTTGTTGAACCTCAAACAGCATCCATCAGTTCCTGTCATACAATTTTTCCCTTAATATCACTTTGAAACTGTGAACATCATACCTCCCACAGTGGGACTCCCAGTGACCCGCATTTCCTGGGTTTGACCTGGATTTGAACACCCAAATCCGCTGACCCTCACAGCCCTCTGAAAAACAGGCCTTTCAAATCTCCGAAGTATTCTTAGGTAGAGAACCACACAAATTAACAATTAGTTCAGCTAAGTTACCAACAACTACAAATTTAGTACATGATATCTCACAGCTGATTCAACTCGGCTACTTGTGCTGGTAGCCTGGTATATAAGGAGCGGTTTTAGTGATTGTGCGTTTGTGAGTATCTGTATAACATTTTTTGGCAAATCCCTCAGTACATTATTTTTCTAGGTTACCACAAAAAAAATCAGTACCCTACTGAACTTTTTTGGTGGTAACCTACAGTAGCAAAAATGTGTTGAATGATTTGCCAAAAGAGTGCCACCTTTTTGGGTGTAGACACTTCTAAAATTCAAAAATTTTCAAAAAGGGGAGGGGCCACCCCCTCCCATTATACCCCTCCCCCTGGTGGGGGATCCAACAAGGGGAAGATTCGTTGAATCTGCATGTTGCCTCTCAGAACTTGAAAGCTATGAAATATTACTACAGAAACTTTTTGCATGGAACTGCTTTAACGTTGTTACCAACAGACGATGATAACCTAGGCAGCATATGTTTTGTAGATAACATCATACCATACATACCAATGGGAGCAAGGAGGAGCTAACAGCTGCGCAGGTTTTTATCCAGTTTGCCAGCTGGCTAAGTTTGTTTTCTGAGCACGAATCGTGAATTTCCAAGTTAAGATATTGTGCAACAGTCGGGGTGAAGTCAAATGCCAAGGGAGTTGAGTTTATACCTGCATGTAAGAAACCTCAGTTATGTCACTTTCCAGCATTGATTCTAAATTAGTACAAAATTAGTCCCTGAAAAGGACTCCTTGCATTCCATATTTTCACCCTTTTTTGTTGAGGTCATCTGTAACATCTATAACATGATAAAGAAGCCATTGAAAGCTGCACAGGGTTGCATCATGGAGGTATCCATGGAGTAAAAGCTCCCTCCTTTCCTTTGAAACTGTCATGGATGTCCGCTTTATGCTCTGGATTATCTCGCTCTTGAAAAATGTAGACAACATGAAAAGGGATTGAAAGGTGACTTCAAAAGTGTTCTTCTTGTCTGTTAGATCTCAAACACTTCTTTGCATGGTTCCACACTTTGCCAAACTATTGCCAAGTGACAAACTGTCAAAGGAAAAAAATCATTGTATAAAAGCATGCAAAAGCTGGAAAGAATGCTTTTCAACTGATTGAACAACTTCAAAAAACAAAGAAGCATGATCACTTACAAGTGTAATTTACAGTGATTAAGACTTGATGAATGACAAAACTTTCACTCTAGATGGAACCTATGATCTAGGGCTGTGAACATTTACCAAAATAACTACGCGTTAAACCTCAAGAATTTGCTATCATTTAGCGATTAATTGTGATTACCTTATAACAAAAAAAATAATTTCATTATGAAGTGATTGATACCGGATGTAATGCAGAAGCTATTCTGAAACTTTGAAGCCTGCAAGGTTCAAATATGCCCAGAATGTTCCATTTATCAAAAACAAGAGATCATCAGAGTATACAAATCCGTAAAAATATGTCAAAAACTGGTTTTGCGATTAATCGCTTGTAGCTTTGTACTAAATGTTTATTCCACATGCCATCATTTAGCCATTAATTGTGAAATGTCCGCAGCCCTAACATGATCACTTCAAAGCAGTGTGACTGTCAAGTCTTCTATTAGAGTGGTTAAGTCAAACAAACCTAGAAAACAAACTAAAGGACCTGTCAATCAAAGTGTATTCCCACAAAAGGATTAAAATACTCTCAATACATATTGTCTGATTTGATAGGGTGCTTTTACTTCATCTGTAATACTTCCATGGTTGTATCCTCTATATGCAGCAGCTAATGATTCTCCTCATTGACGTGTGTTACATCTCATTTTTGCTCTCATGAAAAAATGTGTTGCAACAAAAGCTAGAAAACAATCTTTCTGGTAACAATAATGAGGCTTGAACTAGTCAGTTATGAGAAATAATCAGAAATTGCACATAGTTAATTTGCACCATTATGGAAAATCGATTTTGATAAATTACAATGTGGAATTGCTGGAACAGCTTTCACAACTCTCCAAAGAAAGTGATCATGATGGATCCATGACTTCCTTGTAATGCCATGTTTTCTACCCTTTCAACACTTTATTTTAACCAGAAAATTGCAGCTGAAGGATTGTTGCATGTACTTGAATGCTCTTTTAGGTACTTGAAGAAGCAAACATTCTGTTGATTCTAATGGAAAGTTCTACCAATAACCAATCCTAACCAAGTTATGTAATTTTCTTTTGTCTTCAGCCTGCTGGAGTTGATGGAGTAAGTCTTCCTAACTTTGTCATATGATCACTGTTCTTTAGAGGCAACCAGCAGCTGTGATTATATAGTGTCAAGATGGCCTCCCAGAATGAAAGATACCAGAAAATGCTCAGGGACAAAATGTCTCTTTTGAAACATGAAAGAGCAGTTGTTGAGGAACATGTTTCATCACTTATGAATGAAGTAGACAAGGTTTGTTGACACTTAAACACTTTTTTAGCATTGCAAATGTGAATTATGACAAAAATACTCTTGTTATCACCTTTCAGTGTTCCCATTGCTGTTAAATAATTATATGAAAAGGTGTCTTTTAAACACCTCTGAAACAACACAGCAAAGCAGACAAGTGAAAAGCAAGATGAAACCAGCCAGCTACAGTAGGTTGAAGTACTGTAGTACTGTATTTAAATTCGTTAAAGAATGTAGAAGTGAAATTTTTGGCAGTTTTTTGACATTTGCGTAAAATTTACGCAGGAGTTTGGTTCTAGTCATATTGGAACTATGGAAATTATGAAGTTCTGAGGCTGAATATAAAGTTACATTTGTTACATCACAAACTTATACATTTTGTGACTGTTTGATTTTTCAGGCAACTGAAAGTTGTGAGAAATTCATGAAGATTTCACTTACATCCAAAAAATTCATGAAGCGGTTTCAGGAAGCCAATTCAGCCATGGATACTGCCCTCACTACTCTTATAAAAGTCTCAAATTTGTTTTCTTCTTTAAATGGTATGTATAACAGAGACTGATTTTCCTTTCAAACGGCTGGTCTTTCAACCTCAACTACCTAGAAAAGAAATTACAACTATTATAATTGATCATACAGTTAGCTTTGGAAATATTGTAAACATTTGAAAACTTCTTTTTGGTATCTCCTGTACCCAGGGATTAATATGTCTGTTATTTGACCATATTTTTCTCTTTTGAATTATATATTACAGGTATTTGTTTGTGAAAATCTTTGAGTCTTCTCTAATTCTCTGAAAACAAAGTGAAATTAGTTACAAGCAAATTGTCATTCAAAGTATTAACATTCGAGTTGTATCTAACCTAGTTTGGTCTTTGTGTGAATTACCATGCATGGATTTTAAGAAGACTTTGTTTTTTAAAAAAAAAAAAGTGCACCAAAATGGAAAATCAAGTTTAGATGAATGTTTTGTACAATAAGGGGTTAAACTGGTGTATTGGTCCTATGGTATGGTTTGGGTGAAACTTGTATGCGACAAGCACTTTGCCTCTTTGAGCATGTCCAATGCATGGGAAAATAATCCAGTTTTATTGAATAGTTAAATATCTTGAAGGCTTAAGGAGAGGTAACAAGAGCATTGAGGACAATCTTTTATCATTAAACCATAGAAGTAAACACAGAATTATCACATGTTTCTTTCTGTGGCAAAGACATGGGATAAGATTGTTAATTTTTCTTTTGTCAGTTCATTGTGACAACCAAAATAAATTTGGATGTCCTAAATCTCCTTAAAAGGTTAATCCTTTGGTATGGAAGTTATAGGTTCAATGAACTTAAAGTGATATTTTGTGTTTGACAAAAGTGAAATGAATTAAGTTATTCTGACCAAACTTTTCACAGAATGTTTAAACAGTCCATTCAAACAATGGGGACAAAAAACAATCCTCAGCGCAAAAATTATGCCAACTAAATGTTCTTTTTCCATAAAAATAAGAGCAAAAATGAAAATTTTGATAATGATAGGCTGCAAACTTATTCAATTAAATCCCACCCGAATGCCTCAGCCAATAAGAGTGCACTTATGTAATGTATGAATATTCAATACAACAAAACAACACAAACATAGAAGGAATGAGCACTGTATCAATGGTGATAATGCTAATCCTGTACTGCCATACAACCTGTCTGGAGTGAGAAGATTTGGCTTTACTCATGTTGGATGGTGGCCAAATCTGTTGAGAAAAACGGTTTCTAAACAAGATCATGTCTGTTAGCATCATAAGACAAATATTTTTGACGAAATGCATGATTGTGTTGACAGGCTTTAGTACGTATTCAATATGTCCTCAGGTAGTAAACCTCATTTGTTCACATGATATTACTTTACAGAAAATGACCCTTCCATTCTAGCAATAAATATGGACTGATTTATGTGCATTGGTCAGTTACATCCATGTTCTCTTATGTGGGCTTATGAAATCTGCATTCTGCCTACAGCATACCTCAACCTTTTTTTTCCATATTTGCCTAGTGTAATGCTGTTTACCTAAGGTCGATCTGTTCAAACTTGTTGCTCTTGGCCTTTGCTCAGGAGGTGTGAAGTGTATTATACTTAAAATTTGATAAGAGGATCGAAATAAATGCTGTTGGCAAATTTTTGTTAGTGGAGAGGAGGTTGGGTTCCAGATTGAGATTCAGTCATTTTGATGCCACATGGCTTTAGTGTGTCACATTGGAAGAAAGAAATTAAAAAGAAGACAATGACAGTTTCACTGATGGGCAATCTGTTTGATAAAGTGTAAAATATTATGTTTTATTTTATTCAGATGAAAGCAATTCCTCCTCGGAGTCAGATTCTCCAAATGAGATGGAAGGATCAAAAGAAAAAGTTGGAATGCAAGAAACTACCGCTGCAGCTGATCAAAAGCAGAAAAGTTCTGCAACAATAGAGGAAAATGTAAGGACAAATAAAATTGTCAACAGAGTGGTGGATGAGCCTGAAATAGCTGACAGTCTGGATGAGAAAGCAGAGATAGCTCAAAGGGAGTTGATTTCAAAAGTCCAGTCTTTCTTAGCAGGTGTAGAGGAAGCGAATGTTGGTCTGCCACCTCCAATGCCACAACCATCACCTCCTCCAAACATGTTGAATCAAAATCAAATTAATCATACCCAGGGTCCACCTACTAGCAGTGCCAACTTGAGAAGACCAAGTGGATCTTCTGTTCCAGGCCCACCTCGTGCACGTACATTAAGCAATATGTCTGGTTCAGCAGGGAAGCCTTACCAAACTCCAATAACTGTGGATACCCAGAGTGTGCCATCAATACACGATAATGCCCTGCAAGGGCCTCTTTCTCAACGCACAGCCCATCAGTCTGTTTCTTCTTCCAGCCCACCATTTTCATCCATTCCAAGTTCGCCTAACCCCTTGCTTTCTTCCCATGCTTGGTCAGAGGGTGGTGTCATCCAACCTCTAGTTAGAATGACATCCCTTACTGCCCTCAGGCCAGGTGACCAACTCGAAGTCATCATAAGTCATGTGGTCAGTCCGTCCATGTTTTGGATTCAAGATACCCAATCAGGTGTTGTGCAGTTGATGACAGACATCAGGTAAGATAAAAATGAATAGGGGTAGGGAACAGGAATTATCCCACAAACACTCTGATTGCCACTACTACCAACCAATTTTGAGAAAATATCAGTATTGTCATTAATTTTCATTTTCATTTATTTTTTAATCAGGAAGTTTAAATAGTTGTTGGAGTTGTGGAAAACTTTATCCTGACTGGTTTTAAATGTTTTTTTAAGGAATGGATTGAAAGACTTCATCACCTCTGGTGTCTCAAATCAACTCTGATGCCTAAGAAGTTAACTGTTAGTACGTGACTCGCAGTAGTTGTCTTGGCCATCCTCCCAGTGCACAACAAGCTGTTAAACTCCACCAAACCAAACCAAATACATAGGACACTATTTAACACTCTATGGGCCTCAGGTTTCTTAGTCACTAAAAGGGAGAGTATCTGACCTGCAATTGGGAAGTCTGGAGTTCAACTCCTATCCAGGGCATACCAAAGAGTTTTTTGAACCCACTGCTATTGTGCTTGTTGCTCGGCAAAAGCAATGGGGTAGAAAAAACGAGCCAGTGAGCTACAACTGGAAAAAGAATGTGAAGGTTCCTACTTAAACAAATTGGTTAGAAACTGAGGCGTATAACCTCATCTAACTAACTAACTGTTAGTTGCACTGTCCACCATTCGTTTGACAGAGCAATAAAGATGCTAGATATTGTTTGATATTATGGTATCAACACTGCATATGAATGTAGACCTTGGATTTTGAGGCATGCGAGTGCAACAGCACACCTATTCCCATCTCAAATCACTTAAAGGTGTTTGAATTTGGACACACCTAAATGAAGAATGTTATCCCATAGAAATCTATCAAAGTAGTATTAAGAACAACATACCTACCACACTCATATTATGGTTGTGTTTATCATGAATTTAAATGGAAACATTGCATTTGTTTTATAGGGAAATCATATTTTTAAAATCAATATTTTCCACACAATGATAGATAGTTCAAAATAAGGCAGTATGGTTGCCTTCTTCTCAAGAAATTAGTTTCTGCAGACAGAAATTCAGTTATATGTTGCTCAATAATAATTTGTTCACTCAAATTTCCAAAAATGCAAATGATGCAACTTCAGTTAATCTTCCGCTGCACGATATTTTGAGGAGATTAACCTATTGCTAGGTTTATTGGTAAGACTGAATGTTTGAATAACAACTAGAACAGTTCACCTTGTGTGAGATTGTAGCATTTTAAATGAAGTATTACCCTTTAAAAGAATAGTCTTGAACCAAATTTATTTTTGATATATTAAAGTGAACATATTCTGAACACTCAGGTGAAACATTCATTCGCTTCCATGTTCGGTTCTCAAGATATTTCATAGCAGTTAGAGTGGATGCATTTTCTGTAACAAGTGAACTTGAAGCTAGTATGTGTGATGTCATGGATTCACGTTGTTGGCCAATTTAATGTTTTTCTTCATTTTTCTTCCTGTTAGTTTGACCTTGAATTGATTGGGGATGCTATCTTGCCCCTAAGGCATATAAACTTTGTAAAATTCTGTTGCTCAGGATGCACCTGGCATCACTATATCAGAGCTTAGTTGCATAAAATTGATGGTAAATTATAAATAAATACAAAAGATTAGCTAACAATTTGAATTCATGACATCATGCCTGCTTGCTTCAAGTTGATCTATGAAGAAAATCTGCCACATTCAGTTGCTAATATCTCAAGAGCCAAATATTGGAAATGAATAAAATTTCACCAGAATGATAAGAGTATGTTCACCTTTATCTTTTCAAAAATAAATTTGACTCTGGACTATTCTTTTAAATTACTGTAATCTTCTATCCATTTTGTGTTCTTTTCCTCACAAGAGTTTTGATGAACTTGATCAATAATTCTGAATTATTTAAATTTTGTTCCTCCAGAAACTTTTATTCCCAGCCCAACATCACTATTCCTATTCCGAACCCTCATCGTGGTCTTATCTGTTGTGCCCAGTTTTCTCAGGATTTGTGCTGGTACCGAGCTCAAATTACTGGTAAGACACTGACATTCATAAACAAATAAGTAAAAATGAAATAGGACGAAAAAAAAATTCTACAACCCCTAGCTATCCGTTATTCACTTTCTTAGCTCCTATTGGCTAATTCAGTATCATGTGACCGTTAAAAACAATCCGTTATTTTTGCAATAACGGGCAGTTAGCCTCATTAACATGCATAAATCAATAGTAACACTACTTATTTGGAGGGTATCAAGACTGTCTGCTGTTGCTATGCAACAGAATTGAGGTGGTTTGGAACCACTGGACCATACCACAGTGTACAGTACAGTACAACTGTATACTGCAAAGGTCCACAGCTCCTTCAGTAACAATGGATGTTCCCTGCTTTGATCTCAAATTTGAGCCATGTGATGTGGACAAAGAAAATAGCAGTACGTGTAGATTTCCACAACTGTCTGAAAGTGACGTGAAGTGTATTGAAGATGGAAGACTAGAAGCTTCAACTAAACGAGCCACAAAGTGGGGAGTACAGATTTTCAAAGGTCAGTCAGCCAGCTACAGTAGCATAGCCAATACTTGATTCAACTAAGCCTAGCCCAGGCCTAAGTACTATAGATAACCTTACAACATACAACAACAAACTAAGCCATACTAAATTACGTGTCAGAAATAAATTGCTCTAGCACTGTCTTTAAATACTAGTGACTTTTAGCAAAGTTATGGACAATGCAGTGAACCAGTGTGTTTCTCAACAAATAAATTGTAGTGGGCTGCTGAAATTAATTGACAAATTTTGTAAGTTGGCAAGATCCTCAATTTAAGGAATAAATTACATTAGGCTGCAAAGTGCAGTTGGCAGACTATCATTGGTGAATAAACCATCGAGACTCCGAATTTGGCAAATAACGGACGAGGCGAAGCTGAGTCCGTTATTTGCCAGATTTGGAGTTGTTGAGACCCAAAATTTGGCAAAATAACGGACGAGATGCAGCCGAGTCCGTTATTTTGCCAAATTTGGGGTCGTGGCAGTTTATAAGTTACTTGCCTTCTATTCTCTGGGCAATGAAAAATTAAACTGACTAACTTTGGCTATTATTAAGTTTGGAGAAATGTTCCACAAATAACATTGCATAATGAACTACTAGGGCTAGGCCTAAGTCTACATTTTTTTCTTCACAGAATGGTTGAAAGAGAGACAACATGATGTAATGTTTGTAGACCTTCCAGAAAACCAGTTAGATGAGCTCTTGAGGCAATTCTATGGAGAAGTCCGTACAAAGAAAGGCAACCAGTATGGCAAGTCAGCAATGGCTGGCATAAGATCAGCAATCAACAGGCATTTGGGTGGTGCACCATTTAACAGAAACATTAACATTATAACAGATCCTAAATTCCGCAGATCTAATAACATGTTTGTTGGTCTGATAAAACAAATGAAGAAAGATGGTTTGGATAAGACCAAACACCACACTGCCATTAGTGACGAAGACCTCAAGAAGCTGTATTCATCAGATGTCTTCAACAATGAAAGTCCACTGAGCCTCCTGAGGAAAGTCTGGTTCAATGTGACATTTTATTTTGGACGTAGAGGAAGTGAAGGTCAGCGTCGCCTTACCAAGGATTCATTCACTGTAGGAAGAGATGATGCTGGCAGAGAGTTTGTTGAAATGTCGATGAATGAAAAAGAAAAAAATCACCCTGGCACTACTTCTGATGGCCAGCACAAACAGTCACGGATGTACAACAGTCCTGACGATGAAGCAAATTGCCCTGTTTTTGCCTTCAAGTTGTACATGGAGAAGCTAAATCCTAATACAAACACTTTCTTTCATCGTCCACTCAACACAAAACCAAATGATGAAAGTGCCCCTTGGTTCATGAATGCTGTCATTGGTGAGAAAAAGTTGCAGGGGATGATGAAGGAGATCTCTCAACTTGCAAAACTGTCATGTATCTATACCAATCACTGTATCACGGCAACAACCTGCACAGTCCTTGACAAAGCGGGCCACAAGACCCATGAAATCATGGCAGTGACTGGACACAAAAGCGAAAGTAGTGTTCGCTCCTATGTAAACCGCTTGAGCAGTGGGCAAAAGAGACAATTATCAGATAATTTAAGCGCCCAGTGTGTAAGTTCTAGCGAGTACACTCAAACCGGCAACAGCCTAGTGTTACACAGTTGCGAAAACACTACGGATCAATGTAACGTCGTTAGAGTACCTCAAACTGATGCGGAGCCTAACGTTAGGCCTAGCACTAACAGTAACACCAACCTGTCAATGTCGTTCGAAGAGCAAAGCATAGCTTTATCCTCAATATTTCAGGGCTGCAACTTTCGTGCACCAGTAAATGTGACTGTTAATAAGTCTTCGCGAACATTCATATCTTTTCTTCTCAAGAGTTAGTCGATTTATCAAACGTTTCACCTTATTTCACTTCACCAGTTTTCACAGGTTACATTGTTTATAATCGTTGAAGTATGCTTTCAGTAAGTGTATTCTGCACTTTGATCAACCTTTAACTTTGACCTTTGACAATTGCGCAATTTCAAGTTCAGTAAACAAATTCTTTTTCAAGTTCAGGATAAAACTATCTCGGAAGTAAGTGTTCTACTATTAATCAACTTTGAAGTATCTATAAAATGTTTATTTTGCCGTTGTCAAATTTAGTGTAAAGAAATTAGCTTATACATAATAGTAGCCATATACGTACGTGACACATACTGTACTGTACACAGTCTATTACTATAAAGGCGGTCAAGGTCACCATTTTGTTGTTCGCCAGGAAACATCAAAAGGCAAAAATTACAAGAATGGTGGTAATAGAAACCGTCAGAAATAGTAATTGCTCATTGGTTGTCATCACTGCCTGTTATTGTACTTGCTGCAAATCGCTTTTTTAGACTCAATTTATAATAATAATAATAATAATAATGCTATTTATAAAGCGCTTTTCAAAAACACTCAAAGCGCTGTACAAAGAAAAGGGTTAAAAATAACACAGATAAAATCAAAACTTAAAGCACAGAAAAGAACAAAAAAGCTTAAAATACAAAAACAGTGATCAGTTTAGACAATTAAAAAAATAAGTTTTCAAATTCTTTTTAAAATGATTAAAATTAGTTAAAGAACGCACATTAGCAGGAAGGCTGTTCCAAACCTCAGGGGCAGCAACAGTAAAAGATCTGGCCCCATAACACTTAGTTTTAGAAATTGGAGGATGGGAAAGAAAAAAATTCAGATGATGATCGTAAGCAGCGACTTGGTGAGTATTTGGTGATGAGACTTGAAATGTAATCCGGGGCCATGCCATGTAATGATCTGAAGGTAAGTATAGCTATTTTATAAATAATACGATAATATACCGGTAGCCAGTGCAACTCACGGAGGATTGGAGTAATATGATCATGCTTCTTAGAACGTGTTACTAGTCTCGCGGCGGAATTTTGTATACGTTGTAACTTTGAAATATGGTTTGATGGAAGCCCATACAGGAGACTATTGCAGTAGTCTAGACGTGACGTTACAAAAGCATGAACAAGACGCTCCGTGGATTTACGATCAAGATAGTTGCTTAACTGACTAATCTTATAAATAGCAAAAGAAGCAGCAGAAACGATATTGTTCACGTGATCTTTCAATTGCAGGGTGCTATCCATAGTGACACCAAGACTCTTAGCAGTACTAGTAATGTCAACAAAAGTGTCATCAATTGAAATTCTAGGAAGAGAAGGGCATTTCAGAAATTTAGAAGAAATATGTAGGACTTCTGTCTTAGAATCATTAAACATTAGCTTAGTATGTATACTCCATGATTTAATATTACGAATGCAAAGCTCAAGACGGGAAACTGCAACATGACGCTCAGTTTGTTTCAAAGTGAAATAAATCTGAGTGTCGTCAGCATAAGACATATAACTGATACCATGAGCAGTAATAATGTCACCTAGTGGGGCTACATACATAGAGAAAAGGGATGGACCAAGTACAGAGCCTTGCGGTTCTCCTTCATCCAGGCTACATGGGTCGGATAAAATTCCACCTATATTCACAAATTGAGTGCGTCCTTTTAAATAAGAATCGAACCACTTTAATGGTGTGCCATTAATACCATAACGAGCCTGCAACCGTTCAAGAGTAATATCATGAGCTATAGTATCGAACGCCGCTGAGAAGTCTAGTAGTACTAATACAGCTTCTTGGTGTTGATCCACAGCTTTTAGTAGATCATTGTGAATTCTTAGCATTGCGGTTTCGGTGCTATGAAATTTACGATACGCCGATTGCATAGGGGCATATAGACCATTCTGGTGAAGATAATCATTAAGCTGGCCTGCAGCAGCTCGCTCTAAAACTTTAAAAATAAATTTGAGGTTTGATATAGGTCTATAATTTTTAAAATCATTCTGGTTAAGGCCTTGTTTTTTCAGAAGTGGAATGACTTGCGCTGTTTTCAAGGATTTGGGAACAATTCCAGATGACAAGGAATGATTAATAATATCTGTAATGTGTGGCAGTAAAGGACCGAGACATGATTTTAGAAGAACAGTTGGAATAGGATCCAAAGCACAAGACGATGCAGATGATTGGCTGATGAGTTTGCGAACATGCTCTTTGTCAACATACTCAAACGAAGCAAAAGTACTCTCACAAGCATCACCGATATCCACAGAGATCATTGGAGGAGTAAGGTTGTCAAGGTTATCAAGAAGGTCACGAACCTTTTTGTGGAAGAAACTAGCGAAATCATTTGCCAAAAGTTTCTCAGAGACATGATCAGGCAATATATGTGTTTGAATAGGATTACACATACGATCAATAAGTCTAAACAATTGTCGATCATTACACTTTGCGATCTGATCCCGATGATAACAGCGTTTGGCGTTATTTAGCATTTCGCGGTAGATCTTGCAGTGATCATAGTACAGCTGCCTATCTATAGTTAACCCAGATTTTATCATTTTTCTCTCCAATCTTCGTTTTTGCTGTTTAACCTTTTGTAGTTCGTCACCAAACCATGGTGAAAGTGGTCGAAGTGTGAGAATGCGCTTCTTGAGAGGGGCATGGATATCAAGCAAACGACGAAGTCCAGAACCATAACGGTCAACAAGATCAGAAACCGTGCCCAGTGATAAGGACAGATCGTCGATATCCTCTTTGAGTTTAACAACATCAATTCCACGAAGCTTACGTGAACAGATTTCTACTTTAACCGGCGGAGGGCGTGAAATATTGAGCTCGCACTTCACCGGTTTGTGATCAGACGGCATGCCAGTGAGAACAGAGACATTTGAAACAAGTGACTCTGCTTTCCTCGATATTACCAAGTCTAGCGTATGCCCATGATAATGAGTTCCAGTGGATATACGAACATGTTGTTGAAAACCAGTCGAATCCAATAGCTCCGAAAAGATAGTTGCGTCACGATCAGTAGGATCATCTACATGAAGTTGAAATCTCCGATCATCGCAACGCGTCCTGAATAAATCATAATAATCTCCAATAGAGATCCAAACTCCTCGAAGAATATTTTAGTTGACAGTTCATTCTTTCGAGATGGTGGAGGGCGGTATATGATGAAGAGTCTTACTGAGGTTGTACCACTGGCTATGATAACATCCAGATATTCAAAAGAACGATAATGATGGACAGTATTATTTGTTACCTTGAAACCTTTATGAGATAGAAGGCACACCCCTCCACCTTTTCGATGCAGGCAGGGCTGGTGATACATGACAAAATGAGGCAAAGTGTTTTTCAGATCCGCCATTACTCTATCATCACGTGAGTCAACCTCTCAACCAGGATTCAGTTATTGCAAGCAAATCAAGTTTTTCATCAATGATAAAATCGCAAATGGATGTAATTTTCGCTTTCATTGAACCGGCGTTCCATACAGCAAGTGATGCCCTTCGTTTGTTGTTATTTACGTCATGTGATGACAACATCGGGGACTCATAAACGGGAACAAGATTAAAGAACGATATACCCCGTAATGAATGGAGGGGGGCAGATGGTTCTCTTTGAGATATGACTGTAACAATAGGCGATTTCCAATGCCAGAATTTCGTCAGAATTTCTTTCATTTTTCGTACTTTTTATCAGTTTTGGGGTTGTAGAATAGGAATAAATTACATAAGGCTGCCTTTTATTGGTGAATAAACAAAATAACGGACTCGGCTGTGCCTCGTCCGTTATTTTTCCAAATTTTGGGTCTCGACGGTTTATTCACCAATAAAAGGCAGCCTTATGTAATTTATTCCTTAAATAGTAGTCATATAAAGGCAAGCAATAAACCATGCACACACACACTCACACAATTTTATTTGTCACAATAGTGCAACTATGTTGCAAAATTTGAGATTTGCAAGCTTCCTTTGGAAGTAGCTTTTACATAGCATTATTTCATTTTAAAGTGTACCTTAAATTGTCAGGGACTATAAGCCTTTTGTTCCAGCACCTCATTTTCACTTCTAAATTGATTACGAACCAGAATATAGAAACATTGGTGAGGTCTTTCAGGTTAGAATTTTGTGTTAATCACTGTTGAATGAAAATCTTTGAATATTTTTCAAGTAAAAAAATTTTTGTTGTACAATTTTCATTTGATGCTTTGTTGGTTCCTTGTGTAACAAAGGAACCTATGCAGTCACCTTGGCGTATGTATGTGTGTGTGTGTGTGTGTGTGTATGTGACGGATTGGAATGCGAGGTATGTGGTGCGATAACTCAATAACCGAGTGATCAATTTTATTCAAACTTGGTATGTATGTAGATGTTGTGGAGTAGATGTGCCCTATCGTTTTTGGTGGAGGTCAAAGGTCACTGGTGATCACCAGAGGCCAAAAACTGAATTTCTGTTAGTAGCTGTAACTCAGTATCCGTTGTTCAAGCGGTGGCATCATTTTAGGATAAGTTAGATTGGTAGGAGGTGAAAATGTTGGTACATTAACCAAAATAATTGGAAAGGGTCAAAAGGTCAAAAAGTAATGTTTTATTGATATCTTGCCACTGAAACATTTTAGAGGGGTGGTGTAATGGAGATTTGTGTTCGTCTAAGTGAAATGCACGTGATGACCCCCCTTGACCTCACTTGACTTCATTTGACCTTTTGACCTTTGTGACTTTTTTGTGACTTTTTGGTGACGTCAAGATTTGTCTTGATCAGACAAACCAAAAAGGCTATTACACTATCCTCCTACTTGAGTTACTTGAGTTACTGACATTTAAGTGACAGACTAGTGTGTACATGTAGGTCATATGTAGGCCTATTGCAATGCCAGGTATGCAGTGCAATTACTCAATAACCAAGTAATATAGTGAAAATAATGGAAAGTTGTTTTCGTCTAAGTAAAGTGCACGTGAAGACTCTTTGGGTCTTTGTTCAATTGGTTTAAAAGTCCAGCTGAAGTTTAATGCCTTTAAACAAATGCAATGTATAAAAGAAAAGAAGAATTATAACCCCCTCTCAGTCTAAAAGGAGTTTAGTTAACAATCAGGACAGTAATGCAATTATTATTAAAAACAACCTTTTCCTCACATACAGTATTGAATAAAGTTATTCACAGTGCAAGCTAAGATTCCAATTTCAATAGTAAAATATGAAAGCAGTTTCTCTTCTTTACCTCTGCTTTTACCCTAGGGACTACAATGCTGTTTCTAACACCCTCTTTAGGTTAAAAGGTCAAGTTGAAAGTCATTTATTAGATTCTACAGAGCTATGTTTGTTTCTTGGTCTTCTAGCCAAATTGTGAAGAAGTAATTGGTGGTAATAAATCACTATCGGGCTGCCTTTAGTAGCAGAATTTTGGGCTTTTCCTTATTTTTGCTTTTCAGGCAAACACATTGGGTAGTCTAAAGGACAACCATGACATAATTTCTAGTCATCCATCATAAATTTTGGTGGTCAGGAATGACCAGATGACTGTTAAATTTCTTTGGTGCAGAAGAGACTGTGTTTATTTAAAATCAGTTTTGATCTACTTTGAATGTATTTGACCTTTGTGACTTCTTTTTAAGGTCTGGATATGAATTGTTGAGATTGACCAAAAAGGCAATTAACTAACCTCCTATACTACCCCAAACTCAAGTAAATGACATTTTAGTGAAAGGTGATGAATGTATTTGCCGCATGGAAGTGGGCAGTGTGATAATTTGAAAAGTTTAGTGTTCCATTTCTCTCAAACGGCAAGTGCTTGTATGATTTTGAAATTTAATGTGCCCCTATGTTTTTGGGTGATGGCCAAAAGTCATTGGGGTTTAAGGTGAAAATTATGCCTTACCTTGGGACTACCTTAATACAATATCATCTTTAATGCAAGGAACCAATAGCCGTGTTCCCATTTGATCCAGGGAGGTGGATCTTGATCTACCGAGGTGGATCAAACACTAATGGGAACGCAGATCAACAACACTCACTCAAGATCAAGATCCACCGATTTTGATCGACCGTTCGGGGTAGATCAGATCCACCGCGCTGGATCAAAGTTTGTAATGGGAACACATCGGTAGATCAAGTGACCCTGGATCTCCGGTTACACTCATGTATGTTTTTGTGATACATCGATACGAAATGCATGGCAGGCCGACTTGTAAACATTGGTGACCTTTTCGCGCTTGCGCAATGTGTTTATAAAACACGTTTGATCTACCGCGCTCACTCAAATGGGAACGCGGATCTCGATCAAGGTAACTGATGTTGATCCACCTCGGTAGATCAAGATCCACCTCCCTGGATCAAATGGGAACACGGCTATAGTGCCCTTGGGCTCTTGTTTTCTTTTGAAATGGCCTTGAATGGTTTCTGTTCTATTCCATTGCATTTGGCACAGAGAGGACTTGCATAGTAAAGTCACCTCATAGCTTTAAGAATACAATTACATATTGTCACAAGGTGCAGTCTCTTTTGGAGTTCAAACGAAGCAATACTAGGATTGTAATTTGAGTAGTTTAGTCAATGACTGTAAATATTGTGCACCCCAGAAATAGGATACCATACAAATTTCACTATATCGCAGTACCAAAACAAAAGCCTAGCCATTTGATGATTGAAGATTAGAAGCATGGCATTTTCCATTAAAATAAATCCACTTTGAGTTCAATTTTGCTTTAAGGTCATTCAGGATTTTGAAAATATTACCTCATTTTTTTTTAAAAGCTGTGGGAGCAGTGTCACAAATCTGTTGTTTTCTTGGTCACACAATGTTGCAGCAACTGAAAAATTTGATGGTCTGTTTATTAACATGTTGTGCATGTTTACATGTATCAGTTTTGCGAAGCAGAGTGATAGAAAGTTTTTTCGCTATGAGGGCAAGGGGTCAAAAACATTTGTCTTAAAATTTGAGGACACATTTTTTAGACAAATTTCACCAGGCCTTTAAATTAAAATGAATGGAAAACAGTCATCAATTTCATCAACAAAAACCCAGTTTTGGTCAGTTTGAACTCATTTAATGACTGAGGAATTGCTGAAACACCAATTCTGGCAACGTCTGGCCAATGTAGTATCTGATTTTACTCCCACATAGGACACCATCACTAAAATTGAGGGTGCACGAAACTTAGGGACATAAAACAACATGAAGTTGTGACAATAGAGCCCAACTTCAATCAACCATTACTTCCTTAATTTCTACCTATCTAAGGCATGTATCAAAATAAAGTGAACGAATGATAATTTGGCCTGGTTATAAGTTTTTTTTACTCAAAGAGGGAGTTGACTATGATGTTTAAAAAATAGTGCTGGAATGCATGAAACTTTCATATAACCATGCTACAACAAAGGCATCAAAAATGATTGTGTAATCTACCATTTTTCCATTGAGTGAATAGACTTCAACATTTTATCTCTCAGCTCAGGAATGTTCCGTGAAGATGGGGAGTTTGACCATTTGAATTTATTTTTCAAGCTTCATAACATGTATTTTTGAAATATTAAACTTCAGGTACAGTTAAACGTTACTTACTTATGTGTCTAAATACTTACAAATCTGAGTGAATTTAGCAAACTTTGTTCAGTATTTTGAATAAAAATACTATATATAAAAAAATTAAAAAAAAATATCACAACATCAAAGAAGACCAAACATTTGTATAAACTGTTCTATTTTTCAATTACCCTTTGTTCGTATGTTGCTGAGCATGCTTGGTTATTGTAATTATTTGCGCAAATTTAGTTTTTTAAACCTTTTATCCTTTGCAGGTGTTCATCATCCTCCCCCTACCAATGCCCCTAGGGGGCTACTTGTAGATGTTTTCTATATCGACTATGGAAACTCTGAGACAATTTCAGCTTACGGTATTCGCTCTTTGCACAGAAAATTCTCTGAGACTCCTCCTCAAGCAATCTGCTGCAGTTTAGCTGAGGTTTGTTTATTCCCTTCAAAATTAAAAGATCTGTTTTGTAAACATTAAATCTGTGTGTTGGACAATTGTAGACTGAGTATTGTGTCAGTCTATACAGTAATACAGTAAGGCATACTTGATTTACTTTCATACACTGCTTTATTAAATTTATAAAGGTATGTAACAAGGTTTTGGTATCAACATGACCTTCAGTTCTGGGGGCGGTTCCACAAAGAGTTACGCACAATCTTAAGTTTGATTCACCATACTTAAGCCAACAGTAAATCATACTTAAGATCATGTGTAACTCTTTGTGGAACGGGCCCCAGCTGATTTCATAATGCTTAGAACTCAACATTGCCTATTCTTAATATGTGATCTGTGATGGTACAAAACATACACATTACTCATGTTCCCCTGATGAAGTGGCATATCAGTGTGTTCAGATATATTTAGTATTTAGATGAAATTCAAACTGATGGCAAAGGTTTTCATATGATGTTAGTGTACAGAAGTATGACATATATTAGTACAGATAGTGTCAGGTCATAGTGATGGATTGTGTGTTTGTTTGTCGGGGTGTTATGTCTCAATATCTACTGTAAACTTCTGGTGTAATCTGGCAGTGTCACAGTCTGGCAGTGTGCAGTCTAGCAGTGTCCAGTCTGGCAGTGTCCACTAGGGCTGTGAACGTGTTGCGATTAATTGCTAAACCATCGCATGTGGAATAAATGTTTAGTACAAAGCTACAAGCAATTAATCGCAAAACCTTTTTTTGACAATTTTATATCCATTTGCATGCTCTGATGATCCCTGAATTTTGTTAAATATGGAACATTCTGGGTATATTTGAACCATGTAGGGTTCAAAGTTTCAGAATAATTTGATTTTTCCATGAAAGATAACAACTGTTATTATTTCTGCATTACATTTAGTATCAATCACTACATACTGAAATTATTTTTTTTTGTACTAAGGTAATGGCGATTAATCGCTAAACGATCGCAAATATTTGAGGTTAAACGTTTAGTTATTTTGCTAAATGTTCACAGCCCTAGTGTCCACTTTCAGTGGTGAGTTATTGCATTGTTTTCCTTACTCCATTATTTAACCAAAAGTGTTTTAGTGCAACAGTCAAATGTGGGTCATCTGGTTGTTCTGAGCTAGCAACACTAGGTAATGCACTACACTAAAATATATGTGCATCAAAAGGGGCAGGCCTTTTGACATTATTAAAAGCACACCATAGCAGATGCTTACAAATGACCTTGACAGACTGCACTTTGTCCAATGATATATCTTACATAATGTCTAATTTTCTCACTTTGAAATGCTATCATATTGCCATATTTTTCATCAGAAGTGATTTTATTAATTGTTTGAATGGCAGGGACTATTGTTCTCTCTAATTCTACACCAACAGATGAAATTCTTTTATGTTCTAAAGGCACTGTTTTCCATTTTTGTTCTTAAATACCCTTCTTTCTCCAAAACAAGTTCTCTTTCACTTTTAATTGATGTCCAAAGAACTGGAAATTTTGAGTTGAAAATTTTCCTACTAGAATAGTGTACTAGAAAACACAAGTTTTGTGAGTGGTAAATTTTCCTTCTCACATGCCTAATCATTTTGTATTGCTGAACTTGCTTAATGTCCTAACACCTGTAGGTATCTCCACCTCGTAAAAATGGCCAGTGGTTGGAAACTGAATCATCTTTCTTTACGGCAGTCACATTTGAGAAAGCTCTACAAGCTGTAGTGATTCAACCCAAACCTCAACCTGGAAGTCCATTTCCAACAATCAGTCTGTCTTTTACAGAAAGGAAAGAATTAGAGGAAGGAGTGTTTTCTTTAAATGTGGTATGTTTGTTGTGGGTAACACACTTGAAAGGAGAATGTTAATAAATGTGTTCTCGTTAACACTTTAAGCCAAACCATGGACATTTTGTTATGAATATGTCAACCTGCTCTGATAACACATATGCATTTGAGTATTTTAACTTGTTATCCTTAAGTCATATTTCAATCACTCAATAATTTTATGTTAATATCACAAGCCATTGGATTTCAAAAGTCACAGGGACCCATTTGTAGGTTCCATCATTTTTCACCATGGTAACCCACTGGAATGCACTTTTGGGTTCTGTTAAAAAATGCATGGGTGGTAACTTATTGGCAGTAACCACTTTTTTGGTTCTGTGAAATTATCACCACAGGACCACCACACAAAGGGGAACAATCGTTCTTGTGAAATCTGACACCTTGATGTCATGCAAGGTAAAAGGAAGCTGCTAACATATTCACATTTTTAAAGAGCTGTTGAAATGACTAATTGCAGCATTTGGTGTCATTCTCGGAACATATCAACCAAAATTGCCCTTATAGTAAAGCATACCCCCTGCCCAGTTAAAGAAAAAAATGTTCAAGCAAAATTGTGCCCCTTTCAGTACAACAGCTTAACAATGTGAAAGTTCATTAACCCAAGAATGACATCATCTTAGGCATCAGCTTTACAGTGTGTGTAAGTAGATACTTACCTTGCAATGTTCATATGGAGTCAACACCAATTATCTGAAGGAACTTGCTTTAATTTACATGATTCTTGGCCAAATTTGATTAAAATGAGCTTAGACAAAACACAGATAATGACAAAGACGTGGCGCAAGTTATACCCGATACTCTTCATCATATGATACAATACTTTCCAGTTTTACTTTTTATTTTGTTGTTTTTGGGGCCAGGGGAGGGGGGGAGAGGAGAAAGTGTTCAAAATAAGTTGAATGGTTGGTTATCCCTACTTTGCAGTTACAGTATGAGAAGCAGTGCAGCTACTGAATTATTGTGGAGTGTTACATTGAAATTACTTAGGAAATGGTGATGCCGGTGCCTAATAGTTTGCTTCTCTTTACAGATCAACATTGCAGAACTTTTAGTCGCCAAGCGTCTTGCCATGTCAACAAAGGTCCAAAATTTAGCACCCCCAGCAGTACCAGTAAATGACTCCACATCTGTTCCCTCGGGGATGTCAGTGAATACTCCCTCTGCAGTGCCTCTTTCTGCTCCTGTAACTAACCCTACAACAGTGCCTGTAGTGCCTCCCATAACAGTGCCCTCAACAGTACCTGCATCTGCAACTACATCTCCTCCTCCAGCAGTGCCTGTAATCTCCCCCATGGCTGTGCCCACAGAGAAGAAAAACAAAGATGGTGTGTTTACTTCTTCTTGTTTCCATGTTGTCAACTTTATTTTTGCTAAGATTCTTAAGAATTTTCTCAGAGTGGTAAAAAGTCACACAAATTTGCAGTTGAGTGGAGTCATTTACTACTTTTAATGTGACTCAAGTTGAGTTTATGACTCGAGTCATTGTATTTTTTCTATGTGGAAAATTATGATAAAATTCCTGGAGTCATTTCAGATTTCCTATTTGAAAATTAGTCATGACTCATTACAACTCTGGAATGCACTAAACATGACTCATTTGAGATGTTTTTTGACATTAGGGGTGTAAGACTTCCGGATAAATCCGGAAATCCGGATTTTTTAATTTTTGGCGAAATTTCTCCCCGGGATTTTACGTATGATGCCACACTGTAAGCAGAGTGTTAGTTTTCACGATGGGAACTTATAATATCAAAACCAAAGCCCTGCTTTATGTTAAATGGCTGGAGAGCGGAGCACACCAAAGAAATAACAGTAAGTAGAAGTCCGGGATTTCGCACCAAATGCAGCATACTGCGTTTATTAGTAATTTACGCCCGTAGATAATTCGCCTATGTAGGTTAGTCGCAACACGCTACACAGGGCACTCTTCTTGTTGAAACTCTGTGGTTCTTTCCCGCGTTGGATTTTGCATCTAGACTATCTGCTAACTTCTAACTAGGTCTGTGCACATGGCCCTTGCTGTACGCAGTGATCAATACGATACGTGAACCTGGCGGCCAAGACCTACGTACACGTACATCATTGATCGCTGTGCTATAGTACTTCGCTCCACACGATAGTAACGCGTTTACAACAACTTACAGGTGGGCTGCTGTATTGAAAAATATTGGGTTAATTTTGTGAATTCAAGTAGGATTTGACTTCTTATTGCTACTATCACTGAAACTAACTTACTTTGGACATAACCTCTGTGGGATTTTAGTGAAAACTGAAGTAAATAGCAGTGTTGTAATCCAGTCACTAAATTAGTGACTCGAGTCACCAGTTTTCAAACATTTAAGTGACTCAAGTCGAGTCATTGACTCGAGTCACTGTACTATTTCAATGGGGAAATTGCTCCTGAATTCTATCGAGTCACTACCATTTTGAGAGGAAGTGACTCGAGTCGTGACTTGTTACAACACTGGTAAATAGATAGGCTAAAGTTTTATCTCCATTAGACGTAACGTTATTCATTAACATTAGGCCTAGGCTAGGCTAGGCTCTACACATACAGCCCTACATTGTTAGACTGTGTGTGTACTGTGGCGTAGCCTAGGCCTATTCTAATGTGGTCAAGTTTTATGTTTACTGGATTGTAAACAAAATGGAAGTCACGTGGGTATGTATTTTAACGAGAAGGTCACTGTACTCACTTTTCTCTGGCTGATACCCCTTGTAGGGTGGAAAGCACTCCTTTTGTACTTTTGAATGTATGTACTGGGCTTGACCTTGTTTCATCTTTTACAGTAATATGTTTTCTAAAACTTGAGTAAATGGGTGCTTAAACTCCTAAATTGCTGGAGCTTCCGGGGGCTTCGCCCCCTGGACCCCCACCGGGCCTTTGCCCCTGGACCCTGACCAGATTGGCCCAGCGCTTCACGCGTGCATGTGTTGTGGGATTTTTTTCTGTTGCCACTTGCATCCCTGTGACATGATTTAAAAGCTTTTCTTACAATTTTTTTGTAAAACTGCTTAATATTTATCGAACACTTTTATGAAAAGAGAAATGTTTGTTTTATCAGTGCTTATGGATGTAAAATATTGAAAAAGTTGTGAAGTCTAGTGAAATGTACAGGGTTCAACTGCAATGCCCTTGGTTATTTTTGTCAATGAAATGAAGCATTGTATTTTTTACTACCAGTGGGTTATATAAAATTCATTATGCCAAGGAGATGGCAGCGAATGCGTTGCTGGCTAGGTTTGAAGAGACAAATAGGTAGTGAAGTTGCTGTGACCGCAGGCTTTGACCTACTTCATGGTCAAGTGGTGAGAGCATCCGACTCACAGCAAGGAGGTAAGGTTTAACTCCCCACAAGGTCATACTGAAGACTGAAAAAATGGTACCTACTGCCATTGTACTTGATGCTCAGCATAAGCAATAGAGAAGGGAAACCAAGCCAGTGAGCCACAACTGGAAAAAATTGTGTGGCTGGCTCGACTTGAACCTGTAGGTTTGAAACTAGGCCGTAAAACTCCATCTTACCTAACCTAAGTTAACCATGCAGCTCATGAGTAAAACTGTGACTGACGTATGATAAAGGAGGAAAAGTTGTTAAATTTCCCATGAAATGGTATTAAAATTACAAAGAAATGTAAGCTGTATGGTATGCTCCCATGACATTTGTAGAAGAAATCCAATCAGTGAGGCTGATTGAGCTGTAGAAACTTAAACTGATTGGTTGGAAACTGAGTGGTAAAACCTCATCTAACCAATTAACTCTTTCAGACTTTGACCGATTTTTTTTTTCATTTCTTTCCTCCTGCTGTAGGTATTTTCTCTAAATATATGAAAATATAAGTTCAATGATATTACCTCCTATCCTAAAATAAAATTCAATGCTCACAAAAAACATAGAAACATCAAAACGTTTATAAATATAAAAAGACAAATGATTTTAAACATAAAACTTGAAAAAGAAGAAATGGTCAACAAACCTAGACAGGCAACCGGTTAAGACTAGTGTAAGATAAATCAGGCAAATAGATGAAAGGTGATAAAAGAATATTGCAATTTACCAGGGATTACCAGCAATTCAGGGTAGAAGTTAAAAAAGTGTCAGATAAAAAGGATCTTTTCAGAACTAAATACTTCCTTCTTATCTGCTTGCTAATATCTAGTGTGCTGTTGAAAATGGCTGAAATCTTATGTGAGTGAGTTTCTGGACCTGTAGCCTATGATATATAGCTATGCATGATGTTCTACATATCTTGACTTGAGCTGGGGAAGGGAGGGAGGTTATGAAAAGCTAGATGATGTTGCAGTGGATCTAAGAAAGTTCATGTGAATGGACATTCTGAGTATATTCAAGTAGAGTATTTTCTTACTTAATTGTGTTTCATCAGACCACAACAGCTATTGGAATCTTTTTTTGTTATTTTAATGTATTTGTTTTCATTTGTTTTCATTTTCTCACCAGGTGATATCACTTCTAACAATGTTCCCATCGTCACAGATACTAACATTCAGAAAGAAGATAAAGAAGACAATGCATCAGTGAAATCAAAATCATCTGTGAAATCAAAAGCTTCTAAAAAATCCAAATCAATGACTTGTTCTGATCTGGATGGGTGCAGTACTTCCGAGCAGGATCCCACCACCAGCGCAAAGAAACGAAAAAGAGAGATTCAATTTATAGAAGAGCTTCCGATTAATAATGGATCGATTCTGGTGGCAATGTCATTTATTGTTCACCCCAATGAATTTTACGTTCACTTGATTACCCCAGATGCCATTGAGATGGACAAGTTGACACATGAACTCCAACAGTTTTATGAAAAAACTGAAAACCTGGCTACTTTGGAGGACACCAGGGCATTAGGGGTCGGGGACTACTGCTGTGCAAAGTTCGAGAGGGACAAATCCTGGTATCGAGGCAAAATCTTAGAAATTAAAAGCTTGGGACCCAAGGGAGGTAGGAAATGGGATTTTTTGGTGTTTTATGTAGACTATGGGAATACAGAATGGGTTCTTGAGACAAATGTTAAGCAGCTGGCTGACACATTCTTTGATCTGCCTGCTCAAGCGTTGAAGTGCTCCCTTGCTCATATTCATCCTCGTCCACCAGTCAACAGAAAGAGTGCTGAAGGTAAGTGATGATGCATTCCCTGCCTTGCGCATACATCATTCTTTGCTGTACATTGCTCCCAATTGTCACACATGAAACAAAGAATGATCCCTTACTTTTTGCCATAAAATATGTGGAACTGTGCAGTGTGGATTTTTGGGGACTTTTCATTTAAAGAAATTTGTGAAACTGACTTCAGATGGCTCGTTATTTTGACCTGAGTATTGGAACTCTTTGTAATGTGGTTTCAAATAGACCAGTTCAATATTTCTTCCAGAAGGAGTATTGAGCAATATGTGAAAGACCAGTGGGTAACACTGTCATGTGTGTTTATGTAGATAATGGCATGATTGTAAACTCAAGTGAAGCATTATGCTATGGTCAACCAGTGCACTCAGATGTTTTGTTACCAGATGACCTGAACCGAAAGGTCACTGATGCATGTGCAGATATTAACTTTAAACTTGTGTATTGCTGACCGTCAGTGGTCAATTACAGGAATCATTATGATATCAGAAGTCATAATATATTTTGCATTATCCCTTTGGTTGCTTGTGATCTCCACCTAATGTGCAAAATTTGGCAGTTTTTCAACTAACAACAACAGCTAATCCAGTCAAATTGATATCACAAATTTAAAGCCAAGTGTCGCAGATATCTGATTGAAATTTCAACAGATTCAGGTAAGGACATTACAGATTCAGGATATGTAGCTTTAAGGGGCATTTTATCTTCAGTCTTAGAATACTTTTAATTTTTAAAGTTGCATGCATGAAATTCTACCCATCCATGCTATATTAGTGGATAAGTTGACACCTAAGTGAGGGTGTTTTGTTTACCACATGACAAAACTTGGTATCGGCGTAATTGTTCAAATTTCACATCCGCAGTTATGCAGAAGGTTTTGATTTTTTGTATCCTGTGCTGTAACAGTTTTGTGCATAAATTGAAAAAGTGTCTGCTCAGAAAATTTAAAAACCAAATCGAGCCTTTAATATATGAACCCTTAATTACTCGTGAAAAAGTTACTGGTATGGAGATTATTGATAAGAAATGTTTCAAATTGACCATTTGTAATTAATATGTTAACAAAACTTTACAGTTTGGAAAATTTGATGAATTTCAAGACCTAACTCAATATACACCATGAATATCTTATGCAAAGTGACACACCTCCAGGTCACGCAAAGTGACACACCTCCAAGTCATGCAAAGTGGCACACCTCCAAGTCACAGAAGTTGAAGCAGTTTTTGATTCCTTGCCATAGGCCAAGGAATCTATGTGATGGTGATGTCGTGTGTGTGTATGTGTGTGTGTGTGTGTGTGTGTGTGTATGTGTGTGTGTATGTATGTGACGCTTTGGCTTGTAAACACGATATCTCAAGAAGGGTAAGTGTGACTAACCTCATATTTGGTGTGTGGGATGGTCATATTAAGTAGATGATCCCTATTGTTTTTGGTGGAGATCAAAGGTCATTTGGGGTCACGAGAGGTCAAAAGGTCAAAACCTTGTAAACACGATATCTTGAGAACGGTACATGTGACTATGCTCATATTTTGTGTGTGGGTTAGTCATATTAAGTAGATGATCCCTATCAATTTCCTTTTAGGTCAAAGGTCATTTGGGGTCACGAGAGGTCAATAGATAAATTCCTTAGAAATTGCTTGTAAACACGGTATCTCAAGAAGAGTAAGTGTGAATATCCTCATATTTGGTGTGTGCATTGGCCATATTGAGTAGATGATCCCTATTGTTTTTGGTGGAGATCAAAGGTCGTTTGGGGTCACGAGAGGTCAAAAGGTCAAAACCTTGTAAACACGATATCTTGAGAACGGTACATGTGACTATGCTCATATTTGGTGTGTGGGTTGGTCATATTGAGTAGATGATTCGTATCAATTTTCGTGGAGGTCAAAGGTCATTTGGGGTCACGAGAGGTCAATAGGTAAATTCCTTAGAAATTGCTCGTAAACATGGTATCTCAAGAAGAGTAAGTGTGACTAATCTCATATGTGGTGTGTGCATTGGCCATATTGAGTAGATGATCCCTATTGTATTTGGTGGAGATCAAAGGTCATTTGGGGTCACGAGAGGTCAAAAGGTCAAAACCTTGTAAACACGATATCTCGAGAATGGTACATGTGATTATGCTCATATGTGGTGTGTGCGTTGGTCATATGAAGTAGATGATCCCTATTGTTCTTTGGTGGTGGTCAAAGGTCATTTGGGGTCACGAGAGGTCAATAGGTAAATTCCTTAGAAATTGCTTGTAAACAAGGTATCTCAAGAAGAGTAAGTGTGACTAATCTCATATTTGGTGTGTGCATTGGCCATATTGAGTAGATGATCCCTATTGTTTTTGGTGGAGATCAAAGGTCATTTGGGGTCACGAGAGGTCAAAAGGTCAAAACCTTGTAAACACAATATCTCGAGAATGGTACATGTGATTATGCTCATATGTGGTGTGTGGGTTGGTCATACTGAGTAGATGATCCCTATTGTTTTTTGGTGGAGGTCAAAGGTCATTTGGGGTCACGAGAGGTCAAAAGGTCAAAACCTTGTAAACACGATATCTCGAGAATGGTACATGTTATTATGCTCATATGTGGTGTGTGGGTCGGTCATATTGAGTAGATGATCCCTATTGTTTTTTGGTGGAGGTGAAAGGTCATTTGGGGTCACGAGAGATCAATAGGTAAATTCCTTACAAATTGCTTGTAAACATGTAGTGTTGAGCCAATAACCGATAGGTATTATTGGTATCGGCCCATAATGGCATTATGGGTAAGATATCGGTATCAGCACAAATGAAGGCTGTCTCCAATAATGGCAACCAATAACAAGTATTTCATCATTTCAACAGTAAAGAGGTAAAAGTTCTCGATATGCACTTAAATTAAATACAGATCATTTTGTTGAACATAAAATATTCAACAAATTCATTGCAGTGAAAATACACAAACTAGATCAACTACGCCGCAAGCCCGCAGTTCATAGTCTATAGAATATTTAGCACAATCACCATGGGCGTCTGCAGAAAAAAGTCAGGGGGGCAAAATTTTTAGACAGGGGCAAAACCTCCCAGTCATCATGAATTGACATGAAATGTGCGAAAATTTCAGCCCCAAATGCCTCCCAGATCGCCGGAAATGGCATTTCCAAAGCCTATTTTTGGCATAGAAACTTGGAAAAAACGTGTTGTTCGGGTTTTTGCTTTGATTTTTATATGTTTTTTTCAAATTTTTGATTTTTCAGGGGCAAAAGCCCCCTTGCCCTTACCCTCGGACGCCCATGGCAATCCCGATGTTTTTCATTTTGGAAGCAGTTCGTAACAAACAACGCTTGCTTGTTGTGTTCTTTCAACAATTAACGTACACACCCATAGCAGAGTGCACGCACCGTAATGTGCAATCTATAGCCAATTCGCTATACAAATCTGTTGTCCGTTTACGCAAGTCAGATTCTTCCGAACCCCGTGACAAATCTCAATGGAGTTTCACTGTGTGAATTTCGCCACGTGCAGTAACAGTAACTCAATGGGGATTTCCACCACTGTGTACAGCAGAGCGGCATGCTCAATGTTCACGATCGCGAACGTTCGATTGAAAGAGCTAACTCAAGAGACCAATGCCTGAGACAAAATGTACCATCTCATGAAGTATCGTAACCGCTTTTTACGCGCCTAGAAACGGGCACAGACAAACAAATGAAAAAACCCATACCGGACCGGATGAAGACATAAACTATGAACTGTCGTAACCAGCGAACGATCAGCGCTGTGTAAGGGAGTCTTATCATTATCAGCAGTATCCATGTACAAACACATTCTCTATACTGTAGTGTGTATGTATATGCTGAGAACACCTGTGGTATAATGTAGATATGTATGCCGCTCGCAAGTTTTTTTTCGTAGTAAAGCTTGGGGAATTACACTGTACAGTCCATACACATACCTATAAATGTGGCATACTGTACTTGCATCACGGCATATATGTTTAGGCGCACAAAAAAAAAACTTTACAGTCTGGCTGTAGGTGACGAAATGTGTTTGTTACGAACAGGGTTTCTTGGCTGGCGCGTGTTTTACACCAAATACATCGTGATTGATTGCTTAAAACACTTCGTCAGAAAAACGGAAAATTTTTCAGGGAGACAAAGTGACAGAAACATGAAGACTTAGTTCAAAATAAGTTAAAGGTGCAGTAGTGATAAAATTATAATTTTTCAATGATAACAAAACGTGTGATTACGGAAGATTTTTTTATTGGGGGTATCCGTATCGGGCCGATATTAACTTTGAGTTATCTGTTATCGGCAAGTTCCGATATCTCTGTTATTGGCTCAACACTATAAACACGGTATCTCAAGAAGAGTAAGTGTGACTATGCTCATATTTGGTGTGTGCATTGACCATATTGAGTAGATGATCCCCACTGTTTTTGGTGGTGGTTAAAGGTCATTTGGGGTCACGAGAGGTCAATAGGTCAAAACTTAGTAAACACGATATCTCGAGAACGGTACATGTGACTATGCTCATATTTGGTGTGTGGGTTGGTTGTATTGAGTAGATGATCCCTTTCGATTTTCGTGGAGGTCAAAGGTCATTTGGGGTCACAGTAGGTCACAAGGTCAAAACTTCGTAAACCCAATATCTCAAGAACGGTACAGGTGACTGTGCTCATATTTAGAGTGTGGATTGGTCATATTGAGTAGATGATCCCTATTGATTTTCCCAAAGGTCAAAGTTCATTTGTCAGCAAGTTCAAAGCCTGACAAGCATTCCTGCACAGTCTTTCAAGAAAGGTCACTTGTAGGGTCCAGTAACTTTTCATGTAGATAGCACATAGTGAATACATGGTCCCAGAAGTTTTTGGTGGAGGTCAAATGTTATTTGGGTTCACAACGGGCAAGAGGGATCTCTATGTAGGAAGATTGGATGCCTTGCATGTGTACTTTGTGGGCACATTATGGAGCCCTGTTAATTGAAAAACATTTCAAAGCAATGTCAATGTGAAAAAAGGCCTTACATTTCAGTGGCAAGGAATCACGAAGCCTTTTGGCTTTCTGGTTATTCTTCAAGGCAGTCACTCCTCTAGCCAGACCACAATTTTTAAGTAGTCTACAGGAATTTTCAGTTGGCAGAGCTCTTTGATTGACAGCAAGTTCAAAAATGCAGAGTACTGTGGCTCATATTACACAGCATGTACTGTACAGAGAGTTTTCTGATTACACATTGGCTCTTGTATACTCACCCTGAAACAATAAGCTGCAGTTGTGTCTGGATGAAAATGAGTTTTATGCAGTTTTTTGAGCAGCTTAAGTAAAGTATGGCAGGAGAACTGGAGCTGTCTGGGGTGAGATTTGGCGTTAATTGTACAATGATACGTTAAGGTACAAGTACAACATTGAGTAGAGTACCTAAGGTGAATGAAGTTTCCTTGCTTGTCTTGGACTTTGTCGTAGTCATGTGTAGGGGAGGAGTGATTGATTTAGCCCTAACTTTTTAGGCTTAGTAACTGGGGGTACTAGTTCATTCTGTTCATGTGTTATAAGACCAATCATTCTGTTCATGTGTTATTAGACCAATCATCTTGGTTTATTGTTTAAAATCTGCAGTAATTGCTTTAATGCTGATTTGTGTCACCTATTTGAAAGCTCTTAGCGCACAAAATTGCAGCATGTGCTGAAATAAGCAGGAAAAAGTTGGTCTCAATTAGTGAACCATGGTGGAATTAATCTTTGTCCATTTTATTTTATTCTCTTCTTTTGTAAATTTGTCTTTTTTACAGCTAAGTGGTCAGATCATGCTGTCAAAACTTTGACCAGACTAACAGACTTCCAAACGCGATTGCATGGATTTGTGGTCAAAGTACCAGAGGACAGAAGGTAAGGTGCTATACAATGATCCAGTCAATTGTAGACCCGATTGTATGAAAGAAAGGGGGGGGGGGTAGATTCAGTCACCGGGTCAGTTTTAGAGATGGTTATATGAAGGGGAGGGGGGCTTCAAATTCCTTTTCTGGGTACAATGTGTAAATGGAGAAGTCCTTCCACAGTGTATGGGTTCTCTCTTAATGTGTTTACTTGGAAAAGATTTTGGGGAAATATGCAAGAAGGAAAGGGGAGTGGGTTTATATTCTTCTACCTCCTATGTGACCTGAAGAAAGGAGCAAAAAGCACAAGGCCAAATGATTTTTGACAGGTACAAGTAGAGTACTGGTCAATTGCTGTGCAAGGGCAACTTACAAAATGATAATATTTTATCAGCTGAAGGGCACCTGATAGAATTAATCAAGACAGGACATAACTCTATTGATGTCTTTTCGTCTTTTCCAAATTTTTAAGGGGTGCTTAGACATAGGGAAAAAGCCTGAAGCAATCTGTTGCTTACCATTCTTTATTTCTTAAATTATTTTTTTATGTAGTGACGTGATGGCATAGAGAGCTGAAGTATTTCCTTTTTGGCTGATATAAAAACCTGCTTTCCTAAAATTACTAGTAATTACTCTTGGCACTTTCATATCAGTTTGAAATGAGAGTCAAAAGTCTGATATTAATGTCATAGTAAGCGTGGAAATGCTAGTTTTGCAGTAATAATTATGAGAAGGGATTGGTCATCCAATTGTTGTGAGAAATCACTTTGCACAAGATGATAGTAGGATAACTTTGTTAAATCAGTTTGGATAATTAGGCTCTTGAAAGAGCCTGAAGAACAGGCACCAATGACAAATCACAAAATGCAAGAGGACAACTTCTGCTGTTGCATGGGTGTATTTTGGGGGGCATAATGGCAAACATCAAGGGCATGAAGACTTTTTGCCATCTGTTATGCCAAGCCCAGTAATAATAACTTGAAAAAAATCAGGAAATGAATGGATTGTGAGAAGGTTAAGTACAGAAAAAAGACAGGGGAAGTGCTATTTCCAGCAATCTGGTAAGCATGTTCTTGCCAAATTTTTCTGCGTGCTTTGGGCTAACTGATGGTGGTATTACACCTAAACCTTCGTTTCCGTGAATTTTGTCCCACACTCAAATCTTTTCAAATACAATTCCAGTCAGAAGAATCACATTATAATTGCATCTCTTAATCATATACAATGAAGGATATACAACAGGCATAGAAATGCTATTTTGTTACATTCCTTATAAATCACTACTTATATGAATAAATTGTGCACATTCTATGACATGCAATGTTTAATTTAAGTAAGTACTTCATTAAAAGCTTGCTCCCCATGTTTTTGTTTTATTGACAATTTCAGCAAAGCTATAGAACTCAACCTCAGTATTATAACGAGTGATATGGAAGTTTTCATTAACCAGGAACTGGTGAACCTTGACCTAGCAATATCAAACATCCTGAAGAAAGAAAATGAAGAAGGTTGGTATAGACAAATTCAATTAGTGCTTATTGTTAGTGACTGCAGGCTGCCATAAGTGGGGTCCATCAGCCTTAAATGGTCTTTATTTATTGTTTACATGAATTTCAAACCCTCATATTGAGTGAACTTGAAGAATTCAAGATACAAATTAGTGTACAACCATCCATAATAGAGGTAAACAAGGAAATCGAAAGATTTAAAGGTGGCAGACCCCAGTTATGGCTGACTGAAATCAGACCATCACTTGCTGTCTGGATTGGTGTATAGAATAGATGTCAGATTTTGACATGTGATGTGTGATGTCATTGGTGTAAGTTAGATGGAATTAACGACATACCAACACAAATGTGTTTTTTAGAGTCAACTAGGTAAAAAGATAAAGTTTAAAATTGTGACTCATCATGGCAGATCATGTACTATGTGGGCTATTAGCTATAGTGAGTTTATAGTATTGCTTGAAAAAGCTCTATGGATGCTTTATTTTGGTGTCCAAATCATGTTCACTTGACATTTTGAAGTAATTCATAAATTTAGCCAAGATTATAAAATTTTAATGAAACGCTTAACATTAAATTTGATAAAATGACTGTATATCACTTGTACATTGGCAAACATAATACTCTATCTTCGTTGGTTGGGAGTCAAGTCCTGGCCGAGTCATACCGAAGACTTTAAAAACGGAACCTATCTGCCGTGGTGAGTCACAAATATGATTTCAAATAAAGTTCATGCTCAAGTTTAGTTTCAAATTTAGTTCAGATATGGTGCAAGCCTTTCCTTTTGGTCAACTGTTATGATTGGCAGGAAATACCATTGACCTTTTTCCAAATAGCAATTACAATGGATTGTGGGATAGAGTTTTGGTGTGTGTCATTTTTTGCCACAGTAAAATGTCATTGACAATGATGACACACCCCAAAACTCCATCCCACAATTCTTTGTAATTGCTACTTGGAAATAGGTCTATGGGCATATTCTACATGCTTTAAAAGTGAACTTGTTGATAGTAGTGTCATAAACTTTCCAAATTTTATTTAACTTAATTTTATGGCAGCCGGTTTCAAAGAAGATGGGATTTTGTATTGACTTAGAAATTCAATCATTCTTTGAATAGCTGGGTCAAATCTAGTCATTGGATCTTTGGCTGCAGTTGGAAGATTATTGAACTAACATTTTACAAAAAGATTTCTGTGAGAATGTAGCACATTCTGGCAGTGTGGCTTCTACACCCATAATTTATAGTTTGAAATAAGTTAATGGTCTGTGATAATGAATATAAAATGATATGACAAGATAAGACATGTAAAGTGTACATATCGTACTCCTAGCCATCAGGATTTTGCATTTGTGTTTCTTTTGTTTGAAATTGGAGAGACTAGCAACTTAGAAATTTCCCCAAACATGTAGATATTACATGAGTGAATAATTAATTTCAACTTTTCCTCATCTGCATTACAAAACTGCTCTCCTTGTAGTTCATTGTTTAGCCTTGGAACCTGTGAGAATCACCCTCAAAACAACTTACTTACCCTACCCCCTCACCTTTATAGTCAGATCTGTTTAAGTGCAAATAATGGTTCAGAAACTTTTTGTGCAAGTTAACCCTTTACCATTGTTTGGGTCCTTTTGGACCCATGTGGAGAGCTCGGCTGTCACCCATCTTTACTGTTTCACGTGGAGCTCGAAACTGCGAGTAGCTACCCGAAAATTTGGCCACAACAACAAGAGAGACAATAGTTTAAGGTCACAGGTTCAATGGCCTACGGAAGCTGATGCGGGGCGGGCTACGTCCGCTTTTCTGCCCACTCCCGAGGCGCGCAAATATGCCCCGATCGGAGCACAACGGTAGAGGGTTAAAAGCTTGGTTTTTATATTTTAGTCTAGATATATTATATGGAAGGTTCATCTAGCAGTCATTTGGTCAAGAGTTTGAATCCTGGTCAGGTCATACTGAAGACTTTAAAATGGAACTTACTACTGTTGTGCTTAGTGCTCAGCAAATGCAATAGAGTAGGGGAACAAGCCAGTGAGCCACAAGTGGAAAAACACCGTGGCCCACTCAACTTGAACCACTTGGTTGGAAACTTGGCAGTAAAACTCTATCTAATCTAACCTATCCTTATTTTTCCCTGTCCAGACAAAGAACTTGAAATAGCTTCCAGGAAATGGCTGAAACATCATTACTCTGAGGGAGGATACATGGACTCAGATGAGGGACATCCTGAAAGCCCAAGCAGCTTGATGGACATTTTAGAGAAATTGGACCCCATGACTATTCACTTTAATGCAGAAATCAACAGTTATGGATTTGACAGGGATGATCCAGAGATGGCCACTATGGGCTACAGTATGTTTTTGCTAGTTTTTGATCGAATCGAATGATGGAAAGCTGGGCCCACTAGCTAGCAAGTAATTGCAATCATGCATTTTAGTTTGGCATACTGGACATTACTGATCATTCAGAGTATTAAAATGTATTACTGATACGAGCCCACGAAAGCACCTAAGTAACCTTTGTTATAAAATGGACGCCTAAATGGCAAAATAAAAAGACATGCAATGCATCGACCTTTTTCTTTCCCAAAACTCTAGCCTTTAGATGTTACACAAAATGTTGAGACTTACCACAGCTAACATAACTTGGGTTAAGTTGTATAGCTACTAGATATACATAATGTATCTTCTTTGGGGTAACAAGGATCATTTGATGTTTTGTTGATGAAAACTTTATGGTTTATGTTAAGTCAAAATGCAATGTATTGTGGGAAGGTTAAGCTTTACCCTAGTGATAGTTTAGAGTAATGTTTACAATTTTGAAGGTGTAAAATGTATGTTTTTTGTTTTGTGTAGAATCAACATTGGACAAAAAGGTGTGCTACTATCATGTTTCTGGAAAAGGTTGTTACCGTGGAGAGAACTGCAAGTACGAACATCCTGACCCAGGTATGACTTAGTAAATAGTTGCATTCAGGATAGACAAGCTGCACTAGTATTACAAAATGAGTGCCTTTAACAAGTTACAGCATAAGACTGATGTATTTATCCTGTACTAATGCCATGCTACTGTGTCAGACAGATATAGCTGTCTTGTAAAAGATACACTGAAACATGTCCCCAAAATACCATGTGTTTGGTCTAACAGTAGAGCATCGGCCTCTTATGCGGAAGGCCCGGGTTCTATTCCCAGGTCAAGTCATACCAAAGACTCTAAAAATGGAATGTACCGCTGTTGTGCGTGATGCTCAGCATGAGCAGTGGAGTTGGGAAAACAAGCCAGTGAGCCACAACTGGAAAAAAGGGAGTGCTGGCAGTGGCAGCAATGTGTGGACCACTGGTTTCACAAAAAAATACTTGAATTATCAAATGACAATGTATGGATCATTTGGGCCCTCAAAATACTTCATAGAAACCTGCAGTAGACTAAGGAAACAAGAATTTTAATGGACAAACAATTGTTTAATGAAATGTTGGCTTCTTCAAAACATTTGAAGCAAAGAAGGAAAAACTTAAGTAAAAGTGACAGTGACCCAAAATAATTAACAGCTTATGCCTTTGCCTATTTCTTGAACTGACTGAAAAGAATCTACCCAAGGCCTGTAATTCATCAATTTTTCTTCAGCCATGTTTCTTAAGTTGCTTCAGTGTATTCTTTGAATGTTTGCACAAGGAAGGTCTTCCAAGTTTAGTGGAAATGATTGTTTCCCAAAGAAATTTCCCCAAAAATATTCATTCCTTTCAAACAAGGCAAAAATATTTCTGAGTGAAAGGTGAGTATTTCTTAGTTGTAGCATGTGTTTTGTTCTTTCGTTTCCCTTTTTTATTTTCTCTTATTTCCTTTGGAATACAACTTTGCTACTCTCATGTAGGTCCTCCTTATTCCTTTTGTTTCTCTTTTGGCCTAGAAGGTTAGAATAATTGTGACTAAATGTAAGACTGTTTATAGATATTATCCCATCTGCAAGCTCAGTAGATTTTCAATAATCTAACATTATTACTGTTATATTGACATTTCTTGAAGCATGCAGTTGATACTCTGTCTGATGTTAACCAAATTTGATGGGATCAACAGACATGCCAAAATAGACAAGCAATAAAAGATTACAGGAACTTGTAAAACTTACACCTGTTTTTTATTGAAAATTTACAATCATGATTGCAGATGAGAACTCTTGTTGTGATTCTTCTAAAAGAAGAAGGCATCTTCCTAAATGTTTGAAGTTTCATGCAGTTCACCAATGGCTGGGATTGTCTTGCCCAAAGAAGAACCTTTGGAACAAAGGAGGTAGAATGTCAATTGTTCCCTCACCATACCCTTTTGCCTTAAAATAGGTTAAAAGCACCGTTAACACACTATTTAGAGAATGTTAATGATGTTTTGAAGAGGGTTATTTATTGCCCCTAATAATGAAGTAAGATGATGGTATACGTGAATCCAGTTTCTAAGTGATCTTAAGATTTGTTGGCCATTTGTGGGGTCCATCTGCTCATGACTTTCATCTGCCTGTACCACAAATGGTTGTCTTCAGTTCAAAACCTGAACTTAATCTGCTTATTATGGAGTTTTGGATTGTCTGTAGCCATCTGTGGTATTGGTAATCAAAATGGAAACTTAAGGCTGATGGGCCCCAAATGGTATGTAGATGCAGTATGGTTAACAAAAGATCCCTAACTGCTTGGGGGAGGTCAGAATTAGGTTACTCTTCAGAAGGTAGAATTTCCCAAGAATTCCCAAGATTATCATTTGTGGTCACGAATCAGGAAAAAGCAAAGTTGTCCTTTTGGCAAGGAATCACTAAGCCTTTTGTGGTCTGGTTACAGAAGTAACTTTGAAGAGAAACAATTAGTATTTTTAATTTGAACAACCCAAGTTGTTTCTATTTGATGTATGGGATATCTTTCAGCTGTAAGTACACTTAGATACCTCACAATGGATATTTGTGTGCATATCAGTAATTGCATTGAAATGTTTGTTCTTTCAGCCGATGTGAAGGAGACAGTGGAATGCTTTTGCATTAACAATGTGGTGGAGTTACTTCCAGAGGAGTCTATTGTGTGTGTGATGGTCACAGCAGTACATTCACCCATTCACTTCTGGGTTCAGTTTACCTTTGGGCCCAGGCCCCTCGATCAGCTGAAGATTGATTGCTCAAAGAGCCTGGAGAGACCCTGGGAAGATGGCGAGACATTGGAATCATTGAATGAATCTTTGAAGTGAGTACTGCAAGACATGTACGGTATTACCAAGCTGGAAGGAGAAGTATTAGGAGACTTTAAAGTTAAGCCATTTCGTTAAGATAGTGTGTATTGTCTGCCCTTTTCATTAAGTCACATGACAGACCATTTGTGAAGAGATGTGAGGGTTGAAAAGGGGGGGGCTCAGGTGAGTTTGTCATGCTTTGGGGACGCATCTTCTTTGGGAACCATAATTCCTTCAGGAGAACTTTTCATTTCTTTCTGTGGCACTTGGCCAGAGTGTTGAGGGGAGTTTTGAAAAGTGGTATGAACAATATGCCCTGCTAAAAAGGAAAATTTCAACATGCGTGCCTACCATTGGGTTTTAAGTGCAATTGTTTAGTTTTCAGACCATTACCTTTGCTAAAATACCCATAAAAATCAGAATATTTCAATTTTCTGACTTTGAACAAAAATATATTAATACTGAAAATGACTAGGCAATTGCAAAGTAATAGCTTTGTGAAACTTATGCCCATCTTTGCTTACGTCAAAGTGATTTCCACACTTATTGTGAACATTTAGAGCAGAAAAAAGCAGTTTTTCTCTCTGACCATCAAACCCAACGAAGTAGGCCATTGTGCTTTCAATGTCTCCTTCCTAACACCAGTTTAATAATAGACTGTACCTAGTATATTGTCTTTTCTATTTTTAGTGAGATTTGTAAAAAGAATAATCCTAAGACTCATGACATGATCCTGCCAGCCCAGGGGGAGATTCTACTAGCAAGGTACAGCAAGGATAAAAGGTGGTATCGTTCGAGGGTCACATTTGTTGATGAAGAGAAAATTGAGGTTGGTACTTACAAAGATTCTTTTTTTTTTCAGATTTTAAGTGATTGATATGGAATGTGTCATCTTGTTGAATTAAATATTTGAAGAAAATTTTCAGGACGGTTGGAAGTTGTTAAAATATAAAATATATGGCAAAGAATAACAAAATCAATTTGTATTGCCAATAAATATGTGGAATGTTTGTATTTTACCAAAAATATTGAAATCTTTTTTTCTTTAAGTAACCTTCTTTGCAACAGTTGTAAATACAGTGGTTCTTTGGATGGGTTTTTGTCTATCAGGATTTTGATACCAGCATTAATTACATTCCAATTTCATGGTATCTAAAATTTTGAAAAACTCTTATCAGTATGTTTTCTGTCTGTAATACAACTCCTCTTTTATGCATCAAGGTACAGTCCATACTATGTAGTTTAATATGAATCATGGTACCCAGACCTTTTTATTTGGACAGGGGGTTGTACAATATGCTGACGGTATATCCCACTTGTGGTCAGAGGTGACATAAGGGAAGGTTTTGCACTGTTTTTGGACTGTATTTGAAACGGAACTTGAAGGGAATTTGAAACTGTGTTTTAAGTTTAATGTTTTTATCTGATTGACACTTTGTGGCATATTTGGGTGGGTCAGTTGTTAAGTCTCATCTTATTAGCTATTCTTCCTTCCATCACGTAAAAGTCAAGAGCAGTCACCCAAAATTGATTTTGAAGCAAAGGCTAAATATCACAATATTACTCTTGTTTCTCTTCAAAATACCTGTCATCATATTTAAAACTTAAATATTGAATATACAATATTGAAGTTTTAATATACAATATTAAAACTTCAATATTGTATATTCAATGTAAAATAAGCAGTTATTCCTTGTAAATTTCACATTTGAAGACAAAAATTGTTGCCACATGACTCTCAACAGCCAATCATGAAACAGGATAGTTTACTACACTACCTCAAGTTGGGGTGACTGCTCTTGCCCCTTAATGTGTAACTTTTTCTGTACATTTAATATTTGCAGGTGTTTCATGTGGACTATGGTACCTCTGAGTGGGTCTCCAAGAAGGATCTTCAGCCAGCTTTACCTCAGTTCCTCCATCTTCCTTTCCAAGCAGTCCAGTGTCGGTTGGACGGACTTGAAGATAGCCAGGAAATAAAAGAAGAGAAGTTAAATGCTCGGTGAGTAGACGTTTGTGACATTCCTACCAGTCTTTAAAGAAAAATAAAGTCATGTAAGTAGTAATGAAAGTAATCTAATTTGTGTCACTATTTTGTTAAGATCTTCCCAAAACTTAGAAGGCAACTTTATCAGTCTTTTAAGAAAGTAAAAATATTCCAGACCATGTCTGCCAAACCCTTTCACAATACCCCTTTCCTCACTAAAGATATCTCACTTAAAAGATTGGTTATTTTTTTACAAAATACCTCCACTTTTTCAACAAGCCCAAAAATGTCATGTAATATATGGGTACATTTACTCAGGTTTCTTTTTTTTTTTGTAAGCATTCATGCAGAGATATATACCTCCTTCCATCACAGACAACTAATTTTTTTTTAATTCTTCAATGTAATATTTTCTACTGCTATAATGTATTTCTCAATGCTTTTCTTGTTTAAAGGGAAATGTTGCATTAAAAATTCTCCAGCATAGCATACAAAAAAACAGATGTACTTATTATCAAATCATTCAGTCTCACCATTTAAATCAAGCAATAGCTTCATCTCCTCAAAGTATTATGCGGAAGAAGAATTGTGGAAGTAGCATCATTTGAAAGGTTGAAATTTTATGTCAACTTTTTTTTTCCTTGTAAAGAAAATAACTGAATTTTTATCCATAGGAAAGTTAATGCTGAAGAAGGTTTCCATACTGCCATATTTTCAATTATCAATTACTCTTTGTCAATAAATGTTAACACTAACGTGATGAATTTTTCCTGTAAAACATACCCATTTAGGGTGTACTTTATCGGTATCAATTTTAAAGGAATTTTAAAAGGGCACACCATATTGATGCCAGGGCTTATGTAGACAAGCTTATTTACTTTCGGGTCTATAAAGTCTGAACTGCATTTATCAACCTTCTTTTTTCTTTTCAGAAAGTATTTTGAACAAGTTGCAACTGGCCAACCTGTTCTTGCATATATTAAAGCAAGGTAAAATAAAACACTTTGATTTTTACTCTACTGTATGAAGAATTTTTGTACTCAAGGTCAAACACAAGCAATCTTTAAAGATAGTCTAAGTGTTAATGATGTTAATAGACAGAGAAGATAAAGAAAAGAAAATCACCTTTGACCCCAACAGCTAAACAAAAAGAATGAGCAGACTGACTCATTCATGGAGGAAGCAACAGATGCATGTTCCACTCAAATCTATTTTGTCTGTGAGAACATATATAATATTGAATAAGTTTAATAAATGGCAAACTCATTCATAAAGTTATTGTCAAATGTTCACCAAATGTGTTTTGTAAGTTCCCAATAACTCTCATTTCCATTGAACATTGTGTTTACCTGGAACATAGGATGTGGGAGCAGTTATGAGAAATGTGAACCATACAACTCCTCTAGCCAGTGTTTCTGTAAGCTACTACGGTACAGTATGTTAGCCAAATGACTCATCAATTTGGCACACTGATGTTTTTGGTTAAAAATGAAAAAGGAGGTGTTTCATTTTCTTCATTCATGTGGGCACAATTTTTAATAAACCCTGAAACTTGCAGGGAGTCAAGTTATTTGAGTATATTAACCCAGTGGTTAATTTTTTGAGGAAACACTGCTTATAGCTGTGACCTATAGTTGATACCATTTACTGAATAAAGTTACCTTACAAAGTGACATGTATATAATTATTGAAATGCTTGAATATCTTTTTGTCAGTGAATCTACAAGGAGACTGTATAGGCTATTTGAATAAAATCAATACTATTTCAACATAAATGACTTCTTCCATTTGTTTACATTTTCATGTTTCTTCCACAGGGATTGTGATAACTTGCTTTATGTAGAACTATACAATACAAGTAAAGAAGAAGACATATTTATTAACCAGGAACTTGTCAAAAAAGGATTTTACAAACCAACAGCGAAAGAAGAAAAAGGATGACTGTCTGACTCTTTCCAGTCTTTACTTTTCATCACCAAAGAAAGCTTATTGTCAGAATGTATTGTGTTGCAGAGGAAGTTTTATACTGGCTGATTATTTTGGAATTTCGTCAACCTTACCAATTTGACATGTATTGATTCGTTTGATTAATTTCAGGGAAAAATTACGATGGGAACCATCTCCTGATGGTTAGCACCTGTTTTTGTACGAAGGTCTTTGTCACAATGGTCATGTTCTTGACTCCCACCAAGAAGTTAATGTAGTTAAGCCCATGAAAGTCTAATGCTTGTCACATTTACATTAGTGTAACTATCTGCTTGATTAAAGGAATATCAGTACTGTTTCATTGTTGATATGTAGAAAACGCAAACTGTTTTAATATTCTGTAAGTAAGATGATAAACCGTCCATGTCTTTCTCACAGCTCTTATTTTGAATTATCCTACCTCACAGTTTAAGTGAACCATGTTATTCTTTTGAAAATATCTGTGTATTGTTTTAGAAATGATTATAAAAGATTTATTTGTTCGTATAAAATTTATGCAGAACTAACTGCAAAAGATCAAACTGGAGAGAAAAGCTAAAAGGAACGCAAAAATTCAAAATAGAATGAATAACACTTGAGGGACTCAGTAATAGTAAGAACTGCTTGAGTTAAATACCCTGATACAGTGCCAACACTGCAGGGGGCACATGATAGGGTATTTTCCCTTCAGCTTTTGTCCTTATAACCCCAGTTGTTACCCTCCCTAGTTCGGTCAGGAGTTAGGTCAACCAAAATGTAAATAGTGTACCTGTCATGAGACTTTCACCTTTCACCCAGAGATATGCTGAGCTTGCGGAGGCCTTGCCTCCTAGACCCCCACCTTGGCTTTGCCACTGGATCCTGCTCACATGTGTGCCTGCTTTAAATTTGACTTAGCTCTTCACACAAAAATTTTTTGCCCCCACCCCTCCCCCTTCCTTTGCCCCAGTTTTGACATTCACCATCTCTACCCAGATATTTTGTCAGGAGTGTTTTCAAAAGTATAGGACCTGCATAGAAAGGTTTGTCATCGAAAGCTTCATCATTGATGAAATCCTTCCTAAATAAAACTACGAGAAGTGTTGTTTTTGTGGCAGACCTTGTTACTGGAATGGTGGAAAGCAGTGGCAGATGTAGAAAGGTTTAAAAAGATGAATCAGTCATCTGCTTCTGATGTATTAATAAACTAAGTGATCATGTATAACAGTGCTTTAACTGCATGGGCAAGTGGTTAGAGCATCAGCCTTGCAGTCATGAGGTTGGGAGTTCAAGTCCTAGCCAGGTCATACCGAAGACTTTAAAAAATGGAACCTGCTGCCATTGTGCTTGGTGCTCAGCATAAGCAGGGGAATAGGGAAAACAAGGCAGTGAGCCACAACTGGATAAAAGGCCGTGGTCAGTTGGACTTGAAACAAATTGGGTGGAAACTGGGCTGTAAAACTCCATCTAACTAGCAAACTACATGGTAAATATCCTGCAGCAGCTGGAAGCACATGCTCTTTAATTGCCCACTGGTGATCATTCTAGTATTTGCATTAGAAAATTTTGATCAAGTTGATAAATTTGAGAAACATGTTGGAAATTTTGGCAAGTAATGAGTTAGTTAGGTAAGATTTAACCACACATTAAAACATGAATGTGTTATACAGTGTCATACTGTTCAAATACTGTTCAACTCATCCCATTTAGTCGCCTCTTATGACCGGCAGAGAATACCGTGGGCATGTTCTACAGCCCACAGGGGGAGACAAGTAATGATGGACAGAACTAAACTTGTGAGGTATAGAAACTATTGAACCAGTCAATGTCTGGGAAATGGTCACTGGATTTCAGGAAATTTATTTGCACATTTTGGGGAAATTAATTTTTGAAAGGTGGAGGCACTGGATAGGATTTAGCTTTGCACTGATGAACAGCTTGACCTGCAAGTGACATTGGTATCACTATGTGTTAAATTTTCTTGCAGAATCGTTGGCCAATATGTACAACGGTGACACAAAGGAAGGTTTAAAGACGTAAATGTATTTCTGTACTTTTTGGCATCATTTGATGGTAATCTCTGTGAGATGTCATAATTATCCTCTTTTAACATAGGTCTATGTAGATCCTAAGTTCCATGCATTTGTAGTGTAGTATATGGAGCATAGCATATAGGGGACTGATTGAGTATTTGCCTTCAACATACTTGGTGACTCTTACATGAAGGAGTTTTCCAGACTGCATCAGTTAGTTGAATGTTGAATATAACAAAGATTTGGGTTATTTGAATATAAATTGAACACAGTTCAAATCTTTTGCCATGTTACCTAGCTTTTGATTTCATGAAAGGTAGGTGGTGTAGGCTTGTAAGACTTTATTTATAGACCTATTTCCAAATAGCAATTACAAAGCATTGTGGGATAGAGTTTTGGTGTTTGTCATTTTTGTCAATGGCATTTTACTGTGGTGAAAATTGGTGTACACCCAAAACTCTATCCCTCAATTCATTGTAATTGCTATTTGGAAATAGGTCTATGGTCGGATGGTTGGTATATATAGCAGTTAGTTAGATGAGGTTTTACGGCTCAATTTTTTGCCAGTTTGGTTTAAGTCAGACTGATCACAGCCTCTTTTTCAGTTATGAGTCACTGACTTATTTTCCCTATGCCATTTTGGTATAGCTGGGTATCCTGCACTTTGCGGTAACCTCAGGGAGCCTCAGTAGGCTACCCATTCATAGCTGATAGCATCAAAGCAAATGCCACATCTCAGCATAATTTCACAAGGTTATAATGCTTCCCAAATTTGCATTTGTTCTGTGATGTGCAAACTTGTGATCATGCTGGTTGGTACAATATTGGTTGCAATGTAGGTGACATGTGATTTCACTTAGATGTGGTAGATTTAACTGCTACTTGGCTCCTAGTCTTGTTGCAAGACTCTGGTTAGTTTGCGTCCACCACACATTGGCTTTGAAGCCTACCTAGCGTTGCGCCCTCTATTGTCCTTATCTTTTGAACAATCCAAAACCAGTCTTGTACTTGGCTCCAAAAAGTCTCAATTCAAGGGCAAGTTTGTAATTATTGTTTCAATATGTAACTAAGAAGATACAAGACTTCAGGAGCCAGAAATATTGGAAGTCATTTTTAGATCATCAGGATGATTCATTCAAAGCCACTTATGCAAAGATTGTTGAATATGTAGAATTAAGCTACTGTACTGTTGGTGCTCTAGTTTAAAATTGTTGTGTTCAAGAATATGTTATGACAAATGATGTCTACTTTTTTATCAAACCCAGCACTACACCAAATATTTTAAGTTTGGGTAACAAAATGTTCACAAGAGGCAAGCTGCAAATGAAAAGGACTTGTGTTATTAACTTCCAGGAAAATTGTAATCAAGATCTCTACCCCTAGTGTGGAACCAACTGCTATTGTGTTTGGTGCTCAGCATATAAGCAATGGAGTAGCAAAAGCAAGCCAGTTTGCCACAACTGGAAAAATGGCTTTGGCCAGCTCAACTTGAACCAATTGGTAGGAAAGTGGGCTGTGAAACTCCATCTAACCCAGTGGTTCTCAAATGTGGTCCCTACTGCCCCCTGAGGGTGTTGAAAAGCTTCAAGGGGGTGCTGAGGAGTTTGCAAGCAATAGGGGGGTGTTGGCATTGACTAGGGGGTCCCTGGAGGTTCTCTTACATTCTTGCAATAAAGAAACCTAGGGGTTGAAGAGTGGTTGACACAGACCGTCTTCTCCGAAAGGTTTAGCAACTACTGACAAAAATTTACCCAATATAAAACTTATCTGGGTCATTTTGGTGCTGGAAATTCAAAGCTGAAAGCTCAAAGTCAAAGACTTATATAAATATGATGGCATGTTGGGTGGGAAGGGGGGCGTTGGATCGGTCATGGATGCCTAATGGGGGCAGTATTTCAAAAAAGTTTGAGAAACACTGTTCTAACCTAACCTAGTGTGGTTAAAAGTTGAGGCAGAAAACCCCTAAAAACAAAACTTCAACTGTCTTTACAATGTCTTAACATCATACAAGGAAAGTATTACATGACTCAAACTTTGCATTTTTCTTTATCATTATCATTCTATGTATTATAATTCCAAGTGAGGCTCCTGTATGTTTGTGTATATACCTTTATTTCTCTTGTTGAAAACAAAAATTATATTATTTTCCAAGTTAATCAGGTGCTAACACCAACTCAAATAGAAAAGCTGCTGCAAAGAAAAGTTGTAGAGGATTTAAAAAAAAAAATAAAAGTTCAAGAGTTATTCTTTTTTATGTCCTTTGTTTCTTATTTAAAGATTAATAAACCAGAAATTGTACTCATAAACATGCTTCTTGTCTTCCTGTCTTTCTTATGTTTAGATCAATTGAAATAGATACTTTAGTTAATAAATATTGAATGGATCTTAATTTTCAAATCTGTTGAAACTGAACCAACATACACCTTTCTTTACAGCTAGATCCCAAACCCTTTTTGTAGATCTTATGCAAATGGTATCACACAACAGAGAATCCCCCCCCGCCAGGTAGGTATGTGCGCTTGTAACTTACATCAATACATGTAAAAACTAACCAACTTGTGGATATGCCAGATAGCTATCAATCAAGCTGACAAGCTCATACTTGTGACTTCAATGCCATGCTTCCAGCATGTGTAATCGTCTACCCTCCAAAAACGTAGGTCTAGACATGAGGGCACTGTAAACAATTGGGGTGTCATACTTGTTAGTATTCAAAACTTACTGTTCAACTATTGTTTGCTTCATTAATTTGTACCATTGAGTATGATGATATATTTTGATTGTGATTGTGTTTTTAATTATTACCTTTGATGCCATTAAGTGCAGTGCATTCAGGGGGAACATTTCTTAACAGCTTTCATATCTTAGGCTCAAAGTGTCTCTCTGCTTTTGCAATTAATACAACTAACATGTATAAAAAATAATACACTGAGAAAAAAAACAGGAAAATGCATTCAAATAAGTGGAAACTGAACCAGAATGCAAAAATGCATTGAGGTTTCGATGATACATACATGCTCTTTTCAATAAAATGCTACATTTCTTGTAACAACTGGTGACCCTTTGTCTTAGCCTTTGTCTCCACCTGTAAGTGACTGGTGTTTCTTTTAACCAAAACATTTCTCTATTCAAAAAGCCAAATTTCATACTGTGCCTTAAGATATTCTGCAAACAAGGTTTTCAGAGTTTGATGCCAGGTGATACCAGATGACCATTGACCTCCACCAAAAACAACAGGTAGAGTACTTTCAACTCACCATAACACATCCACATACTAATTAGGAAATCCATCCAAGTTTCCTACCTTGAGATATCACATTTTGACAAGTTTTTCAAAGTTTGACCGATCATGACCCCAGATGTCCTTTCACCTCCCCAAAAGAAAAAAAACCTTATACAGACCATCTTCTCACCATAATTCATTTACATACTAATTTTGAAATCCATCCACTTTTCATACCTTGAGCTATCCTAAACAAGTTTTTCTGAGTTTGACCCCTATGACCCCAAATGACCTTTGACCTCTACCAAAATCAATAGGCTTCTTCCTCCCATCATAACGCATCAACATATCAAGTTTGAAATTAATCCAAGCTTCCTACCTTGAGATATAGTGTGAACAAGAAGTTCGGAGTTTGACCCCATGTGACCCCAAATGGCCTTTGACGTCCACCAAAATTTATTGGGTTATTTCTTACATCATAATGCATCAACATATCAAGTTTGAAATGAATCAAAGTTTCCTACCTTGAGATATAGTGTAAACCAGGATTTCGGGGTGTGGTGACCCCATATGACCTTTGACCTCCACGAAAATACATTGGGTTCTTTCTTACTACATCATAATGCATCAACATATCAAGTTTGAAATGAATCCAAGTTTCCTACCTTAAGATACAGTGTAAACCAGGATTTCGGGGTGTGACCCCAAATGACCTTTGACCTTCACGAAAATACATTGGGTTCTTTCTTACATCATAACGCATCAACATATCATGTATGAAATTAATCCAAGTTTCCTACCATGAGATATCATGTAAACAAGGATTTCGGGGTTTGACCCCATGTGACCCCAAATGACCTTTGACCTCCACCAAAATCAAGAGGGTTCTTCCTTACATCATAACGCATCAACATATCAAGTTTGAAATTAATCCAAGTTTCCTACCATGAGATATTGTGTAAACAAGGATTTCGGGTTTTGACCCCATTTGACCCCAAATGACCTTTGACCTCCACCAAAATCAATAGGGTTCTTCCCTACATCATAACGCATCAACATATCAAATTTGAAATTAATCCAAGTTTTCTACCATGAGATATCGTGTAAACAAGGATTTCGGGGTTTGACCCCACGTGACCCCGAATGACCTTTGACCTCCACCAAAATCAATCGGGTTCTTCCTTACATCATAACGCATCAATATATCAAGTTTGAAATTAATCCAAGTTTCCTGTCTTGAGATATTGTGTAAACAAGGATTTTGGTTTTTGATCCCCTGTGACCCCAGATGACCTTTGACCTCAACCAAAATAAATAGGGTTCTTCCTCTCAGTATGGGGTATCTGTGTACCAAGTTTGAGAACTGTCAGATCTTCCCTTCTCAAAATATCGTGTAAACAAGCAAAGTGTCACAAACACACACACATACACACATACATACACACGCACATACACACGCACATACACACATACATACACACACACGCCATCATGAATGCATAGGTTTCATCTTTTCATCGAAACCAATAAACCACAGGTAAAAAAAACATGTTCTGACTTATAAATGAAAACAATACAACCAGTGATTAAAATGTTTTTTTCTATATTTACACATAGATTCTGACAATACCGAAAGACATAATTTACTGAAAGACACCGTAAAGTTTGAAAGATTGGTGGTATGGAGAGTAAAAAAGTAACAGTTGTTTGTACTTGTAATTGTATAAAGTGCACATTATAAAACTGAAAAGTAGTTAAGTATATCAATATGTTACAATTGAAGAACCAGTTATGATTAAAATTTGCCACAAAAGGTTAAACTGACAAATTACATTTTATGTTGACAAGCTAGCATAGTAGATAATTATACACGTACATAATAACAAGACTTAATTACATCACTTTTAATAAAATTGGAAGTATCTCTTCATTAAAATAATGCTTCATAAAACTTAAGAATTGTAAAAAGTGTCCCAGTGCTTTAGATATAAAATGATGAGTATGATCTCTCATCCCTTTTCTCACTGTGAAACTTCACCAAGAAATGTAAATTAAGACTTAAGTCAACATGAGTATATATCACTTTCATACTCATACATTAATGAATGAGATATGTTAATTTAAAGTTTGAGAATAATACAGTCTTTAATCGCTGTCTATAATATCACTTAAGGAAACTGAAAGCTTTCGTTGCAATGTCAGACCATGTATGATTCTTATCAGGATTTGTGAAACTACCAATTCATGCACATTTTTTTTAATGGCAATTGTAAAAGGCATCTTCGCAATGCAGAATAGTAAATAAACACCATTCATGATTACTTCAAGGGCAACCAGGGTAAAACATCTGCAGTGTAAACATATGATAATCACATCATTCAATTGTTGTAATTTTACGAAATGTATAGTTACGTTTCTCCAGCCTCCAGCAGAGTACACTGTATTTAAAAAAGTTGTTGTCCATGCAGTGAAGGACTAAGCTCAAATTCAATTAATTGTTTAGCTAATTTAAGGCAAACATTCTTACACATTACCCTCCACATCTAGTTTAAATTTTAACATAACCCTTTTGCATTGTCATCATTTTGATCAGTCAATACAGTGTACTACACTTGCCTCTAATGAAGGTCTTGTGTTACAGTGTACTACACTTGCCTCTAATGAAGGTCTAGTGTTTGAGAAACAGTGTGCTCATTAATGTTTCCATTATAAAAATACTTATAATCAATTCACCTTGTCCATAAAGTTTTGTAGAACTAGGGAGGACTTAAGCCAAAATGAAGAAAAACTTTATGAAAAACTGAGGTAAACTTTATGTACTGGGATAAAATGAGGTAATAGATAAAATTTGCAACAAAACTGGCCATGAAAAAGTCTGCATTTTATTACTGCAAGTAATGTTTGTATCATAAACTACCATGCAACAGATACACCAATGAAAATCAGCCTCGTCAAAAAATATTTCTTGAAATGATTTTTATCTTCCACTAATTGCTTTGCAAGGTTATTCATAGACTAATTCCATGTACTCACTTTGGCAATGAGAAATTTAACTAATAGCTGCCACATTGCATGAAGGTGGTGGTGGGGTGGGGGGTTGGAAGGAGTAAGGGGGTTGTGTACAATAAGGTACAGATGCACATACATGCATAAGTGATTGATTCAAGCGATGCAAGCACTGGTACTAGTACAACATATGCGCATGAACACTCACAACACAAAGCCACGAATGGAAAAAAGACCAGAGTGACCAGCTCGACTTGAACTTATTGGTTGAAAAGTGGGCCGCAAAACTCCATCTAACTAACTATAAACACAAAGCATGGATGTTTGTAAGGACAAAAGCATTATCTTTACATAACCTCCAAAGTGACCCTGTGAATATGACTGACAATACAAGATAATAGCTGCAAAAGACTGCAGTGAGGTAGGATTTCCCACTTCTAAAGTCATTTCCTGTGTCTTTATATTTGCTAATTACACTATCTTTGCTTCATTGTTAATTAACTTGTAACAATTAAAATATAGTAATATATCATGCAGTTTTCAAGACCCGAATAAAGGCATTATTTATGATCATACTGAAACTTAAATAAAATTTTTGAAACAACCAGAATGCAAAAATGCATTGAGGTTTCGATGATACATACATGCTCTTTTCAATAAAATGCTACATTTGTTGTAACAACTAGTGACCCAAAGTGACCTTTGACTCAACCTGTAAGTAACTGGTTTTTCTTTTAACCAAAACACTTCTATATTCAAAAAGCCAAATTTCTACTGTGCCTTAAGATATTCTGCAAACAAGGTTTACAGAGTTTGATGCCAGGTGATACCAGATGGCCACTGACCTCCACAAAAAACAACAGGTACAGTACTTTCAACTCACCATAACTCATACACACACTAATTGTGAAATACATCCACGTTTCGTACAGTACCTTGAGCTGTCCTATACAGGTTTTTGGAGTTTGACCCCATGTGACCCCAAATGACCTTTGACCTCCCACAAAATTAATTGGGTTTTTCCTATTGAATCAAAACCCATTAACCTATCAAGTTTGAAAGGAATCCAAGTTTTTTACCTTGAGATATAGTATAATTAAGGATTTTGGAGTTTGACCCCATAGGACCCCATGTGACCTTAGACCTCCACCAAAATCAATAGGGTTCTTTCTTACATTATAACGCATCAACATACCAAGTTTGAAATGAATCCAAGTTTCCTACCATGAGATATCCTGTAAACAAGGATCTCCGGTTTGACCCCATGTGGCCCCAAATAACCTTTGACCTCCACCAAAATCAATAGGGTTCTTCCTTACATCCTAACGCATCAACATATCAAGTTTGAAATGAATGCAAGTTTCCTACCTTGCCACAGAGTGTAAACAAGGATTTCGGGGTTTGACCCCCATGTGACCCCAAATGACCTTTGACTCCCATGAAAATACATTGGGTTCTTTCTCACACCATAACGCATCAACATATCACGTTTGAAATGAATCCAAGTTTCCTACCTTGCAATATAGTGTAAACAAGGATTTCAGGGTTTGACCCCATGTGACCCCAAATGACCTTTGACCTACACCAAAATCAATAGGGTTCTTCCTTACATCATAACGCATCAACATATCAAGTTTGAAATGAATCCAAGTTTCCTATCTTGCGATATAGTGTAAACAAGGATTTCGGGGTGTGACCCCAAATGACCTTTGACCTCCACCAAAATCAATAGGGTTCTTTCTTACATCATAACGCATCAACATATCAAGTTTGAAATGAATCCAAGTTTCCTACCTTGCGATATAGTGTAAAAAAGGATTTTGGGATGTGACCCCATGTGACCCCAAATGACCTTTGACCTCCACCAAAATCAATAGGGTTCTTTCTTACATCATAATGCATCAACATATCAAGTTTGAAATTAATCCAATTTTTCTACCATGAGATATCGTGTAAACAAGGATTTCGGGGTTTGACCCCCTGTGACCCCAAATGACCTTTGACCTCCACCAAAATCAATCGGGTTCTACCTTACATCATAACGCATCAACGTATCAAGTTTGAAATTAATCCAAGTTTCCTATCTTGAGATATCGTGTAAACAAGGATTTCGGGTTTTTACCCCGTGACCCCAGATGATCTTTGACCTCCACCAAAATCAATAGGGGTCTTCCTCTCAGTATGGGGTATCTGTGTACCAAGTTTGAGAATTGTCAGATCTTCCCTTCTTAAGATATCGTGTAAGCAAGCAAAGTGTCACAAACACACACACATACACACATACACACATACACACACGCACATACACACATACATACACACGCTCATACACACATACATACACACACACGCCATCATGAATGCATAGGTTTCTCTTTTCATCGAAACCAAAAATTACAATTGTTCAAGTTACTATTATTTCAACAAGCCTTGATAAATTTGCATAGAAAATATTTTCTCATAATAACCATGAAAATCTGGAAAGTACCTGCTTTTTGTTTCTACTATTTTCTTCTACAAATCTTGTCTACATCTTTGGCATTCAAAACTGACATGTTGTTACTGTTGAACTTATATTTTATTCATCTTGCAACAAACACACATTTTAATAGCTGTGAGACATAATTGAACCAAAAAGACAGTAAGTCTCAGATGGTCTTGTCAGCCAGGTTCAAGACAGTTTCCATTAAGATACAGCACTATATACAAGGTTCCCACATTGGTTCCAAAATTCCCCCTCCCCAATAAAGCGGGAGGGGACATTTCCCTTTTTATTTTCCAAGAGAAAAATAGTAAATGTAGAATATATGACAGATTACCCTTTATATTGCAAGCCTCCCCACACACCTTCCCCCCCCCAAATTCTGAATGAAGGGTAATCCCCCTACATTCAATTTCTAATTGCAGCACTGGATGAAAAGCCTCACAGGTAAGTGGAATGCTGGCAATGCTAAATCATTATGAAAGATAAGATAATAAAAAAGAAACACATAGAAAGATGTTCTATGCACAAACTTCATAAAAATAATGGTTACAGCTACAGCAATCAAAATTTCATTTCATTGGAATATGATCCTAACATCATTAGATTCTTTTAAAAACTTGGAAGTTTTCCTTGGTGGAACTTGGTACTGTTTTTATAACCAATTAATTGTGAATCACACCACTCTGAAAATGCAGTAATTCCAACTGGAAATGGTAAATTAGTCATTATGCTGATTTCATGAAGCACTTGAGAATCATAAAGGAATATTTTTCGTGTTGATTTTGGAAATTTGTGAAATATTTATGAAATATTTAAAACCCTGAAGTAAAAATAAGGATATTAAAAGGAAAGAAATTCTTGAAATTTTTACTATCGTTTCAAAATGCATTTGGGTTGACTGCTAATGTCTTTAAAGCAGAACTGTTTTGACAGTAGCACTGTATAAACTAATTAATATTATAGTCTCCTACTGGTCTGCTTATGTCTGTGTATGAACCACAAGCCTTAAACTTTTTCTTGAGTCTTAAAAAAACTAAGTTTCCTCAAAAAATTATTGACCTAAATGAATGGGAAATACAACTAAATACAAAAATACAAAAGCACAAGAAGAGGGTTATATGCAATGTTCATAGAGATTGTCTGGTAATTACTAGGACAAAATTCTGGCCCCAAAAGTTTTCATTTGGACTTAAATTCAGGGATAAAATGAAATAAGAACTAAATGTGGGAATAGCAATCAGTCTCAGCAAATACAAAAACCATGTTGTAAAAAGGCAGAGATTTCAGGGAAATTATTGAAGGTGGAATGTTGAAGTAAAATTTGAAATACATATTTCTTCAATACAAGCTGGAAATAATATCAAGGTGTGTATAGTACTTATAGCTGCCACATGAGCACCTTTTTAATCACAGTTTATGTTTGACCCTTCTGCTAGTCAGTTGTTTAAATAAACAGTAAAAAAAACAGAAGAAGAAAGACATACTTTGTGTCATTTAAGGGTATGAAAATATACAGCAAGCTTTAAGTCTTTGGTGCACATTATGAATAACTAACTGGTGATAAAAATCTAGAGCCATTACTGAAAAATATTACTGTACGAACCAAAAAGATAAACTCTGGAAATGACAATATTTTTTTCACAGTTTCACCCAAAATTTAAGAATGACATATTTTTACTTTTATGATGGGAATACCATACCTTTCGGTGAGCAATCAAATTTCTCAATCTAGTAATCTTTCTGGAACTGACGATATTTACTGCTTCATTCTTGCAATGTTCACTTGGCAGACTACAACAAATACATCTGCATCACAAATATTGTCTAAGGTTGATGAAGTTTTGCTGCTTTAGCCAGCCTCTCTCTTGCAACGTCCAGTAACTTCCTCCTTAATGTCTGAAATAATCAGCAAGATTGAAATTGATATATATCACTCCAAAACTTCAATCACAAATTAATTGTGATGCTTCATCTTTTGCTGCACTGGACTGAATCTGCGTTTTTCCGCTGTTACCCAGGTGGGTTAGTAGGGGGTGGGGTATGGTGTTTTCTTTTGTTACCTTCTTTGTTTTAGTGGTTTAGGTTTCTCCGAGGGTTGGTTTATTTTTATCTATGTCACATCTTGTTGATTTTTTGTTACTGCTTTTGTACGTTGCTTTGTTTTTATGTTATGCTAGGGAGTCCATATTCCAAGCCCAACAGGGTTTTTCGTGTACTTCCCTTCACATCATGCATATATGACTCTATTAAGTTTCATCTAATGTTTGTAATTATTTTCTATTTATGCATGAAGTGATGAATCAAATAAATGAAATGAAACGAAACCAACGAAACTCTCTAATTTAAAGGGGAATTTTAAGCAAGAAAATTAATTTTCACATGTGAAAGAAGTACTAAATCTACTCAGTGTGGTGAAATTCACATTTCAAATCAGACATGTATTTCTTAGGATATCAGCAAATGAAGTTACTAGATTTTGTGTAGGAAAGTTTAATGTAGGCAGCATAGATTATATCACTTCCTCACATTGACAAGGAATTAGGGTGTCCATTCCTTCATGACAAAAAAGGAGAATACCCCTCGCTACTATCTTAGTAGAGCGCAACCATGGGTTGGCTCGTAGCGTGCCAGAAAATTTTTAGCCTTTACAAACCCCCAGATGGCCTAAAACGGCCCTTCTCTGTGTTCTTAGCTACATGATTCAAGTCTTGAAAATGGCATGTTGAACTCTGAAAATTTGTGCATCAATTAATTCCCTCTCAAGGCATTTTCAAAAGAGGGCTCGCAAGATTTTTTTTTTTTTCAGAGGACCTTGCAATAGGTTTAAGAAAAATTTGCTCGATAGCAGTACCAATGTACGAGTCGCCTACATTCTGCTCGTATTGCAATCGGTATTCCTATTGTTTACAGGTAGCGTTCTAATGAACTATACACAACCAACTTGTTTGGCAGATGTGAAAGGTGTGACTTACCCACCTAACACATTGCGTGTAATCTGTGGGCTGGTCCACGCTGCATATTGTTGAGAAGTTTTATGTCAGAATTTTCAAAATGGAGGAATATCAACGTCCTGCGTCGTGTGAGCCCAAACAGAGGACAGGGTGCTCGAAAGCCAGACGAGTGGACACCCTACAAGGAATGTTTTGTTTCCCTTTGTTTTTCAGACAGTTGTGTTGACCTTCATGTTACTAGGAATAGGACCTCCCCATGGAGATTGCAAAGTTTGAGAAGTTCTCATGCCACTTATGCAGTCACATTTTGATAATATGGGACTGTAGAGAAGTAAATAGGCTATCAATTTTAAAGAATTTTCAAACAAAAGACTGCCCATTAACGTGTCAAACATGCTTGCTTCAAGTTCTCTGTTTGTTGAAAATGTGTCAACTTTACATGCTCATATCTTGAGAACCACACGTCAGATTTCAATGCAAATTTCACCAAAATGTTTAGACGAAGTACCCCTCATTGCCAAAACTTGATTGACCTTAAACTCTTCTTTTAAGGCAAAGTCCTTTAAAATAAAAGTGCTCAAAGTTTCAGAACTGAGCTGTATGAAATGAAAAAAAACTCTTAGAAGTGAATTTATGTGCATCTCAGCTCTTATTTCAAGCTATGCAAATTTTATGAATAGCAGTTACGAATGGCAAAATGCATAGGAATAAATCTCTTCTTGCATTACAAACTGTTAAAATGTCACATCTAACATAATTCTTGTTAAGATTTAAAAAGAAATTGTACATTTCAAATGCATATCCATAAATCTGAAGTTTTGCCATAAATTTTGGAGGAAATTAGGTGAAGAAAGGTGGAAAATTACAAGTTTTAAAAAAAAAAGCAAGGTAGATCCCTTAAAAAGAACATATCCAGAAAAAGGTGACCATCAATTAGCAGATCTTTGTTTAGATGGTAGGGTATCGGCTTTGCTTTATCAATTTGAATTCTCATGAAAAGAGTACACAGGTATGATTTGCCTTTAGGGAAAGTCCTCCTCTATGAAACGCCAAAACTGCCATCGCATATGACGATGTACTTCCATTTGGTGGCGTTATTTTACATGACGGTGTTACTTCAAATAGCCATCTATCCCAGGAATAATGGCGTTCTTCGTTTTTGATGTTACTATCTTAAGCGGCGTTCAATCAAACGGCGATGTGTATCCAAGACGTGTATCTAAGGCGTGTATCCAAGGGGAGTTACCAATGATGACTATTCATACCTAAAGGATGGCTTTGTAAAAGATGCAGCCAATCACAGAACTTGTTTTTATAAAACTTGCCAAAATGCCCCAAATCCCAAATAAGAGGATTGCATTTGAGCTGGAATAGCAGTCCTAGTTTCGCTAACGTTACATGGACGGCATCATGGCTTGCGAACTGAAAGCCAGCGTGGAAGAGATGGTTTAAATGGGATTTACAAACTGGCAAATGGCAGAAATGTTGAACGTCGTACGAAACCTAGGGTTACATCTCTTTATATGACAACCATTGTGATTGGTTTGATTTTACTTTGCTGAATATGTACATTTGAGAACAGGAACTCCCCTTGGATACACGCCTTGGATACACATCGCCGTTTGATCGAACATCGTTTAAGATGGTAACATCGAAAAACGGAAGAACGCCATTATTCCTGGGATAGATGGCCATTTGAACTAACGTCATGTAAAATAACACCACCAAATGGAAATACATCGTTATATGTGATCGAATGCCGTTTGAGTTGGTAACGTCGAAAAATGGAAGAACGTCATCATTCCTGGATAGATGGCCATTTGAACTAACATCATGTAAAATAACGCCACCAAATGGAAGTAAATCGTCATATGCGATGGCGGTTTTGGCATTCCATACTCCTCAGCCTCATGCGAGTATGTGATCTAGTTAGTAGAGAATCCCAATCTTGCTCTGAAGGTCTGCATATTTGATTCCCAGGTGGGCAATAGCAAAGGATTTAAAAATGGAATGTTTTTATGCATGATGCTCTGCATGACAAATGAAGTAGTGATAAAAGTCCAGTGTCCCATTGCTGCAAAAAAAGGGGGGGGGGGTGGGTTCAGTGAGATTACACTAGAAGGTTGTTAAGCCGAGTCCACAGAATTCCTATACATGGGACAGAAAATACTATCCATAGATTGTTGTCACCGTATGTGTGAGTATAGGCATAGCATGTCGCACTTGTATTGAATAGCAACCGAGGCCCTTGACCTGGATAAACACCTATTATCTGAGGACATTTTTCCAGTTGAGGACCAAAATCGCAGTCCTGTGCTAAACATAGTTGCATTGCATTTAAAGCAGCATTTCCATCATGTAGGTGCAGTATGAGGTAGGGTCCTCGACTAACCAGGAAGTTATGAACTGGTGTGTGAAAATTTCAGTGGTCCTCAGGTGTATATGATAGAAATTGTGGACGTTCAGTATTGTGCAAATAAAGTGTACTTAGGACACACATGTAACTTCCCAGTAGGTGTGGATAGTTCCCTCTAGTGGATAGTAAATTAATGCACGTACTCATTTTCCCTTCTCATGGTTATAAGTGCAGGTCCACAGGTGAATATTAATACAACACCATTATACACAGGTCCTCAGTTTGAGGTAAAAACCCATATGGGTGGCTATTTTTGTGTGTGAAAGTTTGGACTTGCTCAAGTAGTTCAAATCAACAGATTTTGCAAGAAATTTGAAATATTTTGGAAATACAGCAAGGTTGGGTCAAAATCACTGCACTTATTACAGGAAATATGATATTTCTTCCCATTGAAGCTTAAAAGTTTGGTGAAAATATTGCAGATCCTTCGTCAAATCATGCAAATTACAGCTCCACGGCAGCCATCTCGATGGGCCTTCTTTGCCCCTGGCCGTGGCGACAATCTACTTATAGAACGTACACATTACAAGCTCTGTCCATGTATATAGGAAGTCCGTGGTTGAGTCATAAAACCCCATCTAATCTAACCTCCCTGGCCCATGACCTGACCTTTCATAATGCTTCTTAAAGGGAAATAATGCGTTTGTTTTACAAGGAAATTCCATCCTTTTAAAATCCCTATTTATTGGCAAAGAGTGATAAATAATTACAAATTAAGCAGTATGGTATCCTTTTTCAAGAAATAAGTTTCCCTCTGACAGAAATTCAGTTGTTTTGTTGCTCAAGAATGATTTGTTCACCCAAACTTTCAGTTAACATTTCAAAAGATGCACCCCCCACAAGTCTTCTTGTGCATAAAATTTTGAGGAGAAGAAGCTTTTGCTGAGGTTTATAGGTGGGACTGAATGAATTGAAAATAATTAGAGCTATTTACTTTTAATGCTTTGTTGGAGCATTTCAAACGCAATATTTCCCTTTAAGGGTCCAGTTCTCTCATCCCAAACAGTACCAATTCTCCTAACCTTCTTAATTAAGCCCTTCCCACAATTGTCTGAAATTCACCCTCATCCAGACACAATCTCAGTTTATTGCTTCAGGGTGAGTATAAAAAAGCTCAATGTGTATAATCAAATCACTCTCAGAACAGTTCATGCTGTGTAGTATAAACTTTGGTACTCTGCATTGTTTGAATTAGCAGTCAATCAAAAAGCTGGGCCAATTGACAGTTTCTGTTACCCTATACTAGAAGTGTACTTTGGGGTGAGAGGATAGGCCTTTTAAACAAGACAACAATCAAACATACCCTCCACTGTAGCTGTACATCCCTTCTAATGGCAGCTTGACTCTTATGTAAAACTTTATGGACTAGCAACGCTTGAACATCAATCTGTTCTGGGCTACCACTTTCTGTCTCACATGTTTCTTCAGTTTTTTTCTTACGTTCTGAATTTAGTTTCACCAGCGGGGTGTCCCAACCATCTGTACCACTAGCAACAGATAATTCATCACCATCTTTCCTGAGAAAATAAAAGGAAAATAAAAAAAAAAGCATCTAAATACACATATTTAAATCACCAATCGGCACAAATATTTACTGGGTGCATCAGGTTCCTTATTCTCAAGTTCTTAAAAAAAAAAATCAAATTTTTTGTTGAAAACTTTCCCTAAATTATAAAATGATTCTGCTGACCAAGGCATCTTTTAAAGGAGGAAGTCAAAGCCAAGAAAAGCACTATAAATGTACGATATTACCCACAATTTCAAAAAGCTAAGGCAACATAATAAAGCACTGAGTCCCTCAAATGTCACAACCAAGCAATAACTTTTAAAAATTGGAATTGTGTTACCTAACTTTCAATTGTGTTTATCAGCCACTCTTCGATGATTTACATGAGTGCTAAATCTAGTATACTAAGGGGACAAGGCAGTGTTTGCATTAGGCAGCAAAATTGTGTGATTTTTTAATTAACTGAACTGTAATTGCAATGGCAAGTAAAAGTTTAACATTTAATATGCTTATGACAAAAGAACATATATCTTCATGTCAATTCTTCAACATTTTGAAAGAAACTTGGTCTAGCAAGGCTGCAGCACCCCTCAGCCCCTCTCCGCTGCATCAGCCCCATCCCTCCCTGTTACTCTCTGAGCCTTAAATTTTAAAAATATTTCAGTATCTCTTCAATTCAAACATGCTTTCTCCTATTATGCCCCCTACCTCTCAAGTTTTGCTGTTGTCAATGCAGCAAATGGTTTCTGGTGAATACGACGAGCCTTCTGACATTTGTGAAACTTTAAAGTTGATGAATACTGTTTCTGGAAATTAACAAGCATTTTTCTTGGGATTGACCTCTCAACGTTGAGTATTATCATGACCCACTGAAAAATAAGAACGATATAAATCTTTTAAAAAATCATTTTGAAAAAAGAAATCAGTCAGAAAAAGATACAAAAGAGTATTTTTCTGAATTGTTTAAAAACATTGTTTTATGAATTGTCTATAACAATGAAATGCAAACTCATCTCTTTCTAGTAACAGCTGCATGTTTTAGGTTTGGTACAAAGGCACATTCAGTAGCACATACAATGGAGGCAGGGGGGACATGGATGCCTACCTCCGAAAATAGTAACAGGAAGATCAGTTTGTCGAGGGGGGAATCAGAGAGAAGTAGTTGAACAGAGTCTAAGCAACAGGTACATGCCCCCTTCTCCCCTCATGGATGCATTCATGTTTAAACACGCTTTTAAAAATCTCCTTAAATATATACTTTCCTTTTCGACTGATTTCCACCAAACAAACATCAGTGCCGAGACATCCCTAATACACCATCTACATTCAAATTGGTCATTATGATGCACCACTTTGCATTTAGCCAGTTTTGATGTCAGAAACTTTCCAATGTCCCTGTAAACTCCCACCCATGTCAGTTGGGTGATTTAGCATTGGGCCCCAACCTCACAATTCCTTTGCATATTGTGGTAGTCACATTTCTATGTATTCTATATTTATCTTTCTTCATTTTTTTTATACCTGTCTTTTCCATTCCATCAGGGATCTTTCTTTGATATTTTGAAACGTTCGAGTCATCATGGCTATCATCATGTTGAAGAGTAACAATGGAATCAGGATCACAAATAGACCATATATGATGAATGTCATCACATTGTAACGGGAGTGGCTCATGTCCTCAAACTACAGTAAAGATTGAATGAGTCAAAGAGTTATACAGATGCACAAAAAAATTCAAAATAGTAAAACAAAGAATTTGAAAAGAGTCAGTGGACCCTCAAGCTTACACACCAATGGTACAGTAGGTTATACAGATGATGCTTCAAACAAGTCTGTTGTTTTCCAAAAAATACATATTTGGTTGTTAGAAAAAGTGGATATATTATACATCTGCATCATAAAAATGGATGGTGATCCTGGTGAGGGAACAGATATGGAGACATGTTTCCCTGCCTACTTGACTTTAATTTTTCATAAAGTATCCTTTTAAAATACAGGGATAACCCCCTCTATTTTGACGACAAATCCCTATCCTTCATCATAAAAAAACAGCAGCACGCTCAGGTAGAGTTGAGATGAATTATTCGTACCCTTCCGTTAAAAGAACAATTCAGTTTCCCAAATTTAAATTGAATACTCTGACATACAATTTCAGAATGGTCCTTTTTCAGTGAAGTGACAATATTGCAAGACTGCTGTATTTTCTACATGTCGGAAGAAATACCCTTAGCACCATCTCGTCAGGAACTGTTCTCATTTCTAATTATATGCCCATTTAAGCATTTGAAAATGACCATGAAGGTTGACATTTGATAGCAGTTTATCTCAGAATAAACTGAAAGGGGATGTAGCCCTTCAGTGAACTTAAAGTAATTTGATTCCCTTTTTGCCTGCACTTATTTCAAGATTTGTTGTAAGTTGTTATTTGAACCCCAAAGTTGTTGGGCTTCTATTGTACCAGAATGTTAATCAAATCTGCTGCTCATTGAAGCAGCTAATTGGAGAAATGAACCAGTGGTCGGGTACTATAATTGGGAACCGCAGTTTTTCCCTAAAAACTGTGGTAGCCATGACGGATCTCCTTAAAGTCTAATATCCCGTAATGTAAGCAAGTTGGCAGAGTCAGCTATTACCTTAAAGAGGAGGTGAAGACACTTTCAGCACTTGTGACAGAAACATCAAAACTTTTGACTGCAGAGATTGGCATCAAGTGTTAGCTAGTTACATGAGGTTTTACTGTTTAGTTTCTTACCAACTAGTTTCAGCTGGGCCAGTCACAGATCACTGGCTGGTTTCCCTACTCCATTGCTTATACTGACAACCAAGCACAATGGTAGTAGGGTTTTTTTTTTAAAGTCTTTGGTATGACCTGGCCAGGACTCAAACTCCAGGGACACTTCATGCCTCACTGGAACCAACTGGCTTTTCTTACATAATTATAGATCAAATTATGTGAATATTGTATTAGTGGGATTAATGATAAATAACTTGAGGAGTTAAGTCAATAGTAAGCGAAAAACTAAAATCTCTTATTCACTATCACACACTTCTTTTAGAGAATGGGCTACAAGATAGGAAGTTATCAATGTCATCTCAAAATTTTAAACCACTTTAAGGTTCAAGGTTGTAAGAGTAGAATAATGCATGACCCATGGACTTCCTATACACATGGACAGAGCATTTAACGTGCCATCTGTAGATTGTCGACACCAACTGGGACAAAGAAGGTGCACCAAGATGGCCGCTGTGAAGCTATAAATGGTCTGATTTAATGACGAATCTGGTACATTTTAAACAAAAGTTAAACTTAGATTGCTAACGACATCATATTACTGCAACTCATGTAGTGAGTTTGACTTAAGCTTGCATTATTTCAAAAATATTTAAACTTTCTTGCAAATCTGTTGATTTACTTGAGCAAGTCCAAGTTTCCATACAAAACCATAGCAGACAACCATCTTGGTACACTTTTTGTCACACATACAGTAGTGACAATCTACTGTGCAGTATGCTCTGTCCATGTATACAAATCCGTGGCATGACCATACTCATGAACTAAGATAGAAGAAAATATTTGATACATACATGCATGTCACCAAAACTCATTCTGAATACTGTCATGAATGCTCCATTAGCAGTAAAGAATGCATCTGTCTCAGAGGCTGGCACAGTTATGAACATGTAATAAAAGACTGTAAAGAGAAATATAACAATAGCAATAGGTACAACTATTGTTTTGTGATTATTTGAGGCAACTTCTTTTCAGTTTACATGCCAATGATGCCAGGAAGGGCGAAGTAAAACATTGGTCTATGCTAGATCTATAACAATGTGGAACCTAACTGACCATTGTCATCTTAAATACCTTTGAATCACTACACACCAGTGTAATACCCTTGTACAAACAGAAGAAACCTATTTTACCACATTCGATCATTAAAATTCTTTCAAATTTGTGAAGTAGTTTTCTTTTTTTACACAAAACTGCAATGAGATTGGCAGAAAAAATACAAAGGTAAGACTGATGTTGCTAAAGAGACAGACAGATAAACAGGCTCAGACATACAGACAGATAACATGTAGACTGACAAACTGACAGCTAATTAGAGATATTATCACAAAGTAGACAGACCATGCTTGCCAATATTTTCACCTTAGAAAACAGAACATATGTAGCAGATGATTAAATGTGTGAAACAAGTGTACAAGCACAAACCTCAATGGTTCCAATCATACATGGACAGTGAAACTCCTATTTTCCCCTCTAAATGTTCACAATGTACATGAAAATCACAAAGCTGTTGCTTGGCAGTTAATGTTCCGAAAAAACAGAACATTCTGATTCTTATGGATTTTACAGCTCAGAAAATGGAACATTTCTGCTTAAAACGGCAAAAAAAATTTGGCAAATACAGACATGTATCTCCTAAAATATAAAATTACCTTCAGAGAACATTATTAAAAAGATGAGATAGATGATACCAAATCGTACCAGGTCACCGGTGCAGATTTTCTGAATGCTGACAATGAGGGGACCTAGCACAGGGTGACCTCTGAATGAGAGGGAGAAACCATGTATGTTAAACTGACAAACATTATCCTTGTTAATGATACACTACAAAGGCTACTTAATGACAAACTGAGGGTTTCAAAATTGAAAAAAAAAAAATCCTCAAAATGGAAAATTATGTTTTCATAGGGGTACTTTAATGCAGTTACACATATACATGTGACATAAAGCAGAGGGCTATCAATCATCTATTGGGAAACATACATACTGATTATTTTCCACCAAAAATGTCTCCTAGATTGCTGTCATATATAAAAGTGTAATATTCAAGTACTTTGCATGAAATCAAACAGTTTGAAAGAACAGGGAAATTCTCCATTCTGTGAAAAGAGAACTGCCCACAAGCAATTGTCTTTCTGAGGATTAGGTGTAATTATGAAATAATCAATGTTAACATAAAATAAATAGGTGTAGTTATGACATTAATAGGTGTAAATATGAAATAAGCAGACCTGCATAAGTATAAAATTAACAGAAGTATGAAACAAATAGGTGTAAATAAGATATATAGTTGTACCTGAAGAAATAAAAGAGATAATGCCAAGACATAGGGATGGATAACATGGTAGCATAGTCCTCCACAACTTGAAGACCCATAAGTCTCCAAAACAAACATGATAGTTGTAAAAATACAGCTACCATGAAAAGACCTTTGGTAGGAAAGTGTAGCTGAAAGAACAAAGATGGGTTGATTGTTGACAAAGTGAGTACAATTAAGAAGTTTAAACATAAATATTTACCAATACGTATTTTAATAGCATCATCTTCAGTCCGATACTTTGCTAAATTTTAAAAGCAGAATGCGAAAAAGCATAGGTGTTTCGATGGCTCAAATTGAGTACACTTTAAAACAAAAGTGATTTCTAAATTGTACAAAATATTCGGTACCACTCTTGATCAATTTGTTACATCCATTTTTTACATCACATGTACCATTTAAGCCAGGCTAAACAACAACTTGAGAAGCAACTGGTCCAGTGGGGCAAGTAGTTTCCAGATTTCACTTGCATTGGTAAATTTTACTTGCTCCAAAATGGCACAGAATGAGAAACTAATAAAATAGAACCAGTATACTTAAAATATTATCAACAGTGAGACTGTTGGTGGTGTACATTTCTAGAGTTGCAAAAATGAATTCATTTTACCAGAAATATTCTTAAACATTTTAATCATGGTTTTAGTTTTTAATGCATTTGGAAATTGGACCTGCAAAGATTCAATGCCAAGCACTGTGACAAAATTCAATAGTTGGCTATTGTGTTTTTAGTAGTAATCTCACACTGCCTTGTGTGAATGTGAGCTATCCACTAACTGATGTACAATGTGAATACTTTAAACACCAAAAACTGCTTGGTAAGTAATTAATAGATAACTTGTAAGGATTAACAACCAGTCCTCATTTTAAACTTTGCATCCTTATCAAAAATCTCAAAACTAGGGACCCCTTCACTACCCATGTTTTCACTGGGAAAACATCATTCACCATTCCTATTTACATATGGCTTCACCACAAAACCGATGTCTTGGACACGGAATAGACTTGAAGAGATATTTTTATTTATTGGAACCCTCTTGGGCTATAGTGAATGCAAATATGACTGCCTCCTTACAAAAATGTAGTATTCTGGCACTGAACCTGTACATAAATACCAAATATGCCTAATACACTCTACAGCTCAGGATGACGTGATGGACCCGTTCCGCAGCAACTTTCAGAAGGGCTAAAATTAAGAGGTACACCTCGTGAATGGGAAAAAAGAGATTCAAATGACTTTCACAGATTTCCTCAGATTATCTTTATCCATCATTGTTCCCTGAGACAGTAAGTTAATAACACTTTTATAGTCCTTTAACAAAAGACTAGTCTCTTTTAAAGGGACAATCCTCTCACCCCAAACTACACTTCTAGTATAGGGGTAACAGAAACTCACAATTGGTTCAGCTTTTTGATTGACTGCTAATTCAAACAATGCAGAGTATCAAAACTTATATTTCACAGCACCAACTGTTCTGATAGTTTTGATGATACACATTGAGCTTTCTATATTCACCTTGAAGCAATAAAATGAGATTGTGTCTGGATGAGGGTGACTTTCAGACAATTGTGGGAGGGGCTTAATTAAGAAGGATAGGAGAATTGGTACTGTTTGGGATGAGAAAATTGGGCCTTTAAAGAAAGAAGTCATCTTGGTGAGTCAAAAAAAGGTTAACCTCAGCGTGTCAAATTTTATCATGGACCTTACACAAATTTTGAGATGTACAAGTGTGGTCACATGCCATCCTCCTCCTCAAATCACTGTGAGTATACATCATTTTTCGCACACCTAGTTGAATATATGTGAGATACTATTAATCTTTAAAGAGTTTAATAGAACAGCACACCTAGCTACCACACCTTTCCAAAGGAGTTTGATTTGTAGCACACCTGGAAATAGTAAAACTCAAAACCTGTCAAAATAATTTGAAATCACTCACCAATGACATGAGATAATCTAGTAAGGATCCTCTGGATATTATTTCCATAACTTCAGATGCTACTTTTGCTATGCAGCCGATTAGTATGCACAACTCGAAGAAGAGACGAAACTGTTGACAAAAAAAAAACAAATGAGACTTTAAAGACACACATTTGTCACCCAAGAACAGAACATGTTTGATAGGAAGAGTAAAATTTTCAGAGGCAATGTGCTTTGACTGACTTCAAATTTAATAGATGCAGAGTAGCTCATATTATAAAGTATGCATAAAGAGTGTTCTGATTTCACAATACAGAATATGCTTTTAATTTAAGCAATAAACAAAGAATGTGTTTGCATATGGAGAGTACAGACAGCTATGGGAGGTGTTAGGAAGAATTAAAATAGCCTTAAAAAGAGATTTACAACTGTCTTGGAAAAGTAAAATTGACCTTTAAATCTCTAATCCTCTCACCTCAAACAGTTTCAATTCTCCTAACCTACTTACTTAAGCTCCACCCACAACTGTCTAGAACTCATCCTCATTCAGACACAACCTAATTTTACTGCTTAATGGTGAGTATCCCAGACCCAAGTATGTAATTAAAACACTGTCAGTACAGTTCATACTGTATAATATAAGCTACAGTACTCTGCATTTAAAGTTGAAATTGACGTCAATCAAAAAGCTGAGACAACTGAGAACTTCTGTAGAATTACAAAGGCAGTTTGGGAAAGATTTGACTGCCTTTCACATTAAAGTAATCCTAAGTCTTCTGTGGTTACATGTGCAGTCCTATGTCATACACAACTATTCAATACAGCATGCTTCCGTACAAGTTAGTATGGCTTCTAGTATGAGTTCAAGTTACAAAAAACCTTAAAAATTTCCAAACCTATGCAAAATAGCTTAGCATTTCTCAATATACAGTCTATTTAGAATAAGATACTAAAATGAAAGTTAGACAAAATCTTTTTGTGCATAAAAATTTTGCGAATACAGCCCCTAATACCTTAGGAACAAAAAGCAGAATCTACAATCTTCCACTTTCAGAGAGTAATGGCACATAATTTACCTTATTTGCCACTCCGTCTGTATTCCAGAGATTTCCATCTGGACGGAGATAAACGACTGCTGTGATCTGAGCCAGGTGAAGCAAAGCCCACAAAAACTTGAAGATGATTCTGTTCTGTGATATTAAAAAGGAATAAATCAAAAATAGTTATAGGATGAAAATGTTCCATTTCAGTGACTGGATGGTATCTTCCTTCACTCGTTCACACTGCACATGCCCATTAAACCACACAAGAGAATCAAAATACAGGTGATACGATCATAACACAGTACAAGTACAGCTTACATGAGGGGATATTTAATACTGAATATGATATAATCTATCTTCCACACATTACTTAGGAACAGTTTATAATAGTCTATTAATATATATCTAAATAACAAAAACCTTTTTACATTGCTACTTTTGGTGGTATTATGGATGAGTTCCTCTGATTTTTCGGAACCAACAACGAATGGCTAAATTTGAAGTCCGCTTTATTCCCTTCTTTAACTGTTGTTTATAGCTAAGAGTATAACTGGACTGGCAGAAACTACTCCAATCATACTTTTTTAAACACAGCTTTCTTTAAAGCAGTAAAAGAAAATGTGAGGGTGAAAGTTTGCGTGGCAGTCGGAGAGTGACCAGGCTCGGGACAATCATTATCACCTTGGCTTTATTATTTCACGAATGCAACACATGTGTATGTAGCGATACTATAGGTGTACTGCAGCTTTATGCATATGATTGTCTGTACAATGGTATAGTATTTCATGCCTAGAAACAGGATGCTGTGTCATAAGTCACATTGATTTTGGGTCACCTCCAAGCTTTCACACACAGTTTGTTGATCCCTTGTGCAAGATTAGATCCCCCCCTTGGGTGGATCAAAATCTCAGGAACTGATCCTGGGTGTGAGAGTTTCACAAGACAAATTTGATCTTGGAGGTTGATACTGCATGGATCTGATCCCATGCTTCAGATCAAGCACTCTGTGTATGCAATTGTTTCAGAATTTGTTGTAAATTGGTTTTTAGATCCCCAATTTGCTAGCCTTCTTTTGTACCAGAATGGTAATTTCAGCTGCTGTGCTGTTCACTGAAGCAATAAACCAGTGGCCAGATATTTTAATTGGAAATTGCTGTTTTTCCCTGAAAACTGCAGTAGCTGTGATGGAATTCCTTAAATCCAAATATTTTGTCATGCAGTCAAATTACAGCTTGTGGAAGGTATGGAGAAAACACCCAACCTGCACCTCCCCCAACAACCCAACTTCAGTAAAGCTTTTTTTCCCTGTGAAAGCACCCAATTGAATTATACTTTTTATAGAAACCTTACTTTTTATAACTTTTTGAAAGACCAATCTCATTAGTTGTGAAGATATGGGAAATTACATTCCTTTTTTAAACATTCAACATAATAACATTTTACACAAATAATATGCGCAATGGTAATTAAAGCTGCTAAAAAGGGAACAACTTCTCACTAACCCTTGCAAATATCTTCCATTTCTGTTGCAACAATTCATTGATCACCTGTCCTTCCAACATCTTCAGGTGTTCCACCCCATCACTTTCGACAATGCTGGACAGAGCTGCACCTTCATCTGAAATCATATTAATTCAAATATTCAGAAGTTTCCTTTCACTGTGTCATTTCTATCAGAGTACAGACCACATGTTTGGTCTAACGGTAAGAGCATCCTTTTCCCAGGTTGAGTCATATCAAAGACTTTAAACATGGAACCTACTGCTGTTATGCGTGATGCTCTGCATAAGCAATGGAGTAGGTAAAACACGCCAGTGAGCCACAACTGTAAAAAAAGCGGTGGCCGGAGCGACTTGATGTGATAGGATGGAAACTGGGCCATAAAACTCCATCTAACTAACTATCTATCAGAGTGCAGTATCTTACAGGAGATATACAGTCTCAACAAAATGAATTTAGTGAAGGAGACTGTACTGTTTCATGATTGGCTGTTGAGAGTGGTGTGTCAAATTTAAACTTATGAGCAGTCACTTTTTGTGTACCTTGAATATGCAATATTGAAATTCTAAATTATAATGAAATATAAGAGAAATAGGAAAATTGTGATATTTTGCTGTTGCTTTAGAAACAAATTTGGAGTCTGACTGCTCCTAACCTGAAAAGAAAAATTCCAACTTAAATACAATATCCAATTGTGAACAGCAAAGTTTATTAGAAAAGAAGACTTCATGAAATAATGGCATTGTCGTGAAACAATCGAGAAGCAGAGACATTACTCACTACGAGCACCATTTGGTCCAATAGAATCCAGTTGGTTTAGAGGATAGGCCACATAAGCAACATTGCCAAATATCCATTGGGTCTCACTTGTCAAATCTAACAATGATGAAAATAGCTCCCCTTTGCCTAACTTGTAGGACAGCTGCAATGGGGTTAGACCTGCCTCATTCTTTAGAGAGAAGCTGGCTGGCATTTTGGAGTGAAACACTACATGGTTGAACATCAACTACAAGCAAAGGAAAAAAAAAATTTACCATATAGCTTCTTACACCTGCACATGAAATGACTCTTTGATCTCCGTTAATTCTAACTTAAATACAGACCTGCATGACCAGATGGAATTTAAAATTGGTGTTGAGTTTTCAGACCCTTTAAAGTTAATCTAAATGGGAGAAATACCACACAGGTTAATATATTGCTCAGATAATTTTCAGCATTCTCTGACCCACAGCTGATAATACATGGGACTGTGCTGGGAATTCTGCATGAATTAATATCATAAACAACTATTATTTTCCAAAAATGGTGCTTTTAAATTAGTGTTTGCACGGGTACTAAAAAAAAAATAGGACCTGGGTACCCGATCGCCATACCCGTCGGGTACGAGGTGTTAAGGTGGCTAAAAGATATGAACATTTTGTAAGACATACTCCATAATACATGCGTGATAATATTTACAGCTGTATTGGAGAGGTACAGCGATCACATTTCCAAGTTCAAAAACATTTGATTATTCAGAAGGTTTTATCATCTCGTTTTGTTTTAAATCAAAATGACAAGTAAAAGAAACGTAACAGAAATAAGTCAAGTAAGAAAACTAGAACTTCTAAAGACCCTTTATCAATTTGATATTGAATTTTGGGACTTTTCCTACTTGATAAGCAAGCATACCAATCGGAGCCCTGTATTATGGTATTCTCTTGCACGTCCAAAATTACAGGTTGTAAACAAACAACATCATGTTTGTGAACTTCTCTCACACTACTGTACAATGTGCATTGGAATTATCACTAATCGGGTATGTAAGTTCTTACACAGCTGGCCTCGTGTTGACATCCAGGCATGGTAATCATAGCTTTCACACATAAACTTCGTAGTCTGTGCAAGCCCCATTTTGTGGAAAAATAATGTAATATGTTATGGCCTGTTTCGAAAACTTTTTTCGTGATTGTTTACGGTGATATTACATTGATGTATTTTTACTTTACAGATAGAGGCAAAGTTTTGAATTGCGTAAAACTGACACGTTTAACCATTACGAAATATTCAAGGTTTATACTCAAGGTGGCATACTGTATTAATTATAAGATAGTAAAAAGGCAAGGTTCAGTTTACCTAGCATGCCAAACGTTACAGGCACTATCTTTGTAAGCTGGGCAGGGTTATATGTCTGCTATGTCTATTGAAACAGTACCATGTGATTTAGAATCACCGTCAAATAGCTTGCTTGCGTGCAAGATTATAAGTGATACACATGTGTTGTGTTAGAAGTAACTCACTACCTGACGATTGTGCAATCGGGCTGCAGGCTGATAAAAAATTTCAACTTCGGAAACGAAGTACAGGCAACTTTCAAACTTACACTGAATTTCTAGAGCTCTCTTCATTCTCAGTCTCAGAGAATTTTTACCAAATTGGCAAAATATTTTAGTCCATTATTGTAGGCAATGGTGTAAATGGGGTGATCCATCATAAAGGCATTTTTTTTAAAGATTCCGGCAGTAGATTTGGAACACGGTAATATGATGGCGGGTGGGTACAGGGGTAACCCTTGCAAACACTATTTTATATAATGATACAAACTTATTATTCCAAATAAAATACAGGCTGATACAAGAGAGGGAGGATGAGGAAGCTACAGGATTATCCTGCTGTGGCATTTTTGGTCCAATTGTATTATATATTAGTCTATGATTAGTTTGTCACAGTGAAAATACCCATTAATATAATAAGTGCAAGTCATATAGAAGCTGAAAGCCAAAGACTTATTTCTTTTAAATCTGAATATGAGGCAGATCTCTGAAGGTACTTGAAATGGCACCATAAGTTGCACCATATTTATCTCTATAAAACTAAAAACAATAGTATATTTTAATTAACTAACCTTTTGATTATTAATAACTATCATATGCATGACGGTATTTCCGTACGAGTCTGGTTGATCAGGATTACATTTACCCTGCCCTCGTCTTGCTCTCAAACTAGCTTCAATCAAAAAGTCATAAATCTCTGCATGTCCAAGACTTGCTGCAAATGCTAGAGGATACTCCCCATAGTAGGCTTCAGCTTCATAATCCAGGTTTTCAAACTGGACCCCTTTTCGATCAGAGAGACCTCTAGGGCGGAAGAAACGACCAGTTGCTCTTTGGTCCAGTATGGCTTGGAAGTCATTAACTAACATTTTAACTGTTTCCAAGTCATTCTGTACAATAGCAAGATGTAAGGCTGTTTCTCCTACAATGAGGAAAATAAAAAAACATTACAGCAAATTACACATGCAAGCAGCTTTTCTTTGGTCAGTAAATTGCGAAGTTAATTGATTGTAACCTACATCCCACTGAAGAAAAACTTTTTGCAAAAATGTCTTTTTTCTATATGGCTTGATACCATATCAAATGAATAGTGCAAAGACTCTTAAACTCTTTGGTAGATACTCAGTATCCCAGTCTATGTTGGCAAAGTCATTGGTGTGATGAAATTTGAGAGAAAACCAAATTAAGTGTAACATAGGTCTGCAATGAGATTGTACACAATTTATCCCATCAAAATTTAAAACACTTCTAGGTTTCAAAATGCGCTCCATCAACATCTCAAAATGCAGGCAGATATATCTCTCATACATACTGTAATTTAAGCAAACAGCCACCAACATGACTATAACATGCCATATGCATGGCATCATGATCTGTTAAAGTTGTATGGTTGATGGCCATTGATGCGTTTTTGTGCATATATTACAGGGTGAATATACTGTACCCTGCTTAGGTAGGGAAGTGTTTAAAAGACCTTGCTGAATACCAACTTTGATAATATCAATTTTCAAACTATTGCATTATAGATTAAAAAACTGATAAGCAGTTCTTTGTAACTGAAATCTCAAGGTATTTTAAAAAACAATGTGACCATTCCAAAATTGAAAAATGAATAAATAGTCACATCAATATTTTTGGAACCTCAATTTCATTACTACCATATCATTTAATTCAATTAAACTCAATTCATTCAATAAGCAAGCAAATATAAAATAGAAAACAGGAATTAACCAGACAAACAGGTACAGTACAAGACATTTAAAGTGTACCTCAAGTCAAAAATTCAATAAAATATAAATTAAAGAGCATGAAAAGTGAATTCTAACAGTCCAAATCCCACCTTCATATCACATTCCTGAGCTGAAATATAAAACGTTGAAGTTAATTCACTTAACTGGAAATGGTATTCTGCACCATAATTTGTGAAGTCATTGTTGTACCACTCAAATTACAATCTTTGTCTCTCTTTGTTTTTCTGAAAGTTACTGCACCTTGTGCCAAGGTGTGTATATCACTCTTACTCTTATCGGCCAATGCAATCAGTTAAGCCCTCTCTGTGCAATATGCTATTCAAGCAAACATGAAGTGTTCATAGAAACATGTTTAATTTAAGGGAAACAAAGCAGGTCATAGGAGTTGTACAACATGATTGTTCAATGGACCAATTTATTTTAAGTGAATAAACTTCAGCATTTCATATCTCAGATCTGGAATGTCCTATGAAGATGAGATTTGGTCTGCTGGAATTCCTTTTTATATATATATATTTTTTATTTTGTTTACTTGAGGTACACTCTAACCTTGTACTCAAAAAGTATAAAGGAAAAATATTTTGACAGAGATAGATTGAAGAGGGCAAAATCCTAGATGTTGCATAATGATTAATTATGGTAGCCTTCATCTGTGGATGAAAAAGATCTTGATGTCTCTTTTGCCCCCATTATTATGGAAACACTGCATTTTATTCCAATAACTAATTGTGACATAAATTTTTTAGATGCGATTTATTGACACACAAACAAAAATGTATTATTTCTTATCAGCTTAAAGGCAGTCGTTCGTCACCCTAAACTACAGTTTCAGTAAGCATATATCAAAACCTTCAATTGGTACAGCTCTTTGATTGGCATCACATTCAAACAATGCATCATAGCTAAATTACACAGCATGGGCACTGAGAGTGTCTTGATTACACATATGGACATGTATGGCCACTGGGACAAGCCATGAAGAAATAACCTTTTACCGTTGTGCTCCGATCGGGGCATATTTGCGCGCCTCAGGAGTGGGCTGAAAAGCGGACATAGTCCGCCCTGCATCGGCTTCCGTAGGCCATTGACCCCGTGACCTTAAACTATTGTCTCTCTCGCTGTTGTGGCCGAATTTTCGGGTAGCTAATCGCAGTTTCGAGCTCCGCGTGAAACAGTAAAGATGGGTGACAGCCGAGCTCTCCGCATGGGTCCAAAAGGACCCAAACAATGGTAAAGAGTTAAAATAAGCCTGTAGAGTATGTTTACTGCAAAGCCGATGCCACTGTCTCTGCGTGTGTGCACGTAACCCTTTAGCTGAGTGGTGCAGATATTTTAGATTAACCCCTTTACCGTTGTGCTCCGATCGGGTCATATTTGCCCGCCTCGGGAGTGGGCAGAAAAGCAGACGTAGCCCGCCCCACATCGGCTTCCGTAGGCCATTGACCCCGTGACCTTCTATTGTCTCTCTCGTTGTTGTGGCCAAATTTTTGGGTAGCTACTCACAGTTTTGAGCTCCGCGTGAAGCAGTAAAGATGGGTGACTGCCGAGCTCTCGGCATGGGTCCAAAAGGACCCAAACAACGGTAATGGGATAAACTAGGATTGTGTCTGGATAAAGATGAGTTTTAGATAAATGTGGGAAGGGCTAGAAGTAAGTAGATTGGGAGAATTGGAACTGTTTAGGATGATGAAAATATGCCTTTAATGAACCAGAATGCAAAACTGCATTGAGGTTTCGATGATACACAAATGTTCCATTTCAAATAATCCCATCATCAGATGACCTTTGACCTCCTCTAAAAAAATAGGGTCCATCTTCTGACAATAACGGGTCCACATACCAAATATGAAATCTATCCAAGTTTCCTATCTTGGTATACCATGCTAACAAGATCTTCAGACTTTGACGGCTGGTGACTCCAGGTGACCTTTGACCTCCTTCAAAACCAATAGGGACCATCTTCTGACCATAACGCATCCACATACAAAATATGAAATCTATCCAAGTTCCCTATCTTGAGATATTGTGCACAAAAGATTTTCGGACTTTGACCCCTGGTGACCCCAGATGACCTTTGACCTCTACCAAAAACAATAGGGACCATCTTCTGACCATCACGCATCCACATACCAAATATGATATCTATCCAGTTTCCTATCTTGAGATATCATGCTAACAAGCTTTTCAGACTTTGACCCCTGGTAACCCCAGATGACCTTTGACCTCCACCAAAAACAATAGGGACCACCTCCTGACCATAATGCATCCACATACCAAATATGAAATCTATCCAAGTTTCCTACCTTGAGATATGGTGGTAACAAGCTTTTCAGACTTTGACCCCTGGTGACCCCAGTTGACCTTTGACCTCCACCAAAATCAATAGGAACCCATCTTCTGACCGTAACGCATCCACATATCAAATATGAAATCTATCCAAGTTTCATACCTTGAGATATCGTGCTAACAAGGTTTTCAGAAATTGACCCCTGGTGACCTCAGATGACCTTTGACCTGCGCCAAAAACAATAGGGTTCTTCCTCTCAATATGGCGCATCCATGTACCAAGTTTGAAAACTGTCAGACATTCCTATCTTGAGATATCGTGGTAACAAGCAAAGTGTCACAAACACACACACACACACATACACACACACACACATACATACACACGCCATCATGATTGCATAGGTTTCTCTTATCATCGAAACCAAAAACTTAAAAATGTCAGATACTGCTTAATCTCAATTAAGGTTCAAATGAATTCCAAGCTTCAGGTTTAGTTGCCTCTTAGAACAGGTGGGGAATGCTGTGGGTAAGCTATAAAACACCCACCCCATAGAGGTAAATTATAAAAATATTCTGGCCTAGGCCTAGATTTGTTGGTTCATTGACTGTGTTAGTTCCATCTGCAGTACCTACCATAGTATGCAGAACCCTCATACATGTCCTTCACCATCTGAGGAAAGAGCTTTAGCAGGTGACGAGCAATAGCTTTGTGAACTGCTGTACTATTTAAGTAGCACAGATGAAGGATGGTCTCTCCAGCCTCTCCTCGTTTCTGAATATCCCAGCATGCAGCATGAGGTGTAAATTTGTTGATTGATTTTGACTGAAACATTTCAAACTCCTCCAAAAGTTTCTCATCAGTTGTGCTATGTACCTCATAATGCTGTAAAGACAGTGTTAATAATAGTTTGAATGAATTCATAATTTCAGCATAATTGCACCTATATGATCAGTATTCTACTTAAGCCTTTTAGAAATTATCTCTTTTTCTTTATTCAACTTCACTCAAATGACTCCTTCAAGTCAAAGAGCAGTCCCCCCAAACTTTATTATGAAGCAACAGCTGAGTCTCACAATTTTCTCAAATACAAGTATTTGCATAATATTTTAGGACTTGCAGTAGCTTCTAGTAAATTGCACATTTGAGGAGAAAAAAATGTTGTCAAAGGGCTCTTAGCAGCCAATCATAAATCAGGACAGTCTACTTGATAACTTTAAGTTGGGGCAACTGCTCGTGCCCTTTAACCTTTTGATTGTTTTCCAGTATTATTTATCATACAGTATTTTCAGTATTAATTACTTTGCATATTGAATGCAATAGATTAACAACTCTAACGATAACTGTGAAAACTTGGTACCACTTAGCTACTGTAACAATTTGAGATTTTTTGAGATAATAATTTCAGCATGAAATATTTTCAAATTTATGCTAGGTGAACAAACTCTGTGAGAATGTAGCAACTTAAATGGCTAGAAAGTGGGAGGTAGCCTTTTGAATGTTTTTTTTTGCTGGACAATCCAGCTTTTGAACACATTGTCCTCCATTCTGGTTCATAGTGTACTGAACACTTAATAGCCTACTCTTCTATTCTCAAACACAGCATCCCAAACTCTTGACACTGTATTTAATAATAGAGAGCACTGTCTAAAGATGGTTCCCAAGTTGATAATTGTTACAGTCAGTGTTTTATGACCAGTACATACCTCAGGACCCATTGCCAATTTTCTTCTGTAGCGAGCATAGTCAATCTCTCTGATCATTCCCTTTCCATTTGGATACAGAAATGGTCGTACAGTATTCTCTAATAGTCGTAGAAATTGGGCATCACTCTCTCTCTTTAAATATTCATCTATTAAAAAGCCTCTACCACCAAGATGAACTAACTTATACATGGGATTTCTTTCTACTGCTTCTGCTTGCTGTTTCCATTCTAAGTCTGGATCTTTGCTGTCAAATGAGCTAAAAAAGTAAGACTTCAGTCTCCGCACTGACTTTAGAATTGCTGCCATGGTGACCTGCAAGCAAGATACAGTAATGGTTGACACATATTTTCATAAAGATTTTGCAAAGTGTATAAACAAATGGTGAAACTGAAAGTTGTTAGGGTCATCTAAATTAGAAGAAAAAATACAGGAAATCTCTACTGTGGGCAGTAACCATTTCATCATGGAAAGAAAAATTGGGAAGCTGATAGGTTACTTCCCAGGACATTTGGGCATATGGAGAGAAATTTCCCTTTTCTGTACATGAAAATATAGGGAAAACTGTGGTAAATTTTGCTACCTTCCTGGAAAGTAGTTCTATTCCCTTCCTGGGAAATAAACATTATTTCCAGACCTGCAACTTAATTTTCCAGTCCAGTCAGAATCCACTACATACATTACACCATGTACCCTTACACTTCACCAGACTAAACTAGAACCAAAAGGTTGGAAACTGAGCCATATTAAACTCTATCTAATTACCCACGAGACTAAAGGTTCATTAGACCAAAGGTCTGACAGATTGGATTGAAAGGAACCATGAGACACAAAGTCTGTGAAAATGAAAATTCAAGGCCAAATAAAATAGGGTTTGCGAGATTGAAAATAAAGTATTGCACAAGGACTAGGATGAGGATAGGGTCTAACAGAACAAAATTAAGCAGGCCTAGGCCTACTGTAGAGCAGCATCTTTCACTTTAGTTCTGCAACAGGAATCATTACTCAGTAATCCGGTAGCATGCATCAAATTTGTTCTTCAAGCAGTCTTTGTACTCCTTTCACACTAGCTAAAGTACTGTAGGCCTACACAAAGTTCACTGCTCTCACTTTAACACGAGACTTCCCTTTCCTTGAACCTTTTCTTTCCTTTCTATTCCTCTTAAGACAAGGCCGAGGTGGTCCCCAAAGGTGTTCAAAGGGTTATACATTAACTGCATCTTGTTTTTTTCCTTGAGGTTTCTTGGAGTCTGCTGTCTGATGAGGTGAATAACTCTATCTTAAGGCCTTGGCTAGGTTTGAGTGTTGTTGGACAGTTGATGTTTTTTTCACTATAGCTTCAAAGTTCAAACACAGTTGTACTATGCTCACTTGATATCTATGTCAGCCACAACTACAACTATGTTACCAGTGTTTGCAGGGGTACCAAAAAATTGGAACCAAGTACCCAATTGCCATACCTGTCTAGTATCAGGGTGGTTGGTGTTAGAGTGACTAAAACATAGCAACATTTTGTTAGGCATAGTAGCATACTCTATAAGAAATTTACAGTACAGCTGTATTGGAGAGGTAGGGATCACATATACAAGTTCAAAAGCACTTGATATGTCACAAGCTTTTATCATCTCATTTTGTTTCAAATAAAAAATGACAAGTAAAAGAAATGTAACAGAAAAACGACAAAAAAGAAAATTTGTACAACCTTAGGCCTAGGCCTATATCAATTAAATATTGAATATTTAGGTACATTTTCCTACTCGAAAAGCAAGAATAGAAAGAGCTTGTAGCTTCTCCTTTTAAAGCACCCATTTAAAAATATCAACCAATCATAGCCCTGTATTAGGTTATTCTCTTGCACGTCCAAAAATACCGAATGTAAACAAACAAAGTCATGCTTATGAAATTTGCTCATGCTAATGTACAATATGCCTTGGCATTATCACGAAAAGGCTATGTACGTTCTGACATTGCTAACAGCTAACCCTGTGTTGACATCTGCACATGCATCCAAACATACAGCATGTAAGCATGTACTGTAGCTTACAAGTTCAAGTTCAAGAAACTTATATGGCACATTATTTAAAATAATTATTCTAATGTGCCTTACAAGACACACTGGAAAACATAAGACTAAGGACTATCAGATACCATCAAAGGCACAGCTAAATAGGTGGGTTTTTAATAAGGACTGAAAATGTTTCAGAGAGCATGCTCTCTTCACTGAAGGGGGCAGATCATTCCATAACTTTGGGCCTTGGATAGCTACCCCAAATATGGATCCACATCTATAGGAACAACCAGATTGAGAGTGGTCTCAGATCTGAGTTCATATTTTGTTTTCTTAAAGGAGAATATGTTTGAAAGGTAGACTAGTGCCATATTGTGTAGGGATTTATAAACAAGAAGCAAGATCTTGAATCAATTCCTGTAAAACACTGGGAGCCAATGCAATTCCTTCAGCAAGGCTAAGGATGGGAATAACCTGTTCTTGTTAGCAACTATAGTCTGGCAGTAATTTTGCACAGGCTGTATCATGCACAACAAACATTTTGGAATACCAGTTAGCAAAATATTGCAATAGTCGATACAGCTAAGAACCAGTGCATTCACAAAAGTCGCAGTCTGGTTGCTTTTGCTACAAAAATACAAACTGGAGCTGACAGAGCTACAGTACGAGAGTGATACTTAATTAAGTTGTAAAATGTTTAAACAGGTCATATACTGCACTGAAAACTAAATAAAAACAATACTATTTCAATAATATCTCAATGCTCCTCCTTTTAGACACGCTTCACAGGCCTCGATTTTCAGAAAAATTTATGGTGGTCCTTCGGGCAACCAGTTCAGTATTTTTCGTTGTCCTCAAGAAAATTTGGTTGTCCGAAACATTTTGCACACAATTACAGTACAAAACAGTAATTGTGTTTATGTATAATTGGTCTTGAAGAATAAAAAGATTTGATCTTTGCAAGACAAAAACACATTAAGTCTGAAACTGTATGATGGAAAATGTTGTAGAGTTGATCAGTCAGCATATATAGGCTTGCTACTTCTTCAGTCAGATAAAAGTAAGCTTGAATATAATTCATTGTGAGGAAAAAATGGTTGTCCATCGGACAACCAACTTCCAACTTTTGGTTGTCCGTATGGAATTTTAGTTGTCCCGGACAATCGGACAACCACAAAAATCGAGCCCTGCTTCACATGCACCCGTTTTAAATATTTCAGGATTTGAGGTTACTTCTTGTAGAACACCTCTTCCATTGTCACTGAAACTTTTCACCAGTGCCCAGGCCGTACACAGCTGAAGCTCTACAGTAACTAGTGAAAGGGGAAGCAGGGAGGCGGCCATCTTTTGGTCCCCTTCTCTGACCAAGTGCCCCAAAACTTTCTGAAAGGACGATGATCTTACTTTAATCTAATCTGGCGCTCCACCCTTTTTCGGCTAAAGTGAAAAGGGCCCACCCTTTCTCTAATTTCCATTATTTCTTTTGAGATGTCTCAAAACTAGTCCTTTTTTTGGGGTATTCTGCATGTCCCATCACAAATAAGAACTCTATAAAAATCACACGAAAAGGACTCTAAAGGAAAACAATGGTACGTATTTGCTCAGTAGAAATATCCACAGGGATCACCTTTATTCAGCTGTAGTGAAAAGGCACCACTGTTTGTCTTATTTTATTTCAATTTCACTATTGAGATGAAGTAAAAGTTCATTTTTTCGGCGCATGCCTTTACAGTTAACAGCTCTGTGAAAGTCACCTGAAAAGACTATATAGGAAACTACAGTATGTTCGTACTTCAGTAAGAATGTCTTTAGGGGGGCACCGTTACTCAGCTAAGGTTAAAAGTGGCCCATCCTCTCTCTAATTTTCATTCAGTTACATTATTGAGATGTCTTAAACATTAAATTTTTCCTCACGCTTCGCGCGCCCCATCATAGATGAGGGCTAAATTCACATCATATGTAAAGTCCCCTAGCTTTCTGAAAAGAAGATCTGGGGCACCAAGGAGGGAGCCCCTGAAGAACCTCAATTTTAAGTAATCCATTCTCCCTCCCCGCAACCTCTGCATTATCGATTCCGGCCGACTTAAATCATATAGAGTAAGGATATAATTGAAGAAAGTCAAATTGTGATATTTGTGCTCTGTTAAATGCCCATCTTATCATTATGTAATCTAAAGTTGAACATAAAATGCATCATTTGAAGGCCTACAATTTCGTAAATACCCAGGAGCTGCCAGGGGCTACGCCCCCTGGACCCCACGCCATTAGGGGGAGTGCTTCACGCTCCCACAGCGCCTTTGGCGCCGTTTGGTAGTCTGCCTGAATTTGCCCCCCCACTTTCAGAGATCAAATCCCGCCCCTGCTCTAATGTTATACAGATGGTAAAAAGCAGTTTTAAACTTACTATTGACATGATCAGACATAGAAAGACCCTGATCTAACCAAGCTCCTAAGTACTTCACAGACGACGAGACTTTAACAGGGGTGTTACCAACAATAATATTTTCAATGTTAAGTTTGGACAACTGTTGGTTGGAACCAAATATAATTACTTCTGTTTTACTGTCATTCATTCTTAGTTTATTGAAAGTCATCCAGTTCTTGACATCTTTCAGACACATTTCAAGCTTTGCAATCGAATCACTTACGTCTGTGGGGTCACCTGCATTCATACTGAGGTAAATGATATGATCATCTGCTTACTGATGTATACTGGGTGAATGAGCAGCAACAACGTCAAACAGAGAACTGGCATACCACTTGAACAATTGAGGTCCACAGCAAGATCCTTGTGGCATACCAGACTTACTGGGAATGGTTTTGACTGCACATTCTTTATCATGACACACTGTTGACGATGTAGTAAATAAGATTTGAACCAGTCAAGTACTGTGCCTTCAACCCCAAAACGTCAGGTAAGAGAATCAAGAAGGAGGTTATGATCTATTTTGTCAAAAGCCGCACTTAGATCTAGAAGCACAAGCACAACACACTTTCTGTTACCGTATCCAATTGTAGTAACACATCAAAATGAATTTTCAAGATGGCAGTTTCCGTACTGTGGAAGGGGCGGAAGCCTGACTGGCATGTTGGTAGAAGGTTATATTTACAGTATAACTGTGCTCAATCATCTGGTCAACAATAGCTCGTTCAATCAACTTTGAAATAAAAGACAAGTTACTCACTGGACGATAGTTCAAATAAGTTAAATCAAGTCCAGGTTTCTTTAGAAGTGGTTTGACCATAGCTTGCTTCCAGTCCATGGGGAAATGACCATTTTGAAGAGACATATTTACAATTTTTGAGAGGGCTGACAAGAAAATATTGATGTTTTCTTTTAATAACCATGTGGGTTGAGGATCAAGCTTGCACCATGTGGAATTAGCCCTAATAACGAGTCTGCGAATATCTTCCTCAGAGAGGGTCTTGAAAGTACACCAAACAGGTACATCTCTTGCAAAATCAGGAGGATTGATAACAGCTTGAGTATCTAACTCCTGTCTGATTTTGTTGATTTTGTCAGTGAAAAATTCTCCAAAATTACAGGCAAGAATTTCTGCGTTCTTGTGGGGTAGGAGAGGGTAAGTCGGTTTACGATCGAGTAATTCATCCATAGTTTGAAATAATAAACTTTGTAGTGTGCAGGAGTCCTATTTTGGGGCAAACTACCGTAATATGTAAGGACCTGTTTCCAAAACCTTGTTGTGAATACTAGCAGTGTCATTACAGTGATATCCTAGTGTATTAGAGACAGGATAAGACAGTGGCAGCTAGAATGTGGATTTGCCAAAAAGTGACACTTTAACCATTATGAAATATTTAAGGATTATACTCGAGGTGCCTTACCGTATTAAATGTTAGACCATATGCATGCAAGGCTCAGTTTGTGTAGCATGTCTAACGTTGTGGGCACAGCCTTTGCAAGTTGGGCGGGGTGATGTCTGCTACTGTAGTTTCTAGGTAAAAGAGTATGGTGTGATTTTGAATCACTGTTAGATACCTTGCATGCAAGATTATAGGCCTAAGTGATGTATGTGTCTTTACAGTGATATCCTAGTCTGTTACAGATAGGATGAGACAGCCGGAAAGGCGATGTGTAAGAAGGATCACTACGTGACGATAGTGCCATCAGGCAGGATGCTGATGAAAATTTCAACTTTGGGAATTAAGTAATGACAAGTTTGTGTCATAAGTTTTCTATGAGTTGAGAGGGGTTCTGATTTGGTAGAAATACAGTTATGTTTGTTTTTAGCCAGTCTCCTCTCTGTACTTTTTTGTGTCTATGTTCACATAGCTCCCAAGTTTCCAGAGGCTAGTTGTGGGTCCAACTGATCTGTCTGTTGGTAGATTGTCAGTCTAGGGGAGGGGTATAAGGGAAGGGGATCCCCCTCCCTGTTTCGAAAATTTTTGAATTTTAGAAGTGTCTATACGCAAAATGGTGTCACTTTTTTGTCACTGTTTTGCCTAGGTTACCGCTGAAAAAGTTCAGTGTGCACAGTACTGAATTTTCTGCAGTAACCGAGAAAAATATTGCTTTTGTTTGAAGAGATTTGCCAAAATAGCATTGTACAGACATGACGTGTGCAGCTCGGTTACTTGCCGTTTGGTCTACCCCCAGAAAATAAAACAATATTCCGGGTGTCACATGATCTATGAAGACACCAAATCTGCCTTCCCTATCTCCGAAACACAAAATCAAGACACCAAACCACATGGTTTTGTGTTTTCAGAGATAGCGAAGGCATATTTGGTGTCTTCGTTGATCACGTGACACCTGGAATATCATTTCATTTTCCGGGGGTAGGCCAAATGGCAGGTAACCGATCCGCATGCGTAACGATACTCACAAATGCACAATTACTAAAACCTCTCCTAATCACAATATTCAATAGCTAAATTGTTGCCATAAAGTTTGGTGCAGTACCGGTACAGTTTACAAACGTCAACTCAATACGTCACTGACAGTTTGTTTGTTTGTTTTATTTGATCCTCCCATGTGGGAACTCGGCAACAACCCAATGAAGAGTTATTAACACCAAGCTGACAACGCCAGTCTCATGAGACAAACTCACAGTTTAATGTCTATGGTGAAGGGATAGCAATTATAATGTCGGAGCTGGGACTTGAACTCATGACCTCATGACTGGAAGATGCAGATCATTACCACTGAACCACTTGCTCCACGTCGTACCATGCTGCAAGTGATTTCCAACAAATGTCTTTGTGCATCTCAAATTGTGTTCTAGCCATGAAAACATAATCCAGAAGGTTCCTTTGATAGGAAACTCTGAGACAAGACCCGCCTCTAACCCGCAAAGTGGGCATTCTTTTCTGCACTTTTTTGAACGAGACCTTGCCTGATGTTATTACACTATTTACGCAGTGACTGGAATATATTCCACACCTGCTGAGAAGGTTAGCCAATAGCAATGCTGTGACAGCAAAAATAGGTGGGTATGTACCTAGGCCTAGATGCATTGTGTAGCAGCTTAAGCAGTTAAATGTGCTGTGACATAAGATTTACAGAATTTGTAGTTATCAGTGAGCTGAATTATTTGTTAATTTGTGTGGTTCTCTAAGAAAGAATATTTTGGAGCTTTAAAATGTGGGTTTTTCAGAGAGGTGGGCTGGTCAGTGTGTTCAAATGGGGTTCAAACTGGCCAAATGTGGGTCACCTGGGAAGTATGATGTTTGTCTCTCTATTCTACACTGCCCATGTTTACGAAACTTACCCACATTACAAGTACAAACAACTTTCTTCAGTCTTCAGTTCACAACTCCAAAAGGCTGAGACAGCCATCACAGAGTGCAAAGATAACAGTTAAAAGAAGTCAACAAGGGCAACACAACCAAAACGAAATGTGCAACTAGGAACTAAATTGAAATAGAGACAAGTTCAAACTTAAAGGCATATTTTCATCATCCCAAACAGTTCCAATTCTCCCAACCTACTTACTTCTAGCCCCTCCCACATTTATCTAAAACTCATCTTAATCCAGACACAATCCTTGTTTATTGCTTCATGGCTTGTCCCAGTAGCCATACAAGTCCATAATGTGTAACATTAATCAAGAATCTCTCAGTGCCCTTGCTGTGTAATTTAGCTATGATGCATTGTTTGAATGTGATGCCAATCAAAGAGCTGTACCAATTGAGAGTTTTGATATATGTATACTGAAACTGCAGTTTAGGGTGATGAACAACTGCCTTTAAACATAATTTCTAGGGGCTCTCTACATTCTCAGTCTCTGAGAATGTTTACCAAACTGGCAAAATATTTTAGTCCATTACTGTGAGCAATGATGCAAATGGGGCGATTCTTTTTGCATGGGATATTTTTTTAGATTTCGGTAGCCTAGGCTAGGCATAGCCTAAGTATATTTGGAACCTGGTAATATAAGTAGTCAATGACCGCAAATATTGCCACCCCAGAAATAGGATTCCCCGATACCATACAATCTCTATATCCCAGTAGCAACACAAAAGCCTAGCCATTTGATGATAAAATATTAAAAACGTGACATTTTTCATCAATATAAATCCATTTTGAGTTCAATTTCGCTTTAAGGTCATTCAGGATTTTGAAAAATATTACCTCATTTTCTACTACAAAATTTTTTTGAAAAGCTGTGGAAGCAGTGTCGCAAACCTGTTGTTTTCTTGGTCACACGATCTTATGGCGACTGGAAACTTTTATGGTCTGTTTATTAACATGTTGTGCATGTTTACATGTATCAGTTTTACGAAGCAGAATGATGTAAAGACTTTTTTAGCTATTATGGCAAGGGTTCAGGAACATTTGTCTTAAAATTTGAGGTAGTGTTACGGGGTGCAATGGACATGCTGTACATTCCAATCATTTATTATCCTTAGGACATCTAAAATAATACTGATGTTGATAAATTATTTCTTGGGCATAAACGTTGTTAATACTCTTTTCACTGTTTCTTGGTGCTATTCTTGGGGGTTAAACGAAGAAAAATTTCACCAGGCCTTTAGTCTAAAATGAATGGAAAACAGTCATCAACTTTGTCAACAAAAACCCATTTTCAGTCAGTTTTAACTCATTTAAAGACTGAGAAATTGCCAAAACACAATTTTTGGCTACGTCTGACAAATGTAGTACCTGATTTTACTCCCACAAAGGATGCCATCACTAAAATTTAGGGTGCGTGAAACTTAGGGACATAAAACAACATGAAGCTGTGACAATTAGAGACCAACTTCAATCAATCATTACTTCCTTAATTTACATCTAACTAAAGCATGTTTTATATCAAAATAATGCAAACCAATGATAGTTTTGCCTGGTCATAATTTTTTTGACTCAAAGGGTGAGTTGACCATGATGTTTACAAAATAGTGCTGGAATGCGCGAAACTTTCATAACATAACATAACAGGTTAAAGGGCAAAGGAGGGCCAAAGCCCCATAAGATGCCCTGAAAGGCAGGCCCTAATCTCAAAGGTCCAATCCCAGAGTGAGTGTGGATGAGCACCGGCGAACTTCGCCTTCTCTTTTCGACTAGTGCTCAGAGGTAACGAGGCTGGCGTGTACTAATAGCTCCCAATCCTGCTCCCGGGACAGCCACTTAACGTCCCCATCCAAAGGACGTGAGCGTATCCCCAGTCTTTAGCCACTTTCCCAAAGGCTGGTGGGGGTGGAGGTTATACTTGCTCTGCACCACTGCTCAACAGCTGAACTGAGCAAGCGGACAACTTCCTGAGTCGGACAACTTCCTGAAACCTGAAAACTTCATATAACCATGCTACTATAGGCCTATGCTGTTGGGTGTAAACACTATGTTGCTGTACAGTAACACAAGTCTAGGCCTAAGCAACGTTCTTCCAGTTTGTGACTGCAGCCTGTAACTTAGGCCTCACAAAAAGGAAAGCCACAGTTATAGGCCTAGGCTAGCCTAGGCCTAACACTAAGTTAGGCTGTAAGTTACTGGACTAGCCTAAGTTAGCCTAGGCCTAGGCCTAACTGTTAGGCCTAACGTTAGGCTAGCTAGGTTTGTCCATGCCTATTGCTTTCCAAGAGTTTCTAGTCTACTTCGAAACATACCGCTTCTCAAGTATTCACCATGATGTCCGATTGTGCTGCTGTGTGGTCCCTAATCTAGCCTTAGCTAGAAGTAAAATGAAACCACACAAGGCCTACTAACCGTTGGTTGGTAGTTGGCACTGAGTAGCTAGAGGCTAGCCGGCCATGCACTAACCGTATACGTAGCTAGTTGCCCCTTCTGTTGATCTGCTGAACGTTAGTGTTGCACTAGCTAAAGATTTACCGGTACACTACTACTAGGCACCACATGTTTACGTAAAGTTTGTACCAGTTATATGTTAAGTACACTGATCAATCAGCCCGGTCACTGATCAACACATACAAGCATGCAGTGCGGTTTCAGTAGGAATAACTGCGCTGATGTGCGGGAGATATCGTGTTAGTTGCCATTGTACATATATATATCGAGGGATATGCTACGCATATTTATGTCTCCTTGCATGATGTTAACAGATTGTTAAACATTCTTCACTGACTAAATTTGTCAGGAAAATATATGTTTTCACCAGTGAATTGCCAGAAAATTGGAAGGTGTAAAGAAAGCAACGAGACTACTGCTATTGTCAAATCTCAACCCAACAACAAATTGCGAAATCTGATTTGTTTACATTTTTTTAGCTTTCCTAGTAACGAAAGCGTTGCTAGGGTGGGAAGGTCATTGTTCACAGGTGTGCACATTCCGTGCACAGAACAGGTGTAACTGCACAGCTAGCTAGTTGAATCGATCGTGGAATCGGTGCACTGCATCTGGATTCTGGGTCTGGAGATGGAGTAGCTATCAGTAGGCTAATCCGTATCGAACAGTTAGCCAAGGCCTAAACATTGTGGCAGAAAGGACAATAGCTGAACTGAAACAAACAGGAATGATGTACCTGACATGAACTTGATGAAGATTTCGCAGTCTTTTATTGTAAAAACGTACCAAACGCGTTCTAACAGAAACAGTGAGTCCATACCCAGTGAGCCTAACGATAGGCCAACAGTTATATAGGCCTAGGCCAAACGTTAGCGTGCGGAGCTTTGCCCCGACCAAGCCTCACTTATTAATTATCAATTAGGTCTAGCCTAGCCTCTGACAATTAGGGTTAGCCTAGGCCCTATATATGCTATTGCTGGGCCTTTTGTTTTGTTATTGTCAGTCACATTTGGATGAAAGAACTGTCGTAACTGTAGCTGTAAATCAGTAAAGCTGAAGAGAAAACAAGTTAGACTGAGTAGCTAGGTTACTAGTACTAGCTACTGTATGCCTAAAGCATTTTTTTACAGTGCATGTCAATGTCATCTATTAAAAGGCCTATGCAGCCAACATGTGTGGAAGATGTTCATTGGGACTGGGAACATAAGTTATTGTACATGTCATCCTAGCCCTTGAACAGGGCGGTGTGTTCGTTACATGGCCTAGCCTAGGCTTAGGCTAATTCCTCTTAATATACAGTAAGCTATACAGCAATTCCTTCAGTCCTTGAACCCATCTGTGTGCTAATAATGGATCTACATAACATAACAAGTTAAATGGCAAAGGAGGGTAAAAACCCCATAAGATACCCTATAGAACAGACCCAAAACCCACACCTAATCCAAACAAAGACTAAACAAACCCAATACAATCAGATCCTGCCACTGTCACAGTAATACTTGTCAATGTTAATCTTGAAGCAGTTGACTGAAGTGGAATTCACAACCCACTCAGGGAGACTTTCCACTCATTAACAACCCTATGAGAGAAACTGAACTTTCTGATGTCAAGTCTAGAGAAACATTTTACCAGCTTCTTATTATGGCCACGAACACGGGGATCAGCACAAATCTCTAAGTAGTTACAGTTAGAGAATCATAACCAGAAAGGAACTTGAAAACCTGCAGCATATCCCCCCTAATCCTTCTTAACTCGAGAGAAGTAAGTCCTAGACAATTGAGCCTATCTTGATAAGGGAGATTATGCACATTGTGAATAAGCCGTGTGGCCCTCCTCTGAACCTGCTCTAAAGTAAACTTGTCCTTTTCATAAAAAGGGTTCCTTGCCTGCACAGCATAATCAAGATGTGGCCTAACCAACTGCTTATAAATATTTAGCACAATATCTTTATTGAAATTGCTGAAATTCCTCTTGATTAAACCAAGCACCCTATTAGCCCTAGCAGCAGCTGCTGCGCACTGCCTAGAAGGCTTCAAATCGTTTGAAATGACAACACCCAAGTCTTTTTCAGAAGTCACATTACCTAGAACACTACCAGCCATGGTATACTTATGACCCAAATTCTTGGATCCAAAGTGAAGAACTTTGCATTTATCAGCATTAAAAGACATTTGCCAAGTCTGAGACCAAGTAACTAGCCTATCTAAGTCCCTCTGCAACAGAGAAGCATCCTTTCCGTCATTAACATTCCTATAGAGCTTAGTGTCATCAGCAAACTTACTAATACAGGATGAGAGAGAGCAATCAATATCATTTATAAAAACTAGAAAAAGAATTGGGCCCAGAACAGAACTTTGTTACAGAACCTTGTTGGATCTCCCCTTTAACTTGTAAAGTAATTTTTGGTTATGGTTCAATGCGGTTATATGGTTTCTAACCAATTGTTTTAAATTCCACTGTCCACTTCCCTTTACTTTTGAGTAAAGAAAATTGACTTTTGGGAGCAGGGTATATTCATGACCTACAGTAAAATCCTCACAGCTTTGATACATGTATGTACGGAATGCCTGGGTTGCTGAATAATGGGCTCAAATATGAATTCTCTGCCTACAAGTACTTAGGCCTAAAGGTAGTCATTTGTCGCTCCAAACAACAATTTTATCAGTAGTCTAGTTGTTTAAAAAGAAATTCTCAATTGGCACAGCTCCTTGATTTTTATCAAATTAAAAAGTGCAAAGCACAGTAGATAGTGTTCTGATCACACATAAGGGTCTTTATACGTACTCACCAGGGTACTACCTGAAGCAATAAACTGTGAATATGTCTGGAAGAAGATGAGTTTTAAGCAGTTGGGAAGATTGGAACTCTCTGGGGGATGAGTTACTGACTGACAGACAGACAGACACATATATGTGGAATTAAAATTTCTTAATATTCAATTTTGTATGTTCAATTCAACTACTATTTACAGTTTAATTGGGTGTGTACTATGTTTATCATGTTTACCATTCAAAAATGTATGTGTTCTCTTGATATTTAGTCTAAATAAACAGACGATACCCTCAGGGGAAAAATGTCATCAACTGCAGAACTCTACCAGGTTGGTGCGAGTGAAAAAATAAAGACGTTGGAGGCTGAACTTACCAAAGAACTCCAAGACTTGAAAAATGATATTGAGGAGAATGAAATGCTTTCTGGTGTTCCAAGAGCAGCCAGGTATGGAATGGTGACACTTTTCTCTCTGTTTCAAAGTTACTCACACACATCTTGAAGAGAGGCACATGTAAGTAATATTTACTAATACTGTAACATGGCAATGGTTACGTCTATTGGAAAATGTATGAAGTGTTACCTTCACACTTCATTGCAGTTGTTAAATGGATGGACTTTCACTGAAGACAGTGTAGATAAGGAGGATGAACCTTTGCTGGGCATGCTTGCAAGGATGCGCAGCAAGCAGCGTATACTGTATGCACATTTGACCATGTGACCTCACAGAAAGTGCAAAATTCCCAAACTTATCAGTAGACAAATCCAGACAGCAAGTAATGGTCTAATTTTAGTTGGCTTCGACTGGGGTGTATCATATTTTATTCTTTCAATTTGGGCTTGTCTGTATCATGGATTGTTGTACATTAAATTGTATTTTGATTCTTACAATTTCACTCAATACAAGGGTTTGAAATTCAGGAAGACAATAAATGAAGATGATTGCTGGTGGACCCTTCTACTGGCTGCCTACAGTCTCTAAACACAAGCACTGATTGGATTGGTCTATAAGACCAGATCGGCCTATATGTTTGTGTTGTATGCCTACAGGGAAAATAAATTTGGACTCATGAAAATTCACTGCTTTGATTAAAAGTGAATGAAAATATTCATGTGATGTAACTAGTCTGTATCGCTCTTATTGTTTTTTAAAAAAGAATGTTCTCCCTTGGACAAAAACAGTGCTTTCAGAAAGTCTTTACACTTTTGGGTTGCACCATTCCATGGCACTAGAAGGGAATAGGAAGTTTAAGCCATCTCAAGCTGCCAACTAATAATCCAGAATCTATCAGACAACTTCTGGTTCAGGTATCTTGAGGTCAATAAAGTTAAAGGCATTTGCTCCCTTCAAAGACTATTTGCTCAATAGAGCAACAAGGTTGGTTTAAATAGGGTTAACTGCTGCAATTACAGAGACAAGCTTCACCCGAGAAAATGCCTTTTGGGTAACATTGGCTAAAACTTCCTATCCAATTCTAGCAGCATGTGGCTCCAGAATTTTGGTGGAATGAACTTTCTTAGATAAAAAAACCTTCAAAGTGAAAATTATTTGGTGCGCCAGCTCCTAATCCTTTCCACTGTTTCAGATCCAACAGCTCTGAAGTACTCTCACTATAAGAACAACCAATATGGCTGGATCATCAACCCAAATGTTGTTCTCCTGTCATTAGTAATATTGTTAGAACTTTTGTGATTATATTAAATGGATATTTCTATCTCCCATCAATTTATAAAATAAAGAACAATTCTGCACCTTGTTTTGTAAAGGCTAAGGTCTCTGCCAATTTTGATTTCAATTGAAATGATCGCATGCTAGTGATGCTACAGTATATCCAAGTTAAAATTGTTTGCATTTCTTTAGTAGGAAGCAGTCCTGACCCCATATTAATCCACCAACTGTCTCTAGACATTAAATTGCTTTCTTAAATTGGTACAGTATGATGTCACTGATGTTTTTTGTAGATTGTTCTGTAATGAATAAGTAAAATTAATACAGTAGCCAAAAATAATTTGCGTATGCAAAAAGGTGTCAATAGTTTACAATCATGCTAATATGAGTAAAACCGAAAGTGAGATCAAATTACAAACATGTCTTCATACATGTAGGCTATAGAGTTTGCAAAGGATCTTATTGCATAATTTTGCATTTTTAGTGAAGCTGATTGCATTTGTTTCTACCTTTTATTACATCAGCTCTGTTGGAATACCAAAGGGAGTGGAACATTTCAGAAAGCTAAGGGAACAAATTATTAGAAGAGCCATGCAGGTATAGTTAACACTTTATACAAAGACTGTAATATTTCCTTTCAATATTTTGTTTTAAAGTTGCTCTTTTGGTTTCACTGGGGCTGTTATTGTCAATGGCACTCCATTTCCTACTGATGCGCATGTTCTGGAGCATAAAGTTTACATTTTATTCTTTTTGTAATTACTGTACCTGACTGCAAAGCATAATTTTTTCTTGTAGGTAGAAATGTACCTATATGTGTTGTAAAAATTAAGCCATGCTTTGGGTGTGCTTGAGGTTTTTTAAAATTCTCATTTTCTTGGATCATGCAGCAGTCCTACCTTCAAATTTGCTGAAAACATGGTTTTTTTCTAGTCTTTTTGTAAAGCTTAGTAAAAGATCTGTCTAGCAGAACGTATCCTTTAAAGGGGCTCATTGAGTTGATAGCGATAATTCAATAACAGCGTTTAAGGTTTCAACCACATTACAATGCTTTTAGTTAGCATGATTAGTCAGGTTTCATATCCAGCAGTTATGGATAAATGTTAAAATTTTAAATTTTGTGGTGTCTTGACCCTGTAATGGATTTGTGGATAATTGAAAAGTGCCTGGTCATGAATTTTGAAAACCAAATTGAGCTGCTAAGTACTCTTACGTAAAACAGTTATTAGTTTGTTGGGTATGTGGATTATCGAAGTTTGACCATTTGTCATTAGTCTGTGAAGAAAACTTAGCAGGTTTAGAAAATTTTGAATGTCATGAACCCACTTTATGAACTGCTTTAATTGAAACCTTGTGTTAATCCCTTTATCTAAGCTAAATAGTCTGAGAGGACTTAAGGAACTATCTCAGATTAGAATGTTGTGTAGCAAGTAACCCAGACAAAGCATGGTCAAAGTCCATCCTCATAATAGATAAGTCTCTTAAACTGTTCCTTAGGATAATCCATGAAGGGATTTTCCCAGTACATGCTGTTATTCATTACACATTGCTGTAGGCATAGTGCTATTGTGCATGAGTCTGAATATTTAGGCACTCTAAAGCTATTCGTAATTCACATTCCAGCAGATTATCGTTTTGATGTTAGGTTGTATTTTCCAACTGAAACCTTGCAGTTTCCGTACAGAAAAGTACTAATACTTTAAAAGATACATAAACTTATTACAGTTTATAATTAATTATTAAAAAGGCAAATGGCGAAGACATACTTAATTTGTGGAAAGTGAAAATCCTTAAAAAAAGGTCAGAAAGAAGACTTTTTTTGTATTTTCACACCATTTTCACTGTCACAGGGAGGGAGAGAAGGTTGAAGAAGGTAGTGAACATGGAGTGCTTTCTGCATATCTGTGTCTTCCAGTCTTCCTTTTAAAGTAATGATACAAGATGTCCAGATTTACCTGGACATGTCCTCCTCTTTCTGGTTTTCTGTGGTGTCTGGGAAGATTTTTCAATTTGCCCAGAATTGTTAGATTTCATGTAATATTTCTCACATGACTTGACAATTTTTTTCCTCCTGGTTTTCCTTTAAATATTGCAACATTTTGCATGAAGGTACCCTCAAAAACTCCAAAATGGGAAGGAGGATACCCCTACCCTCGGTCAGCTATCGCTGTCCTTCTCAAAAAAATGGTAATGTAGCCCAATTGCAAAGAAAATAAAAGTAATGAGACATTTCATGTGAAATTTGTGAAAGTGTTGGACAAGGCATTAGCCAGTGGTGCATCTCAATTTTTCTAGGCAGTCCAAATCAAATGTCAGTGGCCATATTCTCAGGAGAAAATTCCTGTTGAGACCTGTTGAAATTCCAACAGGTATTAACAGGTATGAACATGAAATGTTCCGTTTACCTGTTGGAGTGATGAAAGTCAACAGGCAAAACGGAAAAAGCCAACAGGTTTCTGTTGGTACCTGTTAAAATCCTGTTAAAAACCTGTTCAACAGGTTTCAACTGGAATTTTCTCCTGGGTTTGCATAAGGTGGCTTCTACAATTAAAAGGTTGCTTGGTATACTCTATCTTTCTACAAAGAGTTTAAATATCATATTGACATGCTTTCATGGTATTATTGCAAGTCTTGAAGAATATTATCATACCAATGTAAAGTAATATGATATGAATATTTTGCAATTGGAGTAATTATCAAAAACTCTTTTTAAAAATCTGAAATCCTGGCATGTGTCTTTATGATGGGAGTCATTTAAGCATGACAAATGAGACTTCTTACTTATGAATCTGGTCAAAGCTCCCAGTGCATTATGATGTTGATATTTTTATTTTGATAGGTTTCTGAGGCTCAACCTCTGATCATACAAGCAGATGTAATGAAGGAGGAGATGGATAATTGTCTCATGAGAGAATACACCAATGATAGTCTTCCTTTACTTCTACATCAGGTAATAATGTGTTTTACTCCCCTAGAACAAGGGTTTTCACCTGGAAAGTCAAAACTAGGAATTACTGTACACCAAGAATTTCAACACCTTCAGCATATAAAGAAACTGTGGTTAGAAATTTGTGGCTCTTTGTCATTGCTAACCTCAATTTGAACCAAGTACTGTGTGCAACTTTTACACTTATCAAAGTGTCTTTCAAACGTTTTCTATCCCCTGGTTCATCCATATTGGCCAGCACCAGGGCTGGAAGAATTGAAATTAACCCACAATTCCATTCAAGTTTTCAGATCTAGTACAGGTGAATTTCTATTTACTTGTTTAAAGTTTCCTTCAAATGCACTACTTCCTGGGAACAATTCATTCAGCTTTCCAACTTCTACCACCTGATGGCTAGAACACTGTCAGTAAGAGCCTGCCAAACCTACTGTATTCTCCATTATATGAAAGTTTACAAGATTGTTAATATTGGTATTTTCAGATTGAATTCTGAGTTGATACTTCTACCATTACTTCAAGTTTAGTCATTGCTTTTTGTAATTAATATGTGCTTAGCTAATCTGTTAATACTGGCATACCTCTATTTAACTGTAGAACACACAGTTGCATTCCAGGCTGATTATCTCTAAGGGAATACATAATCTATAAACATGCATTTGATATTATTTCAATTCTCATATTTGTTTTTGTATGGAACCTTTAGAAAATAGTTGAGGGGGGGGGGGGATGGTGGGGGGTGATCATAATGAAAGTATTAAATGACACTTTGAATGACTATACAAGGGAAACGTTAGTTATTGAAAAGAAATGCAGTGCAGTTATTGAAAGTTACATGATCTTTTGGTAACTTATATTATAGAAATTTCCTGTCCATTACAATAATGATGTTAAGATGATCAACAGTTTGTAGTCAATGGGGATCAAAATGTTTCAGCGTAGTAAAGAGATGATGTATTGGTGCAAAGAAGCTGTACACGGCATACACTCCGTACACAAATCAGCTTTTTGTGTTCGTTGGTATCAGTTGCAAGGATACACACCTCTAATGAGGGATGCTCTGTCTAATATGTAATGTCACATGCTTAAATTTAACAGTGAATAAAGTAAGTTAGCTGCCAAATACCTACTAAGTTTTTCTTTATCAATGTGACAGTTTCATTTTGACACAAGATAATATGTTACATTTTCATGTTTTTTTTTTTCAGTTTTTCTGTGACCGTATACAACAGCTAGTTCAGTGTAAGCATATGCATATGTTGAGATGGAGAAGATTCTGTGAACATTCCAAGACACTGGAGTCTTTGTATCCAGTTTATCACCAAAGACTCTTGTAAGTTAAACAAAATAAAGATTGAGAGTGGTATATTTTCAACAGTGTAGACAAATTCGAGTAGTTGGTGATAGTGGTCATTAGTGTGTTCTGTCAGTCTTAGACCATCTTAATTTTGTTCTTTACTTGCAACTCTAACTCATTCTCAATACAGGTATAAAGCAAAGAATTTGAAAGATTAAACTGATGAAACTGATAAACAATTTGATCTATGTAACACATGGAAGGGCCATCATTTAACACTTACGCATTGTGTGCTGGTGTGTTATATTTATTTAACTCAAATGATCTATATATTCTGTACAATATGAAATGTTTAGAGTAAAACTTGACTTAAAGATAATGCATAACCTATGAACAACAGTATGAGAAAACCACAAAATTAATTATTAGAGAATTAAAAAATTCCAATACTGTACAATTTACATATTTCTGATGTGTAGTAGAATCTTAGTAGTGATTGTGTTTGTGCTTTTATGATTTGTGACAAACAAGTTTTAGAGCTTATTGGTTATTTTTTCCATAATTTAATATCTTTACATATGAAGAAATTACCGTACCCATCAAGACTTATGGTAACTCATTTCAAGTTCTACCATCATGATTTATCTTTAAATTAGACAGGTCTCAGTACTTAGCCATGCAAACTTTTTTGGTGTTTTTCATTCTAAATCCTTTAAAACTTTGCAAAAGTCCTTATTTTATGGGGTGGCTTCAGTATATTATTACATTTTTGTTCTCTGCAATTTCAGGGCTATCATGGATGAATATAGTGATGCTGTTGCTAGAGCTCAACGTCTCTCAGTTGTCCATGAGTCTCTTCTGATTGGCCGACCTCCAGCACACAATGCTTTACAGAAAGATGATTTAATTATCTACCTCAAGTGGCTTATTTCACATTTACATTCAGTCAAGAAAATACACTCATTCATAAAGGTGTGTGCCTACATCACATTTGATTATCAAATAAAGGGTTTCTGTTGGTGGGAAGTTGAAGTGCTTTTATCTTTTAAAAAAGCTCCATATAAAATGGTGAATTCCTTTCTTATATGAATAAGTAGTCAGATTTAAATGTCTGATAAAATAAAATAAATAATGTGGTAAAATAAAGTAATGTTTTCACACAAGGGCAATGATTTCAGCTCTGAATACCTGTACTATGCTGGGTTAGGTTAGATGGAATTTTAGAGCCCAGTTACCAAGCAGTTGGTTCAAGTTGAGCTGACACCTTGCTGGTGATCAAGCTAGCAATCTGTGCCCCACATTCTGCATGATCTACAGGCACGTAACCAGGATTGTATCATGTGGGGGAGGGGTTTGGTGTCATGAGGAGGGGTTTGGGGCATGACATGAAGGAAAAGTCTAAGGATAGAAAGAAAAAACCTCTATTTTAATTGTTTTTTACAGTGCAAGGTTGGGTAATGGGGGGTTCTAACCCCCAACCCCTCCCCCCTGTCTCTGTGGCTATGCCACTGATGAGCTACCTCAGCCATAGCAGTGCTTGTATGTTGAATGTAAAAAGTATGTCAGCTTGTTTGAAAACTGACTTTAATACTCAGCAGAAAATTTCCATGCAGTGGGATCTAATGGGGTTTCATTCATATCGGTGCAAATCAATATGGAATGTGGGCAATTTTTATGGGCAAGGTTATATGACCCTCTGGAAGTCACATAGAAATGAACAATCCCATAATTTTCCGTTGGTCTCATTTATACCCATTAGAAATTACTGTATGCTCAAATTCTACATTTACTCCCATGTGAAATGTTTACTGTATAAGAGTTAATGGGACTTGATGGAAAGCTTTTGGTTGTATTGATGATGACCTTTTCCTTTTTTCTGGAACATTTTATGTCCTGGATGTGGAATAGCTTGCAAGTTCATGTCCTTTTCAACTGACACCTGACAACAAAGAAAAACTACTGTTGTCTTTTGAGTATATTGATGACTAAGAAGGCAACATTGATATATTGTAAACATAAAAGAGATACTGGGGAAAGTTTTTCCTCAGTTTATATCAAAATGAAGTGTCACTTTCCAGTTTCAGTTTTGTATTCAAATTTACTGACTGACTCTCATAGGGTCCTGATTTTGATAAACAAATTTTAGTTATGGCACAGGACTTATATTTTACCAGTGACAAAGATCGTGATTTTTATCTGATACTGTAGTTGCAGAGACTTGTTATGCGTAAAGAACAGACAAATCAATAAATTTATCGCCTTGTTGCTAACAAGATGAACAAATTAAATACCATGTTGTAATAATTGTAATGAAGGAGACATTAACTTGCTTTAATTTTTGTCTAAATAATTCAGAGAACTTTGATATGATTACCTTTTTCATGTTGCAGCACCTGGAATGGTTCTCTGTCTCCCATATGCACCAGTTACGTCCACCAATCATTAGCCAGAAAAAATCAGTCACCATACCCTGGCAAGGGGAAACAAGAAGGTCCCCCTCACCCATAGAAAGGCATGCACCCTCCTCTAATGTCATTGAAAGTAAAGGACGATGGTCAATCTTTGCTGGGAGGGCATCAATTGCAGAGACCACTCTTTCTTCCGGGAGGGTTTCCATGGAGACATCACCTCGTCCTGCAATGGTAGTGGAGGACACTGAGTCAGATTACTTGGCAAGCAGTGGGAGCGTGTTACCACTGTCGTCATCTCTGAGAAGAGCTGGTGCAGGAACTGTACCAAATAATAGACAAGCAGTGGCTGCATCAGCAATATCAGGTAAGTAGTATGAATGTATTTTGTGGTTAAATGTTGCAGATAGGTGATTTTCTACAAACAAAAGGAGGTCTTGAGTTTTAGATTCCCCAGGTGTGCTACAAATTTCACTCCTCAGAAAACAAAGAAGTGTGGTAGGTGTGCTGTTTTATTTCACTTATAATGGATATGAGCTCTAAATCTTCATTTAGGTGTGCAAAAATTCACACTTCTCACAGTGATTTAAGTTGAGTGATGGTGTGCGATCGCACTCTCACACCTCAAAATTCAAGGCCTGCACAAAGGTAATGCAATGAAGTGGTATCTTGCTGCAAAGAGCTATTGGCTTTTAACCATTTGTTTTGTCCATGGTAAATTTGCATATTGCTTTAAAGAGTACCAATTAACATTTCAAAAGGTCTGTGAGCTATTTTGAAAACAATTTCCATGTTACATAAAATAAAAAAGAATTATGCATGATTTTAGCATGAGCCCATCTGGTCAGTAATTGTAAAATGAAGGAGTGTTGCTTCGATGAAATACTGTTGAATACTGATAAGTTGAGTTGAACTCTTAATCTAAATTTGCTATACCTAAGATGCTTCTACATGCTTCCTTCTTTGGGAATCTTTTCAGCTCTAACTGTGGATGTAACGGTAGGCCTTTTGAAAGTAAAGTAATTGATTAATCAATAAATCCATTTCTGTAACTTAACATGTAATTAGCTTTCATTGGATTACGGGATAGAGAGATACTTTGTCCTTGCAATAGAACAAAACAACAATAGAACAAAGCAATAGATTTTCTGTGAGATTTGATTTAATCTTTTGTTTTAACTTGCAAGGTGGAGGTCCTTCTTCAGACCCTGAAAACTGTGGAATGCCTCGTCATTTGTTGGACTTTCATAGCTTGCGACCTTTGCTGGAATTTTTGCTTCCACTCTATGGCTTGACAGTAGTGAGTATGCCATATGTTGTTTACAGTTTTACCATATGTTCACTACAAAATGTAGAGAAAGGGGGGGAATGGGTGGTGGGACTGTGATTATTGTTACCAAATTTCTGTTATCTTAAGCTAGCCGCACACTATACAACTTTGCACGTTGCAACTCAACTCGATCGTCAGATCTCCAACAGTGGTGTAGTGTGTGTGAGTTTACGACTGCGACTGGCAGTTTTAGGACCAGTTTTAATTCGCATGGCCTTCAGCCGGGAAGAACAAACATGTTGGTTCTTCCCAACTAGGACTCTGTACGGCGACAGTCACAAGTGACTGAAAAATCTGACCAATCAAAATAATTGATTGATATGCACGTGATATAAATACGGTGAGAGTTGTCTGATGCTTGTTCCTGTGACAACTTTTGACATAACTTTGTGTAAATATTCAGTTGAACAGATGGATATATGGACCGAGTATGGCGAGTGGAGATCAGACAAACTCGTAGAAATGTGAGAGCAACGACCTGTACTTTATAACTGTGGAAGCAAAACCTATTCCTATGGGAATGCTTGGAAAAAACCGTTGAGAAGATTGCGGAGGCAGTCGACATCACTGTTGAGCTGTAAACTTTCATAGGCCCAGTACGCTAGCTACACTCTGGAAGTGTAGTACTGTTGCAAACTGTATGCTGTTCTGTGCTGTTGTACCGTAATATGTACAGCAGTAGTGTGCACGTGTAATCGTTTGACTGACGATGTGCAATAGCCAGTCGTACAGTGTGCGTGGCCCCGTCGTGCGACTAAAAATCGTGACAACGATTCAAAACTAGGTCACAACGGTTTAGTTGAGTTGTGCTGTGCAAAGTCGTATAGTGTGCACTAGGCTTTAGACTGAAATTTTGTGTAGTATTTTGCTCAATTTTTGCATTTTGTCAAACTTTTGCTATTCGTCATTTTTTACAGGACCTTGATTCCATATCAAGTTCTTCTGATGAAATGGAACTTGCTGTGCATGTGTCTCGTAAATTTAAATCAGCTTTCATGAAGCAGGAGGAACAGAAAACATTTCCAACATATGATAAACTTGAGGTATGGGTCTGTTTCAGCGACTGGTTTGTATTTTCCATTAAGTGGGATTTTGTGTGACATTTTTACCTTTTTTCACAAATGAAAAATTTAGACAGTTCAATTTTATGAAGTAGTTTACTGATGTAAGCTTAAACTACACCCATGTTCATCATTTGAGAAGTGTATTAAATTCATCAGATATTTTGAATTAAATAAAATTCTATCAGGTTTTTGTTGAGATCATCTTTTGCAATTTAATTTTCAAGTATGAATTTAAAATTTCATCTTGGAACAGATCTGCTTATCAGTGTAAGGAGCTTTAATGCAACATTACAAAAGACTTTTTTTTTAATTTTAAAATTTAAAGAAAAAAAAATTGGGTTAAAATGTCCTTTCAAATTATTTTCTTTAAATACTTAACCCTTTACCATTGTTTGGGTCCTTTTGGACCCATATGGAGAGTGCGGCTGTCACCCATCTTTACTGTTTCACGTGGAGCTCAAAACTGCGAGTAGCTCCCCCAAAAATTTGGCCACAACAACGAGAGAGACAATAGTTTAAGGTCACGGGGTCAATAGCCTACGGAAGCTGATGCGGGGCGTGCTATGTCCACTTTTCCGCCTGCTCCTTAGGTGTGCGAATATGCCCCCATTGGAGCACAGCAGTAAAGGCTTAATCTAAAATATCTGCACCACGGGGCTGTGCACACACGCAAAGACAGTGGCATCAGCTTTGCAGTAAACACACTCCACAGGCTTATTTTAACCCTTTACCGTTGTTTGGGTTCTTTTGGACCCATACGGAATGCACGGCTGTCACCTTTCTTTCCTGTTTCACGCAGAGCGCGAAACTGCGAGTAGCTATCCGAAAATTCGGCCACAACAACGAGAGAGATAATAGTTTAAGGTCACAGGGTCAATAGCCTACGGAAGCTGATGCAGGGCGTGCTACGTCTGCTTTTCCGCCTGCTCCCAAGGCGCACAAATATGCCCCGATTGGAGCACAACGGTAAAGGGTTAAAAAGGTGACATTCTATTCCAGACTGCCTGGATATAATGATAGCATAGCTGCAAGTGCCATAATATTATGTTCATATTATCACACACCATTGACCAAATGAACAGACAATTTTAGGTGATTGCTCTTTTGCTTTGTGTGACTAAGCAAATGAATTGCAACAATGGTAACTGCAATAAGTGCAAGGTTTCATATACTTCTTATATTCTCTGGGGGTTCATAATTTTTTAAATGAAATAATTGCTATTCCTTCTATACCAGGTCAATTCCATCAGATGTTTAGTATCTTAAATCAAATGTTATTTTGTCAACTTGGCTTTTTTACTTTTACTTTATTTCAAATTTAAATTTTTGTTGTTTGATGGAAATTCTATTGTGTTGTCCCTGCTTTAATGAGACTCTTACCTCATATGTCTTTTAGAGTGGTAATGAATCGTGGGGAGCTGATACATCATCACATGCCTTACTGAAGGAATCAAATTGGTTGCCCTATGTCAAACTAAAGTAAGTGAAACTACCAGGACACAGGGTATTTGAATGTTGGTCTTCTTAAAAAGCACGTTTGAAAAATTGCACCTTTATTACAGGAATATTGCATTTAAAAGGCTAGAAGATGATATAGGGAAGTAGCTTTTACCATTTTAAAAATATTCAGTCTGAACAATGAACATCAGCAAAAGCTTCAATTCCTCAGAATACCATACAGTACAAGAGTAATGGAAATTACATTCATATGAACTTAATAAAGTGGAGGCCAGCAAATTACAGTCAGAACCATGTTTCTTAAAGCATGGCACTGTAAAAATCCCACTACATATAAAGTTATCTATTGTTTTATGTCTATAAATATTATTTTTAAATTATGGTTCTTTTCTGTAAAATGAATGCAATATTTTCTTTACATTCAAAGACAATATTTCCACCTCTTGCTTAGAGTAGTTGTGTATTACTTATTTGCACCTCATTGCTCATTGCTTAGGAATTTTAAGCTGTAAAAATCTCCAGAATATTTGCTGTATGTTTTAATTTGACAGATGAAAGCAGTTATGAAATCTGATTGATTTATTTAATATTTTCTTGTAATCTTCTTACAGACCAGAGAAAGATGCTGCTCAGGAGAAAATTATGACATCTCTTAGACAATCCAACAATGTAGATGAGCTGCTCAGAGCTCAGAGTAAATTTTTTGCAGTCAAAGATTCACTGGTAAGATGTTTTCTTCTCTTTTCTAGCATTAAAAATGAAGAGGGTTTTGTGGCTTTGCAAAGTTCACTTCAAAGGTTGGAAAAATTTTGAGGCTCTGTAACTATGGTACAGGGCATAAAAGTTTGTAAAGACCACTTATTTTCAACAAGTTGTCACAAAGAGGTCATGGGTTAGTCAAGGAATTTCATTGTTTTGAAGGTGCAGAAAAAAACATGCTCCATTTATTTATTTGCTATGTTTCATTCTTTCACAAACCGTTATGCTTTATTGTTTAACAGAAAGTGATGGATGCCTTGAAGGAACATGCAATAGCTGTTCGTGACCCACCTTCAGCACAGGCAGTCTCAGTGACATCACACAAGACAGCTTTCAACAGTAATGTCATCTGGAGAAAGATATACAGTAATCCTAGTCTCTTTCAAGAGTAAGTGACACCTAACTTTCATATATTGGAAATGAACCCCTGACCCACAATGCATTTATTTTATGACCATGCTCACTGTGTTCATGGTATATGGATTATGGATTACAAGTTGATGTGACATGACTACTAATATACTTTTTAAAGTTTGGAAACTTTTTAGTCTTGATTGTCATTATAGCAAGTCATAGATTGCTGTTTGATAATAAACACCATATCTCGAACTAGCAAGTGATCAAAATTGGATTATCAGGATTGCTAAAATTCTTCAGTTTGAAACAAAAGGTCACACCAATTAAATTGTCCATTCACTTCCAGCACCAGTTAAAAAACATTAATGGTCGTCTGCTTTCCTATGTTTAACCTTGCCAGGTTGGGTAATACCAAAGACTTAAAAAATGGAACCTTCTGCTGTTGTGCTCGGTGCTCAGCAGAACAGGCAATGGAGTAGGGGAAAACAAGCCAGTGAGCCACAACTGGTAAAAAAGGATGTGGCTGGCCCAGCTTTAACCATTTGTTTTAAACAGAGCTGTAAAATCTCATCTTATGAATGAACTAATAAATGGGTCAAAGTTGTGTATTTCACATTTGTATTTCCCCCTTGAAAATGAAAAAAATTGATGTTGCCCTGTTAAATGCATTTTAGAATTTCTCCTAGCTTTTAAGATGTTGTGCTCATCTCAGCTTACTGACTTCTCTTAGTACCTTGCCAGGCTACTGGTATAAGAAAGATAAAGAGAAAGTACAAAGAAACCCATAATCCAACACTGAATTTCATAGCTTATGTCTTACCATTGTTAATTGTATATAAGTAGTAGGTTTACTGTCTTATTTCTATCTTCCTTTAATTCTTTTAGCTCAGAGGATGACATGGATGTTGCTGACTTTGATGATAAAGATGCAGATAATGTCAACTTTAGTGGTCCATCCTCTCACAGTGGGGGCCCTCTGTCTCATAGTCGGAGGAAAACAGATGACAATGGCTTTGATTTTGCAAATGCCATGCAGATGTTGGGCCTGGAGGATGAAGACAGTCCACAACAGGACCCTACCATGGTCCAGGGGGGCCTACTTAGCTTTCTACAGTTGAGACACCTGAGAATCAGAGACCTTCAAAGAACGGTATGCAGCTGCATATTTAGGAATTCAAAGTGGTGGGGGTTGTTGGCATTGTCTCCCAGGAGACATTCTTATGGGACCTTGCAAAATATCATTTATTTTACTGTTTCCAATGTAACAATGTTGGAGGTGACCAAGTTATGACCTAGGGGTCAGTTACACTATCTAAAATTGTGCAGTCATACTGTATGTGCTTAGTATGGGCTGCTGTGGAAATGGTGACAAGTTTGATTGGAAATCAGGGGGAAAGTCAAGTATCGTGGTAAAGACACAAACTATTTTTGTAAACAACTCCAAGCAGCCCTGTGAAGTCAACCATATTTGGGGGCCATCAGTCATACAGGGAAAATGCTGTCCCCCCTGGTTTGGATAAGTGTAGTAGATTTCATGGGTACCTCCTGAGAATCATGTGACTTATTTCTCACTTGGTTGTGAAATTTACAAGTTGTACAATTTACAATTACCCTGAATAAGCAACATCTATGTCTTGAAATATCATGAAATATACTTGGAAGAGCAGTTGGAGGAAGATGTTGTGAGATTGAGCTGTTGTTTTGAAATAAGTATGAGACAGGTTTGCCCTGTAATCTTCCTAATTTTTTTGTCTGCATGCAATTATAAATCTTCCATTTAATTGGATGAAGAGAGGTTCGTAATAGTTAAAAACCATCCAGGATTCAGGTAAGAAAAAAAATTTGAAAGATTTTGGCTGGTGGCCCTTGAGTATCACCAACCAAATTTTACAATCATGTAAGAGCTTGGATTAGTCTATACTATAGGGGTATACAGAATATAGTTTTGAATAAATCGAGGGGGTGAAGTGTATTCTTCACAAGTATAGATGTATGGATGACAACTGCAAACATGTCACCAGAACAGGTTGAGCCCATTTAAAAGAGAGAGCCCAGCAAAATGGTTGGTGTAGGTCTAGTTTTCATTTATCCTATTGCAAAAGCTTTTTTAAGTAATTTAGGGAGAGTTACAAATATAGAAGCTATGCAGTATGCTCTTGGATCATCATTACCTCCTTATCAACACAAACTGCAAAGAAGTGTATGTGAAATGTCATCATCACTTCTATGTGTAATTTGTAAATTTGTATGGATTTTTTTTTTTTTTTTTCATTTTTTTAAGTCAAAAGTACCAACTTGAGTGATATTAATTTTGTTTCCATCACCAGTGTTTGAGTGTGCTGAACTACTTTCGTTCTCTGGAGAGGACCCTTACAATTAATGATGGAGGCTTGTCTTTGGAGGGTAAAAACCAGAAGAAAGGCAGGTGAGGTTAAAGGTCAAGTCTCTTCTAAACTTTTCACTTAATTTATATATGCTGCAAGCAGTTTTCAAATTAAAAGTCTCTCATAAGACCCAAGCAGAGACTGGTCTGACATTGTAACAAGAATATAAGTGTAATTATATACAGGAATTTTGTTTGCATTTGATTTTGCTCCTGATGCTTATAATTTTGTCTCTCAAAGGTAATATGTTTGAAACTGCAAGATGTTCAGAATAAGTTAATTCCATCCACACATTTTAGATCTAATTTTGCTACCTCTGAACAGACTAGTACTTGTGAAACTCATCCTGTTTAATAATCTCACTTATAATGTACTGTTTTGTTTGGTTTCGTATAGTACCAACCATGCCTATGGAAGTTATGAATCTGGACTTGGAGGTGGGGGATCATTGGGTTACCATGGTTACCTTCATAATACACCAGCAGATTTCAAGTAAGTCAAACATGACAAATTTGAAATAATTTTTTTTACTAACAATTGAACATTTTGTCCTCCAGATTGGAAGAGATGCACATTACTTCTTATCAGGAGGTCATGAATATTCAAAGTCAGTATATTATCTTTGTTCATCAGAAAATGCAAGTGATGTTAAAAAACCGATGTATGTAACCAATGTTTAAAACTAAGTCCAGACTGGCAAATTTTAGCCTCGTATTGGTAATATTGCGTAGGTAATATTGTGAATAATAAAATCTTTTATCAATTTTGAGAAAAACAGAGTTGATTTGAATCTGCCATTATGAAAAGAAAATTTGCTTTAAGATTACAAGAGCCATAGTAGAAATTCCTTCACCTTTACCTTTTTATCATCTTCTATAACTTTGGTAGAGCTAAACATCAATGAGGGTCTTTGCTTTGCTTCTCTGCCTTTTGACTAAGATCGTGTGTAGTATCTGTTCATTTCATCCAGTCTAGAATGGAGCCATACATGACAGACCAATGATGTGAATGGTCTGAGGGCCATGAGGCTGGTCAAGTGTTGTCTTTCAGTGGATGTATAGCTTCTTTGGGAAGCAGTTTAAAGTTTGGTTTTTGCCAAAAGGCTCTTTACCAGAGTGCCAGGAGAACTTCAGAAAAGTAACGAAGAGTGTCTTCACCAAATAAGTACCTGGCACAGGAGTATCAATGATTATAGAGGCAGTCCTCTCTGGTTTTGAAGGTTCATGTGGGTGGGTTGTCACTATCTGCCATCCTTGGTTCTTGTAAACAGTGTATCATGTATTGTCTCGTATTTTTTTACTGAGGATAGTGCCTTAACATGTTTTTGTCATTTCTGTTTTTTTTTGGAGATTTTGCCCCATTTGCCTTTCTTTCCAAGCATTAGAAGCTCACATCATATATTTATTTTTTATCTCAAGTATCAGGACATAATGTAAACCATCACCATTATGTCTTTACAGTTACCATTGTCCTTCACTAAAACTGTGTCTTACTAATATGTATTTTTATACTTTAGGCAAAGTGAATCAGACTTCATGGAGTTTTCTGATGTCGAAAATCACGATGACTTTTATTCAGTCGATGAAGACCGTGTTCATGTGCAGGATCTCAGAGGTTATTATGTAATCTATGATGCTGCTAATAAAGACTTCAAGTAAGTTATGAATGAGTTATTCTTTCAAACAACTTTTATCACTATTAATTTATTACTTAAATAGCCATGAAACCTTCAAAAGTTGGTAAAATATTTAACATAAAAGTGATTGTGGAAAATAGAAAGAAACTGTCAATTTTTTTTTTGATTTAGTGTGGCAAATATTTCAATTCAGGAAACAAATGTTGTTTCCACTCCAGAAAAAAGTGGTTCCATGAGCTGCAATATGAAGCTGAAATAGATTGTAGAATTGTAGATTTTACAAACATTCAGCAAGAACGATACCTATGCTATCCTCTAATTGAGTTTATTCTCTGCTGACATGCACAGCAAATTAGCATATTTGCACTAGTGTTACTCAATACAGGCAGTGTCCAATCATGCATAAGTGATGTCTAATGAAACAGATTATTAAATGCATTCATTGCTCTTTATCATTATGATCCCTAATTTACCTTTAAAACTTTTTTTTGTCAAAACTGCAATTATTGAGCAGTTTGAAAAGTAAATATCAATTTTTAGCATGAACCTTGTCATAACTACTCAAGTATTACTATAATTCCTTTAATCTCTTAATTTTATGACAGTCGTCTTAGTCAAGACTTACTGCTGGTAGCCACGCACTACATTGAGAAAGACCTTTATATGAGGAAGACAAATCTGAGGGCATCTCCTCAAGCATTCAAAAAGAAGCAGGTACGTCAAGTATCTTATTTTTTTGTAAAGAGAAAGTTAGTGTGCCCTTCTATTTTTCATCCTGTATGCCAAATTGGCTTCATAGGTGTGGTGTTGGTCATATGCCATGAACAGTACTTTGTACCATATCAAACCTGAACATTTTTATAGACGAGTCCAGACAGCAAGTGATGGTTTGATTTCAGTCGGCCATAGCTGGGGTCTATCACCTTTTAATTTTTCAATTTTCTTGCTTACCTACATCATGGATAGTTGTACACTAATTTGTATCTTGATTCCTTCATTTTCACTGATTATGAGGATTTGAAGTTCATGTAGATAATAATTAAAGACATTCAAAGGCTGATGGACCCCACTAATGGCTGCCAACAGTCACTAAACACAAACTTTGATTGGATTTGCTATAGATACTGAAATCAAGGTGTATGATTTTTCCTGTATAGTAGGAAGATTTGGGTAAAATGAAACAATGTAAATATGAAACATAACAAAATCTGTATCAAATTTTTTTTTATTTTTTCAAAAAAATCATGATTTATATCAGTGATTTAAATCAAATAAATCGATTTAAATCAGATTTTATTAATTAAATCATGATTTTTTTTAATAAAATCATGATTTTAATCATGATTTTAATCAACGTGATTTAAATCAAACATCCCTGGACTGATGCAATATTCATTTTTCTTGACATGATATAGCTAGTCTTGCATGATGCATTACAGTTTTGAGTAATAGTTGAAAGTAGCTGACAAAGATTTGATACTAATTAAGCGGTAGAAACCATATTGAACAATTCATTTGTAGAAGTTGCATACTACAAGAGATATTACATCATGGACATTGCACTTCACTTAACAGACTGAACAACCCCTTTCCCTCTTGTTATTTTACTTGTATTTTTCTTCCATAGACTCAGCCAGCTGAAGAGGTAGATTTACCAAGCTATGGTCACCTTCCAGTTGACAGGTTTGCTGTTTTGCTTGATCTATGGACTAATGAGGCTGCATTTTTAGAAAATAAGAGACAGGTTGGTAGAAATAAAGTGTCCATTCAGTATTTCGGTACAATTCATATCTATACCCCCGCCTGCCTCTCCCTCCCTATCTCTCCCCTTCCCCAACCAAAGCATACTGGTCTGTGGAATCAATGCAAATAGAATTTTTAAGGGTTAAGGAATCACTATTTTACTCTTCTCATTCCATTATTTATACCCTTAATCTCATGGTTATACCCTAATCCTATATCCTATGCAGGTTCTCATGAACCATTAAGTCAAAGCCAATATAAATAACTCTCAATCGACTCATTTAGATTTCAATTTTTTCTTACCCTGTTCCAGCTAATAGATGTCTACATTGAGGCCTACCATCATGTATTTGATATGCATGAGAGACGTCTCTTGGCTCAAGTCATCATCAACCTGATCTGCAAGCGCCCTCGCTATGATTTTACCGCCAATTATTTTGTCAACACATACAAAGAGGAATGCAGATCTTTGAGACTTCATTGCAAGCTGATTAAATCTATCCTTGATCAACAGGTATGAACTATTGACAGGTTTCTTCTAGATCAAAAAGTAGAATTTATGTAGCCTAGCGTGATTTTATGTGCTGACTACATCTTTATGAACAGTTTCCAACTGCATGACTATGTCTGGGAAGTGACTGATAATGACTGATAAAATTTATTCATGGACTTTAAAAATGGAAAAATAAAATGTGTCTATTTATTTGATTCTTCCCTGAAACTGCACCTTTTGTTAGATATTTAAGTTTATCCTTTCAGTTATTAAGTTTCAGTAATTAAAACATTGGCGTCTTCATCAATTCTCTTTGGACGTTTTCTTTTATTACACACTTTGTGTATTTTATCCTAACCATTTGAAATGAGAAAATGATTTTTATTTTTAGCGACAATCGCTTTACATAATTACAATCGCTTTTCATAATTCAAACATTTTGTTTGTAGATTGATGATGAGAGAGAATTCCTCCATAAGGTGGGACATACCAAAGAGGAGTATGGATTACCTTATCCAATTGTTGCTAAGCAACCAGTTGCACTAAATCTAAGCAGGTAATTTACACAATGATAAATGAATTTAAAAATAACTTCCACTAATTGTAGCTGTGTTTGAATTTTGAATTTTTACTTTTTAAAGCTTAAAAGCCCTATGTTCAGTGCTCACATAAGTTCTTACTCGTAAAAACTTACCTAGATTCACTGTTGTGCTCAGCTTTCACAAAAAATGAACGTTCTCCACATTTTCATGCTAGTTCTCATGTTTTGAATAAAACAGAACATACTTTATATCTGTTTCTTTTCAACTGAGTTAATTGTATGAATTACATTCTGAAAATCAGTCACAAAACTGAAGAACTTTCCAATTATTCAAGTTAGCATGAAGACATCTGTTTCCTTTTCAGACCTGCACTGAAGTATGTCTACTTGCTTGAGTTCCACCCATCCCTATCATTGGCCAGTCGCATTCCTATGGCAATTAATTTTGCTCTCGATGTGAGTAGATATTACAATATTTTAGTAACTACAAAATATTATAGAAGTACGAGATTGCCACATTGACCAGGAACACCATGACCATTCCATCACATGTTTATTTTTAGTAAACAGTTGTCTTTCTGCCCTCGCTTTTTATCTTTTTCTGCCTTTCTTTCAAGTTATACCTCTTTCTAGCTTGTATTTTCTTTTGGAACCACTCAAAAGGAAGTCATGCATATACAACTTTTAAGTTTTTTTCAGAGCTCCCTGCAATTTAGCATTAATGTAAATATTGTCACAATCTTATGCTAAGTGTCAAGTTCTAATCCAATACAATTTATAAATACCCCATTAAAGGATTATATACTTTTCCTTAAAGGCAGTCCACTCAGTCCAGCTGATATTTAATATACAACATGCACTGTGCTGAGTGTTTTGATTACTGTATACATTGGGCTCTTGTATACTCACCCTGAGAAAATAAACTGAAAATGTGTCTGGATGAGGATGAGTTTTATGCAGTTGTGGGAGGGGATTAATTTAGTAGATTAGGAAGATTAGAACTGTCAGGGGTGAGAGGATTAGACTTATAAGCTGTAGGTGCCATCATCATCATCCTCATGATTTGGTGTTCATTTCTGTTTCACTTACTTAATCTTACCAATACATGCAACTGCACCATTTCATAACATTTCAAATCAATATCTATTTTACTAGAATGTTAGGTTAAAGCAGAAAGTAGCTCAGATGAAAATTTGTTGCAATTTATGGAATGATGCTTCTGCTAAATAACCTATGGAAACTTTATTTGGGGACTCAAGAACCATATCACTGAAAGTTCGTTTTCCCTCGCTGACAATCTGTTGTAAGCTTATCCCTTGCATAGTGTAATAAGAAGAGGTTGCCTTTTATATCTTTAATAAATTTTTTTCTGTTTTGGAAGTAATGAATTTTATAATTGAAATTATCTACTTATTAAAGTGAGAATTTAGCAGCTACAGTACATTAAGTCAGTAATCCAGCTTCTTGATGACTTGTAATATCCATAAATTTAATGAACATATTAATCTTTGAAATAACGGTGTCCTTACAGGATTGTGTTGACCTATAAATGGTTAGCACTTTATCTAATTAAGGCGTAGCGTAATATGGAAGAGATGTGCGGTTGGGACATTACTGTGGCTAAAAATGTAAAGAGGGTAACACAGAGATCATTATAATTCTTTCCTGTCGTGGGTTTATGAGTTATCATTATTTGTTAACAGGAATTAAAGGCAGTTCACCAGCCATCTACCACCACTGCTATCATTCATATGGAGATCAAACTTTTGGAACTTGCTGTGAAGAAATGGTTACAGATGGAGCCTCCTGGTAGTAGTTACTCAACACAGATGCAGAAAGATGTAAGTATTTTGATAAACTTTTTGTGAAATAGCCCTTACTCGAATGGCCTACCACTAAATAGTCTAAAACCCAACCTTGGGTGGTAAGTCAGGTTTTAACTTGATATAGAGGCTTTTCACATGACGTCATAATACTCTCTCGCGACCATGTTGGAGTGCCTGTAACTATGTAGTAAACCACAATGGGCGGGCTTGCTTGTTGAATTTGTACACACCGTGCATACCACAATGCACTCTCTGCAGTGCGTTTGGCACGAAGCCATGTGTATTTAGCATGAATGTCCTCCAGCATGGCAGTTCCGTGACGTAATTGCAAAGCCTCTATTAGCACCCTCATATATAACAATCCAACTGTTCTTAGATTTTGTCACATTTATATTGATTTTTCGGTTGTAGTGCCTGTTACCTGTAAATGCAAACGTCAAACGTATGTGAGGAATTTTGTTATCCTCTGAATGATTTGAAACAGTAAATTTCATAAATGCTTTGAAGATATTAAAAATTATTTGCTTGTGTCTGCAATTGGCAGGGCAATTTACAATACTTTTGAAGTTGTCAGCAAAGTTCAAAGTGAATAATGGTCAGTGTAAGACAGAAGGAGAGGTAAATGGAATGGAAGATGTGAAAATTAGGGGGAGTGGGGAGAGAGTGAGGGAGGGAGGAGGAACTGTGGAAAATGGTTGGTTAAAGTAGAGGTTGATGACAACCCAGTGAAAATATATATGTGATTTGGTGGAACAACCCAGTGTAAGTCTGGTATTTATGACATTTATTTCATGTCTTAACCCTTTACCGTTGTTTGGGTCCTTTTGGACCCGTACGGAGGGCGCGGCTGTCACCCATCTTTACTGTTTCACGCAGAGCTCGAAACTGCGAGTAGCTACCCGAAAATTCGGCCACAACAACGAAAGGGACAATAGTGTAAGGTCAAAGGGTCAATAACCTACGGAAGCTGATACGGGGTGTGTTACGTCCGCTTTTCCACCCACTCCCGAGGCACACAAATATGCCCCGATTGGAACACAATGGTAAAGGGTTAATCTAAAGTATCTGCAGCACAGGTCTGTGCACACACGCAAAGAGAGCGGCATCAGCTTTGCAGTAAACACACTCCACAGGCTTATTTTAACCCTTTACCGTTGTTTGGGTCCTTTTGGACCCATACGGAATGCGCAGCTGTCACCCATCTTTACTGTTTCACGCAGAGCTCGAAACTGCGAGTAGCTACCTGAAAATTCGGCCACAACAACCAGAGGGACAATAGTTTAAGGTCACAGGGTCAATAGCCTACAGAAGCTGATGCAGGGCGTGCTACATCCCCTTTTCCGCCCACTCCTGAGGGGTGCAAATATGCCCCTACTGGAGCACAACAGTAAAGGGTTAAGCTAATTATTCTCATAAATTTGAGGAATGTGTGAAGAAGAGCCAGTGTATTACAACTTTTATTCCAGGTGATTGCCCATTTGGCAATTTACTCTCAAATTTTGATTTGGATACATTAATTTGCTTTTGGATGAAAAACATAAGTGAAACCTTTGCTTTTTCTACCGTGTCGTTGCTAGGATTTTTTTGTTGGCAATTGTTGCAACTGTCACCTATTTAAAGGCTGACATAACAGTATTCCTGCATCTTATTGTGGAAGCAATTGACATAAAGTACAGGGCTGTTGATAGCAGATGAACAGATAATTTGTACATCTAGGTATTATGAAACTTATGCCATCATTTACAATGAAGCAACTTATTTATGTCTAAATCAATTTTTTCCTTTAATTTGAGCTCTTTTCTTTCTACTTTTTCAGCTGTTTTCTGACTTGTTTGTGGAAAATCCACATTTTGTCTGCGAGATTGGAGATTCGTTAGAAGCTTCAAGAGAGGCAGCAGCAGGCAGACGTACACCAAAGGAAAAATTGGAAGATACCCTGAGGGTGTGGTCCAAGTTGATGGAGGTATGTTTATCATTCCTCAGGGTTGGTTGAAGCTGGAATCAGTGGGAGATGGAGAAATAACACTTTAGTCCTCCTTTGAACTAAGTACATAATTGACACTTGAACTTTGCATTATCTAATCCCTGAAATTCCTCCAAACTAGTAGAGATTAGGCAGTAAGGACAACTGTTCTTTTCATCTGCTACTTGAGATAGCTCATTGGATGATATTCCCTCCTATATTATTATCAGATTACCATCCGTCAAAGACAACAAAATTTATTTCAAGAATGTTTGGCTAAGTGCAACATTTTACAAAGGTGTGATGTATATCTTCATTCTTTTAAAGGGCCAGTCCTCTCATTCCAAACTACACTTCTTGTATCGGGGTACAGAAACTCTCCATTGATACAGCTTTTTGATTGCCTGTTAATTCAAACAATGCAGATTACCAAAGCTTATATCACACAGCATGAACTGTACTGAGAGTGTTTAGATTGTGACTTAGAGCTTTTCTAAACTCACCCTGAAGCAATAAATTGAGATTGTGACTGGATAAGGATGAATTTTAGACAATTGTGGGAGGGGCTTAAGTAAGAGGATAGGAGAATTGGTACTGTTTGGGGTGAGGGAACTAAAAAAAGCCCTTAACTCTATTTTAGGGAAAAAATGGAATCATTTTAATTGTCATTATAAATGTTAACACTTCTGTTGGATTTCAGCAGACCTGCACATTCTTTTCTTAATGAAGGAATTGGAATAATAATGGAATTTTGCAACTTGAGAGTGGCTGAACAGTTGGTTTGATCAAAATGGAGCACTTAGAAGATCAACGAACTATCTTGACAATGGTCTTTGTAACAGGATTACTGCACTTTGAAAGAAGGAGATTGTCATTATGAAGGACAGTGGACATTAGTCTAACAATAAGTACAAAGTATACTGTCAATAAAATGTCATTTTGTGAAAAGGATGTACATATGTTATGACAGTCTTGGTCCAGCTTTCTCCATCTCTTTCATCTTCTTGGTTTTATGAAACTTTATGATGAGGATACAACTTATTTGTGTAGTAGAGCCATGTCTAGTAAAGGCTATCACTTTTTATCTCACATGTGTTTCATTTATATCACAGATTGTAACGTCACGTCACAGACTTTTGGAGGCTGCAACAGAAACAGAGATATTATCTCAAGTAAGTTCACAGAATGGAAGAAAATTGATGAGTTATATTTATGTACACTTTTACAGTAAATTTTTTTTTCTGTGAAGGAATTGTAATCAGAAGAATGGCTGTTGCTACTACTACACTTTATATCTTACACCTGATGATGTTTGTTGTTTTATGATGGATATGTCTTAAACATTCCTTTCTTTTGGTTAACATTCATTGTTTCAAAGTGCAAATGACTCTTTTGTTGAGACTGGATTCTTTTTTGTTGACAAAGAAGTGTCTGATAATTTTGTTTTCTCTTATTAGTCGTAACTCTTCAGGTCTAATCACTATTTACAGTTTGTTTTATTTTTTTTCACCCACCATTTCAGATTTATCGCAAACAAGCCACTGAGATGGGATTTGATGAGTATCATCTTTTCTTGATGTGTGTCCAGTTTGATTTTGCTTCTTTTAAAGAGAATGCTGACCTGCCTCCACCTCTCTTCATCACAGCTCTTCAAGAGGATGACCCAAATGTAGACAGGTAAGATGTCATGACTAGTGCATTTGTAAACTTTCATCTTGCTGTCTGTTTGATAAATAGAACTTCACAGATGTGCAAAATAACCATAATTGCTCTCAAAATAAGTCAGACCAATTTACAAAATATTCTTTGTTTTATGCATGTATCATGAATAAACATATTAGCTACTTAGGTATACAAGGTGGTGGGTCCTTTCCCTCCGAGACAAATTGTTTTGGGTGGGGGCTCTAAATTCAGAATTGTTCAACCTTTTTTGAATTCGTTCACCTCTGCATAACTACAGTGACATTTTTATTTTCTTATTGGATGTTTTCATTTGTCACATTTCAAGATTACAGCAGGTGCTCAGAGTGAGACCGAAATTTGTGAAAAATTTGTACGAGGCAGGCTGGTACATTTGATTCTGACTGCATGTGCAAATAAGGGTTTATACTGGAGGGTCTGCATGGTGCTGTCCACCATAGCTAGAATCCCAAACTAGTGAACTACCATCTTTGTAGCAGTCTACAGAAATTCTCAGTTAGCACAGCTTGTCACAAGTGGGGTATATTTAGATTTCCGACAGAGATGAGAAATTGTGATTAAACTCGTTGGTGTTGGGTTTCTTGTTTATTGAGCCGTTATTACCCACAAGGAAAAACCCTTTAAAAGAAACAGAGGAAAATATTCAATCACACATACATTCACTCACGCAAATATTCCCTTATACATAAACTGCTTATGAAATCGATTGTCCACTATACTTATATACATCGCAGCTATTTCAGCATTCCCGTTCACGTTACGTATTTTACTTGCAACATTTACTAAATTTATTCAGTAAATATTTCTTTCTCATCCATATTATTCGTTCTTTGCACTGGTGAACGTACATCTATATACAAAATAAAACCATTAATCCACATCTTCTTACTAACTTACATGCTACTAAGACTCAGACTTACAGAAAAGAAATTAAATATACTTACAACCCAAGGCCCTGCTTGAATTGGTTTCTTCACGAACAGTGATTTGGTTCTTGTGACTCAGCCTAAATGCTCTCTTTAGCAAAATAGGTTTTTTTTTTTTTTTTGCTCTCTTTAGCAAAATAGGGTTTCGCTCTCTATAGCCAAACTTCCAACTGCTCTTGATAGCAGAAAACTAAAAACCCTTTTTTCCACAGCACTGGGAGTCTTGCCCGTACTGACGTATACCACCCAGCACATAAAGACCACTTTTATAAGCTGTTTTTCACCTGTCTTTTCACGCTTTTCTCCTTTTCTTCACCAAAGCCCTAGGTATCCCTGTAAAGTAGCTATATGGAATAATCCCCTTAGTTATTGCCCAACATTGCTAAAAAGTTTTAATTCGTTTGTAATTCAAACTATACCTGGCTCATTGCCAAGTATAGGCAACGCTTCTTAAAATGCAATGAACTCAGTTTGTTTAAACCAAAGATGACGTACAGGGTGAACATTAGTAATTTGTCTCACCTTCTCCGTGACACAGCTCTTTGATTGACAGAAAATTAAAGCGATGCAAAATGCTGTAGCTCATATTACCAGCATGGACCGTACAGAGATTGTTCTGACATGTTGGGCTTTCTACACCAGTTCTCTGAAAGCAATTAACTGAGATTGTGTCTGAATTAGAATGAGTTTGAGACAGATGTGGGAGGGGTTTTATTTAATAGATTATGAAAATTGGAACTGTCTGGAGCAAGAAGATTTGACCTTTGGTAGAGTTAAATTTTGTCCTTATTGTGGTAATTCGACCATTTTGTAAATTCTGTTATCCATCTAATGATATGGCAATATACTCTCAAAGACCTGAGAAACTTTTGCAATAGATAATGCTGTAATGAAACTGATATTTACACCTAAACTTTCATTTTTTTTTTCGAAGGTATGTCTTTGCAAACCTAAATCTAGCCATTCAGGAACTTGATGAAAAAATGGTGGCAGCCTTCAACTTTAAGAGCAGAGATGGTGTTATGAAGGTCAGTGGATTGTGCATTTGCCAGAAGAATTGAAAGACAGTATTTTCCTTGGAAAAGTTTCTTTTTCCTAGAATGCATGCAGCATTGATATTTTTGTCTTGGCAAGTGTCATACTGGCATTTGTGAGTGTGTTCATAGCTATTTGATGTAAATTATTTGAATAAAATAAACCACAAGGCAGTGAAGGATGTCGGCAGGAAAACAGTTTTCTTTTCATATGATGGGAGTGGAAAGAAGGCTTCACCAAAAATTGTAAATTCCTTTCAAAATCATGTTTAGGGTTAAAGTTGGAATTAGAATTATATGGATTGGGTATATTTGACCTATTTATATATTGGGATTGGGTATATTTGACCATGTTTAGGGTTAAAGTTGGAATTAGAATTACGTGGATTGGGTATATTTGACCTGTTTTTTGTAATCCTGTGTAAGGATCATAAAAAAGGGGGTAAAAAATACTGTTATTCTGGAATTAGGTGTGGCCTACTGTTTGCCAACTGCCAAGAAGCTGATTGTTCCATTGACATGGATCTTCTATTACTATCCTATAAAAAGTACATGCAGAAAGACAATAAAAGAAGTTGTGTATGACAAAGTAGCCAGTAAGTTGTAAAGTATAAGTAACATGGATATGTACCACTAATGCTACTTAGTAAACCTTATTACAACTATTAATGAATAAAAGTAAGGCTACCCCTTGTAGTGTTACACAATATTGTGCTTCTTCTGTGCCATTTAATGTATCAATATTAACTTAGATGTAATGAGAATTTGCCGTGAATAAGCTTTTTTCCCAACTTTAAGAAAAGAATTGTCCAGGACCACATTTGTAGTTGATATCATACAGTGATGGAACATACTGCTTCAAGTTCAGTTTTTGTAAGGAATGTGTCAACTTCAATTGCTAATATCCAGGGAATTGGACATGGGAAACTATGGAAACTCTACATGCTGCTAGAATTTATTAGGATGTTTTAGCCAATGTTACCGGAGAAAAAGGCATTTTCTTGGGTGAAGCTTGTCTCTGTAATTGTGGCAGTTAACCCTGTTTAAACCAACCTTGTTGCTCTGTTGAGCAAATAGTCTTTGAAGGGGGCAAATGCCTTAAACTTTATTGATCTCAAGATACCTGAAGAGGAAGTTCTCTGATAGATTGTGGATTATTAGTTGCAAGCTTGAGATGGCTAGAACTTGCTATTTGCTTCCAGCCTCATGACAAAATGCTTAGGATGTGTTCCCCTTTAACACATCCAATATAGCTAACTTTGGTCCAAGATTATTGGTTAAATGAAACACTAACCAAACCTTAAAATTCTTCTTTCACTTCCATGATTTAACAAGGACCATATGTGTAATTGCTCGAGTATACTTTCTTTAAATTGTTTTGAGTCTTTTCCATCTTTTGATAGAGAGCATTACATTTTTCTTGTACCACGTACAGCTTATGAAAGGAAAGGGCTTAGAGACACTCCAGGTAATTTTAATGACACAGGTCTTACAAAAGAATGCATTGGTAGCTGCAGTACAACAGGTTCATGTATGCTCTGCCTCAAAAGATCCAGATAAAACAGAGGGCAGTGCTCTTAAAAACAAGTAAGTACCAATCTTATCTTCCTTCACATTAAATGAATTAAAAAGCTTGACTTCCTTTTTTTTTGTAGAACTTGAAGTTGAAACAATATCACAGATTCAGTTGGGATGAAGTTAGTCAATATATTAGATGGAATCAAAATATGCAGCTTGCACAGAATATTTTTTGATGATAGTCGAAGTCCATGGAAAATCTTATTTGAGTTTGCTCTAAAGAAATATGGAGGAAATCTGCTGTTCGAAAGTAATTTCCGGAAAAATGATATCACTTTGACTAACAGGTTCATTCAAGGAGTTTGTAATGTATGGTCAGATTTTAATTTTCGTTCATTAGATCTTGATAATTATGGGAATCAAAGTGTGTTGAACAACTCCTTTATTAAGATCGATAAAAAGCTTATTTATTCATCTGTTTTACACGCAAAAAATGCTTATCATGTTAAAAACTTCTTTGATGATACTGGTAACGCTTTACAGTTTAATGATTTTATCAGAAAGTTTGATATTGATATTGGATTCCCTTTCATGCTTTACTATGGTATACTCTCTGCAATACCCCAAAGTTGGAGACAGAACATTAAACCAAATTCTGATTTGGCTGAGAACTACTCTCGTTTGATCTATTACACATCTTGTAAAAGACCTGTTAAAGCAGCTTATGACTATTTCATTACCGGGAAGCTGCAGACCCCCAGTGCCATTAGGAAATGGGAGCAGTCTACTGATATTGATTATAATTGGACCAGAATATTCAGCCTTCCCTTCCTGGCAGTTTGTGAGGCAAAACTTCAGTTCTTTCAATTTCTTTTCATTCATAGATTAGTAGCTACAAATGTTTTTTTGCACAGAATCAAGTTTAGGGACTCCCCTCTATGTACTTTTTGTGAGGGCGAGCCAGAAACATTAGAACATCTGTTTTGGTCTTGTTCTTTAATAATGCAATTTTGGCAAAACATTTTACAGCTGTGTTTCAAAAATGCACCTCTCGTTGATTGGGAACTTGTAAAGTTTGGTTATCTGGATGACTCGAAGCATCCTTTAAACTTTTATTTATTGAATGTTAAATATTACATTTTTAGTTGTAAATTTAAGATTATTAAACCTGATGCTAGAAGTTTTCATAAAAAATTCAGATTTCTATTAAATGTTGAGCTTCATATTGCGAGCAAAAACAAAAATGAGGTGAGAGCCCTTTATTTTGAGGATACATTTCAATAATTAATTGTTTTACTTTAGTAAAACTTTGAATGTCCTTACAATGATAATGAGATGAATGCATGTATATATTGTATATATCATTGATATATGTAAATTTCTACTAGTTATTTGTACTTTTTCGGTATATGATTTCACAATGTATTTTCAGCCTTAGCAGAAGTAAAAACAGAACGTCTTGTTTTCCGCTCTTAAGTTTATAAGTTAATTTACAAAAACAAGTGTAACACCAACTGTCATTTTTGTTTCAAAGATTGTACATATGTAAAAAAAAATTTTGATTTAGCTCAATAAATGAGATGGAAAAAAAAAAAAAAAAAAAAAAAAAACTTGCACAGAATAGTATATAAAGGATAATCAACTGTGTCATTAGTTTATGAAGCTCCTTTAATTCATGTAATTTTATTTTAATAAATACAGAAAATTTCAAGTGGGGAGATTTTGTGGATATTCCATGAAATGTTTTGCTCTTTTTGAGATGTTCAAAAAATTTTGTTCTAGTACAATAACTTTTTTGTACCACTGTAAATTCATTAACAGTCAGAGGCCATCTGAGAATCGAAATGAAAGAAGTTCCCTCCATGCAGTTGGACCTGGAGGGGATGCTAGCAGTGCTGCAGCAGCATTTGTGAACCAACTACAGGGAAATACAGAGGTTCAAAAGTTTACTCCTGAATCCTTTGTGTCACTTCAATTGGAGAAGGTATGGAATAAATATTTCTACCCTGCCCTTCCTTTCTTTCCCTTCCCTTCACTTCCTTGTTTTCTTTTCTCTTAGTTTTCTTTTCATTTTTTTTTTCTTCCCACCACAAATTTGGTGTTTAGGAAAAGCAAGTAGCATTTGCATTATGTTAGCAATGAAGATGACATTTTTTACAGATAATCTCAAAGAGAATAAATATATATAGATATGTATATAAATTCACAGACACTTTGAAAAAGTGCTACAATTTCTTCAATTTCTTGTCTTTTCTTTGTATTTTTGTCTTTTCAGAGACCTTCTCGAGATGTTATGTTGAATCACTTTTTGAACAAGAAAACTACAATGGGTACCATATTGAAAAATCCAGAAGAAGTTGAAAAGCTGAAAAAGTTTGTATAATAAAAAATATTTGTTTCTTTGTTTTTGTAAAAAATAAAAACATGTATTAGAGTGTTCACACTTTGTACATTGCTAAGTATTTTATAGAGGTAAAAGATGACATGTTTTCTTCCTGTCTACATGGTGGCCTATTAAACAATTTGGATATCTTGTTTATTTTTTAAAGATATTTTGTAAAGATGTACAGCCTGTTGTATGTTTTTGGTATAATTTACCCATTTTTGTTATTTTGCAAATCTGATTTTCAAGGTGTCATCTTCAGATTTTGTCATATCTGGCTTTCAAGGTGACTGCTTAAAGAGCAGTTTAAAACAACGGTTACATCTCACAAATTTCTATCATTTCTTTTCCAAGTATCTCCGTAATGCTCCAAAACAATAACATAGTATATTCAATATAAACAAAAAATTGAAGTTAATCCTCATAAATCTTACATTTCAGTTGGAAAAGAATTGTCACATGATTCTCAATAGCCAGTCATGAAATAGGATAGACTACTGCATGAATTCAAACTGGGATGACTGCAATTGACCTTTAACTTAGTACTGTTTTTTGGAATCCCATTATCCTCCTCTCTAACCAGTGATATTTGTTGTGTGAATAGTATTTCTTGCATCACTCTGCAATGTTTTATATGTAGTACCAAATGTAACAGCCATGTTTTGATAAGCTCATTATTTAAAAATTATTATTTTTACTTTTAGTCAGATTTTTCTTATTTGTGATTTATGTTCAGTATATTTTTTTTCTTTTACAGAACCCTGATTGTCGAGTTTTGTCAAAGGTTTCACACACGTATCTGCCAGTATTCTCTTCGAGGTCAGATTATAGCTTACTTAAACAGTATTCTTGTCCTTTTGAAGGATTTCCCAGCTGTCCAGAAGAGCCATTTTGTTATTGGACTACCTAATGAGAAGAAGACAAAGCAGGACAGCCCAGCAGGACTGACCACAAATCCAAGGTGGGGATTGGTGTTGTATACTTCTTTGTGTCATACATTAACACAGTGGTTAAATGACTATGAATCTGTACATAAAATGGCTCACTCCTAATCAAGACCAATTTTTTATTTATTATGAGATCAAACTAATCTTGTTTACTTCCTGTTCTGTGTCAATGGCTTCTTTATTACACTGCCTTGAAAGTTTGGAGATTTTAAAGCTTTCTTCTCTATTTCTGTGATGTCACTGTCTTTACAACCTTTCTGAATGTATTATTGATGAATTCGATCAGGGCTTGCCATTAGTAACTGTAAGCAGCCATTAGTTCGGTCCATCAGCCTTAAATCCTCTTCATGTATTGTCTACATGAATTTCAAACCCTCATATTCATTGAAACTGAAGGAATCAAGATACAATTTAGTGTAAAATCATCCACAGTACTGGTAAGGAAAGAAACTAAAAGTTTAAAAGGTGATAGACCCAGGTTATGGTCGACTAAAATCGGACCATTGCTTGTTGTCTGGATTCGTCTGTAGCAAACTGCAGTTTGTGTTAAGACTTGATAAGGACAACGATACTGCTGAGTATTTGGCATGTTTCAGAACAATATAGAGTCTGAAATGGTATGTGTGCATGTTTTTGCTAAAACTCAACCAAGTATTTGTATATTAAATAATGATACAATCTTCTCCAAGATTCAATCAAGATTCATAGATATTCAAATGAAAAGGTTCTGTTTCAGTTTGAAAAGTTTGAAAGTTTTGACTTCAAAAGACAAAGCTGGTTGCATGTTTTTAAAAATTTTTACAACCCTAGCCACTATGCATTGTACATTGCATATTTCAAAATTACTGTTAGATTTACTTCAAATTTTTCAGTGCCATCTCTGCATGAACAGTCACTTGAGTAAAATTTGCCAAGAAGCATTTCTTTTTATTTCTTTCACATCATGGACACAGCAGGTCATTTACAAATGTAATTTTTCTTTTTCCTGCTTATAGGGAATTGAAGAAAAGGCCTCGTAGACTCCTCTCTCAAGATGGCTCCATGTTACTGAATCTTTGGTTTCTGCCTCACCACTCAGAAGTTTTGATTATGTACAAAACTTTGGAAAATGAAGCATGTGTGAAAGCGTTACAGTGTACCTTAAGGATTGTATCTGCACTCCATGACATACTACAGTATCTCTGTGCTCATTCCAAGCTTGGCAGCTCTCCAGGAAGGTAGGAATTCTGCAAAGTTATTGGTGAATATGAGGAACAGATCTTAAAGGGGGTTTAGCACCCTGTCAAACTTTTTCCTATCTGCCACCCCCTCCCCTACCATCCCCTTAAATGAAGTTGTGCAGACTTTTATATTGGTTGCAGGTATTCCACAATTTATTTGTTCTCTAGTGCAAGGCAATGTACTTAAAAATTTGTTCAGATAAGGTTTTTTGTGGTGTTTTGGTGTTTTTTTTTAAGTGTCAAAGCTTGCAACTTTTTGAACAGGGTGACTGAAATAGCTGAAGCATTCCCTCTTGCAGCCAGCTCATAAAGGTAGAAGATGTTGAGGGGGTGTGATATAGGCAGGCTTCCCATCTTTGGTCACAGTTGTGACATACATAGACTTCACAAATGGAACCTATATATACTGCCATAGTGCTTGGTGCTCAGCAAAAGCAGTAGAGTAGGAAAAACAAGCCAGCGAGCCGCAACTGGAAAAGAAGCCATGGGCGGTTTGACTTGACCCAATTGGTTAGAACTGGGCCATAAAACTCTAAGTAACTGGTATGAATATTCTCCTTTTTCAGGGTGTACCTTCAACAGAAAGAGTACATAACAGCTGATTGGGGAGGTACTGAAGGAATATTAGCAGAACTGAGAGAAACTCAGAAACAGGTCAACCATCTGGAAAATCCTTCTGATCCGGAACAGGTAATGGAAAACTTTGACAAAACTGATTATCTTTAATATGGTATATTTAGTGATAGGTTTTCATTGTTTCACCCTTTATTTTTGTTGTTTAGATTTACCTCAGTTTTTTATTCAATACCCTCAAAAGCAGTTTCTTTGGACATTATTAAAAAAAAGCCCTGCTTAATAATACTTTGGAATTATCCATTGAACATTCTGGAATTGTGCATTGACCACAAAACATTCTGGAATTTATGTCAGAATATTTATTCCAGCTTTTACTGGAAATACTTTTAGTTTTCTCAAAAAATTGAAGTCATCAATACTGAGATGGTAGCAGTGGCGTAGCTAGGATTTTTTCCAGGGGGGGCAAAGGTATGAAATTTCCCCAAAACTTTTCCCGGTCAATGTGTATGTATTTCATATAAAATATGCAAACTTACAAGTATAACAACATTACCATACCGTTTTGTAATATTACCTGCATTTTAATCTTAAAGTATAACAGAGAGCAATCGGAAATAACAAAGTATATTATTTTGGTACACAGTATCTGGTTTATTTGTATGTTCTAAAGCAGTGGCGTACGCAGGATTTCTCTGAAGGGGGAGGGGCATGCAGTACGGTCTAAGTAGAGTGGTGTCCGGAAATTTTTTGACGTTTTCAAGGAGCCTACATGCAAAATGGTGCAAGATTTTCGACTTTGACGGGAACAGTGGTAAAAGTTGAATCGTGGTGGTTCATGAGAATAAAACTGAAACTTTTGTGTCTTTACATGCACTCATATGCCATTTATGCTACCTTACGAAGTAAAACTTGTCATTAGATTTGCACACTTTTAGAAGTCCACATAAAAGAGCATTGATCGGTATTTGCGGTTTTTCTTGGCCACACAATGTTATTTGGTCATAAAGAATATCTAAGCGGGGCGCCACCATTGGTTGGCGCGGAGCGTAGAGAAAATCTGGAAAAATCAGACCCCTTAGATGGCCGGAAATAGCATTTTCCAGGCTAATACGAAGAATCTAGCCAGTCGCTTTCTTCTTTTGTCGTTTGCAATAAAATGCTCACTTCAAAATATGTTCGCAAACTGCAAAGTGATCAGAGAGTTAAGAGCTTATTTTACTCCAAATATGTAATTTTGCCCAAAAGAACGAGCGAAGCGCCACCATTGGTTGGCACGGAGCGAAAAGAAAATTTCGAAAAATCAGACCCCTCAGATGGTCAAAATAGCGTATTCATGCTTGTAAAGAGAATCTAAACATGTAGTCTTTTTATCGATGCCACCAGTGGAAACAGAGTCTACCTTTTTAACTAAAAATCGGAATTTGACAGAATTTGCCTAGGTCTATTTGTAGGAATTAAAAAAAAAACGGCATCACTGAAAGACCTTGCAGGGACAATCCTTCCCCTTTGAAAAATTGGGTGTCCTTTTAAGCAATCTGGTGCAACATATGCTATCTTTTGAAGTAAAATCTGTGTTAATAAAGTTAGACTATGTACTTTTATTAACAAAGAAAAAATGGCATCTGTGAGGGGGGCATGGCCCAAATGGTCTCCCTTTCGTATCCCACTAAGGAGGCCTAATAGTGGTTCGATCACACAGGATATCCTGTGAGAAAAGCAGTCTGGTATGTGTAGAAGGCTACAAGGTACTCAAAACATTGTCCATTTATTGTTACACTCAAAGTGAGCAGAAAGCTATTTTCCCGAACTAGCTTGTAAGTCTCCAAGGATTAGGCTAAGTAACAAAATCTAAGTGTGCCAACGGATCCCGTTAATTCTAATTTCTAGATTAACTTTAAGTTTATCGTTGGCCATGGATTGTTTCAGCCCGATCCATCGTTATGTACACAGAGTAAAATCGTACAGCTACTGCTAGCTTGTAGAAGAACATAACAACCTCGGGGTCTACGGTAGTGACTTGTCAGTTTTCACATCCTTTTACTGATAAATTCCCAAAGTATCACCTGAATAACAGCTTCCTGTGCACTGAAATGCACTGATCATAACCCCCGTGCATATACAAGCACAAGAGAACATTAAATCTGCTACGCAACGAGGACATTTCTGTGGAAGGCAAATTGGGCCGGTTCATGCGACACTGACGAAATCTGAGTTAATTTGTTGCATGAAAATACTAATTATGTATGAGAAATGTCTCACAATTTCTTATTGTAACAAAAATTTTGAGAAATTTTTGTGAAATTTTTGCAATAATAAGAAGATTCATCAAATTTCCCCATTTTCATCAAATTTCCCCCAAAATTTTTCCAGGGGGGGGCAACTTGCCCCCCCTGCCCCCCCAGTAGCTACCCCACTGGATGGTAGTACCTTCCCCTCCTATTGTGTTCTATATTGCTCTTTGGGGTATTGGTTAATTTATGTGCAGTGTAACCCAAGTAGGTTGTAGATCTTTTAATATTGAGGCTCTCTGCCTTGGTATTTGAGGTTTATTGAACCATCCATTTGTGTTTGAAGAAACACCTTCCCCAGCCCCAATCCTCTTACCCCGACCCATGCCTTGGTGCAGTAAATATCCGCCTATGCACAATTACTCATGTACTTTCTATAGTTCTGGCAAGGAGTATAGGTGTCATGTTCAATTAGATACATACAGTTATTCACCACCCCCTGTGGAAAACTTTTCCCTCTCTCTACCTTTCTAAAGTGCTTAGAATTTAAACAAATAATTTCTTTTACTGTAAATTAGTTCCCATTTAAGGGTGCAGACCTTTGTAGGTGTTGAGAATTTCAAAAAAAATCATTTCTTTTCTTGTGAATTACTTCCCATTTAAGGTTGCAGACCTGCTTACATTGAGACGAGATGTGTTGTTCTTGGAGTTTGATGCTGCCATCCGCCACTCCTTGAGAAACACCCTTCTGTCTACAAAGAATGCCCCTGGGTTTCTGAAGGTGACAGAAAATATGAATATTGGTTTACCTGCTTTAAGTAATGTTCAGAGACCGTCTATGTATGGTGCTTACATGAGGATACCTGAGCCGCTTCAACCGAGGGACTTTAAAGCTCAAGAGGTATTTCCATGGAGATCGTCTCTTGGAAGGTATGCGGATTTGATGTTGCATCTATTGAAGGAAGATGGCTCAGCTCTTAAATCACTGTTAAATGTCTATCACCCAAATGTACTTATATAGAGAGTGTACAACTGCAATTTCATTTAGAATAAATGATTAAAGGAATATTGAAAGGCATTTTGCCAAGGTTCAAGACAAAATGTGAAAATCATCCCAGCAAAATTCTGTTGCCAAAAGATATCTTAGTGGGATGCTGTGGCAATGTTAAATATTTAACCATGTAGTCTGGCGGTCAGGAGTTAAAGTCCTGGATGGGTCATACCAATGGCTTTAAAAACAGAACCTGGCCTACAGCCATTGTGCTTGGTGCTCAGCATAAGTAATTGAAAAGGGAAAACAAGCCAGTGAGCCACAACTGGAAAAACGCTGTGGCTGGCTCTACTTGAGCCAATTGGTTGGAAACTGGGCCGTAAAATTCCATCTAACCTAACCCAACTTAATCATGCAGCTCATAAGTAAAACTGTGCCTGATGTGTGATAAAGCAGGAAAAGTTGCTAAATTTTCCATGGAATGGTGTTAAAATTACAAAGAAATATAAACTGTATGGTATGCTTCTATGACGTTTGTAGAAGAAATCTGATGAGAGAGGCTGATTGAGCTGTAGAAACTTAAAAAATCAATATTCCTTGGAATAGTACCTTCCCAGCAAAACATACCATGTCTTAGGGCAGGGTCTACACTTGCAAAAACAGAAGACCCCTATGCATGTTTTTAGAACCTCAAATTTAGTTTTCCAGAATGAGCATTCAATGAGATGCATGTAACAATGTGCAAATGAAGTGTTTTCCAGGTTATCCCAGTCCGAGGCAATATTTCTTCTTCTAAATTTTCTGTCGTGATTTTTATGATTTCTTCATTTCTGACTTGATTTTATAGATTAATCAAAATAAAAATATTAATCATTTCCCCTCTTATCAGGAGAGGACCTTTTCCTACTAGATTCTGGCAGTGGACAAGAATTGAGTCATACATGCAGCTATGCTTGTGTGAGCTGAAAGATGTAGACAGGTTTGTGATCATTGCAATTTTATTAGTAAAGATATCAAGGATCTATTCAGTCTTTCATTCTATCTTCCCTGTAGGATGTGTTCTGTCAAAATTTGGCTCCTTTTATATCAGTAATAGTATTAATTGAATGATATAATTTCTATATTTAATTTGTGTATAATTTAAATTCCATGATGCATTGACTGATGAAGAAAGTCTGGTCTAATCTCAAATTTGAAATTGTTTTAATATTTATACATAAATGCAAAAATTAAATAGATTGAGATTTAAATGTAAATTTTTGAGATCACCCTAGGGAAGGCTTACATCACTAGTGACCTTTGTAACATATGCCACTCAACTTTATTGCATATTACATAAGTTATCATATTTTAGTTCCTTATAAATTTGATGTCTGGTGGCACATGTGATTTCTTTTGAAGTTTGTGTTAAACTATTTTAGGTGATTTTTGGAATAAAAAACTACACCATATGTCCCCACCCTCTCTCATTCCCTGGTCTATGCTACAACTTCATTTCTGTCCTCTGGAAACCTTGATACTTACACACACTCAAAATTATCAAAGTTAATAAAAGTTGTTACTGAGTGTATGCCTTACGCATTTATTATCATTTATTTTACTTTATTTTGGCATCCAGACATGCAGCTAATGGTGAAATTCTTGGTGTTGCACTGTTGATGGAAGATGTCCTGCAAAGCGGACAACAAGAAATAGTCATGTCACCTGATAACAGTGACACAGAGGACCAAAGTGGGGAATCAGAGAGACAGCCGAGTAGTGTCCGACGAAAGAGTTCTGCCAGTATAAAGAGCAAAACATCCCAGCTGAGTGTTTCTGATGAAATACTTGAAGAAGAGAAGAAAGAAGAAGACAAATCTGGTGAGCATGCAAGCCTTGAATTTGTTTGTTTGTTTTGTATGCGCCTCCCTTGTGGGAACTTGGCAACACCCCAAAGAGGGGTACTAAAGCTAAGCTGGCAATGCCAGTTTCATGAAACCAACTCGTAATTTAATGTATATGTTTAAGAGATGGCAGATAAACTACAACCCAGAAAACTAGACAACAATTTGAATGTTGGAGCTGGGGCTTGAGCACAAAACTTTGTGACTGGAAGATGTGGATCATTACCATTATACCACTTGCTCCATTTTGAGGCAAGCAAGTGCAGGCACACTCCATCACTCATCTCATTACATTGTTAAGGGTGTGATTTTTTGCAAACCTAAATGAAGAATGTTAGCTCATAAAAATGTATTGAAGGTTAACAACACAGCACACCTACCACACTCATTAATTTCCTGAGGAGTGTGATTTGTAACACTCCTGGAAATTCTAAGACTCAAGGCCTGGAGTATACTAATAGGATGACTCATTATGTTATGATAGTAGTTTCATAAAACAATAAACAAATTCACTTTTTGCTCAAACTTGGGACATTAAATTATTTGAATGACCTTTCCAAACCGAAGTGCAAAAGTGGAAAAAACACAAGAAAAGTCACTGAAATCCTTCTACTGATACTTCATTTAATTCATATAATATTTATTATTGTATCAACATGTCCACTGCTTTTTGTAGTAATTTTTGCTGTAAAAGACATTGCTATTATGGGATTTTGTAAATTACAGAATTTTGTAATATATTCAGTGGTGGTGCATCTGATGTGGAATTAGGGGTGATTATTTGGTTTCAGATGGTTTCAGACGTTAAGTTAACTTAACGTCTGAAAACAAATAATCACCACATGGTTGGAAGGATTCTTTTGCCTTTGCCTTAATTTGACTATGATGTTGAAGGCACAGGGAAGTGTGTAGGAATTTTCATCATTGTATGTTATTGGGAGGGATTCTGAAGAAATTAGCATTGTTCCTGCAATCTCACCTCTTAGCACAAACACTGCTCTGTTAATATTTCCATATGACTGTTTTTACCCATCACCTTGTCAAGTATAAAGGTAGTGCTCTGATGTCACACACCTAGTGCTCATGACTGTTGATGTCCATTATGTCAAATTAAAATGCATGGATGTCAAGTGCAAGACCTCTTTAGTGCAGTCTTCATGCCTCTATCAAAGAACAATTATTTTCACTTACACAGTTGCTGTCAAGAAGAAAGCCTTGTCTCGAACAACTGAACCAGTCAAAGCTTACATTCTATTGAAGGATTTCTTGTTGCTATGGAAACGACTAGAAGTATTTAAGCAGGAATGGGGTCAAAGAAAGCTTATGGTTCAGATTATTGATTCTCCGTCTCTTTACCAAAAGTTTTGGTAGGTACTTTGTAGAGTTTGAATGAAGAGACATACATGGTATCCTTTGTTCACATTTTTTGAAATATAAGGAGCTAAATGAAGAGAAACAAAATAGGTTGATAATACTAATCTAACAAAGGTTTTATTGGGTACAGCAACTTGAGAAAACTTGGTATTAACAACTAGTCAAATTTTGACATCCAATAGCTATGCAGATAGTTTAAATTGGAATATTCTTCTATCTTTCTTGGAATGGTTTTGTGCATACTCTGAAGAAGTGTCTGGCCATGAATTATTAAAAAGTGAATTGAATTGAATTCACTCCCTCATGAAATGTTTATTTGTATGTAGGATATGAAAATTTTCTAAGTTTGACTATTTTTCTATAGTATGATGAAGAAACTTACATTTTCAAAAAAATATGTTGAATTTCACAAACCAACGCAATTTAACACTTTAAGTGCATTGGTATAGTATTTCCTACAGGCTCATATTGGTGTGATACTGAAAAGTGATTACACTAGGAGTACTTTGAAGGATTTTGTGTAGACTGTAAATCACATACCTTCTAATAACAAAATGATTATTTTATTCTTTGTAGTCAGATCTTCAAAGTGGACATTCTGTATCCTGTGGTTAAAAACATTGCCAGCAAGTATGGACAGGTGAGTCAATTGTAATGTTTTTTTAAAATGTATTTTTAGTATTTGCAGAAATATATTCAGCAATAGACACTTTTTTCCTCTAAAGTCAGTAGCATGTCAGTAGAGATCTATGGTCATGATGGTTTTGTTCTATTTTGACCTCAACAGGGTGATTTGTACGAAGGTATGACCCTTGATGATGAGCCCATTGTGGCTCCCAAAGGGGCCTCTGAGATGGAATTAAGGGCCAAGCAGTTGGTCAAGTTATTAGACGAACTGGAACATCATATGATACATGAGGTACAGAGGAAGATAGCTAGGGAGCATGCACTGGTGATAGCTGAAAGGGCCCGAGAGGAGGGTAACCTCCCTACTGATCTATGGAAGAGACCCGTAAGTGGATTATTTAAGAAGTTTTGGAGATGTTGGTTGAAAGTGTTTATTCACAATTTGGACTTGCAAATTTCATTTGAATGAAAGTTTATTTTAATTTTCATGTCTCTGTAGTTGGAAAGCAAGAATTGGAATGACATCCTGAAATAATAAAATAAAAAAATGGTCCTGTCTGGAAGACTTTCATATTTACATGTCTTATGACAAATTTATGCAAAATTCAAAGCACTCTTTCCCAAAGATGGTTCAAAATCCAAAATTTTCAATCCTATTGATGGAGTGAGTGATGTGATGATGTTCAAGTTCACTACTTGAGTTATTCCAAAAGTTACCAATACTGATGGTAAGGTCTATTTTTGTTTTGCGATATGGAAGTTAGGCAATAATGAAGTGAGATCAACAGCATTCAGTATATTGGCTAGTAAATTAGATTAGGTTTAATGCTTCAGCTTGTAACCCATTGGTTCAAGTCTGGCCGGTGTATGACCTTTTTTTAAGTTGTGACTCTATTTTTCACTTCTGTGTTAATGGTAATTGCACAATTGTTGTCTAATGTGGAAAATGGCCTGCAGACTTAGCACATTAGAGGATGCCCAAATTTTAAGATGATGGAGGGCTAAAGAAGATATTGATATATTTCTGGATATTTCTGGATAATTTTCATCTACAACATCAAGTAGGAATTACCTCGATAAACAGTTCTTCACGTTGTTATGAAATTGTTTATACATCCTATTAAACCATATTTTATACCAACATGCCCCTTCGTCATGCTTGCATGAGGTATTGTCTAGCACAGAGGAATGATCAACAAATTGTATTACTCTAGAAGACCCCTCCTCCATCTTGTTAGGGACAATTTTGTTCTTGTTTCTGAAACTGTATGTAAGCTTTTGTTCTTTTAATTTCTCCAAAGGCCATCAATGAAAGACCAGTGATTCCAAAGCCCCACATTGCAGAAGACTTTTCCCGTGTTCTCTTAGGGTGCTGCAAGGAGGATGGAGATAAGATGATTTTGACAAGAGAAGATTTAAACAAATCTCTGGCGAGTCTAGCCAATGTCATTATGTTAAGGGAGAGAAGCAGCTATGAGAATTATTCTATGTTTTATGAGAATTTACTCCGTCAGCATCATCAGTTACTCTACCAGAAAGAACAGGTATGTTTTGGGGATTTCGTTAGGTCAAAACAACCAGCTGTAGAATCAATGTAAATGAATATTCTAACCAAAAGTTCAGAGTGTCTCCCATGCAGTGGAATCATTTTTCATCACATACCCTTCAAAACTCACTCATATAACTTCTTCGAAACTCAAGACATCCCTGTGTCAAACAGGTTATTCTTATAAAAAACAGATTTTCATTTGCTCTAAGGTTATAAATTTTATGTGATATTCATTGTTCATTTGTCGTTCTTTAAATTTGAAATTTTTAAATTGAACATGAATCTTGACAACCGTCAAACTTTGACTAGTGTTTATTTAGGATTGAGCTTAAAATTTTGTGAGATAAAAGGTGACAGCTTTTGATGTCTTTGTATTTCATTTACACATGTAAAGATCATAAAGAGATGCTAATGATGCTTTTATTCATTACCTACTCAACATCATTATACAAAATACAAGAACATTTTTTTTTTTTTCAGGAAATCAAGTACTTAGAAAGGGCTTGTGCTGAGGCTAGTTCTATTTCTCTCGTTGATGTACAGTGCCAGCTTGCAGATCGCAGCCATGAACTCATCCTAGGTAATTTAGATGCACTTCCATAATTAAAAGGGGAAATTTATGCAAAAAAATTAATTTTCAAGGGAGAAAGATGAACTGAATCTACTCAGTGTGGCGAAATTTTCATCCAGATCGGACATGTATTTCTTGAGATATCAGCTAATGAAGTTGCTAGATTTGTGTTCCAAAGTGAAATTGAGGGCAGCAGAGATTATATCACTTCCTCACATTAACAAGGAACGCTTTTTTCCCTTTGTTCTTTTCAGACTGTTGTGTTGACCTTGAAGTTCATAGGAACAGGACTTATCCATGGGGATTGCAAAGTTTGAAAAGTTCTCATGCCACTTAGGCAATCACATTTTGATAATTTGGGACTGTTGAGGAGAAAATATACTGTAAAATTTAAAGTAAAACAAAAGACAGTCCATTAATGTGGGGATATGATGTCATATGTACTTGCTTCAAGTTCACTGTTTGTTGAAAATGTGACAACTTTACTTGTTCATATCTTGAGAACCACACATCGGATGTCAATGCAAATTTCACCAAAATGCTTAGAATAAGTACCTCTCTAATATTATCAAAACATGATATGACATTTAACCCTTCTTATAAAGGGCAAAAGCGGTCATCAAATATTTGTTTTGTTACAACAGCCAGATTCCACAGATTTCTTCTTATTTCACCCTCAAGTATCTTTCATGACATTTCAGGACTCTAGTATTAAATATTCAAGGTAAACTAATGAGTTAATCACCTAAATTTTAAAATTTAATGAGAAAAATATTGTCACATGACTCTCAAGAGCCAATCGTAAAACACCACAGACTATTATACTAATCCAAATTGGGGTGACTGCATTTTCCTGTTAAGATTTTCTCCTGACTGATGAAATTTATTTATTTATTTTTTTGAATCTACAAACATTTACACTTCGTAACAACTCCTCAAAATCGCAATCACAGAATTTTCATTTTTATAACTTTGTTCCTGTTTAATTAACAGTTTCTCAAGTTGTGTATATTTCTGTGTATTTTGTGTTATGTGAAAAAATGATTACAAAACTATCTGATCCAGATTTTTTTCATCCTCATGGTCTACATGCAATAGCATGAAATTGTAATTTGCTTCCTATTTTCAAATCTCAAGTGACAAATTTGTTTTCTTCTAATTGTTTGACAGAAATCACAGCCCTTAGGTCTAAGATTCATGAAATGAAGGAGACAACTCTTACCCAACAACAAGAGATCAGAGAACATATTCGAGATGAATACGATCAGCTGGTCCAAAACTTATTTGGGTCTACATTTTCACTGAAAAATAAGTTTGATCAATTTGGGTAAGCTGCCTTTATTTACTGTTTGTAGCTTATAACATCTAATGTTAAAGAGAATAATGACCATCTTGTTTTGGTTTGGTTTGGTTGTTGGAGTTAATGCTACAACTTCTAACCTTTTGGTTAAATTTACAGTCTTTTTTCAAGTTTTTGGTGACATGATTGTTTCACCTGCTCCATTGCTCATTTCGAGCATCATACTTAGTGGCAGATTCCATTTTGAAAGTCTTTGTTGTGACCTGATGTGGGAATCAAGCCCTGACTCCATGGGTGAGAGGCAGATTGCTACCACTAACTAGACCATCCTGATAGATTATATGCAAGCCTGTGCCAAGGAATGAACTTGTTTGGGAAATTTTGGGCTGCTGTGTGAGGATGCCATATATGGTGTAAAGGGTAGAATGTGGTGGAAGGGTGGAGGCAGGTTGGTTCATTCATCTGTTCATTTTTGACATAGAGTTTTGCAGCTCAGTTTTTAACCAATTGGTTTAAATTTGGCTGGCTCACAGTCTTTTTCCAGTTTTTGCTCGCTGGCTTGTTTTCCCTTCTTTAGTGCTTATGCTGAGCACCAAGCGCAATGGCAATTTCATGTTTAGTGTTAGATATGAGCCAGCCAGGCACTAAACTCCAGACACTAGTCTGCAAGTCTAATGCATCCACTTGACTATGCAGTTGGTGGGAGGCTACTAAGATTGAAACACTCCTGGGTTCAATGCTAAAAGTTTCTAGGTCTCTGTTAAAAGTGATTCCAATGATCAGATATTTACTTCATGCAAGTTTTTTTTTTTACTTTCCATTCGCTGTGGGTTTCAATTCTCTAGTAATGTGTCCTTCTTTTCTTGGAAAACCTATACAGGAAAGGTCTGTATGACGAGTGTTACGGAATTGTGGCTGAAGTAAGAGAGGAATCTGCTGAAGCCATGAGTAGATACAAAGCCAGGTCTGCTGGATCAGGATGTAAGTAAATATGTAATGGAATTGATGACAGACATTTTGCTTGGTAAAATGAGTCTTTTTCGAATGTAAGCCTGTAAGTGAAGTAACATGGTCTAAAGGGACATGCAGTATAACCCCTACCATTACCACCACTACCCCTTTTGTGAATTTTATATGCTTGTGAATTAAGCCAAACTGAATACAGGATAAATCACTTACATGTCTCAAAATTTTGGTCTTGCCTCTTATCATGCTGGATTAAATTGAGGGCACCTCACAAATGCTTCTTCAAAGAAACCCTGTTATTACAGTTATGTAAAAAAATACCATTTTAGTTGACCATCGCTACAAATTGCAATGTCCTAGGAATCAAACCCTGGACATTCTGAGTGAGAGCTGGATGTCCTACCAACTAGACCACACTCTTGGCATCACATGTATACTCTCACTTAATATTCTTTTTGCTTTTTTTCTACATAATTACATAATTTGGGTATTTTGCAAGAAAGAGGAATATCTAAGAAATCTATGTTATGTAGCTGTCAGATATGAGAGTAACCATTCTTTTGATATTTTACAGCTAATGAAGTGATGGATATTAACATGAAGAGAGCAAGGAGTCTGAAACAGCTGAGACAGGAGAATACTGAGATGAGTCAATTAGTGCTGAAGATGAAGGCACTCACTAGCTGGAGATTGTCAAAGGTCAAAGAATCATATAATAAAAAGGTATGGCTTATGTTGTGTTGTCATTGAAATTGGGGGGGGGGTGATTTGTTTGTAAATAAATGAAAATATGTTAAGCTTTGTTAAAAATTTTCATTGTAATAATTAGTATTGTAATAAATAAAATTCTTATCTGCTAAGGTAAAGGTTTAAGGTGAAGGTGTGACAGTGAGAACAATTACGAACTTATCAATTGAAAGATGTACTCCCAGGTTAGGGTGAGGCCAATTTGCATCATGTTTGTCTTAACTGTGATTTAGGGTTGTGCCAAAGTTCTCTAAATATTAAGTCAAAGCCATGTAATGGGACAACCTGGTGTGCCATAGGTGCATAATATTTTACAACAAATGTATATCAGAGTGGGAAATGTTAAGCAATTGTGCAGCGGAGGGGTGTGTCAATGCACCAAAATGTCTATCGAACATTGACTGACCGGAGGTGGGGGGAGGGGGTGAGGGGGAGTCAAAGGGTTTGTCTCACAATTGAGAAGTGCATAACTATGATTTATTGATATGTGAAAGTGGAATGTAATTAAAATTTGATGAAGGAGTTTCATTTAGAATTCCATGTTTGTTTATGTTGGTTCATTATGCAGATATGTGAAGTGCATAATAATGATTTAGTAATATGTTAAAGTAAAATGCACATAAAATTTTATAAAATAGTTTCATTCAGAATTCCTTATATGCTTATGGTGGCTCATTGTGCCGTAAAATACTGTAACATTTCCCTCCATAACCCATGGCTGTATGATCTGTACATTCAATTGCACTTTAACGTTTCTTCTATGAATTAATACAGTGTGTCATCCCTGACAGTATTTTCTAAGCAATTGTTAAATCAGGGTTGTCCACTCTACGGCCCGCGGGCCACGGTCCGGCCCGCGAAAAGGTTGCGTCCGGCCCGTCAGAAATAATCTATATTGCAAAATTATTCAATTAGCAGATTAATTGATGACAACTTTAGGCTTCGACATCCGCTATGGCATGCTTACTTTAGAATGAAATAATTCATTTCAAATGTCTGCTACATGTAGCTACATTGGAGTGTTGTCCACAGGGGCGGATTGAGAAATATTCAGGAGGAATATGAAAAAACTTTGTCCGAATATTCTGCCCAACACCATCAATTTTTGCTAAAATTTATTTATTTATTTGTTCAGTCAAAAACGAAAATGAATTAGTGTTCCCTACGCGCAATGATTGCATTTTGTTGCCTTGGGCGTCGGGAAAAATTGAGAAAAAAAAAAAAACGAATATAGAATGCGGCCCCTCGTCCATCGTAACCATTACATGTGGCCCACTGCTGCGAAAGGTTGGACAACCCTGTGTTAAATGTTGCATCTTATATTAAAGAATGATTTTGTGTAAGGTTAGCAATAAAGTAAATGGGAGGATACTTTCTAAAGGTGCACAAGATCAGCAGTAATGGACTTGGTAAATAAGGAAGCCCTTCAAATAATATTGATACTCATATCATTGCAGGTCAGTCAGTTAAAAACTGAGATCGACAAATGTAGGAAAGATTATTTGTACATTAAAATGACTGCTGAAGAAGAAGTTATTCTGCTTCGACAACAAGTGGTAGCCCTGCGGAAAGCCCTAGCAGAATCAGAACATGAGAGAGAAAGTACCTCTAAGCTCCTGGAAAAAGAGGTAAAGTTCAATTTTCATGGCTATTATGTGATTTCACAATTGGTAAGCCACACCCATTGCTAGACTAATCTAAATTGTTTTTGTGCTGCAGTCACACTTGAGTGGTCATCTGCTGTTCAGCTAGCTATATTAACTGCAAACTACACAAGTTTTTCATGGTCAGAAAGGATTGGGCCTGTGACTTCAGTGAAAGCACTCTATAATTGATATAATGTCCCACTAAACAAGGAGTTAACAATTTTCTTTCTAAGGCATGCTTGTAGTCTCATTTTATGTTTGTATGGATGTAGGGTAGTATTAAATTACTACATCCTGATTCCAAAAACTTGAATGACATAGTCAAGGAGATATAGGCAATTCCTATTTTTAAATTAACCATTTGATTGAATATGGAGGTTATTAAATGTAAAACTTGGTGAAGTTTTGTTGAAACTAGTTTCGATCTGGAAAATATTTGTGAGAATTGGATGTTGATAAGAAGGTAGCAGTTGTCTCAATCAAAGGACATTTTTCACACATACACCTTCAGGTTTGAGTGAAAATGAAGGGGGGGGGGGTTAGAGGGAGTTAAATAGAAATGTGGAAAGGTGCTCATGATCAGTAAAAATGTGGGAAAGTTATCCTTCATTACTGTGTCCTTTTTAGTCTTATCTGTGTTACAATTCCCTGCTGTTTTTACAGTAAAACATCAATTTTCCTCTCCTATTTTATTTCGCAGTTCCGAATCAAGACAGAGAGGAAACACCGTGAGGATCAAGAAGCTTACAATGCCAGACAGATGGAACTAGCAAGAGCTGCTAACCTCCAGAAGATGGTATTAAAATACATTTCCTTCTTTGAAAATTTGAATGTGTACTTTAAGTTCATAAATCGAAATGAAACAGCTTTGTTGAGAGGATGATGTACCTCCGTTTTTTTGTTTGGAGGTGTCTTCAAAGTGATTTTGCTGTATTGGTATATGGTCTAGTCAAATATTGACAAAAAGAAGGGGAAGCATTGGGGAAGATGTCATTACATCACAACTTTGTTTCTTCTGCAAGCTAGCCCATCACCAAAGTTTGCTTTTAATTTCAGGACCATAACCTTGGTAAAAGCCCTAGGGGAACCATCCCAACACTGCCTATATAGAGTGCCACTATCCTGTAGTACATGGTGTATTTACCATTTGTAAATCTCAGAGGGGACATCACTTCCACTCCCTCGCAGACTACAGCCCTGAATTTATAGTGGTACTCTGGCTTTGGTGTATTCTCATCTTTATGCAAGAATTGCTGTCATATTCGTTTTGTTTTTTAAAGGAGAAGCCATTCCCATGTTTACACATCCAACATAATTTCAATTAAATGTAGAACAATGAAGTTTATATAAAGCATCATTAGATTAACACAAACAAGTCTCTCAGTTTAATGTGTATTTTATATTGTTCTATCAACTACTCTGTTCCCATCTCTCCAGATTGAAGATATTGATGACAAAGAAGTTCGACTTAACTTGCTATCGGAAGATCTGCACAGGACCACACACCTCCATCAAACAGCCCAAGAGAAGAATCGTCGAGACTTTAACCAAGTCAAACAGAAACTGATCCATGAGAGAAGTCTCAAGCTGGATGCATTTCAGAGGGTAGATGAACTTCAGACTCAAGTTTATGACTATGAGGCGGCTGTATCCAGCATGTCTAGGCCCTATACATCTTTGAGTGAGTCCATTCATTATTCTAGAATTAATCTGCTGGGAACTTTTTCATTTTGAGTGGTCACATGTGGGTTTTGTAAGTTAAATGCTTTTCAAATTTGAAAAATGTGTCATTTTGTATTTTACTACCATCAGCTGGAATTTATATTCTGCTTCCAAAGTTTATGCAAGCAGTTGTTGTACAATTCATCAATTTTCTCAGAAAAACTTAAAAATAAACAGAGGTTCTTAGTTAATATCCCCTGAACGTGGTACACAATTTTGTTGCCACATGTTCGTTCATGCAAAGATGGCAAATTTTCTTGCCAATACCTCAACTCAGGGTAGGACTTAGTCTTTAACATCAGCTCTTTTTTGAGTGATTAGTCAATTATTTCCCTTTAAAATGCTGTGCTGTACACCAAATATATGGACTATTTCTCTCTCATGACTTCATTTTTGGGGCTATTCTTTACATTCTTCGGCAGTCAATTGCCCTTACTTAATTTCTACCATACCTCTACTGTGAAGGGAAACAATCCAAATTGATGAAGCTTGTGATAGACAATAGCAGAGCTTTGCCCAGGATGGTTCAATAGAAGGGTCACAAGGTTTGATTGATTACTATGATGAGAGAGGGGGTTCTTAGTAAAAGTTTGCTTAAATTATGAGAGGACTGAGGAACAAAGTGGTGCTAAATTTCATACATTTTGAAACATATTTAACCATGCATGATAGCGAATAGAGAGCAGGAGTTTGATGTGCTCCCACATTGATCCCCCACCAGTGACTGCAGAGACAGGTGAGGGGGGGGGTTGTGGGGGTTTAGCCCCCCCCAGTTTTTCTGCCATAGGTGTTTGGGTCATGTTATTTTACTACAATATTGTTGTACATATTGGGCCACTTGGGTGGTTTATAGCCCCCCACTTCACAATTTGCTCCACAGCCCCTGACCACTTAGTGGACTGAAGTTAGTTTTATCCTCAAACTTCATTGAGTCTGGTTAATTATAAAACAAATTTGACTACAATTTTCTCTATTGTAGATGGAGTACATAACCTGCGTGTTTGTTTATCTGTGGGTGCGATTTAAAGCTAATTCATGATGCACTTATTGTTTGTTTATTTTGCTGCCACCATTATTTTACATACAGGTTTATTCTCACCTGCCAGGCTGCCTCGTAAGTGTGGTTTAAAATCCTCATATCACCCTCATTGAAATGTGCACCAGTCATTTACCATTATCCTACTTGCACCCAGAAGAAGTAGCATCAACACAATTTTAGTACACAATCCATATTAACAACCATTAGAACAATTCTTCTGGTGGAGCCAATATCTAAAAAGGGTTGAACCATCCCATTCATTGCTATGTACATTCTTTTATCCACCAGTATAAGGTTTTACTATGCAAACAGAATGTTAAAGTTTGTCTGCTTATCTGGCCTGCATAAGAAATTGTTATACTTGTGAAGACTGTGTTCATGATCTCAATGAAACATGGTATACATTAAATTTCTTATGCCTATTCATCAAGCCACAATTTCTTGGACTAAGGGAAGTTTAAATGTATGAGCATGTACACAGTGACTTGGTGCAGAATTCAGTAACATTTGTGTAACTTTTTGTGTAAGGCAAATACTTTATACTTTAACTGACTGTGCAAGAATTTGCATTATTAGTGTTCATAAAAAAATTATACGCTGCTTGCAGAGATTGAATCCGTAACTGCAATGAATGTACCTGGACCAATCATGTGTGCATGTTCCTCTTAATTCATTGTGTCAATCAATCAAATTGACGGTTCCTATTAAAACAACATGCAAGGTCTTCTGCAGTTAATATGCAATCATTCTCCTCTGCATGTCTCTGTATGTTTTACTGTGCTTGTTGGTACTTGCAAGAACTCTGAAGCTTACCTCAGGTTATGTAAAAGTTTACAAACTGTTCCCATTGAGTCACAAATGATGACTAAGCAAGAAACACTTTGCAAATTTGAATTGCTCATTTTTTAACATAAATTGCTCACTTTTTAACATAAGATATCTTTTCAATTAAGCCGCAGGTCATGTGGTGCATATGTATATGCTGGATGTATTGAACAAAACACAGATATTCTAGCTTTTAATGTGTTTCTTCAATATGGCGTGGTAATAAAGACATGGCATTATATGAAATGGTTCTTTTATATCACAAACTGAGACAGATACCACCAAAGAGGTATTAAATAATACTGACTTAATAGCATTTAAAATAAAGTACACTGTCACTTATCAAGGTGTTAATGCTCTCATGAGAACAGTTTGGGGAAATGAACTTTTGAATGGCAAACAAACTTATTCCCTTTCCCATTAATAATTGATATCAAGTGGTCTCTTAAAACAAATATGTCTAGTAATATCTATTACATCTAGTCTTGCAGGTTTAACCATTAACTTTATACAGTTACTCACTTTGTATCAGATCTGCTTCCCTTATCTAATCAGTCCTTTCAAAAATGAACCTTAAATTACTTTAAAGTCAGTCCTAAATTTAGCATTTTTTTTGTCAATAATCAAATCTGCATATTTTTGACAACAACAATTTTAAGCTTGACATTGTAAAACCATGTATTTCTGAAATTGTTGTTAAGACTTATTTTAAAATTGTCCTCATAATTAGTTTTGTAAATGACCAAAAGACAAAAAAAAAATGGTAAATGTTGCAAACCTTTAAAGAATTCATGGTTTAGCTCTCTCCCCCTCAAATGTGTACAGCTGTTGTGTGTGATGCTTGCATGAGCAATGGAGTAGAGATAGAAGCCCAGTGCCACACAACTGGAAAAACAGGCTGTGGGACCTCTAGATAAAACCAAATGGTTATAAGTTAAGTCGTAAAACCCTAGGTAACCTAACCTAACCCTCTCAAGTTGATGTATTCAAGAAGATGTTGCAAAGACATAACATAATAAATTTGTCGGTTTTGAGGGCATATTTTACTCTTGCACACACCGAGCAAAGTCATTTTGTTGTAAGGTGGTCTGTTTTTGATCAGAGAAGTAAATATTGACTTCAAGTGGAAATCAACGGTATCAAAGATTAAATATAAGGGTTTGAAGCGAGCAAAGGTTAATTGTCAAATGATAAATATATTTTATTGTTTTTATCACCCCCCCTCCCCACCCCCCCATTTTTTTTTTTAATTATATCACTTTGCTTACCAGAATTATATCAATGCCCATTTTCTTTTTACTGATACCAAGTAAATGCCATGTTGTACTAAGAATCAAAAGGTCAGCAATAGGGTTGAATAGGAAGAAAACTGGTGAGATGATGTAGCCTGGAAGTAAAAAGAGGCTTTCCATACAATTGTGGGTTTTACAACCTACAAGTGCTTCCTTCAAGCAGTAGTAAACATATTTAACAAAAACATAATCAACTGATATTTTTGCATGTAACCATAGTAACACCACAACTTTAACTAACCCTTTTCCACCAAATTTTAACCTTTTTCCAAAGCAGTTATTATGACAATGTGTAATCTCTTACATTTATTTGGACAATTTATTAACTGTAGAAATTAGAGTCACACTATTTTAATATTGATTAACATTATTTTCATTTCATGTACACACTAATTGAATGTTTTGCTATAAACACTAATGAATTAGACCTACAAATATGTAGAAGTATGTCTCGCTAGTAAAGTCAGATACTTTGTTGAATTTTCAGTGACTTGTTACTGCTACTTAATTGAAACATCACTGACTTGTTATTTATATCCTGTGAACCTGTGACCTACAACTGTTACTAAGTTGAATTATTGGTGACTATGTATTGGTACCAAGTGAAAATGTCAGCACTGATACTCATTCATACTTTGTGATATTAACCTCAAATTCTTTTGGTCTATTACAGTCAGGTGACCATACGTTATCTAGTTTTCTAGTGATAAACTCACAGTAATGGATAATCGCATTCATCTTGGACTACTCAATTTATCTCAGGGTTGTACTTTTTTAATGTGATTATTTACAAACAAGGTAATGGTGTGTATGAATGAACAAGATGAAACAATTCTAGATCTGTGGATGAGAACAGGATATTGCCCTCTCATGTATTAATGCTATTGCTGATTTCACTTCCCAGGGGCTGGACCCTTGTGCGTCCCTTGCATTAACTCTTCAATTGTGCATTATCCTCCAGCATTATTTATCCAAACCTGTCAACCTGTCTGACTTCAAAATGGGGAGATTTTTATTTTTCAGAGCAAAAAAAATTGGGAGATAAGTAGAAAAATGGGGGGTTGATATCTTTCAACTCAAACAATTTATATCATTATGTAAAATAGCCCTTACTCAAACAGCCTACCATTTAACAATCTAAAACCTTACCTTCGGGCAGTTGGGTTTTTCTTGATATTGGTACCCACAGTGTACAACAGCCTACTGGGTTTTATTATAGTTTAATTGATTTTAGGGATGGAATTGCTTTAAATTGTAAGTGAGAACATCAAGCACAAACCCAACCTAACCATTCAAAGGTTGGGATTTGGACTGATTAGTGGGAGTGGATTACAGTGAGGGCTTTTTCACATAATGTAACAACAATTTAGGTTAATGCCGACGGGGGCCTAGGCAGCGTGGTGAGAGAATCGTCCAACTGGAATTTTTTTCTAGGAAGTGACTTGCATCCAATATTAAGTTAAAGTTTAGATACTGGTCATAATAGCAAGTGAAATTACATTTACTTATCACTAACTTTACTAATATTTTAGTTGTACTTAATCTAAGGGAGTATGGTTCACAAAATCAGATTCACTAGATCCTACCTTTAAATTGATCCTAACCCTAACAATAACTCTAGTATATACCTAAAAAATTCCTTGCCTGCCTGAAACTAATCCTGATCCTAATCCCAAATCCATTTCTGCATCTTACCCAAATCAAGACCCAAATCTTACCCAAATCTATACCTAAGCAGATGTTTGGTGAAGCAAATGTGTGGTGTACAGTAGTGAAGCTTGGGTCTAGTGAACTTCTATCTAGGGAACCTTCCATGTTGTGAAAATTTATTGGCCAGTGAGCATTTGGTCCAATAAACGTTTGGTCTAGAGAACTGTCAGCCCCCACCCCCTTTTCCAACTCATAGAAATATACAACATTGTACTCATTTGTGATAAATGTAAACCAAATTTTATTGCTTTTGATATCAGAATCAAATTTTATGAGACATGTCTGTGAATTTTCAGGGAAAAGGTTTTCTTCATCATGCATCCAAGGGTAAGATAGAGAAAGGCCACAGAGGTCATGACCTTAACAGTTTTAGCAATGGCCTATGTTCTCTTCAAAATAACATGCCTATCAAGGCCATTTCAACCATTGTATCCATAACTAACAAACTGTATACCAAATAACACCAAATCTTATGTTGCTCATGATGCCCCTCTTGATGCCCATATATGCCCTAAAAGCTACAATGATATGTAAATAGCTTTGCTCTCATGATGCCTTTTTTCCTGCCCTGTGTCTTGTAGTTCCAAAATGACTTGCAACTTAAGCATCATTAATTATTAAGCTAACAACAATAATCTAGGAAGGAATAATAGTGATATGCTGGGTAAATAATTGATTTAACAACTATAATATTTGTTTTACTAGGGTGCTCAAGTGATACCTGTAGGATTGATCTCGTGAAATGCTTGTCGTACAAAGTTTATTCTCTAAAGAGTCCTTACAATTGATATAGAGTGTAGTTGTATTCTGGTTGTTACAGATGTAGGCATTGATAAACTTGTTAAATAGTTTTCAAAAAAGGGAGGATGAGTCTTAAAACAGTAAACAGTAGTTAGGGGTGCAGTCGACTTGTGATATTGTTAGTTTTAGTTGGCAGCAACAGAATGAAATTTTTTTAAACTGCCTTTAGATACTTGCCATGGGTTTTATATCAGGGAAGTCTGTGCCTGTGGCAACTTACGAAGGTGCTTTGACTGTTGGTGGTAGTCATACACAGGTCTTATGCAAGACCAAGCACTGAAGGGCAGAAGGAGAGGGCAAACGGCTATTAGGGGTCAAAAAATTTTCAGAGGACAAATGTGTAAATGTGTTTCATTGGCAATGGTAAATTGAAACTTTCTAAGGGAACAAAGTTTTTAAGGAACAAACCTCCTACCCCCTTTGCCAAAGACCTGGCCATATCCCTGTCTTGCTAAAGCCTCCTCTCAGCTGTTATGGTTCTTTAGTATTGGTTAGAGACTGAGCCGTAGTTCAATTTAAATTTTGAGATGGTAAATTAGAGCTCTGATTGAAGGCAGTGTCATTTGAAGCAATAGCAACCTGGGGGGCATTCCACAAAGAGTTACGCACAATCTTAAGTTTGATTCACCATACTTAAGCCAACAGTAAATCATACTTAAGATCGTGCGTAACTCTTTGTGGAACGGGCCCCAGGACATTTCCTGGCTAGTCCAAAGTATGGTGGATTTTTCATCAAAGACCGATCTACAGTTTTCCCATCTGCTAGGGCTTTCAAAAAATACTCAGTCTTGATCTAATTGTTGAGTAAGTTGCCATCCAACATGAAGGTGTAATTCACAGGCTTCTCCCACATTCGTGGTCACACTGTAAAGCAGCTGCCCTTCATAGCATAATCATTATTTTTCTACCTTATTAATTTACATCAAGGAACATGTTGAAATACTGACAAATGTCATGATCTCAAAACGTTTATGAGATTGTAAGATTATTTTGTTCATGTTGTAATTTAGCCATATGAGCATGGTTGATATCATTATGTTTGTTCTACACAATGCAAAAAAATATTCCACAGCATAACAGCATAGTCAGTAGTTCATAAGGAAATTCCTTTTGTTTTAACAGCTATGAGGTCTAGAGCCAGCACCTCCCTGGAGAAATCTGCCAAGAGTAGAGCCTCTAGTTACAGAGATACACCTGTCAGCAGCACACCCTGGCCATCAGGAGCAAGCTTTCCTCCAAATTATCAGCAGAGGTCATTGACCCCAGATCCAAGGATGGTTTATCAAGCAGGGGATGATAAATTGGACAGAATGACACAGAGGCCAAAGACTGTGAGTATATGTGAAGGATTGAATGTAAGAACATTACATAGATAAAGGTGTGTTGAAGTGGTCTGAACAGTTTTCACACATTAACTGAGCTTTGTAGTAAAGCAGCACGCGTATGAACTACTACGTAAGTTGTACCACAAAAAATGTAAGGGGCAGCAGTTACACACATGGGCCGTCAGCTGCTTTTTAGCTAGCCACACTAAATTCTTAAGGTAAAGATTTTCCCCAGTCAAAAGGGGTTGTTTTGTTTTGTAGGTTGAAGTACTCCATAGTGAGAACATAATCCATAGTACAAGTTCCACTCAAAGTAACACACCCTGGGTACTTCTACTGTCTGAATGGTATAATTTACATATTGATGTATGTTTATATTCGGGTGTGTTTAGATACGACTCAATGTTTGTTCCAATTATTTATATTTTGCTTTTACTTCGTCCTCTGCTTTTCATTATAGGTTGGCAGCAGACTGAGAAATAAGATTGCTGAGCAGCTTTTGACCAACTTGGAACCAGACAACCATGAAATGATTATGCAATTACAGGCCATGGAACAATCCAACACTAAGTATAAGTATTAAAGGGTACCATTGTATGGCGGAAAGGCCTGCATGATTAGAAGGAAACAGAACAATTTGGATGAATTAATGAGGAAGGGTGAATGTGTATAAGGGAAGGGGCTTCAGACTGAATGTAAAAAGAAATTGTTTAGTGTCTTCCAATGGTGATGGGACAATGAGGGGTGATATTGAGAGGGATCTTGTAACAGTTTCACCAGGTCTACTGGACTTACTTAAAGTGATATTATGTCCAAAAAAAGCTTAGTGTTAACCTCATCTTGTGTCAATTATCAGTGTGACAGTTTATCATTTCTTCTTCAATGATTTCAAGGGTAAACCCCCTTACTTCTACTACTTCTGATTTCACGATACAGTAGTTATAATAATACACAGATCGTGTGTAGTGCAAAACACAATTAAGTCCCTTTGCACTTGGAAAAAGAAAATCAAAAGAAGAAGAATCTTAGGCTAGAGAAGAGGTAGGTCTTGAATTATGCCTTAAAGTTTTGAGATTTCATTTTATGAAGGATTGATGTTACAGGCCCATAGCCAGCCCATGTGGAGGGGTGGGTCTTTTTCCAAGATGTGGACCTTTTTCCAAATATGGGGACGGCTGGCGTATGCCGTAAGCGTGCAGTGGTTAGAGAACCAGGGCATGCGCCCCCGGAAAAGTTTGAAATCTGCAGATCTCCTGTAATCTGGAGCATTTTAGAAGACTTTTGAACACAACAGAAGTCCTTTTTCCCCAGGAATTCCACACACCACACCACTTTTTGAGAAAAAAATCATACATGTAATCTGAAAGGTTTTATCTTCCTGCTAAAATTGAATAGAAATTCGTCCTTAATATGTCAAGATACAAAAAATACTTCATAGCAGACCCTTCAAACACAGGGCTGGAAAAATGGACCTCCCTCAAGTTGGGTTGGATCGTTGGAACGTTCCGACTGGGCTACCAACCTGTATTATCAGTGTTGATTAGAGATGTGTGTATACATATTCTTCCTATTACTTGTGGTGCAATGTTTACATATAAAACCATGTGACATCTTGATTTCTAGATTTTCTTATTATTCAGAGGGTTTTAAAATAATTTTGATACATTCCGTCAAAGAGATTAAAAAAAACCATGTATATCTATTTTTGAGTCATTGAGAAAAAAAATTAATTTAAATGAAATTTTTGTTGTTTTCAAGCCATTGCTGAGAAGACTTATTTATTTTTGGTTTGGTATCATCATATTTAGCTTTAGTTGCCTTAGTGCCTTGTAAATATTGTGACTATACCTTGAGTGTATTCAAAGCTTTGTGTGCAGTTGCATAATATTTCTCTGTTAATGTCTCTGTAGTAATGAATAGCCTTTAATAATGATTTCATTGCTGGGTTGTTTACCATAGCACATTTCAGGAAAATATTTAATATGAATGCCTTACAATCTCCAAATTTTCAAGATGCCTTACAATCTCCAGATTTTCAAGATTTATATTTTTCAGTTTCTCCAATCTTTGGCATAGATATTTACCAACAAAATCAAGTTGATCAAATTTAAAAATTTGTTAAGAAAATAACAAAAGTATACAGTCTATTTTTTCAAAATTTGGACGTGTTTATAAGTTTTCACGTCAGATATATTTGAACTTCTGGAAAATTTAAATAATAAAAGAATGATGCTGTACTTCCTTCATGGAATCCGTCCAATACATTACCTTGAGTTCTATGTTAAAAAATATTTTTTTAGACAGATTACATTTCCTTCAGTGTATAGTGAATGTAATTTACAAATTTTTGTTGTTCTCATCATGTTTAAAGAATAATACTGTAAGTTCCTTTTTTGAATTGGTGGTTTCCTGATTATTCATTAACGTGTTTTTCTCATTGAAGGTATGGTAACGTTTGAAACATTGATAGCATTGGTGTTAAAGTTAAACTATCTGTAGACACTTTTCCAAATACGTGTTACACATAACATGCTGATCAAATATGTTTCATTGCTCTGTGGAAAAGGCTTAATTGAACTGAAAATATATACCACTTCAATACCTCTTCACCAGGGTTGTTGCCAGACCATTTTGAGAGCCGGGTAAATTGTGATCACCATCCTGGGGAAGCAGTCTAAGGTGTAGGGAGTGACCCCCTCCCCTTTGAAATTTATCGCAGATTTGAGAGTGCTTCCAAAAAAAAGGGAATTATTACTCAATTCTAAAGAAATCTAAGAATTTTATTCAGTTAGTGCTAGAAATTTGTGCCAGGGCAGTGATGCTGAAATTGATGGCAAGTACTGCAGTGGCGGAGCTGCCATATTGTCAGGGGGGGGGCTGCCCCTCCTGACGGACCAAAATCGTCTGTCGGCGCCCTTTTTGGGGTTTCAACATACTTTACTCTTGCACCATTTTTGGCAAAAGACAAAATTTAATAGCGCTGTTTTAAGGCCCAGATAACAAAATGCTCAAACAGCCACCAATAAATGTACTAACTGCACTTCATTCTGATGAAAAAGGTCATCTTCTGTAATAAAGGGATAGGTTTTGCCCCAATCGTATCTTCATGCTTTATACGCACTAATGAATGTTGTCACTGTGCTAAGTTCATTGCTTCCACACCAAGTGTTATTATAAGCTTACAAAATACACAGACTGACGTTAAATTAACCCTCCCGGCCAGTAAAAGATGATTTCCAGGTGCCAAAAATGTACACCTAACAGTGATTACTTTCCATAACTTTTTCCCTCTGTACGATTGCTTGCTATTTAGCTCAAGCAGGTTTAATCTTTACCTTCAAAACATAGCCCATTATTACATTAAAATCTTAAATCGAGACCTGACAATAACACACAAAATATAATAATTGCCTTCATACTAGAATGTGGAAGAGAAGGATAGAAACATGCGTGTCCGCAGGTAGGGGCAAGGAGGAACTTTCCCTCCCCTGGAAAATAAATAAAAAAAAAAATGAAAAAACAAAGAAAACATAAAGAAAAAGACGAAAAATTATCATCAATATTTCTTAACAGTTCACTCAGTGTTTCCCTATTTATATGCGGTAAATAGGCTTTCAGAATGTCATTTCCAGCGATCTGAGCGGCATTTTGGGTCAAAATTTTCTTGTGCTCCACGCCAACTCATGGTGCCGCGGAGCTTTCCCCCTACAAGACTTTAGCCCCCCTCCCCCCAGATTCTTCTACCAGGTGAAAATCAAAATAATTGAAAATATGAAAAGCTGTGGCTTCGATCGTGCGGAGGCTCAGGGTATTTACTTCTTTGAAGTGCCCTTGCAGACCATTTTCGCCCCTTCTGACCGAAACCCCTAGCTCCGCCACTTAAGTACTGGGCAGATATTTTCAGAGCTGGGTAGCACTGCCGGGCATGGTGACAATCTTGCTCTACACTAAAATGCATTTGGGATTATATTATAAAGTGAAAGAAGTAATGGATTTGCTGTCATGTTTACACAAACAACTGTATTGAACAGTCTAAATGCATTGGCCTTTGACCATACAGTGAAGAAGAATGGAACAGCAACAATAAATGACCAGTTCTCTTGCAAAACCCTTTTTCTGTGATTTCATTTTTATACTTTGATGTTCTTCCTAGACAATTATACTTATTTCCTATTTACTGACAGTACTGTGTGGTGTTAAATGTAAAATTTAATCACTTAAAGGTCAAGACAGTCCCCCAAAGTTATTTTGAAGCAAGAGCTGAATATCACAGTTTTCTTCAAATTGCTTTTCAAGGTATCTTTCATCATATATTTTACAACTTTAATACTGCATATTCAAAGCAATAGAAGCGGCTACTTTTAGAAAATTTCACATTTGAGGAGAAAAGTTGTCACATGACTCACAACAGCCAATGATGTAACAGGAAAGTCTACTATACTACTTCAAGTTGGGGTGACTGCTCTTGCCCTTTAAATCATTTTTTTCTGTTAAGATATGCCATTGTTAGTAAGGGAGCTGTTGTGCTTATCAATTTGTTCCATTGCACTGAACCAAGGTTTCTTATCTTGATCTTTTCTTTCAAGTAAATAGACAGCTACTGAATGACATGACAATGTCTTACTTGAGTATATTAGGCTCTAGTGATTGTCATCGATAGCCTGATAGGTTGTTTTATTGCAAAACATTTGCCAATAAATACATCCTTACAGTCGATTCCTTGTACTCTGTAAAACTGTCAGTTGCATTTCATGACATTTGGCAAACAAAAAGATTTTGAGCGTGGTCTGTAACACTCAGTGACATACCCAGTGCAGTGGGGTGGGGGAGGGGGGGGGGGATTTTATCCCTCACATGTCTCTTACATTCCCCCTCCCCTTACGGAATAGCGTGCGGAGCGCACTCTGCAGTAGCCGAAAGACGGCGCTCTCTCAAAATCATAATACAGGTCTCTAAACAGTATAATAGTATTGTATACCGTATATATGCCATGTAATTTAGTTGGAAACGTCGACTGCTCTGCAGTGAAACCGTCGAAAGACTCGTATAGTATTATTTATAGTAGCGAAAGTAAGATTTTTATTTTTGAATGCAACTATTTGTAGTTGAAGCCCAAACACAATAGCCTACTAACAGCAGGCTACTTACGGAAGATGCGAGGATGCAAATCAGAGCTTTTGATTATCCCATGTTTAAAACCCGCTTCCCTTCCTTTGCCTCAGTGGATTTTCAATTTCCAAGTTGGTACAGATTGTAACATGTATCCAATTTTAATAGTGATAAGGTTAACCTCATGTTAAATAGCTGTTTTCGCTTCTGATATGATTGAATTGAACTTTAAGATTTACTTGAACATTAATTGCAGTTTACCTTTTGATATTTTATCATTCTGGTAACGTGATTGGTGATATATCCTATATTTCGACACCTCGACGTTCCAACATCCATATTCCGATGTTCGCAAGGTTCGATGTGCCCCGTTTTCGTATATCTCGATGATTTCGCGATGACTACAGGGTTCGTTATTCCCGGGGTTCGATGCTCCATGCAGTGCGGATGTTCATAAGATTCGGGAGCATTGAACCTCAGGAACAGCGTAATCGTCTGTGATCAAGTTTTCAGAATATGTGGGATCCTGACGTGTGGGATCCTGACAATATGTGGGATTTTGGAACATAATGCTGTTGGAACAAAGGGTCGCTGGAAAATATTTTAGTAGACTTGTCTGAATGTAGAGGTGTTGTGATATAGGAATGTCGGAACGTAAGGATGTAGCAACAGGGGTACTGTCAGAATATAACCTGACTTAGTCAGGAGACCGAAACTTAGTAAACTTAAATGTTGCAGGTATTGAGGCCCCACAATGGATGATGTCATTCACGTGACCAAGTCTGGTGTCAGTACTAGTCCTGCAACCAGTCGCTAAGCCAAAAGGAATTGGGCCATGCCCCTTCCCGCACTGATGATGCTATTTTTATATCTTACAGCAAATCTTCAACAAACTTTGTGGGGTTTTGGACAATTTTGTGCTTCACCTCCCTACTTACATCGGTGTTTTACAACACGTGGATCAACTCTACATGGGCTTAAGTAAATGACGCTAAATCTTTCCTGGAGCCTGGACATCTACCCTGTTCAACAGCTCCCTATGCCTTGCTTTCGTTGATATAACTGAGCAAACTAATAAACCACTTTCCGTCAGATATATTTTATAATGCCGTTATACAACTCCCAGTGACGCCATGGGGCATATTCTTGCGTGGAGCTGGGATTTCATATTGGAAGTTATTTAACCGCTAATGTTTTGATGGACGGTAAGAAAACTTCAGTAACTCTTAAAATAGACCCATTGTAAAATGTGTGATAGGCACAGCCTTCGTGACCGCAATTTAGAATTCGGTGGACTTAACGCTGAAGGTAATGCAGAGTGGGAGAATCGTTGCCAGGTTGGCGGGTATATCTGTACCCATGTGTAAACAACTCAGGTGTACATTTGTTCTTGTACGCTAATGATGAGATACATGTTTTCAATATTCCAAAATATTTTTTAACACTGATGTTTCACGATCCTCTTTATTTGCATAAAATGACATCACTTACTTATTCAAGTCAATTTAATGCATCAAGTGATTTTCAAGAAATGCAAAATTACTATAAAAATGAAATGCCTATAAAATTCTGGTCGTCATAATTCAATGCTCATTGCGCATTTAATACTTGAGTTCTCAAAGTAGAGAGACTCAAAGTAGCAAATTAAAAATAACTATAAAAGCTGTTGGCCTTATAACGAATTAAATTTTTTGAACAGTTTAGTTTAAGCTATTTGTGTTTTTGCCTGTTAGTTGTGCACTAGTGTGCGATGTAAACGTTTTCTAGTACAGAGATGTCCTCAACACTACAAAATATTCGTGCTCCCCAACTATATGCAATTTCCACGGACTTCCTATACAGAAGTCCGTGGCAATTTCGCAAATTTACTGGAAAACGATAAACCAAACCAGCAAGGAACTCGGCGCAATTCAGTTTATGAGAATCTTTTTGGTACATGTGCCCGTCGAAGAAAAGAGGCATTAAATCCTCAAGATCTCCTCCCAATTATCTCGTTGCCACAGTGAAGTAGCGAAAGGCTTTTAGAGGTCGATTTATCATGAGCAGCCTAGAAAAATATAAAAATTTTTGCACTTCATAAATTCTGTCGGCCCTCTATTAGGTTTTTAACAGAATGTAATGCCCAAACTGAAAACTTGAGGTTTAAGTAAACGTTTATTCTAGAGGAATAATTTACTTAAATCTGTATCACACGTTTATATTGCATATCACAAGTTTATATTGCATAAGTTACGTTGTGCCTACAATCCTCGACAAACATACATGAGACAAACCTCGCCTCCCGCATCAATCCTGAAGTTTCAGGACGCCTCGGACTCCCGCAGCATTGAATGAGGGAGTGGGGAGAGTGATCCGTTCATTGTTTGCTTGAGTAATTGTCACATCGTTTTGTAGGCTACACATTATGATAAGGTTGGTCTATCACGCAAGGTAACGACCTGCTGTTTTGGACATCAAAGGCAGTTAATCGACACTCCAAACTATAAATTTACTGGTAGTCGACAGATTTCCCACTTGGTAGGCTTACAGCTCTTAGAGTGACATCAAGTTAAAAATGCTCAGTAGTTCATTAGACAAATCATACACTGAGAGTTTTTTGATCACGCAAGAGCTGTGTAGGCCACTTCTTACCCCGAAAGAATAAGGTAGGATAGCGTCTAGATAAAAATGAGTTTATAAAAACAGTTGTAGGAGAGGTTAGCTAGAAGTAAGTGGGTTGTAAGAATTGCAAGTGTCTTGAATGATGAACAAGTTGCATTTAGATGAAGCTGCCATCATGGACAGTCTAAAAAAAAGCAAAAATGTACGTTTACAAAATGAAGTTTCAAAACTTTTTGCTTCCACACAGTTAACCCTTTACCGTTGTTTGGGTCCTTTTGGACCCATGCGGGGAGCGCGGCTGTCACCCATCTTCACCGTTAAACGCGAAGCTCGAAACTGCGAGTAGCTACCCGAAAGTTCGGCCACAACAACGAGAGGGACAATAGTTTAAGGTCGCGGGGTCAATAACCTACGGAAGCTGATGCGGGGCGTGCTACGTCCGCTTTTCCGCCCAATCCCGAGGCGCGCAAATATGCCCCGATTGGAGCACAACGGTCAACGGTAAGGGGGTAAAAATGCAAACTTGTGACTGACCTGAGTTGACGTCTTACTTAACCTGATGATGATGATGACTTGAAAAGATGCGACTGCTTCTATTTGGGCATAACGGTCTGTGACCGTCATGGGATCACATTAAACCAAATTACTTGTGCTTTACTTGGACTGGCAAAAATAACCTGTAATTTGACATTGACTTCCTAACTTCTCTGGTAGCCCTGCTTGTGCCTGGAGTCGATACTCTTCGCCCTCGAAGCAGCATCATTTTTTCTAGAATCGAAGAGGGGGAGGGACTGGAAGTGTCATGTTTTGCCCGACCATACCTCATATACTACTGTCATGTTCCCTCACATAATGTTATTTCTTAGATAGGTCAATCTTTGAAGAAAAATATACAACTGAAAAATAGTCCAACCAAAAGCAGAGAAGTGTTTCCTACATTCTTCCAGGCGAAGGAACACAATTCTAGAGGCTGTTTGGGGGTGCACCCATCTGTGACCTCTTCCACTAGTACCGATATATTGTATTTATGGTTCTGAGCATAGTCACATGGGCCACATGTTGATGGGTCGGGACAGAACTCCGCTGGAGTACACCAACCATACACACCGACGAAATAATGGCCAGGGTAAAAGTCGGGGTCATCATGCTTTAAAATGATACTTCTCTGCTCTATGGTAGCCAGCTTCCACGTGTGGTCGGTTATACGCGGTTCGACGATGGTCCTCGATACCAGTAACTCGGGCCATGCATAACTGGTAGGGCACTTTCTGGGGTCAATACAATTACCCAGACGAACCTCGACATTTGTACAGCTGGTAGGAATACAAAACCTGTAATAATCATAGCCCTCGACGGAAATTGTGCTTGACTGACTCTCGCCAAGATCGATTTCGGTGTGAGGATGAGTGGAAGTTTCCGCGGTGACTAACAACGTGTAACGGGAATCTGTGGAGGCAGACGTGACATTTATATATGACTTGATAGAGAGCACCCTTAAAATAGAACTATTTCTACGGTGATGATCGATAGTACCTACGATTGTCAGTATTAAGTTTTTTTGTGGAAATTAACATTTTATTGTTCGGAAAAAGGGTATACTGAGATCTAAATGGTATCATACTTACTTTACTAATAGCCAAGAGGTCCCGACGTGGGAAAGGTCAGGGGATGTGATACCACGTACAGTATGATTACTATCGTAAACGCGGCAGATAAATTCACATATTTCAAAGGTATATATTCTACAATTTACATGGAATCAAAGCACTTACAATCAACATCGCAACGAAAGGTGCAAAGTTTGAAGTTAATGGAGTAAAATTCAGAAGCAAAGATTTAGTTGACGCCATGAAACTAGCACGCAAATAAGTTTCTTACAACTTTTAAGGCAATCTTAAATAAGGTTCCTGTTCCAGTACACTGAGTACAAGGGAAATGAGACGAGTAGTGTCAGAGACGTTGCTATTAGTTTGAACTTCCGTGTATAATCTTTGTAAAGCTTTGCTTTCAAAAAGAAAATCGAATTTTTCTCTACCAGCTTCATTTATGGTCTATACACCAATCTCTGTCCCTCGTGGCTTCAGTTAAGAAAACGTAATTGAAAAGTGTTCGTACTTACAGACGTATAGTCTTATGTTTTATGGGTTTACTTAAACCAGTATTTAAATTATCTCACAAAATTACCAATCGATTCAAATTGACTTTTACCTGTATTGCCTGTTGGGACATCCGTACCGCAGTAAGCATGTACACCGATGTAGTAAGTACCAAAAGTAAACTCCGGATCCCAGCTGGAAATGGTTAAGTCTTCACTGCCCCAGTTATATGATGACCATACAAGACTGTCATACGTTGGGTTCTTATTCGGACTTTTGGCAATGTACAGGTTTGGTTCGCCCTCTACAACATCAACCTGTGGAATGCATGACAAATGCTTCATTAAAAATAACCGTGGTTTTGAAAAGGTTTACAACCTCTGAAAACGGTGCTAATAAGGGACCGTTTAAAATACGGAAAATTTGTTATGAGATATAATTGGAGAATTTTGGAAATGGACAAACTTGTACAAAGAAACAAAATACTGACGCCTCCACCCTGACCAAGCGCGTAGTCAAAGAGGGAGGGGCACCATGACGTACCCAAGATTTCAAAAATAATTGCAAAAATTGAAACAAACGAGCGATCTCAATAAACTTTTGTAGAAATATATTTGTTGTAGTTATAATTTCAGGGTTATCAAGTTTAACCCACTAAATCACATACACGGGTCTCTTATTACAAATGTTCCAAGGGAGGTAGTTTGGTTTGTAGCAGTGGTTATTTCTTCCTTGTAAAAGAGTGATCTCTGAACTCTGAACTGCAAAAGGCATGTCAGTTATAAACGTTCTGCTCAAGTAAATGTATTTTGCTGTTAGATTATTTAACTTAAAGTGTACCTCTAGAATTTCAAAACTATATATTTTAGAGGTTGCAAAATGAATCTTATTCGTCCAACTCCCGTTGCCGTAGCTTGTTTCATTGTAGAGATATTAAGTGTTGAAATTGATTCGCTTAGTCCATTGCGCAATAATTCATGACTTCCTTGTTGTACAACTTTCATTGCCTGCTTTGTTTCCCTTTTAAAGCAAAAATGTTGTTATGACCTTGAACGCTTCCCATTCGCTTGCAAGCATGGTGTACAAAGAGAGTTCATTTACATCGCCCCATAAGAGTAAGAGTGCTAACACATACTGGTATAACGTGCGGTAACTTTCAGAAAAACAAGAAATACGAAGACTACAATTTGAGTATAACAACGACATCACAAATTATACCATTTTAAATTAAGGGAATAAACCTAAATATTATAGATCTCAGCTTAGGAATGTTCTTTAAATATGGGAGTTGTACTGTTTGAATTCATTTTTCTAGCTATATACTTTTTAAATTTTATACTTTTGGTGCATTTTAAGTTCTGGAATTGTTTGCTGATAAAAAAGAGAGTTGGGCAATGAAACCATTGCATACCTGCAGGAGCCCTATCTCACTGCCTGAAGAATGAAGGTTACCAAAAGGTTGAAGTGTGTAAAATATCGAGGACTTGCGACTGTGATGAAATTTTATTTCGTACTAAATTTTTTAATTAAGATTCCCAAGATTGAAGGATAAATTTGTGACACTCTCTGTATACAAATTGAAGGGACACTATCATGTCGCACGTATATGTGTGCCACCATCAGTTGGAGAGTAGCATTCTAAAAAACTATTAGCCGGAGGGACTCACATGTCTTGCGAAGGACGGATGGAGTATTGGGGTTCTGGATCCGGTCTGCACTATGCTACTCTCGTTTTTTCTGTTCAAAACGTCTAAATGTTACTTACAATAAGAAAAGGACAGAATTCTCCCCATTAAAGAAAACAGCACGGAAATTGCAGATAATCTGCAGAATTCTTTAGTCTATTCGTTTGCGTGAGTCACACGGACTGAAGGGCGCAATAGACACCAACAGTCTTGGCAGTCAAACGTATTTAAATATGTTTCAAAATATGTCAATATTTAGCACCATTTCAGCTCTCTTGTATGTTTTCCCCTCTCCCAGGATAGCGATCAACCAAATCTTCTATTTGAAACTTCAACGGTGGAAACTCCTTGTACTTTGAGTTTTTACTTTCTTATAGGCTATACATATACTATTTCTTCATTCCTTGTGAAAATGCCAAAGACACCTAAGTTTGTGATTTTATAAATTTCTTCTTATTTTCACGTAATAAAGAGCTCGCTAAAACCAGCCTTGTTGTCAAAAACATGTTTTATTTTGTCTTTTCATTCAGCCGCAGCAATGGTGAAAATTCATTGCCTACCTGTACGCGAAGATCTTTACACGGTTCTGTAAATTCCACGGTGTAGTAAGTATATTCGTTACATGGTGTCATTTGGTCCACCAGCCTAGTGCCAACTTGTAGTTTAATATAATCTGACTCTGCGATTATGTCCACGCCCAGGTAACATGCTATGAAGCACGCCATCCAAAGACGCCTCCAACCACTTAGTCTGGAATACATTACTCTGAAAAACAACAACAACCATAAATTTCTTAACTAGTCAATATTTTTTCTGAAGTCATCCGACCTTCTGGCAAAGGGCCGTTCGGCGAAACCAAAACTTTAAACTGCTTCCCGAAGAAGCTATTACGTCCACTGAAGGACAACACTTGACCAACCTCAAGTCCCTCAGACCATTTTCATTATTGGTCTGTGATGTATGACTCCATTCTAGACTGTATAAAAGAACAGACACTACACATGATCTTAGCCAAAAGGCCGAGAAGCGACAGGTTAAAATTACAGGAGTTCTGTAACATTAGTTGCATTAGTATATAGGCTTTGTTAAGAGTGTGATGACACACAAGCAAAGTACTTTGACTATACTTGAAGAAGAGTAAGATTTTCCAAGGTAAAATCAGTTGGAATTTTGTCAATATCTTTTACTGTTTAGATGTGAATTTTTGAACGGTGCCGCCATTTTTTTGTTTTTGCAAACTCAATATTAAGGTAGATCTGCCTTGTATAAGCTTTTTTCAGATCTTTCACATTTTCCTGTTGTAGTTATTGTTTCTATATGCAATTTGCTTAAGTGTTATGAAAGTGAAAATAATATAACCAAACGAATTATCCACAAATTCCCATTAGAGAAAGTTTGTGTCTAGGTAAGTGATTATGATGTTTTTAAACTTTCAAAAGAACACTCTAAAGTCATCTTAATGTCACAACTGTCCTTGAATTGAATATTTTTAAAACAAATGATAGCATAAGCCACATTATGGCATATCCATCTCATAACATCAGAATATTTGCTTATAGCTTATTTTGCATGATTAACGGACTATAAGTGCAAAGCAAAAATTATCCTAAAAAGTGGTTAATTTATGGTGGGAATCGTGTCCGTTTTCAGGGTTTTCAACGCTTCATACATCAATTACACTACTTTATCATTTTTATATCACTAGACTTTATGTGTAGCCTATAGTTCAATTTTTGTAATTTATTTCTAATTTAAAATAATCAACTGAAATGAAAATTACAAACAGCATTGAAGCGGCGTTCTGGAAGGGCACCGAACTAGCTTATACACTCTAAGTCCGAATTAGAGTTATCAGCCCGGATTTTGGATACTTGGTTCGATTTAGATGGAAACTGATCCAAGTCTCATTGAAATAACCGACTTCATGTTCAAGTGTTTCAATATTTAGATCATATGAATTGCAGTCAGGTCTGGAGTTCAACTTCTGGCCTGGTTACCGAAGACTTTAAAAATGGAACCTTCTGCCATTATATTATGCATGGACTCTAAAAACACCCTGGGGAATTTCACTAGGTGCAATGTTCATATGCCACCTAACACATCCTGGTGAAATTTCCACCATTTCCTGGTAAAGTATTCACCAGAACATGGTAGAAAATGCCAAGTCTACCATATCTTGGTGAATATTTAACCAGGAAATGGTGAAAATTTCACCAGGATGTGTTAGGTGGCATATGAATACGGTACCTGGTGAAATTCCACCAGAATGTTTTTAGAGTGCGATGGTGTTCAGCATAAGGAATGGAGAGAAAGCAAACCAGTGAAACCGCAACTGGAGAAATGCCGTGGCCGGCGTAGCCTGCGTAGCGCCTTTGTGACTGCCCCCTTAGGCTGCCGCCACTCAGTTGGTTTTTTCGTAGCGATGAGCTGAACGAAAAGACTTCGTCCTCTCCGAGGGATATGGCCCGCGCGACATAAACCGTTTGGTTGAAAAGTAGAGAAATAAAACCTTACCGAACTCAGAACCTCCTCGTAAATGTCTCGGATTCTGAAAGGGTTTAAATGTCAAGACATTTCAGAGTATGCTATCATATTTTCGCTAACAAAATTCATTTTTGTAGGTTCTCCTCTTTGTAGCTATTCAGACGCGTCCGAAGTTATGCAAGATGAGGTTATGTTATGAGGGGTTCAAGTTTTTTTTTTTCTAGTGACGATTTCTTTCCAGGAGACCAAATGCGTGAAATTGTTTGAGGTCAATAGCAAACTGTACAGTATAGCCTACTCTAAATGACAGGGCGACTTTTTTGAAGGGAATAAATAGACCGAACGCTCGTTCCCGAATCAATTCGAGTTTAAAGTTGACATTCAGCTAATTTAGAGGAACTTGTATAAACCTGACGACGGACTTCCGTCGTCAGATTTATACAACTCTCTTAAAAAATAGCTGGATGCATAGGCGTATGATGAGGGGTGCAGGGGGCACTCGCCCTCCCAATTCGGGCAAAACCAGTTGGTCCATTCGGGTAAAACATCATGGAGGGTGCCATTATTCGAGCAAAATTTGCTCTTGCCCTCCACATAATATTTTTCGAGAATTACAAGCAATAAAAGCGGTATCTATCTTGTCTGAAGCCAGTTTGTACAGCTCCTTTAGGCGGGCGTCAGATTAATCTGATTGCTGCCACAACAGTCGGATTAAAGAGGAAGTTTAAAAATTTAGTTTTCATATGTGAAAGAAGAATCTACACATCCTGGAGAAAATTCCATTTAAATCGGACATGTATTTCTTGAGATACCAGTAATGAAGTCATTAGATTTATGATCCTCAAAACAGAACAAGAAATATCTCAAAACAAAAAATTAATCCGTCGCGTCATAAGTTCTGGTACTTTGGAGAGAGTCCCTGGCATGGTTTAACACACAAGGAAGGTGTTATTAACACCTCCATGAACACACTGATCCACATGAATGAACCAAAGCATTACAGGGGATAATAGCGGTATGTTACGTTGTTCTCAATAATTATGCCCCGAAATTCACTCGGTGTGAAGTAGCGCACCAACGTGGTGTGAGGTTGGGACCATAAATCGGTACCCCCAGGCTGCAAAAATGACATATCTTACAATCAATCATTATTTTTAAATTTTCGTTTGCCAAAAAATGTTCATTACATTAAAATATGAGTAAATTTCTACACGATCAGAAAATTACTAGAAAACTGTATCACTACCACTTTTTCGTACTAATCAGCACAAAGAGACGCCATCGTGATTGAATGATTAAATGTCGCATCCATGTTGCCTCATGTCTAATACAACATAACTTAAAGGAACGCTCATATCAGTTGACAAAGAGCTCGTTTAAATTGTCTTTTTCACAACGCAAAAGTATACCTACAAGTAAATGTCACTTAAACGTTGCAACTGTGAAAATATTAACGAGTGGTAGTTTTTACTTCATTCCTTATGACGCAGAAGGGGTGCATTTTTCCTAAAGTAATGAAGGGGCACCAGATTGCCCCCTGGGTCAGTCCTTCATTTTGCGGTCTCTTTGTGAACTACACCCAAGGACAGAAAGTGCCCCGTGTTTTCTCATTTTATTAATTAATAATGTTCTTTTAAGCTATTCCTAATTTTGACATCACGAAGTAAAATGTGTGAGAATTTAAGCTTTATTTAGTTATCGGTAATCTGTTTCGCCTTAGTTTTCAAAGCCATGAAAAGAGCTCACTTGTGAGGCCGATACTTCCCAATTTCCCCACCCAAACAACTTCCTCTTTTCTCTCCTCTGGGGCCGTTTATTTCTCTTTTTAGTTTGTACATTGCATCCTCAAAATTTCTATGAGCGCGTGCGGATGGGTACGTGAGTTTGTTTGTGCTCGGGTGGAGGGGTTATCTGCCCTTTCCCCTGCTGATGAATCGTATCAATCCCAGCTGTTGAGATGGCTCTTATACCTTTTTGGAGAAAAACTAAACTATGCAACGGAAATGGAAACATGCTTGTAACTGTGATTGTTTTGCGACTCTTGACAGAATGCGAGATTCACTGGATTGATCAAACTGAAATTTCTACCAACGCTTTTATATTTTTAAAATGAATTCTTTCATTCTCAGAGGGGATGTAGAGGGGAGCAATGCCCCCATTGTGTCCACCCTGGCTACGCCAGCGAGGATCCCAGACGGAGCGATCAGTCCTCTGATCTACTCTTGGGAATGGTTGGGAAAACTGGCAACTTGGGAAAGGAGCAAAAAATGTTTCGGCGAGCAGTTTACAAGCAAACGTTTTGGTCCGAACTCCGAAGCATGTCAAGCTACTGAAAAAGGGACGGCAAAACTTCCAGGGAGATCGCAAAAAATGTAACAAATGTATCAAGTCAATGATTTCAGACTTTCGGAGGAAAGAGGAGGGGGTTAAAATGTCAAGAGGTTTAGCACCTCTAATCCACCCCTTATCCCCTTAGGGCGCTTTTGCCCTCGGTCAAGGGCCTGGGTACGTTTGATTAAACCCCGTAAATAAATGCTGACCTAATTTTCTCCAGACCTGAGGTGTGAGATGATTTTGCGGCACCTTCTTATCCAATTTAGTTACCTATAAATCAGTATAATCTTGGTTTGAATTTTAAGTAACAGCCGATTATAGAGTTTAAGGAAGTTGTGTCATCACTTTTGATGACCGTTCACCTCACCGGAATAATTAAACACATCCTTGAAGGCTTTTCTTTGAAGAAGGGTATTAACACAAGCTTCGGGCATATCTTGATAAATGACAACACAGTTCGATACCGGGGCAAATTTTCACCGGAGTAAGTCCTAAATGACTAAAGGGCTGCCCATGACGGTAGGTTAGAGGAAGTGTCTCCATATTCCCGGCTTAAGCATTACATAAAAAGTAAAACATGGAAAAGAGCAGTAATATAGTTATACGCATGGAATTAATTTTAACATCCCTATCCTTAATTCCCTTTTGGAAGAGCAGAAAGACAAACTGACAAACATGCGGCAGAAAGGGTATGAGACTAAAGGGGGGGGGGGGGGGGTGAATGAAGAATAATATTCCTTCATTGCATGTCTGATTTTCCTAAAATTTCCAGATCTTATTATTTCTCTCCAGCCTTACTCAAAGAGCACCGAAACACAAACTTGGGATATACGTCGATATAGTTGAATCATTGCATTGTCATCAATGTTTGATATATTTGAGGGAGACAGTCAAATACACGATAATGATGATGGTTTGTCATTTTCTTAACATGCAGATATTTGTAGAATAATGTTTTTTTCAGCTATCTTTTTACAATCGGGACGTAGTTGTTGCGCAATCCCTCCATTTTTGCTGCTTCATTTTTATGGAAGGTATCTTCCTTCAAAGGGCAAGAGCAGAGAGCCCAACTTGAAGTAGTATAGTAGTACTGACTGTCCTGTTGCATAATTGGCTATGGAGAGTCATGTGACAACAAGTTTTTGCTTCAAATGTGAAATTCACAAAAAATAACTGCTTGGTTCACCTTGAATATGCAATATTGAATTTATAAAATATGGTGAAGGACGCTTCGAAAAGAAAATTGTTGTATTTGGCTGTTGCTTCAAAATAAATTTGCGAGGACTGCCCGTTTTTTAAGCGTCCTTCGTATTTGGCATTGTCGTTGGCCTTATATTAACACTACCTGATTAAAACAATTATTGAAAAGGCTATACTTACCAGATCTGCGCCCCTGAAGTAAACCCGGTTGTTTGAAATGCCTGTACACTGAGTGGATAAATACTTTTTACTGTATCGAATCTAAAGAACGTGTATGTAAGAGCACAAACTTGCTTTGTAACTCTTTTATCGGTTTGGACTTTGATCGAATATCGTGAGAAATAATGAACTGCATTCTGGTTATATAATAAGCGTACCTCACCAAATCTCTGGCAAGACTTGCTGCATGAATTTGGTGGCACGCTGTTTTATACCGTAAGGGTTGCAGTGGTGCAACTGCTAAAAAAAGGGGGGCTGCAGCCCCATGATGTGTTGTCCATTTCCTCCATCAGCAGCCCCTACTGGCAAAGGATAAAAAATTATGACATTTACAAAATAAGGAAAGGAGAAATACGCCTAGAGAAAAATATAAAACAGAAATGAAAATGTAACATCATAAACAAAGTTTGTCATTTGGTTGTATTGCTGTAGTCCTGTAGATACATTGCCTGATTACTATAGGCTAGCCTAGACGTGAACTAAATAAAGAACTGCTCCAAGGGATTTAGAGGAGAGCACGTGGTTCCAGGGGCGTAGCCAGGATTTTCTTGTGGGGGGCAAAGTCGACTCATCGTCCCCAATCTTGACCGACAGGACTATCTAAGCGGAGCGCCACCATCAGTTGGCGCGGAGCGTACAAGAAAATTTTTGGTTTTAGAAACCCCTCAGATGGCAGGAAGCGGCACTTCCCGAGTGTTTTATGCTGCATGTTCCCAGCGTGGAAATATGGATCTCATTTCAAAAATTTCTCAAGTAATGCAAAAAAAAAAAAAGTCAATCTATGAAAAATGGTAATATATGTTTCTTAGGGAAAATTTTTGGCTGTACAAACCCCTCAGATGGCCGGAAACGGCACCTCCCGAGTGTTCTAAGCAAGAATATGTTCAGCTCAACTTCGAAATTCTCCCCGCTTCTTATTCTTAATTGGAGCACTTGACAAATATTGAAGGGCTGAACATACCTTTAGCCCCCACTTTTTCATTTTTCATCACCGCCACTGGGGCGCGGAATTTTCTTGAGGGAGCGAAGCGCCCAAGTGAGGAGCCGAGCGAACGAACGGGGAGGGGATGTGGTTTTCCCCCTCCTACCCAAAGGAGATTTTGCAATTTTACATCAAAATTGAGCGATCTGGTGAACACCTAAGCTGGAATTTTTGGACATTTTCAATCTTGTATCAATGTTTTCCTTATTCCCTCGAGAGTTAGTGTGTGGCTGTAAGAGGGTTACTGTACGAATCAATGGGGCCCTAGGGAATTGTGTTGCACTGAAACGAAACAGCTACTCATAAGGCTTACATTGGCTAAACCAGCGGAATTGACATTTTGCCCCAAAAAACTCCATTTAAATAAAAAAAATAATAAAAAAAAAATTAGGTCTGGGCGGGAGTAAGTGCGAACCCCCTGAACCCCCTGGCTACGGGCCTGTCTCCCTGGGTGCCCCCCCCCCTTTGGATTTTTTTGCTGTCTCGAAGAGCTTAGATGCAATATGGTGCTATATTTTGTTCTTTTGATACTAGATTCCAGTGTTCTCCACAGGGGGTTTTAGAGGGACGACACGCCCTCCTAGTGAAATTGGCCGCCCATCAAACACAGTTGCCGCTCTCCAAAAAATGCAGCTTCCATTTTTAGTTCATTGCTTCATTACACATATACAAGTCATAACTGGAAAAAATGTGTCTTCCCTCCAGGCTTGGCGCCAGGATTTGCCCGACGAAGGGCCACTCTCCGAACGGGGGAGGGGTAGGGTGGGTAGCGACCCCAAGCTCCGACAGCCAGGATGCCGTCGATGAGTTGATGAGGGAGACTGGAAGAAAACCTGTGCACTACACCTGCCATTGCGAGTCATATACGACATAAAATTTGTATATGCTGGAGGAAGATATTTCCACACTGATTTAACCGTAATTTTTTTTTGAGTAAGCCTACACTAAAAAGAATCTGTACTTATTTAAAGCTTATATAGGTCAATTGTCCCGGCAATAGGGCCCTATCGGGCACAACTTATATTGTACTTCCTTCTTCGAGTCCTTACCGCACGACTGACACAAGAGATTATTAACTAATTTTAGCGAAATGAGATGAAATTTATCCATTTATTCTACTTATTAATTTACTTGAAAAGATTTGAAGGGTTTGTACTTTATTAGTTCTAGGTAACGAGTGTGCAAAGCGTACCGAACATTTTGGGTTTCATCGCAGAAATAACTCTTTTGAAAGCCAAAATAACTAAACCGACCATGGGAAGGCGACAGATTTTTCCCGACAGGGGGCGGGACATGCCAGCGACCACAAGTTCCGACAGTCCTTATGTCGAGGGGGTGGTGAGAAGTGCATATGAAGGAGCCTAATAACCCCATGTCATTGCAGCCTGGGGCACATTTTGCACAATATCACTTAATATTTTAAAAGCCGAGTTGCGCACTGATAGTATTCTTTTGAGTCTGAATCGTGAAATTGCAAAGCGCGCGAAAATTTTTGGTAGTTTTACAAAAATAACATAGCCTATGTAATCATTAAGAACAAAAAGAAAAAAATAGAAACTGTAGAGGTTGTAGACCGTATCGGGGATAAGATACATTGTGTCGAAACCACCTGGAATACCCGATAAAATAGCCAAACTATGCTCCGTGAGTCGCTCACCAACTGACATATCGCATGACACACATAAGAGAACAGCAACTAGACTTTTTGATATGGGATGAAATTTACGACCTCTACATAACCTGTGTACTTTGCCTACCTCTTACTTGGTAAGGTTGACAGGACTTGCATCTTCTAGATATGTGGAATGGAAGTATTGAAAAAACTGGAGGGAATCTACAGCGCGCGTAGCGCGCCGAAAATTTGGCGTTCTTATTAGGGAAATTGTCCCTTGAGAGCAAAAATCGGGTAAACCATCGGGGAGACTAGTCGCCGTCGGGGATTGCATACTTTATCGTAACGACTAAGAGCTCCCCCCCCGAAAAAAACTGTAAAAAATACCCCCGATTGCCCCCTTGCCCCCCCCCCCCCCCCCGCTGGCTAAGTGCGTGGTTCGCACTTTTTCTATGCATTTTCATAGACATGAAACATCAAAATCGCAAATGGAAACCTCCAGTCCTCTCTTGTTTTACAACTTATAAGAAATTGAGCGACATGGTTTGTTGATGACCATTCTGCAAAAGTAAAACCACATTGTGATATCCGAGGAGTTGGTTACCTATAGCTATCCGAGGAACCTGATTTGTGCTGCAACAAAAATTACGGTCAAAGTCTAATTTGATAAAAAGTACTAGCTTTTTGCGTATGGAAACTTGTAACATTCGATTTTTTCCAATGGTGACAGACACTCCTCCTCTTTCATTCCTCTTCAAGCTAACGGTCCACCAATGGACAGGACACATGTCCTAATCTTGCTTCTTTGAGCTTGAGAGATATGGTTTGAAATTAAGGAAAATCATGATTATGCAAATGCGTGTCATTTGACGAGCACGGTAATATTGTTCGTGCAAAGCAGATTCTGCCCAGAAGTTTGTAAGATCAACTTTACTCTTGAAAAGGGAACGTTTCAAACATAAGTTCTCAATACTACAACATAAAAACTTGGTAATGCAGCTTTAAGATCGTACCTACAACTGAATGTAGAGGTACATATTGCTACAAAATGAAATAAAATGTTTTTAATATTAGCGACCGACCAGCCTATAAAATTTATTTTCTTTTAGCCCCACTCCATAGTGTCATGCGCATAATTTTGCCCTCAGTGGTAGAATATTGTTTGGGTAAAAGTCGCAAACTGAATTGAGTTGTGCCTAATTACCAGATCACATCATGAACACAGACAGATGGGAGGATGAACAGGTGTATAGAGTGCCCAAAATTTAGTTGCTCGAAAAATAGTAGCTATACAATTTATATAGCAACTTCTTTTTATAACTTAGCAATTTGCTCATTTTTTAAGTGAACGCTTTATTGCAAAAAGCCTGAAAATAACATCTTCTTCTACTAACAGACCTGGTTACTGCCATTTCCAGCTGTCTGAGAGGTTGGGATTTTACAACATTTTCAGCACCCTCCACGCCAGTGCTGGTGGCGCTCCGCTTAGATAGCGGTCTGGTCAGGACAGAGATCTAATTAAAGCAACCCTCTCTCCACAAAAATATGCAGCCCAGCTCCCTCATCACCTCATCAAGAAAATCTAGTTACGCCCCTGAGTGACGTGCAGCTCTATTCGTCACAGAAGGTGCAAGCTTGCAGAACTGACAGATCTAGGTTTAATACACAGTCTTGAGAACAAAGATTGCGTATTTGATGTACCGTTTGACTGATCGAAATTTGCAAAATTTTCGAAATTTTGCGTCTTTGAGTCAACAAAGTTTCACCGTTTATCATAAGAGTCTTGGAACCTTAAAAATAAATAAATCAGGATGGAATTATGTTTCTGTGGGTTTGGGGAAATTCACTTGGCCTTAAGCACTGTTGCCAAAAAAATGAAAGTTTCGTTGCCAGATCGAGACATTCCAAAAAGAGGGACTGACCTAGGAGAAAGAAGGGGTGTGAGGGAGTGGCACTGCTAACTTCCCGTATGTTTTATTGTTGATGTGGCGAAAAAGAGATGGCGGAGGGCATAAAAGCGTCAGTTTCAGTATCTAAGCGGAGCGTTACCATTGAGGGAGGAAAATTATTTCGATCAAAAATACGCATGGAAGCAAATGGCCTTTTCCAGGCCAGCCTATCTGACGTGAAGTTTTGCAATTGTTTAGTTTTGTTCTATTAAGACGTTTTCATAATAGCATGTTTACCTTTACTACATATTTTCCATTTCTTAAGGTTTGTCTTCGTGGAAGATATAGTGTACAGTATCCCCCATCCAATTTCATGGGGGAATATATCTAACATGTTTGTCTTTATTTTCCATTAAAAGGTAGCTATAGGGGTAAAAAGCCCAGTAGAATCGACTTGAACCAATTGGTTGGAAACTGAAGCGTACTAACTTCATCTCACTTTCGTATAGCTTACATTGTAAGAAATGACAAGACGAAAAGACCTGGTCTACTTGGCTTGTTTTCCCTCTTCCATTAGTTTATTAAGAATATCAAGCACAATGACAGTTGGGCGCATTTTTAAAGCCTTCGGTATGACCCGGCTACGTAAAGTAGGTCCAAGTAGTCTACCGTGGCGGACTGACGGACAAAACAAGTTTCCAAGGACCTTACAAATGAAACCATGGCTCGAGTGCATGAATGGAAGGACGGAGCCAGGTTTTCATTTTGGGTAGAAAAATGGAAATGATGACTGATCACGTCCTAGGGGGTATGCCTTTAAGGGGTGAGATAAACCTCCTTCCCTTTGGAAAATTTTGTTTTGCGGAGTGTGGGCTAAATGCAAAATGGGGCTACATTTGGTATTCATGAACGCTACTACCGAATGCCCCTTTCTCTTCTCTCTTCTGCCTCCCTACTTTTTATTCTCCTTTTTTCTTGTTCTGCTTTTCCCCTTGGGGGAGGGAGACCTCTCTATGTACCCCGGAAGGTGGGTGTTCATCCAAAACAGAGTTTGTTCACCGCTTTCTCATCTGAACTCACTTTTTACACGAAACCCAATTTGATCTACTATAGAGTTGGTATGGCGCCTCCCGCGTGAAGTTCACGTAACCCATACCCGTAATTATTCACATTGTAAAACAAAGTGCCTTTCAAGACCTGAATTATTATCTCGGGTGTTTCTTATATGGTTCATACTAGTTAAGTAACTTGATGCAGAAATTACTGAATTGTATTGTTATTTTCTACCTATACGGATTACCCGTAACAAAATAATAATAAGTACATAATCAGCTTTTCAAGCCTCTTGTGAGTGATATTTACATAAAGTGGGAATATAATAGTACACCTATAGTATTTTATGATATATAAAACTGCAGTTTCAAACATGTTTCATTGTTTATAATGTACACATGGCTAAGACAGATAACTATCATTCACTTTACAAATCATTTCTCAATTGGAAACCGTTTCTGAATCAACCACATGTTATTCAATTTGTGAGCACCAACACATCAAACTGGAAATTATTTCAAAGGAATTTCTTTGATGCTTGAAACAGTAGGGATTGGTAAAGGCTTAATTGAATTGGATTAAATTTCTAAGTATAAAGACACTGAAAAAACCTTGCAAATAGATCAAAGTCTTCCCATATTTAACAATACCAGCTGCTGTGTACCAATACAGGGTTGGCGAGGGGCACAGTGGTCTATTTCAGCTTCTGTGTACCAATGTGCCCTACATGTGCATGGGTTCAAATCCCACTCGACGTACATGGGTTTTTCTCCGGGTACTCCATCTTTCCTCCCACTTGGCACAGGGGTTGCACGCCGGACTGAAGCGCCTTCAGGTGGACCAGTTGACTAGCCCACTTTGCTTTTTTGTGTACCAATCTGTTTCACATGTGCATGGGTTCAAATCCCACAAGGGTTCTTTTTTTCTCCGGGCACTACTGCTTGTTACAGCTTTGCTACTAGAATCAGTGGCCCAACCCATGAAGCCAGTTGCATGCGTAATGAAGCACCTGCGGGTAGACCAGTCAACTAGCTGACTTTGTACTAACTTCCTATGAGTAATGTAGCCAATGTACACTTGCTTTAGGGCTCTTATCCTTTGCATGCCGTTGTAGCTATCTATCAACATATTTTGAAAGAAACCTCAGTATCTGTAACATTATCAAATTCATATTTAGGTGAAATCCAACAAATAGAATGAAACAATGTGATGTTACACTTTCACTTACGTTTTTCTTTTATCTTAAATTTTACAGATTGATAGCAAAATTACACAAATGGTGGTGGCGAGGCAACCATCTTGGTAAACCTAAGTTGCTCAAACAGCTGTGACTGTCAACTCTCTTGAGTCTAATCCTCTGTCCATACAAAAAATAATTCCTTGAAATTAACTTACAAATAATTACTTTCACAATATTAAGTCTTACACTGTACATTCTTTGGCAAAATAGTAAATTAGTTCTCAAAAACTTGAAGCAGCAGAATACCTGATTGAACAAAATCTCAGCTGATGATGTGGCCATAATATCTTATGAAAATCAATCATTTGAACCTAAGTAAATATAAATATTTTATGAGTAAAGGTGACTCTTTTTTGAAAAGGATTACTCTGACAAACAGTTGGCTACTAGTGAAAGAGAAAATACCAGAGCAGGATGCTGAAGAATCTCAATACTTTGTGGGTGTTATGGAGAGAAAGCACCCATATTGATGCTGATGATATTTATTTATACAGTTTTTTCTTGGTGAATAAGGATAACTGTATTGGTGTGGATGTTCAAATAGTAACGGCATTGAAAGGTTTATGTATCTACAGGAAATATCCTGATGCACTTTATGCTCAAAGATGATCAAATACATGGAGAACAATTTTTACAATGATACACTAATTGATGTAAATAATCATTGTGTTCCATACTAAATCTTAGAACAGCAAAAAAAAAAAATTATCCAGCTAGATGGAGATCAGTGATTATATCTAATAAATTCAGCAGTCCATGGAAAGTTGTTTTCCTCCTGCATTTCACATTATTTTTTTTTAAATCAATCTCTTAAAAGCTTTTTTCAGTCCCATTCAATTATTTTGGTAAAAATTACAACCTCTGAAGGTGAGAGTTATTTGTCTGCTGGTATCTTGACTGTTTTATTGTTACACTTTGAATAACAAGTGTGTAAATACAACACCCATGCAATATTTTACAGATCCTCAAATACACTTCAATAACCTCTGAGGGGTACATTTTTTTATCACAACAAAGAGACACTTGGATTATGCCTCCTTGACACATGTGCACTACCTCAATGAATTGCAAACAAGTTTATTACTCTCAAGATAATTACTGGGCAAATATCTGCTTAGAGAGCCTTAATTTATGGTCAGACTAAGCAAGATTATCGAACAGTTACTTCACGCTTGATTTAGCAAGCTTCCTTGGCATTTGAAGAGTTCTGCACTGAAATTTTCCAAAATGACTTAGCAACACTTGGCAACCATCACTTTATTAGAATGAAAGAATTCATTTTGTTCTTCTTCCAATTTAAAGAGCGTGCTCTCAAATTCTCAACGACATTGAACACTGATCAAGGCACATTCTGTTGCTCTAAAGATATTTCAACCACTGGCTAGTGTCACAATATCGCAACACATGTTATGTATTGGTATAATAGGTACTGCAGTTAGTGAAAGAGGAAATAAGAATATTACAAAGGGAGGTAGGTCTGGCCAAAAGTACTATCTCCCATCACCAATCAAGGCATTCAGTCCCCTTGAAACATCTTTCTTTTAATTGAGTTTTGTCGGGCATTTGAATGATTCTGTAACTCACGATTTTTGGACAGAATACCAACTTATGTTCCTCTATTCCTCTGCTAGCCCTTGAAGACCACTTACATCACTCTAGGTCAACCTCATACAACACATTGTAACTGCAACTTGTAACTTTTAAGTGTAAATCTGGCATTATGGTACAGTATGCAACTTCCATTGGTCCATATCTGCAAAAAAATATTCATCTGCAGGAAATTCACGCCCTGTTCCCTACGTACTACCTCTCAAATCTCTCCAAAATGTTAAGGAAGGGGAAAATTTTTCGCCCTAGAGCCAACACCGTCAACACAGTGGTGACGTCAAAATGCTTCAACTTAATGTAAAATTAGAACTGTTGTCTGTCTATGCAGCTTCAAATTGATAATTTAATGACATGCAGTTGCAAATTGCAACTGTTATATCACAGGGTTTGGCAAGTAATATTATACATGTACAGCATTTCAAGGTTATTGCAAGTTACCTTACCTATGGGAAGTTAAATCACACAAGGTAGTGTCATGCTATGAGGAAAATAAGCTGGATGCTCTCCATATATCATCTTCATAGTAATTAGCCAAATAGCATAATGAAGTCCCCAAATCCCACTTACCACACCAGCCCGCCAGTCACCTTGATTTGAACCAATTGGTTGGAAACTGGGCCGTAAAACTCCATGCAGCTAACTAACCCAACCCTCTAACCACACTGTTCATTGACTGACTGACTATATTGTAACAACAGCAGACAAGCAGCACAATGCTGAGGACTCCCATTTGTGAATGTAGTAAAGTTTCATAAAGAAATCTCTCAACACCTTATCTGCAATTTCATAGTCCACTGGTTCAGGAGGATGGTTCATGTGGATGATATCTTGATACCCAATTTACAAGTTGAAATAACTTGAAAAATCCCCCCAAATCCAGATTTTTGCAATCTCAGAAAAGTTAGCATAGTGTATAAAAACATGGCACAAGTAAAATCTGGCATGACAATTAATGTTAAGTGAGCTTACAGTTTTCTACCTAACTAACTGATGAAAGGACAATTTTAATAAAAATTCTTGTCTAGAGGTATAGGCCAAATACAATGATTACAATGTTCTGTTGACTTACATATCCATGATTTTGAAAAATTTACTATGAATTGTGTGATTTCTACCCCAATACTAAGGCAAATCTTCAAAAATGGAAGTAAACAATGTAATCAAGCTCCCCCCCCCCAAAAAATAATAATATATACATACATATATATATATTTCACTAATTCAGCACTTAGGGGGAAAGTTGTTGTTGAAAAGTCGACCTTAAGGGGAAAAAATTTTGGGGGCGAAATATAAGTTTCGCTGTAACGTTTCTACACACTTTTTCGATAGGAATACGTAAACGGACAAGAGCATCCTCCTATAATTACAAAGTAGATACAATTACTTCAAAGTTGTCAAATTTACGGACACCTAGCTGTTAACACGAACTGATGGCTGGCCATTGAAATAACGTTGTTTATATTTTTTGACGTTAGGGCGAATACTTTTTCGTATGTATTTCATTGTCATTTTTTCACCCTATGTACGCGCAGATATAACAATTTCCCCCTAAGGTGGGAATTAGCGTTATATATATATATATACATATTAGATAAATGTATATTTCAGAAATTAAAGAAATTCTACACTAAAACTGAAGAAAATTTTCAATCAAATTTCAAGTTCCCATGAACTTTAATTTAAACTGTTTTCTTATTTCAACTGGTGTTTCACTGAAAAGTGACAAATTAAAAATTTAACCAGTATTTTGATTAATGAAAGTTAGTAAATATTAGTGCTGTTCATGGTAAGTAAACCTTTGAAGTAATTACTTTTAAAAAGTAATATCTATGTACAAAAATTCCCAGAATTCTGGAAAACAAAAGGGTGCTGCCTGTTAAAACCTTTACGGTATTTGGGCTAACACATTAAAATCCAAACAAAACATTTAATGGAATTCTAGTTTTGTCAAAGTTTTCTAATATACAGTATTAATGCTCTCTTGAAAAGATATTATACTGCTTTAAAAAATAAATTGCTAACATTTTAAAAGCTTTGAATGTCCTATACACTTTATGGATTGCATAGAAGAGTTTTAAAGTGTACCTCAACTAAAATCCAACTCCCATCTTCATAGGACATTCCTAAGCTGACATATAAAATGTTGAAGTTATTTACTCAACTTAAAATGGCACATTGTGCAATAATTTGTGTTGTCATTGTTTTACACCCCAAATTACTACCTTTATATTTCTTTGTTTTTATGAAAGTTACTGCATCTTTTACCAAGGTGTGGTAGCACTCTTACTCTTTTTGTGTGATGTAATTTATTAAACCCTCTCTGTGCAATATGCTGTGCAGGCAACCAGGAAGCATTCAAGGTCATGAACACATGTTTAATTTCAAAGGAAAACAAAGCAGGCAATGTGAGTTGTACAATAAGAAATCATAAATTATCATGCAATCGACTATTTTGTTTTAAGTGAATAACTTTCAAAGGTTAATATCTCATCAATGAAACAAACTGTGACAAAGGGAGTTGAGTTTAATAGACTTACAAGATTCATTCTGCAACCTCTAAAACATATATTTATAAATTCCAGACTTGAGGTACACTTTAAGTGGAAGGAAAAAATATGGCAAGGAAGGCAAAGTTTAAATGATATTTAATTAACTCAATATTGCATCTTTTTTTGGCAAGATCATTTAGTTCAACAATGTAATGCATGATATATACAAATGCTTACATGCACCTATTCGTAATGTCTTCGGCTTTGATGCTACTGCCTTTAAAAACTTTTGAAAAGTGAGTTTGAATTGGTACTTTTCTTAATGCCTTATAAGTCTTGCATACAGATATGATATTCTTAATTGACTACTGTCTCTTTCATTGTGAATTATGATTGTTCAGTATGTTGTAAAAAAGCTTATACTATTTATTGAATTGCATATATTTTGTTACAAGAAGAAAATAGGGTGAATGTAACTGGTAACATGATGGGCAAATCTACATTTAAATCATGTCTCACCTTTACCCTTAATAAAATAGTAACCACTACAATAACTGTTATCTGCAATTACTTAATCCCATCATTAACTATTTTAATTTAATAAATTCAATTAATAAAAGGAAGGTCATCATTATTCCTAACCAAGGTGATTGATATCCAAAAACCAAGTTAATTGTGGATGAACACCAGTAATACTATAAGTCATCTCTTTTTTAACTAGTGCTCAGAGGGTACCTAATTAATTCTGATCATTTTTCCATGGTTACTGCTTAACATTTCCATCCCCCACAAACAAGAGTGTATCTACAGTCTATAAGTATTCCCTTGTATGCTTGAAGGACGGAGTATTCCGATCCAGTATATTGTTCAGCAGATGAGCCCAGCAAGGCCTGTCCAATTCGAAAAAATATCCTATGCTCAATCTTGTCAAGAACTGTTCTCAGTACCAATTTTATGCCTGTTTAAGCATTTGAAAATGGCAATGAAGGTGGACATTTGATAGCAATTTCTCTCAGAATAAACTGAAAGGGGATGTACTGTAGCTCTTTGATGCACTATAAGCAATTTGATTCCATTTTTGCTATCATTTATTTCAAAATGTATTGTAAGTCGTTGGGCTTCTATTGTACCAGAATGGTAATCAAAACTCCTGCTCATTGAAACAGCTTATGGGAGTCATTAACCATGGGATTGGGTACTATTATTGGCTACCACAGTTTTTAGGGAAAAACTGGGGTTGCCATGATGGATCTCCTTAAAGGTTAATATTCCGTAATGTCGCAGGAAACTTTGGCAATCAGATGATGCAGCATCTCCTAAGACTACTGTAAATAGTGACACATGCCCTGTATACTGTATCCTCACTACAGAGAGCCTCGCCCAAACAATTCATTGTTGTTGTTCAAATTACAACACATAAACCATGCCCACTTTGAAAATTGGGGTAATTACTCTAAAATGAGTCAAAAACATTCCTTGCACTACGACATTTACGAGTAGTCCACCACTTCTAAAAGTTAATCAAAACCGTAAATTCTACACACCCACCCCATGCCCTCATTTGCCTTTTGTTCCTCTTTGCACAATGAGCATACAATGATGACACAATACACAACATAACTGCAGGCAAATTAGAGACCATTGCACAAATCAATTGAGGTACATAGGAGTACACATACACATTTGGCAAGCTGATTTTTCTTCAAAATTGCACAATTAACAGCACCTTCACTTCAAATTTCAAAAGATATAAACTCCTAAATACCTCACAAGCAGGGATCTAACGAGAGGATTCTTAGTGGCTGTCAAAGACTTTTTGTAAACAAACTGTGCAAAGCCAATGCAGATTGCTACTGTCCTGTGTGACCCTAGTAAGTAAAACGACGTCTGGGGCACACTTTTCAGAAAAAAATTACTTGTTATATTTGTGATGGCTTAGGACTGATGAATACCTTGTTGTAAATCAAATAATGAAATACAAATTTGGTTTGTTTTTTATGGCCATTAAATATAAATAAGGTGTGATTTATATAGCCATTAAATACACATAAGGTTTATTTAATATGGCCATTATATACCTTTCCATGAACTTTAAGACAACTTTTATTGAATTTTCCACGAATTTTGTGCCAGCCAGCTATCTGGAGATTTGTTGTTAACATCGGTCAACAAGCATCAGTGCCAGCTGCAGTCGGCCATCATTGGCTGCTAGGTCCCTGCTTGTGAGAGTAACTGAAGAAGATTCCTAGTATGAAAATTTCAGGGAAACAATGCTAGCAAGAAGGAGCACTTCAAAAAGAAGTATACAGCTCTGTGTGTTCTTCTTGCCAGTGTTACTGCCACCCTCACAAAGCTCTAAGGATTGTTTTGGGGTGCACCCTTTGGTGACTTCATTGACTATTATTGACACATTGTATGGATGGTCCTGAGCATAGGTACATGGACCACACATAGCAGTGTCTGGGCAATGTTCAGCAGGGGTGCACCAACCATAAACACCCACAAAGTAATGACCAGGATAGAAGTCAGAATCATCATGGTCCAAGAAGACACTCCTTTGCTTAATGGTAGCCAGCTTCCATGTGTGGTCGTTTACTTTTGGCTCAACAATGGACCGGGACACTAACAATTCCGGCCAAGCATAGCTGGTAGGACAGGCTTTTGAATCAATGCAATTATCAAGACGAACCTCAACATTTGCACAGCTACTTGGGATGCAGAATCTGTAGTAGTTGTAATCATTGGCAGACAGTCTGCCAGACTGATAGCCACCAACAGCCACCTCAGAATGAGGATGGGTGGTTGGCTCACTGGTCACTAACAAGGAATACTTTGCATCTAAAGAATAAAGAAAAGAGGAACACAATGAGCATGATATCATCCTTGTTATGAAGCAACAAAACAAGTCTGGATTTATTTGAATTTGGCTTTCCTGATATTACTAGCCAAATATAAATACAGAAAAGTGTGAAGTTAACTTATTCATACTAAATGCACCCTGTCCTGCCCTTTAAACATGGAGCACTAATCTGATGCAAAATGGGATTTTATCAACAGCTGAAAACCATTTAATATGATACATAGATGTGACCCATTTTAATCCTTTGCTTAGAGGGTGCTGAATTTTTAAATGAAGACAATAATCAACAATGTACACAAAAAACCTGAAAGCCAAAAATTTTAGTGATTACTTGCCATGAAATACCTCCTTTCTTTCAAACTGACGGTGTTTGATAGATTTTTCTTAACACTTTAGGCACAGAATATCAAGGATCCATTTAACAAAGATCAAAAGACACTTTTATCATGTTGGTAACCAACAAATCCCAACAAACACTGACCCCAGGGCCTAGTTACCTGGTCTGTATCAAAAATAAGAAGGTTCTTATGGTGTTAACAAGCCATTTGAGAGCTTTTGTAGTTTAACCTCTGGTGACCTCAAATAACCTTTGACCTAGGCTAAAAACAATAGGGTTCTTTTTCTCAACATGACATATTCATATCTCAAATATGATGAGTATCGGTCATTCCTATCTGAAGATATTGTGTTTACAAGCCATTTTCGAAGTTTTCGCAATTTTACCACTGGTGACCTCAAATGACTTTTGACCTCTACCAAACACATTATGCTTCTTTCTACAACATGACAAGTCTATATACCAAATATGAAGAGTTTCTGTCACTCCTATCTGAAGATATCGTGTTTACAAGCCATTTTTGGGTAGTTATCCTGCATGTTAAGAGGATTTCACTCCGGATAGTTAACATATTTTACTGCATAAAAGGTCCCCTCTACTAAAGAAACTGGGATGCCACAGGGGATAAAGATGTTAGACATTAGGTGAAATTTGCTCTTGTTGAAAAAGTTTAATAAAAAATACTGTCACATGACTCTTAATTAAGAGCCAATCATAAAACAGGACAGTCTACTGTACTAAATCAAGTTGGGGTGACTGCATTTTCCCTATAAGGAATTCAACCTCACATAGGTATATATATACCATTCATAAGACCAAAACTTAAAAGAAATATTTAAGTTCAAATCAAGTTAAGATATGTTTTAAGAGTATATATCTTAAGCATTGCAGTGAAATTTGCCTTGAGATTCAATGTCCAGTTCTCAAGGTATGAGCACGTAAAGTTGTCACACTTCAACAAAAACTGAACTTAAAGCAAACACATACTGTATGACATAAATTCCTAGCTCAAATGAATGGACACTCTTTAAATTTTCTTTAAAATTTACATTCAATTTCCTCCTCAATAATTCCATGTTATCAGAATGGGATTGCATCAGTGGAATGAGAACTTCACACACTTTGCATCTCCCATGAGGATGTCCTATCCCTATTATCTGCAAGGTCAACACAACATAGAAAAAAACAAAGGAAAAAAGATTTCTTCCTCATTCCAATGCAACTTAGCAATATAACTTTTGTGTTCTCAACTTTATTTTTGGACTGAACCCCCACATCTTGTAGTTTCAAGAAATTAAATGCCAGATTTGAAAGAGTTTCAAAAAATCATGCAGATTTTGTTCCTCTTTCACAAATGAAAATACAATTTTTGCTTCAACTTCCCCTTTACGAACAAATGATGTTCAGCTTCCTTAATATCACGACTCAATTCTCATTAGGTACTCAATTTACACCTACGTAAAAAATGTTATCCAAATTTACTCCACAGAAACCTCCACTTTCTTACCACCAATTTGACAAAGGACCATCATATAAGTTGTCATGTCAGCCAGTGCATCCATTTTAGTCACTATGGTATAAAACAAAAGCTAACATAAAGAATAAGGATCCCTCAATTGACCACTGAGCAATAGGTCAATAGAACCATTGGGTAATGTTTGGTACAACCTGACCAGGGTTTCAGTATCTACCCTGTGGCTCTGAGGCAGATGTCCTTGGGGTACCATTAAGCAAACCACTCAGTACACAATAACATTTATTTCATGATGAAACTCTTCTTTTTATTTTTTGAAACATCGTCCTTCTCTGCCTGATTACATTTTATTGTCCTAGAGAGGAAAGGAAACTCACCAAACATGAACTTGATATAGTCAGGTTTCATATCTAATCAATTGATTTGCAATATAAACAAACGTACCAAAATACTGTACAAAAAAGTTGCATAACATTTGGGGTTAGGCTACAGGGCAGTTAAGTATGTGTTAATAACTTTGCACCCAATGTGAACACAATGAAAGCATAGATTACTGTGCCTAAGGGCACAGATCATGCTACATACTCAGATCAGTTACACCCCACACCACCTGTATTGCATTCTTAAGGAGCCACGCGACAGTTACCCCCGGAGAGGTTGGTGGTTTTCTCAGCTTCTCAGTCGGCCAAAGCAAAGAGGACCGAGTACAGTTTAAGATGCAAACTTCATTACCATACTATGATTTATTCATGTACTCTCCAATGAATCCTGCTACAAAGTGAGTGTGCGTACTCCTGTGGTCTTAAACTGGAAGTCTAGACTAAAACCTGAGATGCCCTATTATTACATTGTGTTGCATAACCACTGTGCAGTGGGCACTACCAGGGTGTGGGTATTACAATGATGCACCAACTTAGTGGGTGGTATGGGCTACTACATGGGACCAGATGTGCCAGATGTTGCCGTCTTGTGAATATTCACAAACATTCAACCAGTCTCGAGGCCACAGTTTTCTATGAATATCCAAGAGAATTTGTTCAGGGTTCACTTTGGCAGGGGTTAGGGATATGACTGAAAAAAGAATATGCCTTAGAGCCTGCTGTCACAGGCCTGTATAAGCAGGTAAGGTGTCAGTGTGTTGTAATTAGCTCACCTGAGTCATGCGTCTTGACATCTTCACCACAGTAAGCATGCACACCAATGTAGTAAGTACCAACGGTGAACTCTGGGTCCCAGCTGGATATCACAAGGTCTTCACCACCCCAATTATATGATGACCAAGCAAGACTGTTGTATGTCGGATACTTGTTGGGGCTCTTGGCAACATACAAGTTGGGTTCACCTTTTGTCACATCCATCACCTGGTGGAAGGCAATGTTTTGAGAACATTTCAAGTAATTGTGGAAATGAATGCACTGAAAATAATAAATCAGTAAGGCAAGGCAGTTTTCACACTAAATGCAGAGAAAAATTGATGAACTCTAAAGCAACAGGCAAGCAGAAAACTGTTTTTAATACGTGGTATACATTTCATTTTGTATGGTTGGGCAGAAGGGCCAGGGAAGATATATAGTTAGAAAGTATGCCATTTTGTAAGGCACACATCCTGGTCATAAAAAAATGAAGGTCATTATCCTCTTTAATACCTCCCTAAAAATGACTAAAGAATAGATACTAGAGTAGTTCAACAGCATTGTCATAAAACGGTGAGTAAACAAGTTTTAAAGCAAATAATTGGTGACCAAACAGTAAGCTCTAAGGAACTGAAGGAGTAAATTTTCTCTTTAAAATTCTGTTTTGACAAGGAATTTCAAAATTAGAGAAGGACTTTGTGATTCACCCCTTCTTTTATTTTTTTTTTTCTTGAGATGGATTTCCGAGTTGAATGCCATGGAGGGTTCCTCATCAATCCAATCAGATTTGTTCTTCTATGAACAACTTACCAGTACACAACATATATGAGCTGCACTGTGGAATGGCTTGTTTGGCACAGATTCTCCAATCATTTATTGTGTGTACTATGATCTCAACTGTGTTTAAGTGTTCAGAGTTTCCCCTCATTAATGTGCCGAATTCAGATGACAAAAGGCTGTTTCATGCACTACTCCAGCTTAGTACAAACACTGATGGACAGCACAAGAGGGGAAGGATCAAAGGAGATATCCCTATAGGTACACATCCTTTTAAACCAGGTGATACAAATCTGGAAAGCCTAAGAACCAGTCAGCGGCTGTGGGTCATCCTTTTATAACCCAAGGCAGCAAACAGGAGTGCCTCAGGGGAAAATTATCATCCTATAATATGCATGAATGGCTGTGGACATAAGTGGAATGAACCATGAATCTTAGTATCATTATATGAAGTATCACCTGGACCTTTGTCCATAGCAAATTACAATACATTTCCACCAAACTAGGTCTCTTATTTAAATCTAGGTAGTCCAACCAGGAAATTTGTTCTTGGCAAATACGGATATCAAACAAAAGGTCTGATAAAGGCAGAACAAACCTGGGGGTTGGAAATACAGTAGATTATTTTGAAAGAATTTTTCCTCAAGAAGATGCTGATGTTTGAAAATTTCAGAGGTAAAAGAATTTCTAGTTGTCCACTTTGTTTTTAATTTGTCAAATGAGGAAGAGCAAGGAATCTTCTCTTTTGAGATGCAGCAGGGGTTATGCTATGGAGGGTGAAATCAAGGTTAGCTAAATACTGTAAGGAACCATGTTCAGTATTAAGTTGTCTCCTATTTTCCCCGGTCATTTAAAGAAACCAAATTTGGGTTACTAGAACACAACCACAAATTAGGCTACTGCACAACCATGTCCATAATGCTGAGGGAGTTGAAGGGCATCAGGTCAATGGAAAAAAAGATTTCCATGAATATCTTGAAAATTTTACAAGTGTTATTTGAACAGGAGCCAAGTAGGTCCTGGGCTCAATTTTAATTTTACCCTTGTTACAATGAGATAGATGAGTTAAGTTTATATGACTTTGTCCCAAGATAAGGATAATGTGAAATCTAGAACAAAATTCGCTCATTGTCACCTAAATACTAGAATAAAAGCAACCCTAATAACGATTATAACCAACAGTAATGTATGACAAATCAGCTGAGATGGGTCATAACTCTGACCAGCTACTGAGCTTTACAGGTCAGTATACTCTAAATTTAACATGACGAAATCTAGGCTGATGCTCTCCATATAGCCCCTTCACGGTTCATACAGTGAAGTGTAAATAATGCTCTTAAGACCACTTCCCACTACTTTGCTCACTGACTGACTACACTGAGGTAACAGCACAAAGCTTCCTTATGTAGTCACACTATATCTTCTGGCATCCTTTCTGCAATTTCATGGTCCACTGGGCCAGGGAGTCCTTATGTTGATGTGCAATTAATGATGTGGAGATACCCAGAAGAGGGCCTAAAAATACAGGTTTTTGGAGGATCAGAGAAGTAAGTGTAATGAGAAATTCCCTCACAATTTATCTTGCTTAATCCTGACTGTTGACCCAGGATTGAAAGTGGGTAGCTGTTATGACCAAAGCCATGGAAAATCTCCCCTCTGACCCCTCCGCCTACCTGTGTAAGATGAATCAATATCTATAGAAAAATTCTACTACTAAATTTACATGTAACAACAAACCTCACCTGTATGCGAAGGTCCTTACAGGCTTCTGTGACATTTACTTCATAGTAGGTGTAACCACTGCACGAAGCCTGCTGGTCAGAAACCTTCTTGTTCAGAGACAGGGATATGTGCTCTTTGCTTGCTTTTGACTGTGAAGACTTAAATGACAATTAAATTTACAGTAGAAAGAAATATGAAATCACATCAATTACACACCCTTTCTGGTAATGTTCCCATCTGTTTATTAAAGGATGTTCAGAATAATTCATGATTCACTGAATAACCATATCCAACATTTTGAAAGATGTTACTGTGCCAAAACTTGCCAAGAATTGTTGATTTGTTATAAATACCAATGAAGAACATGTTAATTCCAGCAGTTGCCAATAAACCTCAGAGTTGAAATTTGATGGCACTCTTCCTCAGATTAAACTGAAAGATGACCTAAATCTCCAAAGTACAATGAATATTTTAATCTCCTGTTTTGCACAATTTGTAATGCAAACCCCTGAAGTTGTTTGGTTTTCATTTTACCAGAAGGATCATCCAACCAAGCTCTTAACAAAGTTGCTGTTCACTGAAGCAGCTACTTGGAGAATTAAAGCAGTGGTCAGTCTTTTTTTTTTTTTTTTGAGCAGTAGCTACAGTATGTTGAATTGTGTGAAAGGCACATTTTTCATCATGAAACATGAACGTTCCATGATGATGGCACAATGCATGCATGCAAAGCTTTGGTATTTCAGTTCATTTTACCGATAATATAAATTATACATTCTTTAAGATCAAGCAGAAATCTTCTGGAAATTGTCAGGGTTCTATCATGGGGAGGAATGGCAGCCCTTCCCACAAGACGGGAGTAAAATACCCTCCCCTATTTTATTGCCATAAGAACAAAAACAGGCAATCCCCTGCTTTCTAATTTAAGAGGAGGACACCTTGGCTGCAATATTCTGAATTATCAATCTAAAATAGCCTGTAAATCCTTCAGATTGCACCTGATATCTGGAGCCTTGAAGGAAGATTTAGCCACCTTGAACCCACGAGTATTAAACTTTGGCCAGGGACACCATCAAGTGGGGTTTGGCAGTAAATATCCCCCTTCCTTTAAGTTTCTGACAGAATCCCTGACTGTACATACTGTATTAGCTGGAGATAGCAGGTACAGTAAACCTGATGCAGAAATGACCATCATCCTCATTTAAAGCAGACATAAGTAAAACAGTGAGGAATTTTTACACTAAAGAGAGAAAGAGAGAGAGAGTCTTCCCACAATGTCTCAAATTATTATTTGCTAGATGGGTGCATTCACATCTACTGTATATTTGTATATATCTCCAAACTTAGGTGCTTCTACACCACTAGCAAAGCCAAGCAAATTAAATGCCTCATTGAAAACAGCTGTTAACTTAAGGTGCTTACTTCTGGTGTGAAAGCTGCGTGCATTTGAAAATAAATTTTTTCTCAATTAGGTATTTAGTTTTAGTTTTCAATTCAGTCTAAAGTATGCAGGCATTGACAAACTGTCAAATAATCCCTACATCTTTAACTCAAATTTGAACAGCTCCAGTATTACAAATCATGCAATGCTTACATAATTATTGTAACATCTATTGATCAAAGATCTGGATTGTTTAGCAGGCTGCCAGGCTTAAAGGTAAGAGGTAGACCTGTATTCTCTGTAAAATGGTCACCATTTGATACACTACTGTATGCTAGAATTTACAGCTAGTATGCATTTTACAACAGACTCATTTTCATGTTATCAGATTCATATTCTCATTCTTCACCATACTGCACTCACCTTACATCTGCCTCTACAGGCTTCCAATCCTTCTGCCAGGAGGATGGTCAGCACAAGATGTTGCATAAAGCCTGCCATCATTTTAATGTCCTATGAACCTGTTATACACACAAAAGCAAACAAACATTGGTGAGGTCACAGTCTAAGGAATGAAAATGTTAGATCTGATTAAAACATACCTATATCAGGCTATCAGGATACAGTAGATCTGTTGAGCAATGACAATGCCTACACATTTGATAGAGGGTGCAGGACTGTCACAAAGCTTTTTAAGGTGGGGAGGGGGAATTATTTTTGACCCATATCTTCCTCTCTAAAAAGACATCAAGTTAAAGCCTGCACTCAAAACTCTTCCACTTTTTCCCTAAGAATGCCACTGCACTGTATCTGTATTAAGTGAAATTTGGCTAAAAGAGCAATGTCTGGGGAATGTTATGAAATTACAGTATAGGAAACAAAAAGACAGGAGCCTCTACTGTTTTCACCAACTGCCACATTCTACCTCCAATTTAACTGAAATGCATTCAAACATCACAGGACAATAAGTTGAATCTGATTGATCAACAATTCAAGTACAGTAATGTATAGCACAGTATACTGTACATTTACCATGTAGGAAATTAACTGGCGTGCAGGGGATACAGCTTGCCTGCTGCAATACGGAGAGGGACATGGTGGTTACGCCAAAGATCTTTGTGTATGTTGAAGTGCACAAAATGCAGACTGTACTGTTAGTTAGTGCGCGTGCCTACAGATTGCACTGTAGCGTTGTATGAACACACAAAATCATGGGGTACAACCACAAAAACCAAGGCGTACCTTTGGTGTGTATCTGGCCTCTGGAAAAATACTAGCCTAACGTCACAGTTACACAACACTCCAGTTGGAGTCAAGCGTGGGCTTAAATTAAATGGATTGCACCCTGGCATATGATTACGAATATTTAATATTCAGTTAGGTTTCTGTTAATGTTATGCTATTGCTCTACCTACAGTAGATTATACTAGCTACTGCTAGGCCTAAGTTAGGCCTAACGTTAGGCTATATGAAGGCCCTCACTAGGGGCACCTTTGAGTGGGGGAAGTTTCTTGTGCGCTACTTCGACTGGTGCTCTGCAGTCTTGCTGATCTCCATCTATCTCACCCCCAAGATTTTTTCCGTACCGCCAGGCCCGTGTCAAGGGTCACTTACCTGTCGGTCACGTCGACTGACACTAGTAGTAAGTACAGCTCTGTAAGAGGTAATATAATTTGCCTTCTTACTCTTACAAGTTACATGTAGCTAGCCTTCTTCGTTGTCACATGCCGCATTTAGAGCGCGCAGTTACTGTATGTCTGTGTTGCGCAAATTGCAGCTGCTGCGGGCAAAAAGAGTTATAACAATGGTATTTTTTCTGAGTACACATGGCTAGATTGACGTTTGCTTCCCCCCCCCCCCCCAAAAAAAAAAATCGTTTTTTCAAGGTAATGTTTCATTTTTAGCAAAGCCAATTTCATTTATGTGACTTCTCCTCTCACAATTTGGTTTCGGTATTCTGTTTATTAATAAACCGTTGGAAATCAGTTAGTTTTGATTGAAAGCTGTCGGCCAATTTCCAATGGGCTGTACATCCATTGGGCTTTCTAACCCTTGGAAAAAAATTACTCCGTGACTGACTCCAGTGCTTCCAATTTCTATTTTTAAGAAAAAAATCCTCCGTGTCAGAAATAACAACTTACTGAAAGTTTCCTGAAATTATTTCAGATAAATACATTCCATTAAAAATACAACAAAGTTCTTCCAAAATTTAGGGCTTTAATATCAAGGGTGATCAATGGAGGCATGATGAAATGAAAAAAACTTTTGGACTCCAAAGTTTCATTATGTTCTAAGTGGAAGTTTCTCCATCCACATTCTATTTCTTCTAATTCTGAGGATTCCCGAAGCCCATTGCGTAAACGAAAGCGCATCAAGTCCCCCAACATGCCAATGAAAGGAAAGTTTCCTCTAAGGAGGACCCTTAGATACTTAGAAAGAGGGAATGTTTTCTTGCGAGATTCTGTGAAGGTTTTCACCATCAATTACAACACAAAAGGGGATTCTCATCAAGGAGCACGGTAAGGTGCCGTTGCTTATTTTCTGCATTGCAGTACATCATACTGTAGTGTAACGTTAGGCCTAACGTTACTCATTCAAATTTCAATCAGTGCCAAGGCCCCAACTGCTCCGTATGTAACAACTAACATAACATAACAGGTTAAACGTCAAAGGAGGGCTGTAAAAGCCCCATAAGATGTCCTGTAATCCAAAAACCTCCCAAAGCAAACCACCAGCAACTAACGAACCCAGACAGATTAGATTTCTACCATCCGTCATGAAAAAATTTGTCAATATAGCCTATGCACTGATGTGGAGTTAACCCACTCACTGACTCAGGCAGGCTATTCCACTCTCTAACAACTCTAGCCTATATGAGAGAAACTGAACTTTCTCATGTCAAGTCTAGCAAAAGATTTTTCAAGCTACATAGTTTCCTCCTGTTGCTTTTTGCCCCTAAAAATCTTAGGGCAGAAATTGATGTTTGAACTTACATGTGTTACAAATAACTTTTAATTTTCAATTTTAAGTCCAAGTAGGCCTACAAGACAATTTCGAGTTATGAACCCATTTTTTCATACAAGACTTTGCCATTTTACCATCAACCGTTCACTGAGCATTTGCACATCTGGATGCAAAGAAATAACCTTAAAAAAATGAATTTTCAAAAATGTGTAAATACTGAAATCCATGCAGTGACCATTTCCCTGTAGTGGAGTGGATCAATAGTTTTTAGACTTTAGACTGTTAGTGCTGCAGAGAATAAATTTGTTCCTCATTCATTATACTGATCCAAAATGTCCAAAATGCTTCATTAAACTGTTTAAGAGTGTTGAAATTTGCTGGTTAACTTTTGAGGTTCATAATGGGGTTACTGTACAGTTTAGTTCAATACAGAGAACCTTGACAAACAGTGTTTACTCTACTGTACTTTACAGTACTTGAAACCATTGTAGTAAATCTTAGGAGTGGCTTTATTTGTTATTATTCATGAAATTAACTGTAACAACTACATTATTCACTTATGTTGAAATAGTGTACATAACTGATTTTTGCAATTTACATTAGTGACAGTTTGGTGAGTAAATACAGTAAGGCAGTTTTCATTTTTGATTCCTTGCCGAAGGCAGGCAAGGAATCTATGCGATGGTGATGTCGTCTGTATGTGTGTGTGTGTGTTGGTGTGTGTGTGTGTGTGTATGAGACGCTTTTGCTTGTAAACACGATATCTCAAGAAGGGTAAGGGTGACTAACCTCATATTAGGTGTGTAGGTTGGTCATATTGAGTAGATGATCCCTATTGTTTTTGATGGAGGTCAAAAGTCATTTGGGGTCACGAGAGGTAAGGTGACATTCTCACGGGTGAAAACCTTTTGGAACTGCTCATTTAAGATGTTAGCCTTCTGCATGTTGTCCGAGACCAGTATCCCATCAGATTTCAGGGAAGGGATACCAACACTATCACATCTAAGGTTTTTAATAAAGGACCAGAAACGTTTAGGTGAATCAGTACAAACTGTGTTGACATAATTTCTATAAGCGACTCTTGTTGTTTTGTGAGTCGCTTTACGTTGGGTTTTGAAGTTTTCAAAAGAGGATGGAGTTCGCGTCTTACGCCATGTGTTATAAGCCCTTTGTTTCCTATTTAATAGTCGTTTAATAGTCTTATCAATCCAGGGGGTTTGGTTCCTCTTTCTAACAACCCGAGCTGGAACATAGACATCCATTACCTCTTTGATTTTGTTCTCAAGGGCAGAGTACATGACCTGCACAGAGCACTCACGTTTAACCAGGTCAGAGCTGAACTTACTAAGCTCCGCCTTGATTCCACTGACATCAGCTTTGTGAAAGCTATACACTTTCCTAGGCTTTTGTTTAGTTGTTTTAGGCCTAGTGCTTATCATAATCAAGGGGATACCATCATGGTCAGATATGCCAGGGATCAGGGCAGACCTATCCACTAGAGTAGGATTAGATGTCAAGAAAATATCCAAGATGTTGTTAACTCTAGTAGGCTCACTTACCATTTGGTCAAGACCAAAATCATTGCATATGTCAAGCATACATTTGGATAAAGCAGGATACTGTGAGCCTGGTTGGACAGACCTAGTGAACCAATCAACATCAGGTAGATTAAAGTCCCCTGCAAGATAGATCTGTCCATTCTTATTCTTACTGGCCTTAACGAGAGAAGCCCGAAGCTGGTCAAGGTAGTCTGTTGAGTTGCCATATTTATGTGAGCGGTAAAAAGACCCTATAAGTATTTGTTTGGCACCTTGGATTTCGAGAGAAACCCAGACAACCTCACAATCCGAATCAAGGTCAGGTCTATAGGTAGCAAGGAGGTCTTCTTTAGTGGCAATAAGGATGCCCCCTTTAGACTGACCATAATTTCTGTCTTTTCTAAAAACAGTATAATTACCAGGAAACAATTCATTACTGGTGACAGAGCTATTTAAGTGAGTTTCAGTACCTATAATCACATCAGGGTTATTTTCATCAATGCAAGCATTTAAGTCTGCAACCTTATTACGAATGCCTTGAAAATTAATAACAAGGACTTTTAAACTATTCCTAATCGGTTTAGAATTGGGTCTACGTTCAGGTCTTGAGAACGGGATATGTGACTGTGCACATGTTTGGTGTGTGGGTTGGTCATATTGAGTAGATGATCCCTATTGTTTTTGGTGGAGGTCAATGGTCATTTTGGGGTCACGAGAGGTCAAAAGGTCTAAACTTCGTAAACACGATATCGGGAGAACGGTACATGTGACTGTGCTCATATTTGGTGTGTGGATTGTTCATATTTAGTAGATGATCCCTATTGATTTTCCCAAAGGTCAAAGTTCATTTGGAGTCAGCATGTTCAAAGCCTGACAAGCAATCCTGCACAGTCTTTCAAGAAAGGTCACTTGTAGGGTCCTGTAACTTGTCATGTAAATGGCACATAGTGAATACATGGTCCCAGAAGTTTTTGGTGGAGGTCAAATGTCATTTGGGTTCACGACGAGCAAGGGGGATCTCAGTGTGTGGATTGTTTATATTTAGTAGATGATCCCTATTGATTTTCCCAAAGGTCAAAGTTCATTTGGAGTCAGCATGTTCAAAGCCTGACAAGCTTTCCTGCACAGTCTTTCAAGAAAGGTCACTTGTAGGGTCCTGTAATTTGTCATGTAGATGGCACATAGTGAATACATGGTCCCAGAAGTTTTTGGTGGAGGTCAAATGTCATTTGGGTTCACGACGAGCAAGGGGGATCTCAATGTAGGAAGATTGGATGCCTTGCATGTGTACTTTGTGGGCACATTATGGAGCCCTGTTAATTGAAAAACATTGCAAAGCAATGTCAATGTGAAAAAAGGCCTAACATTTCAGCGGCAAGGAATCAATAAGCCTTTTGGCTTTCTGGTTGAAAACTCAACAACATGGTGGTTGCAGTTAAAATTTCCCATCAGTCAATATATGGGATAAGGAACCACTACATGGAGGTAAGTACAATGGAGTGTTGTTTATTCAGTAGCATACCTGCCAGTTCACAGTTTCACTGTGATTCTCACAGTTTCAGTCGACGTCTCCCAGTCAAATGGTCAAGTGGTTAGAGCACTCGACTTGCAGTTGGGGGATCTGGAATTCAAGCCCAGGCCGGGTCATACTGAAAACTTAAGATACACTCTACCATGAACTATAGTAGCAAGTGGTTTAACTTGAATTTTCATGATTTCTTAGATTCAACAGTTTGAAACAAAAGGCCACACCAATTAAATGTCCCCTCATTTGCAGCACCAGCTTAGAAAAAAAATGAATAGTCCCCGACATTCCCATGAATTTATTTACTTTTCCAGATCAAATAGCAATTTGAATCCTGTTGTTTGGGTCATACCAAAGACTTCAAAAATGGAACCATCTGCCATTGTGCTTGGTGCTTAGCATAAACAATGGAGTAGGGAACAAGCCAGTGAGCCACAACTGGAAAAATGCTGTGACTGGCTCGGCTATAACCGATTGGTTGGGAGCTGTATGTGGTTGGAAACTAGGCTATAAAACTTCATCTACTGTAACTAACTATTAACAAACACGCTCCTCCCCTCATGTAGTTATGTGCTGGTTAATCCAACATGATGACAGGTACAGTATGTGGAAACTATGGACCATGATTGTATTAAAAATAAACTAAAACATAGCAGCACATTTCTGTATGTCAAACAGGCTTAGTTACACTACTTGCAATGTTTCTCAAGTTTTAGTGTAAATACAGTAGTGATCACGATCATGACCTCACTTACGAATGAAATCCAGGTGGAATTCTTCACAGTATTACAGTAGTAATTTTGTGAATTTGTTATTTTACAAATGTTAAAAAGATACTAGTTGACAATGCAATTTGGTTTTCAATTCATATGTTATTGTTTTATTAAGGTTATTTTATTCAATGTGTTCTCTTTCCAGGGATTTCGTTTTTTACAACCTTCCACAGCTGCAATACAAAAACCCCAACGTACAGATGCTGACTTTCAAAAATATCACACCATCACCATTTATACGCTGTTTTATGAGTAAGATTTTTTTGTTTTGCAAGGAAACAGTTTTGTTAATGCATCCTTGATTTACTTACATGTAGTCATCAGGATGTCCAGAACTAAAACCAATAAAAAATTTTTACATTCTGGTCCCTTTCCAGGTTTGTTTTGGTTTTGCACTTCATGGTTCTTTTTTCTTAATATCAAAACCAAAATATGTTACCAAAAATGTTTTGCCCTGGCTGCAGAAATCATCTTGCCAAATCTCTAGGAATGTTTTTGTAACATGTTGCATTAAAAGCTTTGCAATATTTTGTAAGACATCCATGATTAAAATAAAAGGGGGGGGGGGGCAGTCATGCCCAAATGTTTTGAGAAGTTTGGACAAGAAACTGATTTTCATTTTGCTTGGCGTACTGTAAATACAAAGTGGCTAGCTTTGCAAAATGCCCCTAAGGATTCCTCTGACATTTGAAGTTCTTGTTTGAATTTTTTTCACAGCAGGTTAACTCTTTATACAGGAGTTGGTTATTGGTAAATGACTGAGATGACTCAGTAGTCAGTACTAGGTTAAACTTCTGATTGGGCAAAGAAGGAAAATTGTTCACTGATGCAATCATCGTTTATCATATGGGGGTTCAGTTTTTAACAAACATTTTCCTAACTGAAGATCTGAATGCTCAACTTATTCTTAAACCAAAAGTTACTGTAATCCTAATCCAAAGCATTATCCTACAAGAGGCTAATCCCTCTCTTAAACCACGTCATATTCTGCTTTCAAACTGAATGCTAAACTTATCTCTATCTCATATTGTTCTTGGAAGAGGGTCTTTGATGTAGTGAATATTATCCATAAATCTTTTGTCAACTGAGCATCTCCCCATTGAAAATCAAGTTAAAATTTTATGCAGAACTACAACTTTTCCTGCATGTCTGCCTCAAGTCCAGGTTAGAGGTGAAGGGTATGGGTTTTATTCTTGCAGTGTACATCTTCAAGAGAGGAGAGAGGGGTATTCCCTTTTATATATCAGTATATGTACAAGAATGTTGGATTTAACCCTTTACCGTTGTTTGGGTCCTTTTGGACCCATACGGAGAGCTCAGCTGTCACCCATCTTTACTGCTTCAAGCGGAGCTCGAAACTGCGAGTAGCTACCCGAAAATTTGGCCACAACAACAAGAGAGACAGTGGTTTAAGGTCATGGGGTCAATGGCCTACGGAAGCTGATGCGGGGGTGTGCTACGTCCGCTTTTACGCCCACTCACGAGGCGCGCAAATATGCCCCGATCAGAGCACAACGGTAAAGGGATAAAGTTGTATTTTTCCCTAGGAACACTTGGTTTACAAATGATGAATGTTTTGAAAATGTTTTTCTTTCAGATGAAGGTGAAGAGGTTTTAATAGACATTGACAGCAAGTCAAATACAAATATTATTGAACATGTTGAAAAACTATTGGGCAAACCAGAGTGAGTTCAAACATCATTTTTAGCTCACACATGTACATATGATATGTGTGAGGTTATCAAATGGGGCTGATGGTGTAATCTTTTCAGCCTAAGTTTTCTTCTCCTTCATGTGTGGAAAATTTGGTGCATGATTGCTAGGGAGCAGAATACCCACCTGCTTGCATTCTGCAATAATGTAGGAAATCTAAGTTGTGTTTTAAAGCTGCTTTTGTTAGGCTGAGTTCACTTCGTCTGCTGAGCATTTAGTTGTTTATGTATTGCGCTAACAGCAGTGTGCTTGGTTGTGTGTTTAATTTTTAACTTGCATATGGTTATGCAGGCTTTTTAACCTAGTCTTTGATGATACAGCTGGTGGAACTAGGGGATACAGTAAATGCGAGGGTGCCCAGTCTTTAATATGATTTAAGATCAAAGGTGATGTCATCATAGAGGCTGAGCGGACCGAGATGATAGCTGAGGTAAGCTGCCTCTGTGATGACTGTATGTAGGGTTTTTGTCAATCATGGTTGAAATCTTTCATAATTTAATGAATCATGACAATAAAAGTGTTCTTATTTAGAGAAAAGGGCACAAAATACTGAAAAGTTTGCAAGCTCTATTGAAAAACGCTTTCTTATTACAGTATAAGCTGCTTAAACCATGCCTATCTGAGGTTAAATGAATATTCAGCATGTCACATGAGCTATTTTCCGAAGTGTAGTACAGTAAGGGTCAGCCCAGCCCCTAAACTGATTTTGTGGTAAGGCACATTCATGATAGAATTTAAAATACTACCTAGCTTATATATAGCCTAGATACAGTACAGCAGAATCCTCCTAAATGGGTCTTCCTGCTTTTGGATGCAAAATGCAAGACTGTCAGTTGAATACCAATGGAGTAGGCCTGCACATGGCTTTAGTGATCATAGAGATTTGTGTAACAAGCCGAATATTATGGTGGTATTAGCATTACCACTTCTGGTACACAGTGCTTGTTCTGGGTTTGTGTTGTTTTGTTGTATTGAATATTCATACATACTCTTATTGCACTCTTATTGGTTGGCATACTGACTGGTGCGGATGAAGTGGATAAAGTTTGCTGCCTCTCATTGTCGTTTTTGATTCCTTGCTGAAGGCAGGCAAGGAATCTATGCGATGGTGATGTCGTGTGTATGTGTGTGTGTGTGTGACGCTTTGGCTTGTAAACACGATATCTCAAGAAGGGTAAGTGTGACTAATCTCATATTTGGTGTGTGCATTGGCCATATTGAGCAGATGATCCCTATTGTTTTTGGTGGAGATCAAAGGTCATTTGGGGCCATGAGAGGTCAAAAGGTCAAAACATGGTAAACACAATATCTCGAGAACGGTACATGTGACTGTGCTCATATTTAGTGCGTTGGTTGGTCATATTGAGAAGATAATCCCTATGGATTTCCATGGAGGTCAAAGGTCATTTGGGGTCATGAGAGGTCAATAGGTAAATTCCTTAGAAATTGCTTGTAAACACGGTATCTGAAGAAGAGTAAGTGTGACTAATCTCATATTTGGTGTGTGCATTGGCCATATTGAGTAGGTGATCCCTATTGTTTTTGATGGAGATAAAAGGTCATTTGGGGTCACGAGAGGTCAAAAGGTCAAAACTTCGTAAACATGATATCTCGAAAACGGTACATGTGACTATGCTCATATGTAGTGTGTGTGGGTTGGTCATATTGAGTAGATGATTCCTATTTATTTCCGTGGAGGTCAAAGGTCATTTGGGGTCATGAGAGGTCAATAGGTAAATTCCTTAGAAATTGCTTGTAAACACGGTATCTCAAGAAGAGTAAGTTTGACTAATCTCATATTTAGTGCGTGCATTGGTCATATGGAGTAGATGATCCCTGTTGTTTTTGGTGGAGATCAAAGGTCATTTGGGGTCACGAGAGGTCAAAAGGTCAAAACTTCGTTAACCAGATATCTCGAGAATGGTACATGTGACTATGCTCATATGTAGTGTGTGGGTTGGTCATATGGAGTAGATGATCCCTATTGTTTTTGGTGGAGGTCAAAGGTCATTTGGGGTCACGAGAAGTCAAAAGGTCAAAACTTCGTAAACACGATATCTCAAGAACGGTACATGTGACTGTGCTCATATTTAGTGTGTGGGTTGGTCATATTGAGTAGATGATCCCTATCGATTTTCCCAAAGGTCAAAGTTCATTTGGAGTCAATGTGTTCAAAGCCAAAGCTCTCCTACACAGTCTTTCAAGAAAGGTCACTTGTAGGGTCCTGTAACTTGTCATGTAGATGGCACATAGTGAATACATGGTCCCAGAAGTTTTTGGTGGAGGTCAAATGTCATTTGGGTTCACAGTGGGCAAGGGGAATCTCAATATAGGAAGATTGGATGCCTTGCATGTGTACTTTGTGGGCACATTATGGAGTCCTGGTAATTGAAAAACATTGCAAAGCAATGTCAATGTGAAAAAAGGCCTAACATTTCAGCGGCAAGGAATCACTAAGCCTTTTGGCTTTCTGGTTCATATTTTTTGTACTGAAGTTATTTTTGCAGAATTTTCATGTTGAGGATTGTTTATTTGTCCTCATTTTTAGTATGGACTGTTCAAAAGTTCTGTGAAAAGTTTGGTCACAATAATTTAATGTTCTTCCCTTTTAGGGAACACAAAGTACTGTATCACTTTAAGACCAAACATGTAAATAATACCAAGATGTATTGCAAAACTATCCCCATATTTGCTCAGGAGGTTGACTGGCATGTGCAAATTACAAATTTCTTGTGCAATTTGAAGGAGATGAATAATAATTGTGTCACACCTCCTTGACCAATCATGCTACCCCTCTATTTTTCCTAGTCTCACAAATTCAGCTTACTATATGTTTCCCATTGGACTGCACTCCCTTTTAAACTGGGTACAAGTAAGTCATATGGCACTGCTCCTAAACTAGCCTTGCTTGTGAAGTGGATGAAGGGGGTCAAATTTCTTGTGTTTGGGAACGGAGCTTTTACTTACTATTGTACAGTATTATCACAGTCCATTTAAAATTGCCTTCTGCCTTGCTGATTACTAACTAAACTTTTAAACTGTTTTCTATAAAAAAAAAAATAGTAAGCAAGGCAGTAGAGGGTTATCATTTTACCTGAGAGAAATTAAAATATTCTAAATTGTGGATATCTGTTCAAGAAATAAGAGCCATGTATGATTCATACATCACTGTGCAGTAATTCAACAGGTTTGAGTTTCAGCTCTGATGGTGCTCTAGTATGACATCTGCAATCTGTGGTTAACTCCTTCAAATTTTCTTGTGCAATGTTGATGATTTTTCATAATGATACTTTTGGGTACTCATGGGAACCTCAGAGGTGTGTTCCCAAGTTATACTAAAGAATAGAAAAGAAAATTTTGAGAAATTCTAAATGCTGCCTTCAGGGTGTTTGAGATTTGTTGTCATATGGCTCTTGTTCTTGTAAAGGCAACTTGGGTACCCTTTATAGTTGAAGGTATGAGCTTCTATACCATTGGTGCTCTAGTAAGGTGAGCTTTTCTGTATTTGAAATTCATTTTAATGTGGTAAATGTTTGAGAATACCCACCACATCTCTCAGAAATCATTTTGGAAAGGATGGAAATGCTACCAAGACACTAGGAATAGCTCATCATCCTTTGTTTTTGTTGTGTTTTTTGTTGGGGTTTCTTATTTTTTGTTTTGCTTGTTTTATGTTTTCTAATACTTAGTGTGGGAGATTTGAAGCTGTTTTGCATCACATTTAAGATTTTGACACCTTTCATAATTCTTTGCCTTTACAGGGAAATTCTAGCTGCTGAAAGAAAAGCCAAAGAAAAGAAAACCAATCCAGCTAACTTTGGACAAGATTTCTCAAGGTTATGTATGTGTGAAATTCCTGGTCAAGTTCCTTGTCCATCAGTTATTCCTATACCTGAGCATCTTCGTGGAAAAAATATTAACTATAAAGCTCTTTCCTTGAAGGCCCCTCGAGGGGAGCTTCCAGAAGATGAAGAATTGGAAGAGGAGGTATCCTAGAGAATCAGACCTGTAAATAAATCTTGAAAGATTCCAGTTCTCTAAAGGAGGAGACCACTTTGTGATGGCTGCAAAGGCATCCTTCCAAAGTTTGATTCCAGGCAGGAGGCAGCTACTGCAACTGAATAAGGGAAGAATGAAAGAAATGCTGTTGTGATGTGATTCCAAAGTTGGGGGATAGAAAGGGTCTCTGGGCTTTTACAGACTGCCCATGCTTTCATCAGCTCTGTTGAAAGTATGGTTTATGCAGTCAGGGCTTCATATAAGTGGGGCGTGATGACACATGGTATGTTATGTGTGGAGTAGGCCCCTCTTTCCTAGTTTTGAGAGTCATCTAAGTCAATTGTAGCTACCGTAAAGGTCAGCTCGTGATTAACTGAACTGTGCATATTGTAAACTCTTATTCGAAACTAATCCTTTTTGTTTAGTAGGCATTGCACAGTGTGGGAATACAGTCTGCCATCTGATAATACTAAAGGTTCATGAGAGCAATACCCAAAAGAAGAAAAGTTCTGCAAGATTGATGATATGTAAAGGTCAGCAGGCAGGGTTATCATTTACTGTTTTCCTGACTTTTGGTCTTGTGTAATCTTTCTGATTTTTGGTCTTGCACACCTTTGGTCTTGTACCCCCTTTCAGTTTCCTGGACCTTTGGTCTGGTGGAGGTCTGGTGGAAATTTTGTGTTACTAGTAAATATTGTGCATGTACACATTGTATGTAAAATGTACTGATTGAGAACAAAACATAGAACTGTTTTGGAAGAAATAAAAATGGGTCACCTCCTGAAAACTTGTGACCAACAAGCAGGTTACAGTCAACTTGCTGGCAGAGTGTATGATGTATTAGAATTAAGATGGAGCACAAGACATGAAGAAAGCACAGAAAATAGCAAGTGGAGGTATAAGTTTGTAACTTTTTCAGAAGTGCCTGCTTCAATGAATTATGATTGTCTTTTTGAGAGAGATGAATAAAGTTGAGGCAACATAACATTGCCAAGTTCAAATTTTATCTTGTTTATTGTCATTGTAAGACATTGGATATGTAAAACAACAGACAACTCCAAGGGTTAACAACCCCAAATGGGTGCGGCACAGGAAGAAATTGCCATGTGCTACCTCAAATCTATTTCAGGGCAAGAGCAGTCGCCTCAAACTTAGTTTGAAGCAACAGCTACTTCTCATAATTTTCTTTTTATTTCTCTTCAAAGTATCTTCATAATACTTATAGGACTTCATTAATGAATATTCCCAAGGTAAACTGAGCAGTTACTTTAAGTAGTTTCACATTTGAGAAGAAATATTGTCACATGACTCTTAAGACCGAATTATGAGGCAGGACAGTTTACTACAATGTGGCCAAAAAAGTGTACTACAGGTTGGCCTAATAGGTAGGGATTTCTCTCTGAATGCAATTTTAAAGGCTAAAGAGTGGAGGAAATTCATCACAAGATCTTACATGAGGAAATTTCAATTAACGAAACTATACTGTGCTTTACAGATTTGCCTAGTCATGAAGATGTAAAATCAGAAAATTGTTTTGTTTTTCATCTAGGACAATTTACTATGATTTTTCTGCTTGCAGAGGCCTTGTTAACTTCCATCGCCATCCTAAATTTTGTTTCAATATAATGTTGTTTCATTAAAAGATACACTTATCAGAATTTTGAAAATCCCAGGCTTCCGTTTAAAATTCAAAGGCTGAGGTGGCTCTAATCAGGCTTTGACAAATTCGTTTTTCATTACTTGTCCATTGGGCGAGGGATTCCCAAAGCCTACTTGTCGGCATGAATATGCAGTTAGTGGATATCTAATTATCTAGTGCTAGCCATTGAATTTCTATGCAAAGAAGACTTCTGTGCTGCTTGCCGGGCGGGCTACAATATTGAGCAGTTCACTTGTCAGAGTCATTTTTAACTTGCCGTGGGCTGTTGGGCGGGGGATTTGTTGAAGCCTGCTTCAATATGGCATGTTTATTAATGTATGTTACCACATTTAAAAACCCTCAAAAAAGAATCAACAACTCCATCATATCTGTACCTAGTTTGGTCCTTAGCTGACACGTTGGACATTTTGGGGCAACAAGTAATTACATGGTATTGGTCATATTAAAATGTCGACTTCACAGTCTTCTGCAAATTACCCAATTTTATGATAGAAAGAAAATATTCCCAGCAGAAACATGAATCCCAACCCAGGAAACCCTTGCCACAGCATGCAGAGAGAGCTGTGTATATAAACCTTCCCAATCCACCGCATAACTGTTTGTAACCTTAGGTGGAATGGAATTTTGATGTAGTTATAATAGTAACGTATCTCTACCGTTTGGTTGGAAATTTGATATGTACCTTACACCTTGGACCAATGCTTCTCAACCTTTATGATCCACTTCCCCATTTGGGAAAAAATATTTCAATCAATTCACCCCTACTACTATAAAACATCAAATTACTAAAAACTAGATTTGTAGACTATCATTGCCATCGGTAACTGTCCATTCATACAACTAGAGAGCTGATGTTTAGAATACCTCTCTAACCACCAACTATGTACAGTTATACACACTTTATTCTGACTGATGGCTACTGGTCAGACGAAGCTATGAATTTTCAATTCTGAGTATGGAAACTCAATTCATGCAAATTTTTCCCTATTCACAAAATTCCCTTCTTTGTGTATAATTTACCCCCAAATTTCCAAATTTCACTGCCAAGCATTTCGAATATACCCCTGGGGGTGCACTTGGACCCTGGTTGAGAAGCACTGCCTTAGACAATAGAAAAGTGAGGTTTGGAAATTGTCACTTTAAACGGAGATGCCAAGTTGATATCATTAATCTCATAAGAGTGTTAAAGGTTAATGCCAAATGATGATGCTTATAATTAGCATAGCAAGTCAAGTTACACATCCAATAGTTAATGGAATAGTCGGGGCTGGAAAAAATCTTAATTTCCCAGCAAGCAAATCAAAATTTGCCAAAGACTTCACACATGTTTACATACAAAAGTAGTCGAAGTTCCCTCCAAATACCAAAATTTCCTTGCAATGACATTCCCAAATTGCTGGTTTTTTTCCAGCCATGGGAATAGTTTAAATTTTTGAAATTCAAGCACCCCAGCATAGCATGTAACAGTTTTGGTTTAACAGATATGGTCATCGTCCCACCCCAAATGACCTTTACCCTGCTACCAACTTGACTGGAATGACGCTTTAAACTAGGATGTTTCTGATCACATGTAGGGCCTGTAGGCTACTCAAAGATGAAGCACGAATTTCATCAAAGTGATCCATTTTAAGATACAGTATTCACAACTTTCATCACTGTACTCAGACAAGAGAAAGATTTTCTGGAACAGAGGTTCACTAGAGAGGAGCTGATTCATTTAATCGATTGTTCACCAGATGGAAGGATCACAGAATGGAAGGTTTGCTAGACTGTAAGGTCTACCAGTGCAATATTCACTAGATCAGAGGTCCGCTATATCAAGGGGACCCACTATCTAACCCTAACCTTATCCCTCGCCCTCAGTCTGTAAGAAATATTCAAATTAGACAACCATAACTAATGGACCCTATCCCCTGTCAAAATGTTTGATGATTGATCACTTAAATCCTCCAGTCTAGTGAACACTCAACCTATTGAACCCTATCTGTGCTCAAAATCTTGAATCTAGTGGGCCTTCAATTAATGAGAATCCCTATAAAAGGAAATGGCAGAAGTGCAAAAACAAGCAATAAAATTTTTTCTGTTGTAAATTTTTATTTAACAAATTGCTTTGATAACGCAAACAGATATAGCTCAGACTGGAAAACTCTCCTGGTTTTATCCAGATCTCCTGGTCTTCTGTTTTCATGTGCAATTTTCCTGGCTTTTTTGCCTTACATTCCATTTGTCACATTCTGAAGATAGCCAATGCAGTTAGAACTAGGCCTATGCTTAATTGAGCAATTCCCTGTAAATGAACATATTTTGATTGAACTTGCAAGTGCAACTGAAGCACAGTACTAGTAATTTTTACCTTTTTTACAAAAATAGGGGGCATGTACAGTGCATGCATAATATGATACACTTGTCAACTATGGCAAGGTACAGTATGTGGAAGTACACAATCTAAGTATAGCAATTTGGAGTGTGCAAAACATTGTTTAGACTATTCTGTCACCCAGGAAGTATTTTTTAGCTTTAACTCCTGTATTTGTAAATAGCAAACCTCCAAATTTATCTACTAATCTTCCTATTTTGAGGTCAGACAGATTTACAGGTCTGATTGCTGCTTATACAAAATGAACAGAAATCCTCTGACATTTTAATAGCTTGTGATTAAAAATCACAAAGTAAGGAGCCTGTCATATTTAAATAGCAATACTCAGAGGCTGAGCCAGTATAAAATTTATATGATAGCAAAGACAAAGGTTGATCTTGATACAAGTTTAGAACAGGCATGCAGGGCTTGATGCTGTAGTCCTCTTCAAGGGAGTTTATACTTGAAAAATTCCTCAATATTTTCAAAATTTGTAAAACATGTAATGTGTTACATGTTAATTTGAGGGGAGATTTCTTTATCATTCCTCACCTCATTCTGACCTGCCAACTTAAAATACTTTCCCCAGTAACTCCCCCCCCCAAAAAAAAAAATCTCTGAAAAGCTCAATCTTTTCATCAGTTCGTGGATTCCAGGTTTACATCCACATGAAAGTGGCTACATAAGTAGAGTTGTTCATTCTGCTCTGTCGCGTAAGGTCGCTTGCAACATTTAAGTTATCTTCTCAAAAGAGAAAGCATCTCTAGCCATTATTATCCATACACATGAAGCTCACACTGCTGGAAAGCACTTTCCACTCTGCTTTGCCTTTCATGGATAATTTTAAAATCTTCTTTCATCTACTCCTATAATCAGATCACTTTCTCTTCATTGCTCTTTTTCCTTCTCCTTTCTTTGGCTTCCCTTTGCCTTTCAATCTTGCTACTCTCTTCATCTCATCTCTAAAGTCCTCATGTTCATCTCTATTTAAAAAAAAAAAAAAAAAAGATTTATCAATGAAAACATTGGAAAGTGCAGAATTTTGCTGTGTGTGCAAGAACATGTATATGTGTGTTGTTGTTACCAAATTGCCTCCCCTCAAACCATATGACAGTGAATGAAAGGTCTGATCCTACCGACCAAAACGGGTCCAATTAATCCTACCCTACTTACAGTATTAAAGCCCCTCCCACAACTGTCTGAAATTCATCACTATTGCCTCGTAGCAGGAGTGCAAGAGTGATTTTAAAATTCTAATTGGAAAAGTCTTCCAATGTGAGAGGTCACAAATTTTTACAGAAATGGTAATAATATACCTTGCAAATTAGGTGAATAGCAGTGTGTAACATTTAATGACTGGTTCTTGCAGGTCACAATCAAGGAAGTTTCTTTTAAATAAACAGCCGTGGAGAAATAACTCTTCACATTGTTTTGACCAAAATTTTGGTTAAATGTGAAACTTTTTGCATAAATACGCTAGCTAAATTCCTGATGTATAGATGTACGTAGTAGCCTATACCTCATTTGCCAGAATGTACATGTAGCTATGATGGCAACCAGCACTCGATCAGCAATAGGGAAATATAACAAGGACCTTTTTTGACATACTCACAAGAGAGCCTAGGTATCAGTCCCCCACATATTTTTGTCAAGCCCTTGGATGCAAATTGTTCTTTTTCCACCCATCACTCCTTTTCAAAACAACAAAGAGCAAAACTTGCTCCTAATGTGACACTACTTTATCACCAAATAAATATTCTGCCCCAATCAGAAATGTTTGGATCAAGAAATGTGGGAAAAGTCTAAGGTGAAAGAGGAAAAAATGCAATTTCAGGTGTTTTTTGCATTTCAAGGTTGAATCATGGGGTTGGTTGAACCTCCAAAACCAACCCTGTGGCTACGCCACTGGCTCCAATTTTCCAATATGTGAAACACTGCAAAATTCTGCACTGTTTCCATACAAATACTGACTTGCATTATATTTTACATTTTCTTTTTCACTTGGGACATGACATCGCAAAATCTCACTGCTTTAAGAATGAAATGCACTCTATGCAAACCCTATTTCTGTACTCACCTCCAGGAATATTGGCTGATAATATCTTTAGAAATAACCAGCACTATCTTTGCCTATATAGTTTGTACCTACAATCCTGCTCACCTGTATAGTCCTATCAATCTGAGATACCTCATCAGTTTTGCAGTCTCTATATGAGGGGGATAGTAATCTATCATCCTCTTCTGTAGATAAACCGGCTCCTCACTCATCAGTTTTACTACCTTCATTGATTTTGATGTTGTTGGCTTGTAAACTTCTCCAAATATCCTGGCACTTAAACGTGCCATCCTTCTGGCATAAGTAGAAGCCATCTTCCTTTTTCTTTCTCCTTACAACACTCTGAAAAAAAGGCAGATGATTCCCAAAAAGCTGATGAATATTAATGAAATTATTTACATAATTTTGAATAAAAAAATAGAGAAAGTTGGGAAAATGTGAAAAATTCCCTCCTTTATCCATCTTTAATAGAACTCAAAGAGGTATATTCTGCATAAAGTAGTGAGTTGTTTGTCATGAGTGTTTGATCCTAGTAGCCTCTCACCTGAGAGATCCAGGTTTGATTCCAAGACTAAATCATACTATACAAGACACTCTTAAGCCTACTGCAAAAGGAATGGATCTGGGAGAATATCCTGTAACCCACAACTTGGGGTTGGGTGAGACTGTAGACTAAACCAGGATGTTAGAAGTTTACCAACTAAATCAAACCTGTCGGAGCTTTTCTTAGGATATACACTACTAGAATTCTACTTAAGTCCAATTGATGACTGCTTCTCAATATGAACCTGTTTCTGAAAGGAACTTCCAATAAACCTAAATGTGACAAGGCCATCGAGAGAAAACTGTTTGTGATTTTGCCAAAGTGGATGTTTTCATGAGGAATGTTTTTAAAACAGTTTTGGTCCAGATAAATCACACAATAGGCCTTCTACTCAACTGATCAGTTAATATGAAACATTTGTTTTAATCATGGATAACCTGGGCAAAGTTGGTGCTGAAAGGCAATGTGGGGCACTGCTTTTCCTATTGACTGAAGACCATTACTAGTTTGGTACCCGCCCTCACTACTCACTATTACCCAGGAAAGACAATGAGAATCTTGCTGCAAAAAATATCGCTGATACTTGCATTCATGTGTTTTTCACACAGTTTTTGAAGTGCAAAGAGTAGAAGTCACAGGTCACCCTAAGCAGCAGAAAGTAATGGATTACCCTAAGCCAAAAACATGAAAACTGTTCTATTGAGGTAGAGAACTGGTTATGCAAAGTTGTAAGTTTATAATTTTCTAAGCATAGACTACAGTGAATGGTCACTTGAGACAAAATGGTGGATAAAGCAACAGTCAATAAACTGTTCCTTCACATTTGACCTTTAAGTATGCAGACATGACACATTGACATGCAACATTGGAGAAAAAGCTTCCCTTCACCACAGAAGAATACTCTTCATACAAAATGGCTTGCTCTTAAATTACATGAAAAACACTTAAAGGCATAGACCTCTCATCCCCAACTGCAATATTTGTAATGAGTCCACAGAAATTCTCAATTGACACAGCTGTTTGATTGATGGCAAGTTCAAACTAGAGTTGCCTAGCTCACAGCTCGTCCTAGCGTTATATAGTGTGTATATATATATATATATAAAAGGATTGATACTATATATATACTAAAGACCCCGAAGTTGGCGGGACCCCGAAGTTGGCTCACTGTCATAAATCTCTTGATATCACCGTGATAACGTTACTTTAACAAACCTAACTGTTTTGAACACATCCAGCATTTTGTTTTTCACGATAATGAATCCATTTCAGGTAGGTGCATACAATAATATGATCAGTCTTAAAGATTTTTCTACCTACGTCCTACCATTACTTGTATATTTAACAATTGAAAACATACTCCACCAAAACAACGAAAATTGCCTTGCTATGGTGTACACTGCCCTGAAGTACTACTCCACACAATGTTGTAAGTTGCGTATAGTGTGCTGAGTGCACAACCTATTTTATTTGGTTATTTTGTTTTGTTAGTGACTTGACCAAACTTTCTGTCTTTCTTAGGCAGGTTAAGTCAACAAGTGACACAAGTTTTGCACTGTACTGTATGGCAGACTAAAAAACGCCGCTCCAACAGAGCAGGTTCAGTTGCTTAACTATGTCGGTACTTCCCTACTGATAGGCGGCAGGGACTAGCTTGCTACGTAGGTATCTGTACGTAACTGTACAAAGTCAGTGAAAATAGCCTCACACTGAGCATATGGCAAACATGTCACTATCTGGGGCTATTTATGACTGACATCAATAAAAATTTTCAGTCAAGTTAAGCTTGCTCTAATTTCTGGATCGGGGTATAGGAACTATCGGTAGCAATATATCCATCAGTTACATCACATATTGGAAATGGAAACAGAAAAGGATTTGGATTTATCTCATTGTGTATATTAGCTTTGCAAAAATTACGACCGCCATTCATAGGCCAACCACTATACTATATAACGCTAGGACGACCTGTGGCCTAGCTATGCTGTTGAATCTCAATGGAAATCTTGAAGTAGTGGAACTCTGCATTCTAAGGTTAAGTTTGTAATGATGAATTAGGAAGTGTGTTGTTTTCATGATCAGGTACAGTATGATGCATATTACTGTAAAATTGAGGCAAACTTTCCATACCCTATTAATTAAGTAGCCTAGCTATTGACTGTCTTTCAAGGCTAACGTTAGGTGACAGCACAGGTAATAACATTGCACAGCCTCCTAGACAGCTCTGGAAATTCAACATAATTAGCAATGACTAATGTGGCTTCATTAAAAAGCGATTTCAATGGTCTATGTTTAGGTCTATCATGGTCTATAATTATAGCCCTAACAGTTACACCTACGGTAGTTGGGGCGATCTGGGAAGAAATCTATTTCGTGAAACTGGTACTTTAATTAGTTTAATACACAACAGCTATGCCTAGGCCTAGTACAACAAAAAAAAAAAAAAACAATTAGCCTAGGCCTAGGCCTAATTTACAAGATTAAATCCCGTCAAAGCACATTGGACAAAAATGAACTGAGATCAAGACAATTTAAAAGATTCAAGTTAAACTTATGTCTGGTAATGTAATTTAAAATATAACACAAACCTTGCGTTGAAAGTACCCTACCCCAGTTGTGAACTTAGTGCTGGTTTGGGATCCGTGCTGTTGTGTTTAAGATCGAATAATTTTTTTACAGGAAGAATAGGGGCAAATTCAGTTGGGAAATGTACTAATAAGCTTGGAAATTTATTGGTCACATCAGGATTGTCTTGAAAAGGTTTTCATTTTAAACTGGGGGTATTCTTGTCTTTTTCTCTTATGGGATCATAACCCTAATTGGCAGGTGTATTAAAGCGTCCGTTTGTTTGCCTTCAGATAGAGTCCCTAAAGGGAGCCCTTTTTTGATATGATATAGAATAGGATGGGGTGTTTTGTAATTTTTTATGAAAGTATATTAAATCATAAAGTACCACTGGTAAAAAAATGGTTTGAAGGGGAAGTTTAAGCAAAAATTTAATTTTCATATGTGAAAGAGGAACAAAATCTACACAATGTGGTTAAAGTTCCATTCAAATCGGACGTGTATTTCTTGAGATATCAGTAAATGAACTCAGTAGATTTGTGTTCAAAAGTGAGTTTGAGGGCAGCAGAGCTTCTCACTTCCTCAGACTGACAAGGAATGCTTTGTTTCCCTTTGTTTCATCAGAATATTGTGTTGACCTTGAAGTTAATAGCAGTATGATCTCCCTGTGGGAGATGCAAAGTTTGTAAAATTCTCATGCCACTTATGCAATCACATTTTAATAATATGGGATTGTTGAGGAGGAAATCCATGATAAAATTTAAAGAAAGACAAAAGACTGCCCATTAATGTGGGGATGTGATGTCATATGGGCTTGATTCAAGTTCACATTTTGTTGAAAATGTGAAAAATTTACGTGCTCATATCTCGGGAACCACACATCGGATTTCATTGCAAATTTCACTGAAATGCTCAGAATAAGTACCCCTCTAACATATAAAACCCTGTTGTGACCTTAAACCCTTCTTTTAATTGTATATGAAGCAATTTTATGGAAATTATGGGCTTTAGAAGCTGGCGGAGGCATACCAAGCTTTCAGTGAAAAACAAGGCTCGGAAAAGAGTGATTGAACTTTGAGCTGAAATAGCAAAAAATCTTCACTGTCATGATAAAGAAAGTTGAAAATGCCATGAATGGCCAACTTGTCAGCTTTCACATATGAGTGGTAGCTTGCACCTGGCAAAAACTGCGACCAGCTTTTAGAGTTTTTTTTAGTTTGACGTATATGGGTCCACTATGGGAATGCTACCTGGGACCTTGCCGTGCTTCTTGAATTTTCAGATTTTATAAATGGTGGCGCCTCATTATAAAAAGAAAAAAAAATTAATCAATAAATTTGAAAAAAAAAAAAAGCAAAAGATTGAAGCCAAGCGTTCAAGGTCTATGCCCGGTTATGTATCCTGTCAACTACAACAGAGAACCAACTCAGGCGCCTCTCTAGTACCCTTCTGCATAAAGTAACGCTCAGCGTGCTTTGCATACGACAGCAATCTTTCCTCGGGACTCCCCTCAAGGACCGGCGATACATTGGGGGAGGAGCACTACTCGCCTCCCAGTGCAATCAGAGTAGGACCATGTGTGAACACTACCGTCCGGTTTGACGTCAACGTGCCGCACAGGGTATAGAAGAGGATATCTTATATAGCTTGGACATCTGCATCTATCACACCTTAGAGTGGAACTTTCAAACTACAAATTTCAGCCAGAAGTAGTGTTAGTAGAAAGGAATTATGTTTATCAAATATTCATTGATAAGTTTTTAATTATTTTTGCATGTTTTTTGACAAGATTTTCCTCTACGACTGATGTTTCTTCTTAATATTTCTCATTTCCGCTCCAAATGGAGGCTTATGTCACAGAAACGTCACTAAAACGTCAGAACATTTCTGGTTCGTAGGAAATCTGGAAGTTTATTGTACGGTACCTTCTGTAGGATAATGTACATCGAGGACAGTTAAACCCACTGAGGTAACTGTAACTTTTCTCAGTGTTTATTTTATATATCTGTCGACGAGGTTTATTTCATTTTATCGATGGAAAATTTTCTGGGATCTTGTCGACTCAGATCTGGCATTAAGGAGTTTGTCTCGTTATTTATTAGTGTATATCTTACTTTTTAATACACTATTAGTGTACTAGATTAGTTCATTTTGTGCAGGCCTGCCAAGTTTGGGACAAGAACCGTTTCCTGGCGCACGTGACTTTGCTCATTGAAGATCGAGCATAACGATTGTGCATGCTTCTAGCCTCTCGACCCATTGGCTTTCTAGCTTCTTCGGGAATCCGTGAAAGCTTTGTTTTCGCCGAAAAGCCCTTTGCCAGCGGGTTGGGAGGATTTTGGAAAAAGTGTTGGCTTTCTAGCTGCTTCTTCTGGAAGCAGTAGAAGTTTTAAGTTTTGCCGAACGGCCTTTTGCCAGAGGGTCAGGAGGACTTTGGCTTTCTTTCAAAATTTATTTAATCTTTGAACATATTAAATTAAACAATAACAGTCTGTTTCATTGCTATTTACATCAGAAATAAAAGAAAACTAAAATCAGCAAAACAAGCATTAACTTACGATATTCTATTAAGTTAGAACATGTGTAGTATCTCGGTTCTATTCATCCGATCTAGAATGGAGCCATACATGACACACCAATGATGTAAATGGTCTGATCGCCGTGGTATGAGGTTGGTCAAGTGTTGTCTCTCAGTAGACGTACAGCTTCTTTAGGGAACAGTTTTATTTAAAATTTGGTTTTGTCGCACGGTCCCAATGCTCGTTGAAGTTTGCAAAAATAACAAATGTCGTACCATTAGTTCCGATTTTTTAGCTGACAAAAACTCAATCTTGGACAAAACTAAATGGAACACCCCCGCTCCCCCGTACAATGTTGGAGATGATAAGGCCAATTCGGGACGCACCATTTTTCTCTTACTTATTAACCCATTTAGGTCGTATTTGTTTAGAATTAGAAATCGAAGCAGCATCAGTTAAGACAGGGACCGCGGAGACGGGGTGGGGGCTAAGGGGGCTTTAGCCCCCGCACTTTTTTGCTGTGGGCATTTTGGGCCGTCTTAAACTGCATTTATTTTATTGGACATATTGGGCCGTTCGATGATTAGCCCCCGCACTTCAAAATTGGCTCCGCGGCCTCTGTAAGATTGTCTAAAAAAGTTTTCATTTTAGACTGGGGGTATTCTTGTCTTTTTCTCTTATGGGATCATAACCCAATTAGCAGGTGTATTAAAGCGTCCGTTTGTTCGCCTTCAGATAGAGTCCCTAAAGGGAGCCCTTTTATAATATGATATAGAATAGGATGGGGTGTTTTGTAATTATTTTAGGAAAGTATATTATATAAAGTACCACTGGTGAGAAATGGTTTAATTGTATATGAAGCAACTTTGTGGAAATTATGGGCTTTAGAAGCTGGCGGAGGCATACCAAGCTTTTAGTGAAAAACAAGGCTCGGAAAAGGGTGATTGAACTTTGAGCTGAAATAGCAAAAAATCTTCACTGTCATGATAAAGAAAATTGAAAATGCCATGAATGGCCAACTTGTCAGCTTTCACAAATTTAGTGGTAGCTTGCACCTGGCGAAAAATGCGACCAGCTTTTAGAGGCCAGTTTACTTTTTGGATTTAGTGTGTAAGTCAGTGGAGGAATTAACGGAGGTATGCTACCCTTGGTAGCATTCCCATATGGGCCCCATGTCGACGAACATATGGGCCCATATACTTTTTGCACCCAAGACCCATACCGCGGGGCCCATATGGGCCTGCCCAAATAACCCATATGATGCATACGGGATAGTGCTGGGACCAGTTTGGGCAATATTGCCCCATATGGGCCCCAGTACTATCCCATATGGACATAAGGGCATCCTGGGCTGGCACATATGGCCCCATATGGGTCTTGGGTGCAAAATCATATGGGACCCATATGGTTTGACGTATATGGGCCCACTATGGGAATGCTACCTGGGACCTTGCCGTGCTTCTTGAATTTTCAGATTTTATAAATGGTGGCGCCTCACCATAAAGAGAAAAAAAAAAAAGAAAAATAAATTAATAAATAAATTTGAAAAAAAAAAACCCAAAAGATTGAAGCCAAGCGTTCAAGTTCTCTAGCCGGTTATGTATCCTATCAACTACAACAGAGAACCAACTCAGGCGCCTCTCTAGTACCCTTCTGCATACAGTGACGCTCAGCGTGCTTTGTATACGACAGCAATCTTTCCTCGGGACTCCCCTCAAGGACCGGCGATACATTGGGGAGGAGCACTACTCGCCTCCCAGTGCAATCAGAGTAGGACCATGTGTGAACACTACCGTCCGGTTTGACGTCAACGTGCCGCACAGGGTACAGTAGAGGATGTCATATATAGCTTGGACATCTGCATCTATCACACCTTAGAGTGGAACTTTCAAACTACAAATTTCAGCCAGATGTAGTGTTAGTAGAAAGGAATTATGTTTATCAAATATTCATTGATAAGTTTTTAATTATTTTTGCATGTTTTTTGACAAGATTTTCCTCTACGACTGATGTTTCTTCTTAATATTTCTCATTTCCGCTCCAAATGGAGGCTTATGTCACAGAAACGTCACTAAAACGTCACAATATTTCTGGTTCGTAGGAAATCTGGAAGTTTATTGTACGGTACCTTCTGTAGGATAATGTACATTGAGGACAGTTAAACCCACTGAGGTAACTGTAACTTTTCTCAGTGTTTATTTTATATATCTGTCGACGAGGTTTATTTCATTTTATCGATGGAAAATTTTCTGGGATCTTGTCGACTCAGATCTGGCTGATTTGCATTAAGGAGTTTGTGTCATTATTTATTAGGGTATATCTTACTTTTTAATAATTTAATAATGACAGAAAGAGAGTCGTTCTCAAAAAGTGATACCAACTTGATTAATAAATGTTGAAATGTAATTCTAAACGGGGGTATTTTGAGAGCGACATAACATCTACAATTTAAATAACTAGAATTAAAATAATCATTCCTATTAGTGTAATAGATCAGTTCATTTTGTGCATTCCTGCCAAGTTTGGGACAAGAACCGTTTCCTGGCGCACGTGACTTTGCTCATTGAAGATCGAACATAACGATTGTGCATGCTTTCAGCTTCTCGACCCATTGGCTTCAGGCTTCTGTTCTGTTCTATTCAGCCAGTCTAGAGCAGGACCACTTAGTGTTTGCCCTTTGGAGGGCGTACTTGTCCATTTGGGACGTTAAGCTCCGTAAGGGAGCAGAACTCCTCCGGGAGTAATCGTTTGGCTTTCGCCCCTTGGCTCTTCGTCAGAGAGTCGAGAGGACTTTTAGAAAAAAGAGACCCATTGGCTTTCTAGCCCCTCCGGGAGTAATTGTTTGGTTTTCGCCCTTGGCTCTTCCCCAGAGAGTCGAGGGGACTTTTAGAAAAAAGCGACCCGTTGGCTTTCTAGCTTCTTCGGGAATCCGTGAAAGCTTTGTTTTCGCCGAAAGGCCCTTTGCCAGAGGGTCGGGAGGACTTTGGAAAAAGTGTTGGATTTCTAGCTGCTTCTTCTGGAAGCAGTGAAAGTTTTAAGTTTTGCCGAACGGCCTTTTGCCAGAGGGTCAGGAGGACTTTGGCTTTCTTTCAAAATTTATTTAATCGTTGAACATTTTAAATTAAACAATAACAGTCTGTTTCATTGCTATTTACATCAGAAATAAAAGAAAGGTTAAAATTAAGACAAAGGTAACAAATCCTTAACGAAAGCAGAACATTTCAATACACTGTTACATGCAATAGCCAAGTAAATTAACAGAAAAAGACAAAAATCAGCAAAACAAGCATTAACTTACGATATTCTATTTAGTTAGAACATGTGTAGTGTCTCGGGTCCATTCATCCGATCTAGAATGGAGCCATACATGACACACCAATGATGTAAATGGTCTGATCGCCGTGGTATGAGGTTGGTCAAGTGTTGTCTCTCAGTAGACGTACAGCTTCTTTAGGGAACAGTTTTATTTAAAATTTGGTTTTGTCGCACGGTCCCAATGCTCGTTGAAGTTTGCAAAAATAACAAATGTCGTACCATTAGTTCCGATTTTTTAGCTGACAAAAACTCAATCTTGGACAAAACTAAATGGAACACCCCCGCTCCCCCGTATAATGTTGGAGATGTTAAGGCCAATTCGGGACGCACCATTTTTCTCTTACTTATTAACCCATTTAGGTCGTATTTGTTTAGAACTAGAAATCAAAGAAGCATCAGTTAAGACAGGGACCGCGGAGACGGAGGGGGGGGGGGAGGGGGTGGGGGCTAAAGGGGCTAAGGGTGCTTTGATGAGAAACCATGAAATCTATTCTAGAACCAAATACCAAACAATCAGAGTGGACTTTGCCAGAGGTTGTGGACCCCTTGCTGGGGTTGAGTCCCGGTAATCGTGAGCTACTCTCACAAGTTGTGCACGCTTTTCAAACTCATTTTGGTAATGCCTGCGACAAATGCAGTAAGTGAAAACTCATTTAGTGCTATGGAGCACATAAAAAGCTGTTTAAGATCTACAATGACCCAACACTCAACGACTCAGCCAACTTATGATAATTCATGTACACAAATATGATACAGATCGCTTGACTTTGGTTGATGCAGCTAATGAATTTACCAGTGCTAGAGACATAGACGCTCGGTGTTCGGTACCTCTCTGTGATTTGAGTTCGCAGTGGAACTTCGGACTCTTTTAGTTTTATTGGATTTGTTATCACGGACCGCATCATAGATAGCCTGCGTAGCGCCTCTGTGGCTGAGCGATGAGCTGGACGAAAAATTCGTCCGCTCTCGGGCTACATCATAGACTGAAGAATCGGTAAGTGAATGGGAAAAATTAGTATTCCAGTTTCCGTGGAAATACAAAAGTTCATTTTCAAAAATCCAACAGCTTCAAGCAGTCAAGGGGGCAAGCCCCCTTGAATCCCCACGAGAGATTCTGCACAGTAATGTAGCAAGAGGAAGACCACGGGGCAATGCCCACCAAATATGTTTTCTGATAAAATTTCGCTCCCCTCGCCCCCAATGAAATCCAGTAACTATAATTAAAATAACTCCTCAGTTTTCTCGCCATTTCTAATTGAATTCTAGCACTCTATATAAGTATCGTCGATCGGAGGTGCACCAGCTGGATTCCATACTTCGCTTCTCAGCATTCTCACCGACTGATTGTGCACGGCGTTCCACATTAATGGGAAATCTTATTTGGCAGATCCCCGTCGATCGAAGGTGTAGTAGATAAGACGCAGGTTCTATATTGCGATAACTGGCGTCCTTACCAACCGATGGTGTATTAATCGCTCAGCAATATCTCATGTAGGTCTACGTGTTTCCAAAATGCATCGGAGCTAGGTTAGGACAACTCACGAAAAATTGTTAATTCTTACAACCAGATGTGAGCTCATTCTAAACTCGCAAATGCGATTTCCGGCCATCTGGGGTATGCTGAAATCTCAAAATTTTCTGGTCCGCTTCGCTGCAACTGATGGTGGCGCTCCGCTTAGATCGTCACCGGTCGCCGTCTCCCCAAAATACCGTGTCACTTTTAAAAACCTTCCGACGGGCCTGCCCTAGGGCTGGCCCCTGGATCCCACCCACCGAACCTCGCGCTTTGCGCTCGGTGGCGCCTACGGCACCAAGAGTGGAGTGCAATGCCCCGTTGCAAAATTGTTGTGTTCTCCAGTCCCCCTAGTATGAAAAGTCTGTTGATGCCACTGGAATTTATGTCGACTGACGGAGGTTGCCTGTATAGAAAAAAAATCCACATTGAAGGGTTGACAACTAAGGACTTCATTGCCTTGGGTCTTCGAGGGGCAGAGTGGTCTATTCCAACTGAAGTGAGTTTTCTCCAGATACTCTGGTAGTGCTCCCATGTGGCATAGACTTGAAAAAAGGGACCTGGTCCTGTCGGTATGCCGGCGTCACTCCGACACGTCTTCACTCCGACAAGTTTTCAGTCCGACACGTCTTCACTCCGAAAATGAAGCAGACCTCTTCACTCCGACAAGTTTTCACCCTGACACGTCCTCACTCCGAAAAAGGGGCTTAGGTGTGGGTCATTCACGATCTGATCATATAGCTTGTATGTAATAGCGCCTAGTGAATTGATTCGAAATTCAAAGTAGGATAACCACCAAAGCAAAACAGAAGTTAGTAAAGGAGAGTGGGAAGACAAAGAAATCAATAAAATCTAGGAAAAGCAGAAAAAATGAGAAAAAGGAAGAATGAATCCCCCAAACTCGACTAACTCGACTGAGAAACATCAATTTCCTGTAGAAATAAGCGGTAAAAACTCTTTGCCAAGTTTCCGGAAGGGTTTCCATCCAACAGTCGAAGTAGTCTAATTTCATTTTGCGTTCTCCCTTTTCGGAGTCTTTGGTCTCACTGACTGGATCTATAAATACCGCAGAATTCGAAATTCGTCAAAGTATAAATTTAATTATTGCTAGTACTATAGATTAAAGCCGTGTGAAATGAAAGTTGAAAGTGTGCGGGAGGGGGAGGCTTCTTTGACTAGCATTCTCGTACGGGTTATATTTAGGATTTTGAAGGCCGGGACAAGCTCCCGACCTGAGAGGCAGCCTGAAACACCGAAGAAGCAGACGTTTGCCGAAAGGTCGCCGAGCTGAGCAGAAGTTTTGTCAAAAATTCGAAGGTTTGTTTTTACAAAAACATATATCCTTCCAAAGAAGCACTTTGAAATTCCTACAGGCACTTTAATGAAGCGCTCCACGATCAGCTTTCACTGAATACGCATTAAATTTCAAGTTATAAAAGGCTTGCTTTCAGCCTCTTGTTCCTTGCTGGCAGATCAAAATTTTGAAATTGCTACCAACGAAATTTTGATAGCTAGGTGAAATGCCTGCCTTTTAAACTTTTGCAGGTAACATATTCCTATCAATGATATAGTCGGCCTGCTTTGTTCTCCAGCCCAAATAAGTGTAATTTAAAAAGTTGAGGCGACTTCTTGAAATGTTAAAAAAAAATAAGATTCCATCTCTTGTAACTCTGATGTAAATAAAAGTGTACTAGATAGAGAGCCTCAGCAGTACAAAAAGGATATATGGGAAGGATTTATGTGCCGAGAGCTGGCTGTCATATTTCAAGCTTTCATTGAGAGGATAGGAAGCCCCTCCATTGCACTTTGGCCGGAAGGTCGACCCTCTAAATGCCGTCCGTTTCACTTCATAAATCTCAATGTTCAATCACTTGCGAATTTAAAAGCCTCTTAGCCGGAATCTAACGTCGTCACCGTACTACAGACCGAGCATTACAAAAGCAAAATGATGCCCTCCATCTCAACGTGTACACATAACTTAACACTGCAAAAACATACCAAAGGACGGGCCTAGACGACGCGTGATGTAATGAGTATACATACCGAAAATGACTTCAGTGTATGTCAGCACATTGAAATCCTAAAGCTTAGATTTCGACGTGTCAGCACTTCATTGTACAGCGCTTGAAATTACGCGGCGCATTTTGACTGTAGAAAGCTCGTACAACTTTTGTTGCCAATACACGTACGTGATAGGGAATGGCGCAATAGGGGAATAAAGCCAAAGATATTATAAACATACACTCTAAAATCAAAAGAGTGAACTTAGTCACTCTTTGATCGAGTGAAAAGTGTAAATTCACTCCATTAGAGTGATAATTCACTCCAAGAGGAGTGAAGATCCCTCCAAAACGAGTGAAGTTCACTCCAAAAAGAGTGAAATTCCCTTAAAACCAGCGAAGTTTCACTCTTGATGGAAGGCCCACAGTGATCGCTCTTAAAAAAAGAGCGATCATTGCAGGCACTCGCGGAAGAGCGAATTTTCCCTCTTCCTCTAGTGAATTTCACTCTTTTTGGAGTGAACTTCACTCTTTTTGGAGTGAACTTCACTCTTTTTGGAGTGAACTTCACTCCTCTTAGAGAGAATTATCACTCTAATGGAGTGAATTTACACTTTTCACTCGATCAAAGAGTGACTAAGTTCACATTTTTGATTTTGGTGGAGATACCAAACTTCAAAATGGCGCGGTGAATCCTCACGGGGGCCGAAACGGAGGGCAGAAGTGCTGATCACTGGTCAGTCGTTTTGGGGTCCTACAGGCAAATTGGTATCTTCCGGTAGTATAAATATGTGTGATTTTAAAACATTGCAATTCTTGCAAACACCGTTCTTCAAAAAAATTTACTTACATGAAACAGTTTTAGGCTTCTTCGAGGCTATTTTCTGAAGAACATTTGAACATTAACCACGGACTTAGATACAGGGACAAAGCATGTAACGAGCACGTCCTATCCGTAGATGGTCGCCACCGGCGGGGACAAAAAAGGCGCACCAAGATGGCCGCCGTGAAGCTATAGATCGTCTGATTTGACGACAACTCTCTCTAAAAAAAATTTCACATGTTGAATGGGGAAAATATATATATTCCTGCAATACGTGTTGTGATTTTGACCTTACCATGCCATATTTCAATAATATTTCAACTTTCTTGCAAAATATGGGGATATATTTGAACAAGTCCAAGCTTTCACACAAAACCATAGCAGACGGCCATCTTGGTGCGCTTTTTCTCACACGTATGGTAGCGACAATGTACAGTATAGTAAAGCTACGGAATGTGACTCGGGCCCGGGAATGACGCATCCTCAAAAATTACCAAGTAGCACATTAGTGCCGTAAGTAATACGAGCCTAACCCTGTGGGAACTATCCAGTGGTTCGTTTTGCACAATGATGAATCCATTTCAGGTACGTTTGTATCTAAATGTGATTAATTTTCAAGCTTTTCCCAACTAGTTCCTACATTTATGTCTATTTTTAACATTTGGAAAAACTACTCCATCAAAATAACGAAAATTACCTCGTTCTGGTGTACTCTGCTAGAAGTACTCCTTCATCTGACGTAGTTACTCCTGTTTAATGTGATGAGTGCATAAACTAAGTTATTAGGTTATTTTACTGTGTTTATAACTTGACCAAACTTAACGTCTTTCTTAGGCAGGTTAGGCCAACAAGCGAAATAAGTTTTGCACGGTAGTGTGTGTACGACTCCAAAACGCCTTACTGCTGAGCAGACTCCGTTGCTCAACACTTCTGTGCTACACTGTTGATCCGCGCCAAGGACTAAGCCATACGGCTTGCTACGTAGGTACCTATGCGTTACTGTACAAAGTCAATGTAAATTGGTTACACACTACATATACGGAAAATTCGTCACTATCGGTGCTATTTCAAGGTTGACGACGGAGAAAATTTCGAATGAAATCGATCTCTCTTTATCGAAATTTTGGATTGGGGATTAAGAACTGTGGGTATAAATACATCCGTGGGTTACTGATCATTTGAAAACGGCAAGCAGGACAGCGTTAAGGTTTGTTTCATTCTGTATAACCATTTTGAAATGGTCGGGCGTCATTCAGCGACCCACCCAAAGATACCCGGCCAAACTTAAAATGGCGCGGTGACTCCTCACGGAGGCCGAATCGGAGGGGCGGAAGTGCTGATCACTGATCAGTCGTTTTGAAAGCTAACAGTTAATTGATATCTTCCGGTAGTGTATATACGTGTGATTTTAAAACATTGCGACTCCTGCAAACACAGTTCTTCAATAAATTACACTTGGCTACATGAAACAGTTTTAGGCTTCTACACCGGCTCTCTACTTAAGAACATTTGGACATTAACGCACAACGACTAGTTTGAAGTTCATTGGCTTACTGATTGGTCAGTTGCCATGGTATCTTTACAAGCGCACATCTATACACGAGTTTACATTCTTACGCGCTTACAACGAAAAATCAACCACTGCGTTCATTTTCCCAGCACGTAGAAGTGTGCGTCTCTTTTACTCCGAAGTATACACAGAGAAAAATAGTTGCGCGTATATAACTCGTTTTAAAAATGCACGCATGCTGACATCTCGTCACAATGGAATTTTCTGTCATGTATCCATGGCTATGCACGCAGATCACCGAATAGAACTATGCACATGTCAAATAAACACTTCCGCCCCTCCGATTGAGCCTCCGTGAAGAGTCAGCGCGTCTAACAGTGTAGGGATAGGAGTTTGGTATCTACGTTTATAATATGTTTGGACCCACCATGCTACAGTATGCTCTGCCTGTGACAGTAACGCACAACGCCCGGTTTGAAGTTTATCGACGAACTGATTCAATGTGATTGGTCAGTTTCTATGGTATCTTCACAAGCGCACATCTATGCACGCGTTTACATTCTTACGCGCTAACAACACAAAATCAACTAATGCGTCCTTTTTCCAAGCACGTGGAAGTACGCGTCCGTTACATCGGACTACACACGGAGAAATGCACTTGTGCGCGTGCAGAACTTGCTTTGAAAATGCACGCACCGCTGCAACTTCGTCACAATGGAATGTTCTGCTACGCATACGTGATTGTGCACGCAAATAACCGAATAGAACTGTGAGCATGTCAAATGAACACTTCCGCCCCTCCGATTGAGCCTCCATGAGGAGTCAGCGCGTCTAACAGTGTAGGGATAGGAGTTTGGTATCTACGTTTATAATATCTTTGAATAAAGCGTTCAGAATTCAACTAACGCAACAGCTTTCTGTAAGACAATCACATAAACACAGACGCTAGGCCTGGTACCAAATCAATGTTGTGCACGGAGCAGTGTCCTCCAGAAAAACTGGCACGTCAACTTAATTTGACCTCTTGACCTTCAGTGCACCTACGTCACTGCGTTGCGCATCTCTGTGTTTTTCCATCCGAAGGTCCGTTTTACAACATACGTTACTAGGGTGCTGTTTTGCGCGCGTTTTGGTAACACCACACCTTCGATCCTTTCTACCCAGTGGAACGCACTGCGTCACGTGCAACCCATCAAGACAAAATGACACTTTCTACTGTGTGACGCGAGTAGTTCTCACTTCCCGAAATTCTCAGACAATCTTGGACAAAACTGTTGGGACACTTTGCCATAATATTCTTGAATTTCAGTTCAAAGGCTTACATGAATTCCCCTCCCCCGCTCCCCCTTTCAATGTTGCGCTGAAGGAGTGACTGTATGCCGTGAATAGGCTAACTGTGGTCAACATTGCGAAGGGGAGCGGGGTGTCCCAAGGAGTTTTGTCCAAGATTGTAGGTTCCATATGAAACTACCCAAAATACAGTCGTGAAGCGATCGTATAACTTGTGCGTGATATGTTTGTACACTAGTCACTTCTTTATGAGTTACTTCTCGTCTCAATATGTTTGTTGCGCAATAATTAAAACTGTTGCGAGACGACGTTTGTTATTGGCCACATAAAGCTAATGTAACTGTATGTACTAGTCAAAATTGTAGTGACATTTCAAACTAGGCCCGATAAGAGTAGACTACAGGATCGGAGGCGGATGTGTCACGATGCACCTATACGGGGTTTATGAGTCTTTCAACTGTTTCACTGCTGAGCGGACCGACGACGTTTCCAACTTTAATATCTGCCCACAGAAGCCGCCCACTCACCTTTCAATATTATGGTCAGTCTAACATTTAGAAGGGAGCGGGTTTTGGTTTCCGCAGAGCTGGGGTTTGGTCAGTAAAAGATATGATTATGGGTTTAGGCTAGTTTAAGAGTAAGGGTAGGAATTTAAAAGCTCTTTGAAATAGACGAACCACGAGGGCAAGTGATGGTCCGATTTTAGTCGGCTATTACTGTGGTCTATTACCTTCTAATCTTTCAGCTTTGTTGGAGGCCTGTATCATAGATCATTGTTCAGTAAAGTGTATCTTGATTCCCTTAATTTCACTGAATATGAGGGTTTGAAATTCATAAAGACAATACAGGAACACGATTAAAGGCCGATGGACACTCGGCCTACAGTTCCGAATTACAATCGCTGATCGGATCCGTCTGTAGGCAAATTAAGAAAACTGCTTGTAGGAGTATTACACAAGTGAGAGCTAGGGCCAAAGTACTTTGGGGGACGTTTCAGAGAGACTTTCTTTCCCTATGGGCTCATGTATTGTAGCTTCGGAATGGTGGTTAGGAAAAAGCTGTCTCATCCCAACGCTGAATAGGACCAGAATTTGGGCGTAGCGGCATGGGTTTGAGGTCCCCGACATGAGGCTGCAGTCTGAAACCCCACCCCTCCCCCAATAATGACGGGTTATTCGCGAATCCGGTAACCAAGTGATCCTGACATTTGCTGGTCATTTCTGGGATTCATCTTTTAAAATATCTTCCGTCTACCTACCTAGTTTACCATGAATAGTTATATTTAGTTTAAAGTCTGAACTTACTGTGCTTATTATGGGCTTTGAGATTGTTTGCAGCCATCTGTGGTTTTGGTAATTACAATTATTGCCGAAATTTAGGCCTTCCTGGACCGAGCAATTTCTTACAATGACCTGACTGTCGGATTCGTCTATACTTAATAGTTTTTGAGAGGAATATTTTCCCTTCGCATTTTTGGTTGCTGTTAGTGAAATTGAGAAGTATGAAAACTTACAACAGGATTTATACTCATTTCAAATAAACCTTCAAGTAAATCACAAAGGCGAATCAGCCTCATCGAGTATTACCAGACGAAAGTAGGGTACCGTCCCGACTGCGTGGGATCTTACCGTAGACAGGAACATGCCTCTCGCGTACCGTCTGTTGATACCCGGCATTTTCCAATTGTTTTCCTTTTTTGTTTGCTTTTTTGTTATTTTCTTTTCTTGGTATCAAGAGCACATATCTTCACAAAGGGACAGGTATCCGGTTCTCGTTGAGTGACGACGAGGGGGTTTTGCTTTACTTACGTTTTTTACATACTTCAATCTGGAAACCTTATGAGCACACAGCTTAATCGACTTCAAGTGTGTTGGTCAATGGTACAATAACAAATGGTTGGCTGCATACAACTTTATACACGTTTGCGTCAGATCAATTCAAGCTGCCAGGTTGTTATTTACCTTTCGTGATAATTTCAATTTTGAAAAACTGTGACTTAATTTTTTTTTTTTTTTTTTGCTAGTAAAGCTAAAAGTTTACATCACTTTTTAATCTGAAACCCAGAGATTGATAATCGGCCGTTGGCTTCTAAGTCCATTTTTTATTTATAAATTCTCCATTCGACCCAATATTTTGAACCAGAAATACTTTATGTTATACTTTGTCAAGTCTGCTTTCATATCCAATTGACAAAAGACTCACAGTATTCGATAATATATTAAATAACACATAAGTGTCTCAATGTATTCTACCTCAGTCTTGGTCATATTTTTGAAGGAGAATATTTTGAATTCGGGCGTGCTACCTTAAACGTAACCTTTCGACGTGACCACCCCATTCGTGCCATACGAAATGCATTGTTCTAGCGTAGTCTCATTTTAAAATGAGAAATTATTCATTAAAAAAAATACGAATAATTGCAAGCGAAAACAAAACGCTCAGGGGTGAGGTTTTCACGATCTGATCATATCGGGTGTATGCAAAAGTGTCTATTGAACTCAGTGATTCGAAATTCAAAGTTGGATAATTACCAAAGCAATGCGGAAGTTAGTGAAGGGGAGTGGGAAGCCAAAAAAAGTAAATAAAACCTATAAAAGGCAGATACAAATAATTCCCAAAACTTGACTGAAAAACATTAATATCCTTAAGAAACAAGCCGTAAAAACTTTTTGTCAAGTTTCCGGTAGGGTTTCAATCCAACAGTCGAAGTAGTATAATTTCATTCTGCGTTCTCATTACAGCGCCACCTTTTTGGAGTCTAGCCTCTCACTGACTGGATCACAAAAACTGTCAAGATTTCTTCTAAACACGCACTTTGGAATGCAACAGGCACTTTAATCAGGGAAGTTGCTATCAACTCCCTGCTTTAATGAAGCGCACCACGATGAAATGCTGTCATTGAATACGCATTCAATTTCAAGTTATAAAAGGCTTGCTTTTGGCCCTTTGTTCCTTGCTGGCATATCGATTTTTGAAATTGCGACCAACGAAATTTTGTTAGCTAGGTCAAAATGCCTGACTTTTAAACTTTTTTAGGTAACGCATCATTATTAATCATTTAGTCGGCTTGTTTTGTTCTCCATCCCAAATAAGCATATTTTATAGGCTGGAGGCGACTTATTGATATGTTAAAAACAAAGATGGTATCTCCTGTAACCCTGATGTATATAAAAGTGTACTTAATAGCATCAGCAGTGCAAAAAGATTTATAGGAACCATTTGGAGGGATTTATGGGCCGAGAAGCTAGCGGTCATAAATTAAATAAAGCTGTCATTGAGAGGATAGGAAGCCACTCAATTGCACTTTGGCCTGAAGGTCGACCCTCTAAATGCCGTCCGTTTCACTTCATAAAGCTCCATGTTCAATCACATGCGAATTTAGCCTCTTAGTCGGAATCTACCTTCGTCACCGTACTACAGACCGAATATAACAAACAGGTCTAAAACTAAAAACAAATTGATACACTCCACATAGCTTCATACCAAAGGACGGGCCAAGACGACGCGTGATATAACGAGTATGCATACCGAGCATGACTTTAATGTATGTCAGCACTTCATTGTAAAGCGCTTGAATTAATGCGTCCATTCTGAGTGTGCATAGCTCGTACAACTTTTGTCGCCAAAACATTTACGTGATGGGGAATGGTGCAACAGGGGAATAAAATCAAAGAAATTACAAGCATAGGTACCAAACTTTAAATGTCGTTGTGACTCCTTATGGGGGTCAAAACGGAGGTGCGGAAGTGCTGATCACTGTTTAATCGTTTTGGGGGCCAACAGGTAGTATAAATACGTGTGATTTGAAAACGTTACAAATCTCGCAAACAACGTTCTTCAAAAAATTTCATTCACGTGGAAAAGTTCTTTTGCTTCTTCGAGGCATTCCACGTAAGAAAAATTGAACATGCGCCTATGACGACCCGTTTTAAATTCATGGACTTGCTGATTTAATTAGTCAGTGTCTATGGTATCGTCACAAACGCACATCATAAACCAAGTACGCAGAAGTACGTGTCAATTACCCCAGACTCTACACGCAGGAATGTATTAAACTGTGTTTCCACGTGGCGGACGCGGGCGAAAAAATATCTCACCGTTATTTTCAATGGAGCCGTTTCTCTTAAGCGGACGTGGGCGGATAGGCGCGGACTCGGTTTTTCAAATCGCTCATGTAGCGATTTTACCCGCGCCCGCGAGTGCCCGCGTGGTATTTCGAAATCATTTCCGGGAATTTCTCCGTTATCACACGAGCTTGTAGTAACTGAAAAGTACACTGAAGAATAGGCTTATCGCATGTGCCCACTTGTTGAATCACACAGAGTTGGAGTAGCTCCGAAACGAGATTGTGGTAGGCACCTTGAGCTTTTCTCCTCCGATTTATTGGATGCATCCACCATCGGTGCCTTCTTGCTCGGCGCTGCCGTTGACGATAGTACAACTCGAGTAACAGGACTTCCGCGTCAAGAAAATGAATATGACGCCGTAAAGTTGAGAGGACAACCGTTTTGACGATATGTGGCCTGAAAGGAAATGCGCGGGAAGCAAAGGTTACAGGCTCAACACCTGTGCCCGCCTCCGCGTCCGCCCGCATCCTCGTCCGCCTCGTGGAAACAGGTGACCCGCGCCCGCGCCCGCCTGCGTCCGCGTCCGCCTCGTGGAAACACAGCTTTACGCGCGTTTAGAACTCGAATTGAAAATTGACACACGCTGACATCTCTTCACAATGGAATGTTCTGTTACGCATGCATAGTTATGCGTGCAGATCACCGAATAGGACTGTCCGCCTCCGATCGTTTGAGCCTCCGTGACGAGTGGGCGCGTCTAACAGTGTAGGGATAGGATTTTGGTATCTACGTTGGTAATTTCTTTGAATAAAACGTTCACATTTCAACTAACGCAACCGCTCTCTGGAGGACAATCACATAGACACAGACACGTACACACACACACACACACGCACACACCCACACATGATTCTGTCCAACACTCTACGGTTCATTTATCATAAGCATTGTGTTCATACTTTTTACCCCATGCAGCTAATTTGTCAATCAGTCGGAGACGCACATTAGTCATCTTCACGCGACGAGAGAATTCTATTGCGTGCGACCACGGACTTCCTATTCATGGACAGAGCATACTGCACGTTAGATTGTCGCTATCGTGCGTGTGAGAAGAAGCGAAACAAGATGGCTCTCTGCTATGATTTTGTGTAAAAGTCTGAACTTGCTCAAGTCAATTCCCAGATTTTGGAAGAAAGTTGGACAATTTTTGATATATCGCAAGGTAAGGTCACATATTCTTTCCCATTCAAGTTAACTTTTTTTAAAATATTACAGAGTCGTCATCAAATCAGACGATTTATAGCTTCACGACAGCCATCTTGGTGCGCCTTTTTTTTTGTCGCAGACGGTAGCGACAATCTACGGATAGGACGTACACTTAACATGCTCTGTCCATGTATGTAAATCCGTGTGTGCGGCCCACAGTTCTCTATATATGTCCTACTTGAAGATCAGCGATACGGCCACGCGTTCGTTGTTTTCCTCCAAACACGATGCCAGTGCGACGTCAACGCACAAGGTGTATTGGCATTACTAGAACAATGAAGATAACAATGCACTTAAGGAAAGGAATCATTGTTTTACGAGCATGAAGTAGTACGGGTAATTAAGAAACATAAAGAAAAATATATACTGCGCGTAAAACACTATTTCGTTCTTAATATGGGCGATGAGTGCTTGCGCATCAATTAAGTAACTGTCTCTACCACGCGAAGCTATATTTGAGTAACCGAGAGGGGTAGCTTTCCAGTAAAAGTGTGAAATATCGACTCGCATTGATTACAAAACTCATACAAAACATTTATGTAAACTAGAGGTTTTTCAGTCCAATCCAATTATGCTTAAAGTTTCCAAAACTTCTAACCGGTTGCTACGATACAAAATTTTCCAATTGGAGACACACTTTCAACAGTGTCGAGGAGAAGCCTATTATTATAACACTTTTTTGTAGTGATACATGATAAACACATATTTTGGTAGCCCTGGACATCTTTATGATATGTGAAAAGTGTCATGTTTGAGACGTTTCATTAAAAAAATACAGTGACAAAGCAATTTTCACCAAATTTGACTTTTGACCTTCACTTGCGGTAATGTGTGGTAGATGATGGTTTCACCTGGGGTGTACCTCCCTACAAAGTATGAAGAAAATCGGGTCAGCCGTTTAGGTTAGATAGTTATTTAGACGGAGTTTTACGGCCCAGTTTCCATCCTATTGGTTCAAGTCGAGCCGGTCACGGCCTTTTTTCCAGTTGTAGCTCACCGGCTTGTTTTCCCTACTCCATTGCTTACGCGGAGCATCACGCACAACGGCAGTAGGTTCCTTTTTTAGAGTCTTTGGTATGACTCGACCTGAGAACGAACCTGGGCCTTCCGCGTGAGAGGCGGATGCTCTACCGTTAGATCAGACACGCGTTTCTCAGCCGTTTAGGAGATGTAAGCAAAGCAAAAAGGACACCCCCACAAACACAAGGACACGTTTGACCCTTCCTCCAGAAATGGAGTCCCGGTCACCGTGGGGTGCCTTACCTTGGGTTAGACCAGGTCACACTGCGGCGATATCGGATCGAATTACTATCCGATTTCTGTGAATTTTGATAAAATCTCCTCCTTCCTTTGTCGGAAAGAACCAAAAACTTGCCTTCCTGGTGTCTTGTGTGAATGTATGATCGGTATGAAAGGACAACAGAAATGAAGTGTTAACTATTAATTTTATGACGTCACATTGACCAATAGCTTTTATCCGACCACGCGTAACCGATAAAGCTGTTTACCTATATTTTCGTATTCCTGCGGTACAAATCATATATTTACACAGGTTGGCAAACTTTTGTTTCTTTCCGACCAAAGATGGAAAGGTAACTCACAAAATTCGCAGCGAAATCCGATCCGATGTTGCTGTAGTGTGACCTGGGCTTTAGACTATTAACTTGGGAACCCAAATCATTTTCATGTGAACCATGCCCTTTTAGCTGTCATCGCCATATTTTACCATTTTGGCAAAGTGATTGCGAATGTCTGATTCTCCTCATGGAGCGGTGAGATAATTTTGTTAAGTTGAATTCCAGTTAAGACCCTCTCACCTGTACTAGGGAGCTACCAGCCTGTACTACAGGGCTGGGTCCCATGGTAACGACAAGAATTTTACAGAGGTATCTGAACGCTTCTTGAGTAACACATTGAGAACCGGATCACCCTAATTGATGGATGAAGAGCTTTTCGACGACCCCCACCCGTACGTAAGGAATGACCAAGGTCCAACAGGCGCTCTGTGTGAAAACCCCCTTGTGTGTGACCCATAGGCAAAAACCACCGAGGGGCGTGTGTCACTGCAGCCTAAATTTGTTTCACTCTTGATTATTGTGAAGCAAATAACCATATAGCTGTTACACAGTCACGCCGTAAAAGACATGCATGCATGCATGTGATCATTCATGCAGTTACGGATTGTGAGTTTTGTTGAATTGGCTTTGGTTTTGTTTGAGTTTTATTTCTCAACTTTTAACCTTTTGTTGGCGACAGACGTACACTCGTTTATTGCGACCGACTTCTGACTTCTAACTTGCATGTAGGTCTCTAACGGCATTTGTCACATTACTGCATGACATAAGATTTATCCCATAACACTAAACACCATCGTCCGTCACGTTCCTCGAGACCATTGGACATAAACATGATGTCATGACGAATGTTAGTATGCTACTTGTGAAACATCGACGGGTCAGATAAAAGCTGTCAATCAGACCATATCTTTGAAGCACCGTACTTTCTAGCAATTGCTTGCATTTCGTGCTCAAGTAGTCAGGCACGACTAAACACAAATATTTATTACGACATAGATAAAATATAGTAAGTAACCAAAGATATGAGGCGAGACGGGAGACGTTTAGTCTCGGAGAAGAAGCAATGAAACTAGTTTTGTCGACAAAACTGTCGGGGAATAAACAGAAACTTTATGAGCGAATTCAGTTTGACAAAAGAAAGCTGAATAAACGTTTAATTCAAGGGTACAGTCTATGTATAGTTAAACTATCCCACACATGCTAAATAAATTGCTCATTGAAGACCAAAAAAGGGGGTAGGTCTGAATTCCAGACTTCGCTCATTGAAAACGGTACCATTCACATACAATCTTATCTGTGAAAATTACTCATGCATGAAATAGATTCTCTAAGAATGGTCGTAAAAACAATATATATACAAATCAAACTAAAGGAAACCGCTGAAAAATGAACACTCCAACAACCTTGCTTTCTTGTTAAAATTGTGGGAGAGATTCCGTAATGAAAAAAGTTGAATTAGGTGCATCACAAAGTATGAAGGTGTGGTATACCAATCCTTTCATTCACGATCCGGCTGAACAAACTATCAATAGACAACATACGCACCTGGGTAGACTAAAGCAATGGTAAGTCCCATCACTATAGCCATGAAAACGACGTTCAGTTTGTCAATTGATAAAATTCCAGGTGCCAACTTGTCAAAAAAACCTTAGTGAAAAGTTACTGTGAAGAATAACGTTAAAAATTACGAAGAGATTTTAATTACAATGGCATATGCAATAACAGGCAAGTTTTACGAGCAAAAACCTAAATTAAAGCCATTTCAAAGTACATTAGGAGAACAATTTCAGATAGAATGCCTGGAGTTTGCATTTTCCGATGCACTTGGGATAAGGATAAGTGATTAAAGTTTTACTCGATAAGTTTTGTGGGGGGATACCGTAACTAAAAAATTACTTGGATTCGAGGGTATATACTTCATATAAGCCTACCTGAAAGTAATATAGGGATAAGTATGTATAGGCCTATATCTATGCATACATGCATAGAGTATGAGGTTAAATGTTCATTAGGTGATTAAATTAGAATGTTTTTCTTAATTAGGACCTTTTAACTTGCTTGTATCTTTTTTAGAATGCTTTTTATTCAGGTATTTTACATTGAGCGTTTTTAGTTTTGCGTCTGCGTTGTATACTCCTCTGCTCGGGGTTCACTACAGCAAACCAGCGACTCCGAGCGGAGAGTAAGTGGATTATAGCCCTTAATACGCACAAACAGGGCCTTAACAAAGACCGTGGGCGTTCTCAGTGGTTTTAGCTTTGCTAGCAACCGTTAGTCCTTAGCAACAGTTCACCTTCCTTGCGCGCCGCGACTTTTCTCTCAGATGAGTTCGTACTGTGCGCATAAATTCATCTCTGCGTGTTTGGCGGTTTGTGCTACAGCTTTTGTTTGTTTCAATTTTGCTACATTTGTTATAACGCAGTTGAAGGGCAAAGGAGTGTCCGAAATATTCGTTTCAAATACAGACTATTGTGCTCTGAATACCGTCGTTTTTATCATTTTTTGGTTTTCTTGTTGATATGGAGCATACGTGGAACTCACTAATATATATATATATATATATATATATATACATATATATATATATATATATATATATATATATATATATATATATATATATATATATATATATATATATATATATATATATATATATATATATATATCTGAAGAAATTTTGTCCTTTTTTGAAAAACGCCAGTACCCTGCCAAAATCCTCTGTAATGCCCAATACGCAGAATTCAAGGAACCAGCAGAGAGGAAGCCTTGGAGAAAAAGAGCAAATCTGGTACCAATCTACGTATTCTTTCAGTAATTTCTTATCACCCTTCGGTCCTTCCTATTTTACACGCTATCCACAAAAATGTAGAGTTGCTCCGACAAGACCCCTCAACCCGTGATGTTTTCCCAGAACCCCCCATCACTGCCTTTAGAGTTGAGAAAAATTTAGCCAACCATTTAGTTCGGGCTTCCCACCCACAAACTTCTTTCGACGACACGGCTGGTACCTACCTTTCCATGTAACCGTCCGAGGTGTAATACATGTCCAGTTGTTGGCAAACACAACCTCGTCAACATTTCAGGCCCCAACTGCAATAGCTTTACTGTCAAACAAAGATTCTCCTGCATTTCCTCTAATGTAGTTTATATTTTAGCATGTGGGAGATGTAACTCGTTGTATGTGGGAGAGACCAAGCGCCGCCTCGCGGATCGAGTCCCCGAACACCTTAGGTCCATCAAACAGAATCTCCATGGATACCCGGTGGCTGCACATTTTAATCCCCCTTCACCTTGTTCTATACAGCATTTAACTGTTACGGCAGCTGTTATGTGCCGAGGCTCCGATCGTGACCGCCTTAGTGCTGAAAACCGACTGATCATGAGGCTAGGTACTCTCGCTCCACACGGTCTTAATGTTAGAATTGACCTTTTGTAATATTCAACCCTTTTTGAGCCAGTTTTTACTCCTTTTACACTTACCCGTTCGTGCTCATTTTTTACTGTGTAGCCCTAATTATTATTTTTCCGGACCTAGTTTTTGTCTACTCTTTTCCCTTTTTTTCTGACCATGTTCGATTTGTTCGTGCACTTTTTCATCCAGGACGCTCTTTTTCTTTTTTTGATTTGTGTTTCATCCTTGGCACTCATGTTTTCTGACAGTCACTTTCGTTCGGTTCTGTTTTTACAGCGATCGCTCCGGATTTGATGTTTGACGTGTCCAATTGTTACTGTTGGTTGTTCAGTTTGGTTTTTGCCACCTGATTAAGGGTTTATACCCGAAACGTCGTGGAGTTTTCCGCAAACTTTTAAGCACTTTTTACTACCTCTTTTATATATAGTTAGTAGATGTGTCGATCATGAATTTATTCACAGAAGTGACAACAGGCTTTTAATAGGCTACCCCGCGTGAACCATTTTCTCTCCTTGTTACCATGGTAATCCCAATCCCAAGCGGGAGGAAAAATCAGTGAGTCACCCAAACTTGAAGTAGTGTAGTAGAATGTTCCCCTTGTCCAACGCCAACAGCCCAATGTGTAATCAAAACTCTTTCGAAAACAAAATACTTTCATGCTGTGCAATATGAGCTTGGGTTACCTGCATTATTTGAACTAGCTGTCAATCAGAGAGCTGTGCCAATGGAGAATTTGTGTGGACAACTACAAACTTTGTAGCTTGGGTGGAAGGATTAGCCCTTTAACTTCCCTCAACTATATTTTCTTGAGTTTATGTAGGCCTACTTGATACTTGTTTGGTTTGGTATAGTCAGCAGTTGTCAATGCGAGATTTTTAGAAAAAGCCTTGTCTTGAGGGTGTAACTCACAATAAGAGCTTGGCCGGAATGGTAGCCTACATAACAGGCAGTATTTTTTTCTTATGCAGTTATCACAACACTTATCTGTAACAACTTAATCCCCACGGAATATCATTTTAAAATAATTAGCTTCGGGACTTTCCAACGCTATAAGTACGGTAACCTAATTTCGTCTCTTTTATCTTCACTTAAAGTGTACCTCAAGTCAAAAAATTCAAAAAATATGTATTAAACAGCATGAAAAACAAATACTAACAGTCCAAATCCCATTTTCATAGGATATTCTTGAGCCGAGATGTAAAATGTAGAAGTTTTTTCAGTTATATTTAAATAGTACATTGGGCAATAATTTGTGATGTCATTGTTGCACTACTCAAATTTCAATTTTTGTATTTCTTTGTTTTTCTGAAACTAACTGCACCTTGTACCAAGGTGTGATAGCACTCTTACTCTTGTGGAATGATGTAATTAACCAAGCCATCTCTGCGCAACATGCTACGCAAGCAAACAGGAAGTGTTCAAGGTCATAAAGGCATTTTAAAGTTAAAAGGGAGACGAAGAAGGTAATGTTATTTGTACAAGAATGTCTCAAGTTATTGCACCATGGAAGTACTACCCGTAGTACTTCCATGATTGCACAATGGACTAATTTGCTTAAGGCGAATAAATTTCAACATTTTATATCTTGGCTGAAGAATGCCTTATTTTTTGATTTTTGAAATTCTCTAAATTTGTATATTGGAGGTAGTCACACTTAAACATAACTTTGTTAAGACTATTTCGACAAGTGTGCGAACCAGTAGTTGTTTTGCGCATTGAGGAAAAAGTCGTGAGACGTCGTGATCTTCTAAACTGCACTCAAAAAGTTTGCAAGACAAAAAATTTTTTGTCTGATTTGAATCTGTGCGGACAGTAATGGTTGCCCTCAGCCGCTGAGAACGGTGGACCAATACTTGAAGACTTAGGGATCACCTTATTCCTGAACATTTGGCGGTTTTGGTTTAATGTGTTCAAGTTGTGCGCCCTCAACACTTAAACGTCTGGTGTAATCTAGCAGCGATCACGGCCTTTTTTGAGTGGACCAAATACATGTAAACGAATGATTTTATAAGCATGTTACTTTTGTGTGCTTAACTCGATGATGGGAGGTCTCAAATCTAATCTCTCAGTGTTTTTTTCTTTGTTTAATTTAATCGTTTTAAAGGGGCAATCCGCAGACTCGATTTCCTCCCTCCGAGTACAAGCTGAAAGTATTTGTCATCGTGCCCAGATTCGAAGGTCGTCCTAAAAATTAAGTCCCTACTTCGTTAAATTTTAGTTTGACCCCTGTGACATGTATATAGTTAATGTTATGGTTTTAAGCTCATAAAGCAGTACGAAAAGCTCACTTAATTAGGTGAAAGTGATTTCACAGAACAGATACGTTTTATGTACCTTTTCTGCCCTCCTAACTGTACACACCAGGAGATCTTAGAAAGAGAAATTTTTAGAATCATTAAACCAGACCCGGAAAGTGTCATTTCCGGCACTGTGGGAGATACATTGATAAAAAATCGGTTGACTGTATGCGTAAACAGCTTGTGGTGGACGTTTAATATCTTGGTAAAATATTATGACGTATTTGTACAACACAGTAAGTGGATTACTCCTGTATATTGTGTCTCGTATATCAGTAAGTGTATATTTCCTTTACAAGGTGCACTAATATATATAGAAGCCCTCATGACTTATACATCTCACTTATTAGCCTTTTTCACACCTTATGTAACTACAAACATATTGTTATTTTTAAAATTTACAACGCTCATAGCGCTACAAAAATCCGTTGTGATGTTTGCTCCATAAAAAATGCAAATTTGTATGAATATAAATGCAAAATGTATCGACAAAATATACCAATACTAGAACCATATTTATTCCATAAATTAATGTCGTGAAGGCCCTCATACAAGCAGGCATATCATAAAAGGTAGCCTATAGTCTGGTAATTAACACTACTGTTGGCTGTAAACATGGAAATGAAGATGCTCTCTTTTAGCTTAGCCTTACAGAACAAAAAATAGAAATACCCTAAAAGGTAAAGAGCAGTCCCCCCAAACTCATTTTGAACAGACAGTTAAATAGCACAATTTTCGTCTTATTTCTCTTCAAAGTATCATTCATTACATTTTATGATGAAACTATTGCATATTGAAGGTAAACCAAGCAGTTATTTCCAGTAAATTTCAAATTTGAAGAGAAAAAATGTTGTCACATGACTCCCAACAGCCAATCATGAAACTGGACAGTCTACTACACTGCTTTACTTCGGGATGACTGCTCCTGCCCTTTAATGAAACCAGTCATCACCAATGAAAGGGAGAGAGAGAGAGTCCACGTAGTGACATCATACTCCATCGAAAACGTCTGTCATGCAAATTGGTAGTTTTAAGGGCTATAGAATCAATTGATTTATGTTGGTGGGGAAAGGTTTCCAACACCTTTATTTAAACCGATCTGCTACAATCATCAGTTATGGTCGTTATAACGTGCCAGTTCAAAACGAACACTTTGTGTGCCATCTTTATCATAGCATTGTATACGACAAATTGCTCTCTTGGTGGGTGGTTGAGAAAGGCTGCTGACCCTCGTCATGACCGATTAATTACCGACAGTGCATTGGTTATTTTATCACAATCATACACAAATTATTTTCAAATGTAGTTAGTTGTTATGCAGCTGTAACCAATTAACCCTGGCACAATCAATCAAACTCGATAAAGATATAAGGAATGTTCACCCTCTAGAAAGTTCAAGATGCCCCAAACAAGCGGAAAAATGCAAGAAATGGTAAATTGTGCATATAGGCCTTATTCTGCACAAGTGGTTTTGATTCTGGATAAGTGGGTTTTTAAAATGACTAGTTTCGTAGTTGAGCTGGTACAATAACGTGTCAAATGATCGATGGAAAAGTTCGAGGGCTATTATTGTTGATAAACCTTACATAATTATTATCATTCATAATGAAAGTCAAAAGACCAATATCGTTTTTGTTTAGGTGTACTTGCTTGATTTAAAATCCACATCAGAATGTACGTTAACTGGTTAACCTCAAGAGAAGACTGTGTTATGAGGGAGGGTTTTTTTATTTAATATAAACTTGATGAGTTTGGAATACATTATACATTGGTATTGAGAACTTGCCCCTGACACATATATGTGTATGTTAGAAACGAAAATGGAAAATTACGCTGTAGTAACGGGGTTAGGTTAGATGGAGTTTTACACCCCAGTTTCAATCCAATTGGTTCGAGTCGGCCACGGCTTTTTTTCCAGTTGTTGCCTACTGGGTTTTAAGAACAGGTAGTAGCAACAGACTCTCTCGTAGTGAGATACTTGTACAATGAATGTCTCGCGTTTTGAAAATGTGATTGTCACTGTAGTCGGAATGATTCTACAGACAAATCCGGAAAGCAAGTGATGGTCTGATTTCAGTCGGCAAGAACTGGGGTCTATCACCTTTTAATCTTTCGATTTCCTTGCTTATATCTGTATCATGGATGGTTGTACACTAAATCTACAATAAATGTACACTAATATGTTGATTTCGTCAATTTCACTGAATATGAGGGTTTGAAATTCATATAGACAATAAATGAAGATGATTTAAGGCTGATAAACCCAGTGGCTGCCTACAGTCACGAAGCACAAGCGCTGATCGGATTGGTCTTTATGACTGGGTTGCTGAACAATAAAATTCTTATTTTTGTGCATTTTCAAAGATTATTTTGGACGTTATCGCAAAATTGCTTTTAAAATTGAAATTTATTTGGGAGGGAGAGATGTAGCCAACAGTCCTCGCGCTTCAATTTCTTCAATTTCTGGAAAAAATCTTGCCCTTCGGAAGGAGACTTGGCAAACGTGTTGACTGGAAGACCGTCTGGTTCTGTTCATTTTTGTGGTAGGTTCGGTAACCAGATATACCTTTGTTTCCCATTGTAATGTGGCATGGTACTAAACTCAGAGGCCGTGGAGCCAATTTTGAAGTGCGGGGGCTAATCATCGAACGGTCCAATATCTCCAATAAAATGAAAGCAGTTAAAGACGGCCCAAATGCAGTTTAAGTGGGCCCAAAATGCCCGCAGCAAAAGAAGTGCAGGGGCTAAAGCCCCCCTAGCCCCCCGTCTCCGCGGTCCCTGAAACTGAAAGCATGTTAATTCCAAAAACGTTCCAGAAAATGAGCTTGGGTGTTCATGATATTTTCATTACACTAAACAGGATAAATTAGATATCTATTTTCTGAGATGGAAGTTTTTCCGAAGGGGGGGGGGGGGGATTGCGATTGACGGAATAAAGTAGAGGGTTTCATTTATCATTGGGTGTCCAACATTTTACTTAACTTTAGGGCAATCTCCGCCCTCATTTGAGGAATTTGACGCACTTGCCCACATGGTATTATGCCGGCCGTATCTATTCTTATTCAAATGTGTCAACCCCATTTTTTATTGTATAAGTGTAGAATATCAAATTTCATACCCAACTTCTTCAGTTGTGTCATTGTGTTATCATGAGTAGGTTGTATTGTAAAATTATACTGCACGCAAATTGCTATGCCTTAACTATGGAATCTTTTCATCTCATTTATTTTGTTTAATTCAGCTTAATAATATATTTAAAATGTTAAATATTAAATTAACATTAAATCTCTGTTCTAATGTTATCAAAAGAACCAGCAAAATAAGTTAGGGCTATAACCTGAAGTGTTCCCAATTGGAATCAATCAGCAATAGATGTTAATTGTAGTTGTATGGAGTTTTACGGCCCAGTTTCTAACCAATTGGTTTAAGTCGGCCCGGTCAAGGTCTTTTTCATGTGTGGCTCGCTGGTTTGCTTGCCCTTGTCCAAATCAAAAATAGAAAAGGAAACAAAAAACACTTTTTTTTAACTTTGTCATTGATGGTTTTTGTGAAGTGATAGGCTTTCAAGCGATATGATTTCGACTTTTAAGGTGTAAGAGCAGTTGCCCCAACTTGAAGTAGCACATTACCCCAAACATTTTCTGAAAAATATTCTGTCATTGTACTGAAAGAATGACATGAAATGATGCTAATGCAAATGGTATTAGCACCAAATTAGCCGTCTATCTTATGGTACTTAATTATTCAAAAAATTCCATCGAATGGCGATCAGGCTCTGTAGTTGGTCGACCACTCACCCCCCCCCCCCTCACACAAAGTCCTGGCTACTCCTGTAATGAGGGCTACACTCAGACACAACATACTCAATTATACACTCTAAGAACAGGTGGGCAAAAATTACTCAATGTTGGGGAAACATAGCTCTTGACACAAATTTAGCAAACTTCGTTAAGTTAATCAGTTTATTGGACGAAATTTTTGTAATAATAAAGCAAAATCGTGATTTTCGCCAACCTTAGCAATTTTCTTCTCCAACTATGTAGCATGTGCAATGTTTGCGCAGCTGTGTTTAGAGTGTGTACATCAATAATTTCACACAGTGTACTTGCGCACATACGCATGAACACGCGCACCCACCCATACATTATCGGTGCAAAGATTTTTTTTACATTACTGGTATTTTTTTTTTTACATTATCGGTTGTTTTTACTTAATCGGCTAATTTTTACATTATCGGTTGTAACGCAGGGGGCAGGCGGCGGACGAAGAAGAAAACGAAGGATTCGGAAATTTGTCATTCGTGAAACCAGTCTACTGTCTGGTTTTGACAAGTCATGAAAGACCGAATTCTCCTCAAAAAATCTCCATATTCGTCATTATTCGTTTCAAAAAAGCAACATTGGACGCGCGCTTCGCGCGCTGCAAATAACATATCCTAAGCAGAATCGCTCGCTCATACTTTCAGATTGGTAAACTTTTCTGAGCTCTTGAAGTGAGGAAAATCGGAAATTCGCTACATTTGACATCAGATTTTCAAGTGAAACCGGTAACTGCAACGCTATTTTCATACTTTTCTCATAACTTCCAAATTTTCCCCAGTATAAGCTCTTGACTTAAAAATTTCGTCGCGAGCCTTATTTCGTAGTCGTTGGGTAACATTATAAAGCAACAACGACCTTTGGTCCCCTTTCAATCTCATATATGCCAATAGAAATGCAAATTCTTCAGTTATCCCCAAACTTTGCAAATTTCCTAACAGGAAACGCAGAATCCAAACTTTTCTGCAATACAAGCTCCATATTTTCAAATATTTGAAAAGGGTAAAAATTTCAGTGTGCTTCGCCCACCGCAAATTTTGTACCTAGTAAAGTGGTGGTCGCAGTAAAAAAATCGTTAATTTATATGCTTCCCCCTCCTCCTTTCCGCAAAAATGTCTAGTAGCTACGCCGCTGTAGACACCTTACCAGGACAGGAGAAAAAAATTAGGCCACATGTCCCCCTCCCACTTTGAAAATCAAATCGACGTCCCTGATTAGGAGCGTCATTTACAGCCTGAGTCCCACCACTATACTCATTAGTTAATAATCAACGCCGACAACTACACATAGGATAAATGCTTTACGCAGCATGCAAAGCACTTAACTGGGAAACCATTAACCATGACTTCGCGTTTTAGTCATCACGGTATAACGGCAGAGAAGGAGTTGCAAATTTAATTTAATTTCGTGGCAATTCAGGACAATGACAAGAGAACAGATGTTTGGACCAGTTTATGTGCCGATTAGAGGAAGGCAATGAGGCAATTAATAATTCCACGCAGAGATGAACGTGAACTACTTGGCGAACGCCGAAAGGATAAGAGTACTGGGCCAAATTATTAGGCTCGGCAAGTAAAGAAAACACGTTTCCTGAAACATTGAGGAAATGACCTAATTGAGGTCTCCAATAATGGCCTACAATATCACACAGTTATATAGCCCTGTTTTTTTCTTTAGAAGAAAAACAAACCCATGATTGTCCACTTAAGAATGAATTTCTTGGAAGATTTATATGTCTCGATTGTTAACAACCATTCTCTTTTTACTTACTGACGTACTTGCAACGTCAGAAAGCCTAAGTAGTCTACAACATGACGAGATGTTTAAGTGTGTGACTTGAGGAGGTCGTTCAACTATGATGTGTTATACAAACGTTGTGAAAGCGGATACCGATTACAGGGATTTTCAAATTTTTTGGCCATCGTCCCAAATTTGCATTTATGAATAAAGCACTCTCCACCATTATTTAAAAGCAATAATGGATGCTGAATCAGGGGAGGGTACATGAAAGGGAGGAATTTCCCTTGTTGCAGAGAAGAGTGCAGGTGATACAACGTTCATTCAAAGAAAAGTGAAATTCAAAAAGCGAAGTTTCACTCTTGATGGAGTGCCAACAGGGACTCCGTTTAAAGAGAATGATCCCTGCAAGGACCTCGTTAAATAGTGAATTTTCACATTTCTTAGAGTACATGCCACTATTCTTGTAGTGAATTAACACTCTATTGGAATAAATTCACACTTTTCACACTATCAGAGAGTGACTGATTCCACTCTTGTTTTTAGAAAGTATATAGATATCATTGCATTCTACTTATAACGGAATATAATATATGTGATCATGCGCAGTCTTTCTGTCCATAAAAAAAAAAAAAACAATTGGAGGATTTTTGAAATCCAGTTATCACTGACGACTAGCCCTGGCAAATCCCGTTTACGGAACTCACTGAAACGTTGTACTACGTTTAAGTGTACCTCACGTCAAAAAAGTTCAAACAATTATATTAATCAATATAAACTAACATTTATATTAATCAACATAAAAAATGAATTCTTACAGTCCAAATCCCATCTTCATAGGATATTCTTGAGTTTAGATATATTACTCAAATTTCAATTTTTGTATTTCTTTGCTTTTACTGAAAGTTTCTGCACCTTGCATCGAGGTGTGATAGCACTCTTATTCTTATAGGGTGATGAAATTAAGCCCTCTCTCTGCCAAATTTCATGCAAGCAAACAGGAAGTTTTCGAGATCATAAAATCTTTTTAAATTTGTAAGAGAAACCAAGCAGGTAAAAAAAGTTGAACAACAAAAAGTTACAAATTAATGGGCAAGCAACTAATTTGTTTCAAGTGAATAAATTCCAACAACATCTCGACTCAAGAATGTCCTATGAACATGCATGAGTAAGGTAGTTTAGTCAGTTGGATGAGATTTAACGACACACCAACACGAAAGTGTTATGTAGTTATCAGCGCTTGTATTTCGGGACTGCAGGCAGCCATTAGAGGGACCACCAGCCTTAAGTCATGTTCATTTATTTTCCATATGGATTTCAAACCCTCATATTCAGAGAAATTGAGAGAAGCACGATACATTTTAGTGTAAAATAATCCATAAAATAGAGGTCTGCAACGAAACTGAGAGATTAAAAGGTAATAGATCCCAGTAAAAGCCGACTATAATCGGACCATCACTTGCTGCCCGAATTCGTCTATCCCAAAGAGCCTTTGAATTCCTACCTCAGCTCCTAAAGTAGCCTAAACCCATAATCACGTCTTTTCCTGACCAAACCCCAGCTTTACGGAAACAAAAACCAAATCCCTTTTACAATTTAGACTGACCATGGTGTTGAAAGGTGAATGCGTAACTCCTGTAGGCAGATGTTTAAGTTGGAAACGTCGCCGGTCTGCTAAGCACACCCGCCTCCGACCCTGTCTAATTTCATCGGACCTGCTGGTTTGAAATGCTACTATAATTTTGACATACTGTTGCAGTAGCTTTAGGTGACCAACAACAAACATTGTCTGGCGACAGTTTTAATTATTGCGCAACAAACGTATTGAGACGAGAAGCAACTAGTGCTACAAACATACTACTCACAAGTTATGCGCTCGCTCTACGACTGTATTTTGGGTAGTTTCACCGGGTGCGTATTGGAGCATGCACGAAAGGTCAAAAGGTCGAATTCAGTTGACTAACCAGTTGTTCTGGAGGACACTGCGCAGTGCACAACATTGCTTTGGTACACGATACACGACCTTGCGTCTGTGTGTGTATGTGTTTGTCCTCCAGAAAGGTGTTGCGAACGCTTTATTCCCCTACTGCGCCATCCCCTATCACATAAGAGTATTAGCAACAAAAGTTGTACGAGCTATTCACAGTCAAAATGCGCGCCGTAATTTCAGCGCTTTACAATGAAGTGCTGACATACATTAAAGTCATGCTCGGTACGTATACTCATTATATCACGCGTCATGGCCCGTCGTTTGATACGTTAATTTGCAGGACACTGCGCAACATTGCTTTGGTACACGACCTAGCGAATCTGTGTGTGTTCGGGTGTGTGTGTGTGTGTGTGTGTGGATGTCATTTTTTTTCTTACATCTCCTTAACGGCCGAGCCGATTTTTTCATACTTAGAAGGGAGATTTCGCATTAACCATTATCTACCACTCATTACTGGGACCAAGGGTCAAAGGGGCGCTTCGAAGGAGTAAAGACCTTGAGCCTCAGCACGATCGAAGCGACGGTTTTTCAGACTTCCCATTGATTTTCTGTACCTAGTAAATTACTTCTTTGCCATTTCTCCCCAGCAAGTTTTTCTATTAAAACATGTTTTAATTTTCTATCCATGGGCCTCCGCGGGAGAATATTCGCGGGCTGAATTCTTCTATAGGGGGAAAGCTCCCCGCCACCACGAGTTGGCGCTGAGCGCAAGAAAATTTTGGCCAAAAATGCCTCACAGATCGCTGGAAAAGGTATTTCTAAAGCCTATTTACCGCATATAAATAAAAACTGTTTCAGAAATGTTGATTTTAATTTTTTTTTCTCTTTTATTTTCCAGGGGAGAGCAAGTTTCCCCTTAGAAATGCTGATGTTAATTTTTCTTCTTTTTCATTTCCAAGGAGGGTAAGTTCCTCCCTTGCCTCTATCTAAGGACGTCCATGTTTCTATCCCTCTCTTCCACATTTTAGTATGAAGGCGGTCATTATATTTTGTGTTATTGCGAGGCCTTTATTTAAGATTTCAATGTATAATGGGCTACTTTGTGAAGATAAACGTTAAACCTGCATGAGTCATATAGCAAGCAATCTTACAGAGGGAAAAAGCTATGGAAACAAATCACCGTTCGATGTACATTTTTGACATCTGGAAATCAAGATAAGTACACACAGAAACATTAAAGGCATATTTTCATCATCCCAAACAGTTCAAATTCTCCCAACCTACTTACTTCTAGCCCCTCCCACATTTATCTAAAACTCATCTTTATCCAGACACAATCCTTGTTTATTGCTTCATGGCTTGTCCCAGTGGCCATACAAGTCCATAATGTGTAATCAAGACACTCTCAGTGCCCATGTTGTGTAATTTAGCTATGATGCATTGTTTGAATGTGATGCCAATCAAAGAGCTGTACCAATTGAGAGTTTTGATATATGTATATTGAAACTGTAGTTTAGGGTGACGAATGACTGCCTTTCATTGACGTAATGTACATCATGTGACCACTCTTAAATAGCCATTAATTAAGTACATTGAAAGAAATAGCCAAGACAAAGGGCTTGGCTCTCTAGATACCGAATTCATATTAAATAAAAGTAGCGTAAACCTAGTCTTATGAGGTGCATTTCTTTTGGCTTTTGAGACCACGAAAGTACAGAAATAAGCATTTTCATGAGATTATCGTGCAGTGTTAGAAATAGCCATTTATCATGAGAATGGACACTTAAGAAAAGCAAAAGGAAACAGCTCATTAAAACACTTAAATCAATACCACTAGGATAACAGTTTTATTTTATTTTAATCTGAATGTTCTCTTCAAAAGATTTTGAAAAATATTGTGAAGCTGTTTTGGGATCTTTATAAACTCGTTTTATTGTCCATGTTGACAATTATACCCGACAACAAGAGGGCTATTTGCCCTGCAATTATTGTGTGGAAAGTGTGCAACGGTTATTATTGAACGATGAAAGATGCCGTTACAGCATGGACTGAAAAAGTAAGAGTGAAAAGGTGGATACAATATGTTGCAATTGATTTGACATGCGCACAATGGACCTTATTCATATGATGTCACAGGGCAAAAAGTACACCCTCCTTCGGGGCCAAAACTAAATAATACCGACCAATGCAGACAGCTGATTAGTCAACCAGTCGAATACTCGACTCGAATTCTTATGCATGCGACCAAGTGATGCATTGTTTTGCCTCCCCCCCCCCCCCCCCCCCATAGAAATCCTAACCTGTAGCTTAGGATTTCTATGTTGTTCCCAAGGATGACATCTGAGTGTCGTCAATGCATACGATTTCTACAAACGAATCCGATTAGCTCTTGGTTTTAGTGACTGTAGGCAGCCATTAGTGGGGTCCATCAGCCTTTAATCGTCTTCACCTATTGTCAAGGTGAATTTCAAATCCTCCTATTCAGTGAAGTTGAGAAAATCAAGATACACTTCAGTGTACAACCATCCATGGAACAGGTAAGGAAGGAAACTTAAAGATTAAAGGAGATGGATCCAGTAATGACCGACTAAAATCAGACCATCACAGTCTGTCCGGATTGGTATATAGAGATTATGAACGCACAACAGCACCTTAGTAACAACTGTTTTAAAATGGACGCCTGGTTGGAAAAACAGAGATGCACAACTCTGTGACGTCGGGGCAAGCCCTTTTCGGTGATCTACGCACATAACTATGGACACGTAACAAAACAATCCTTTGTAACGAGACGTCAGCAAGTTTTTAAACGATTTCTATAAGCGCAATTCATCTCTCTGTCCGGGGTAATTGACACGCTCTTCTGCGAATTCAGTGGAACACACGATTTTTTCCTGGACATAGAAATAAGTTGTATTTAAAGCTTAGGATTTCTCTGAGCCTAGGAGGATCCATAACAAAGCGCACTATGCATGCGTGTGGAAGACAAAAACGACGCGCAGTCTTATTGCGTAACCACTAAACAATAATATAGCTCAGTGACGTCTTTCATGGGTTCATCTCAGAAATCCTAAAGCTAGGGATTTCTCTGAGGTACATTCAAAACAGAAATAGTGAAAATAAAATATTCTACCATATTTCCGGTTGTAGTATAGGAATAAATCACATTAATCAACTTATTGTAACGATGATCCGACAATAACAATTACAAGCATACCATCGAGTGGATATAGACAAATCCGATTAGCGCTTGTTCTTAGTTACTGCAGGTAGCCATTAGTGGTATCCATCAGCCTTAAACCGCCTTCATTTATTGTCTATGTGACAATCCTCATATTCAGTGAAATTAAAAACATTTAGATACACTTTAGTGCACAACCATCCATGGAACAGGTAGGGAAGAAAATTTAAAGATTAAAGGTGATGGACCCAGTAATGGCCGTCTAAAATCAGACCATAACAAAATGTCCAGATTCATCTATAAACTAAAGCCCCGTCCACACTATGCAGGTCAATGCGACGCAACTCATTGCAACGAGATTGTTCAGACGCAATGCAAAGTGTGGAACGCTTTGCAATTAGTTACAAGCAGACGCGCAACCCAGTTTCCTGCGACCGAACATGTTGGGTCGCATGAAACTGAAACGTGCATTTGAAAAAAATAACGGAATTCTGGAATGAAGCCCGCGAAGTTCATTTAATCGAAATGGACAGAACACATTCCTATATCTTCAACGTAGCAAATAAAGAGTACGTTAAACGTCAGAATTTTTGCGTGAATCGCTTCATGGACCTGCGACTTGTATCATAATATGGACACTATGATATTAAGACTACTAGTTTGCTGTCAGTCGCTCGCCGCGACTGGACAGTCTTGTTGCAGTTAGTCGAGTCGCATAGAATGAACGGGGCTTAACGTTGACGAATGCGTGTGCGTCCGCTGTGCAACTTTTACTGCTCTTGATAGGGTTTCGATCAGGCGATCGGGAGATTGTTGTCAACTTCTCCATCACGCCCTGATATTCTAGACGTCTGAGACTCTGATCCGGGCGGTGCAGTGTTTGCAGTGTTTCTTGCACAAAATTATCTACCGTACCCTACTATCGGGTCCTCATTTGAATTTGACTCCGCATCCGCATATCTACTTTATAAGTGAGATATCGTTCTTTTTAGAAAGTTTTCATTTCTCGTACATACCGATGCTAGCTTGGCTTGCCATCAATTCTGTCGACTTTGAGTTTGACTCAAAGTAAGTAGATCTGTCAAAATGTGACTGATCTGTTGGACTGATCGAAAATTCAAGTCGCGCAATATATTGCAGTGCTTCTTGCTTAGCAATAGGGTTGGGTGAAGTCGAGGTCAAATTTTAAGACCTGGCCGTACAGCCGCCCACGAGGCTACCTGCGTAGCAGGCTGTACGGCATGCCCTCGTTCGCAGTCTTGCACTCTAAAACATTTCTTGTCAAATTTGGACTGGGAAACGGAGTCCTCTCCGCGGTGTAGCTACGAGGTGGATTCTACCCACACAGTCACACAATGTTGTGTAAATTCTTCACAACATTTTTAGAGTGAATACCAAACGTAGAAAAGCGAAAAAGAAAAGAAAAACTTAAAAGAATCTGAGTGGGTAACTGTTAATGTTTAGGTAGTCTATGCTGTTATTGTTAACGTCGAACTAAGATAATCAGTCTTTTACGTCGTTGGTGTCTCTGCAACGATGTTAGTTTTACAAATCTTGCTAAAAGTACATTCGGCGAACTACGCCCTCATTAATGCTATCAGGGCCGCACGCTTTGGAAAGGGGGAGGGTTGACAAGGGGAAACTTCCTCCAGACTGAGATTTCCAAATCCTTTATACACTATATGCTAAATGATGGTTTTTATCTACGTAGACAGTGTTGGAACTCTCCCTGGGGATTTTTCCAAGGCTATACGACTCACCATGGCTACGCACAACATACTTTTTTTCAGATTAAAGTCTTTTGAAAAAAAAGATCCCTAAAAATATAAAGACTTTCCATCATTGTGTCAATTTTGTTTACTAATATCTAGCAGTTTTGACAGACGGTGTGTGTCTGAATGTAGGTTGCGGTGTTCATATCCCTGAAATGACATTTAGATAGAAGTCACTTTTTATAACAAACATTACTTGATGGATAGGGGCTATCAAATTTTACGATTCACACTACGTTTTACATCTTTCGTCGTTTTAACTTTGAAGTTTTACCAACCTTTAATTATCAATGATTGAAAATGATGTTTATATAGAGGAACCAAGTGTAAGGAAAGGTGATAACATACTTTGCTGACATATTGAACAATGATTGACATCACATACACATGTTTTAAAAAATGGGAAAGACATTAATTGAATGTCATGCGTGGCAATCTAGACGGTTTTAGTTTTTATGATTCAACAAATAGATATATCACGTGACTTACATTATGTAAAAGATCAGCAGTCTTATCGTAAAGATTGTTCCCAAACACCAAGGAATTTGTGAAGAATTGTTGTTAAGAACTTTGAATTGTTAAAGGTGAAAGGGCTTTTGCATATCAGGTATAAAGTCTGCCGTCTTTCATATGTAAATCATTAGCTGAGGAAAAAAGGTTTTCAGATTTTTGATCTGAGATACATACAAACACCAGAGTAAAATATATTCAGCATACTTTGCGGTGAAATTTTTTGCGGTGGTGACGAAAGCATTTTACTCGCGTAGTCCAATTTATTTTCACTCATTTTAAAGCTTAACGTTGCGAGAATATTAATTCCCTCAATAAAACTCGCAATGGCACAGGCTGACAGGTAGAATTCTTAAGCCAGGAAAATTAAATTGTGATTCAGATAATGTTGTTTTTTATTTTTATGCTGTCTTTCCTTCTTCCCAATAATCTGATAATGGGAAAAATAACATTTGCTTAAGACTTCATTTTAACAATTAAAGCACAGCTTAGGTAAAAAAGAGTCCTGTTTTTCGAGAATAAGAACCCTCCCGCCCCCTGGCAATCATAGCGTACCCTATTCACGGACTTCCATACATGGACAGGGCGTGTAACGAGTTCGTCCTATCCGTAGATTGTCCCCATCGACTGGAACAAAAAAGGCGCACCAAGATGACCGCAGTGAAGCCATGAACCTCTGATTTGAAGACGACTCTGTTATGTTTTAAACAAAAGTTCAACTTGAACTGGAAATAATACCATGTTCCTACAATACGTGAAGTGATTTTGACCTTACCTTGCATTATTTCGAAAATAAAATCTGGGAATTCACTTTTACACAAAACCATAGCAGACAGCCATCTTTGTGCGCTTTTTCGCACACGTACGGTAGCGATAATGTACCGTGGAGTATGCTCTGTCCATGCAACAACTCACTGGTCAATGTACAGGAAGTCTGTGACCCTTTCTCATCTTAAATGCAGTATTTTGTTTTGTAACTTTAAAACGATTCAAGAGAGTAGCAGTTGTAGAATAAAGACCTTCTTTTCAACTTAACACACACACAAGTGGCCTCAATCTGTCAATGTATCCTTTATTCATGAGCATCCATGTGCTAACTTTGTCGATGCAAAGGCTTTGAGTTTAGGATGAATAGTCCAAATTTATGTTTGATTAGTTAAAGATGGAGATATTTTTAGCATTCTATTGGATTTTTCATTTTTCCACCGTATTCGGTTCTCGAGATATTAGCAATTCAAATTGATACATTTTCTACAAAAAGTGAACTTGAAGCAAGCCAGTGTGATATCATTTGTTCAAATTGTCGACCAATGTTTTGTTTTTCTTTATTTTTCATCCTTTTAGTTTTAACTTGAATTGATAAGGAGTGCTATCTTGTTCCTATAAGTATTAAAAATTCCATTGTTGGGAATGCAGCCATGGTATCAGTATATTAAAGCTAAGTTGCACTAAAAGTGGTGATTAAAAACGAAACATTGGCTAACATTGTGAATTAATGAGATCATGCCTGCTTGCTTGAAGTTCATTCTATGTGCAAATTTTTCGATGATAATTTGCTAATATATCGAGAACCGAACACAAGAAAATAATGGAAATTTCCCCAGAATGCCTAGAACATGTTCCTCTGAAAAAACTTGTCCCATATTTTAAGGATCTGCATCTGTCAATTAAATTGTCATCACTTTTAATTATATACCAGAATGCCAAAAGGCTTAGTGATTCCTAGCCACTGAAATTGAAGCCTATTCTTTTTTCAAATTGACAGGGCTCCTTAATGTACCCACAGAGTATACATGCAAGGCATCAACGCTTCCTACAAGAACTGGGGTTCTGCTCATGATATCACATCCACATGTGTGGAATTTTGCAGTATCCAAGACTCCAACCATGGGAAATTTGTGTAAATATGATATTGAGACTTTGACCCCTTGTGAACCAAAGTGACATTTGACGTCCACCAAAAACTACTAGGATCATTTACAGTATTCACCATGCATCATCTACATGTAAAGTGTGAGGACCCTAAAAGTTATCTTTCTTGTAATGCCATGAAAGCAGGCTTGTCAGACTTTGACACTGCTGACCCCAAATGACCTTCGACCTTCACGAAAATCATCTGGGTTCACCATCTCAATACGGCCAACCCACACACTAAAGATGGGCTTAGTCACATGCATTTTTCTTGGATACCGTGATTACTAGGTTTTGATGTCTTGACCTCTCATGACCCCAAATGACTTTTGACCTCAACGAAAATCGATAGGGAACATCTACTTAATACAACCAACCCACACACCCAAAATGAATATAGTCACTTGCACCTTCCTTGAAATACCTTGTTTACAAGCAATTTCTAAGGAATTTACCATTTGACCTCTTGTGACCCCAAATGACCTTTGACCTCCATGAAAATTAGTAGAGATCATATACCCAAATTTGATCAACCCAGACACCCCAAATATAACATCAGGCACATGTACCGTTCTTGAGATATCGTGTTTACAAGGTTTTTACATTTTGACCTCTCTTTACCCCAAATGACCTTTGACCTCGTCCAAAAACAATAGGGATCATCTACTCAATATGACCAACCCACATACCCAAATATGAGATTAGTCACATATACCGTTCTTGAGATACCGTGTTTACAAGCAATTTCTATGGAATTTACCATTTGACCTCTCGTGACCCTAAATAACCTTTGACCTTCACGCAAATCGATAAGGATCATCTACTCAATATGACCAACCCACAAACTAAGTATACAGTCACATATGCCGTTCTTGAGATATCGTGTTTTCAAGGTTTCGACCTTTTGACCTCTCGTGACCCCAAATGGCCTTTAACCTCCACCAAAAACAATAAGGATCACCCACTCAATTTGGCCAACCCATACACCGAATATGAGATGAGATATCGTGTTTACAAGCAAAAGGGTCACACACACACACACACACACGCACACACACACCAACACACGACATCACCATCGCATAGATTCCTTTTGCTGACGCAAGGAATCAAAAATACCATCTCAAAATGCTTCACTATTTAGAAATCTGAAGACACTTCCCTAAATGATAACTTCTACACATAAACTTCAAGTTATCACAGCTGTGAAAGAAGATCCTCAATTCATTGGACCAAACTTATGCTAAAATTTATCATCCTCAATTGCGAAGCATTCTGGAAAATCAGGACATAGGATCTTTCTAATCTATCAATCCATGTTTCTCTTTGCAGCTATTCAATGTGATGTATAAATTTCCAACGGAGTGTCGTCCAGCTGTTGTTTATAAATGCCTCTTATTTCTTTTGCTATCTCTTTACTACCGTTTGTTATTCCAGTTCATTTCAAAGCCTAATCTACTCTCCCCAAACAGTTCCAGTACCTCAAGTCAAAAAATAAAAATAAATAAATAAATAAAAAATATATATTAAACAGCCTGAAAATGAATTCTAAAAGTGTAATTCCATCTTCATCAGGTATTCTTGAGCCGAGATGTAAAATGCTGAAATCTATTCACTTAAAACAAATCAGTCAATTGCGCAAAAAATTGGTGTATTTCTTTTTGTACAACTCATATTACTTGCTTCGTTCGTCTTTAAAATTAAAAGTGATTTTAAGACCTTGAACACTTCCTGTTTGCCTGTAGAGCATGTTACACAGAGAAGGCTTAATTAATTACATCACCCCATAAGATCGGAGGGCTATCACACCTTGGTGCAAGGGGCAGTGACTTTCAGAAAAACAAAGAATTACAAAGGTTTTTAATTTGAGCACGGTAGTCTGATAGTACAACAATGACAAGGCACATTATTGCGCAATGTACCTACCATTTTAATTTGAGTGAATAAACTACGAGATTTTATATCTCGACTCAAGAATGTCCTGTGAGGATCAGAATGGACTGCATTAACATTCATTTTCCATGCTGTTTAATATGTACTTTTGAATTTTTTGACTTAATGTACACTTCAAGCCCCTCCCACAACTGTCTAAAACTCATCCTCATCCAGACACATTCTCAGTTTTTTGCTCAAGGGTGAGTACACAAGACTTCAGTGAGAAATCGAAACATTCTCAGTATAGTGCATGCTGAGTAACATGAGCTACAATCACTCTCATTTTTTGAACTTGCTGTGAATCAAAAAAGTGTGCCAATTAAGAATTTCTGTAGCCAACCGAACAAAAATTGTATTTAAGGGTGGGAGGTGACTGCCTTAAAGCGACCAAAACCGAAAAAGTCCTGTTTCTCTACACCCAACATAAAAAGAAGTTTTACATGCAAGTTGAATTCTTTAAAAATGTGTAAATTGAATAAAATTAGAAAAAGAAAAAAAAAAACCACACAAAACTTTCAAACAAACTTAAAAAGTTTTGTGGATAAATCGGTCCAACGTACTGAGGTTAGGGTGAATAACTTGCAAACATTTCTTTATGTGGAAAGGTTTAAATTCAACATGCGGTGCACCATTTGAGGTTTAAAAGATCATATGCCCTCTATATATGGGTGAGATGGGTTCCTCTTCGTGTGTGTTACCAAATAAATTGCTAAGGAGGGTCGGTTGATATGATCTGATGCTGGGATCAAGTGATTACCCACAGATTTTGGTTCAGTCTTCATTGACTGTAATTGCAAGCACATGATCATACCGTATAAAACATATTTTGTGGTTAGAAAACCACGGCATTCTTCTCTGAAACGAACAAAGCGTGAAACACCCATCTGCCAATCGGCTGCTACTAGAAAGTTGTAAACGAGAATGTCTTGTCGTCACTTATCATCATTCCGCGTACCGCTGCCTTTCACGAATAGTGTAGTTTCCTCTCTTCACAGAAATCAAGACTCGTTAATTCTCGGCGCCGTAATATGAAAGATCTTTAATGTTACAGGACGCAGAAATTAATCTCCATGGCCCAATGGTTATAGAAACAAATTTGCACTATCATTAATAGTAATACTAAAATGCTGTCAATTCTCACCCAAGCTGCAACGTTTGTAGAAGTCTATAAAATCCTACAGGCATGCACTTATTAGAAATATACTCCTCTTGTGACAAGGTCGCTGCATCTGGCAACATTTAGAAGAAGGCACCTAACGAAATGGAACTCAATATTGAACGGTTCACCAGGGGCGTGGACCAAATTTTGTGGAAACCTGAGATGACCAATTATCCTTTGGTATGACACAGAAAACAGTGTTGGACTAATTACGTATGGCTCCAAGTTTTTGAAGGTCCGGTCTACAATGATGATTCACATTACACCAGTGCTAGAGAGAGAGTCTCCAGCCAGCAAGTTATCCCTAACATTCAAGATAAAGGGTGGGGAGATCTATGTGACCGAACGTCCGCGAGATCGAAAGTGAACGAAAATGTGCGTGAGGACTGAAAATACAAAAAAAAAAAAAAAAAAAACGTGAGACCGACAGCCGGTTATATCCTCTGTGGGTTACGCAAGCCCTACGTGAAGTAATGCTGGCAGCCTGGAAGATTGCTACTCACCTTTTGCAAGATCACATATGTATGTAATTTGAATAAATCTAGGTAAAGACACACACCTAGAAATAAGTAATCGTGACGACTACTTTTTTACACAATTTTTACAATAGGGCGTGCGTAGATAATAAAACGTTGCCTTGACGTTGAGTGGGTGTAATAGGTTAATTGCCCAATGGGCCCTCAGAAGAAGACAAATAAATGCTCATCTCAAGGAGGAAGGAAAAAACATCCCACCTACCTACTGACCTAATTCTAGGCTGCGCAGCGATGCCCATGCGTAGCCTACATCCCGAAAAGTTCCGGTCTCCTACTCAGGTATTTCATTTTCTATTCTTAAAGCTATTTAGCGGTATTTTCGGTTACGTGGATCTTTGGTCTCATGACATTTGTCTCGTAGGTAAAACCGTCGATAAGTGGAACTAATACATTTGTAGGATTTCAAATTGTTCTATACCTAGTACATATCGAGTGGATAACATTCCTCTCAAGAAAAATTTCAACAAGAGGGTAATCCACGGAGTTGCATATCTCATCGCTAACATGTGCGCAAGTTGGTTACAGAACTTGAACTATTTATGTGCTAGATGTTTTATCTGTGCTGTTTTTATGCTACAGTAGAATGTCATTGACAAAATTACCAGGTACTTAAACTCCATGCTACAATCCTTTGAAATTCCTATTTGAAGTCCAAGGGAAGCGATTTTTTTTTCGTTCCAAGGGACAGAAGTTTTTTTTCGTAAGATAGCGAGGGGAAAGAATATGGCACAGACCAATCAAGTTCTTGGAACTATAGGCGCACCCCTTATTCCAAAAAATCATTCAGATATTTAAATTCTGACACCGGATTTTGAAAGAACTGGAGAAATAGGCTACCCAATCTTTGTAACGCTTGCTATTATTTAAGATGCTGTTATCCCCTTGCAACACTATGAAAAAAAAACGAACTTTGCTGTTACACTAAACTGATACGGATATGGACGCAACGATTATAAAAGACGCTTTCGAGGATGCTTTAGACAAGTGGGTAATTGTTATTATTCAGGCGCTAGTTGAGCGTATTCTCCATTTTGACGCGACAGCAAACTTCACGTGTGTCGAGCTGATATGTCAAGTGCGTCTTAATTGAAAACTGGGCGTGTGCGCGATGTTGAACGTGTGGCGTTAGAAGATTTTCGGCCGACGCACAAACCTTTTCTGCGTACTGGCCTGTGGCGAATCCACATGTAAGATTATGTAAGATAGGTAGGCCCTATGCCTAACCTAATGTTAGTCACCCACAGTTTCATATCTTGGGTTATAACTCAAGCCTATGAATGGCGTAGGTCTAACCCCAGACCTAGCCCACATACCGTTAACCAGCTTCAGATTTCAAGTCTAGCCCTAGGTTGGACTCTAACTTTCATACTACTAGGCCTAACAGTTATAAAACTTTGGAGTGAAAACAACTGTCTACATAGACCTTATGCCATCTAACTCCAATAGTGCATTGTGGGAAGGAATATTCTGTTACTGTTCCAGTTCACAATTATGACACAATTATGAAAATGACATCTCCATGGTAACGATTCATTTCTGTGGTCATATACATGGAATTATCCTTCCCAGGTTGCAGTTTTGAAGCGCCCTCTTTTTAATTGGCATAAGGTCTATAGACCATACGAGAACACTCTAGATATAAGGGCGAGCAGGAACTTAAAAATCTCACTGCAGCATACAAGCTAGTGAAAAAAGAATTTGAGTTGTGAAGACGAGACTGCTACTACGAAGTTCTAACCTAGAAGTCTAGCTTACTTGTATTAAATGATGAAAAATAGGCTAGTTGCAAAACATTAAAGAGGGCATGACACGGCCAAAGTAAGTTCCTCGGTAACTGTTCTTTGGGTACACCTCGACATAAAGTGAATGATTTCTTTACTAAATTATGTCCATAAATACCGAAATACGACGTTTTGAATTCCCAATTACAGGCCAGGCTCAGCCCATTTGAAATTCGAAAGCGAAAAAACGTATGTGAACGCGTCTCAAAAATGGTGACGTCATTGGAGGCACGGTTAGCAACACTGTACCAGAGAGCTCACAGACATCGAATCATGTGTATGACGAGTGTTAGCGCATACATAATTGCAAACACGTACCGGTGCTACAATAGCAGTGCTAGTGAGCGTGGCCACTGACATTGTGAATTGTGCATTGCACGGTTACTGCTTAGTATTCGCAATATCATCTTCACCAAACATCTTCACCATGCAGTAAAGACGCGCTCGTAGTGGGGACGCGCTTGTTGTGGTCTGTCCATACATATTCATAGCTGTTCTTTATAGCGCCCGAGCCGCGTCTTTCTTGCACAAAAACAGAACTATTTTTACCCGCGCGCATATACACGCGAACATATTGGCCAATAATTTGCTCTGAATCCCCACCGTGGTCCGCGCCTTTCGCTCTGTATGCTGAACTCTGTATTGTGATGCAATCGTTTTCATGGGCTTGCTAAGATAAGATAACTTTACCGAGCGTTACATTAGTTCCACATCTAGATGCGCGCCGTAGGGCGGAGTTTGTGCCGCCAATTGCGTCATAAAAGTCAGGTGAGCTGTTGCGGCATCTTTCGAAATTGAATTTCGAACGCAGTTTTCCTTCGAATACCATTTATGCCGAATTGTACGGGTTTGCCCTTTCGTCAAAATGGAGAATACGCCCAGCTAGCGCCTGAATAATAACTATTACGCACTTGTCTAAAGCATCCTCGAAAGCGTCTTTTATAATCGTTGCGTCCATAGCTAGTGAAAAAAAAAAATTGAGACTGTTACTACGAAGTACTAACCTAGGAGTCTAGCTTATTTATATTAATTGATGAAAAAAAGGCTAGTTGCAAAACATTAAAGTGGGGATGGCACGGCCAAAGTAAGTTCCTCGGTAACTGTTCTTTGGGTACACCTTGACATAAAATGAATGATTTCCGTACTAAATTATGTCCATAAATACCGAAATACGACCTTTTGAATTCCCAATTACAGGCCACCTGAGGCTCAGATCATTTGAAATTCAAAAGAGAAAAAACGTATGTGAACGCGTCTCAAAATGGTGACGTCATTGGAGGCACGGTCAAAAACACAGTACCAGAGAGCTCACAATCATCGAATCATGTGCATGATAACGCGTGTTAGCGCATACATAATTGCAAACACCGGTGCTCCGATAGCAGTGAGCGTGGCCACTGACTTCATTGTGAATTGTGCATTGCGCGGTGACTGCTAAGTATTCACAATAGCATCTTCATCAAACAGCTCATACAGTAAAGACGCGCTCGTAGTGGGGACGCGCTTGTTGTGGTCTGCCCATAAATATTCATAGCTGTTCTTTTTATCGACCGAACCGCGTTTTTCTTGCACAAAAACAGAACTATTTTTACCCGCGCGCATATACACGCGAACATATTGGCCAATAATTTATGGAACGCGAAATCTGCAAGTATCATGTGACTACATCGGAGGGGAAGGTAATAACATGATGTGACTACGTAAAAACATGGTGTGACTACATGAACACATGGTGTGACTTCGTAAACACATGGTGTGATAAGTAAAAACATGGTGTGACTACATAAAAGCATGGTGTGACTACGTAGCATGGTGTGACTACATAGCTTGGTGTGACTACGTAGCATGGTATGACTACATTGCATGGTGTGACTACGTAGCATGGTATGACTACATTGCATGGTGTGACCACATTGCATGGTGTGACTACATAAAACATGGTGCGACCATTTGAAATTGCATTGTGAGGCAGGCGATGTTAACTGTACGTAGACTGTGGGTGTGATGAGAAATCTGTACGTGACTGTATAAAATGATGGTGTGATGAGGAGTCGGCCAGTGACTGCCTAAGGTGAGGGTGTGATGACATGATATAGTGCATTGAACTTTTCCTGGTGTACTCAAATGTGAAATAAACTAGGAGTAACGGCCTGGTTTAAATTGAAAATGCAATAATGACTTCCAAAATATTATATGAAAGATACTTTGCAGAGAAATAAAAAGAAAAATTGTGAGATTTAGCTGTTACCTCAAAATACGTTTTGGATGACTGCTCTTGACCTTTAAATAGGGCTAGTTTGGATAAGGATTACAAGTGCTTCGAAGCCGAGTTGTGGAAGGGGGGCTACATTCATTCCAATAATTTGCAGTTTGAGCTTTTCGTGTTTTTCTTCAAATATTATAATTAACTATATACTTGAGAACGGTCAAAAATACCTTTAAGAATGCCACTTGAAAAAAAAAAGCCCGTACCCGAGACTTGGAGAGCAAGGGGGTTGGGGGCCAATTAGCAGGTAGACTGACCAGGTATGGTATTGCATATGGACCTAGCAACACCTTCAGAACAGGGGTGTCAAGCCAAGGAGGAGGGGCCTGGCCCCTTATGCCTCCGTCAACGTTCTCTACGAGGTCGCGTGCCCCGGACCCCTGTTTGCACTGTATCTGCTTTTATCCTCAGTGAATGGTGCCATTTATTAATTGGGGACCACATAATGGAAATCTAGTCTTATACCTTGCAAAGTAGTTTTTTTCTTTTGTTAATACAGTAGGCTAAGAAGTTTTACTTGAGTACGTCCGGGCCAGTTTCTAAACATCTTTGTCCGAAGTGGTCGATCAACAACTATTTCTATGAGGGGAACGGAGAATGGGGAGGCTAAGCTGCCATATATCGATCGTGCGTAGCCCCAGGAGTTTGTGGGCAAGTGGTTAGATGATCCCGCTTGCAGCAGGGAGTTCTGGAGTTCGACTCCTGGCCGAGTCATGAAGACTTTAAAATGAAACCTACTGCCATTGTGATTGGCGCTCAGCATAAGCAGGGAAAACAAGCAGTGGCGGCGCTACCGCTACCCTCCCCCAAGTTTATCCTTGCCCCCACATGCCCCCAGTTAGGTCAGTTAGGTGTTGAGTTAACCGAATAACTAAAAAATATACCCCTACAGATACTTAATTTTTCATCCAGAGATATGCTAAAACCTCAGATCTTTTGGGGCTTCGCGATCTGGATCCCATCCCCCAGGAACACGGGTGCTTTTGGCTCGGTTTCGCGCTGCGCCCGAAAACTTTCCCCCAACATTATCCTTTTCCCATAGTTTGCCCCCCCCCCCACCCCACACACACACTTTTGATATTCTGGCTCTGCCACTGGAAACAAGCCGGTGGACGACAACTGGAGAAATGCCGTGGCCGGCCAGACTTAAGCCAATCGGTTAGACGGTTAGAAAATAAGCCTTAACGTTCCACTTAACTAGCTAACCCAGAGGTGTGTGGGAGGGAGTTCTACCCCTCGTCCACGGAGGTGGCGGATTTTTTTAAATAAAATTACATGGCACAAACAGCGCGCCAAAACCTAGCAAGGGCACAGTCGCTCTAGTGGTTCTCCCTCGGTTGTTATTCAGTAAAAATTCTTCCAACAATTCTTCCAATTCAGCATTGAGTAGGCTAGCGACACGAGGAAAAGTTCAATGCACTGTATCAGGTCATCACACCCTCACTTTAGGCAGTCACTCGCAACTTCTCCTCACAGAGCCATTTTATACAGTCACGTACAGATTTCTCATCACAACCACAGTCATTACACGCAAAGTTGACATCACCTACTGCCACTCACAATACAATTTTAAGTGGCCACACCGTGTTTTATGTTGTCACACCATGCTATGAAGTCACACCATGCTATGTAGTCACACCATGCTATGAAGTCACACCATGCTTTAATGTAGTCACACCATGTTTTTACATTATCACACCATGTGTTTACGTAGTCACACCATGTGTTCATGTAGTCACACCATGTTTTTACATAGTCACATCATGTTATTACCTTCCCCTCCGATGTAGTCACACATGGTCACATGATGCTTGCAGATTTCGCGTTCCATAATAATTTGCTCCGAATCTCCACCGTAGTCCGCGCCTTTCGCCCTGTATGCTGGACTCTGTATTGTGATGCAATCGTTTTCATGAGGTTGCTAAGATAAGATAACTTTACCGAACGTTACATTAGTTCCACATCTAGATGCGCGCCTTAGGGCGGGATTTGTGCCGCCAATTGCGTCATAAAAGTCAGGTGAGCTGTTGTGGCATTTTTCGAAATTGGATTTTGAACGCAGTTTTCCTTCGAATATCATTTATGCTGAATTTGTACGGGTTTTTAATGGGGTGTGAGATATTTGTAACATACTGTATCTAATCTTGCAATACACAAAAGTTTTTGTGGCCCAGTCATGCCCACTTTAATCTTTAACAATCTGTAACGTGAACTTTGTCCTTGGTTGCCATGACAACCACACATATCGGTACAACTTACAGGATCATGCCTAGGCTACAGTATGACACTTAAACTTTCAGATTTGTATGATGCGTCTGTTAAGAAGTAAAGTGAATACAAAAAAAGTATTTGACCCCCTGTCACGTGATCTTTGACCTTGGTTGCCATGGAAACTACATATTTTGGTAGAACTAGTCTACCCTATTATACTTGTGAAGTTTCACAAGTATAATAGGGTAAAATGAAGGTTTTCTTTTGAAGTGTTAGTACAAAACAGGAAAAAAAGGGTTTTTTGTAAAATGTGACCTTTGACCTCTGAGCTTTGAACTTTTCTTCCGAGGGTCTGGGAGACACAAGATCCCACTCTGGGATACCCACCTACCAATTTTGAAAAGAATCGGTTCAGCCTACTAGGAGGAGTTTGAGGGACAAAAACGTTGTTTTACGAACAAATTTTCACTTGAAAAGTTTTTGTTCCACTCTACCACTTGACCTTTGACCTCTGTTGCTATGACAATCACATATTTTGGTAGGTCTAGATGCAATCATCATATGTGTGAAGTTTCGTGTCAGAAGAACGTTTCGTTTTGGAAATATAGCAGAAAATGTGATTTCACTAAACTTGACCTTAGACCAGTAACCTTTGACCTTCGCTTCCGGTTGTGTATCAAAATGCAATTGTTCCACCTGAGGTACCATCCTACCAAGTTTGAAGAAAATCGGCCCAGCCGTTTACAAGATACTAGGAAAACAAAATTGGACACACACACACACGCACACACACACACACATACACCCAAACACACACACACACACGGACAGGTTTTGACCCCTCTCTCAGCCCTGGACCTTCAGTCACCTCGGGGTACCTCACCATGGGTTAGACCTTGAGACTAGTAACCTGGGAAAATTTACCGTTACCATGGTAACCATTGCGATTTAAGCTGGCATTGCCATATATAGCCCAACGGGCAAAGTGACTCAATATCTCATCCTCCTCACGGAGCGATGAGATAATTATCAAGCTTACCTGGCGACGTCATTTATTCGAGGATATTGACGTCTTTGAGCATAATCTCTCAAGTTAACAGATGAGTTATAGTGACGTTTGTGTATTTATATATCTGCATTGTGTGTTTAGTATAAGTACCTTCACTATGGTCTTGTTACTGATCAGACTCAAAAAGTCTGGCTTATTCCGATTCCTCCAACTCTCACATTTTTAAAATCTGTGCTATGATATATTGAACAACTCTCACATTTTTAAAATCTGTGCTATTATATATTGAAGCATTTTTCAAACTTTCGATCCCATATAAAGTTTCAACTTCCGTAAATATACTGCGTTTTTGTCGAGAACTATCTTTACTTGGAAATCCCTGGAAGTGTACATACTTGATAACGGTATAATAAATTAAACTTCAACTTGAGAGACATTTATCACCCTAAAGTTGGGTTAGTGGAACCAAAATGGGGGAGATTAGTGACCTTTGTTGATTGAACTCAATTGGTCATGACTGAGCATGCGCAGAGTGTGCTCTGAATATAGAGTTAGTCGTTTTGGACTCAACATTCAGCCAGTGGTAGCGTCAGAATTTGTGCGACAGTGGGTGCAAGCCCCTGGACAGGGGGGGGGGGGCATTTCAAAGCCCCTACAAATGCGATGAGGTTCCGGTGGGAAGTGACTGGCAGAATCTGAGGTAGCGCGCTAAAATGTGTGGTTTTCTGTTCAACATATATTTAACATCCGGAGCTTGTTTTGAAGAAATTTGGCTTTTTGTTAGGACCATTCGAAAAATTGGGGTCGTGTTAATTGAAGGATCTACCTTTCACATGAGCGAAATCCAAAGAGTTATATAGTGGACTGAAATTCGTTTGGGTTACACATCTTATTACTATGGCTCTCACCAGTGGCGTCACGGTGCAAGATTACTTAGTTGTGATTCCCCGACTGGCATGTATTTTTATGCTCTTTTCTTTTTTCATTGCTTTTTTGCATTTTAGTTCTTGGAGAGAGATTCACATTGGCATACTTTTCCTCTCCGAATTTTCGAGGATCTTTTTCTTTCTTTTTTTCTTTGCTTTGACAACCGTTTTTCTGCCCCCAAGAGGACTGGTATCTTCAAACTTTTCTTCCTTGAACCCTTAAATCCCCCAACTGAGTGATTTTCCCCCGATTGATTTCGGAGGTGTGGTGGGGATGCGCCCCTCCTCCCCTTTTAAACACGCCTCTGGCTCTCACACGAAACTAGATTTTGACAGAAAACGTTCCATCTTTTATGCACAATTTGAAAATCAAGAGTTTGGAGAAATTTTGGAATTTAATGGGAAAAAACTTTGGTATTTTGGTTATGTGAAACTGAAAATATTGGGTTTTTATTAAATGATCTTCCTTTCAAGAGCAAAATTAAGTTTAATATGCGGGTTTTGAAGTTGTTTTTGATTTTTTAATTGCACAGAATGTCCTTTAAAACTGAAAAATTTTTGGAACTTTTTGCCATTATTACAGATATTTGAAAATCTAAGGCTTAAATTAGATGAAAAAGTTGTTATTTTTTGACAGAGTTGGTTTTTTCATTGAAGAATTAATGTAACCTTCTTAGGAGTAAAATCAAGACAACTCGACTTGTAGTTCGCTATGGTTACTGCATCATGCCGATTAAGATTCTCGTAAGATACAGGAAAATTTCCAGAAAAATACGGCTCCCTCTTACCATATATTTCAAAATCTGGAGTCTACATATTGAAAAAAATTCAATTATAGAAAATTTGAAAAATCTAGTTTTATTTGTAGAGGTCAATTAAAAAGGTTGAGTCTTTATTGGAGATCATTCTGCCCAACTTCATGCACATGTGACCAAGACTAAATTTGCTCGAGGTTATTGTATTTGCGATTACGGTGGACGGTGGAAAATTGGAAAATTCTTTCTTTTTAGAATATTAGAAATCGGGGATAATGTTCAAACTTTTTTGAATTTGTATAGAAAATGCGGAATTTTTAGTTTCTTTGAAGATTATGGCCTCTCGTAAACAAAGTCAATAAGGCCGTAGGGAGGGAGACTAGGTGAAGTTTATTTGGTTTTCATGTTTTATCGTTTGGATGAAGGCTACCAAACGAAATTGGATCTTCTCCCCCAAGGGGGTCAGCCTTTCCCGACGGAGAGATGGCTCCCAAACCTCTCGCCGCTGGCGTCACCCTTGTCAACCGTATCATCAAAATCGGTTGCCCGGGCAGCGAACGAACATTTTTGACGAGCTTATCGCTGCCAATATTTCTGAGGGGCGGGGCCTAGTGGGGCATCAGTCACAGAAACTTCGAAACCAGTTCCTCCATCATCCAAATAAGTTATTTGCGCGCCGGACTGACACACCTTCGGGAAATGGTAAGATCAGTGAGCAAGTCGGATTTGCTTTTGCATTAAAGGGGAAATGTAGTGACCCTAACATAAAGTAGTGTGGACTTTTCTGTTTCATGATCGGCTCTTGAGAATCATACGGCAATATTTTTTAATGGCAAATGTGAAATTTACTTAAAGTTACTGAATTGCATCCTTACATGCTTTGAAGAGAGATTAGAAAATTGTGAGGTTTAGATGATGTTTCAAAATAATGTTGGGGAGACTACTCTTGTCTATAAGCAATAAACCTTTAAACCAGATTTCTGTATATCAATGAGAAGCCTTAAAGGTAGTGTTGCATGTCAGCAAACTGACTTGACTTAACTTTGCAGTTATTAAGTGAACTTTCCTAAGGAAAAATCCGTTGGAATTATTTCAATGTACGGTTCTCTACATATACCTATTCAAAGTTCGAATATTTCTAAAGCAACATGTTGCTTATGAATAATGAAGTGGAGTGCTGCAAAGTGTTGACATGTCCGAAGTTGTTAATTCTATATTAGTTATCTCTCAATTACTCATCAGATTGTATATGATTTGGTAATTGGAACTGATGACTTCCAAGGAACACAACTTAAACTCCCAAAATAAAACCCACAGAACTAATTTAACAAGCGTGCCTGAAATGAAGATTATAAAAGCAAAGGATAACATTAGCCATATATGGCATGTCCCTCTCATGACATCACAAGATTTGTATATTGAGCTCGCATTTGTATTAGGTGTAAATCAGAAATTGCTTTCTAAAATAATCAGTTTCTGAAGGATTTTGATGGGATTTGTGGCTATTACCTTGGTTTCTAATGCTTTTTACATCATTTTCATTTCATACGACATTTAAGAAAGTCAAAGGCAACCTTAAGGGAAGCAATGAAACTGCCGGGGTGAGGAGCTTTATCGGGGACCTACTTGGTAAGGAGCTTTATCATACATGGTTTGCTTACAATATGAAGGCTACAGTATTCAAACTAAATAAGAACAAGATGAACTATGAACGATATTTTCCTGTTTTGACTTTTAATAACCCATTCTGATATACATCAATACGTAGATCAGTTGCGATATTCTTCATATTACAAAAATAGTTTAGTAAAAATGAGTTCAGCTACAAGTACGTAACAAAATTCAGGCTCATGCAAAAATGTGGAAGCATTTGTTTGTTTTCATAATATAAACAATCAATGTACAAAATTTGCGTATTTATATCAACAAAATGAGAGGTCTTGCGAAATGTTGATCTTATAAATAATTAAGAAGAAAGAAACAAGTAATATACTTTTCGCATAAACTGTACTAGTCTAAAGACAAGATTTTTGGAGTAAGATATTACTTTTGACATCAGGTTCTGTTAACTCTGCTGCAATGATAATTCTACGACTTGGTAAAACTTAAACAGGGCACTATCCGTCATAGAAGCGGAGCAATAATCCCAAAACGGTAAGTCTGTACATTAAATATAAACAAAATTTATGGACAGAATTTTCCTCTTGTTACCCCTTGGTAGTATTCATTGTCTGCCGTTATTTCTAAGATCTTGATTTTCTGTTTGTCAGTTTATTTACCCTTTTCTGTTTATATAGATCGTAAGAGATGCTACGGTCGTACTTGGACCCCCCCCCCCCCCCCCCCCCCCGTGTTCCAAAAAGCACTTTTTTGGAAGCTTTGCAATTCCACTGTTCTTTAGTTTCATATCCATGATCAGACAACGTTATGGAACAGAGTTGATGCATCAAACATCTAACATCAAAATCGAGGAATACCCTTACCAACAAATGTAGACAGCCCTTCTTTTATGAACAGATAGGATAAGCTCATGGTATTCAACGTGCGCAACAACCCTCATTATTTTGCCTCCAAACTGACGTCACATGACGGCAATACATAAGGTCTTCGACAAGTACCCTTAGAGGAGTCACGTTTTTAGTTTCCCGAATAACGCAAGTACAATAACATGCCGAGACTTCTCCGATAGAGTTCTGAGTATCTTATTCCTTTTCTGTGAATTCAGTCCGGTATTGTGGATTTCCAAATGTCAACATTGAAAACATTTAATATCACAACTACGGTAATTTAATTACCGTACACGGATACTTGGATATGACGGACCGGGAATTCTTCACTTGACCCGCTGTGAGGGGGAAACCAAGCAATAAGCCCCTTACTCAAGGAAAATTGGATGTTGACGCCATTTTGAACGATTTCAAGAACAATTTCACGCAGCGACCTCGTTATAGGATAAATCTATTTCCTGAAAATGTTTACTCATTACGTTGCCCCTTGAATAGATGAGAGTACGTTATAATGATCAGTAGATATCCCATATACAGGAACAGTAAGCAGTATGTCAAAATAACTTTTAAAAATTCAGAGCTCTCTCTTTTTCGAAAGATTCATTTCCAGAATTTTTTAGACAAAAAGAGTTCATGCAAGTTAGATAAGTGTCGTTAAAACTGTTCCTACTTTTCTTGCCAAGCCAAGGTAAAACTATTTAAAATCTTTTTCTTACTAGCATGGCAAACATTGGCGTGTAATAAATACAAAAGGGTTTCAAATAATTTTTTTAAAAATTCTCTGCTAAATGGATAATACTTTCTTGTAAAAGCGCAGAAGTCGTGCGTGCTCACAGAGCACATGTGCAAAACCTCCACTTTATATACCTCTGTCACCAAAGTAAAACTATCTAGCCTAATAATAGCTGGAATACTACAAGCGCAAATTTTAATTACTATACGCAGATTAATAAACCGTTGTTAGGCTAGTAGCCTACACTATACAATGACGATAATCGTAGTAATAAATAAATGTTAAAGTTTCATAAAATAATTGTTTCATCGAGCAAAGAAAGACAGTACATTGAATTCTGAAGCCGAGACAGTGAATAAAAAAAAAAAAAACACACAAAAAGTGCGATTTTATCGCATTGATATTTAGAAAACAAATTGCACCAGTAACTATACTTCGAAATATATAAATATGCCTGCCTCACTTTATACAGTAAGGCTTCTCATTTCTCATCTTTTTAAAACTTTTATCTCGTCTTGAGCAATAATTAGACAGTGTCCAACATCGTTCCTATTCGGATGATTTTAAAAAATGATTCAACTTGTGGAAGAAAAATATCCCCAACGATTTCGGAAATTTTCAAACTGAAAACGTGCAAGAGTATGACGTCACATACGAAACTGCAATGTATAATAAATGTGATTTATACACACAAAAAAGTATTTTCAAGTAATTTCTGTACATACATCCTCATAAGTAATATTTTAATAATACGATAATTTAAAGGTAAAGAACGCAAGTTAAGTCCTGTGTGTTTTGCTCTTTACATGCTAGTACGTAGACTCCATCAACCAGGCGTTTGTACACTAAAAACTAAATATTCATACTGATATCTGCATATCGTGACGTTACTGTCTTTCAAGGAGCTAAAATTTGGCAATGCTGCATACAACAATGTGAATGTAATTTGACACATTTTCTTACATAAGAAAACAAATAAAATATTTTTTTATTCATTGTTCCAGATGTTCCGAGTTGAAAATTAAGTGAACATACCCAGTCTGAATTTTGCAACCCTTGCAAAATTATCTGATCATGAGAATTTGCCACCTGACCCATCGATGTTCTTAAAATATATTCAGCTGCTTTTTGTAACAGATTTTACACAGAAACTTGTTTTCATAAAATCTGCCCATGGTTGCCGGGTTATGTCCCTGCATAATCTACCCACTGCTGGGTTATGACGTTTCCAGTATTTCTATTTTCAACTCTTAATGGGCATTGAGTTTTCGTTGAACCTTTGCCCCCTTTTATTTCTCTGAAATGCGAAATGCGTTGTTCTTCTGTCATGAAGTCGACGAATCTTCCACGAGCTGATATCACGTATCGCTTACCAGGCTATCATTAATCCATCGCATGGGTCACACCGTCTCGAATAACTTAAACTTTCATCGCAAAATGGATAACCTATATTATAAGGTTAAGTTGGAATGTATCAATACAAATAGCAATGCATAGGTGAGTCCAATACCCAGTTAGAGGGGAAGTTGCTTAAATTTTCCGCAGGAGAAATGACACCAACGAGTGTTGCTTTCTTCTTATAGTACTTCACGTATGCTTTATGATGGTCACTCCAGGATGCGCCCGTTTAATCCATGACATGTACTTAAATATTCTGGTGTAGTAACCGTATTGGTTTGCCTTGTCACAGCCGTCAGGACTTCCCCAACTCACTAATCCGGTGATATATTGCTTTCCATTTCGTCGAACCATAAAGGGAGCTCCACTATCACCCTTGCAAGTATCCCCACTCCTTTCGGTAGCAAATCCCGCACAAAACATGTTGGGTGTAAAAGAATAGTTCGTAGATCTTTTACATTCTGCACGGTCCACGATGGGTAGAGTGATCTGCTTTAGATATCTTGGAGCTGCACCGTTTCTATCGTCACCCCACCCTGCTACAACCCCATACTTCGAAACTCCGGGCCTTATGAGGGATCTTGAAATCTTTTTATCAGGTAGGCAAATGGGCTTAATGTATTCAGAGAACTCGATTGGTTCCCTCACTCGAATCAATGCGATATCATGATCAAAAGTGTCAGTGTTAAACCCATCGTGTACATGAATTCGGTCCACGTCATAAACTCGCTGTTGCGGTTCCGGCAAAAGAGTGTCATAGTCACCAACTTGAATCATTATATCCCTTGTCGTAACGTTGTAAGCTTTAATGCAGTGAGCAGCTGTTATAATCCAGTGATCATCTAAAATGCTGCCAGAACAGTACTTTCTTCCGTACTTCACGTGCCATATTTGAGCCATCCAAGGAAATGCACCCTTTTCTGTTTCCTTTCCACCAACAATACGGGTTGTCGCAAGCGGATGGGTTTCTCCACAAACTAAATGAGAAGAAGAGAGTTGGATGAGAAATGATGACTACAGACTGACAGAGTATAAAATGCTTTTACATTACGTCACATTTAGTAAGCCGCACCCACTACAGGGCAAAAATCAGCAATGTTTCAATGCAACAATTGTGGGTCGTCTGCTGCTTCTTAATTCGCTAGCTAGCGGACAAAACCAATTTTGGCCCGTAAAAAGGGGTTGGGCTTGTGACGCAAGTGAAAGAATTCTATAAAGAGGGATTCTTAAGTTTCAGGTTGGACGGCCTCCTTTATCTTGAATTTTGACTTTACAGATTTATAACAGCCAAACAGGCTAGTTCGGTAATTGGTTGCATGGAATTATAGTACACATCGTAGGTTAAACAAACCGAGCTCAGCACGTAGCGTACAGCGTTTCATTGTTTTCGTCAATAGGTCCATACAATTCTTTTTAAGTGTCTAGCTAATTCGAACCAAATTAGGGGCCTAATTCCTCTTTTTCAGCCGATTAAAGTGCAAACTTTTGCCCCCAAAAAGAAAGTTTAGACACAACCTACTCAACTAAACCTTACTTGAGATCCTTCCTCATGTTATGGATGGATTAAGAAAGAATGATGGAGCTGGTTTGCTTATCCCGACGATCTGGAGGATGTACCCATGTGCTTAGCCATCGAAAGAATTGCCGAACTGGCTTACTTGAGTTACAAAGTTTCCTTTTGCACTTAAACTATAATTTCAAACGTTCGGCGCTGGCCATTCAAGGACCCATCACGGGACTCAAATGGTCCGCAGGTCGGCATTTGAAAGTTTACGATGTAGAACACCAATAAGGCTGCTTAGAATAGATCCACCTCGTTTGTTAAAGGCAGTCATTCGTCACCCTAAACTAAAATTTTACTCCTGAGCAAAGTTAAATTATCAATTGTCAAATTGGCACAGCTCATTGATTGACATCAAATTTAAAAAAAAAGATAGCTCATAGTACGTAGCATGCGCTAAGGTTGTTCTGATTATACACGAGAGTCTTATAGTGTCTCATAGATAAATGTAAAGCAGTTCAATTAACAGTTCTTGAGATTTCCTTTAATTAAGTACAAAGATTATGTGATATGATTCGGTACATCCTCCTATGACACTATATTAATTTCACTTGATGAAAAGTATTTGTAAACTTGAAAATGATGGGAGACTTTCCAGATAAGTTTGTTGTTTAGATGAACACATGAAGACAGTTTCTAACCGATTGGTTTAAGTTGAGCTGGCCACGGCCTTTTTTCAGTTGTGCCTCACTGGCTGGTTCTCCCTACTTCATTGCTGATACTGAGCACAAAGCACAACGGCATTAGGTTGCCGGATAAAGTCGTTGTTTCAGTTGAATACAAAATGTTGTAGCCAAGGCGTCCTGCCTCATTTTTTTAAATTTGGGCCATGTGACGCAAATGTTTTGTGAAATGCCTGGTATGGACAAAAGTTTCTACTTGACTTGATGGGAGCATAATTTAACGTGACACGGGTTACGACAATGTTTTATTTAAACTTTCTTCAAGTTGGGGGTCGTATGAGCCGGTAAATGACCTCCATGCATTTTTAACGTTTGTTTATGGTTATTTCGAGTACCTATACATGAAGGTCACAAACCTACTTGAAGTAGACACTAGGGACTCTTGTAAATGACATAATTGATGTTCACGAGTATAGAGGATTTATATCTTGTATGGCAAACATGTGCAGGAATTTTAAGAGACAGGATCTACGGTGACTCTTAACGGTCATCAACAAAAGTACTTACTGTCTGCGATGTTAAGTTGCCCTGCCACACTAGATGCACCATACGGTCCCATTCCGGTTACCGTCCTTGCTGCGACCAGGAACTTATACTTCTTCAGAGGATCTACATTTGGCAAGTTGACAATTGTCAGCTGAGTTGATCCAGAGTGAATTACTCTATCTGTCTGTACGTCCAAGAGCATATAGGTGTACCCAGTTATTACACCATTCCTTTGACCACATGGCGGCGCTTTCCACATGGCGACGAGGGCATCCTGACTTGTGTGGTATTCTGTTACAATGGAAGTCGGTGGGTCAGTCGGTGCTACGAGAAAAGGAAATAAAAGTCATTAAATGGTCTTTCAAAAATTCAATGAAGGGATATCAGTTCACCAAACAAAAGCCACTTCAAGTAGAAAAAGTCAAAGGCTGGGCTGGGAATGGAAGGTTATGGAGTATGTCACTGGTTTTCAATGCAATAGACATAAAGCGTCTTCAAGCATGTACATTGTACACTACGCAACAATATTCTTTTTTAAGAAAAAAAGTAAGAATTACAATACGCGATAGATTGACGATACACGAAAAGTATTTGGAGCAAAAACACATTAAGCCAGGGTTCAAAAAAAAAAAAAAAAAACACTGCAAGGCAAGTCAAACAATATGTGGACTGCATGGGGTGTAAAGGGATTGTGACCCTAAAATAATGTACCACGCAGTACACGCGCCTGATATTCTTTTTTAAATGTCAATGGCCATGGTCTCCGTGCACAACTAACATCCTATCATGTGATAAAACAAGAACGGTGATCATTTGCCTGTCAACGGCTACTTCAATCCCAAATCCTTGCTGCTATTTGTCCCCCGAAGGCTTAAGTCGTTCAAATTATGAACTGCTTCCGTACAACCTATCCACTGGGAATCTAGCCTATCACTTCGTTAAAGACAACATTCCGGCTTGCGTGCAATAGGTCAAAGCCTCAGCCGACAGTTACCCCACAAACAGTCCATAAAACATTCTTCACGACTTGGTTCAAACGCGAAAAAATATGTGGCGCGAGTCCCAAGTCAGGTAGTGTTTGTTACAACTTACGCTCAAATATCATATCAATGAGAAAAGTTGCTCTGATACATGCATACATAATATGTATATATATATATATATTTATATATATATATATGTGTGTGTGTGTGTGTGTGTGTGTGTGTAAGAAATGAAGTTCAAATGGGAACATTTCTTCCATTTATATATATATATATATATATATATATATATATATATATATATATATATATATATATATATATATATATATATATATATATATATATATATATATATATATATATATATATATATATATATACTAACGCTTACACAACTTTCATAATGTATGTACAAGTAACAAATATCATGAGTAACCAGCTGCACTGAGAAAAGGCCTTACTCAAAGCAAAGTTTGTCTAAAAGAGCTCTCGATGTAATAAATCTTTTTAAGGACAGCAGCGTATGTATAATTTATTCTTCTTGTAATACTCTGTGTACACACCGTGTGGGAGGCTTAGTGCATTGTCATAGCAATTTATCGGACGGAAATAAAATTTCTTTGAAAGTAAAGTGACGGAACATTTTCTTCTCACAAGGTTAACAACTGAAATAAATGCAACATGGTTACATGTGAACAAAAAAATTGTGAATGGGCAGAAGACATTAAAAGTTATTCAGAGATTTCGAACCAGATGCGTGAAAATACTTGTCTGAGGGACACGGGTATTGATAGTCTTGACCAGTTACATCATAGAAATATATGACAATTGTAAAGGGTTGAATACGGTATCAAATGAAGAGGTTATTTTTTAACTAACTGTTAATGACATACTTTTTATCGACCTGTTGTATATTTATACAGTATTCTAGAATCTCCCTCTGCCGAAGTAGGGGCGTGAAGGAGTCATTCTTGTATACTTAATTAACAGGTGATGTTAATACTGTTGTATTATAATTTTGCAATTTCATATCTTTGTCCAATTTAACCAAGAAGTTGCTGTTAAAACTACGTCCCTGATTTAAATTTCGTTCATCCTACACAGCTTTCATTGTGGTTGCTTTAAAGTTTTTAACTCCATCTAACTAACTAACAAATTAATTTTTGCTCGACAGTGGGCGTGGCTTACCAATTGTGACGTCACGTGAAACTAGCTGTAGAATGCACGTTTATTACGGGTTTTCATATATCGTAAACCCGCCAAAACCTTTGCGTTACTGTAATCATATATTTTTTCCACCTCGCCAATGCAGTGTGTTGAAGTTTGCTTCGTTTTTTCAGTAGCATTTGCTATGGACAAAGACGGCGCACCAAACCTCTGCAGTCTGTCCCATAACTCGTTGAATTTGTTATTTAGAGAAAGATCTTTAGGAGGTGAAGGATCTCCTTAGACGGTAAGCTTCATTTCACTTTAAGATGCTGAGATTTAAAATGATGAGCAACTGAGGGAAAGTTTAATCCAATCTTATGCTAGCCCGCGGAACGAACGAAGTCTTTTCGTTCAGCTCGTCGCTACGAAAAACCAAGGAGTGTCAGCCTAAAGGGGGCTGCAGCCACAGAGGCGCCACGCAGGCTGGTTTTATGCCTGTTTGATATGGTATTTATATCTCAGTAACTGCCACATGCATATTGGTTTTGAAGTTGAGGTTAAGTAGCCAGACTGGAACGAATTCAAGAGGATTACGGTCAGCTTAACTGAAATATCTATACCGACTGAGCTCCCGCAAACCACCAAATTGTTTGAAATGATTCCATATCAGTGAGGAATGTCACCAAACTGAAGGGTTATCATTTTATGCCCTCTATATGGTATCTTAGTTCAATGACCCATTTAGCTCGTGATATTCTGTTGTGTGTATAATCCTGTCACGTTTATCTAGTTGTTGATCTCCGTGTACAGTGAATATACGGTACATTACCAGAACAGATCCTACACCGCTAGCTAGTGGAAATCCAGATTTCATTCACACAGTGTATAGGCTCTAATGCCTAACACAGACAAGACTTTGTAAAAACGAGGTCCACTCAAGAATATTTGATATTCTGAGACAAATATGGTACGTAGAATCAACGATTAGGACGTAACTTTTTGTCAGCTACTCTAAGCTCATAAATATATACCGAACACAAATTCGCAATTAACAGATACAAATGAATCGTACGGTAGCAATCTGAGATGTGACGATTTGTTCTCAATTTGGGAAAGAAGACATTACCGCATCAAAACCAAAAAAAAAAAAAAAAAAATCAAATCAAATAAAAATACTGTATTTAAGGTCACAGTCAATGGGCGATTTCTCACATTCGGGATGATATGTCCATGCCCCCTGGACACGGCTCCCCTGCAGGAATCATTACCCATACAGTAGCCCAGGCTAGCGACGAGAAGGGGGGGGGCCAGGCTAGCGACGAGAAGGGGGAGGGGGAGGTGGATAGGTTACAACCCCCCCCCCCCCCCGCAATGCAAAAAACACGTAAAATAGCGGTTGTTTCTCTCTATCCTTCGAGTTTTCCCTCATTTCGTGCCCTCAAACCTCTCATGATATCAGACCCCCCATGACATAATCTTGGCTACCCGCCTGCACCCATGGTTACTCATCATCTTGACGTTGGAGGGTAAAATTTTTTCCATCACAATGAAGAAATTTCTTTGTCACAATGAAGATCACTGCAGAAAGCTGAACGGATATATAAATAATAACAGCCCATAAAAATGTTTCAGTGTTCACTAATTGCAGGACCTTATTCGTGTACGGGGTTTCTAGATGTGTTCAACTTTTCATCGTTTCAAGCATTATTGAACCTTCTAACAAAATAAACTGAAGGGTAAAATGTACGCAAGCCTACTGTGTAGGAGTACAGTTATACGGGTACGGCTACACTGCATGAAATAACAAAATACCTACAACTTCTATCAAGTAAACGATAGAAAAGACAGAATGGGTTTGCAAGATGTTACATTTGCTGCATCATGAAAATGACATTATTTCATAAAATCACGAATGAAATGTTATGTCAAATACACGAATGAACTCGGATGAATATGAAGTATCCACAATTGTGATTACCGAGAGCCATAACATGAATTCAGTTGGTGACGTAAGCTTGTGACGTCGACTTAATTGACAATGACGTTGTAGGATGTTAATCATTATCATAGTAGGTAGAGAAGGGAAGACATTAGGCTCGGGCGACGATTTGATGTTAGAACATGATTATATATTTGAAATAGGTATTGTTGCTTCAGCTTTCGTGTAACAATTATCTGATGTAAACCTTCTAGTCAGGTTCACTATGTATTTTCGTTGGCAATCATGGTAGATTAGGTAACCTAAACATTTTTGGAATCTTTATTACATGGAGAATCTGAAAATCAATGTTTACATTTGCGCTGATACCGGTATGGCCGCCATTTTGGATTTTCAAAATGGCCGCCGTAAAAAGACATATTTTGCTCTATTTCTACCTCTACATAACCTCAAAACCTTGTAAAATATACCAAGTCTATGTTTTCAGGTACAAGGAATCCATACTCTGCATAATCAGATTTCTGACTGTTACAATTCTTTCTTTTTGAGGAGGGTGATGGGCACGTACAGTCCCTCCCCCCCCCCCCCGGCGGGAGGGGAATTCGGGCAAACCAACCAAAAAAATTTCTTCTCCACCAAATGAAAATTGAAACTACTACACCGGGCATTAGGAGAAAGTTCTATGGCCTATGCCCCCAAGCCCAACACTTGCCCCCATCACAACGGACTACGGGCATAGGCGTACGAGGCGGGACAGGGTGGCAGACTGCTCCCCAAATTTTCTCAAGACCTAAAACTCGGGCAGGGATCTGGAAAAATTCGGGCAGCCGTTTGAGTCTTAAAACCTGGTTTGTTTCTACTTACACAGAAAACTCCTAGGCGCACCCGAATTCCTTCAAACACTTGGCCGAAAAAAATAATAAAAAAGCATCATAGTCACGGTACAATTTTCATGAAAACTCTAAAAGATACCAAAATTTGCGACACATTCGGGCAGTTTCTGAAAAAAAAAAAATTTTCGTCAGCCTCACTTCATATTCTTGCGCAAACCTTTGCCTGAAATGACACAATTTTCAGGCAAAAGTTGCAAAAAGTTCTGGGATATTTTTAATTGCCAGATTACAAGGGGAGAGAGGATGTATACAGTTCCCAAAATTTTGCCCGAACAAATCAATCAAAAGCTATGTCATGCAACTAAACTATCCCATTATGAATAAAACGTAAAGGTATCGTGAAGATTTCATTTCGTTTTTAATTTTGTATTCCCTTGCCTCAGGCAAAAGGAGTCTATGCGACTATGCCGATGATTTGGCCACGTTTGTTTTTATTTAATGGGTACGGTTTGTGGGGATCAAGTGTGCCAAAACCTTTGATATGGACTTAGGTGGTTTGCTCACTAGGAAATGATTTGCGCCCTTGTTTGTTGAAATGCATATAAACAGGCTGCTACCTTGCTTGGTAATCGCGCGAAAATTGAGTTAATCAGTTTTTAAGGGCCAATTCGTTGCATGGCATCCCCACTCCGGTAATTCGGGCCTCTGAATCTGAGCTAAACAGGCTGCTACAACACACGGGATCCTTGTGAAGTTCGACGAAACTTATATTTAATAGGCAGCCGGAATGCGATGCAATGCCATCCACCCTCGAAGTTGAGAAGCCTTGGGCTTTTCGAGTGTTTCTGAAGTTTTTCAACTTTCAAAAATATATTGGTGATAATCTCATGCTACATGATGTAAAATAGTTTTTAGAACGCGCAAACAAACTCATCTTCCAATGATTATAGCTTAATGTAGTCATCCAATGGTAGTGGTACATTTAATCTGGGAGTTTTCTGACCCTTTTGTAGATTTGCTCATTTTTGGTGAAAATTTTATTGCAAACGAAAGTTCAAAATATTGATGGCTTTGATTCTGCTTATAAGCATGGGAAAGGCCATTTCCGGCTGTCTGAGGGGTTTTGATTTTTCAAAATTTTATAAACGCTCCGCGCCAAAAGATGGTGACCCTCCGCTTAGATAGTCTTTCGAGCAGAATTACATTTTTCGGGCTGGGAATCCTCCCCCCCCCCTCCAAACTGAAATGCTCCCGTACGCCTATGGCTACGGGCCCAGGGTGGGGTAAAATGCAACAATAAATTTTAAAAAAGTAGCAAAATGACGGCCAAAAAATTAAAATTTCCAATCCAAAACTGAAAGCATATCCCCGTCCCCTTGCTTCTTTCTTATACAATTTTAAGGTGTTTTCGAAAAAAAGGTGTTTTGTTAGAATAGCATCACCACAGGCCTGTTTAGCAACGTTCTACTGGTACCGGACACAGGAACTGATTTCACTCAGATGTTTCAAATGTTTTCGCCATATTACCGGTAGTACAGTGTCTTGAATTCAAACTTTTAAAGGACTAGAAAGGATCGCAGGCTCACGGTTTGGACACCATTCTAAGGGTTTAAGAAGCGTCAAAACTTTCTCAATATCATAAGGTTTAAGCAATTAAGTTCAAGTTGCTGATCACCTCTGTTTGGTAGCTGTATATTGTTAAGGGGGCAAATGACTTGGAACATTTTTGGTGGATCTCTGTCATACTGTGAACTAAATGCACGAGATTAGCTTTAGAATTCTTCACTTTTACAGCTGCTTCAGTTGGTTGTACAGTGTAGGAGTCGGAACTTTGTTACGAAAATTTATGGGTTGTTCAAAGTCAAGATGTCATTTCAAGGGGTTGGTCTTATTTGGGATGAGGAAAATGGGCTACAGGTTTACAATTAGTTAGGCCTACACAAATTGTGAGGTTGGGTAGGGGTATTCATTGATTCCAGTTAGAAAAGAAGTTGTATGCTCGTCCCTCCCCAGACAATTGAACTGTTTCTGTTCTGTTTGAAATCCCAAATTGGTGACTTTATGTAAATGTGAGTCTATTCAAATCATAGTATTATAGCTGTATGCTGTTACATTTTTTATATCTTATTATAACCTCTTGTGATGTGCTAATTAAATAAAATAATTGAGCTAATTAACTAATGTTCAAACAAACTTAACCCATAATCATTAAATACATTTGAAAGAGTAAGTTTCATTCTCCGTTGGAAATAAAACTGTTTGTTACAAATATCAATCTAAACCAGAAATAGAACCGGATTATATCAATTCCGGCCTATTGTTTATGTAGTTGCGAGAGCATAAAGGTTAATATATTGTTTTTACATATTAACTATTGTGGTGGAGGTGTTTACGGGGTTGTTCTTGTGCCTTTTCAGTGCATAACCCATCATGAGTGAAGATCGTGAAGAAAGCAATTGGTCGTTGGGCATGTCTAAGGATTCTGTAGAGCAGAAACTATGCATCATTTCCCCTGAGAAAAACATTAACAAAAGGCCACTTGTTCTAAACCCTTGGATAGAATCCTAAAAGAGGTTATAAATGGTTATAAATTCTGTAATATTCTCTATGATGTAAGTATATTACCTTATCCAATTTGAAAATCCCAAAATGGCTGCCATAAAGGGATCTCTCCAGATTTAAACGTTGATTTTTAGTTTTCCAATACCATTACCTTTCCAAAAATGTATAAGTGCGTAAAGCTATCATGGTTTTGAAAGTAATGTAAGTTAAATAAAGTGGTTAGGGTAATAAGCGGCGGCAAAAGTAGTACAAAATATGTCTTTTACAGTGGCCATTTTGAAAATTCAAAATGGCCGCCATAAAAGCTTTTCTCCAAATTTAAACATTGACTTTCAGTTTTCTTATGCTATAACCTTTCTAAAATGTAAAAATTTGCAAAGCTACTATGATTTAGAACCAAATACAATAGGTTTAGTAAAGTGTTTAAGGTAATTAAGGTCAGAAACAGAAGAAGATATGTATTTTACAGTCGCCATTTTGAAAAACCCAAAATGGCCGCCATACAAACATCTGTTCAAATGCAAACATTAATTTTTAGTTTCCTGATGCTATAAGCTTTCCAAAAATATATAGGTTTCATAATCTACCATGATTGCCAACGAAACATAATTTATTGACATAGTGAACCTGACTATTCTTTCAGTTGATATACAGTATGGCATATAAATATGGGAGTCTCAATGCGTTGTTACGCCGGTACAATATGCTAATTTTGTCGCCAGGGTATTTTGATAGAAGGAGGCGAAACATGAGTTGAATGCTCCTTTTCCCTTTTTTTCCTTCTCATTTCACATTTTCTTCCAAATATATGGGCAGTCGCTCCTGTCCCCTGACGCCGTAGCTTTGAGAGTAAAATAAATCTACTTTTTTTTTAAGAAACGCTAGTGCGTCCTTGACTGAGAAAAAATTAAGGGGAACCAATCTTCACCCCAAACTACAATTTTACCTGGAGTCTACCAGAAATCTAAGTTGATACACTACTTTGATTGGCATCAAATTAAAAAAACGCAAAGTAGCTTACAGTACAGAGCAGACGCTGCGGGTTTTCTGAGTACACAATACTAGGCCATTGCTTGCTCACCGGGAGAATGTCATGAAGAAGTAAACTATAGGCCGGACTGTGTTTGGATTCCGAAGAGTTTTAGACAGCTGTATGGGAGGGGGGGGGTCTTGAAGGAAGCAGGTTGAGCGCATTGGGACTCTGGTTTGATACATGCGGCTACCTGTAATGTACGGGATATCATGATGTAAAACTACACTTACCACCTTCAGATGTGTTCACTATCGTTTGCTTTTCCGTGCTACGACCGTAACGGTTGACTACGGTGACATTGACCATATAAGTCGAGTATGGATGTAGGTTATTTAATAGAACAGGGCCGTTATCTGTTCTTATTGTTCCGTCAAGCCCGCCCTCACTTTCGTCATGACATTGTTCTCTGTTCAAAAGCTTGTACTCGACGACAAAGCTCTCTGCTAGACAATCCTCGTCGACACCAATTCTCCATGAAACAGTTAACTGATGAGGGAATCCAGGGGCGGCTGAAACCCTGTCCACTGGATGTGGTCCTAAATAATAACGAAATAAAAAGGATCGTGATTTCTTCTTTTGCAGAAAAATTAAATGTAGGGCATGTTGTATAAGACTAGATAAATCCCGCGGCTTTAAGAGCATTAAGTTTTGTAAAATTTATCTCACCTTGAAAACCAAACCGTATGTTCAATTAAGCCAGGAATATACCGTGGGCAGATAATTGTCACACACTTACAGGCATATTCTGGTGGCTTTGCTCTTTAGATCTTGCAAGAAAGACAAAAATATTCTAAACAATTTTCTTCGGGCACTGTCGCAACATATTTTTCCAAACTTAAGATGTCTCAAGTCAAAGATTGGTTATTTGTGTTAAAAATGTCTCCAACTTCAACAAATCCACACACAAAGGTGTTTAACGTGGGCACATCGTGTATGATTCCTTTTGCTTTTCTATATAATTTAACGTTCTGCTTGTCCTTGTGATTTGATACTATTGGAATGATTGACAATCTTTTCTTGTTGATCTAGCATTACCCATTACCATATGTTGGGTTAAGCAGACAATGTTGCTTCCTGCAGCAGCATCACAATTACATGTAAATTGATTGCAAAGTTAAATTAATGTGACGCGATGGCGTCAAAGATTTCCCATAGTGCACTGAATCTCCAAGAAAAAATGTATTTCTTTGAAAAAAAAAAATCATCTCCGAACGCAATATGCTATTGAGATGCAGTTCTCACCTCCTGAAAGACCAAATTTTTCTACAAATTTGAGGTTAATGAATTTTGTCTCCAGAAAATGCTTTTAAAGAATGCCTTGCCCCGGACGAGAATAAAGCAAGTCTAACATCTTATATACTTGTACGACATAGGTACATTCCACAAACGGCACATCAGCAACAGTTAAAGGGCAAGAGCAGTCATCCCAATTGAAGTAGTGAAGTAGACTGTCCAATTTCATGATTGGCTTTTGAGAGTCATGTGACAATGTTTTTCTCTTCAAATGTGAAATTCACTACAAAAACCCGCTTGGTTTACCTTGAATATGCAATAGTAAAGTCATAAAACGTAATGAAAGATATTTTGAAGAGGAACAACTGGAATATTGTGTTATTGAGCTTTTTCTTCAAAATAAGTTTGGGGAAACTGCTCTTTACCTTTAAGCGCAAAATATCACGTTTCAAATCATATTTAAGTTTAATTATTACATGGAATTGCTATGAGTAAAGTAAATAAATTATATAAGTAAAATTGCTATAATTGCAATATTTATTTAAAATGAGGGGGGGGGATAAATCCAACAAAAAGACTCATGATTGCGCAAGTGAGATAATCATGAATGATGCTGACACGTTTATTTCATATTTAAAAACTTCATTCCACAGTAAGAAACCTGTAACGTTGCTTCATCAAGTTGCGAAGCAGCGCGCGGTGTGGCAGACCACCTATATATTTGAAATGCCACAATGGTTGTCACGTACTATATCCTCTCCAGCTCCATTCCAGGAGCTAGCTCCAAAGCGTTGCTAAGTGAGGTAAGAGGCGTTACGGTGTTTACAGAGAGAACGATAAGAGTTCTGAAAAGCAGATGTTCTGATAACGCTTCCACATCAATGGCTACATTTGCTTTTACAGGCCAAATTTACTTCGCATTGTTTCCTCTGTCCTGTTTGGAAAGCTTAACCCACGGGGTGATTTCTAAACCCAAAGCGCCTGCTGAAGCGTTTGTACGGTTAATGCTAGGGGGATCAGTCTCAATAAGTTCCTGACAACACTTTTCACCCTTCTTAGAAACCATATCAATGAATTTAGGCCCACCAAGATGGCAGTTTAATTTCTGGAATAATTATTGTAACAGTTGGACTCTACTGAGAAATAAGTTTAGTAAAAGGGGAAGTGTAGCGGAAATCGCAAGCCATTGGCGCATTGTTAACGTAATGGCTGGTTGCTTTCGTGAGGGAGCTGCCTGCTCCCACCTCTGTTCAACGTTTTAATCCACTATTCTACGTCACATTCTTCAAGGGGCTTATAGGTTCAATTTTGCGATTTGCAATTTAATCTTGAATGGTAACACTGCCATTTAGTGGCTTAGAACGTCCAGGCCTACATCTCATGCTATCACACGTGTAATTGCTGATAGAGTTTGCAAATTTCTTTGACACAAAGTCTTCCTAAACCATTCATACGTGGCATGGGTATCAGCTATCGAAGCCCCGTAAGTCATGTACGTATTTACTCAAAGGCAAACTAAGTAATACAGAAAAACAGCCAATTGTGCATGCCGTTGTACTATTTTTTTGTCTGTAGAAACCGCGGAAAGGGAGAGGTCGGGGCTACAAGGTCTGTATCCTCGCATGTTTCTGATGCGGGCACACTGGGAACTGCGGCCTTCATTTTCTTGGGCCATGTGCTGCTTCGATCACTAGCCCCCACTTCAGAATAAGTTCCGCGGTCCCTGATCTGTATAATTGAAAAATTATATTGAGAATCGGAAGCTCTACACTAATAGTTCTAGACCTAACATGTATTTCGTGTAAGTACAAACTGAATTATTTTGGGAATCGGAAATGTAAAGATTTTTCTATATTTTTTTCTCTTTTCCACACTGTTTATCTAAAACTGAAATCACCTTTCGAAAATGCTTTTCATGTGTATTGATATAAACTCTAATTGGATTTCAAATGATATATTGTGCACTGACAATTGCGCAATACTGTGTCTCAATGATTTTACTAATGCGTAATAAAGAAAGTAAAAATGCGTCTCATGATCTAAAAAGCAACCGCAAATACAAACCATTGCAAGGAGTCGCGACTGTCACGAGAGGGCTAACAACTCCGATGACTTCACCGGCAGGTTTATAGTTGAGACGCCAGGCCTCGACTTTGAACTCGTACGGTGTTCTTTCTGACAGTCCATCAACAGTTCCGTATTTGAAATAACTGGGTACGATAATTCCCATCTAAATGGAACAAAATCGGCGAATTGAACGTTTGAATTACTATATCGTGTAGGAGGTGAAAGCATAGATACTTGTGAACCGACTCTCTTACATATCTGACTGTGTAAAAGAATAGTCCAAAGCCAAATTTATTTTTGATACGTTAAAGAGGGACATATTCTAAGCATTCTGGTCAAATTTTTATTTATTTCCTATGTTCGGTTCTCGAGATATTGGCAATTGAATATAGCAAATTTTCAACATAGAATGAACTTGGAGCAAGCAGGCATGATGTCAAGGATTCACTTTTTTAACCAACGTTTTATTTTTGTTCATAATTTATCACAAATTTTATGCAACTAAACTTAAGTATATTGATACCATAAGTGCATCATGAGCAATGGAGTTTAAAAACCTTTATATGCCTTAGGACCAAAGTAGCATGCCTAATCAATTCAAGGTCAAACAAATAGGATGAAAAATAGGGGAAAACATAACACTAGCCAGGAATGTGAATCCATGACATCACACCTGTTTGCTTCAAGTTCACTTTCTCTGGAAAAGATGTCAACTTCAGTTGCTAATGTCTCGAGAACCGAACATGGGAAAGGAATGTAACTTTCACCAGAATGCTTAAAATAAATCCTCTTAAAACATACCAAAAATAAATTTGAATATGGACTATTCTTTTAACTGTTGACAGAATCGCCTGGTTTCAAAAGATCAAAGTGACTAAATGGTGAATTAAGATTTAGATTTAATTTGTAAGCATTTCTTACTGAAAACATTCTTCGCAAGCTTAGAGGAATCACAAAACTTGCGATGAAAATAACATTAAAGTAGTCAAACATAGCTTTACAAATGTTATAAACATTATACCGGTATAAAACCAAGGCAAATGTTACGAGAACCGTCTGGTGGTAAACAGGAAGAGGATTTGGGAGGCCGGCCTCCTCTCGGAGGGCGCCCTCCCTATCAACTGTGCTATAAGTTTACCAGGGTTTAGTTGCGGGTAAGTGGGGATTACATAGGTAAATAGGAGGTAAGAGAGGGGAGATGTAGATTACTGTACTCCCATAACAGTATGATTTGAGATTTTTAGGAGGGGGGGGGGGGGGCAATTTGACCTAGTCTTTCGTACAGTTATGAAGAATTATGTGTGAAAGTCTACAGAATTGGTTCGAAGTGTTATTTTTGTCCAACAATTGAGACCAATGGGTTGGCACAGTTCTACCCCGTTTTATATCTGGACTGCGCATACTCTTCAGACAATGCGCAGACGGTATTATTCAAAGAAAACCTATAATATATTAAACTTACCGTAAAATTGCCTGATGTTCCAGCTGGTCGGTACACGACTCGATAGCTAACAACAAGCTCTTCTGGCAGTATAGATTGTACGAATAAAAACCAAGTTTCCCATTCCAAAGACACAGAAGTACTTGTGACCCGACCGACAACTGGAGGGGGCGCTAACGAAGGGTCTATGGAAACTGGTTCTAAGGAGAAAAGAAAAATAATTTTCAGAAATATGCTTCAGCTCAAATTATTCCAGTGGAAGCGTCCCAAAAAATTTTCATCTCTATTCTTACTGCATTTTAATTTTTTACAAATATTCAGACGATCCGTAGGCTTCCACTTTCTGCTATCTGTCGACGTCAAAACCATTTGGAGATGAGGAAATGACGTGTCAACAATGGAAATTCAGGGCTGACAGAAACACACACAATAATGAAGGGGTGCGCATATCCCATGCAAGACATCTCAAAGGCAACACGATATGTGTCGACACAATACGAGGAAACCATATGGAAGCCCATGCATTTCCCCTTCAATGGGTGGATATTGCACCTTTATCATGATTGTCTAACACCACTTCAAGAATTGTCCAGCACCACTTTAAGGCTTACAAAACATATAACATGACCAGGTATATGACTTAATTTGTCAGAATATGCTACACAGCCTGCTACGTAAACAATTTTTATCCTTCTTGATGAAAACTAGAAAATGTCGATTTAAATTTAGCCGAGGTTACACTGCAACGAATTTGGATCGGATTCCGATCCCATTTTAATTTACGATTTGTATCATACAGGACTGCGAAAATTAAATTTATAATAATTTTTTCGTGACGTCACATCGTCAATCAGCTAAGCTGTAGGACAACGCATTTGTGATAAAAATTGTCTGTGTGACGACACAAAAATCTAGTTAACATTTCACTTTCAAAGAATTTTGATGTACATCATATACTTACGTTAGTTGGCAAAATGGCTCTTCAGGACCAGAAATTGAGACGATTCAAATAAAAACTCACAAAACTGAATCAGAATCCGATCCGAATTTATGTAAAGTGACCGCTACTTAATGTTCGTGAAAAGGTCTCATTGTGAGTGTCAGGTTGTCGAATTAGGCTACTTCAAAATCTTCTCTCCTCTCGCATTGTTTTCATGTCCAACCCTTTCAGTTTATGTGGACGACCATTAGATTACTCCTTCATATACCTCAAGCTAGTATAACTACAGTCGGATTCCTCCTTATTTCAAGGAGTTTTTCTTCACAGTGTTGTTAGCCTAATGTTAGGTAAAACAACTCCCTTGCCACCGCTTATGAAGGGCTTCAATTGATGGCCTTTTAAAAAGTTACAGCAGTTCTCCAACTTAGTCAAAAACTGCCATGCTACCCTTTTATAAAGTGATAGTCACAATAACAAAAAGGTGCTTTGACTTGTCAATCACACAAGTAAGAAAGAGAACTTTTCCATGAGGCTGCATCTGTTGCGTTTTACTAAAATGTGGAGATTAGATCTATTCCACCCGGAAGGTCTTGTCAAAAGGAAACGTCGTTCTTAAAGAGATTGTCAACACTCATAATGAATGACCATGAAGGACTGGCCTTAATGTAAGGTTATTCCTTTAATCTAATCATTTGCTTCAGTTATTTTCGTTTAAGCGCACCACTAGAAACCACTAAAACGAATTCTTTACGTCCTCAAACAACCGTTTCTCTGTTGATTTAGTCATACAACAATCGTGAGAACAGTTTCTGATTAGCAAGAGCAGTGATGTTGTCCAGCCTTCGCAGTCGGGAAAGACAGTTTTCTCCTCGAGTTTGATATTTCCCCTCGGACTTTCCAGAGCCCCAGGCTTGAATCGCCTTCTATTTCCTGATTTCAATAAATATTATCATCGCTGGACAGACCTCTTCCATATTTTCTCGTTATTTAGGTATATTACCATTTCAACATTTTCCTCCATTTTCTACCTCTACCAATTTCACTGTTTTTATTTTTCCGTTGTCCCCGTTTTCATTTTTTCTCCTTGCCTCAATTTTCCCTCAGAATTTTCAGGGAAACAGAACTTTGCTCGCTGTCCACTCTGCCTAAGACACTTGCAAATTGACATCCCTTGCTCATTTGATCGTACAGTTCAATAGTTTATGAATTCACAGATGCCAATATTTACAAGTCCTGAACTATTAAACAGGTTTTTTTTTTCAAAAAGTGGGGTCAAAGTCATATGTTTAGATGAGTTCCTACAGTTTCCGTTCAATGGTGGAGAGACAATTCAAGACAGGTAAAGTTTCAAAAAACGTTCTATTCGACGGTTCAACCACTCACCCACCCCCCCCCCTCCCCCTTATTTTAGTCTTTTCATGCCTTACCTGTCGTAACGTGGTCAGTTGAACCATTATCTCTGGTACACGACAACCAAACCACATGATGAGGATTGCAGGAGCTGGAGTAGTCGGCCACTCTCGAATTGTCACACTCCCAGAGAGACGACTCAGAACCGTTGCACCTTACACCTTCCAAATAAATCTTCCTGCAGGTTGGAAAATCAAACCAGAATGTAAATATTACCGGTTCAGAACCTGAACAAAGATGACCCAGGTTGAAAACTTCAATTGTCTGCTGTCTTTGGATACTATATGGAACGGTATCTATAACCCGAGTTATCACGATGACAGGTACCCGATACAACGATAGGTACTAACTCATCTATTCCAGATGACCCCTTGTGTTTGAGCACCGAGTCAGACGCGACACATGCTTAGCTTTATGATCATCTGTTCAATAAACCAAATCTTAGGTCATACCTCTCCGACTAAGGCATTTCTAATTACATATTCATTCAGGACGTCCAGTAAACGGTTACCGTACTTTATTGCAGTATTTCCCGCGCATTCACTTTACTGTCCACGGGACGGGACGGAAGATAAGACGTCCAGTTTTTATTACCCAGTATAAAACACGTCAGTACCCACACCATAATAACTTTATGTATTCTTAAATAGTCCACATTCCAAGTTCTAAAAATATCGAGATTGAGGCAGAGCTTCAACTACAAACAGGTGAGAGACCATTTGGAATTTTTCGTAATACATAAAATTCAAAAGTAAAATCGACTTTTCAGAATGTCACAAATAATGAGTGAATGGTCATGAAAACCATAGTGACAAATGCAGACGTTTTCTTATCCGTTCGGGAGGTAACCGTTTTCGGGGGAAAATGATGTTTCTCCAAATCGGGAGAAAATCTGTCTGTCTCAACTTTATGAATATTTATGAGCACTTCGTGTCTACTTTTCCACAGTCGTCGATTTGTTTTACAGGTGTTAATGTATTCAAATGTGATACCTTAGTTGAGACACAAAGGGCGAAACAACCAAACACAAATGGTGACACGATTCACTTGCACAACTTATGGGGAAAATAGTGCACAAAGTTACGGCTATGCCGAGTCTATAAATTAAGCTTAAGGCAACGTAGCAAAATTGCCTTTTATGTCAAAATCGGCGTGGTGAACAACTAAACAGGACAAAGCTTTTTTTTATCCCCTAACAACAGAGATTTTAAATATGCCCGAATTTCACTTTCTTACATCGATAAATACTGTAAGGCTGTTTGGAACGTTATCTTCGCTGTATTTGCGCGGTAGAATCGCAACGTATCATGGGAGATATTTGAAAATGGTGCTACCCTAAGCAAAATATTCCCCCGATCGGATGAAAATTGATTTTCCCGAACTGCTTCTGGGCAAAGACTATGAGGAGGGTTATGAAAAATACAGTTCCACAGAAAAATTGCTGTGGTACCATTATACAAGGGGTAGAATCTCGACGTCGAGTCATAAAACTAAATTCCATTTTTTTCACGTACCGGGTTTCAAAACAGTTCGATGCGCCAATGGGGTCACATTGCTTTCACATTTATACTAATACTGACTTGAACAACCACAGGTGTACTCTGGACACATCCTTGGTCAGTTATAACTTCCCAAAGGTGGTCCCCATTAGATTGAAAACTGGGTCGAAAACCCTTTCTAACTATCTAACTAACTCCCCCAGTAGACACTCATGGTGGAGTCTCTTGGTTGTATCAAGCAGATAAATCCAGAAAAATCATACAAAATTATGAAACCCTCTGTTCCAAGCAGCTGGGAGCTAGTAGTCACAAATTTTACATCCTCCATGAAGTCCATGAAGTCCAAACCTAAGATACACTGCAGTCTCACAACTCAACGGACTGCTATTGGATCCAGAAAAAAATCATACAAAATTATGAAACCCTCTGTTCCAAGCAGCTGGGAGTAGTCACAAATTCTACATCCTCCATGAAGTCCAAACCTAAGATACACTGCAGTCTCACAACTCAACGGACTGCTATTGGATGGGGTACGTAGTGTGATGATTACGTTAATAGCTGCGCCTTATGCGAATAACATCTTTAAATGCACCAAACCGCAAATTGTATCTTCGTGTCTGAAGGTGTTTTTGTTAAGTTTGAGTGTGATGTATTATGTCACAGCAGGCTGTTAATGAGGTTACAGCAGAGTTGACGCGTCTTTGGGAGCAACGTCTCGGCTAAAGTGCAAGGGGTAAGTGGAAGGTCAGGTCTGACCCAACAGACAACCAACCGTGTGAAGATGGAACCAAAATTAACCAGTAAGAGAATTAATATGGATATTGAACCAAAAAAAATGTGAGACATGGGTTCCATCATAAGAACGTGACGATAATAAACAACGGACCATATCCTTAACGCTGTGAGAATAAATTGTTGTGAGTACAGGGATTTTACGGTCAGACGGCTTCACCTTTTACTCCTAACCCCTCCTTCAACTGTCTAAACCCGGTGGACACAATCATAGTTTAATGCTTTATGGCATACCTTGTCGAGTGTACAAGGTCTAATGATGCGAAATTCAGAACACTCTCAGCTATTGTGCGTGATGCACCGCATAAGCAATGGAGTAGGGAAAACAAGCCGTTGAGCAACAACTGGAAAAGGCCGTGGCCGGCTGGAGTTGAACAAATACGTCGGAGACATCTATCTGTCTGTCTGTGTGTCTCTCTCTCTGTCTGTCTGTGTGTCTGTCTATCTCTCAGCAGTCAGCACTTGCTGTGTAATATAAACTACTTCCCATTTTTATTTGATGTCAATCAAAGAGATGTACATTTCTGTGTACTATAAGGTTTACTGGAGAAATTGTTGATTAGTGTAACAAATGAATTTCTTAAAAGAAAACAACCTATCAGTGTATGGAAACAGAACAGAGAGTACTTAAAATATTTCACATTAGCACTAAGTCTAGTTGAACGATCAAACATTATTTCTTTTGTAGTATGTACCTGCATACTAAGTGTGTTGTCACATGACTACACAAGAAGGAGCTTCATCGGTCCTAATCAGGATCAAAATTGAGAATATAGCTGCTACTTTCGTCGCAGGTTCAGTTCAATTCTTACTTAGGCCTACATCAAGGAACTGCATGAACTCTCTTACAAGTCTTTGTTCACATGACATCAAGCAACTGACTTACGTGGGGCAGTCAATGGTTACTTAGGTTTGCTTCGTTCCCCTTGTTTTTAGAATTGCCCACACACTCTGCCACAGGCAATGCATGAATGAGCAACCGGTTCCTTTGAATGGTATGATTTCTTTTATTGGAAGGTTGTAAAATATGTTACTACAAACTGCTAAACATGGGGACCAATAATGAGATATGTTATCGAGGTTTATGTGCTACTCGATGCTGTAAAAGAGGAAATTAACATCCCAAACCTCACCGCACTCCAGGCTAAGCGGGTCTCTTTCTTCGGTCTATTTGCCTAAAATTGTCGAGTGTTCTATTGTTCAAAAATGTTACAATCGAAGCTGCATGTGAATAGCTGTACACGTTGCTCGCTCACATAACGTCTTTTTAAGTGTTCTTTTAAAGTGCCATACCTTTTTTAACACAATTGCTGTTCGATGGCCCTAAGAATATTAGAAAGCACTTAGCTTAGACTCTTAAGTCTTATTCATGAAACAGAATCAAGACCTTCCCTCCAATGCCAAGCTAAAACGCCTATGAAATTTTTCCCCTGGATGAGGACATACGAGGAAACCACGCGAAACAAAAATCATTTGTGGAAGGAATATTGTTAAGGAATAACCAAATTTTAAACCTCTTTAAATAAAAAACTACACCAAAATAACAATTTCTCAGACGTGGACAGAAGTAAAGTTCCAATGTGCTCCTTGTGTCCTTCTATTTCTATGCCCGCTGTGGCCTGGGGTTTGAAGAATATCTACATGATATTCTGTCGTAAGGGACGACTAAGAGGAAACCAAATTTGAACTTGAATCACACCGGAAATTCGGAAAATACATTTAAACTTTGAAATTTTTAACGAGTTGACTGACACTATTTACCAATTCATGCTGGTTTTTGTTACTGATCTCATCTAACTAACCAACCTTCTTTGTCTATACATTCTGCCTTCGTTTCGATTTTGGCAGTGCTGTAATTTCTTTATAGAATGTCCTTAATCTTCCTTCAACTGAAAACTTACTTGATAACTTTTGTAACTTGGCAGAGTTTTGAAGTCTGGAAGTCATATTTAACATATTGTTGTAGTATCCTACGTTCTGACTATCAGTCATGAAAACCATACCTCGAAAAGTGTGACATGCGCTTGGGATGCTGCATGTTTCTTATCCGCAATAGGCAATTGTTTCAATATTCTCCGGAATTTACATGTGGCTGAAAAGTACAACACTCCAGTGCAGGAGAAGTAGGCCTAGTGAATGACTTGGCAACAATTTATTCCTTTTCATCGTTCCGTGGGACTTCTACGATCGTTAAGGAAGAAAGTACATTGACTTATGCAGCAAGGACTGATATACTCCCCAACAGGTGTCTACACCCCTCTCGACCAGCAAGAGACCTATATCAATAGATCTGAAACGGTTTATGTCCCTTTGGAGACAGCAACGACTATCTACATCCCATTCGTTCTTTTGAGTCGGTGATGGTACGAGGAAATGGATTCTATTGACGAGGGAAAGAGACTGTTTCTAATGCACTGAGGTGTTGGGTCAGACGTAAAAATGTCAAGTATAATAAACAGTACATATGGTAGGAAATATTACCATCGAGGTCGAACTCTTTATATTCGGTTTACTCCTTTGTCTGCTTCATCACTTATTGCTTACTGATCTGGGAGGTATTGCGACACAGTAGCCTCTTAAATCAATGGCGACCAACAGTTTTCCAAATATTTCATGTTTAAAATGACACTATTAAAAATGTCGGGAGAGATTTGAGGGTGGCAAAAGTGATTTTTATTACGAATGAAAAATAAAGTCATGGGTATTTTCCCTTTGACCCTGAAACAAATTTTGTATTTGACAGTCATGTGCCCATTGGGCTATGACTTTGAGAAAGGTATACCATGGACTACCGTTAAGATTCATGGCTAAGATTCCTCTTCGTCCAAACGCCAAACATTGACTGATGTGAACGAATGAACTCTTTTATCTGTGCTTAAAGTATGAGGAAAAATTCTCATGATTCAATCAAATTCTGGTCGAGGAATTCGACGTATTCACTTCCACGGCTGTTCCACCAGCTTGATATTTTTGTTACGGGTTTCCTGGTCTTTTGAAATGCTCTCAAATAAAATAATCAAATCAAGCTTGTAGCCTATACGTGTGTGGGGGTCACAGGGCCGAAGTGCAAATCTCCTGTGAAGAAATCATCTTCCTTCCCTGTGACTAGACGGATGTACTTTGAACCAGGGCTAGATGATATAACCCCTGGAGGGGAACATTTATTGATGAAAAGTATCCAACTCCGAGTTAAGTAACTGACAATCTGACTGGTGGACTTAAGTCTCTTTTGAGTAATACTGTGTCAACGACAAGACACAATATGAAAACCTTGGTACAGCTGGGACGGTAGTTTATCTGTGGCAACGTTGACTGTCTGACTACGAAAGGCATCAATGTCACATATAATTGACAAGGCTTAGCAACCCTATCGACCTTCACGGAAACAAATATTTTTTGCCTTCAGTAACAGTAAGTTAGGGTTAAAAGCACCCAGTGTGGTAGAAGGCTAGGGCCCTAAGGCAGTGTTATTAGGCTAATTATTATTAAAGCACCATATCTCTTTGGTTACATGGGGGATTTTCAGAATACTCCGTGGTACATTTAAACCGATCGAATGCTTTTCAGAGAACATGACAGAAAATACGACAAAGTTTTTTTTTTTAAAAGATTTTAAAGGGGAAATGTCGCCTTGAGTAAGACAATAGCATGTTTTAATCTGTTTTAGATCTGATATGTTCTGAAGACTATTTGCAACTGGCTTAAGGAGCGACACAATATTTAAATAGCAGCCGCACCAATTCCAAATCACCGCTAACTTATCACTTTAACATGAGAATTGTCTCGTATTTTTGTTACGTACCGTCTCACCGGAACCAGTTCGGCCATGAACACTAGGCCGAGGTTCAGCATGAACAATTCTTTCAAAACTGCCAATGTTAATCAAGAATCCTTGCATCCAACTTGCAAACAACTGTTATTTCATCAGATTGGCCCAAAAATTAAACTTGCTCTCCGAAAACGTTCGCCATAAACTATTGACTACTTCCTCCACTTTCCTCTGTGGTACTCTCAAGGTTCCTACTCAAAAAGGTATTCTTAATACACTTATTACTGTAAGGGTGTACAGAGTTTGTATTCTTCCCAAACGATACACTAAGAACCGAGGCCAAAAGTCTGGTGGGAGTAAACACAATGATACTTCTCTTTGTTGGAGGCGTTTCGGTACATATAAGAAGGAAGCTATTTAAGCCCATGATTTAAAAGGTGGAGATTTCATCTATGCATCCCATATCTCACGAACCTGGTTGCTAGGTATATAAGAACTGATCTTGTTCAAGGTGGTGAGGGGAAGTTCAAGTATTGTAGCCTGTGGCACAGGTGGTTATTGCAGAACTATTTTTTTTTTATCTACTGTAGGTTTTTGTTGGTTCCATGTTGTTCGGTGTGCTATAGTAGGCTGAGAGTGCATGGTAGAGGTTGCGTATGTTGTTTTGGGGCAGTTGGACCATCACCGGGGTAGTATGGTAACGGTGTACTCCCCGGTAAGTGGAGAGGGGCCCAGGTAAAAGTCTTACAGCCCCCAAACGACAGAAGAGGCAAAAGCACAGAAAGGTCATTTGGTTCAACCCAAGTTCAGTAAAACCAGTAAGCCTAACGTTGGAGGTAGGCCTACCTTCCCCAAGCTCATAGCCAAACATTTTCCTCGGGTCAAGAGTTGGAAACACACTGTAACACAAGTCAACTACAGTTGGATGAAAAGAATAACAATATCTGTCATGTCATAGAAGGTCACAACGTCATTGTGCTCTCAAAGTCAAAGAAATTTCTGCAGGTCTCAAATAATACCATATATACATATATACGCCTTCGAATAAATTGAATATGTAATTACACCTTGTGCATGTATAACACATTGAAGATATTATATATATTGTTGCGGGCGATAATAAAAGTGTACTACAAATGCCATCTCATAAATGTTTCTTTCACTTAGTCCTCGGAGTTTGGTGGTTTTCAGACCGAATCGGACCCTTGAAATACAACTCTTCTTACATGGATTAATAAAATTGCAATGAAAGAAAATTCATTCAATTTATTAGCAATGAGCAGGAATTCCTATAATACAAACTGTAAATCTCAAGCAAGGTATTTCCAAGAAAAAACGCCGGGGCTACACCGTTATGTCTGAAGTAATTATACGTCTTTATTGTTGTACATGTAGTTCATGGTATAGGGTTGTTCGAAACCTACAGGAGTCATAAAGTCCACGTTAATGATATGCGATCAAAATGTGCTCTAACTAATTACATGTCTAAGTCATTCAACAGTAGTTTATGATATTGATCGAAACCCACAGAAGTCAAAAACTAAAGTCCATGTTAATGTCATTGGATTAAAATGTACTATACCTGAGAGGTATCTTTTCCGACCTTCCAGTCATCGCAGTTGAACGTTCGGCACTTGCATAGCCGAGATGCCTACACGCAACGTCTGAGTTTTCACTGGTCCAGTTGTTGAAGCAGACGAGACCCCAGAATTTTTCATGAAGCACTTGAAGCATTCCTTCATTAGGAGATGAACCTTGCTGTAACCTCAATCGACCTGAGTGCAAATTATAAATAACAGAATGGGCAATAAGGCTTTGAACTTGCTTTCTCATGTACGTTAATGGCGCAGAACAGTGTACATCATTGTTCTTACTGTGTACCCCAAGTTAAAAATTAAAGAATAGTGTGATGCCAAATTTTGCAAAATGTATCCCATTGTTAAAACTCCAATAATTCTTATGTTCAACTAGTAAGTTGACCGACACAAATGATGGTTGACTACACAATAAGTTGTGATTTCATCACTCTTATACTTCAGAACCATGATTAAATCATATCTGTCTACTCTTACGGTTTTTCCTTCACGTGTCATCTTTGGCAATAAGAACAGTTTAAAATGAATGAAAATTGATCGCGAGAAAGAAATGACGGAACAATATGGACAAACCATCGCTAACGATATGGTGAAAAATGTCAAATTGTAGCATTCTTTCAATTGTGCAACAAAACACTGAATAGCCAGTAGCCTTTCTTAATCCTTTAACTGCAGGGTGTCACATAAGATGGAGAACGAACCTCATTTCCCATCCCTTAGACTAAAAAGAAAATGTAAATGAAAGAATGTAAATGCAATCAAAGCGGACAAATCTATGGTTCCAGTTGAACTTATCTTCTCAAAGGCCTAATGCTTTCACCCCAAACAGTTCCAATCACCCTTTCTACTTTACGTAAGCCCCTCCTACCACTCTTTAAAATTCATCCTCATCCAGACACAATGTAAGTTTATCATTGCTTCAGGGTGAATATACAAGGCCCAGTGTGTAATCAAAACACTCTCAGTACAATGCATGCTGTGTAATGTTAGCTAAAATACCCTGCTTTTTTTAACTAGCTGTCAATCAAAGAACTTTGCCAATTGAGAATTTCTGTGGATTACTACTAAAATGGCAATTTGGGCCGGGTCAAGAAGTAAAACTCTAAAGATTTCGAAGAGATCTACTTGATGCAGGGAGTTCACACACACATCCCAATGTTGGATCACGGAGCTCCCTGGTTGGCGAGAAAGATCATCGTTTTTTGAATCCCTCTCTCGGCAAATTTGTTTTCATTTCATACAGAAACTTTCTAATATTTGTTTGGTCACACCCCACAAGAGTGTTTGTCATAAGTATGCTGGCATAAAAACGTAATGATTTAATAGAGAATGCTTAGAGAAAACTATAAAATGGTACCGAAAATGACTAAACAGACATTCAAAGGTGCATTCATGGTGTACGATAAAAACACGGACAGTGTGGAAGGATAGGCCTGAGTATAAGCTATGAAGTTCTACAAGTGTCGCTGTAAACCGGAGGTACCAAACGGCACACAGTTTTGATCATAGCCAGTCAGCCATGCAATGTTTGCAGTCATTCTTCCTTCATTGGAATCAACTATACAAACATATTTTATTTACTTTTGTACTTTTTGCTTCATTTGATAGTGCATGAAGGCTGCTTTCAAAGAAATCTATACAACGCGATAATAATGTGGCGACCTTAGACGAACTTTGAGTCAGAAGCTTAAAATTATTCTGAAGAGCTAAGCAAGTTGTTGAAGGCTAACATTGTCGCATAGGTCAATCATCAGCAAGCAAATGAGACGAAAATACAGAAGGGTAAAGTTCATTCTCTCGAGTTTTTCAACCCGAATGCATAGGCCTCATGGAACAAAAAGATACCTTCCAAATGATATATGCCATCAAACCTGTGACACTTATCTATAACATTTTTGTAAAATGCAAATCATTTCTGTAAAAAGCAGAACTTCACAATCTCATATCCATTTAAGTTAAAGAACGAAGGTTGATTCAAGAAGATCCAGGTTTCACCTAAACAAAGAATAAGTTTGAAATTCCGCGGATTACACTACAAACACGTCCAATTACCCGTAGAACCTTTAATCATGGAAGTACTACTATATACGGGTACGGATCTAGACATTCCAAAAAGGTGGGGCTGACCTAAGAGAAAGCAGGGGTATGAGGGAGTTGCACTGATAATTTCCCGTATGTTTTATTGTTGATGTGGCGAAAAAGGGAAGGCCGAGGCAACGAAAAACCCCTCCCCTTGGATCCTGATACAGGAGTTGGGGCATTTTGCTCCGAGGTTTTGTTTCCTTGCTTTTATGCAGGCCAACGTCAACATAGACATTACCGGCGAGGACGACAACACCAAAGCAGAGGTACCCTTAAATAAGATTTATTTCCTTGTTGAAGGAAAATCATGGTTACATGATGCATGGGGATTTTTCTCATTTTGAGCATGCTTTCCATAGATACATGGGTATATAGAGATGTACAACCTAAAAAAGGTTGGGCAAACTTTTGACTAACACTAGGTATCTATGTGTCCAAACAACTGTTTGTTAAAAGTTTCCTTATAGTTGGTCTCTTAAAACATGTTGTGCCTTTTGAAAAAAAAAGCTGATGGGCACTTTTCACCAAGAATTAGTTTGAGTGTCTTTTTAGAAATCATCTAATGGACACGTTTTTACCAATACCTAGTTGGACGCGTACCAGCGCTGGTCAAAACTTTTCCAAAGTTTTTTAGAGTGTATGAGGGTACAAGTGAAGCACGCGGTTTTACAGTTTAAGTATCTAGTCATCCTGTCTGATGCGTCAGGAACTGATGTCTTTCTCAAAACAAATATCAAAGTAATACAGAGTTGCTAAATCCAAGAACTGATTGAATAATAATTCCTTATCAAGTGACGAAACCTTATATCGTGTACTTTCAAGAGGTAAGGTTAGTTTTACGGCCCAGTTTCTAACCAAATGGTTTAATGTACTTTCAAAAGAAGACAAGTTTTCCGTCACAGAGGTGTCTGGCTAGCCGTTTGAAAATTGGCTTTAATTAAAGCTTATTTCCTTAGGATAAAAGTATCCAACAAGATTCGGACTCGCCATGGAACAACAAGGGGTCAAATTGGAACTTGATGGTGGTGCCATGTATTTACCATATGATATATATCAAGTCGAATCTATGATGTGATGGCTTTAAGATGCTCAGAAACAAGCAATCGCATGTCGAAAAACACAACACTACAAGTACATAAGACCTTGAAGGTGTTACTGAGTGAGGTGTGCTTCCCTCTATTTTGACGTCATTCATGCAGATATAGTGCTTGTTGGGTACGATCAGTGACAGCCAGTATTCCAAGCTGAAACGCTGTGACGACATGTGAATAGTCTCTGTCAAGGTGCAGGTTGCTTACACCCGGGGTAGTGGGTGCAAAGTGCTTTGCAACCTGCCAACATGTATGAAGCTTATGAAACAGGGATCTCGGAGGAACACACATTTAATGCTACTCCTATGGGCCAAGTAATAACCTCAAATGTCTTAATGTATAAAAAAAAACACACACAAACAAAATTACATAAGACCTTAATAAGCTATAACTAAATAGGTGTTCTGAGCCACTCGACATCCATTGCCCTGCCTCAAGAACTTCTCACAACGTATCAAAATGTTGAGTAATTCGACAAAAATTCGTTGTTGTCTTCTTGAATTACCTCCGAAAAACTATAATTGTTGCAAGGGGACAGTTCCCACCACTTACTGCTGAAGGAAAAGTTGAACGAACCTAAAGCACCAGAGGGGAGTCCAGTTTTGTTTGAAGTATCGGATTACAAGAGAATAAATAAACTAGGTGTTGCCCCTTACCTACATCCTTTGAGCACCCTTACCTGGGCGTACATTTCCTTCACACATTTGAAAAATGGGGACGATCTTATTCAAATACCTCAACACGTCCTTAACGTTGGGACTTGTTATTTATTTTAATTTAGTGATCACAATAATAATCAGACTTCCGATACCTTTTGTTAAGAATAATGAAATCGCAGCAAGAACAATACCACCTCGACACCCACGGTTAGCTACAGTGCACTTGAGTTTGTATTTTTGGTTCCGACAAAGAACGGCTTGCTTTGAAGTTCAGCTAAACTTCTGTCTGCCAACCTTGATAAAACCGTTCAAAAATGGTTACACAAAGTACCAAAATAAGTCTCCCATTGCGCGCTGTTTGCATAGGATTGTGCAGAACACTCCTTTGAAATAGAAATTGGCAATAAACGTGTTGCATTCAGGTCTAGTGCGGAAAATGATTACCTGGGCTTAACTGCCGATGTGTTACGAGCTTGTTATCACGGAGCGGAAACTTTTCATAAGCTACGGTACTGTCTCTTGAGGACAACGGTGGGAACTACAACACCAGCATGAGGATGCAGAAATCAGTACATTTCCTGAGGGTACCCCAGATGCCCCCACCACTGGGAACAGTTACGGGGGCTCGAGGAGTTGGTTCAAAGCGGATGTTCCCTGCTTCGCTGGTCGGAAAGAGCCGATACCCAAGGGTTGTTGAAATCAGAAGTAACCGCCACATAGCCCTTGACATAACCGTAGGAGGTAATTTTGTAACTGCTGAGGGACAATCAAGAACTAAGAAAGTGAGACGGGTGGCTTACGCCATTCATCTATGAATGAAACTATTTCAACAGGTTTTGTTCATTTTAACAATCGCACAACCCTTTCAAGTTGACGTACTATTGTCGAAAAGTCTTGTGAACTTTTCTGGCTCCAAATATGCTGTCCAATTTTACTCACAATAATCCGGCTTCCTCTCAAGCAGAAAACTGGGAATAATGTGCCATGATATCTTTCCACCAACTTGTATGGTAGAAAGTGCTGGAAAGGACTATAAGTTTGCGTCTCCGTTTTTAAGTAAAAAAGTTTATTTTAATAAACGTTACCATTACTACGAAGCACCCAAATCTTAATCTTATTTAATGACTAATAATTGAGCATTTAGAAACGATATAAAAAGGCGCGATTAAAAGGACCGCAAACAAGACTTTTAAAAGCATCGCAAATTCGACATGTCAGAAAATTGGAAGGTAATCATTTCTCTAGTTTAATTGTAGATTTATTCTCTATTCAGTCGATCCTTTACTAATTCCAAAATCTGTCAAGTACCCATGGGATATTTATAAAAAAAAATACCGCCTTTATACCCTAGTTAACCAAATCACAATACATAACAATTTATGTTAACAAAAGATCAATAGAGAGTGCCCTAAAAATAAGTACGGGTATTGACTAGGTGCTATTTTATGCCACATGTAAAAGTAATTAGTGACATTTGTCATAATGTTGATCATTTGTGATGTAGATCGCCCTACATCTTCTTGGCACTTGTGAGAATGTAAAGACAAGAAATAGCCGCTGCATTGGTTAGAATTATCAAAAAAAAGTAAGTGAATAAATAAATAAGAATAAAAAATAACAACATCATGACAATTCTTAAAGGCATACATTCTTTACCCCAGAGAATTCCTATTCTCCTAACCAACTCACTTTTAGAATCTTTCATGACTGTATAAAGTCATTCTTATCCAGGTGGAAATTGTTGTTAGTATTGCTTCAGAGCATACCCTGGTGAGTATGCAAGACCCTAATGTGTATAATTAGGAAACTCTCAGTGAATGCTGTGTAATACGGAGCTACTCTGTGTATTTTGACTATGATGTCATTCAGTGAGAGGTGCCAATTAAGAACTTTGGTAGACTGCAGGCAAAATTATAGTCTGGAGTGACGAATGACTGTCTCTAAAATAAGTTTCAAGTGGGATAATGCCATACAAAAATATTCGGACATGTAATATTATTGCTTCTTTCATATACCCCACCCTCTGCTGCCATGATGTACACCGAGGCTTAAGGAAGTTAAAGTAGATGCATTTTCAGGTACTAATGGCCAGTCAGATCGTTTTCCGTGGTTGGTGACTTTAGGAGCAACCATAACCTTTCATGATAACGGCAATAGATTGTATCCATAGATCCACAAGGCCCGTTCCTATTTATTTCAAAGAAATAGGGTACTCCTTAGCAGGAGTGTCTTTGTCTTGGTCGATTGTTACCAACACAAGATTCATTGGGTCATAAACGTACAACTCTTTTGTTAAATAGTTGAAACCAGTTTGATGGAAGAGTTGCAACAATACAGTTTCTCTCAATCGGATACTAAGACCACGCATGCGTAGTTTGACATGTAAACTACGCCCGTGTCGGATTCATTAACGTGCAGTTATGTATGGTGGAGGGTTGAAAGGGTAAGTTAAGAAGAAAAATCACGATGTGTGGTCCACTCTAACATGTCGTGTTTATAATCTTGCGGCTTTATAGCGTCTTTTATACGTCGTTAAGATACAGTGTCAATTTCAAATTATTATGATCCTTTCTGGAAATGTCGGTGACCCGACTTAACCCGAAGAACACCTGCCTTCCGTGGGCATTTTTCCTCCTTCTACATCTCGAACTACTGACTGGGAGAACATCTTTCAAAAAGATCAACTCCGCGGGCAACGCAAGGTATATGCTAGCAGGGAGTTGCAACCGGCTGACCGGGCCCTGATTCTAGTTAATGAAGAGCTGAAGGCCGAAACCGCGAAAACTTTTCCAGGGTAGCACATGGTATCTATTATAATTACGTGACAAAATCGGATGTTACATTCATTGATTTAGTCGTATTTCATATCCTCCTACTCCCAAATCCAAGTCAGACGAAAAATAAAAACCTCACACATCTGTACAGCACAGTGCAGTCCAGTGAATAAGTAGGTAATCATTGTAAACATATAATGAATATTTGACGTTCCAGCATAAAATCAAAACTGAATTGTGAAACGTTTCCCTAATAAATTGCTTGAATCACTGCATGGTCTAGTAAAACCTCCCTGGTTAGAGCATCCTCATCTAGGCTGGGGGTTGTGCCTGCATAAATCGTTAAAGGCCCAGTTCTCTCACCCCAAACAGTACTAATTCTCCTTACCTTCTTACTGAAGCCCCTCCCACAAATGTCTGAAATTCATCCTCACCGAGACACAATCTCAGTTCATTGCTTCAGGGTGAGTATAGAAAAACTCAATTTTATAATCAAAACACTCTCAGTACTGTTCATGCTGTGTAATATATAAGCTTTGGCTCTCTTGCGTTGTTTGAAATAGCTGTCAATCAAAGAGCTGAGCCAATTGAGAATTTAGGTACCCGGGTACCAAAATTGTAGTTTGTGTTGAGAGGTTTGGGCCTTTAAGCAAAGTGCAAAATTGAAACAAAGTTTAAAGGGAAAATCCATTCACCATAATTGGCATTAGTACCGTTTAGTAAAGTATCATATTTTATGAATGGCTCTTAACGAGAATGAGTGACGACGTTCTTCAGACGCAATCAGCGTGAAACGTACAAGGAACACTACTTGAATGACCTTGAATATGTAATATCTATGTCTTGTATAGTATGAAAGGTACATGATGGAAAACTAATGGGAAGAAACTTGTGAGATTTAGCTGTTGTTTTGAAATAATTCCGGGCGACTATACTTCTCTCATGATCGGACCACTTATAAATTTACTAGTATGGAAGTCGTTATCAGATGATTTATGTTAAAATGACCGAAAGCCGTAATTTAAGCTTCGACAGGTGAATCCGTTAATGACCGGTCTTTTGTCTGTTACAGGATACTTTGATGCTTTTATGATCCAACTTGACCGAAACTCCTTACGTACTTAATTCTTCTCAAACACGAACCTTCATTTCAGCTCCATGCTACAAATCCTTATTTGACAAAACACAGATCTAAATGCCCTTTGTTTTAGTTGGTAAAAGCTAATTTCAAGCTTACTAAGAGTACATTGAGTTTACCACATTTTCGACATGGTTTGCAAGTTTACACCCAGACTTATAATCGTAATAAAACCTAACGTGCATACCGCGGAGGGCACATGATACATGTATGCAGGGAGTTGCAACTCCCTAATGCCAGAATGCATGGATCTTGTTTAGAAGTAGGCCTACAGTATTCTATTGAACACGTGAACTACTCATACGTTCGCATTCAGGCCACACATACAAATGCACTGTTAACCAGTAACGCGAATTAGTCAAATAACGCTTAAATTTGAAAAAAAAAATCACTTTCGCAGATATCATTCTTCCGGCGTGAAGTGCTAAAATAACGTAAAATTTCTACACTGCAGTACATTTATGTAACCTTCCTGTAGGAACCTGTTCCTATGGGTGGAAATGGAGATGCATAGTGCAATTTGTGTAATTGTGGTAAGTTATAAGACTGCTCTCCCTGTAGAGACTGAAGCAAATTAAGTGCATCTTGAGAATATATTGTTGACTGAGTCGGCATAGCTTCGTACTTTTCAAAATTATTCATTGGAAAAAAGATTTATCATGGTCGGATAATTCTATAGTGTCTCGATCCGTTCCCCACTGGGGACACCATAGATCCATAGTTATGATGCAGTAAAGAAGTTAATAATTCAATTCTAAAAATAAGTTTTGCCAGAAGTTATATCTATTCGGTCTAAAAAAAGCACGTTGACTTTGGCCAGACGCAGTATCTTGGCCTGTGCGTTTTTATAACATCTCCCACTGCGTTGCATGGAACACAAAAGGTTTAAAGCTTTAGTCTTTCGAATCAATAATATATATCAACCAGCACAGTCATCACCCTCTCTCCCTTGTTAATATACTGTGTTTTACTTCCAACAGCTTTGAGCCAACAACTGAAGGGCGAACTCTAAAATGGTATTCAGGTATTGAACGTTTTTCCAAACTCATTTTGCCTGCATTTCGTAAACACGTTTAGATGCTTAACACAAGTGTGTAATTCTTAAACATATCACTGATTAACTACTAAACACTAAGTGCTTAAAGGCTAAACATATTTAGAATGTAATCATGTCAACAAAAGGGGTCAACAGGTCAAAGTAAGTGTTCAGTTGCTAAACACGTTTTTTAAAGTGCGTGTTTCACTTACACTTGTCGCGTAAAGACAGTGTTGTTGTCTACATCATATCTTTCATTGAGACGCTTCATTTTATACAATCGCACTCGCTGGTTTTAATTTAGTCCTCGAAAATGTGACATTATACTGATAAGTATACATTACATATAGGATAGTGAAAAAATGCCGATACTAATTCAAACAGTTCTGCATCATTGATCCTTTCCATTAAGATAAGAAAGCTTGTAAGAACCATATCAGGGTATCAAATTGCTTGCATTAGTTATCCTTCAGTGATTTATCAAGGGGCGTCTTTAATATGTCCTTAAAGCTGGCCCCTAGATCATTTAACTATATTTTACAAGCAGATTTGAAATTAAAGTGCACGGAAAACATCTGCTCTGGTCTGATTAATACTATTTTGATGCAACGCAGAAGCCTGCATTTTATAGATGCAACACTATGGTTACCTTTACAAGAAATTTAGTCGTTCTCATATATTTTTAATTGATGTACTATTGCATTAAAGTTTTAAACCTTGATTGCTTCCGTAATCAGTATCTTACAGTGATAAAGCTAAACATTGCCCCTGACAGCACTACTTAACAGGACTTCACCTCAACACAAGATTCACCACAAAAATGCCAAATGAATGTTACTTATAAAGAGATGATGTAAGTCTACTTTCTTGTTCGTTAATAATTTAACTTATTATCGTTCCTTAACGATAGACATGTTTTTAACTAGTTCATCCATGATAACCGGTCAGACACGAAGACGCGACAATTGGTACTTGGTGATTACTCAGCCAGCAAGTTTTTAAAGTAAACGATTCTTAAGTAAGCATGTGTAGAAGACGTTTACAACCATGTGTATATTAATTCAACATCATTGACATGGCAATTAAACTTCCTCTAATAGGTTATCAAGTTTGCTTGAAACATAAACATTTTAAAAAGATGAGTTTTCTTCCAATGAAATCCATATCTACATCCTACTGACTCTTGCCGTTTCTTGCAGTCAGACTATTGCAGTGCTTAACAACAGGTAAAGTGGCGGTATAGCATGTATGTATTTTTATATGAGCTTTTTTATATGAGCGTCAGGTGAAGGATTGCAATGTTGTTTACAGTCGAAGGAAGACAAACAAGACGTAGTCTACCGTACTTTATAAATTCAGGCATGCGTTCCTTTTCTGACCTTTTGCACTATATGCCTAACGTCGTAAATAATTCTTAAAAGATATGTCGATATGGAAATGCTCTTCGAATTTGGACACACCAACAGGGAATGTTCACCTGTCGTGTCACAAAAGAAATATGACGACATATGTTTCACTGTGATTTGGGAGCGTATCTTTGGCTGGAGTGCATCTGGTGTAAGTCTGTTTAGAATTGGAAATGTCAATAAGGGAGTTCGGTAAATTCGTTTCCGCACGGAATTGTGGGAAACCCGTGGGATACACAAACCGAGCTCAGTACACAGTGTACCAGTACACAGTGTAACAGAACACAGTGTAACCTCCATGATGCTACCACTATTTATGTGCAGTATAATCTAGCCAACCTCATTCTCATGTGTCGGGTGGGGATAATGAGACAAGTTTTCCCACGGAAACTCAGAATTGTACATTCTGGTGATTTGTGGAGTTGCGCGTGTGCCAACGAATTAACAAGCTCGCTTATCACTGAATGCAGTAGCTGCATCTGAATAAACCGTGCGAGTCACATACTTTACAAAGAGGATGCACAGTAACTATTCAATTAAAAAACACCAACACATGAAGTGAACTGTAATACTGGCGATCAGTCTAAAGCTTCCTTAACCTTCCTTGCATGCCGTTTTCATATTGCGGTGAGTCTCTTCTTTTTTGTTCGAAGATCTTCAGTCTTTTTGTTAGGGTAGCCAAGCACATTAGAATTTTCTTTAAAACCGTAAAAACCTGAGTCAGAACAATGTATACGATGGTGAGAGAAGGTGTGGGCTAGGCCAAGTATGAAATGGACGCCGGTAGTAGCTCTAGTTTGTCCTCTTAGAGGTGTGTGAAAGGTCTTTCTCGTGTAATCTAAGGCCTTCACAAAAAAGGGGTTAGATGGCATGCCCTTGCATTCACCTCCGAGCAGGATCATATGAGGATTTTAATGGAAATTGAGAAAGATCAGTGAAAGGGGAAGTGAGGCTAAGGGAAAATATAAAGTTTGTTTCCTTCTTGCAAATTATAAGGAATCTAGAGCACTCAAGTTGTAATTACCCTCAGACTATTTCGAACCACACACTGGTCGGACGCTCCTTTTACGCATACTGAGCTCGAGAAGGTTCTAGATTCATTTACGATTACTGTATATTAAGTCATTAGAGGTTACTACCACCTTGTGAAAACACATGCCATTTGTTTTGGATAGAATCGTTACTGCTGCACATGAAATTATAAAATGTCACACTTAAAAGTGACATTTTGAGAGCTGCCGGCTGGAAGGTTATCCCTTGCGAAGGTCTCAGTTTTACAAAACAGCCGAATACCCTCAATTCAGGGACGGTCAATTTTGACACGCCAAACACCAATGTTGTTAAGTTTAACACATTTAAGGTCAACGTTGACGGTAACTGATTACTTTGAAGGTCGTTTCAAGCACGTTGAGAATATCGAAGAAGCATTAACGTGTAGTTACCACAGCAAGCTACATAAGCTACCCGAAATGTCTGAGCTTGGAACGTTTAAGTACTACCTCCGAGGTAGTACTTCCATGCTTGGAAGTATTGACCAGGCGTTGCTACTGGCAGACTAGTCAAATAGCAACTCATGGTTAGCCTGCATAGCGCCTTTGTGGCGACCGTCACATTTTAGGTTGCATCCCCTGGTTTTTCGCAACGATATGCTGGACGAACTTTTTTCGCCCAGCTCTAAGAGGGCTACTCACTGTAGGCTATTACAATCTCCCGGAATTCCACCGTGGCCATAAGCGCAGGCTGTTAGGGACCAGCTTTCTGGTTTGGGAATGGACGAAAGTGTATTCACAATGATAACTTTTCTGTCACATGATAACACATCATTACGCCCTTGACGCCATGTTTCCATGGAAACAGTGCAAAAGGTGTAGGGTATTTGGTACAAAAGCGAACGTGAAAAGTTGGAGATAGTATTCCGTTTCGGTCCTCTTCCACGACTTCACATGTTCATATTTATGATGCTATGTAGTTTATGTAGAAGAGTGATTTTTCGCCAATCAGTGACAAAGCAGTGACAAAGAACAGAAACCAGAAATAATGAAAGCAAAAATAGCAAGGGCTGAATAAGTCTCTCACAGGAAAACGTTTCTTAAAACGAGAGACGAGCCTGATTCGCCATTGGTAAAAAAATATGTAGGTTGCTTGGTTATGAGAGCGATGTGAAATTGATAAAGATCGAACACTAACAAGTAACATCCGTCAGTCTGCGAGAAGCTGATCATCTGTCTTCCTTGCGACTTACATTCGATACTTAGAACAGAAGCTAAAAAAAAAAAAAACAGTTGCAAGTTTGGGAGTACTGAACATTGACTAAATGTTTATTTGATGGTGCAAGAATGTTGAAACTGCCTACTCTCCACCAGCTAGCCATTATTTTACATAAATAATAAGCCAACCGTGCAACAAGCTGCTTGTTCAGCATCAAAATAAATTAATCAAACTGTTAGTTAGTCAAGTGAATGCTATTGCGACTAGTTTGACTAATTTACTTTGAGTGTAAAGCCGTGAAATTGAATGAAAGATGTGATAGGCTTTTTTTGCGTTGTGAGGCTTTGGTGATCAAGTCAAACGCGTCTCGTTTGTTTCTTGATAAACTTACCGTATTTTAAGTCTTCGCGACCGTCTTCTAAATTCAGATTTGCCATTAACTGGACAATTTGTTCTCTTAATTCGGAGAAACATTTCTCGATAGTGTTGTGCTTTGAAGGTTTATTGATTCCATTTAGACTGCAGTCTAGGGCAGTAAGAAGTTAATAGTTTGAAGAAGATAAGATAATAAACGGAGTAAATACGGTGCCATCTTGTATAGTAAACAGTAAATGAATCTTTGGATTAGGTAAATCTGCAATTCAGTAGCGAGTGAGTTTCCACTGCCATGGGAAACTTCATTTGAACTGAGTCAACGTAAAATTTGAAAAATTCCGTTGACGGCTCGAATTTAGCGGAAGCCGTAGTCGCGGATGACAATTCAGATGTTGTTAAATGAACAATATTCATAAATAAGACAAAACTTGCAACAATTGACCAGGTAAGTTACAGCAACTCTTTTGATATCTTTTGTTATGCTCCACAGTTAATTTCGACCCAAACAGAAACTTTTCCCACAATTCTTTGCCGTAGTCTTAATATGGGGAGATCGGGTGGGGGCTCAGGACGGAGGGAACTTCAAGTTTCTTTGTTTTCCAGAATAAGAAAAAGTTAGAATAGGCTTACAGAGTACCGTTATTTATCGGAATTAATGCAGTTTGCATTAACAGGTTCATCCAGGGAAATGTCGCCCTTCAAATGCACGAAAAAAGTTTGATTAATATGTACCTAATTAGGCCATTGGTTATCAACTAATTTCAGTGTACAATCTATTCATTACAACGGCTACCTATACCTGTATACAATTCGTGAGGAAAGTATTATCGCAAACCCTTGTCACTCGGGTCCTATAAAATAACTACAACATTACATAGTCCATTAAAACCAATGTACCAGTGAGGACCACCTACTAAGCTATACAGTAAGCAACGTACTTATGATTTACTATGCTGTTAAGTGGCAACTTGTCTAAAGGTAAACGGTGTTGGTATGGTAGAACTAGGATGTGTGAGGTGTAATCATCGATTCAAGCAATCAAATAAGAAAACAAAATCAGGGAGATGGTAAGTCCGAATCAGGTAACCTGTCAAGTGTCGTGCGTTGGAGGAAAATTCCTCTCTTAATATGACTCCATTTTCCTTTTTTGAACAGACCGATATTCGTAGCAAACAAAAACTAGACCTACACCGAAGCTATTACACAAAATTTGAACACTAGAACTACAGCAAGGATTGGACTAAACGTGCTAAAGTACGGTACTTCATGGCTAAAGTAGTGATTCATGTATTTTATTTTTATGGTAACATGTGGTTGAATTTAAAGAGAAATATTAAGTTTGTTTCCCCAGAAAATTGACAGTTTTTAAACTAATATCTATAGACGCAGAATGATAGATTGTTTAAAATAAGGCAGTATTGTGGTCAGGATCTCGGACAGAAATTCAGTTCGTTTTGTAATCCGTTGCTGAAGGAGGATTTGTTAAAACGTTTGTGAAATATATTTCAAAATGTGTCACAAGTGTCATCTCAACCATCTTTCAAGAGTAAAATTACTAAAAATTTCCCAAAAAGTGGGGAGGGGGTTCTTCTCCCGTTAGAACCCGTACCGTATCCCAACAATGAGATCAATCAAACCTTTGATGAATTAATTCCGATATGAACCTTAGTTTTTTTTTTTAAATTCTAACCAACTGACAAAGTTATGTAATATATCATCCCTGTATGGGGTCATTATCAGTATCATAAGTGTGAGAGATACTTCAGTGTATGAATTAATTGATACTGTGTTAATCACAATGCACCACATACTTCATCATGTAACGAAAGCGAAACACTAAGGGCATTTAAAGGATATAAAAATTTCCCACGACTCTCCAAAGATACAGAAAACAAATTCAAGCACTCAATTCAAGTTCAGTGTTTGTTCATTTGCTAATTATTAAACAATGGATAAAATGATCATTAGTCATCCCCACAAGAAGAGGTTACAGAGTGATTTAACGTGACGTCACAATTGGTAAGCCACGCCCCCCGTTGGACAAAAATCATCAGTTTTTTAGTGCACTAGTTAGCGTATACTAGATTAGTTTGTGCTCGTAAAAAAAGTCGGGGCATGTGACGTCAGTGAAAGCCCTCTGGACAGTTGACAGAGGTTGAAAAATGGTGACATTCCAGAATAAGCAAAAAAGCATCAGTTTGGCGACCAGCAAGTTCGTTCAGGGGCAAAAGCAGTCGTCCAAAACTTGTTTGAAGCGACAGCTACAGTAAATCTCACAATTTGTTCTCTTCTTTCTCTTTAAAGTTTCTTTCATAATGTTTCATGACTTCGGTATTCCATATTTAAGGCAAACCAAAAAATTAATTTCACAATTGAAGAAAAAAAATTGAAGAAAAAAATGTCACATGACTCTCCATAGCCATTGTGAAACAGGAATAGTCCAGACTACACTGTTTCATGTTGGGGTAACTGCTCTTGCTTCTTGAGAAGCACAAATCTCATGCAGTCACAGTAAATCATTCCCGTGATTCCCGGGCTTTGCATTACCAGGGGTTGACCTGGTTATCGTGCACGTGCTCTAAACGACACGCTATAGCCAGCGTCAATCGCGGTTTAATAAATCACCTGAAAACGATAACATGGAGGAAGCACCTAAAGCTTCATTGAGTTGAATAAGGATCATGGACACAGCATGTACAGTAGAAAGGTAATAGTTGACTTCAATGGCCGCCCTCGATGGCACCTGTTATGATAGTTCCCCATGGCCCCTGGGTGACTCCTGGTCATGGGCGTCCGCAGGTATGGGCAAGGGGGGGCACTTGCCCCCCCCCTCCTCCCACCCTGGAAAATCAAAAATTTGAAAAAACGTATAAAAATCAAAGCAAAAACCCGAACAAAACGTGTTTTCCAAGTTTCTATGCGAAAAATAGGCTTTAGAAATGCCATTTCCGGCGATCTGGGAGGCATTTTGGGCTAAAATTTTCTCATGCTTTGTGTCAATTCATGGTGACTTGCAGGTTTTGCCCCTCCCTAGAAATTTTGCCCCCCCCCCCTGACTTTTTTTCTGCGGACGTCCATGCTACTGGTCCGGAATTACTGCTGTTGTGACAATACACTCACAGTGGTTACGATAAAACAAGTTTGTTCGATCAGGCTGTTGCAACTCCCTGGTAAGATGAGGTGTAACGAGTCAGTTTCTAACCAATTGGTTCTACTGCAGTCGGGTCGGATATGGAAGAAAAAGTTTTATACCATACATATCGTGATATTGTCTCCTGTTGTAAAAAAGCTAGCCGTGAGATCATATGCCGTACCACGACTTCCATAGATATGTTATTTACTGAAGAGGATATAGAGCGATCACCCGTATCAAAGCATACGGGCCTTTTAGTTCGAGATAAAAAAAACCTAGTACAGAATTCCCCGTCCCCATTTATTTACAGATATCTAGTTGGGATCGACTGGTATTTACAGTTTTTAACCATAGTGGTGATCCCTCCATGAAACTAAGATGGTGGGTACTACTTCCATGCTGAAACCAATCTGAAACTTGAATGGGAAAAGATGAAGTGTCTTTCATAAGAAATTTCCGCAATCGCCAGTCGAAAGCGGTCTCAATACTGCAAGAAGTTCATTAAAGCTGAATTACAAGCTGATGTGCACTGTGTGACAGGGAAATTCTTAATTGACTCTTGCCTTTGTATTGTATTGATTGTATTCTTTGTTAAAAATTAGGAATTAGGTTACGGATTATCACTATCGTTAGTCAGTTGTTCGTTTATTGCACACAATTGCTATTCAAAACAAACCGTCATTATTGTACGTGTTAATGAACTTAGGAGAAATGAGAAATATCTTCGGAAAGCTACAGAATCGGTTGATAAAACTAAAGACATGACAAATATTATTCAATACATTAGTTAATACATATCGGCTTCTGCAACCTTTCTGAGGGATTAATCCCTACAGACAACGCATAGACTGGGCAAGAATGAGTAAAGACAGAGGTTATGTTAGGTGTTCAACCAACCGAATTTCCAATTGGTTCAAGTCGAGCCAGCCACAGCATTTTTCCAGTTGTGGCTCACTGGCTTGTTTCCCTACTCCGTTGCTTATGCTGAGCACCAAGCGCAAAGACAGTAGGTTCCGTTTTTAAAGTCTTCGATATGACCAGGCCAGGACTCTAACTCCCAACCTGCCGACTGCAAGTCTGATGCTCTAACCATCCTCTAACCAGAGAGAGAGAGAGCTGTACCACTTTCTTTTATATTTCCTCTTCCTCTCTAGAGTGACAGCGTGCATCCTTTTAATGATTGTAGGCCTACACATCTAATACAAGATGAATCTCATTCTCATCAAACTGAATCTCACAAGTCTTTTTTTTAAATCGTCTTGTCGGACTGTTGGGCCTGCTCTCTCTCTCTCTTTATTAGGCTGTTGTAAAACATTTAGTAAACTTTAAAAACAAGAATTAGGTCAGTTTAGAAAACCACGTGGAGTAAATGGAAAATGTTTGTGGGAAGGCTTTAACGTCTAAAGGTCGTAAGATGAATAGCACATGATGCTATTAGAGCAATTTACTCAAGATTTAAACTATTCAAGTGGCAGACTAGATTAGATGGTCGTGAATTGGCGACAAAGGAGACGTTTACTGCGTTGTCCTCTTTAAAAGTGTTTGAGACACCCCAAAGATCCCGGGCAGTTCTACATACTTGGTTCGTCTTCTCTAATTCTTGCTTGGATCGTTAGATGAGCTTAGAATTCTTGAAGGAGATCACGAACTAGGTCAAAATAAGCACATGGTTGGAAGGTTGGTCAGTTTGTCTTATGTGGGTGAAAATTCTATGGGAAACCTCCCTCGTGAATATTTGTTTGTCGTTTCAAATAAACAACTATTTGCCGCAGAGTCAGGAGGACTTTCAAGCAGAAACTACAGCATCATTGGTACTGAAGCCCAAACGTGTTGAATTACTATTACTGCACAGTAATGACTTCCAATGCCAAGAAAATCATTCCCCATGCAATGAATATTTTAACCACTATAGGGACTGTACTTGTCTGTATGGCTATTATTTCTTGAACAGATGTGTCCACAATTGAGAATGTTTTAATTTCTCTCAGGTAAAATGAAAGTCCCCTACTGTCAATTGCTTACTATTTTACAGAAAACAGTAAGCTGAGTTAGTTATCAGCAAGGCAGAGGGCAAGTTAACGGGCTGTGATAACAAAGTAGTAAGTCTGAGACTGTGAGCATCCCCCTTAACACAATACGAGAAATAAGTTGACCCTCTTCTTCCCTTCCAAAAGTAAGGCTAGTTAAGAAGCAGTGCCATATGACTTGGTGCTAGTACTGTGCACATACAGCGGAAATACCCATTAAAATCCCCCTTAAAACTTTATCTGAACAAAGTCACGGGACTGGTATCTTGTACACAGACAGTTTTAAAGGGAGTACAGTTTATGGGAAACATGTAGTAAGCTGAAACTGTAAGACTAGAAGAAACAGAGGTGTAGTGTAAAATTGATCAAAAAGGGGTCATTATTACTTACTCCAAATTGGAAAAAAATTTATAATTCACACATGCCAGTCATCCTTCTGAGCAACTTTAAAGACCATTTTGCAATGCATCTAGGAGAAAATAGCATTTCAAGATATTTACATCTATGGCCTTAAAACATGGCCTCTGGATGCATGACCTTTACTTTTCAACCAGTTAGAAGGCGCCCCTTCAAAAGTCGATAAAAAATGCCATGTTTGGAAACTACTGGGATCACACGTGCAAAGCAAAAGCACCACGTCAAAAATAGCCCCACCTTTTGACCTCATATGACCTCGGATGACCTTCGATTAGAAAATCAACGTACAACATTCAAGAACCACTACTTAAGGAATGTAATGACCAACTCTGAGTTTGTTTGAGCTAAAAATGCGCTCACGTTTGAAGACTTAACTGTTTACGGTACTACACTTCACCGTTTCATATGTCAGCGGTTTCATTTTATTTTATTTTCATCTTGCAGTTCCCTCTTCTTTGTAGCCGTATGTAGGCCTACCTGCGTAGCGTCACTCATTTTTTTGGCAGGTTAATGCAGGATTGCAGGCAATTCAAAAAAAAAAAAAACACAGTGTGTCGTTTGACGATATATGTATCCTTATTTAAGCAAATAAAGACGTATCGTTCAAGGCATACGCGATTAAGGTCTTAACGAAAACAGTTCCATGAAACACTATCAAGTAAACCAATGCCTAATACGTTGTATTTTTCTCTATGTCGGATCTACTACACACCTGATTTGTCACGTTTATTTGTAGTATAACATAAATATTATGACCTTCATCATTTTTATTTGATAGTAAAAGGTCATTAACCCGATCTACTATTATTATGTGAGATTACTGCTTATAAGCAACGCAGCCAACAGTCCCCAAATGGTATACAAAGTTTCATCAGCGTACAAACAATTTACGGCACCTTTACAACAATACCAATTCATCCCCATTATCAACCCCATATAAATTCTAGCCCTACAGACAGTTCATGACCTTTTTAAATTAAACAGTCGTCGAATATTACAATTCTGCAGTCAATTTTACACGTAGGTGATAAGAAAAATTACCAAATTATCACTACGACGGAAACTGAAAGTTAGCTCGATTTAGTAGTGTATGATCTTCGAAAGAAAACGCCGAAGTGGTTGTTTTCAACCTAAGAACCCTAATTGGCCAAATAACCTGATAAAACCTCATCGATGATACAGCACACAGATTCAGAGCTCGATACCCTGAAATCGGCATGTAAGTGCTTGGAACTGCACAACAAAGGAATTCTGATGTTAAAGAGAATAATAAAAATTAAACCCGTAGGCTATTTGGCCCACATAAACTGACAGGCAAAATCTAGTGTAGTGTGTAACATTCAGTGTAACTAGCTGCGACGTGCAGCGTCAGCTGCACGTGTTACTGTTGTACTAAAACGATGTTGATTTTTGCAGAGCAGTGGGCGTGGCTTACCAATTGTGACGTTACGTGAAAGCACTCTGTAGACAAATCCGAACAGCTTGAACTTGAAGTCGGCTATTAGTGGAATGCATCAGCCTTAATTAGTTTTCATTTATATTGCCTACATGCATATCTCAATTCTTACACTTAGTGAAATGAAGGGAATCAACAGGTTATTTAGTTTATAACCATCCATGATACAGATAAGCCAAAAATGTGAAAGTTTAAAGGTGATGGACCCCAGTTATGGCCGACAACGTCAGACCATCATCACTTGGCTGCTCGGATTCGTCTATAGGCTTATACAGAAGCCACTGATATCAGTTGCGTTCTTCAAATATTCATTATAAATATATTCATCTTCTCAGAATATCAGAATATGAACTACAAAATGTATTCACGATTGCCACTTATATACAACAGAACATGTGCATTTGCATAGGCCTTTAACTACGGGATAACTACTGCTTCCACCAAGTGGACCAGGAAACCCAGGACCCCAAATACAGACTGGATGTTTGTTAACATCTGACGCTAATCACACTCCCCCCCTCCCTCCCCAAGGCTTTGAGCATACTGTAACATGCATACCCCCTTTACGATTCGAAAAGTGTACAACTAAATCATGCTATTCAGGGAAGCCAACATTATTTTTTCGGTTGCCTAACTTCCAGTTTACAATACTTAACAGTGTTAGATTATATGGGTGTATGGGGGATCATTTCGTTTCTTAAAGCCAACAAACAAGTTTGCGGTTAAATACTAAGCTAAGTCTCAAGTCCAAATTCATAATGGGTATATGAACGCAACTTTACATCTTCCGAGGGAGTAAAAGAAAGGCCGTGTATACGGAGAACGTAAGAGCAGACATTTACTTGTTCAAATAAATTGGCTTCCCAATCTTTTCAGATCAACATTAGAAGTGTAATGAAGTACATGTTTAAAGTACATCGTACATGGAAACCTTCCAAGTTAGGTTTATAGCATTGTTGTGACAAGTGTAAGGTTATTCATACCCGAGCCTTACCTTGGTTGAACTTTGCTGCGTTAAGGTTAAACATAATGAGATGACCGAGAATTTGCGAGCATATCCTGGAATGAATCCGTGACGTAATATCTCATCGCTGTCTATTTAAATTAAGATCATGTGGATGACAGTTGCTGCCTTCAATGGGGATTATTATATGATACATCTGGATAAATCGGCTGTGTAAGTTTATACACATGCGTCTTTGTTCGGGGAGCTGATACCCTGGTAAGACGCATCCTGTCAAAATTTGATGCAACCGACGAGTCCACAAGATAAGGCATTCACCCTCAACTTATGCACACACTTGTAAACCTGCGTCAGCCTTACTGTTTTGCTTCTGTCGTGTAACTTCAATATAACATATAGAGGAATTGGAGCAGCTAAGTGGTAGTTTATGATTTAGTCGGCAATAACTGGGGTCTTCAGTATAAATCATGGATGGTTGTGCACTAAAATAATCTCTTGATTCCCCCAATGTCAACTAATATTAGGGTTTAAAATTGCAGTAAAATTAAGACGATATAAGGCTAATGGACCTCAATGATGGCCGACGTCGCTAGCTGCTATATCCTTTATGTGGGTTTAGGTAAAGAGTCAGACATCCCAAACCACGAACCGATGTAATTGTAACAGTGTAATACGGTATCATCCAATACTCAAAAATAAATTCATCTAGGGTGTCATCTTGATTTACACAGATAAATCATGTTGACTGGTGTATGCTGATATGTGTGTATGTTGATATGTGTGTATGTTCTAAAGAGTTACTGGAGGTGTGTCAAAATCTTTTCAGCAAGCAACGACTAAACTTGTAGTAGTTTACTATGGCTACGGGCTAGGGCGGACCCAGGGGGCAAATGCAACAGTTCCCTCACGATCAATCTGGTGCCCGTAATACAAATGATTTGCGCACCTCCTGCGTCCAAAAAAAAACGTACGATATGGCAGTTTTGCTCATGATGGTGCCCGTTTTCAAACCGACTTACACATAAGCTAGAGGCTGCATCAGTCAATGGCTGCGAGCCTAATCTCATTACTTCAAAGATACGGTATAACATTAATCACCTACGATATAATTCGGTGAATACTGTAGGTTATATTAATGCCAGATAGGTCATTATCCCATCTTAGTTGAAAGTACTACTCGAAAGCAGTCTAATCCAGAGTTTTTCAGACTCTGTAATTCTACCAGCATGTTTAAAAATTTCAACAAAAGACTACAGATTTATATCCACTTAAAGTACTAAGTTTCCACCCCTTTTACATTTAAGAAACGACACAACGTGGGAAGAGAAAGCGTCTTATTTGGTGGCAATTTCTTTCTGTATGTTGTACTTCAGCAGCTCGCGCATTCGACTTCTAGTACGGAATTCGGAGCCGATAAATCAGGTATGTTCGACATGGCGCCCCTTAGTTTAACACTGTCAGACTGTAGAATAAAGATATCGGGATAGCGCCGCCAATTTTAGACATTGCGCCAGCGGAAACTAACAGCACATGAACCAAACGTCAAAAATGAAAATTTAAGATGACAAGAAGGTATGGCTAGGAAATTATAGACTGATAAGTTTGTGATAAAATATTCAAACATTCGTATGTTTACCCAGGGTTAGCAACCGTCCAGGGTTATGGCGACTTCTTTTATGGGATGTTATTCCAGGAAGAGAGCGTATCATAACTTTGCTGTACTACAGTACGTGCTATTAAAAACGGAAACCATGCATGATAGTTGCAGAATTGATATTCATCGTCGTGCACCGTGTTCCATTTTACAGGTACAGACAGTCAATTACCCTAACAAACCTACGAACTTGAGATATTTGTAAGGAAGCAGTGAAGCATTGCGCAGTTATTCTTTAAGACGAAACACAGACTTGGTTGGGACTGACAGTGTATCCTGTAGGCGGTCTACGTGTGCCTCTACAACTAAGCTACCATAAGCAGTCTTTCTTTCCGATTTTCTGCTGATCTTGGATTTAAGTTAAAGGTTGACATCTCTCCTAGAATCATACCTACGTAGAAGTCATCACTCAAGGTGACCCAATCACTCCCCGAAATCGATGTAGGTCTTCCATAGGTCGAATTCACGATAGTTTGTTACTTTTTTAAAGCTTCTGTCGAACCATGTTTTTCTTAACATCCTACGTAAAGCGTAGTCTAACTCTGAGTTGCTTTTGTAGCATCTCTGCCCCCCCCCCTTTTTTTTGCTGTCGCTCCTCCATCTTTTGTTGGATTAAAAACTGAAAAAGCTCGACCGGCCACTCCTACAGCTAATATCCGCGTTGTAAGTGTACAGTTTCGAATGTTACGCACTGTGACCAAAACGCCATATACTTTACCCGACAATCTGCATAAAAAATACGGATTCCTAAGGAAAAATTTTCTGAAATTATGTTGAAATTATGCTCGTATCTTTGGCAGTTTATTAAGTGACACCTGTGGTTGGGACTCAATTTAAACTGCCAAAATAAAACCCTCGGGAGATGAAGGTTGCAAAAACAAAGAATAACATTAGCCATATATGGCATGTCCCTCCCTCGGCATTACAGGATTTGCATATTGAGTTCATGTTTATTCATGATTATTGGAACACAAAAATAGCCATGTAAAATGGTCAGTTTGTCATGGGTTTTGTGGCTATTTTTTATTTTAATGCTTTTTACATCACTTTCATGATACCAAAACCACACCACATAATATTAGACCATAAACTCGATGTAATGTATACAGGTGACAAACTGCCGACCGATTTATCAAACGTTTTCTTTAGTATGTACAGTTTTATACCGGCATGTACATCTCTGGTGTAACCGCATGTATCATTTAACAATGCCTGTCCTATATATATAGGCTTTTCCTCAGATTTTCACAACTATATTTTTGCAGGTTGACTCAACTGCTATATTATGTTTCCCAGTATTTATGGACTGCGTGGTCATGCATCAGTCATGCAGCCGGGAGATCGGGAGTTCGAGTCCTGGCCGGGTCATACCGAAGACTTGAAAAACGGAACCTACTGCTATTGTGCTTGGTGCTCAGCATAAGGAATGGAGTATAGGGAAACAATTCAGGGAGCCACAAATGGGAAAAGGCCTTAGCCGGATCGACTTAAACCAATTGGGTAGAAACTGGGCCGTAAAACTCCATCTAACCTAACCCAACTCAGTATCTAATTGGAAGGTTCGACTTTGTGCTGAGTGGGTAAAACGCTCTGTCGGCTACTTGTGCATGGTGAAATTTTCATGGTTCAGGCAAGGCAGCAATAGACCTTATGCATATGATGTCACGGAGCATAAAGTACACCCTCTTTTGAAGGAACATGTGTACCATTGAAAGTTACACAAAAAATGCAGGCAGATGATTCGTCAACCAATCGGAAGGGAGAATTTTACTGACGGCAGTCATGTTTTCCTCCAAATATGATGTCACTGTAACGTCAATGCGTTCACAGAGGCCTGGCTGCGCGGCTTCTCTTTCTTCGTCCACTGTACTCCAGGATATATTTAGACTGTTATACTATGGTGCGGGCCTGTGCGCGTTTTGAACAATACACCCAACTGCCCAGAACAAATTATCAGTCACGGCCAGCATAATTATTAAAAGATAAGATGACGTCACGTTATAAATCTGTTTATCATTCGATGTACAACAAGGGTAGGGACTTTTGGAAAACGAATACCAAAGCCTACTGCGAGTTCGATTTTTTTTCCAAAACAAATCATGCAAATCACGTTTAAGGGCAAGAGAAGTCACCCCAACTTGAGGTAGGATAGTAGACTGTCGTGTTTCATGACTGGCTGGTGAGAGTCATGTGACAGCACATTTTCTCTTCAAATTTAAATTTACTAGCAATGACTGTTTGATTTACCTTGAATATGAAATATTGAAGTCATGAAATAAGATGAAAGATATTTTAAAGTGAAATAAGAAGAAAACTGATATTAAGCTGTTTAAGTAAGTTTGGGGGACTGCTCTTGCCCTTTAATATACACTGTAGCCTATTGGGGCTGAACTTAGTTATTCAGGTCAAACATGACGGACATCCCAACCTGATTTACAAAACACCAAACCGTGCATATCATACTCATTCACTGCTCTATTCCCTGTGTAGCACCGTTGAGCCTCTTGCTCTGCCTCCACCCTAAAATATCGCAGCGAGAACGAAAGAGTTCCATAAGATTATGCGAGCTCTATTTCATTGATGCGACCTTTTTTAAGGGAAGATCAGCCACCCCATACAGAAATAGTTCAATCGACTTTTCCGTTTCCAAGAATGACTCTTGAGAACCATGTGACCATGTTCCCTCTTACTAATTGTGAAATTAACTCGAAGTAAGTGCTTGGTTCAACTTAAATATTTAATGTGTAAGTCCCGTAAAATATTATGAAAGGTACTTCGACTAGAAATAAGAAGAAAATCGTGAGACTTAGCTGTAGTTTTAAAGTAAGTTTTAGAGCTTTACCCTTTAATTGGCATTTGACGTCATATATACCCAAGCGATCCTAGTTTCGTTGCTTCTGCGTGTGTAGTGACCGCATCTCTGTCAATTTATGTTAGAAACAATCTTAGGTGCCACGGGGAACTGCAGTACTCCAGTCAAGAGTACAAGTCACATCAATATAACATTTCTTAACGACCCCAGAGAGCCTGCGGCGCCGACTTAGAAGTTTTATTTGCATTAAGCAAAATCTGATCAGGTATGCGAATAAGATACTAAGCTGGGATTAGGCCCTTGACTGTTCAATAGCTTAATTCTCTATCGATACTCTTGGTTTGTGCAAACTTCCAAAAAAGTACCTGTAGAGATTACAATGGCGACGTTCATGATCCGACGCCGCTCAGCGGTACCATTTTAAATAGATCGTAACCTGTGTAATGGGTCCAATGCTGACGGTAAATGTGAACCTAGAATGGGGTGCATTAAAGGTAAACACTGCAGCATAGGTATACAGAATATAAACTTCATTTTGAAACATTGCTCAAATAAAACCTCCCCGCGCTTTAAAAAGGGTTATCTTACAGCACGTGACACAATATTTGCATACGTATATACATGAAACATTTAAGTGGAGCAAACTACAAGGATTATCCTGCCTGAATTAAAATGCAAAGGACAAACGGATAAGTCATGATTTTTCTCTTACTTTACGATTAACAAAATCCATGTAAAAATGGGCAAACCGGAGTATTGTACATTGAGATGCACTTAAACTCGAGCTAAGGAATCACACCCCTAGCCGAAAAGTCACAGCCATCTGCTAACTGCATTTTCCTGTCCACAGTTAATAACCTCTGGTGATTTTCCGACTACATAGCTCCCACGAAATATTCCCGTATGGGATCTTAAGGCCAACTTATGGAACTCATTATTTTGCACCGAGGATTATTAACGGGGCCCATATGACCCATACATGGGATAGTGCAGCTTGGACCTGTGTTGGCGACTGATATATAAGCAAGGTATGGGAAGAGTGCAAATATCCCTCATGCATGTGGGCTTTCCTAATGAATCTTGGGTAACAAATTTCATGGGCCCCATATAGGCAAGTTATGCATATGCCGCCCATATAGGTTTTGTTACCTGCAGCAGGCTGTGTATATAAATGTTCAGTCATATCCCTATATACCGAATTCCTGGGTGTTTACGAAACCGTAAATGGCAAAACATTCACACTGGGTAAACTGGTAAATAGTTCAAATTCTTCGGAGGCATTTTCCAATTTCATAGCCAGGGGCCTTAATCCAGAGGATAACTTTTGTGACCACAACAACCCCCACTCGTCCAGCAATTTGCACGACTGACGACTTTGCTCATAGGACGGTCAGATTCTTCACTTACAATCCCATAATTGCCACAAAAACCTACGTTGTTTAGATTTTACTTCTGAAAATCCATCTTTTTCCTAATTTCTTCAATAAAACTCCCAAATTTAATTTCCAGTTCACGTTTAAACACGAAAAGAGCGACGAAAATCGCCTTCCTCGTCATTTTGGCAACTAGCCGCCTTTGTACAGTAAGAGTTCGAGCTATTGCCCCTTCCCCCAGCAAGTCGAACTCCCCAGTATGACTGGCAAATTGTGGTGCCACCCTACCTACAGTAGTAATCAGGTCACTCTAGACTATGCAAGAAGATTTTCATGTGAGCTCCTTTGTGTCATCTGAATTTGTTATCAATCCCAAATCACCCACACTGATTGAGATTTTTCCATGCTGACCATACTCCATTGGAAAATGTATCCTTATTAGCGATGATGCGTATCTGTCGTGTAATCGTGGCTGGGCAAACAGTCCTTTTCCTTTCGGCACCTTGCCTTGCAGCTCTGCTCAAGGCTTACGATTTCATACTAATCTACGCATGTGGTTAAGAATATCTATAGCGTTGCAATCGAGGGAAGTGCGGGAGGGGGGGGGTAGAAGTACCCCGCGGAGCGCACTATTCTTTTCTCAGCTCCTCAGCTTCCGAAAGCTGAAAATGGAATATGCCGTATTTGCGTACAGCCTGCTACGCAAGTAAAATAGAAGAGAAGTCCTACCCGTGTTTTTTAGGAAGGAAATGCAGTTACCCTCTTTTAGAGTCATGTGACAGTATTTTTTCGCTTCAGATGTGAAATTTATTGGGAGTTACCTTTTGGTTTACCTTGGAAGTTGAATATGCAATACTGAAGTCCTAAAATATTCATTGAAAGATACTTTGGAGAGAAATGAAATAAGAAGAAAATTGTGAGATTTCTGTTTCTTCAAAAAAAAATCGGGTCGACTGCTCTCGCTCTTCAGTCGGTGACTGAGTGAGTCCTAGAAATGAAGGCTAAAAGATTCTTGGGAATTTAGGGCCAGAATATAATATAAAGGCCAGACTTTCCTTTTTATCTTGTGAGGAATTTTCCGCGATATTGATAGGTATACATCATATGGATTTTCCATAGACTTTAAGTTTACTTTTCTCAGAATTTCATTTATTAATTATTAAGTACCGGTTTTTGCTAGGGTTCAAGGCAAAGTGTGTATTCGCTGCAATTGTGGGGCGGGGATGGATCATCCCTTATCCAATGCTACTTTGGAAAGTGGACTGAGGGACACTTCCCCTAGTCCAGCCTCGGGGGGGGGGGGGGGGTTACGGTTATGCACCGTCGCATGTAACCTCTTCTTCAATGCTCAATAGCGCACTAACGCAACGAACCATGTACAATTGGTACATGACTCTACAATTAAAATTCAAGTACTGTAATAATAATACCCCAACTTTTTCAGCTCAGGGCCGAAATGCCTAAGACTCAGCCTCAGGTTCTCAGTTCCAGAGTATTTTTGGCAGTGGCGTTCATACTATTAGTTACTCCTATGACCGGGGTAGCCTGCCGCTACTATTTTCCAACCTCCGGGACATTTGTAGCAAATACAAGCAAAACATAAATAAAATGTCCTAATTTTGTTACTCGGGGTTGAGTAGGTGTTGTTCGTATTGTTTGATGAATGCTACTGATTACAGTGGCGTAGCCACGGATGGGGGGGGGGGGGGCAGCTAGACCCCAGATTTTCTTCAGCCCCCCGCGAATTTTTTGCCTCCTGATAAAGCAGTTTAGAAAAAAATAAATGTTTGAACTGAAATAAACTTTTAAAAATATTTCCTTCTAAAACAGTAAAGAAATAAAAATTTGTTAAAATTAAAAAACGTGCATGAATGTGTAAAGCACGTTTTGTGTGCATGTATGAAATCAAGTAATAATTTCAAAATACCTACTTTCACTAAATTAGATACCGTATAAAACCTGCAATGTCATTTATTGCATCGTACACATCTTACACGACCATTCCTATACTTTACCATACACAAAGTATGCCTCAAGGGTAAGGTACTGCATTCGAATAATTCTTCTCTTCCATCGCCAACAAGTAAAGTAGGAAGTTAAATATGTCGTGCCTCACTCCTTCCCATGACAAGTGACACCGTAGAACGATTTTTCGACAAGTTCTCTTTTTACTACTGTAGCTAGCATTGGGACCTGGCGGATTTGTAAAATGCCCACAAGGTCCAGATTTCACGTGTTTCCCGCATAATCCATACTTCTGCTTTGCGGTTTAAATATTTTGAGAGATTTACTCGTAATATTTTAATTTGACTTCGTAATGTACCGATGACTGAACAAAAACTACACCATTTTGCATCTAGACACCACCGAAAACCGGAAAACATTGTTTCTTTGGTAGTATGTATGCCACTTGTAACATCTCTACAAAGACTAAAAATGAGTATTTTGAAATTTTTCATGCTCCCCAAATAAAATCCTATAATCAGTTCAAAGTTTTGCAAAACATAGCACCATTTTGTATCTATGATCTAGCAAATCTTACGCAAAGGTTCCCGGCTCCCTTTAGTCTCATCCCCCAGGCCACAGATCAGATATGCCTAGATTTTGGGTCCCTAAAAAGTGTATGTATTATCTTTTTTCATAGATTTATTTTTAATCTCAAAATTTGAGAAGTGGCATACGTGAGATTCGTATTTCAAGGCAGGGTACATCCAGCTTAAAACACGTGGGAGGGCCGTTTCCAGCCATCTGGAGGGTTTGTAAAACCCGAAATTTTCTTCTACGCTCCGCGCCGACTCATGGTGGCGCTCCGCTAAGATAGTCTTGCCGCGCCTGACCCTCGGAGGTACCAGCCCCCCCCCCACTTGGTACCTAACCCCCCCCCCCCCCCTAAAGATTCCATCCCGGCTATGCCACTGACTGATTACAATGTATTCTAGCCTGAAGAATACATTATGCCTACATTTCAATTTTCTGTTTGCTGCAGACAAACTGTCCTTGATTTTCTGGTAACTTTGTCACTCAACAACAGTACATATGGATCGTATCTATAACTCCTTGAAAAGATTTTAATTATCATTATAGCCTAAAGTCTTCCATATAGTCTACTACATTATAAGCATTCCCATCTAATTAGCGTGTATTGGATAATTGCATCCTTCCGTAAAGATCATAGACTGATAATAGCCCCGGTAAATTCTAATTAGGCTTGGCTGGGGGTGTCGCAAAAATATGCAAGCTATACAGTGTATAAGATAATTTAATACATTGCAATCTGCATGCACTGCTAATCATGAAAGAGTGTAACATGTTTGAAGTCCAGATTTCATGTGAGTTACACAGCATGTCTGTTAGACTGACCATACTTATGACAAGCATGTTTCACGACACAAAATGTTAAGTCGCTAATCAAGTGAGTACACCTTGTACTATAGACTCAGTACTTACCTTTCAGTGGTACGGCTTGAATTCCCCCAGTACAAAGGCCCAGCAGGAGAAGGCATATTGTCTTCCCTACTAGACAAGATACAGCAGTTCTAATCCAAACCATATTCACGACACTATTCCTTGTACGGCAACATAAGAAGCTTAAATAGACTTATTGACTTCACCACACAAGTGTGACTATCGCAGCGAATGCAATGCAAACTAAACCACGCAATCCCGTGTCTACACAATTCCCTATGTTGACAAGTGATCCAATTGAAGTTAGTCGTGTGCCCCAGAGCTGTTAAAATTTACCGAAAACTATATTTCAATTGCACTAGATAGCTTTTGTTTGGCGATGCTGGATAAATAACACAATGGGTAAAGCAGTGTGCAGGATTGTGATAAAAACTTCCCAGCAGATATCTCTGAGACTTCGTTACAACAACGTACATTCCATCATGAAACAATTTGATCAGCCTCCCGAAGAAAACTAACTTGAAATTTCTAAGTTTATTACTCGTTGACCTTCAACACAGAGGTGAATATGTACTGTATTTTTTCACAAAATAGCAAAAACCTGCCGCAGTTATTTAACTCACGACGATGAATACGTTCCACTCCAGATCCTTCCAACTAAATGACATCTGCACTTATGGCACTCGTGTTTCCTTTGACAATAAATTTGATACTTTATCCTGTATTTTTGCTGGTACAATATCTCACTAATCTTTCTCCTCTAGTAAGCCCTCACACACGTACTCTTTCGAATAAGTCCGACAGGGAGCGTTCTCCACAACTTGTCGAGTGCTGTTCCAAAGTGACTTGCGAGCATGAGCGATTCTAACTTTTATTCTCCATTCTGCGCATGTTACTTACCCAGCTGGCCAGACGTACGTAAACTCAGAGAGTTGCCACTCTCTGGTAAACTGTTGTGGACAGTACATGACGTAGTGAAAGTATGCTGTAACTCCGACGCGTGATTCACCATGGTAGAGTCTATTCGCAACAGAAAATTCCCGGAGACGTAACTTGACAGTATCATCGTCTATTTTTAACAGGAGATGAATTACTATAAGGGCTTATCTTTCCGAGCGTCCTGGTTGGAAGGTCATGGCAAGTCCGCGTTAGGTGAAGCTTTTGAAAAGAATCTAGTCTACCACTAAGAAATCCAGACTGTGGAAGATACTTTTTTACAGCAAGTTAACGTCTGAGCTTACGACAGTGCTGGTTGGGAACTCAGATTCCTTATTGTCATTTTGGCGGAGGAGTTTTGTGTGTTTCCAAAACTAAAAGAAGAACATGAGAGAGTAAGATCAAACTACATTGGAAACTCTTGTATCCATCCGTGCAAGGGAGTGCAAGTTGAACAGATGGATAGGTAAACGATCGTTCCTAAAATACCAACGGTAACTTGGTTGGCCGACCTTCTTTGTGAACACAGTTGACCCTGTAAAGTCAAATATAGGTCATTCCCTTCAGTTTTCTAGAGCACGTCAATCTCACTTTTGCGTTGGCAAACAACAGTGGCAGGCTTTTAAAGTTTGCCTCCAAGAATAAAAAGGGATACAAGATTTGGGCCTACTCACACATTTGTTCAACAAATAAAGGGCTGACATCCCTTACAAGGAATATCACCACTCGTTTCGCCACGTGAGGATGGGACATGTCCTTGGTGACAATGAAAGGCCGTAGGTTTTCTTTGAGTTTGCATAAAAGGCCATGTCACGACACATCGGCCTTCAATAATAACAAAATATTGATTCAATTTTATGCAAGTCGATTTACACAGGCTGTCATTGTATGTTCCTAAACATACGGTGACCCCACATGGTCGCCGCTTCAATGATGATTGTTGCTCTTCCGTGAGAGATGCATACAGCTTTGGGTTTATACGAACCAACAACTTGTTCCCTGTGAAAAAAATTAACCCCAAAATGTTAAATTCTTGTGAAACATTAACCAGATGAGGGCATTCATTGGAACAGAATATTTTAAACATAGCTGAACACGTTCTAGTTTGAAACTGTGCTTTCATTGAGAGGAAATAACACGCTGGCTTCAGCATACAGTGCTCAATGAAAGGTAACCAGGCTTTAGGTTGGCTTTGACATTGACTATGACTATGACGTCATACTCACGGATGAGTAACCAATTGAATTAGCGTCAGGTTTATGATCGTAATTCTGTCTTGCTGTATAGACAGAATGGAGCACCAGTAATGGTTAAACTAGCACTTTGTTTGTGCTATTGATTTGATTATCATAGGACAGGCTTCACTGTTCCTAGGCCACATTGTGTAGAGCGATGTTTTGTTTGCACAGTGTTGAAAATGATTAACGGTTAACAGATAACCGTTTTATCACCTAGATATAATGGATTATACCCCCCGATGTAGTACCAACCAGTAGCCTGTGTTATCTGGAAGAAGCAGAAAGCACGATAATCATGAAAGGATCATCGCAGAACAATAACTTACAGGGGAAGTTTAAAGAGACTCATTGAGTTGGTTCATGAAATTCAACAAATTTTTCCAAACATGTTAAGTTTTCTTCAACTACCAATGACAAATGGTCAATCTTAGACAATCCCCATACCCTACATACAAAAAACTGTTTTATAAGTGAGTTCTTAACGGTTGAATTTGATTTTCAAAAATTCGTGACCAGACATTTTTTCAAATTATGTACAAAACCGTTACAAGTCAGGACACTAGAAAATTCCAAATTTTAGCATTTTCTGTGACTTTTGGACTTGAAACTTCACTTGATATGCTAACTATAAGCACTGTTATGTGGTAGTTTCCCTTTGAGATTCTCAATAATTTATCGATATCAACTCAATGAGCCTCTTTAAGCAAAAATTTAATTTTTATATGTGAAAAAGGAACCAAATCTACAGAGTGTGATGATAGTTCCATTCAAATCGGGCATGGATTTCTTGAGACATCAGTAAATGAAGTCAGTAGATTTGTGTTCCAAAGGGAGTTTGAGGGCAGCAGAGCTTATATCACTTCTCTGAAAAGGAATGCTTTGTTTCCCTTTGTGTTATCAGACTGTTGTGTTCACCTTGAAGTGAATAGGGATAGAAACTCCCTGTGGGAGACGCAAACTTGTAGGCTATTTAAATTTCTCATGCCACTTATGCAATCACATTTTAATAATATGGGATTTCAGAGGAGAAGATCGACTCTTAAGTTAAAAGAAAAACAAAAGACTGGGCCCTAATTTGGGGATATCAGAGCTTCCGGTGACTACCGTATGCTACCTGGACCCTCACCAAGGTTTTCCCACATAGAAGCTAACATGGTTCAGTCGGGGAGTGGACCCATCGACTGCAGTAAAATATAACTATCCTGAGGATAAATCTCCCACCCTGAAATGTGCTAACTCTTCTGGGCTTTTTGAGCTCCACCCCTGGACTTGCGAAAACAATTTTTGCTCCCAACATGTCCCTTCCCCCCCCCCCCCTACACACACACACTTTTGAAACCTTGATTTCGCCATTGCATGTGACAATTCTCAGTGGTGCCGAATTCGCTATGAGTGACAGCATGCTAGTTTATATTAAATATGCAATATTTTTGTCCTGAAATATTATGAAGGATACTTTTAAGAGAAATAAGTAGAAATTGTGAGATTTAGCTGTCGTTTCAAAAAGACTGTGAGCGACTGCTTTCCCATGTAAAATAATGATCGCGGAGTCTCCAGTAGACTAGCTCGTACACAGCAGTCGTGTGTCGTGTAGGCCATGTATTTGGTGGTAGAGAGAAATGACACTTCCGTACGCGGTTTGCCACTCTAAAATTAGTCAAAGCAAACCTACTTCATTAGTCATACACGAACTTTTTGTGACTAATTAATTCAATGCGTAAAATGTGTTTATTTCCTTATTCTTAAAGTGATCTTGTAAAAAAAATACAAAACCATTAGAGTAGAACATGGAAGCTATCACCAATCAAAACGAGACGAAGCTGTCGCAAGGTCTGCATGACCCATGGGCCCACAAGAGAATAGGGCATAACTTCATGAAGAAAAACGTCGCGCCATCAAATGTAAGAATTCAATGAATATGCATAAAGTAATAATGACATCATTTAATCAAAATACTAGAGCATACATATTGTACAACTGAATTTAACCGTGAGTTCTTATTTCTCCAACTGTAATGGTAAAGTTTACATGCATATAGCTGTGCTCGTGCATTACGGGTTATAATGCTTCATCGTTCTAAAATTTGTTTTAATAGAATCAAAATTCAACTCTCTCCTATTTTCAGGATTACGAAGAATAAGCTATAAGATAACAGATTCCCGTAAACAGTTAGACTAGACCACTCTTAACCAATTAGACCCACAACAAGTTTATCACGGTTGGTCTGGATAAATTTCCTGTTATTGTAACTATTTCCGTTTACACAATATTTTTTTTGAAAATATCGTTCACCGACCGTTCCGTGGTTACAGCTCACAAACTGTTCACTTTTTGATATACCGGTATAAAGTGATATCAGGGGTACTATTAAGTGTAGGTGTTTGTGTAAATGCAGGTATGTTTTTGAAATGCTCTCATTGCCACATATGGAAATGCATGTGGAAATGTTCTTTGAACTTGAAAGGCCCAGTTCTCTCACCCCAAACAATGCCTATTCCCCTAACCTTCTTACTTAAGCCCCTCCCAAAATTGCCTGAAATTCATCCTCATCCAGATACAATCTCACTTTATTGCTTCAAGGTGAGTATAGAAAAACTCAATTTTTATAACCAAAACACTCTCAGTACCCTTCAAGCTGTGTAACATGAGCTTTGGTACTCTGCATTGTTTGAATAAGCTGTCAATCAGAGAGCTGAGCCAATTGAGAATTTCGGCACCCCCTTACCAAAATTGTAGTTTGGGGTGAGAGGCTTGGCCCTTTAAGGTCCAGCTTGTGTATTTCTTCTTAACCACATTCGATAAGTACAACGGAAGACTCGTCTAAACTAGGCCTTTCAACGGGGTAATCTGAGTAGTGCCTCTGCGGGGCCCGCCTCTTAGGCTGCTGCCCCTCAGTCTGTCGTAGCGATGAACTGAACGAAAAAACTTCGTCCGCTTCGCTGGATATTAAAACGTGAAATCATGATGAAATCGAAGCTTTGGCCAACCTGTCGCCGATAACGTTTCATGGCTTTTTACATCCGGTTTCAGAAATACTTCATGAAAAACATTAAATGTGTTGTGGATCCGCAGTATATAATGTTGAATGTGGTTGGTGGTGTTTGGGGCAAGTTGTAATAAGATGCGAGCAGTATGTCAACCTGTTCACCTAACCTGACATCTTTAGTCCTGTTTTGTTAAGTCAGATAGTCCCGGATGTTCTTCTGCCCGGGGATATGCCTCCATTATATTCTGGTGTGCTTGAAGAAGGAGCATAAAGTTTCAAAAAATCGAAAACAGTCGAGAAGGAGTTTCTTCTTAAAGATTGCCTGGACTTTAATTAATTTCAAAATTCCTTTTCAGCTACAATTAAACCTCTCGGAAGTGAAAGAAAGTTTTCCAAGTAGTGACAGTTCGGTCTCCAAGAAGTTGCAGACTCCCTACTGGGTCGTGTCCTCAAAATCTCCTTATGTGTGCCGTGACTTTGCAGACTGAAATTTATTTTCGATCAACTGGCATCTTTGGCTGTTTGGTTTAAAGGGGAGATGTAAGCTAGTCCCTTCAATTTGAAGTGGTGAAGTAAGCTGTACTGTTTCATAATTGGCTCTTGAGAGTCATATAACATTTTTTCGCCTCAAATGTGAAATTAACTTCAAGTAACTATGGGTTTACCTTGAATACGCAATATCGGTGGTAAAATATGATAAATTCGTTGATAAGAGAAACAAGAAGAAAATAATGAGATTAAGCTGTTATTTTAAGATAGATATCGGACGACTACCCCCTGCCCTTTAATCGAAGCTAAAGTCTTCTGTCTTTTCCTGATATGACTGAAAGATTTAGTACAAACAAGTAAACATTCAATGTACCTTGAAAGGTGAAATCTTGTGATGTCATTTAAATATACTTTAGAGAAAATTCTTAATTTTAATGACGTTACTTTAATGAAATTATTCCCGTTAGTTCGAAAAAGTGGACCTTGAAAGGCCAATCCCTTTCCGTTTCTTTAGATGTTGCAACAAATGTCACAGAAGTTTCAAGAAAATCCTTTATGCCAACTGTTACAGACCAATGAATTAGAAAACCGGTAGTGGTGATTTCATACTGGGGCATGTTCTACGGTAAAAACCGGTTGCAATGCCGGTGTAATTGGGGATGGACAAAATAGGTCACGGTGGTTGTCGAGCATTGAGATGAAGAAATTACAGCTGTATCACTACTTCTTAATAAGGTCTATTTCAATTTCTCCAGTCACATTCAAAATTTTTTGACTGAGGATTGGGGATTCAAGTATCCCAACTTGGGGCTGTGAGAACATTCCGTGATATCCCTTGTTTCAGACCTACTTAAAACGTTTAGTAGACTAGAAAAATGAACGAATAGGAACTTTGATACATCCTTCTCCAAAACTAAACTTATTCAAGAAAAAAATTATTCCTCATTCTTATAGATCTGTGAATGTCGACAAATCCAGAGCAGCTTGGACTCTTTAAGTAAAACGCTCTCACGTTCTTTGGCTGCCAATAAATACCAATATGAGAGCGACGTAAATGATAATTTTTTCGGTCATTCTATATAAACCCTATAGACATACTTGGAAATACAGGGAGTGAGATGAGTTCCATAGGAGCGTTAACTTAAAGGCAGCCAACTTTAACCATAAACTACAATTTCTGGTAGTAGTCCACAGGAATTCTCAATTGATACAGCTCTTTGTTTGACGACAAGTTAAAAATTATACTAATTTGTAATTTTATACTAAAGAAAACTGGTTAAGAGGACCCAGCCCTGTCCCCTATTGGCAAAGTTCTTCCTCACACAGTGCAAGAGTAGTTCAAAACAGTGGGCCATATAATAAAACTACTAACTTATCGCCCTTATCGTCCCTGGACGGCTGAAGGATATCAAAAGACAAGATGCTAAGTGTTGGCGCTATACTATGCTGGGGGCCTTACATCGAATACAATAGACGAAGGCTTTAAAATATGAAACAAAGCTCGATGTTACTGTTTCCGTCAAAATCTCAAGTTATTGTCTCGTTTACCAGAAGTTCAGGACGGTCTGGCCACACATAATAGAGAGCGATATTTTTCACAGAAGTCACAATTTTGTTTGGAGGTATTCTGTGAGCGATTCGTGTATCCAGTTACATGCAGTGTATATGAATGCAGGGTTCACAGACATCCTGCATGGATATCGGACTCGGATAATTTGACTCGCATCGATACTTGTTTCGAATTCCAGTGACCAGGTTCCGGCTCATCGGAGGTAGACTTGTACCTGGTTCGAAAGATAGGGGAATCACAGTGACTAAACCATATTGGTAATACCATGAACGATTTATTTTAGCCAGGAAAATAATTTCACCCCACTAAAAGGTCAATGACGTAAACATCTCAGTCATTTTGGATACCTTCTAATGTCACGGATTTCCTAAGGTTAACAGTTTTTGGAAATAAACACTTCCTGTTGATTTATTTCTCCATTTTTGTAGATGATGAAATCGCTAAGGTTTGTTACAAATTATTTTTCATCTGTTTAAGTCTTCGAAAAGGATTAATAAGTGTCAAACTGACGCCTTAACATTTTTGCTGAAATGAGGTTAAAGAAATTAGCAGTCTCATGTACCTACTGTCATTAGTCATTTGAACGGAAGTCTTTGCTTCGTGTTGAACCTTTACATGTCGTGCATTTATAATCATGTCATGATATGTGTTACAGACTTTTGCTTCTTGAGAAGACGCTCTCATCCATTTTCGTCAAAGGGCTTATCACGTTAGAAAGAATAGGACCAGAACTTCGATGAACATTTGTGAAATTATATCAAAATGGGAGATGATATTTATTAATGTTATCTCCTGATATTGCACATCTGAAATGTAACGTCTCTTCACAAGAGAAATAAGTATACTGTTACATCGATTTGCATGTCTCGACGCATTCATTTCATGACATGCTTTAAGACGACCATCATCATAAAATTTAGTGCATATATGCAGAATGAAACAGGTGCCGTTATGCCATTTCAGCAAGATATGACGAAGCTGTTAGTGTTTCTGCAGTAAATGGATGGATACCATGATACTTAACATGTCTTCAAAAAGTTCAAACAAAAATGGGTTTTTAAAACAGCCTAATCCTATATGTCTGACCTATAGATATGACTCGGGGAAAATTTCAAGGCACATGTGTTGAAAAGGTTTCCTTTATCAATGCCTGTGTTCTGTCCCGTCTTCTGTTTATCTTTCTTTCCGTCTGTTTGTGTGTCCCTATGTATGTCTGTGCGTATCTTTGTACCGTATATCTGTCAGTCTGTCTTCGCTTCGGTTATCCCTCTGTTGGTCATGTCTCTATATTTGTACAATGAGGGATATTTGCTTGCCTGCATCATTTGTTGGTCTGCGTGGGCCTGTCAATGAATTATTTCAGATAAAAAGGAAAGCCCTTTTTAATTTCTATGATAAAAAATAATGGAACTGAAGCATTTAAAATGATGCAACGCTGTTTTAAGTCGGCAAATGATTTTATTCACAGGAAGAAATCAGCTTATTGGGACACACTTAAACTTTACTGGGTTTAACTAAAGCCTTTTCACCTACATCCAATTCGTCTTTATGTTTCAATGTGGTTTGTTGTAGTTTCACTCTTGAGCTTCGGACCTTATAGTTAAACGTAGGGGTTCCGCGGCCATGCGGGACACAGGTTTGTTTTCCGGACTTCATTGCTTGTGCATCACGCAAAACAAAGAACCATTCATTTAAATCATCGTAGGCCCTAATCCTAAATTTAAATAAATCCCCTGATATTTTATCCAGAAAGACATTTAAGTGAAAAATTAATTAAATAAATAAATTAATAGTGATAGAGTACGTACTAACTAAATAAGGGACGGAACGAAATGAAAGACTAAAATCACTGAGGAGGTCGGGAGTCAGAATTTACCTTTTTGATTTTTTTTTTCACACCAAAGTTGAAATTGTCCATAATTTCACTCTTGAATTTGTAATTTTCTCACTCCAAAGGTTTTAGAAGGTATAGGGCTAGTGTTGGAGTATTGCTCTTGTTACCACCCTAGCCAATCAAATCGTTTTACAGGACGTTACCGTATTGTATGAGCAGGGAGCTGGCGATTTAAGCCTCCCTGATGTGAAATTAGTGGGTTCAAGTCATCGCGATGATGTTACGCTCCTGACTTCAAAGCTTGGAAGAAAGCTCACATGGTCAAATTCAGTAAAAGCTCCAAGTTGTTCTATAGGACTCTGCGTTACGCACAACCGTAACGCTACATTGTTTTGTACACAACTTGGCGCTCACGTGTATTTCCTCCAGAAGACGGTTGCGCCTTAGTTAACTTTGCACGCGTGAAATCTACCTTTAGATCTTATGCATTGACATCACCTTTGAAGTCATTCTGAATTAAGGAATAACAAAATGCAGGTGTTCGCACAACTGAACCTAGAATTTCTGTATATATATGGAACTTTGGGCCACTCGTAGTAAACTCTCTCCACGTAGGTAGAAGACTTACGCGCATTGGAGTATCGCTAAAAAAAAATAAGCTGTTTGCATTGTTGATGGTGGTTTGTTGCTCCTGCAAAAGAGTGTACATGACGACACACTGACGGCATCCGCGGGAGCAAAAAAATGGAACACGTGGCCGCACGCATAAGAATTCGCCCTGCACGTGTAGCAGACTATTCCCGCATTCGACTGGTTAACAAATCAACTGTCTGCATTTGTCTGTGTTGGTTTGTTTTGCCCCCCGGAGGAGGGCGTACTTTCCTCTCTGTGACATCATACGCACAAGGTCTATAGAAGAGTTTGTTAACGTTTTGACACCCTTTGCCTTAGTTAGAGACGTTAAAACACCTTGACATCAATAACTCCGTTCAGGCATTCAAAATGATGATTTTTATTGCCAATTAGAGCCATGGCGTATTATAGATTCTCTTCCGGTCTTAAAAATGAAACAAATGCAAGATAGTATAAAATAATTGAGGAAACTTTCTCTTTCTTTTTTAACATTCAAGAGTACTAGTGATGTCACCACGGCTTGATATCAGACAGGGAAATTCCCTTACGTCACGAGGATCGTATTATACATGACCTAATTTGGTCTCGGATGACCGCCATGACGTAAGAAAGTTGGCAGAGATTATTTGTTTGGAAGGTGTTGTACATGCAGTAACAGGTTTCCTGTGGGCAGAAAAGGTTTCGTTTTCAATCAGAGAAATTCAAATATTACTGATAACATTCATTTGTCAATAACATTTGTTTTTACATTATAAAATTATGGTAACGTCCTAACAGCAGCATTTCTGGAATTGATCAATTTCCGTTATGTATTTTGATGGACGCCATAATTTCAAACCAGACAGGGTACTGTTGAATACCATTGCGGTAGTGGTTTACCCACATATACCCTGCACTTATTAAAGGTAGTGTGACACCAAAATGACAAAGTTGAGAATTTGATGTAAAAAGCATTAAAAACCAAGAAAATTGCCTCAATTCCCATCAAAATTGGTTAATTTCTGATTTGCACTCAATCATGCATAAATATGAGCTTAATATGTAGATCTTGTGATGTCATGGGAGGGACATACCATATATGGCTAATGTTATCCTTTATTTTTACAATCTTCCTTTCAAGGGCAGTTGTAACGTTAGTGTTTTCCGAAGGGTTTATTTTGAAAGTTGAAATTGTGTCCCTGAAAATCATCAGTATCAATCACCAAATTATAAACTATCTGATGAGAAATTAAGAGATAATTAATATAGGGTTAACAAAAGAAATGTTAACACTGTGCAACACTCAGCATCACTATTTTTGCATAACCAACGAGTTGCCTCAGAAACATTAAAACTTTGAAGAAGTATATCTTGAGAACAGTAAAAGATATTGACATAATTCCAAAGGATCCTCCCTTTGGAGACCTTGCTCCTTAACTACCAAGTAAATCCAGTGCTTTTTGCTGGCATGTCACACTACCTTTAAAGCATTATGCCTTCTCTACACAATTCACCTGACTGACATCGGCCTACCAATTTTACCTGAAAAGAAGGAAATGTGTTAGAACGGCAGAATGAAGAGCAGTCGAACTTTACAAATACTGTGCTAGACTTATGGAGACAAGAGCTCAGTCTGAATTGCGTCACAGAATTTAGTAAAATAGGAAAAACAAATAATTAATGGCCCTTCCACCTGTTTACCCATGACGCGACGGAACGCCGTAAAAATATCAACTCTTTCGGGCCGCAACCTAGAAGAAAATGACAGAACGATTTTTTCGTCGCTCCCACGGTATTTCAATGACCATCTGACTAACAGACTAAAGGGCAATTCTGTCCAAAGAATGGGTCAAGCAAAATAACGCTAGGCTACGATTCGGTGAAATTCCAATCATTACATAGCCTGCGTTGCGCCTCTTTGGCTGTCGCCCCCTTAGGCTGCCGTCCCTCAGCAATGAGCTAAACAAAAATCGTAGTCCGCTCCGCGGGCTAATTATTAAATCACAATTTCAGTAATTTGTAGATTTCTCGTGTGAGAGAGTCCAAGGTACAGCAAATACATTGTTCTGAATTTTTTCGCCGTGTTGTCAATCTCGCTTTGTGTCGTGTAGGCTAGTGCCTTTTGCGCCATTCGAAGTTTTAATTTATCGAAGAGTTGTGTTGTATGTGATCAACGATAAAAAATAGTTTTCTTCTCCCACTTCATGTAGTCTAAAATTCTTTGAACGTTTCAAATCTTCCATAAAAATATCTGGGAGGCCGCAACACTTTCAGGGAGAAATTGTCTGATACTTCTGATCATATAGGCGCAATTTCAAAAAATAAATGGACCTGATATAGGCACCTGATTTGCGATTACCATACTGGATGTTTAAAAAACGAGGGTAAGAACATGTGGCAATGTGTATATCTTCCAAGGATTAACACAGAATCATCCTTACCTTCAAAACTACAAGTCCCAAAATTTGAGTTTACTAACTTTTCTTAGTGAGAATTTTGGAGAAATATGAATACAGTATATGGTAAATTGTAGTTTTGATGATGTGGTTTTGGCTTGCCCTCAAACCATAACCCATTTTTTACAGGAATGAATTCCCCGAAGTTTCCAAACAAAACTCCTCCACACGGCCCACCAAAGTTAGTCAGTCACGTAAAACCAGATAAAGAAGAAGATATACACCTTCCTCCTTCCCGGCGAAGTAAATGATAAAACAACCCATTTACAATCATATATAACAGAATGCAGATGGATACGGAAAACCTCCCTTTTTAACCAGTACACACTCTAAAATCAAATGAGTGAACTTAGTCACTCTTTGACAGAGTGGAAAGCGTGAATTCACTCCATTAGAGTAATAATTCACTCCAAGAAGATTGAAATTCACCCCCAAAAGAGCGAAATTCCCTTAAAACGAAGCGAAGCGAAGTTTCACTCTTGATGGAGTGCCTACAGTGATCACTCTTTAAAAAAGAGCGATCAATGCAGGCACTCGTGAAAGAGTGAATTTTCCCTCTTCCTGTAGTGAATTTCACTCTTTTTAGAGAGAGTTTCACTCCTCTTGGAGTGAAGTATCACTCTAATAGAGTAAATTTACATTTTTCACTCTATCAAAGAGTGACCAAGTTCACTCTTTTACCTTTAGAGTGTATTATTCTTGGTCTAGTGGTTTAATGAGCAAACGCAGTCACCCAAAACTTATTTTGAGAGAATATCTATATCTCATGCTTCGGGTAGATGCGCACTGTTTAACAATGTGTCGCCCTCATGCATAGATTTCCTCCATTTTGGCTCTTAATTACTTTTCTTGATATTTCAGGACTTAAACATATTCAAGATGATGTGCTCTCCCAAATTCAATCACTTAATACCACGTGATTCTTAAGAACCAATCATGAAACACGACGGACAGCAAATCCATATCGGGAAAACTGCATTTCCTCTTTTATGTAACATGTAAAGTGATGCTTGTGTGTTCATGTATTTTTTTTAGGTTGCCATGCTTCTTCCTCGTTGCTCTCAATGTGTGCGATATGTATTTTGAGGTGCAAATATGAGTGATGCTTTTCAGAGCCATATGACCAATCATCTGTTTGTCAGTGCCATTAGAAGAACCCCTCCCCCCCCCCCCCCCACACACACACACATCTATATCTGCACTTATGGATGGTGCACAGGAATTGCTCTTATGCGCACAAGAGAAGACCTCTCACCCAAACTAAAAATAGTTAAAGCCAAAGGTTGTTTTCTTTTCTTTTAACGAGAGTAGCATATTTAAGGTTGCTTTAAGTCAACAAAAGTGTGCATATTTTGTACTTGATCATTTGCAGGATTAAGATTAGACAAGACGTTAGAAGTTTTATTTATTTTGCATACGTCTTTGAAAAAGTGTTGTTAAACAAGAAAAATACAAAAAGGGGAATGAAATATTTTAAGTTTAATACAAACTGAAAAACAGGGTTATAGATTCGTAACTGAAGAGTTTCCCAAGCATAACGAATCATTCAAATTGGCTAGCTTGGAAGACATACGGGCTCTGAAATGCCCTTTTTCCAGGTTTACGTATGCTATCCGCACGAGTGTCAAGTGATTGAAGACCATAATATTTTTTTACTGCTGATTTGAGGAAGAGAAACAGGGAAATATAATATTCTGTCGATTTAATTGTCAAACTATTGAAACATAATACTTTTCACTTCGTTCCACTCACAATATTCCTCTCAAAATAAGTATTCCGTGCTGGGCATGTGACTTAAGTTTACCGCAAAGTGACATTTGGGTTACTGGAGGGAAGTCCCCGGAGTGAGACGTGGAGAAATCCAGTTGGCTGCAAAAAGAAAATAACCTAACCTGTAATTATAATCAACCGCTAACTTGACACTTTCGTGATGCATTTAATAAATGAAAATGACAAGTAGTGCTATCGCAAGAAATAGGAACATGCTGATCATGCAATAAAATGCTTGCCTGTGTGGGTGAACTACGAAAAGCTTTCCAGGAAAACAAATATATTTGAATGTAACTGTCTAAGGACTTACGTAAGATATTATATAACCAATCACATACGATATTTCAGAGCAGGAATTCGAATTAGAAGCAAGGCGTATCATTGCAACTTTCTCCAAAGTTTTAGCAAAGCTGATTTATACGAGTCGGATACTTTCATAATCTTCAATGCGCAGATGCCGCGCGCGCAGAGTGAGTCGTTGTTATAGGTCTATATATACACCAAGTCTTTATCACAATTTACGAAGTGCACGTAAAATTACACGAACATAATTTCAAGAAGGAAAAACATCAATTATAGATGTAACTCGGATGTAGGAATGTGCCGAAGCAAGCGTGCTAATGTAAATGCATCTCTTTTTTTCAAAAACTGAATGATGATAAGCTTCAAACACGCTTTTGACCCAACATTATGTTAAAATGTGGTATTTAAGTCAATTTTGGCAACCCTTCTACTTCATAGGAGTGGTTACGAGGTGGTTATTTACACTCTCAAAAATGTGATAAGCAATTAAGCACCTATTGTGCCCTCACTTTGTAAACGCTTTTAAACTCTAAACATAAACACTAAATGTTTAGGGAATAGATACACGTGTTAAGTATCTAAGCGTGTTTAGAAAGTGGGACAAACTTACGGTAAGTGTTAAGGGAAACGTTTCATCCCTAAGGACCCTTTATACATATATTCATATACTACACTCTACAAAAGGTTTTAAGCATTTACACACTTACTTTGCCCCAGTTTGTATACACGTTTAAATTCTTAACAAATACTAGCAATTAATCACTTAGTGTTTAGCAGTTAATCGTGGTTTAAAATGAAATGTGCAGGAATTGGACACTCGTGTTTAGCATCAAAAAATTTTTACAAAGAGGTGACAAAAGGTGTTTAGAAATATTTTCATTTCCTACACCTTTTTAGAACCTACTGCCGTTGTGTGTGATGCTCCGCATTAGCAAGGGAGTAGGAAAAACAAGCCAGTGAGTCACAACTGGAACAAAGGCCATGACCGGCTCGACTTGAACCAATAGGCTGAAAACTGGGCCGTAAAATTCCATCTAACTAACTAACCACACCTTTTCAGAGCGTTTCTACGTTATTGGAGGAATAATTACATATAGTCTGTATTTTATTTTGCATTTGTTGCATTTTCCTTAATTCGTTCGTTTCTTAGTTTATTCATTCATTTATTTATTCATTCATTCATTCATTCATTCATTCATTCATTCATTCATTCATTCATTCATTCATTCATTCATTCATTCATTCATTCATTCATTCAATTTTCCTTATTTTTTTTTGAAGGGGGGGGGGGTTAGAGATATAAAACGATTTTATAGCAGTCGACCTTACGGAGGTTTTTACGTAAACACGGAAATATCGTCTGCTTGATTGTCACCGCCGTTTGAAACAAACGAGTTTGTAAAATCAAAATAAAATTTAGTGACAACACGGTGTAACATCAGTTTTGATCCTATTAGTGAATGTAATCTCTGCTGAGCTCTTTGCCAACTCTTCTCGTTTTCGCAATTTCCGATTGCAACATCGAGGTCATTTTATGATGTCGAACTTGTTGAATCTTGAATGGAATTTCCCAACATGTTACTTAACAATTATTAATATAATCTATACATAAGAGTTCTATCATTGACATTTGAAATATATTACAGTGTCGAAGAGCGTTTTAGACCGTCTATACCTGTTGCAATCATTTCTGAAGCGATTACTTGCTTCCATTAAGCTGTTGAGAAAAAAGAGTTATCAGGTGGGCATTTCGAGATGCTGCTAAGCAAAACATTGTTAGTAAAGTTGCAAACAGGAATTGCATGTGTGCACAGTTAAACTCGAAGTTTTAAGCAGTTACACGTATCATGTTATTTTAGTGGGGACAATTAAAACAATTGGTTAGAAACTAATCTAAATTACTTAACTATAAATATCACGATATCTATTTTTATCCTCTATTTTGTACGTTGTTAATTCGGTGGCCAAACTTCAGAGAACAGCAATTTCACAGTGTCAAATTCTTCTAACACTGAAGTCTTCTTCAATCATTTTCACCCACGAGTCATTCCCCATCATCAAAAATATCTCCTGTATGGCCAATAACCTCTTTCTACGGTGTAACTTTGAAACATTTGAGAAACATATGTTTAAAATTTCCTCAAAATGCATGAGGAAGATCTAAAAGAAAAAAGTCTAGCATGTCTCTTATAAGCAGACACAAATGTGTACATAAAAATAGGTTTCCCCTTCAAAAGTCCTGTGGGGATTGGTAGGTTTTTACTTCTCACCGCCCGTCTGAATTAAAAACAAAAATGGTCACATAAAACAAAATGGTCTTCGTCATGGTTTAATGAAATGATTGTGTTTAATCGAACATCTCTGTGACAACCATCAATCTGCCGTGTCCTCTCTATTCTACGGTCCATGAAAACCAGGCCCCATGTGATTACATGCCATATGTGGTTAGTTCAACACAAGTGACAACATGTGTGGAAATTAGCTTTATCTTGAAAAACTGCTTGCTCGTTAAAAGTATACATTTTTACTTCATATGATATCAGTCTCTTCCTATACATCAAATGGTACCGACAGCTGTCCCATTATTTGGGTTTCATCGTTGACAGGGAATTCAATTAACGTTTTTGCGTATCTAGGATAAGAAGAAAGCGTTGAGTCAGTTTACTATACTATAACTAACAAAATGCAGAATAATTTGATTGGAAAGATTTGATTTGGTTTCGTTGGTTGGAGTTGAGCTTCAACTTCTAACCTTCAAGTTTAATCTGTAGACGTACACGCGCGGTCCCTTCCAGAGTTGTACAGCAGGTTGGTGTTTTCCCTACTACAATGCTCATGCGAATCGCTGCGGACTACGGCAGTTGGTTCCACTTATTTTTGAAGTCTTTTTGGCTTGATTCGATCGGGGGATTAAGCTCGGAGCTACCGGGTCAGAGGTGGATTTTCTACCAGTAGACACGGTTTAAAGATGGAGAGAAATTTATCCAGACACGCGTTTCAAGTTAGCTATCGTGTACATCTCGCATGTGCTAAATTCCCATCTGACATGGTATCATAATATACCATCAGTGTTTCACCTACGTGTTTAATATCAGTTCTTTCAGATTAAAAAGATGTTATTTACATCGTTTTCCTTTCACATAACACCATTAAGCTCATCGGTACACAACACACAACTTGGTCATCTGGTCAAGTGTGGTCAAGTATTACTCCCCCATCTCTTTCTAAATATGTATATTAATGTATATTATGTCTTTGGTCTTTGTATGTGTCTGGTTGTATGACACTTAGACAAACATCTCTGCGAGCACATACTTTGTTTCCTACTATGGGTTCAGAAGTCGCACTGCACGAAAGCTGTGGTATTGCAAAGATTTGGACATTCCAACGAATCATTTAAAAGAAGGGTTTAAGGTCACAACAGGATTTGGTATGTTAGAGGAGTACTTATTTTGAGCATTTTGATGAAATTTGCCTTGAAATCCGATGTGTGGTTCTCAAGATATGAGCATGTAAAGTTTTCACATTTTCAACAAAAAGTGAACTTGAAGCAAGCACATATGACATCACATCCCCACATTAATGGGCAGTCTTTTGTTTTTCTTTAAACTTGAGACTAGACTTTCTCCTCGACGATCCCATATTCTTAAAATGTGATTGCATAAGTGGCATGGGAATTTTACAAATTTTGCATCGCTCACAGGGAGGTGATACTCCTATTAACTTCACGGTCAACACAGCAGTCTGATAAAACCAAGAGAAACAAAGCATTCCTTGTCAATGTGAGGAAGTGATATAAGCTCTGCTGTCCTCAAACTCTTTTTTGAACACAAATCTACTCACTTCATTTACTTATATCTCGAGAAATACATGTCGAATTTGAATGGAAATTTCACCTCACCGTGTAGATTTGGTTCCTCTTTCACATATGAAAATCAAATTTTTGCTTAAACTTCCCCTTTAAAGCGACTTATTGAGTTGTTTCATAAAATTCAACAAATTGGTCCAAACATGTGAAGTTTTCTCTACATGTCAATGAGAAATGGTCAATCTTAGAAAATCCCCATACCCTACTTTCAAATAACTGTTTTATGAGTGAGTACTTAACGGTTCAAGTAGGTTTTCAAAAATTCGTGACCTGACACTTTTTCAAATTATGTACAAAACCGTTACAAGTCAGGACGCTAGGAAATTTAAAATTTTAACATTTTTGTGACTTTTTGGGCTTGAAACTTGACTTGTCATGCTAACTATAAGCATTGTTTTGTGATAGTGACCCTTTCAGACTCTCATTAAGTTATCAATATCAACTCAATGAGCCTGTTTAATATCGGTTCAGACGGCATTAGCCCATTAAGCAAAACCAAAAGGCCATACACACATATCAATATTTAAGGGGTAATTAAGTCACCTTAATTTGAATGAGCATTATAGACTCTCCCGTCTCATGATTTGCTAATAAGAATCCAAGAATCATGTGATATAATTTTCCTCCTTTATTGTGAAATGTACGGGTTCTAACTGCTTGGTTTAGCTCAATATACAATATTGAAATTCGGAATTATTTTGGAAAATACTCTGAAGTGAAATAAGTAAAAACTGAGAGATTTAGGGGGCGATGCGCACTGTTAACAAGAAATTTCCCAACTGGCTAACGATACTACTAAGCCCTGTTAAACAGTGCGCATCAACCCAGATTTAGCCGTTGCTTTCAAAATACTGTAAGTTTGGGGAGACTGTTCTTGCCCTTAAAACTTTTTGTTCATTTTGTATCTCGGAATGAAGGCTGGCGTTAATCTGATCTCAGAGGAACTGAAGGTGACACTCCGATAGTTTTCAAGTCTCTGTGATTTTTATCTACTCCTCCCACCCCGGCATCTAGTAGGCTTGTTTCTCCTGGAGTCAGCTTACACAATATTATTTGGTTCATCTGTTCATTATATCATGGAAACCTAAGCGTTGCGTTATTCACTTTGTTTCCTTTTTGTAACAAAAATAAATTTGAAATTTTAGGCGTGAAGTAACATGCAGCTCTTCGTTTCGTTTCGCTTTTGTGCTTCGGAAGTCAGGAAGTGCAGTGTTGTCTTTCGGATTTCCTTCAGATGATGCCAAATTTTGTCTCGGTTGCAAGTTTTATGATCTTTAAACGGAAATTTGACATGATACCACGTTTCAAGAGACCGCCGGGTAGATTGTCGTAAAGTTTCTTCTTCGAAAAATGAAGTGAAATATATTTTACTTTGATTTACAACTTGTTCTACAAGAGTACACGGTGCAACATACTATTTCAATAATTTTGTTGCAGCTAGAAATAATTAACCTGCATCACTTGTAGTTGTACCCAAAACCTGTAGTCTACACTCTGTTTTTAACCGTTCCGGAACACGCTGAAAACGTAGGTACTCCTTCTGCAGTGTCGAACCCTTGCAGGCAGGCAGGTACGGGCGCAGTTAGCAAGAGTGCACATGAGTGCCCAACGTACCGCCCTACCGTGTCATACTTTCACAACTTACTTCACTTAATTTTTATAATAAACCGTACTTCTAATTTATTCCTCTCGGATAAACCTGAAAAGTTCGCGAACGACGTTTTACGACGCGTACAGGAACGCTGTTCTCTGTTCAGAACAGACTGAGAGCAGGGAATGGAACACAGCCTTATATACAGTATTACTACCTTTCCTGTCGCACATTTAGATCAAATGATTTACATGTTTTTGGTTTATAGATTAACATCAAATCTATAAATAGTGAACGGAAACAACCTAAGAAAAGTGCCTAGACCATGAAATCAAGCTGTTCGCTAATTTTCAAGCTATGCGCTATTTACTTGTCAAAAGTACACATTAAATACATAATGAAAGAACTCAGGTTAGGAGATAATAATGAATAGTGTTTAACTTATTTTGTACACGAATCCGGACAGCAAGTGATGGTCTGATTTCAGTCGGCCATAACTGGGGTCCATCACCTTTAAATCTTTCGATTTCCTTGATTACCTCTATCATTGATGGTTTTACACTAGTTACTATCTTAAATTCTCCAAGTTCACTAAATGTGAGGGTTTGAAATTCATGTAAAAAATAAATAAAGACGGTTTGGGGCTGATGGGCCCCACTAATGGCGGCCTACAGTCACTAAAAACAAGCGCTAATCGGATTCGTCTATACTTGAATCGTGATGTTACTAATTCCAAACAAGCAGTGGATCGTGACTCATTGCTCACAGTTCGTACAGAACTTGCAATTCACAAAAGCAATAAACTGGCCCACTGGATCACAAACGGTCGATCTAGAACTTGTGATTATTTCAAGAACAATAGGATACATCTCAAAAACGTATAGATGTCCCATCTTGTTGTCATGATCCACTGAATCCCAATGACATAACAATGTTTCATTTTCCTCAGTAGAAATTTAAGATAAAAACATGTGGTCTAAAACACTTTCTTTTGATTGGTTTACATTTTGAAATGACTTCCTGTATTGCTCTTTCAAAGCATGGTGAAATCACAGGTTACACATGGCTATTGTATTATAAAGTTATGACTTCAATATTTGTTTTTAGACATCACAAATGAACGTTTTTTCTGGTTTTTATGGTTTAGGGAAGTGGTGTTACGGTACAAAGGGAAACAACTTTCATTTCCTGGAGTTGCATTTTGTTTCCTTGGGTGTTTGGAGGGGGTGGGTGAAGAAGGTGATACAGTGGTCTCCCTGACAGGATTGTATAAGATTTTTTATTCAGACGGAACCGTAAACCAATAAACATTAAATGAAAATTTGTATAGTCATTGTTTGAAAACTAATTCACAAGATTGATAACATCTGAATTCTTTCAAAGGGAAATATTGTGTTTGTTTTACAATTGAAGAAAATTTCATCCTTTTAAAAAAATGATTTTTCTTGGCAAAGAGTGACAAATAACTAAAAAATAAGGCAGTATGGTAGCCTTCTCCCTCGGATAGAAATTTAGTTGTTTGTTGCTCAAGAATAATTTGTTCACCCAAACTTTCAACATTTTAAAAGATGCAACTTCCATAACTCTTCTTGTGCATTATATTTTGAGGATATGAAGCTATTGCTTGGGTTTATTGTTGAGACCAAATGGTTTGATAATGACCAGAAATTAGTATTTTTCATGCTATGTTGTAGCATTTTAAACGCAATACTTAATTCTCTTTAAAAAGTGGTAGCAAAGAAATGTTGAAACCACGAAAGTATATTGAGTGAAATTTTGAAGTGAATCCAAGCAGGGAGCTTCTCCCTGATCCAAATAAGTACTCGGAACATTCGCTTATATGATGTGCGTTCAATGTTTGTTAACAAATCAACCGGCTGTGTCAGCAGTGAGGGTCGAGAACACAGTCATCAAGCATGTATGGTGGGCGGAGTAATGACATTTTGAGTGATTGATATAGGATATTGTTAGGCAAAACGTAAAATTGGACGCTTAGTGCCTGAAGACCGGTTTCGGCTCAATATGTTAATGATGGGTAAAGAAAAAGAAAAAAAAGAAGAAAGTTTTTCTTGTACCATGACAACTTTAATTTAGCCTTAGGTTAGAAACCATAGAGTTTAACGGCCTAGTTTCCACAACTTTAAGCATATTTAGTACCTGATTGCCGCATACATAATGAACGTATGACAGACTAAAGCAGACCGATTGTCCTACACAGCAGTTGAAGTTATGTAGATGGGAACTTAACCTAAAGTTTTATCGACGGTTAAATGGCATAATTGAACAAAATTGGTCATAAAGAACACCAGAATACCTCCCATACAGACCTTATACAGACCTTGAGCACGTTTTTCATTTACCCTAGTTTTAACCATTCGATTGAAGGATGGAAACAAACAATGACAGGTCAGAAACTGGGTAAGTATGTACACCCTGGATTAAATTTAAGGTTCCAGAAGGGACCAAAATTAAAGCCTGACGCTCCAACCACTCCCTGCTCCTAAAAAACAACGAGTCTTGGAGGGTACCCCAGATGAAAACGAATTTAAGCTGATGGTTAGAGAGTGCCTTCCCGTCGTTGGATTCATATATTCTATCTGCTTCCCCCTGGAGAAATAGAGAAGTCTCCCCGACGGATGGTGGTGGGGGGGGGGGCAACCTCCCAGGACGTGGACATTGTCCACACTGGTGACACCCCTGTCAGTGTCAAACCACCTGTAAATTTGTAGTATTCTATATTTAAAAGACGGTGGCTTGTCAGAGGAAATAAGTTGACAGTTGGTACCGATACTATAACAATATTGCAATTGGCAATATAAGGTGGTCCCGTCTAGTTCTAGGACGTTTGTTAAAAAAGGAACCTTAACCCGTGATTATCGACTTCTTAAAGCAACAAGACAGCCTGGACTCGTTTGATCGACATGGATCTCCACGAACGTTGTCAACTTCATACTTCATGAGGTTTGGAGAGGCAACAAGGAATCCTCTTTCGTGAGCTACTGATACTGTGATAAGGTGTTTCTGTGCGCCCATGGAGTTGGCTTGGGATTACCCGGGTGAGTCATAGCCATGAGGTTCTGAAGCCAAATGACAAGTACAATAATTTCTGCGAAAGAATTGATTTAAAAGGCTACGCGGAAATCAATTTTAACATTGAAAGCCAACTTGAAAAGAAATCTATTGTGTAAAAAATGAGGTAATATAATAAGTGAGCTCATCCAAAAGAATGAGAATGCAATTTTTTTTTCTTTCATCACATACTCTTCTTGGGTTCATATCCTGAGATGAGACATCGTGTAGTAAATAAGGTTAAAATGAAATGTCAACGAAATGTCAGAAAACGGACATTACTGAAAGTAACTCACAACTGAGTTATAAGAGTCAAAGGTTATTTAACAATACGACCAAGGAAAAAGGAAACAATTAGTAAGAATGCATATGTATAGAGGATAGTCATACTGGATGGATACATATATACATAGTGTTTACACATTTAAAATGACGTTTTAAAGATTTATTTATCAGTTTAAGAGTACATTTTAGTGTGTCGCATATTGACATCATTCCTTTTGTTGACTCTGCTTATTACTTTTCCAATTTTTGACATTTTCATGATTGATCTTACTTATTAGGACAATTTTTACTTCGAAAACAAAATTTTCAGATAATATCGATGCTGCTTACGTCATATACAGCGTCGACACCATAACTCGAACGTGTGTGAGTGTAGGGGGGGGGGGGTGTGGGGTATTCAGTGGGGGTGACTTGAGGTCAAAGGCAAATACAAGGGGCAAAGATATTTTGTGCCCTGTACGAAAGCGACCACGAACCACAAGTTTTCGTAAATGGAGTCCCCGGGCCCGCCTTAGGTTTGGGTTTAACAGAAGGTGAAGCCCATGGAAGCTCCGAGGTTTTAAAACACTAATTTGGTCAAAAGTAAGTCTCGTGGATGTATGGATGGATGGATGGACGGACGGGCGGATGTATGGATGGAAGGATTTATTTTGCTTTAGCTTGTAGGTTTCAAATAGCTAAGGCCTTATAACCGGTTTCATGGGGCAAAGCTCGGTTGGGAGTAAACTCTCCTGAATCACCGAGGTTCAAGTATGCATTTGGTTGAAAAATACAGTTTCAAGATAGCCATGGTTTGCTTTAGCATGTAAGGTCCCAGACCCAGATAAAAACATCAGTGTGTTCTCAATTAGGGACAAATCCCTTTTGGAGTCCACCCTCTATGTTCTAAGGTTCCTGTGTGTACCTCTGGGTAAATTATTAAGTCTCAGTATATTGGGTTTACGTCCTAGTAGGGGTCTCTTGGGGAAAAGTCCCTGACTGTGCGGGGCAATTGCCATTTATGTCCAGCCATGTTTGGTGAGCTCATCTTCAGATGTCCCATAATTTTCGATATCTTATCTCGTACTTATTCAAGGTACAAGTGCAAAGTATTACATATCTAGTTGCAGTATTGTCACTACTTTACGTATTTATTAAAATTGTGGCTATTTTCGGCAAATATCATCCACCTATGTATTTTGCACCCAATAAAATCGAAGAAAAAGATAACACAAAATCTGTTGCATAATCCTGAGTGTCCTTTCATACTGTTTGTCTTAAAAAAGAAGATGTTATTGGTTTATTTTTTACCGTTTTTCATTTCCAGCCCTGCATTGATATTGCCAGCGGACTGTGAAGGGGATATGGGTAAGTTTCAACCTTGAAGGATGGGGACTAAGAGGAGCGTTATGGTGATATTGAACTGACAATGAACCGCTCGAGATGTCTTGCTGTCTTAGTCTTACAGGAAGCAATAATGGAGAAATTGTGATAGATCAACCCAATATAAGTGTGCAAAGTCTATCTTAGGTTCGTTAATCCAGTCACAGGAAAAATATTACCGCTGATAACGCTGCTGCGGGGGTGCATTTAGCCTGTACGAATGAAATGTGTTTGTGATGTTAAGTAAACAAGAGGAACTCCAGTAGTTTTCATACGAAGTAGGTGGATTCCCCATATTGGTGGGGAGGGAAGAATGAACCTTTTGGTAATTCCTATAGAGGTCAAACTTCATCTGAATTACCCTGATTTTTTTAACGTAATGTCTCAACTGAAGAAGGGTTATTTTTCATATTTTACAAAATCTGCACAGATATAATTGCATTGAGTTGTTAGTGTTCAAATGTAAAACTGCATGGGATCACTGGAAGTCAAACGCCGAAAGCCTCGGACAGACGCCGGTTAATTTCTCAAGAAGATTGTTTTTAATTTTAAACCTGAAACAACTTGTTAACGCGATGCCTCAACGTGGAAAGCATAGGTATTTAGAACTAAGCTTGTAGATGCATCAAATTAAGTTAAAGAAACCTTCATTGTTATACGTTTATAAATTTGGTAAAGACTGAAGGTTAAGCTGTCCGTGGAATTTAAAACCAGACCTAAAGCTTTGTTTTCTTTATATCTCAATGTTATAATAGGACGCGTGGGGGTGGGGGTGGGGGTAGAGAACATCACCTGGTTGTGTCGTTTCAGGCGACACTCCCTGATCTGAGCCCCCATTTATAGCTACTCTGATGCTCCCTCCCTCAATTCATAGCCACCGTATTATAAATACCGTTGTTTATAAGTACTGAAGTATATGAAATACATATTTAAGTGATACTTCCACCGCGCATGTAACCAACATTGCTTGAGTCAATGTGATATTGATATTCACCATTCATCGTCACATCCACGGACTTCCTATACATGGACGGAGCATACTGCACGTTACATTGTCGCTACCGTCCGTGTGAGAAAAAGCGCACCAAGATGGCTGTCTGCTATGTTTTTGTGTTAACGTTTGGACTTGCTCAAGGTAAGTGCCAGATTTTGCAAGAAAGTTGAAATAGTTTTGAAATATGGCAAGGTAAGGTCAAACTCACTTCATGTATTGCAGTAATACGATATTCTTTCCCATTCAAGTGAAACTTTTGTTTAACATATAACTGAGTCGTCGTCAAATCAGACAATTTATAGTTTCACAGCCGCCATCATTTCCTGTCCTAGTCGTTGGCGACAATCTACGGATAGGACGTATACGTTACATGCTCTGTCCATAAGTCCGTGGTCACATCCTGTTCACCTAGGACCTTGACAACCTCAATTCATGCTGCACCACTGTTCTAGTATCTAGTGTTGTGCAGGGCTCGTTGGTGCGGAACGAACATCTATAATATGGAAACGAATAAAAAGCCATTGGCAAACAATAAATTGTATAGACGACAAATATTTTATGTTGGAAAATATAGATTGAAATAGATGTATTGGGGTTGGCATATAACCCGAAATTTAAACTACATTGTACACCGTTCTATATTAGATGATTAAAAAGCTACAGGCACTACCCCACGTAAAACGCTATCATTGCACAGAGAACATATAGCATTTTAGGTTTAACATGTTTCAAAGGAAGTAAAGATGGTCATGGAAATAGTATTGGGTTGTGTTAGAAATAAAAATATCTTCCTAGTTGGTTACGAGGTACAAAAGTAAACATTAGGACCAATTTCCATATTGTGAAGAACAATGCCAAGACGTCCCGTAGTAGCGTAACAAGTACGTTGTGTGGGATATAAAAGTAAGGTCCACACAGTGACGTAGGAAGCAATATGAAAGTGGGGGCGGAGCAAAATGTGGACTATGTTCCTTACCCTACCCCCCTTGAGCAAAAGGTACAAATTTGTTGGCTTCTAACATTTTCTTTTACCTTCAGTTTGTTCCGTCCTCTTCGAAATCTTGGTGCCGTCACAAATGCTAAGTGACCACGAATGCGGAACAAGTTTCTGTTGCCAATTGATAACTGACCAAATCGACAATTTGGATCAAATTTGGTTTCTCTGATGGCCAAGTTAAGAGAAAACCTTAGATTGTCACTGAATGTAAAAATCCAAATTCGTTTGACCAGTACAGGAATCGATCCCTTGCAAACGTCCCAGTTGCTATACTGGGCTTAATTATTCGACTCCTTTATTCAGTAGGTCACTACTTTATTTGAAAAAGATAATTACTCCCTACCTCCCCCCAGAAACATGTTGCATGTTTTCTGGAAGCTGTATCGAACATTATCATTTTCACTTTGACCTACTTAAATCATTTACATCAGTGGAAATGAAAACTATGTTCCCCTCGTAGTTTTGTACCCATACACGGCAAAAAAGAAAATGGATATTGTGGGTGTAACAAAGCCATATGGGGGCGCGGGCTATGGGTGAAACTGGTTGAACATTTCAATTTGGTAGCCATTGCATTATCTGTCTATACCAGTAGTCTAAGAGGACAGAAAATGAGACTTATTCGTTGCTCGTGGGAGTAGTAACTTTGCTGCCTACAGATATGCCTACGTTTTTGTTACCGTAGCATTCAACATTCAGTTCGTTTTAGACTAGTTAAGGCAGTCTGGAAGAAACGATCCCGAAATACGATCCTACATTGCAATTGTATGAGAATAATTACGGATTGAATTCAAATTAGAGCGCGTACACTTCAAAGGAAAAAGGTTACACTTTGACAGAAGTTACTCAGTTTTGCCCCTCTAAAGTCACTCTTTCGGAAAGCTGCACCAAAGTTGGTCATACGTAAGGAAAAGATGATTTTATCTTATGTAGCACGTGGGAATATTTTAGTATGATAAAAAGTAAAACTAGGTCAACCGATTCATGGTGATACCAAACTAGACACTTTGAATGAATTGTTTGTTCGGAAGTGTAAATAATTATGATCAATCGATTACAAACACTGTCTATAACCGTTTATGTGGTGGGAAAGGACATTAAAAAAGTTTATCATGCACACATACATAAACAGTGTTTCCACTTTGATGAAAATTTGTCACAAAACCACCGAAAAATATCGAAATGATTTAAAGAAGTGTTCTAGAAGCTCTATGGAAGACCGAAAATCTCTGGGGAATAGAACGAAAAATTCAAATAAAAGAGTTCAACAAATTTAAGAGAAAAGGAGAACGGAGATTTATAATAAAGAAAAAAGATTTTGATAACCTCTTTCTTGAATTTTTCCTGTTCGACCATTCTACCGTGAGCTGTTGCTCACGTGATGTTAGAACATTTATGGCTGAAGGGATTAAATTGAAAATATAATTGGCATATAAATGTCATGGGACTTACTATCAATGCGGTGATGACGATGACGTCAGATTTGGTTCAAGTTCGGGCTGTTAAGCTTAACTATTTTCATTTCCTGTTACAATGTGGCACAAATACGGAGTTTGAAATTCCTACCGACAATTTTTATTACGGATGCATTTGAGTAAGGGAATTGTTTGGAACATAACTCTGATTATCCTTCAAGTTTACTGGCACTCTAAATATACTCAAACACCGAGTACTGTGTAAACTTAAGAACGGTTAAAGGCATACCATGTCCAAAGTGAAAAAAATAAACGAAACGAAACAACACATTTAAGAACGACGTTCCATGCAGTTTTTGAAACTTAAATTAGGAAATAAATCGAAGCCATGTAGACCAGCCATGGGCTATTTGACACTCAACCCGTAGCAATGGGTATATTCTTCTTACGGTCAAGGAAGGGGTACTACCGTATTCAATTTTCGTCCTTTGTCGCAAAACAAAACTCAGCGTGCATGGCGCATTGATATTCCCTAAAATGAAATATAGGCTTAATATCCTAACCGTGAACGCCACTAGTCTGTTTGTAGCAATGGCATAACATAATGTGTAGCCGATAATTATGTCCCTTTCAGCCAGTCCAATCCTCCAAAAATACCCCCGAGGATGCTTCCGGAGGAAATTACGTCCTAAGGGGCGTTCAAAACGAACAACTTTGACCGAACATGACCAAACCTTTCCACATTTCCACCATGCCGTGACCAAGGGGGACCAGGGTGAATTTTTCGCCTGACTACAGACTTCAAGTTAAAGTTTTCTATTGAATCAATATATTTGTAAACATTTGATCCCTTCTGAAAAAATTTTGCCCACCTGGATAGTTTCTGTCTCTCTTCGGTGCATTGTGGGATCTGTTTAGACTTGTGCATCCTGTGCGTAGCCCTATCTAGATCTGGCTGAAAGGTCCAGATTGTACACGTGATGCTGTGTTCTTGCTCCACACAATGTCAGATTCATACCTTTCGTGGTTTTGTTATTATGTTTCCGTATCGTTTCGTAGAACACCAATTAAAACCCCTATGGCAACGCTAATGATATTTAGCAAAACAGAACCAAAAATCTGCCGATCGCATGGATTTCTTTCTCTTCGACTTTCTATGTGGCTTAAAGAAGGCTGTGTCATTGTTACGGTCGGCTTTATGTCAAATAGCCCATGAATTGTCTATTTCGTTTCGTTTCTCAGATTACAATGGGACGTTTTATGCAAGTGACGTATTATTCAAGAATAAGTAATTTAAAAAAATCTATCTGCCGAATTTGCATAAATTAAAATTTCGTGTATTCCGAGGGAAATTGCTGACATCTTTTGCCTGCACCTAACTTCCAAGCAACGCTTCCCCATGCATAGGGTCATTCCCATATGAGCCAACGTATGGGGGCCCATATAATGTTGCTTCAAAGATTAAAAACGAGACAAATGTAGGCCAGCCCATATCCCACATATGAGAAAGTTGAGAGGTCATGTTTTTCAACTGACATGTGGGTCCCTCATGCATGTGGTCTAGTCTGATGTTGACACGGATGTGGATTACATGCAGGTTCATCTAATTAAACAGATGGAGTTTTACGGCCCAGTTTCCAACCTATTGGTTCAAGTCGAGCCGGTCACAGCCTTTTTTTCAGTTGTGGCTCACTGGCTTGTTCTCCCTACTCCATTGCTTATGCGGAGCATCACGCACAACGGCAGTAGGTTCCATTTTTAGAGTCTTTGGTATGACTCGACCTGGGAATCGAGCCCCGACGTTCCGCGTGAAAGGCAAACGCTCTAGCGTTAAACCAAACACTCGGTCCTATATGCAGGTGAAAGAATTCAGGAAAAAGAATTCTGGTTAAATATACAAGACAAATCATTACAAATTCAAGAATGCGACTTTGGCAGTTTTAAATCGCCGCACTTTCAGCCGCGGACGACGGGAACAACCAACATGTTCGCTCTTCCCAAGTTAAGGCAACTTGAACTTGGTCATAAAACCGTTAGTGAGTTAGTCGATAACTCTTGCCAAGTACAAGGCTTTCGAGATCCGACGATTGGGATGAGTTGCTAACTGTTTGCAACGCAGTGAACGTGTGCGGCACTGAGGTGCTAGGCTCACCGAACACTGGGCGTATTTCGTCTATATTAGGCATAGTAGTAATTGAGAAGAATATATTATACGCTTGTAGTATAACACAGAGTCGTCGATTTCATTTCAAAGTGGGGGTGGGGGGCATCTGACCTGGTAGGGTGTCTACAGCGCTGTAGCTAGATATTTTCTTGTAAGTGTGGACACCACTGTTCCAGGGATGTAATTTGCGGCGCGCAAAACGCACTGAATTTTTCGCCATTTTCAAATGTTTGGAAATATGGAGCTTGCATTGCAGAAAAGTTTAGATTCTGGGTCTCCTGTAAGGACATTTAAAAAGTTTGGGCATTACTGAGAAGAATTTGCATTTTGGCAAATCTAAGATTGAATGGCTACCAAAGATCGTTGCTACTACATAATGTTCTCCAACGCGTACGAAACGAGGCTCTGCGACTGAATTTTTGAGTCAAGAGCTTTTATTGGAAGAAATATAGAATTTTATGAAAGAAAATTTATGAAAATAGCATTGTAGTTACCAGTGTCATTTGATCTGTGTCACAGATAGCAAATTTCCGATTTTGTCATTTCCATAACCCGTTTCCACTACCCGAGGAAGAATTTGCGGCGGACAAAGAGTGCGAAATGTTTGCTCTTTTCAAATAAATAATAACTAATATGTAGGTTTTACTGGAGAGAATTTGAATTTTATAAGTTTTCAAAACCCACAGTAGACTGGTTCCACAAATGAAAAATTTCTGAATTCTTCATTTTCAGAACCACCTGTCTCCTGTAGCTACGCCAGTGGGTGTCTAAGAGAAGGGGGCACTGATGCAAAATAGTGTTAAATGTTTCAATATTTGAAGTTACTAGTAAACCTCCAAAGTAACATAGTCTTGAAAGTGTGGGTTATTACTTCAAAGAAATACGGTCAATGTTGATTCAAATACCGGGTGTACTCTATTAGTAATTAGAATCACAGCGAAAATTGTGATAGTTTGCTAAGGATTCATGCAAGAGTTCTAATAGTTGGGAACCATTTGTAACGAAACTGGTAATTAGATCCATGAATTAATCAAGAGCACACTGCAGTCACAGATCGAGGAGGGGGGGGGGAGGCGTGGTACCCACTGGTGCTACTGAGACACCGTTGCATAGGCCTACCAGTGTAACATTGTTAATACAAAACCACTGAAGTTTGTCCTCAGTTTCAGACTTCGACACCTTATCATACACCATCTGCAGACAGAGCATGGAGGTGTAGGCTACCTCTAACTCCAGATTGTATTCTTATATGATGTAACAAACGTCATTGTGGTTTTACTTCTCTGATAATGGTCTTAATACGAAATGTTCGAATCGTTATACGAATGTGTGATGTGCTCGTGTTGAAATTTTGCATTAGAAATCATTTACTTTTCTGAAAAAGTTGCATGCACACTATGCACCGAGACATTTCAGTTTCCTTAAAATGTGTTTGCCAATTTCAGCTTGTCGGGCTGGTCATTCAATATTCAAAGATATCAGATTTCATTAAAACGTAGTTTTGGATGTCGGACTCCTCTTCTTCAATGTCCTAAATGTTGTGCTCCTCCACACCACGCTTGCTGCCATATGCACACGAACGATCGACATAATCATAGAGATCGATAAATAATTAACGTGAGTAGGTTTGAAATGCAAGTGAAAAAAATGAACATCAATGAGACTGCAGGCGCGCCAAGTGTGCAAAAATTTTGGGGATTTGCAAAGAAAACATGTGGAAATTATTGTTACAAAGAATCGATTGTAACTGGTAGAAGAAACTCTATTGTACATTCTTTTTGGTAGTACCTAACTTATAATTTTCAGGTTTCAAAGAGTGGGGGAGGGGAACGTTTACGTAAGTGTCCCCTGCACTCAGAAAAGTGGGGGACATGCCCCCTAACCCCCAAATCGACGCACATGCTATAACATTTCGTTCATGAACTTAGAGTAGAATCGCTATCACTAAGAACAAAAAGAGTGGAAGAAAGAATTTTCAATGATTGCCGCTTGATGCACGTTTTTGGACACGTTAAATTAGGCCTAATAACCCATTGTGAGTATTTTTGTGTTTCAAGTTAACCTTCCAAGTTAATTGACTGTATCGGAAAGTTAGGCCGAATGCGAAATTGATTTCGAAACCTGCATGAACGCTTAAACATATGGGTTCTGCAACTACACTGTGAAGCTTATTAACTGCTATAAATGAAGTCGCAAATCCTTAGCCAGAAAAGTGGACATTTGACTAATCAGAGATAATTGGTTGCATGTTTTGACACAAATACGTCTCATTTTCCTCGTATATTAATTACAGTTTGGATAGACCTACACTTGAAGGCGCCACTTACACTCATGAGAATAACTCGAATCGTATTGGTTGTTGTAATTGGATTTCCAAAAACCTTTTTTGGGCAGGAAAAACAGACTAGTAAGATGTAGTACGCGATCATGCAAAACAAAACGGAAATAATATCTATAATTGAGAGATTGAACTGATGGGCTTCGCCTGGGAAACTCGGCGGAATCCAGGCCCATGTTAGATCCCGAAAGTAGCACATTTCAGATTAAAATTGTGCCATTTAGTTTAACTATGTTGTCTGTCTATAGGGACTTTGAAAAGGGTTTTACGGAAAGTGCGTTTGTAAAAGGAGGCTGCATAAACCAATTTAAATTTATCATGGGGGGGGGGGGGAGGGGGGTATTCGTTTAAATATAATCTACCGACTTCGGGTGGATAACACCAAAACCAACCTTTGGATATGACCCCATACAATGACACGTTTGCTGTCCTGAAATGACAAAGACTGGTCCTGGTAGTACCGAAATGGGTGGACTAAGTTCGATCCAAACACGGCAGTACGAAGGTGTCATTTTTCGTCCCGGGTAACATTCTCCTATGGGACCCTCATGGGACCTATTTTTGTCATATAAGGGGCCCATACGTATGTAGAGTACATTGATGGATCAGGGAAGATTAAATTTGCTAAAGAATGTTTAAAGTCATTGTTAACTAACTAAAATTATACTCGAAGCAGCTGAATTGATACTGGCTTCCACTGTCAACAGGTCAAATGGCTGGAGTCAGAAACAGTCACCCGCCCAAGTTGGGATCACTGGATACACTCAAAAAACTTCCGGTTTAGATTTGAACCGGAAACGGATCACATGGACACTTAACAGAAAAGGATCAAATATTTGACTAGAAACGGATTATTTTGAACAGAAAATGATTAGTTTTGAAACAAAAAACTAATCAAATATTTGATTCTTTTTTTGTGAGTACCCGTTTGATCCTTTTTCGGTTCATTTTGAACCGGACGTTTTTAGAGTGTATAGCGAAGAACTGGAGGGTATATACTGGACTCGTAACTGGCCCATATTGGTAGACACATGAAACAAAATTGACTCGGATCGAGGATCAGGAACGGAGGGTTGGGAAACAGCCCAGGTAAACTTAGAAAATTCCATGCACAGTGAAACAAGTAAATGAAACATTATCCGGATATGAAAGCTACCCCACCCCCGTCCCCGTGCTTGAATCTCATCTATACACTAACTGTCACGTACTGTCTTCAATCTTGGAAGACATCATGCAGCAAGCTTAAAGTTAAGTCACTTCAGCTGCCATGAAGCTAGTTGTAATCACAATATTATTCCATGTACAAAGGGATAGGTAAACGAAATGTGATCCGAACCTGTAAGCTCCTCCCCCCCCCCCCCCCCACCCGATCAAAAGTACAGGTCATTCTTACAAATAATTGATTATTGCATTTTAAGAATAAAACTAATTTCATTATCGCATACGTCCTGTTTTCCTACCGAAGACTTTAAAAATGGGACCCTCTGTAGGCCTAATTGTCCATTGTACTTAGTATAAGCAATGAAGTAGGCAACGCAGCCATAATAAGTCATGATTGAAAAAAGGCGGTGACCAGCCCGACTGCCCCACCCCCCTCACTGACAACGATTGGTTAGAAACTGAGCCGAGCACAAACCTCATCTATATACTAACTGTCCCTTCAAGTTACTGTCTTCGGTCTTTAAAGACATATAGAATGCAGCGAGCCTAAGGCTAAGTTACTTTAGACGTCGTGAAGTTAGTTGTAGTTACAATACAGGCCTATATTTTATGTGTAATAGGCCCACACGTTTTATTGCTCTCCATTTACTAAGTGATATGGGGTTCTTTTTATTATGTGAATCTTACTTTAAAAAGTTAGCCTGCTTCAAGGCCCACGTATTAAGTACACGGGCTGTTCTAGAAACCTTTCATAATTGTCCCTAATACGGTATTTAATATATGTCCAACCTGTATGTGGGCTGTAGTCATTTAACTTACAATGAGAAATGAATTTTTTCTGACTGATACTACAAACCGTTCAAACTAACTGTTTGCCATTCAAAAGGCTTATTGAGTAAACATTGTCCAGACAATTCGTTACTGACATTCCTGTTGTTCTGTCTAGCAGAAAGATTCAATAATCCAGGTACGCAGTTTAATTTCCTGCCTCTTTGCAGTGTTTTATTTACTCATACAATGTTCTACAAAAGCGATCGTTACTCAAACTGAGGTACACACATGGTCTTGTGTAAATACGCTTTTACGTACGTTTTAATTTTAGTAGTTTTAACCACAGAGAGCCAGACACTTCCTTACATTAAAGGGAAAATGTAGTACACCTTAACTAAACTTTAAATAGTCTAGCAGAAAAACTTCTTTTCATGAATGTTTTTCAGTTTTTTTTTTTTTTTTTTTTTTTGGGGGGCGGGGGGGGGGGGACATTTGAAAACATTTTTTCCTCAATTGTAAAATTTGGCAAGATCAACAGCATCCATTACCTTGAATATTCAAAATTTCAGTCCTGAGATATCATGAAAGATACATAGAAGACAAATAAGAAGAAAACTGGGAGGTAGCTGTTATTTTGAATAAGTTTAGAGCCACTGCTCTTGTCGTGCTTAATTTTGATGAACGCAACGCGTGAGAAAGTGAAAACAAGGAGTGAAACTGTGGCAGCTCCCTGGTAAAAATCTTTAGAAAACAATACCAATGCCCTTGCTTGCTGTCCTTGCTACGGGGAAGAATCTCACAAAGTCAAAACCACTGATAACAAATTATCAGTTCAGAGCTGTTTAACTCATACGGTTTTGATCAAAGGGACATTTGGAATAGATATAGCCTTGAAAAAATGTGAGAGAACTTTTTTCAACCTCTTCTCTGTTTCGTTAAAAGCTTTAGGTATGTAAATATCTACATGCTACTGCAAATGAGGTAAAGGGTGCCTTCCACGATATCTTTTAAAGGGCCAAACCTCTCACCTCAAAGTACAGTTTTGATGCCCGGGTACCGAAATTCTCAATTGGCTCAGTTCTTTGATTGACAGCTAATTCAAACAATACAGAGTGCCAAAGCTTATATTACACAGCATGAACGGTACTGAGAGTGTTTTGATTATATAAATTCAGTTTTTCTATACTCACACTGAAGCAAGAAACTGAGATTGTGTCTGTATGAGATGAATTTCAGACAATTGCGGGAGGGGATTCAGTAAGAACGTTAGGAGAACTGGTACTGTTTGGGTCAGAGAACTGGGCCTTCAACGGCTAATCCTCTCACCCCAAACTACAATTTTTGTAGTAGTCCAAACTAATTCTTAATTGGTTCAGTTCTTTGATTGACAGCTATTTCAAACAATGCAGAATACCAACGCTTATATAACAGAGTACATATACTGTACTGAGCTTGTTTTGATCAGGCGCGTGGCCAGGATTGTGTCATGGCCGGGGGAGGGTTTTAGTACCATGAGGAAGGTTTTAGTATCATGAGGGGCCACGACATGAAGAAAAAGTCTAAGGATAGAGTGAAAAACCGGCCAATTTAGGTGTTTCTGGAAATGTAATGTTGGGTCATGGGGGAGGGTTAACCCCAATACCACCCCGTGGCTACGCCACTGGTTTTGATTACACATTGGGGTCTTGTTTACCCACCCGAAGCAATAAAATGAGACTGTGTCTGGATGAGGATGAATTTTAAACAGTTGGGGGGGGGGGGGGATTTACAGGCCTAATTCTCTCACCCCAAACAGTATCGATTCTCCTAACCTTCTAACTTAAGCCCCTCCCACAATTATCTGGAATTCATCCTCATCCAGACAGTCCCATTTTATTGCTTAAGGGTGAATATTAAAAGGCTCAATATGTATAACCAAAACATTCTCAGTACAGTTCATGCTGTGCAATACCAGCTGTGGCACTTTGCATTGTTTGAATTTGATGTCAATCAAGGAGCTGAACCAATTGAGAATTCCAGTACACCCGTAACAAAATTGCAGTTTGGGGTGAGAGGATTGGTCCTGTAAGGTAAGTATGTTAGGAGAATTGGAACTTTTTGATTTGAGAGGATTAGACCCTTAAAAATGTGATTATGAAAATTCGCCTGTTAGTGGTGTATCATCGTAGACAGTGATCAAGTCATTTATAGAGCTTTTCGCATGACGTCATAATACTCTCCGGCGGCCATGTTGGAGTACATGTAACTACGTAGTAAACCATACGGGACGCGCTTGCTTGTTGAATTTGTACACACCGTGCACATCACAGTGCACACTTTGCAGTGCGTTCGGCGCAAAGCCACGTGTATTTGGCATGAATGTCCTCCAGCATGGCGGTTCCGTGACGCAATTGCAAAGCCTCTATAGTGAAAGATTGGTGCTGAGTTGAAAGTTTGACAGCCACACATGAAAGCTTATTGATTCATCCAGACGAATGATAATTGACTTTTGTATTAGGTTTCCATACTAATGGGGAGGGGATGAAAACGTGAACGTCGGTTGATCCATTTAACGAAGAAATGTTAATTAGATGAGTTTTTAATGTTTAAAGGCTCAACTTCTGACCAGTTTCCAGTTGTAGTTCACAGGTTTCAATATTTTTCACTGCCTATAATGCCGGTCACCAAACACAATGGCAGTATACGATAGCTCCAACTTTAAATTAGATAAGGTTTTACATACAAGCGTCCATGTTCGCAGCGCAGTGCATTAGAAAAATAGTAACTGTATAATATATCATATATTTCATTTGATTTATAAAGGAAGCTGAAGAATGCGTTTCTCCTTAAAGGCAAACCTCATTCGTTCAAGGCTCTTTTTAGCAGGTGGCTCAATAAAGGCTGTACACGTTTAAAAAGTGAAGACACATAACAAGTGTAGACTTAAAATAAATGTGAAGGCCTATACGTAAGAGTTTACCTGCTGCATTAAAAAGACATTCATGACCCCGCAATATGTCATACTGTGGGAAATGATGCCAATTGTAAATGTTTGTTCTCGAGCGCGGTTGTTTTGTTTATGTCTTAGCCGTGTATATGCTTTCAAGCTTAACCACAGTACATGCCCTTCTTAAGTTCTGATATTTCATCATGTTATCCGCTTAAGATTATCTTGTGCGTGACCATTTTAACTCCATCACTGTGTCGAAAAGTCCAAGTAAATACTATACATCGGGATCAGATATAAGGGATGTATTTCTTACGTTATTGCTTCCTTTTGAACAGTTCGTTTTTCAATTAATAACTCTTTTTATCTTATTTTGGGAAAATATTTATTTTGTTTCCAACTCATAACGGGAAAACTGTTGTTGTGAAATTGTGTCTCGATAAATTCATATCGATGCTTTAGCATCCGAAGTTGGTCTTAGTGTCGCCTTAAAAAGGTATAAACTCCACGTTCATGGCCGAAAGACGTTTGCTGTCAATAACTCCGTCAGTGACTCGTCTCACGACACCGTCTTATGTCCTATCTAGTTTCATATCTAATGCTTTATGAAAAGAACTTTAAATAATGCCCTCCAGTTATACGTGTCGCGACAAGAAGAATTTGGTTTTAACACTTTGTGCTTTTATATTTGTCAAAACATAAAGGGTGATCACATTGTATCATATTTTAATATGAAACTTTCGAAAATTCAGACCTTGAAACCTATCGAGCTCTCAGTGATCTGACCCAAATATCTGGCAACAATTTTACTCTAGTCTGCGCATGATAAAGTGTGAAATGTGTGTGCCAAAAGCAGTTCCAATAACATTCAAAATTAATGAAAGTTCATACGGTCCCTTCTAATCTTGAGGTGAGAGATAAATACTGCAATTGCTTTGTCGCGCTCATGTTTTAAGAATGTAAAGAGAGGCTGTCAATTCCAATTGGACATTAAATACGACAACAACCACTGCTCTTCGGTGTCCTAAAATGCAGACATATCCATGGAATTAAATAACTTAAGATAAAAGAAACATTCTAAGAACTTCCTTCTGGCAGACAGAGAGATTCCGTTTCGCTTCCCTTGAGTCGGTTGTCAGGCTGAATTGTATAGGTTGATGTGTAGAATCGGTTGGAGACTCATCCTACGACTTAAAGTCAAACTTGCACAGTCAATGTACTTAATTAAGGTAAACAAGATGCCGTCAGTTGATGTGAACGATTTCTTTCTCATTGCAAATTTGTGAATGGTTCTAACGTGACATGACAACCTCGCATCCGATGTTCCGAGAATGGAAAATCGGTGTTTTGCTCATTTAAAGGTAGTGTAGCATGTCAGCAAAAGCTGCACTTGGCAGCTGAGTAGTGAACTTTCCGTAGAAAAAAGTTTGATGAAATTATGTCGACATCTTTTACTGTTCTCGAGATAAACCAACTATGAAATTGATAAATTTACCCCGAGTTTGCATGGCTTTTAAGTTTAATGGGAAACTATTTTCATTTACCTTTGAAGGTTCCGTGCCAGTTCAATATTTGCCCTTCAAGTTATAGCAAAACAATATTTTTTATAATCCGATTTCTTAACCCAATTTAAAATCCGTAACTTGCTGTATTCCCCTGCCAAACTTGAGACACAAAATAGCTTCACTTTTTAAGAGAAGTGTTTTATTCAAATTGCATTTTAACTTCCTTTTTTACCACATGCATGTTGACCCCAGTGTTCATGGAAATAGCATATGTTGTTAGAACTGGGTTTCTTCTTTTTTAAGAGCAAGCCTGGATTAATGTCAGAAACGAATTGTAGATAAAAAAATTGCACACCTTGACCTTTTACATCTCATCTTTGGCACCCACTGTCTGGAGCTGGCGATACACGATTTCATTACCTGGAGTGACTCTCCACCAGAATTGATGAATTCTGTCCAACAAAACATTTAAGAAACATAAAAAGTATTCTGGATAACGCTTACCAAACAGTCGAATTATCCTATGGCCCTGAAGTCACCTAACATTTAACCTTAGATTCCATGACAACTACACATTTCTTCGACAATATGACCCTTGACTAGTAAATCCGACCGTGTGCCGGGTAAAATGGTTTCGCCTAGTGGTATAAGGTTCCTTCCTGTCAACTTTGAAGTAAATTTCAGCTTTGCTGTTTAGCCGTTCAGCCGGGAGATTTGTAACAGAAACAGTAGCATACATACTATATATAGGACTAAGTTTAAACTTAAAGGCTGTTATTCTTCACCCTCAAACTACAGTTTCAGTATGCATATATCAAAACTCTCGATTGGTACAGCTCTTTGATTGGCATTACATTCAAACAATGCATCACAGCTAAATTACACAACATGGGCACTGAGAGTGTCTCGATTACACATTATGGACTTGTATGGCCACTGGGACAAGCCATCAAGCAATAAACTAGGATTGTGTCTGGGTAAAGATGAGTTTTAGATAAATGTGGGAGGGGCTAGAAGTAAGTAGGTTGGGAGAATTGGAACTGTTTGGGATGATGAAAATATGCCTTTAACCTCCTGCGACCCATGGATACCCCACCTATTTTAGTGCGTGCTTTAAGCAACTCGGGATAATTTACCCATGTCATTTAAACTGTCCTCTGGGAGAAATTTGGGAACTACCGAAAGGTGACTTGAAATAATTGATAAGATTCTATGGTTGCTGAAATCTTCGTCAGTGTTAGATGGCTCAGTTGCAATGAAAGCGATGTATCCTTTGAGCTTAGTGGTAACCAAAACGGAATACACTAAATTACCATAGGTCTACCAAAACACATGGGGACGTGTGGGTCCGGATAACTTTGGTCCAAAATTATATTCTGTCAACCGCTGTAACACTGAAATTTGTAATTTGCTATACCGGACATCTTAATTTGACGGGGAAAAGAATACAATTTCTTGCCTTTCCAACAGTTTACTAACAGTAGTCGATTAGACTTCAGGTTACCTTTCACAATCTGGAACATAGGTAAGAGTGATAAGGCGTAATTCAATATACCGTCGACTTTGGAGTCAACGAACTGAATGGGGCAAGGGTGGCTATTATACATTACATATGTGTATGATTTTTCCCCTTCCTATTGAATTTCTTTGGGAACGAACTTCTTTAAGACATGCTTAGCTTATAATCTCATTGAAAGTTTCTGACGAATCACACAAAATTGGTGAGATATAACAGCTTACTTAATAGAACTTTATATAAAGCGGAATTTCTGGTCACTTCTTAAGCCACCGCCAGGTGGTCAGTACTCTTTCCTCTCGTGCTTAGTAACATGTAAGTATGACGTCAAATCTGCGTCATTATCTTGTCTCCTTATGACGACGGAGCCCGTCCACTTGTACTTCTTATGCTCAGTGAAGCTGTCTCTCTCTCTCTCTTCCTTAGATAACCAGAATGCAAGGCATTCATACTCTCGAATGGAGGTGGTCTTTACCGGTTCTAGTGATATTAACGAAAAGCTGCTAAACTTAGCAACTCCCAGACGGCAGTAGGTTCCATTTTTAGATTCTTTGGTATGATACGACCTGGGAATCGAACCCAGGCCTTCCGCGTGTTAGGGGATGCGCTTCCGTTAGACCAAACACGTGATTTTTTTTATAATGAGGAGGTTTGCGCATTTCAGAAAAATATATCAGTGTTGAATATTTATACAGGTGAAACATTAGTGATGGGAGGTGAGGGGAAAAGAAATGTTTATGATACAAGCTCGAGTTTTAGAAAAGTGTATATGAGTGAAACGTATATATAATATTAAAATTGACTGAATAAAACAAGTAGTGGAAGATATTATCTACTAGATCTAGAAAATAAACGTGTTTAGATTGCAGAGGGATTATTTTATTAATAATTTCCGGCCGTAGCCAAAACTGTCAGAATGTCACGCATATTATTGGAAGTTCAAAATATCAAAATTTCCTCACGAATGACAATTTCAATATTTTTTAACTTCCTTAGTGTTCTCAGTATTGTTCGATGGCAGTGCTTATTACGGTTCGACAGTTCACCCTGATCACTTCTGAATGCATCGCATGATCACCAACAAAGCAAGCATATGCTTCCAGATCAGAAGAGATGTAACTTAGCTATCGTCTTGGCTAATGAGGTTTAAGGGTAGAGAGAGATAACTATGCAGTCTTTTATTTTGCTACTCTTCATCAGAGATCTCTCTTCCCATTCCTACTAAAATTGTCAACAACAATAAAAAGTATAAAATTTCTCACCGGCCTCCTCTTTCTTTGGTTGGATAAGAGCGCAGCTTGTGGTCTTTTCCCTTACAGTACGGTTGCTCAAAGGAACCGTTTTTAGTTTGTCTTACAAGATTGCTAAATCTAATGATATCATACCGTCAAGTACAGTCACCAATGAAAAAAATCTAATGTGAGAATATTTACAAAATGCAGAACAAAAAACTTGGGTTGGTGTTGACTAAGTTTTTTAGATGCGGTTAAGCATACAGGTATATAGGTCCTGCGCATGGCACATTTGAATTTCAACTGAAACACATCAAAATCTCGAAATGGCGTTTTCAAGCCACGGTTGCAATAGATATCATCAACTGTATCATATGTCATTCGGCTGATCATGTGGTCACCGGTAAAGCAAGCGCCTATTCGTAAGGGCGATTCATGTTTCAGTTGAAACGTCTAGGTCAGAAGAAAACTACGCAGTTAATATTGCGCAGTTTTCGCATCCGGGAGAGTGCGTTTTCTTATCCGTTCTCTATTCCTAACCCTCTGTGACGGTCTTCAGTTCTGAATAAAATAAAATATAACTTTAGTTTGTCGCTCTTGTTACAGTTATAAGTTGCTTCATTATGAAAAGAAATCCCCCGTTCAATGTTTTCCTTTAAACAACGCCTAAACTTTTAAGTCAACAGGTTGCTCGGATGTTTCAAACTGTAAGAAAAGAAGGGTAACGACCATGTCATAAAGAACGTCAGTTGACGAAAACTATAGAAAGGGCTTCTGAGAACCCTATACAGTCGTTCCAAGAACCATGTGATTGAAATATCCCTCAAGTAAAATGCCTCAACGTGTCATGAAACCAGAGACATTCTTAAAAAAAATTATCTGTATTGATGGTTAACTCCTTTTAATTTACAAAGACTTACAAAGTAACAAAACCAACAAGGTACAGATTGAAAACACTGTAACAAGTCCATAAAGCGACTGCTATACTTCGCATTCGCTCGTAATAAAAACTGATCTCACGACCCTACCAACCTCTCTTCAACTTTAATATGAAACACGGCAGGTAGATCAACTTGGGATGGTTCATCTATCTGCCTATAGAGTGCTTTCCCTGACAAGCCTCACCCCTTTTTACAAGCAGCACTAGCGTACTACGATCAGGGAGTTGACAACTCTCTGCTACGATGAGATTATTATGTATCTACTTCAGAATAGGGAGAGGTCAAGACTGACAATTCCCTGTTCAGAAAAAGCTGACTACCCGCGCATGGCTATCGCACTTAAACATCGCTATTGTTTTCCCAAAGTGGACACGGCTTACCAATGGTGACGTCACGTGCAAGCACACTAAATGCAAGATAGCCTGCGTAGCTCCTCTGAGGCTGCCGCCCTTAGTTGGTTTTTCATATCGATGGGCTGAACAAAAAGCTTCGCCCCTCCTCTGCTACATGCAAGAGTAATCATGAAATGCGGCTACCGGTAGGTGTACAAAAATACACTCATCTTCTTCACGTATCCTGGAGAAAGAAGGGTTGACCTTAAAACCTGAACTGGCGACATGGCACTACAGCTGGTTTTTCAGACATGATGCTCAGACTCAGAATTATATTGCTTTTAAATCTTGTATGACCACTTACTTCTATTTAATATAAACTAAATCGGTTTTATCTCCTCGTTACGAGCACCTCCATAGTGTAGCGTCATCTGGTCATTCATAATCGTTCCAATGGGTTGCTTAAGGTGTTTTTTTTTTTTTTTTTTTTTTTTTTTTTTTGATGTTTGGGAAAATAAAGTGACCTCGTTAAAGAAAGAAAGGATCAAGAAACTCAAGGAGGACAAAAATGGTAGTTTACTACTGAGAGCATCATAGAATGTATACTTTTGCCCTCCTAAGAAGTCTGTTTCCGAAATTTATGGATAATGACTGGAGTTAAAAGCCTAATTATTTTTCAACTGTGCATGGTAATTTAGATACCATCTTGGTGGCAGGGAGCTGGTTAAACAATTAAGCAGAAAGCTATTCTTTCTGGACGGAGTGGTTTGTCCCAAGGTTTAGGTTCATTGTTGACACAAGTTTATCAAGTCCTTTTTTACTATGAAGAACAGAAAATTTTCCAGAAATCTAAGGTCATAAATATATCTCCGTAAATCTGTGATTCAAAATAAATTAAAGAAATTTATAAGGACAAAGTTATCGTTTCTGGTTCCGAAAAGCTATTGCCATTGTGCTTAATGCTCAGCATAGCAATGAGTCGAGAAAAAAGCCAGTGAGCCACAACTAGAAAAAAGGCCGTGGCCGGCTCGACTTGGAACTAATTGGCTGAAAACTGGTCGGTAAAACTACATCGAGCCTAACCGTTCCGAAAAATACTTCACGATCTTTTACACATGTTTCTTTTAAAATTGCATAATTTAACCATGATAACAGGTTATACAAAGTTCCGTTATATTTTTCCTAGTCTAGTTTCCTTCCTTGCTTATTTTATTGTAAATCTTATTTTCTCAGCTCTGATAAAAGCGGGAGCAAATTCCTCGTCCTCTGTCCCGCCTATCATGGCCCTAACCTATTGTTATCTTCTGCTAACATTGACCTTTAAGCTCGAATAGACCTATACCGTATGTTGTCAAAATTTACCATGAGACGTCGGAACAAAGGTTAGTTGAAACAGAGAACTTTCCCCTCTATAAACGTTCATACAAAGCTTAATGTAAATACCATCTTAATCGTGTAGATTTAAATACTGGTAAACCTTTGTAAAAACTGGTAAACTAACGATACTTGCCTTTTCAATCTACCAAACGCAATCGAGATCTCCCAAAGCAACAAGATACTTAGTCCACGGGGAGGACGAATTTTTTCGTCCAGCTCATCGCTACGATAAAATCAACTGAGGGGCGACATCCTAAATGGGGCTGCAACCACAGAGGCGCTACGCAGGCTGTAAGATACTCAGCTTTAAAAACAAATGCTAAGCTTCTGCAAAGTAAATAAGTGAATCAATTAATCCACCAACTAAATAAAGTGATGCGAATCGACTGGACATGTGTTTGGCAGGGGGGAAATTGAGTGATAAGTAGCCACTGAATCACAGGCCTTATTTGGGCACCGGAAAAAACAATACATTTTTGGCCCCATCAGAATCTTTACCACGCACTGCAAAGAAATAAGAAAAAAGTGTCAGGACAGACGCCGGACGATGATGCGCAAACAATTTATTAGAGATAAGAAACTGGGATAGGTCGATGGAGAAAGGTCCTTACGTTGCAACCTCATCCATTCCTTAATGGACCACTGAAAGATCCGAAGAGGCTTTGTGAGGTAAGGTACGCTAAAACAAATGCATTTTGGTTGTAATGTTGGCCTCCATAGCATTGTTTTCAATTTGAAAACGAATTCGTGTATATCCTTTCTGTTCGAAGGAAAGTGATGTGAAGATCAGTGGACTGCGCATTTTTATCTCCAACGCAACTGGATCATCGCGAAGCAATTCCCAAAATGTCATCATGTACAATGTTTCCATTCCGTAGCACCATAATATTCCCCAGGGAAGTCTCAAATACATGCTGTGGCCCAACTCAAATGTTAATGTTTTTTTTCCTGAAGTTAGCTCAGTGCAGTTATCATGACTTATACTAGAATATATAGGATATGTCACATTTAACAGGCTCGTTTTTGGCTAATAGCAACCAGTTTCAACAAATGGCAAATAAGTTAAAAACTGTATTGGTTGGTCAAGGTAAATTCTTGAATGCTATGAAAATTTCAAGGTTCAGCAAATCACGTGTTATTGGTATTTCCGCAGGGTATGTCTATTGTCTTGCATGCATTACTTCATATAGCCTTATCTTGCTTATCGTGCACAAATTGGTTGCTTAAAAAGTACAAGAGGGGTTTCCGAACTTTTTTCTGCCGTAAACGCAAGACCATAGAAACTTCGAAAAACAGTCGAACAGTCGATTCCTCAAGTTCATTTCAGATGGCTACATATTTGAGTCATAAGGTAAAAAATAATGTGGACAGCGTAGGTCTCTCTGTCGGATCCGCGAATTTCTTGCAGGAAATTTGTCTCACCAAAATACATTGAAATTAAAAGAATATTGAAGGACAACATTTTCCCAATAACCAATGGCTATGGAGATACAACAGATACTCTATCACGGAATTACATTAGGTACAAGTGGCCTATACCATGATTCATTACGTAGACTAACACGTCACTGTCAAAAGAGGGGAGAAAGTTTATTTCACTGAGGCTTTTAGAGGGGTTTTACATAACGTTTAAAGATGACAAAACCAATGCAAAAACGTAGCTTGTTGGAATTATTGTACCAGTCGTCACTGCTCGTTGAAGTGGCGAACCACAACGTCAGAAGCATAGTTGACTATGTAAAACGCTGAGATCTCACTTAGATTCCAGATCTTTAGTTGAAATCCATTATTCAAAAAAGCTTTATATGGCCCAGCCACATGCATGACCTTAATTGGAGGGCTCTTCCGAGACCATATATGGACAGATGATCTGTTCAACTTCAATGAGTGTGGGTTGCTGTCTGAAAACATCGTGGTCAAATTTCAACCAGAACTTTGGTCACCAATTTTTCATACATTTTCTCGTTAAATGACCAGAAGATCCTTGTCATTTTTACAAGGAAACGTATGATAACGATGACTTTCATTCATATTCCGGTTAAAAAATGACAAAGATTTCCTAGTCGTATTATCCAGGAAACGTATCGCGAATCCCATACATTTCCTGATTGAAATGAACAAGAAATTCTGGTCATTTGAACAAGGAAATATTTGACAACCGGTGTCTCTATACATATACTTGTCAAAATGGCCAGAAAACATAACCCCATTTTTTCAGAAAACGTGCGGGAAAATTGGTGACCACAGTCCTAGTTCAATTTGACCGGAAAATTTTTAGAGTGCATGGACTCTTGTGTAAAATCTGAGACCATGTACAAAAGATACTACATTTCAGAATTTTAGAGTGATGTGGACTACTGCTTATAATCATTTTGTGTAAGAACCAAGTTGCCCCCATGTCAGCCAGCAGTATATGTAATAAATGTGAGCAACTGAGTTGAACCTCATCCAGCTGCTTAAGAGTACCTTAATTCAAAAGTTCAAGTCAAAACTATATATTAGACAGCATGAAAAGTATCCTTTGAAGATAAGAGTTGGACTGATAGAATTCATTTTTTATGCTGTTTAATAGGCCTATATTTTGATTTGAGATACACTTTAACATTGTACCCGTGTAGACGAATCCGAACAGCTAATGTAGGCGGCCATTAGTGGGGTCCATCAGCCTTAAATCGTCTTCCTAATTCCTGACCGTCATATTCGGTGAAATTCAACTGAATATGACGCAATTAGTACCGTTCTTTAGTGCACAATCATCCATGAATGAAACAAATTGAAGTTGATGGACCCCAGTTATGCCCGACTAAATCAGATCATTGCTCGACTATACCACCTACAACTTTCCAAATCGGGGTCGCAGTTCGTTTTAACTGCTGATACCAACCCACGGCATGGACGTCCGCAGAAATTTTTACAAGGGGGGGGCGGCAAGGTCATTCATGGATGATTGAATTGTGTACATTATCTAAACGGAGCGCCACCATAGGTTCGCGGGGAGCGCACAAGAAAATTTTGGGCCTAACAAGCCCTACAGATGGCCGGAAACAACACTAGGCGAGTGTTATTAGCTGCATGTACCCAGCCCTGAAACAGGAATTTCATGTCTGTAATTTTTAGATTTTTAGAATTTTCGATGTAAAAAATTGTTGAAGGGAAATCTGCCTCTCCTTCACGGCCTCGCACGCCTATGCACGATAAATCTTTCAACTGTCAAACAGCCTTTATAGGCCTATATCCGTTACCCAATTATGAATCATACCATGTTTACCTAAGTATATCCCAGTTACATCCGCGCGTTGCCACTTGTGATCAGTACGGGACCAAACCAAGACCAACGCATTCATCAATAGTCGGATGCAATATGCACACTACATACCTGACAACTAGTACAATTTTGGCATAGTTTTTACAATTACAAGTTTCCAATAGATATCACGAATGATGGTCCCCAAATTACGATTTCACTATTCAGCATACCATCTTCTCTTTTGCCATTCCTGGTCAAATGTCCGCATATTACACTAGTAGACACTGAAGCTGTGAGTGAAGATATTTTGATGATTTATTTTTAATTTTTTTGCTTCAGTTTTTAATTAATTTTTTCACAAATTTGATTTTCCAGGGGGGGGGGGGGCACTTGCCCCCCCCCCTTCCGGACGCCCATGAACCACTGTTAGTGCTCTTGAAGTATGGATTGGATGGCATGGGTGTAGGATTACCCAAAAGTTGCTAGTTGGGAGCTACCGTATTTTTTCCATTTGTGTCACTCATGTTAACCGAATTGAACATGAATTGTCGGATGCCTTTATTGCTAGACTTAAATGAGATATATTACGCGCATGTAGGATTGTTGTCAGGGGAATGAGATATGAAACTTCCCAGATGACTATTGGTTTTTTATTATATGCCTGATTTTCGATGCCTCTGACTGACCAACGGACTACACAACCGACCAAGCGACCAACTGAACCCATCTAGGAATAACCTTCTTCTAGTTTCTAAGAGATGGTTAAGAAGAAGCACTTTCAGAAGAAATCAGTGCATATCTCAGAAGAATTCTATGATATCAGAAATACTTCTGGTTATGTCCAGTTGCTTAAATGTCAAGGGCCAACCACAGCTCCGTACCCTAACTCTTTTGTGGAAATGCACTTTTTTCTCAATTTCAAAAGCTACTAGGAATTTGTGATGTAATCCAAGAAGCATGTTAGTTACCAAGTCTTCACGATCGTATGGTTTCGGTGTTTACATCATACACAAGTATGGAATTGTAATTACTTGTGAAACAAATGCAAAACTAATGACACTGTGGCCGAACAGTGAACTTTGCTATTTTTGAGAAATTGAAACACGAAAGTTTCGAAACAATTTGCTAATGATGCTTAAACAACAAGGAGATAAAAACCTTTACAGTTACCATTTCAATAAAATGGTCACTCATGCATGACGTGAGTGATAGTTGGTGTAGATAAAATCGTTATCACACGAAAAAGCAAAGAAGTCTGCTTCAATCGTTAAAATGCTATTTTACGTGTAACACATCGATTTCCGATTGTTCACCGCTTTTCGTCTCATTTTATTTATTCTCATTGAAATTTATTTGCACATTACAAATCAGCTCGGTAAAAATAGAGGCATGATAAAATATTCTGAAATTGATTTATCTTTATGTAAATTCTTTTTTCTTCTCTTAATCAATCATTCAAAATTATAACTTAACCTGTAATAACGAAACGGGCTGATGGAATGTTCTACAGGGGAGTAGCTAAAAGACTGTGTAAGATTTCTTCTTTAAGTTCGCATGAGCCAGACCTACTGCACACACACGAATCCACAAGATGGAGACATTGTAAAGGTAATGTAAGGTTCCAGCGCCATACCACACATCAAAAAGTGTCTGGTTCGAGTGAGTTCCGGGTCACTAAATTGGCCATTTGACAATGCCCCTCCCCCCCCCCCCCCCCGGCTGGTGTCGTTTTTAAGTAACTTTAAATGTGGTGCCACGGCACAAGGTTTAAAGAGTAACTCAAGTCAAAAAATTCAAAAGTATATATTAAAGAACATGAAAAACGAATTCAAACAGTCAAACTCCCATCTTCATAAGGCACTCCTGAGCTGAGATAAAAAATGTGCCAAACTTTAAATGGGATACTGAGCAATAATTTGTGATGTCATTGTTGTACTACTCAAAGTGCAATCTTTGTATTTCTTTATTTTTTTGAAAATTACTGCACCTTGTAACAAGGTGTGATAGCAGGCATGGGGTGATGTAATTTAATAAGCCTATGCAAAATGTGATGCAAGCAAACAGGAAGTTTTCAAGGTCATAAAAAACATTTTTAATTTTAAAGGTAAACAAAGCAGGTTATGTGAGTTGTACAACAAGACAGTCACAAATTACTGCGCAATGGACCAATTTGTTTTAAGTGAACACACCTCAACATTTAATATCTCAGCTCAGGAATGTCCTATTAAGATGGGAATTGGACTGTGATAATTCGTTTTTCATGCTCTTTAACATATATTTTTGAAATTTTTGACTTGAGGTACACTTTAAAGTAGGCTACGTTCGTTATTTACAATTTTTTGTGAACTTGGCTAGTAGTATCATTCTGTCGCACCTACCTGGCAGGCACGTACCTCTTATGTCCGCACCTCGCACATCCGTGCAAACGTGTGAAGTCGGGCCAACGGAAAATCAGGTCGGGGTATCTTTTGTTCAGCTTCAATTTGTAGAATGCGCATACAAGCTCATTTTCAATGTTCAGCTTACTTTTTAGTAACCAAATCGTGGTAATTTTATCCGGCAGTCTGGTATAATTTTCCGACCATTCTGCTGTTTGCATTTGCTCTTATTCAGGGGTGAACATTAAAATGCAGGTGAAAGCTCAACAAAAACACTGCTTAGACTCAGCCCAAAGCTTTGGAAATGCCTTTTCCATCTGTCTGAAGAGTCGTGATCTCTCAACATTTTCTGTACGCTCCGCGCCAACCCATTTAGCAATGCGCTTAGGTAGTTTCCCGGACTCCAATCTCACTCTACATGATGGCCCGACCCAGTCCAGTAATTCCGGGCTGTGCCACTGAAGCAAATGATAATTTTGTAATCATACTGAGTAGTTCCATACCCAACAGTTGATGTGATGCTGGCCCACAGACCAAATACAGGAGCCAAAGTTTAACCATTTGTCTTGAGAGTGATAATTGCAATAGTTGGGAAGCGCTTCTATTAATTTCGTGAAAGCACTACGCAAAGCCAGTAATTTTTAGAAGTACTTGAAAAGCGTATCAGATGCTAAACACTAACAAATGTAGAAATCTTGGCCAATGAACCTAGCCTACATGCACCAAATGGAGTTCGAGTGAAATAAGTTTGACGGTTACGGTAAATGATTTCAACTTGGAAAACGGTTTGTGGATCGAATATTTCCCGAGGAATCACCAGAAACCTTGTGGTGACTCAAAAAAAAAACATTCTGCATAATTTGTCGAAGTATAGTGCGAAGGAAATCGTAGCGTGAATTTAAAAATCGGTTCTTCGGGGTTTTTTTAAGCAGTGAACTTCGTAATTGCTTCAAAAATGTTCATACGTCAGTCAAGATTTCTTAGTATCGGCTAGTGTTTTTAGTCTGCAAGTGATAACGTACTTGTCGCTTGTGTGAATTAACTGACCTAAAACCTTGCACTAATGTTCAAATTTGCAACGCCGCCGTGCGTATTTTTCCTGATATCCATGATGTATTGGCTCATTTCCTGCTTGAAAAAGCAATTATATTAGACTAATAGGCCCAATGGATGACGTTCGTCCCAGTATTTCATGTAAGTTCTTGCCATGGGTACAGCGAATCAAATGAAAGGTTCTTTTAGACCTGGCTCTAGACGTTTCGTCATGACTAAATCTGGATGTTATCAACATTTCTACAACCATGGAAATACCCGAGGTATACTGCTATGATCTTAGTCAGCAAGCAAAATATTATCAAACTGTTATAGGAAGAAAGACGACAACACCCCTGGATTTCACCCCCTCCTTAATGTTGTAAAGACTGACAGACAGACTGATGTTATTTCAAGCAAAACGTTGTCATCTGCAGCAGCATAGATATCCCTGTCAGCAGGTAATCATTAAGCCTATCTTGTAAAAGTTTTAGAAGTCGAAGAAATTATTCTTGATGAAGAACCTTTTCAACAACTCCTTTTCGAATCTGACCTTCTTCGAAAAACTGTGTACTCATTTTACTCTTATTTGCGGTTAATGTCTCAAAAAGTCAACCTTTTAAATCCACCCTTCAGCTTCCTAGGGGTTAAGTAAACATGATAGTTACAAAGCGTAAATCTTCAATTAAATTCCTGTCTCATAAAACAGTAATGTGAAAACAAATGTAGCATCCTTCAAACTTTCATAAAATTTCTTCTTAAGTTTTTATAACCTTAGCATAGTTGTGAAGGAAGGCTTCCCCGTTATTCCATTTTCTTCTAGAGGTTTCGAAAATTTCTGTTAAGCCTGATTTATTTATAATACCCTCCTTTCAAAATACACTGGAGTACTTTGCACTTACGAAATCTTATAGCAACTGTTGTTGATCTGTTACCAGTCTGGGCAAAAGTCGCTTCCAATAGACATTTACTGCGTGTAAAACCCTGAGGTCAATGAGTATCTATTTCTAAAATACGGGAAACGTGCCCCCCCCCCTGCAGAATTCACGCCCCTTCATATTAAAATATTTTCATATTCATAACATGTATATATATATATATATATATATATATATATATATATATATATATATATATATATATATATATATATATATATATATATATATATATATATATATATATATATATATATATATATATATATATATATATATATATGAGTATATAAACGTCCTCAGCTTGACTTTAAATTTGCTACATTCAGGCTGAAAAGTTGCCTAACAGTGCCCCATTGATATTTCTAGCTTGTGGTTCAAACCAGGGAGCTGCCAGGATCGAGCCTTTTCATAATGCGCCACGGCTTTACGGACTGCAATGGCAGCTCCTTGTTCAAACTACCATGGGAACATCTCTATGCAGATTTGATTGTGAAATCTCTATAAGCAGGAGCAATGATACATATCTTCGTGAAATATCTTCCATGCTGTTCTACCAAAAACGTGACTTATGTAAAATCAAGTTCGTGACATTTAATGAAAAGGACTTGTTTTTTCCCACCAAAACGTTCTTGGATCTTCACAATTTTGCTCAAAATTTGGCAAAGGATCTTCAAGGCTGAGCAATAGTTCTCACTTCCCTACATTCAGAATCCACGTATAGTCTTTCCGTGCCTTCATTATAAGGCAAAACGTCCAGGCAATGTTACGTCTTGTTAATTCTTCACTTTTGAAGATCGTTGATGTGGTAAGTCTAACATGACATGAGATATATTATGCAATGAGAAGAGATTATGACAGGTTCGAACATGAATCCAAACATTTTGTTTGTTTTTAAAACTAAAAACTTAAAGTACTTCCGTTTTACCTGCCAAATGACTTCCGTTGTTGTATATTGTCTGTGAAATACTTTTACAAGAATTCATTTTCGATACAGAAACACTGTCTCCTGGATGATCAAAACAGATGATCAATAATGAAATGGAAGGGGAGAAGAGTGAAGGTTTGGCTTTGTTCCTAAAAGTGGTAGACCCAAGGCCAATTTGGCGCCAAGAGTCATAGCCATTTTTCATCTATTTTATTTTTGTAATCTATTTTAGTTCATGTCCTTAGACAATAACTTGGTTTAATATCAGTTGTAGAAGGAAGTTAAGTGCGTATACCTCAGAATAAGTATATCACTCGGGTTAAAATGCGTGGTCACTTGGAAAACACAATGAGATCACCAAGATTGTATTATAGATCGATGAAATATACGTATTCGTTTCATGGTCCATAAAGATATTAATTCACCTTGAATTATAAAAAAGCTCCGTAAAAATGAATTTGCCATCAGTCCGGATGACAATTTGATCATCATTGTCAATTAAAATTTGCTTAATATCATGGAATTCTGACTGCATTAAAGTAACAATTTTGTATACGATAAACATGAGGTATGGTTCCTCCACGTGACAAAATGATGATGATTCTACCAGTGGCGCCGACAACAGCAGATGCAGTTGCTATCTACTATCTGTTCCTCCTTCTTATACATATACGACGAGAAATCCTACTCATTGAAACGATACTCCCACTTGAAAACCACAAAAAATGTTGTTAAAAAAAAAAAAAAACGAAATGGCAGGGGAGCAGTGGCGTAGCTACTGGGGGGGGCAGGGGGAGGGGGCAAGTTGCCCCCCTGGAAAAATTTTTGGGGAAATTTGATGAAAATGGGGAAATTTGATGAATCTTCTTATTATTACAAAATTTCACAAAAATTTCTCAAAATGTTTGCTAGAATAAGAAATTGTGAGACATTTCTAATACATAATTCGTATTTTCATGCAACAAATGAACTCAGATTTCGTCAGTGTCGCATGAACCGGCCCAATTCGCGTTCCACAGAAATGTCCTCGCCACGTAGCAGATTGAATGTTCTCTTGTGCTTGTATACGCACGGGGGTTATGATCAGTGCATTTCAGTGCACAGAAAGCTGTTATTCAGGTGATACTTTGGTAATTCAGTAAAATGATGTGAAAACTGACAAGTCACTACCGTAGACCTCCGAGGTTGTTATGTTCTTCTACAACAGGGTTGTCCAACCTACGGCCCGCGGGCCACGGCCCGGCCCGCGAAAAGGTTGCGTCCGGCCCGTCAGAAATAATCTATATTGCAAAATTATTCAGTAAGCAGATTAATTGATGACAACTTTAGGCTTCGCCGTCCGCTATAGCATGCTTACTTTTGAATGAAATAATTCATTTCAAATGTCTGCTACATGTCTAGCCACATTGGAGTGTTATCCACAAGGGCGGGTTGAGAATGATTCAGGAGGAATATGAAAAAAAAAAAAAAACTTTGTCCGAACATTCTGCCCAATACCATCAATTTTTGCTAAAATTTATTTATTTGTTCAATCAAAAACGAAAATGAATCAGTTTTCTCTACGCGCAATGATGGCATTTTGTTGCCTTGGGCGTCGGAAAAAATTGAAAAAAAAACGAGTAGGCCTATAGAATGCGGCCCTTCGTCCATTATAACCATTACATGTGGCCCACCGCTGCGAAAGGTTGGACAACCCTGTTCTTCAAGCTAGCAGTAGCTGTACGATTTTACTCTGTGTACATAACGATGGATTAGGCTGAAACAATCCAAGGCCAACGATCAACTTAAAGGTAATCTAGAAATTAGAATTAACGGGATCCGTTGGCACACTTAGATTTTGTTACTTACCATAATCCTTGGAGGCTTACAAGCTAGTTCGGGAAAAAAGCTTTCTGCTCACTTTGAGTGCAACAATAAATGGACAATGAGTACCTTGTAGCCTTCTACACTTGACATACTGCTTTTCTCACAGGACATCCTGTGTGATCGAGCCACTATTAGGCCTCCTTAGTGGCGTGCGAAGGGGAGACCATTGGGCCATGCCCCCCTCACAGATGCCATTTTTTCTTTGTTCTTAAAAATACGTAGTCTAACTTTATTAACACAGATTTTACTTCAAAAGATAGCATATGTGGCACCAGATTGCTTATAAGGACACCCAATTTTTCAAAAATTTTCAAAGGGGAAGGATTGTCCCTGCAAGGTCTTTCAGTGATGCCGATTTTTTTTTAATTCCTACAAATAGACCTAGACAAATTCTGTCAAATTCCAATTTTTACTTAAAAAGGTAGACTCTGTTTCCCGCTGGTGGCGTCGATAAAAAAGACTGCATGTTTAGATTCTCTTAAGAAGCATAAATACGCTATTTTGACCATCTGAGGGGTCTGATTTTTCGAAATTTTCTTTACGCTCCGCGCCAACGAATGGTGGCGCTTCGCTCGGTCTTTGGGGCAAAATTACATACTTGGGGTAAAATTAGCTCTTAACTCTCTGATCACTTTGCAGTTTGCGAACATATTTTGAAGAGAGCATTTTATTGCAAACGACAAAAGAAGAAAGCGACTGGCTAGATTCTTCGTATTAGCCTGGAAAATGCTATTTCCTGCCAACTAAGGGGTCTGATTTTTCCAAATTTTCTCTACGCCCCGCGCCAACCAATGGTGGCGCTCCACTTAGATAATCTTTATGACAAAATAACATTTTGTGGCCAAGAAAACCCCTTCAGAGAAATCTTGCGTACGCCACTGCGTTAGTACATACAAATAAACCAGATATTGTTTACCAAAATAATATACTTTGTTATTTCCGATTGCTCTATGTTATACTTTAAGATTAAAATGCAGGTTATATTACAAAATGACATGGTAATGTTGTTATACTTGTAAGTTTGCATATTTTATATGAAATGCATACACATTGACCGGGAAAAGTTTTGGGGAAATTTCATACCTTTGCCCCCCTGAAAAAAATCCTAGCTACGCCACTGCAGGGGAGTAACCAGTAGCATATGGCCATGTGAGCAGCGTTCCCCAAAACGACCAAAAATTGGAAGGGGGCCAAAAATTTCGGGAAGTGAAAAGAGCAGGAAAGAGACGAAAGAAGGGGAAACTGGTGCAAGTCGGGAACTCTCTTGAGTCTTGCCCCCGGACGGCCACAACTGGTTACGACCCTGCTATCAAGTATTCCAAACTTAAGGTATTACGACTACTCAAGGTCCCCGGCCTCCCATACCTTAACCGGGACCGATTTGTACCTTTCGTGACAATGAATCAGTAAAAAAAAAATATCAAAAGTGCTAAATGTGACCAAGAACAAAAAATCATATTTGTTGCAAAATGTTTCTGTCTTTATGTCCGCAAACTACCTGCCCTTTGTACCCTTAAAGTTCAAGAACAGCCCCCTCCCCCCCCCCCCCCAAAAAAAAAAAAAAAAAATTGTAGCAGGAGCTAAATATCACAATTCTCGTCTCATTTCTGTTCAAAGAATCTTTCATAACATTTTATTACTTCAATATAACATATGAAAGGTAAATCAGGCAGTAAATCCCTGTAAATTTCACATTTTAGGGGTAAAAATGTTGTCACATGACCCTCAACAGCCAGTCATGAAACTGGACAGTCTACTACACTGCTTCAAGTTGGGGTGACTGCTCCTGCCCTTAAAATCAGTCACCATTTGATGCAATCCCCTTTAATCTTCCTCAGAGACACATATGTCTTTGGTTTGTTTTTAGTTTTCTCATTTTTCATCAAAGTATCAGCTATTTTAAAATTAGAATCACCTCCTCAGTACATGACAATTTTTCCTCATGCATGTAACCACTGAAAAAAACATTGATTAAAACCAAGAGAAAGAGAAAATAACGTGGCCTAAATAAAGGCAAGTTTATTTGAGGAAGATAGGAAACTCCTTTCTAGTTTACACTTGTCTTCAAATTATGGTAATTATCCTGAACAAGTTTGAGGAATTTGACAGGCTACATTGTTTACGGACATGCTGCAAGGTGGATGTAAGTCTTTCCCTGAACAAGTCGTTATCACCCACTGTGCGGAAGGAATCGTTATCCAAAACAAGTTGTTAACTGGTAAAACATCCTGTGAAAGAAGTTTGAATGGGGCCGTGACCTCATGAACACTTCTACAAATCAAACAAGCAAATAGTAACCAAAACAGCCAATGTGTATGGATGACGTAAGCAAAAACAAGTGAAGGTCAACTTACTATTATATTCATTGCAAACTATAAGGAAATAAGGAAAGGCGCACCAGCGACGTTCATTGCAATTTAGAATAGAAATTTTGAAAAAGGTCAAATAGTTCTTTGCAGAGGTTTTACTGGATAACTGAGGTTCTACATATTACCGTAAAAATGGCTCAAAATCGCTGTAAATTTACAGAACAATAAATAAAGAGAGACATTAAGATTACAGAAATGTTCTGGAAATAAGTTTCCACACCTTTTCTGTAATCCTATTTATCTCTTTGTTTTATTGTTCAGTAAATCTATCGTAATTTTTTACCGTAGTGTACAGTCCTTCGGTATGGAAAAAAATAAACATCATTGGGTAACGTATCACGTTTTCAAAAGCGAGACACAAGTACAGAGTAATAGTTTTTTCTCTGACCGAGTTGTACCAGTGAATTATGATTCATAGCCTACATAAAAATTCTATTAACGTTATTTAGACTTCGATTAGAATAAGAAATAAAGTACACAACATGGTTTATACGTAACCACCTTCCCCCTTTCTCCATAGCTTAAAGTTGCAAAAGACAATCACTTTGAAAGAAAACAGCCTTTGAACTTTGTATGACCATGTCGTGTATGTTCTTTTTTTCTTTTAAGGATCAGTGATGACTGTTAGTAGAGGTCTTATAACCCAGCTTGGTCAACGTAATTACACCCCTTTTTGGTCAATTCTACCTGTTTCCATGCCGCTAAGCTCATATATGGGTGTTCTCCGCATACGGTATTGTCTCAGCTTCTTTACATACAATGCGACACACTCAGTCCGTCTCCCACCTTATCCCCTCAAAGGGACCAAACAACTCAACATCCGTGAGCGAGCGGGGGGAAATGTAAATGTTATATTTTTTTTCTTTTAATTTGCTCACACAGAGCAAAAGGGAACTTTTAAAGCAAGAACTTTCATAAACCTTAAACAGCAGAAGAGAAATATTATAAATCAACTGTATAGATTTTCATAGCTTTTCTTAGTTTTGATGATTCTTCAGCCTGGGGCTACACTGGTTTGGTGAATGAAAAGAAATAAAAAAAAAACCTGAGAGTTGATGTTAATACTTCTCTATCACCAAGGGTCATGCACTGTTTTCATACCGTGGACATGATCAATGACAGTAAAATATAGGACAATAACCTGGGGTAAACCGATGCATGTCGTTTAGACAACTTACCACCTACTCTATGACCCAAGTATTGCCTTAAAGACCGACTGCTCTCTTAGTGAACAAGTTCTTGCGACCCCTGGAAGACCACCTAGTGAGGAGGCGCTGGCTCGGAACTGGTTATAAGATTTTGCAAGAGGGTCAAAAGTTTGTTAGAGATTTTTTAACGTTTTAAAATCTTCACATCTTGAGATCTCCTTCGACCTCTAAGGACCAGTTTGAGAGAGATTCCTCTCCAAGTAGGCTCTAGGTCGCCTTCTGAAGGTCTCACGAGCTCTAAAATGTTGCCATCATCAAGAAGTTGGTAGTCAATGTGAACACACCTCATAAGACCGCCTTCGATCACGGTTTGCGAGCTACGACCTCATGCGATAGCCACAATCGCTTAGGGACCAACCCTTCAAAGCCCTTGCATTCTCTTGTGACTTTCTGTACAACCTCATAAGACCTTGCAAAGAAAGTTAAAGGGAAAACTTTGTTCTCAACAGGTCCCACCCCCACCCCCCCCCCCCCGTGAGCAGAGGGATGTAATATATGCCCACTGTATTTTCCGCCTGTCGTAAGAGGCGACTAACGGGAAACCACATTTGAAACTGAACCATACTTGAAAATAAATTTAAACTTTGAATTTTTTATCAAGATGACTGACAAAATATAACACATTCGATTTGGTGTGTCGTCAAATCTCATCGAACTAACTAACCGCTACCTCAACAGGTCCCACGAGTTCGCGTGAGGTCACTAGGCAGAGAGCTGTTCCCTGAGCAAGGCAAGCATCTCAAGATCGTAGGAGGTCGCAGTCAAAAGGGTTGGTCGCTAGGTGGTAGGCTTAATGTGAAAGACTTAATAGGGCAGTCGGCTTTAAGTGGGAAGCAGGCTCACTGATCGGTCCTAGAGAATGACTAAAATTTTAAACGTTGTAAATTGAAGTTGTATGATGTATATTGAAGAGGCACACAAATAAATATTCCTTGTGGCATTGTTATATTCGTTATATCAGTGAGCTTTAGATTTCACGACGTGGACGTCAGCTGCAACGTATGGCTTCACCTACTGCGTTGAAAATGCTATTTGAAAACTTGGTGTAGCGTTATTTCGCCTTGTGCTCGAAGCAACGGCATAGACATTAATGACATCATTCCGATGTGGATGAGGTCCGCGTCGTAAAATCTAAAGCTTCCTAATATTGTGCAGTACGACCGAACGTTGCTTTGAAATTGTCTGTCTCGCAGGTAAAATAATTCCCAGGTATTACCAGGTCAAAATAGTAATAATTGCATGGAAAGGATCTGGAACTGTTCCTCTAAAGTTAATTCAGAATCAAAGACGTGAAGAAGTGATATTTTGACATTTTGTTGGGCAAATTACGGATCTTCCTAATTAAGAAACGAAAGTACTGGAAGACAAAATATCCCGAATCTACACCCAGCCCGAAATTGACAGGAGATTCATGCACCACATACACATGCACACGCACCAATACACACACGTTCACACACACGCACACACACAAAGAAGAAAAAGAATCGTTAACCTTTTTATATTTATATAAAGTTACAAACGTACACCATTATCAGTCAACCTGTTTGACCAACCATGTATTTGTTCTGTTGTTATCACTATCGTCACTTTGGGAATAATTAGAAAATTCTTAACGCACTGAGGTCCACATCTAAAAATATACTAGAAGCCTACGCATTAACCCAGCTTCACTTGAAAAGGCGTAAACCATCAAATTTCAGTTATGGTAGTCAATCTCGTTCATGGCTTGGCCTAACGAGCCAAATGAGCCAATAGGAAACATGCTTTGCGTAAACATCCCGGGAATTTCAAAGATGATAAAGAAAATAAGAGAAGCAGGATTATATTAACGCGCCAAAGCGATTAAAAATGTGTTGATACATAATCTCCTACAAAAATGTAATTTAGAGGAGACAGTACACAACGTCAAATTTGTAAAAACATTTAGAAACCACGTAAACCTCCTTTGAGGTCTTTAAAGTGGTGTGTTTTCTGGTTTTTCTATGAATAGTTTTAATACCTATTGTCAATGAGGGAGTTTGGTAAACCAAAATAGGCAAACCAGACAAGTCAAAATGGAACTCGATATAATAGATATTGCAAGCTCTGTCTGGTGCATTGCATGTGTTAGAATCCAAGTGTGAAAGATTATGTCCAGTGAAGAAAAAGGTTCAAATTAAAATCGGTAAAATTTCAGCAAGTCTCTTCTTTATGGAAGGTGAATTTTAACAAGTGCCTCCGAAATATATTCACTTATCTCCACAATTTGCTTTCGTTAATGTTTTTTTTCTTTCTAAATCCGTCATACCAGGCCCGTAGCCAGCCCAAGTGAAGGGGTGGGTCTTTTTCCCAAGATTTGTACCTTTTTCCAAATACGGAGGCGGCTGGCCCGTAAGCATGCAGTTGCTAGGGGTCCGGGGCACGCTTCCACGGAAAAGTTTGAAATCTGCAGATCTCCTGCAATCTGGAGCATTTTAGAGGACTTCTGAACACAACAGAAGTCCCTTTTCTCCAGGAATTCCACACAGTACACCACTTTTAAAGAAGTGAACCGAAATTCTTCCTCAATATGTCAAGATAAAATATTTCATAGCTAACCCTTCAAACACAGGGCTGGAAAAAATGAACCTCCCTCAAGTTGGGGTGGGTCTTTCGAACGCTCCGACCCCCTGGCTCCGGGCCTGCATGCTGCCTTGAAATAATGGAAATACTACAGCGTGAATAGACAGACCCACGGACGGATTTCCAATAGCACTCTATAAGTTTTTACTTGCAATTAAAAACTTCCTTTAATTGGTTTAACTTCAATTCGGTTTGACCAGACACCCTTTTATATTGTACAAAGACTGTTACAAACCAGGATAAAATAAATCAAAACGTTCCCCTTTTTCTGTTATAACTGGATGCCGAAAGTAACTAAGTTTGATAATAACTTGCATTTTCACAGTGGCGTAGGAAGCAATATGAACAGATGAAAGTGGGGGAGGGGAGGAACAATTTTGGACAATGAACCTCACCCTGCTCCATTGACCCAGAGGTACATTTTTGGGGGATATTAATTTTTTTTTCGCTTTTATGTATATCAATAATAAATAAAATCTGATTTTTCTTAACGGCACTGTGAACACAACTGTAAGCCTAAAAGGAGCGTAATTTGCGGCCCACGGATCACGCCGAAAATTTGGGTCCTTTTACACATTTGTATATATGGAGCTTGTATTGCAAAAATAGTTTAGATTCAGGGTTTACTGTGGGAAAATTTGAACATTTAGGGGGACTATCGAAGAATCTGCGTCTCCTATTAGCATGCATGTCGACTGAAGATCGTTGTTTTTACAAAATGTTATCTATGGAGGGCGAATTGAGACTTCTCGGCGACATTCAATAGCTCCCGAAACTTTGATGCCTTTTTCAGACAAAATATTTCAAAATTAAAAGCCTATATTGAAGAAAATTTTAAGGAAACGAAAGTGTAGCGACTCGGAAAAGTTTACCACTGACTGTTTTATGAGCGAACATTTACTGCATTAAGGGTTGCAATTTATGACGCGGAAACTTTTGCATCATTAAAACTATATTAACAAATATGGAACTTTTATTAGTAAGAATTCGGAATTTTATGAAGGAAAAATTAGGAAACCTCACTTTATTCGACTGGTGTTTCAATTGGTAAATTTCCGAATATCACTTTTCGAGCCAGAGGGTAATCGCCCCCTGCCTCCTGTGGCTAGGTCCCTCCTCTGCAATATTGAACATTGATAACATCTTTACACTTTAACAACTAACAAATCCATCTGGAATACTTAACTGACATGTCTGAAAGGTATCTGATGATAGGTGTGTATGAGAGCATTTGAGTACGGTAGGCCAATGGTTCCTGCCTGGAAAATGAAGTCTTGCTCGAAAGACTATCTTCAGTTGGCGCGGAGCGTACAAAAAATTTTGAAAAATCGCGACCTCTCAGACAGCCGGAAATGGCATATCTCGGGCATGTAAGTAGTAGCTATTTTTTCCGATTTTCTTCCAAGTGTGGACACCACTGTATCAGGGTCGTACTGTGACGTGCGAAGCGCGCCGAAATTTCTGCCCTTTTTAAACAAGTAGGCCTAAATGTAGTAGTGGAGCGCGTCTTGCGGAAAACTTTGGATTCTGGGTTTTCTGTTAGGGAATTTAATGAGTTAGGGGATTATTGCATGATTCCGTTCCTCTCATTTTTCACTGTCTGGGCTGTCGCCCCCCAGCCCCCTCCCCTTCCTACGCTTATGCATTTTCATGTGGTTGTACCCTCAACGCGCTCGTTACCGTACGTTTTCTACGTCAACTGAATACCCCCCTTTAATACCAAGGTCTTCACGGTCTCGTTATTGTTGTTGTGGGGGTGGTGGAATTTCGTGGTGGCAGCACGCTACGTTCGTACCACGTCATCAAATATATCCATCTTTCCTAATGATTCAGCAGAAACTAGATTCATTTGAAAGCGAAATCTACGCCCTAGGGCCTAGTAGAACATGAATGTTTCTGATAATCACAATGGAGACATCTGTCTCTCTGTTTAGAGCCAGGTCAAGTGTCAATGCATCATGACTAATTATTCGTCAAATTCCAGAATCGAGTCTCTTGTCATCAACAAGCTATGTCAGCCAGGAGCACTCATAACGACGTTAAGGAATGTTAACAAACCATGCAACTCGGCCAATAGGGCCAGAAATGGGTCACCGTTGTTGCAAGTTGACTTATCCCACACTCTTGGCTCAAAATAGAAATAATCCTGAGTAATCCCAAAAATATGTTAAATAACGTGAAGCAATATATAAGATAGCTTTCATGATAGCCTTAACACCTTGACTTGATGAAAATTCCACCATTCCTCCTTGCCGTTCATAAACCCTGAAAGTATCCATGCATCAGGTCAAAATTTCAAGTTGAGATAATAAGACTGAACTGATCCCACTTACCAAATTTTTTAAAACGCCTTGAGGACTTTTGATATTTTTGTTGCAGTGCATCTCGTTACCAAATTGTGTTGTTAATATAAAATTGCCTACAACGAATGTTTTATCCTTACTAGGACACCTCACTTCTTCACCCCTACCTTTCCTCTACCGACCCTAAACGTTTCAAATTTGCGGGTATCTGTGCCCTCACTTTTCGGGCTCTGTGCTTTCCTCCGGTAACCATGCGTTCTAGCAGCAGGGAATTTTAGTACATGCTTTTGGAAAGTATCAGTAATTTTGTCGTCAAAAAGTAAGAAACAGAGGAGATGAATGGGAGGGGGGGGGGGGTAACTTATGCCTCCTCTCCTCTAACGTTTTTGAGCGAAACGGATAGTGGTTAAATTCTACCATTGAGATAGTAGAGCAAAAGCAACTGTTTATTTAACTCACTTTTACTTATTTTAAAACAACCGCTAAATGTCACAGACTGACAGAAGATTCTTCGCATTCTACTTCTAAATATCTATCATGTCATTTTAGGACTTAAATAATGGAAATACTACCTCGGAGGTAGTCCTTCCATGCTTAAATACTGCTCTTTCAAGGTAAATCAATAGATTGCCCTCCGAAATTTTATTACTTAGTGAGAACATGGAAGTACTTGGTGAGAATAATACAATCATGTCATAACTCTGAGGAGCCAATCACAAAATACGTCAGGTTACTACACTTATTCAAACTAAGGTGACTGCATTACCCCTTTAATATCCTCAACGCCTGCAACAAAGAAATTATGTTGGCAAAACTACGGGGATTGGTCTGAAAAAATTGAAAAGTTTCCTCTCGTTTTTTCCTCTCCCGTGAACTACAATTTTAAGATGGTGGGAGTAAAATAATAAAAAAAAAAATGCCTTCTGCCCCTTTTTCAATCTGCAGAAAATCGGTAGGGATGTAACTCCTTTGACAAGACAATTCTGTTTCAAGGTGTCCTTCTGTTACGCTCGTTAACTTGGCATGTGTCTCTTGACCCAAATTTAAAACAATACTTCTCAGAAAACATGATAAAGGACTCGCTCCAAGTTTATTTTGAAACATCATGAACATCTTTAACTCATGGCTCCTTAAACATTTTTGATGTGTCCCTTTAACCTTATTGATATGAATGAGTTTACCATTTACATCTCGCCTCTCCTTCCATGCACCTCAAAAAATGTCTTATCTCACTCTTATATCTCTTTGAATTGCCTTCTAGTCATCACCCCAGATTGCAATTATATCCCGGGTATACCAATAATTTCAACTGATATCAAATTAAAAAAATGCAGAGTAGCCCCTAAACCGCAACATGCACTTAAAGTGTTCTGATTACACATAAATGCCATATATACTAATGCATTCTGGTGAAATTTGTTTATCCTTTTTTCACGTTTGGTTTTCGAGATATTAGCATTTCAATTACTGTAAGCGTTGTAATTGTCCTAATACTGAAGTTGCTATATACCCTGTTTGGTTTGCAACTCATAGGTACAGTATATTTCCTGTTTTAAATCATGTAACACACGTTCTCGTTGTTGACATCTCATTGTTTTATACCGTTCCCTAGTGTTACATCGCATTGTTTGTCAAACCATCATTTCACCCAATTCACTTTTCCTTCAGTCAATGGCGTTTTCCTTTTAGCAACTTCTGAATGACCAATAGACTGGAATTTATCTTTGTTCACGTCTAGTGTGGGATCAATGTAAGCCATCACTTTTGGTCATTTGTTGTGGTGTTACGTGCTATGGGCTGTAATCCATTTTTATCAAATGTAGATTGAATTGGTTGCAGGCATTGAGAAGTCCCTCTATTTGACAACCCCTACTTTGTCTTTTGTATCCACCTGTAGCTTTGTTCTTCGATCAACTTCCTGCTCTTAAAAAATGCAACTTCAGACAAATTTTAGCAGCAGATAAATCTTTTCACCAGACAGCCAACGCCCCCAGGTGAATTAAACAAGGGTAGACCAAAGTCAATACGACTGAAACAAACCCTTTGCGGGGGCTGTATTTATAAAGCCACAAAAAGGAAAGGTATGAGGTTTAATGAATGGTAGAAGCTTTCCATAAGAAGCTTGTCAATATCAAGTTTAGAATATGAACACGTAAAATCACCGCCTTCATCGTTAATTTTGCTATCAGATTCTAGCTCCCTTGAGATAAGCAGTCGGCCAAGGAAAGGTTACGCTACTGTCAACATCCCGAGGTGTCTGCGATCCATTGTCATGGTTGGGAGATAGGTATGTAACGATGCGTCACCCTAACGTGTCGGCTCAATGTTCTACATAGATCAACTCAAGTTTAGTTCACTTGAATATCGGTTACAGCTGCCCAGGGGTGTAACGTAAGAGGCCAACACCCACGTGACCTGGTTGCTAATAAAATGTTCTCCAGATCTACAGGTAGAGAGGCTAAGAGTGACATTAAAAGGAGTATGATATTTTGAAAGGATGAGACTTCTGGTCTTTCCAAGAGTTTGACGCGAAACATGATTCGTTTCGCTTAAAAGTAAATAAGCGCGAAATTTACTTTTGCAACATGTTGATTCAAACAGCTTCGGGTTATGGCAAAACTTATACGAGAAGGCCCGCTGACCTCAAATGAACCGATTCACAACTGTGACAAAATTTCACTTTGGATACAAAATTAGTCTGCCCAGTAGTGAACAGTAATCGGTCGCCAGACATTATCAACAATATTCTACTTCCGTGGAGTGTTGGTTAAGACCACGGTGCTATTTGTCCAAGTCTTAGCACCATGTTAAGACATTACACACACGTTCCGAGAGCAGGAGGATAAAGAATTAAAGGCAGTCATTCGTCACCCCAAACTACAGTTTCAGTATACATATATCAAAACTCTCAATTGGTACAGCTCTTTGATTGGCATCACATTCAAACAATGCATCATAGCTAAATTACACAGCATGGGCACTGAGAGTGTCTTGATTACACATTATGGACTTGTATGGCCACTGGGACAAGCCATGAAGCAATAAACTAGGATTGTGTCTGGATAAAGATGAGTTTTAGATAAATGTGGGAGGGGCTAGAAGTAAGTAGGTTGGGAGAATTGGAACTGTTTGGGGTGATGAAAACATGCCTTTAAGCTATACAAGTGTCTTGACATGAATTATAAACAAAGTCATAGATAGTGCCCTCATTTGTCTGTGACAACTTCAAAATGAAGTCACCCAAAGCTGAATCATGTGACAATATTTTTTCCTCCGCAAATGCGAAACTAATGGGAGGAGTTGCTTTACTTCTTTTATTATGCAACATTTAAGTTCTGAAATATGATGAAAGACACTTTTAGGAGAAAAAGGAGAATTGTGAGATTAACTTTTTTGTAAATACAAGTTTGGGGCTACTGAGTTCGACCTTTAAACGCTATGCAGGCATGACTACTAAGGACACGAGGTCAACTTTTACCTTATTAAAATTCGTCTTGATTGGACTGTTGGATGTAGACGAGACGAAAGACGAAATTGCATCACTTGGAAGTTTGCCCGGGTGAATGAATTATTCAGGAATAACATATTGACTGAATTTCTTAGCGAGTTTCCGGGTGAAGCTTATTTCTCGAAAGGAAGACTATAGCACTGTTCTGGGTAGGACGCTAAACTGTTTAAATGTGGGAATAATGAGGCTGCCTTTTGCCACAACTACCTCCGGGGCACCCTTGGGCAATGTGTCCCTGTATATTTGCGCAGTGCTTTCAAGTGCTGTTACCATCAGGTGTGCTGTTGCCTTTGGGGGTTGTGTTGCCTCCGGGCGAGGGGTGATCTTCAAGCGTGGTTGTCGGATGTTCTTGGATTTTGTTCTCTTGGGCGGTGGATCGTGTTGAAGGCTGCTGTAGGTGAATTGGCGGGTTGTTTGAGTGTTGGGGTGGGGTTGTTGCGTCTTTTCCGTTTGTGACAAAACTTTTCGTTACATGTTTTGTGTGTGGATGGTTGATGGTTAGCGTTTGTGTTTTGACTGGTCCGTTGTCGATTTGTTACAACGTGCCTCTTTCTATGAGCGTTTTAAAAAAGAACCTGCTTCTGTCTGTGGACGTAGTTTGATGGCGATCAACTGTCACCTCAAACTAAAATTTTGTAGTAGTCTACAGAAATTCTTAACTCTTTGAATGACAGCAAGTTCCAAAATGTAGAGTGCTGTAGCTCATATATGTACTGTATATTGAGAGTGTTTTGATTAAACACTGGGGTCTTGTATACATGCTAAGGAGAGCCCACGTCGAGACTTGAACGTTACATTGTCGGACAGCGTTACATTCTAGGACTTAAGTAAACAAAACTCACCGCAGGATGGCTTCGAATTACAGAAGCGGTCTCCAAAGAAATAAGGTGTTTGCATGTAACCTATACTACCTGCGGGAATGCTCGCACACAGTCACAATGCTTGCTTGTGTGCATGCACTGCATGCATTTAATGCATGCAACACTAGTAATCTCTAGCAGGGCTGCGCTAATACTAATACTCGACTAACTTACGTACATACCACGGCCGTGATTCTAAGTATTTAATTTATCCGTCCCTCCTCAACCTGGGGGAATACAGGATGTCAAATGTAATAGCCAGTTTCAACTCTTCCTCCCTGCAGATGATGTGGGTCATAACTCCCAATTGCACTCATGAGTAAAAGTAAGTGTTCAACATTGCTCGTGGCTTCGACTTCTCATGACCACCAAGAAGCAATACGTTGATACTGTGCCTGGATGAGGATGAGTTGTAGACAGTTCTGGGAGGGGCTTAAGTAATTACGTTGGGACGGTTGGGACTGTTTGAGGTGAGATGATTAGGCCATTAATAGTTTGGTTTGGCTGAACTGCTTTTTGCTAGGGGGTCGACAGGACTTTAGAAAAAGCTATTTTGAATGATTTATCATGATTCTGTCTCCATAAATGATCGATGGTTTTAAAATTATGTAGCTTTCTGACAACAAACTGGAAAAGGCTCTATGTCACTTTATTAGATGTATATTTAACATGATGCTTCAAAGTTCAAAGCCGCCCAGAATATATTTTAATGCACTTTAGTTAAGGGAAGACTTTTAGGCAGACAAATGTTAAGATAATGTTGGTGAGCTATTTTAAGATGTTTATATGTTTTGGAAACAGAGTGGCCCTTTTTGAATGAAGAGATGTTTCAACTCCTGACAACAATATTATTACTTTGTAAACTTTCCCTTTTAGTTTGCAGATAAACACACGTGCTGTTAAAACGCCTTAATGTAGATTATTAATGATCTGGAGGAGGTTAAGGATGAGTTAGAAATTACTTTAAACGTCTGGTAAATAACAATAACAACTTGGATACGGGAAGGAATGAATCACTAATAAGTGTGTGAATTTGTAAACCCAGACATTATATTGGGCTTTGTCTTCCTCGCACAGGATTCAGCAGTAGACAGATAGATGAAACGACTTCCGAGAGGTGACGGAGGATTACATCTCAATTACGTCATCATGTAGCAAATATTTACAGATTTCTTGTTTCAAAGTTTAACTACAAACAAACAGAAAAGTAAATGAGGCCCATATTACACAGGGCAAGGAACATATCCACAGGAAGTTTATTAGCACCTACTTTTGAAGGAAAATATTACCAGGACCATGATTATGTTTGGCTACCTAAAACACTCAGCCCGGTAACGGCTACTGTACTTTATTACTGGTGTCCATTCACCCTCTACACTTGACTGGCTACAAGCTTAAATTATCTGTACCGTTTGCCAAGACGTATCTTAGCAGTCCTGCACTTATTTTTATCAAGACATTAACCAATGAGTATTTAATATAGGTTGACTACCTAAAAAATGGATAGCATTCGTGATCATTTGGCAGGCGGCATATCATGTTGTAAAGTTGCCTGCACACATTTCAAGTGTGGATTTTATATTTATCGTATGTGCATGTCTAATGTTGTCGATAAATGTTGCGTCCAAAGTCCAAACGTCTAGCTCGTCTAGTAGTAATACAGTCTGATAGTAGTTTAGGATGATATCATATGTGGTTCTAGGATGGAAGCTAATCACGGCAATTGTGGATCGCATCACTGACTTATTTGACACTTTTCCTCACCAGTAACGTGGCCTCTACGCACGCTTTCTCTAAAGTGGGACCATGCAGTATGTTGAATGACCCCGGCCCGAGGGAGGGCTGCCCTCCTCCGTTCTTTAAAATTTTTTTGAAATATTTGGTGTCCTTACATGAAATCTTGTACCACATGGGCCTATGACTAGCTTTAGACGTAAAATTTCCAAGTGTTACAAAATTTGCGTATTTTTAGGAACTAAAAATACATCCGGCATCAGTGAGGGGGCCAGGGAGAGAAAATCCCTCCTCTCTAATTTTTTTGAGAAATTAGGTGTTCTTACATGCAATCTGGTGCCACATATGCTACCTTTTGAAGAAATTGGCGTCTATGAGGCGGGCAAGGTCCAATTTCCCCTTGCGAACTCCAGTGACGCACACTCTGACAAAAACTGCTAAGAACGTATATACGTGACGCGGCAGGAGAAACTGCTCAGGTTTGTGAAGAAGTGCCCAAATTGAAAAAAAGTTGGCTAACATTTTGGAAAGTCTAGGTTCTTTTTCTCCCAATCGCTGTTAGGTGCCAAATGTGAAGAAAATATTACTATATAAGGCCTCAGAAAGTATGAATTCTTTCTTGAAGAGGCATACAGAGGGTGTTTACTGCATTTGTATCACCTTTCTGTTGAGACATTCCTTGTTTCCTTTGTCAAAAGTGACCTGAACTGCAGAGCATAAACAGGATACCACACAAATACTTTGAAGCTGGTCATCCCCCCCCCCCCCCCCCACCGCCGAAAATAACTGACTAATGGAAACGCTACAACTTTTGCATTTAGCCTACATGAAACATCGTTGACGACTAACGAAAGATAAAGTTATTAGTCGAAATAGTAGAACAAATCTCTCAATGTCGTAGAGGATGTCTTCTTGACGAGAAATTTTAACCTGTGTGTCGAGCTCTCTTTTACCAGCAGCTTCGTTTGAAAAAGTAGGTAGTTCTTCTTTGGGGTTTCAACGTTCATCTATTAACAACATTGCCGGAAAAAATCGAAAGCGTTCGGAAGAATTGATCATCTCTTTGGGTTGATGTGCACTGTTTAACAAGGTGTTTCTTGATTGGCTGTTGCCATTGTTTCCGGTAATTATTAACCTTAAATCTTCTTAATCGACATGACTGAAAGAAATGACTATTCCAATTTAGTCTGCTACGACTAATACATTGAGAAATTTCACGAGGCGTTCTGCCATACCGTAAGAACCAACTTGATTACATCATTTCATTTCCCCAATCTTGCAGACAACAAATATGTACCTCCAAGCATCTCATATTGCTTAGATATGTCATATGTCTGCTCACATATGTTGGCTGTCACTTCAACTGTGGTCAATTTCCCGAGGGCCTGCGTTGCAGTGTTATTTGTGGGACTACACCCAAATCAATGTACAGTATGATCTATTTAGATTCCTCGAAGAAAATCTTCCGGATGGCAGCGTTAATGTATAGACTATACGTGATATGCAAGGAAGATGTTCTGCCATGTTGGTGGTTCATTTTTACCATCTGTATTTAGGGGTAGGTAGACACATGGCCCCTGGGCATGATTCAAAAGAATTTCAGAACCACTTTTCAGCGGGAAGCGTACAAAATACTCCATAACTTTGAGAAAGCTTCATGGTGTACATACAGTGATGATACATTTATCATAATAATTCTCCTCTGGAATTTACTTAGTTTTCTACATATCATCCACAATATTTGAATGTCCGACCGGTGAAATGATCTCATAATAACCTTACAAGTTTCTTTCACCAATTGGTTACCACATCTATTATGTAAGTTTTGCAAATGCAAAACACAGTGTGAAACTTGACCTGGAATGACCCTGACATGTATGCCTCAAACTAACCCGTTTACATTTTTATTTATGAGAATCCATAGATGTTTATATCTTTTGTTTTGGATTAAACATCCTCGAAGGCTTCTACATGACTTTAAACCAGGGAGTTCTGTTGCAACTCCCTGTTTAAACGCAGTCATTCGCCGCCATCTTACCGTTAGTGAGGCTGCAGAAATGTAAATGGTCTTAGAGCCGTGAGGTTGGTCACGTATTGTCCTTCAGTAGACGTAATAGCTTCTTCGGGAAGCAGTGAAAGCTTTGGTTTCGCCGAACGACCCTTTGCCAGAGGGTCGGGAAAAACGAAATATACTCAATTCGCCTCCCGGCTTATTGGCTAAGATCATGTGGAGTATCTGTTCTATTCATTCAGTCAAGAATTGAGCCAGACATAACAGACAGACCATTGATGTAGCCTAAATGGTCTGAGGGCCGTTGAGTTTGTCAGTTAAGTGTTTTCCTTTAGTGGACGTAGGTTCCCTGGGAAGCAGTTTCAGTTTTGTTTAACCGAACGGCTCTTTGCCAGAGAGTAGGGAAGACTTAACAAAATATACTCAATTGGCACATCACTTTGATTGACATGAAATTCGAAGAATGAAGAGTAGCTAATAAAACGCATCATTAACTGAGAGTGTTTTGATGACACACTAGGGGCTAGCATTGTCACCAGGGTATGGAGCTATAGTAAAATAGTATCGTGTCTGAACAAGGATCAGTTTACGATGGTCTTGAAATAAGATGATAGGGAGAACCTGGACTCTTTGGGGTAACGGGTGAATAACTGTCATTAAAACTTCTCTGAACCTAAGTAGCCATTTTATCTACGAAGTCAGATTAATCACAACATTCCAAAATGAAAATTATCTAAGTTCAATGACTCCAAATGGTTTCAAAGCTGTCGGACGACCTTTATGTTACACTCGATAGAATAGATGGTAATCATATGGATCTGGATACAGCTCAATAACTCTGTTCCGCACCCGTAATGTGACTCTAAAAGCATGCATAGGCCTTATCCTTCCCGTCCCCTCTTGAAATATTAAAGGACCATTACTCTCATCCCAAACAACAATTTTTGTACGGGAGTACCAAAATTATTAATTGGCTCAGCTCTTTTATTGACTGCTTATTCAAACAATGCAGATTACCAAAGACTACATTACACAACATGAACTGTACTGAGCGTGCTTTGATTAAACACATTGAGCTTTTTATACCCACCCTGCAGCAATAAACCCGGAATGTGTCTGGATGAGGAGGTATTTCAGACAATCGTGGAAGGGGCTTAAGTAAGAAGGTTAGGAGAATTGATAATGTTTGGGATGAGAGAATTGGACCTTTAATGGAATCATCAAATACCTACCTCTCAAAGTTTCAACCCTACCGTTCTTAAAATTAAATGTAGGTGAGGGATGGAGTGCATCCCCTCCTTTGTGAAAAAACATTTCTATTTCCGGCAAAATGTTTATACTTTCGAGCAAAATGAATTATCATTTCTTTAGGAGGCGGTCTCGCCCACCCTCCTACGTCTTCATTCACACACACACACATAAATAAAATAAAAATTGGTCAAACTTGATTTCGTATAGTCTGTGAGTATTGTTGCGTCGCCGGCCTCCAAGTCTTCCTTCAATCGTCGATGAATGTAGGGGGGGGGGTTGCAGGTGCTTCTGGGTAAGCCCCGGGCTAGGGGTAGTAGAGTTATGGTGGTGGTGTGGAGGTATCCTGGTAACCCCTTGCAGCTGCCAAAACTATAACTAAACTTGACACATTATGACTCAAATAAATCAAGAACAAGTATTATAAGGTACCACTTCTTTTATTCAAGCTGGTGTTCAAGAATCAAAATCTTCACCAGCTTCTTCTTCTTCTCGATACATGAAAAACGTACAAGTGATCTCACAAAACTTCTTCTTGGTTGCAGAAAACCCAGTAAATCTAGTTCCATTCACTCTGTTGCCTGAAATTACATCCCCAATTATATCCTTAGAGCTTCAGATAAACTCATAAGTATTTTGACTGCCATATATTACAAACCTCCCCATCGCAGAAGTAAGTGACTGGTTTTGGTTTCCAATTTAGCATAAGTTCCAAAGCTGCAACTCCCCCTTTAAAAGTAACAAAACTGAGCATTGCTCTGCTATGCTGAGCTCACCAATTTGTCCCTAACAAACAGCTCCAAAATTAAATCTTACCAGGCCAGAGTGAGACATGTTAGTTCCTGTCCCATATTCTCCTGGAGTACTAAAATGGAAATATGCTCACCAAAGAATTATCCTCTCTCAAATTCGCCAGTCTTTCCCTCCTGAAAGTAGCCCAAATCGCCAGAAATTCTTGACAGTAATTACGCACTTAGTCTATTTACTTCTTCTCGCTCTGAAGTCTAGATCTTGAATGAACCCTCCTAAATTTCTAACTTCTCAACTTCTTTCCTCCACCATACTCTTGGACACAGAGAAACATGCTACTCATTCATTGGTTAGCATGATTTAAAACTTTTCTGATTGGCTGGGACCTACCCAGGCAGCTTTCATTTTGTGAACTAGGTTACTGAACTCAACTTCAACTGCACCTGCAGAATATTATTAAACAGTTTCTTAGAAATTCTCCCCAATTAGAGCAAGCCCAATCTGCATCTGCACAATGTTATTAAACAGTTCCTCAGAACTTCTCCCCCAATTAGGGCAAGTTTTGCTTCTCATCCTGTCCCATCACCTTGGTTTACAAATACCCCCACTTCCTACCCTTTGATCTAAGTCAACAACAGAATTAATTTGGGAGTGATTCACCCTTTTTGTTATAAAACTTTGGGAAACGCAGGATCTCTACTTCCAGATTCTCACAACATTTATCGGTTGTTTTGACTTACCTATCATGTGAATCAGCCAACTTCTCATTTCACTGAGAGAGCAAAGACCTTTTAGAATTTTTGCAACAGTATATCTACAAGAACTCATGTCCTAACTGTCGATAATTGTAACGATATGTGTACATTACAGATTTTTTTTCAATATTGCCCTAATTGCCTCCAAAATTAGGTCAATTAGGAATTGGGTTAACCGACGAAAAAAAAATAAATAATATACCCCTCTAGAGATTTTATTTTTCATGCAGAGATAGGCCTATGTTAAAACCTAATAGCTTCCTCGGGCTTCGAACCCTGGATGAAACCTCCAGAAACGGGCGCTTTGGGCTCGGTTTCGCGTTTTTGCCCTCAACAATATCCTTGCCCTTATCCCCCTCCCCAGTTTTGACATTCTGGCGCCACCACTATACGGGATACTGTAAATGTATAAACGTGAAATTCAGAGAACGTCATTTCTTTGGCTCCATTCCATGCCAAATAAAGTCATTATGAAGAATTTGAAAAAAGCTGGAGTCTTAAAAAGAGAAATGTTAATGTAAAACTCAGCCCGAAAACAGAAGAGGTAACGATAGGGGCGAAAGGGTTCGGTGAAAGGGATGTTACTTGATTAATAAATGTAGTCACGTGCACATTCCTCCTACTTAGTACGCCCGTCACGTGACCCTAACAAAAAAGTGCTAAAATATACCAGTATAGCGTACGCCCAGGCAAGGAAATCCGTGTCTGTGAACGTTTAGAAGAGGTGTTCACATCTTTTCTTTTTTAGAGTCTTATATTACGTATAATTTGTTTGTGGTAGTGCTTGTTGGCTACACCTGTGATTTTTGCTTCCGATATGAAAGCCATACACGTCAATGAGCTTTGCTACTGGTATTGTATGACTCGTAAATATGAAGATATCGCAACAACTGGATGGTTTAATAATTTGGTCCTGGTGATTTCCCACTCGTTATTACATCGTTCCATTGAATTTTATTTTATTAAACTGTTAAAGTCCTATCTCGAAATTCCTATTTAACAATTAAACGACGCAGAGCCGGAGACATGTGTAGTAACAAATCACCTGCCTGCCAAATTTTGAAAATTTTACCAAGAACGACGGCCCCATGCCAAGAGCAATTTTAGCCCACCGGCATCGGCTTTTTAGTTTTTGTTATATTACAGCTTTTTCAATTTTCTACAGAATTTAAATTATTGGTAGGGAAACATTAAAATGTCAGTGAAACAACAGCAACAGTGATAAACTATGAACTTACATAATATGTTCTGTGTAAACATGGGGAGAATGATCTGTTTTATGTCAATACTGAGGATTCAAGGTACAGCTATAGAGTTTTACGTGATGTCACAATAGACCTTATGCATTGACGACACACTGACGTCATCCTCGGCCAATAGGACACGTGGCCGCACGCATAAGAATTCGCCCTGCACATGTAGCAGATTATGTTCATATTCTACTGGTTGGTTTGTTTGTGTCCAAAGGAGGGCGTACTTTCAGCTCTCTGACATTATATACATAATGTCTATTGGAGAGCCACGCCCACCGCCCAGAAAAAAAAAAATCAGCAGTGTTTTAGTGTAACAGTCACAGGTTTGTCGTCTGCTTCTCAGTTAGCGTACTATATTCCCCCGTCAAATGGAGGTGTGGCCTCTTATGCGTAGGCTATAGGCCTATAAAAGCTTTCTTTATGTTGCCAACATATCACCATAACGATATACACAGCAGTTACTTTGTAGCCTTCCCACTAGTCATCGTGTAATATGGCCGAACAGAGTCGGTTACCATGACAATTACCAAAAGTGAATTTAGATGAAAGGGTAATAGTGCAAAGTTTATTGAGATGGAGAAACTTAAGACAATCTGTCATATCTTTATGACTTACCTACCAGCTTAAATCCCAACAAACAATGTAAAAATTGTGACTAATTGATCTTTTTGTGAGGCATTGCAGGTATCAATGATAACTTCTTGGCATGGGTCTACTTTCGAAATTTCTTCACTGTAAAAATGTTCTAGAGTTAGGAATACGTAGTTTCTAAATGTTTGAACTTTGTAACACACATGGTATTCATACATGGTATTTATACAAGAAACATGGAATATCTTCAACCTGTGACATGGGAAATGAGTGAAACTTTCACCAGATTGCTTAGAAGATTTTTCCCTTGATTCTGGACTATTCTGTTAAGTTAGATGTACAATATTTTATGTAAGTAGACATCATAAAGCTACTTGTGATAAAATGATCGCAAAATCGAGCTTTATAGACCTATCGTGAAATGTTCTGGTCAATTGTACTTTCAGTCCTCGTAGCAGCTGTGAATTCAGTGGACTTTTACTGAAGACAATTCTAACCAAGGGTTTATTGTTCGCCGAGTAGGCATATATCTGCAAGCCTGCGTAGCGCCTCTGTGACTGCAGCTCCTTTAGCTACCACCCCTCAGGGCTTTTTCGTAGCGATGAGCTGAACGACAAGACTTCGTCCGCTCCCCGGGCTTTATATCTGTAGGCATGCGTAAATTGCATACTGGTAAATTTGACACCTTACACGAATTGGAAAGAGGTTCTATCAACATTTTATAATAAAAAAATTTGGTAATGATGCCTACTAAACCATGGCCGCCATTGCATTTTGAAAATACCCGTCAAACCAACTAGCAACGGACGGTGCATTCCGCAGACTACCATATGTGAACATCCCAGCTGACTCGCGTCATGCTGACATACTTCGTTATTGGTAGGCTACCTAGTTCATCTAGCCCCAATACGCTTGGCTGCCGGTCTATAATACTGATAGCTAATAGTCCCATGAGTTTTGACTTGTTCAATATCTATCAGGAAGTGCCACATTTCCCAACTTGTATCAGTTTAAATATGGGTTTGCCGACAATTTTCCATATAAACATCATATACACTTAATACGATAGCATTTGTAAGGTAACGTTAGTCAATATGCAGATAAAGTTTCATGTGTGTAGGCCTATATGTAAGAAGAGATATACCCAAGCGCGCACAGCAATTGCCCTACCCTCAAAAGGAGCTTCGTGGCTGGCAGCTTTAATGAAAGACTGACAAATAAGTGGCTTTATTTCTCATGAAATTCGGAATCAAGGAGAAAAAATACTAGCTGTGAACAAATCCGTTGTAGTTGCTTCGTCTGACGAGGCCAGTTGCTGTGGCACATTTTAATGAGTGAAGCGAACGTGCCCTGTTCGTCACCTTTCAATGCCCGAACTCATTCACTTAATAGGTCACGATGTAATATGAGTCATACTTCGAACCGCAGCACCAACTTGAGAAAAAGTCCACGAAAAAGTTCAAAAAGTTACTGCAGGAGAAACTACAACATATTCCAGATTCACGATTACGGTCCTTTTGCATTCCAACCGTCTAACATCATTCTGTCAAACCATTTGAATACAAACCTCAATGCAAATATTTTTGTTTAGGAATCACCAGAGTTATAAAAAATATACCCCCCGGCGGCAGATTAGAGTTTGTTGCCCATCTTTTTTCATAAAGCTGTATTTCCATCTTTTTTCATAAAGCTCTATACCAGTTAAGAAACCGCATTTGTGTATTTTGAAACTAATATGGTCAGCTACACCGGCGAAACGAACCAAATACAGAACCATGCCAGGCGCGGATTCAGACATTCCTAAAAGGGGGGCTGACTTAAGAGAAAGCAGGAAAGTGAAGGGTTTGTACTGCTATTTTCCCTTATGTTTTATTGTTGAACTGGCGAAAAAGGGAGGGTGCGGCCGTAAAAGCCCCATTGGATCCTCGCCTGCATGCGTTGACTCGCATAGGCCTATCGAAAGATAGCTGCCACTGGACGAAGTAATAAATGGTTACACTGCTAATAAAGTCATTCACGTTTACAAGCAAATGACGTCACGGCTGCGTGATAAGAGTTGATGGGTGTACTTATATTTTCGTTGCGATGAAAGGCAGATTTTGTTTCGTTTGCATTTTGCCTGCATTTGCGAGATCGCTACACGCACAGAACCTAACATGCACGCAAATGTTCAAGCCTATGCTCTTTGTCAACCAGGGAATGAGCCATTGGGGCAAACTGAACAGAAGAGTAAACCTAAAGAAAATTAGACAATATATCCTCTGAATGGTATTAAATGAGCTGTGAAACATAACTAGTAATGAGATTACGGTATCCAGCCAAAACGAACATTTATTGCTACGGCGTAGGCGTGGCTGAGAAAATGATCGAATCCACAGTATCACAATTCAAAATAATTGGGGCAGTCAACTGAAGTGAACAAATGTCAGGCTAAGTTATCGTTCTATTTTGAATGTGATTTACAGGTAAGCTAGATAGAGTGATATATTGAAGAAGCGAGAGAGCACGTTCTATGACTATTCCCAAGAGAAAAAGTTCCTTCATTCTAGGTTACCCTAAGTTAACGTTTGACTTGTGTGAACGACTCCCATAGTTATGACTTTGGCAATGATAGGCACTGAGACACGTGACTGCTGTACAGTTTCGCTCCAAATTTGCAATGAACCTTCAGCGCAGAAATGCATACATTTAGTTATTCAACTCTTAAAATTAATATATGAGCACAACAACGCATTCAACGCAACACGTGACGCTCTGACAGACCTTCGCGTACAAAAACTATGGCTAGCCACATCGTGATAAGCTGATAAGGCTCGATATTTATGCGAGAGCGATTCATGGAGGCAAAAAGAAAAAAAAAAACAATTGCCACAGATGAACGAGCACTCATGTAGGCAGTGTACTAAAACAATGGAATTGGTACTTACAGTTGCTTGTAACATTTGTAAGACTCCAACAACTTGGCTTAATTGGACCTTTTGACTTTTGTTCCATTGGTGCATTTGATGATAATGATTAAAGATCTTTGTTTCTGGATATTTCAGGTACTGGCAAATCGAGGGGGCAGCGGAACGGGGACAGGACCACTCACAAAATGGGTAACAATACGTTTCCGAAAAGTCGCTGAATAAGTAAGGAATAAACAACACTGAACGGGAAAATTCCTCTGGGTAAATGAACTTCTAAGCTCTAAATTTGCTGATAAACGGAGTATAGGTGAAATTTGTGGAACGGAATCCTTTAACTTATGGGGATTAGGATTCTAGCCGCATATTGTAACTAAGGCAAGTCGCAATGGAAGAAGAAATTTCACAACCTTTGAGAACTTCAACTTTCTTGAGAAAAAAAATCATACCCGACGTATTGAAGGCTTTAACGATAATTGTATCTAGGGAAAAGTAAATCTTTTAGCAGGAAGTTTTTCAACATTTGTTCAACATTTTATTGTACCATATTGAACTGGAGAGCATTTATATATCATGAAGAAATATTTCTCTATAATTTCCCTACCCCTGTGTCCCTCTACCAAGAGTTTGGCCGGTCCCGGCCAAACCAAGACCCAGCGGATCTGTTTGTGGCAGCAGGCAGGCGGGTAGGCTTTAATTTGTCGATTGGTCGAGGGGACCTTAGATGGGCGATGTGGAAGTTTTTGCGAGTGCGCTTGCATGAGAGGAAAATTGTAAAAATGTGTTTGGGCTCTAAGGGAAAATTTGTGATTTGGTGCTTTTATACGGTATTTTGTATACATAAGGAGATTGGACTATTATGTATTTTATGAACTATTTTTTGTAGAAATACACATTGCGCAATCAAAAGAACACATATTGCTAGTAAATAATTTTTCATTCTACAGGTATGCATGAAAGAGCTTCAAACAAAGGTAGGTGTTGCTTAATACCATACAAAATAGCGGTATCATTTGTGATTGATACGGTAGGCCTACAGTTTGTCCCCTTATACGGTGTAGATGGCAAGTATGCTCTCACTGTTCCATTGCATTGACGAGGAACGCAAAAAAATTGGTCCAAATGCCTCCATCACGCTGGAAATGGCACCAAGTGGGCCGATTAACTTCATTTAAAAAGTGCAAAAACGAGTATTTACACAAAAACACAAAAATGCCAAAACATTTGCTTAATTTAAGGGGACGACTTCCCCCTTCACTCCCTACCTTGGCTACGCGCCTGACTTCAGTACCCGCCGAACCCATATGCAATCTTATGACGCCATGTCGACTAATGAGGGACAGCACGTGCACAGAGTGTCTCCATTATTGAACAACTTTCAGTTCGAACGAAATCTGTAACTTTTTGAGCAAAGTCGCTCTGAAAGACTCATTAATTCCTGAAAAATTCCAAAGTGAGAATGTTCTGCTGTGAGCTAGATGTAACAATTACTAGTAAGTCTTGGCCCTGGCCATATCACCTTAAACAACACGCATCAAGGCCACATGAATTAACTTCAAAACTTTGGTTTGTACAACAAAGCTCGACTTATTTCTGTGGTTAAATTCAACACGTTGTGTACTTTTCGGTCTGTGGATGGTCAAGTCTTCTTCATGAACTTCACACGTTGATCTAGAGTTCAGATTTATAATCTGTATTTGTTGTTATTTCCCAAAGTTTTGACAGATGGCCGAGCAGTTTGACAACAAAATATGATTCATAGCTTACATGCGGAAGTGAATTGTAAACAGGACTACATTTATGATGTGTATGTATGGATACGCAGCCCGCCTTTAACCCCCATAGCCATTATTTTATTATCAACTAAAGGTCGCAGGTGGCACCCAGAAGATTCGGTACCCATCGGCTGTACAAAACGACTTGAACCGAGCGGAGGCTACTTTCATTGATTGCATGGAGCAATCGAAACGCGTTCCCATAATAGATTATTCCCACCATGGTAATTTTTAACACAAAAATGTCACATTTCAAAATAAAAAAGAATGTAATTTTTCTACTCCTCGTGTGTAACTTGTACTTGCACCAGTACATATAAAGGTAGCAGGTTCCAAAAAGTTACTAAAGAGGTGTTCATTTTGAGAAAAAAAAATGGAATTTCAATAGTTTGATTGCTTTTAAAATAATCATAATTTCATTCATACTTGCCAACGATTGTCAACTAAGTTCTATCGATCCGTGACGGTCAGCTGACCGTTTTTCCCAGCAGAAACTCATATTGGGTTATTCTATTTTACTCTTGGTTAAGCTAGCTTAATGTGATTATTTAAAAACGAAATTGAAGTTCCTTTCAAAATTCCTCCTATCAAGTCAAAATATTATTGTGCATGAACCTTTTTTACAGAGACGACGGACTAGGATCCTTGTAGGTTATAAATTAAGACGTAAAATTTTCTCCATCTTCTTGAACCAGGGTACAGCACTTTCATACACTGAGCAGGAACATTGGAAATTCGAAATTTTGCTATCTAAAAATAATATGATAATCTTACAAAATGGCTTTGTATTTGTTTCCATTTTGCCATTACAGCACGGAACACAGATTATTGATCCAAAACTACACACAACACTTACATAGACCTATTTCCAAATAGCAATTACAATGAATTGTAGGATATAGTTTTGGGTGTGCGTCATTTTTCACCACAGTAATATGCCATTGACAAAAATTTCAAACACCAAAACTCTATCCCACAATCCTTTGAAATTGCTATTCGGAAATAGGTCTATTGAGTGTACCAATATTTTCGTTCATTCACTGCCATGTAAATAGTTATGTTGATGCAGCATCTTGATCATTATTCGCATCTGTATGTATAGGACAATTACGGTATCACTATCAAGAGAGTGCTTCAGTTAAAGACGACCTATCGTCTCTTGAAAATGAAATAATCTATGCCGGATTTTGGGTGACGTCACGGATTACCCTTGTCGTGACTTTGATTGTGATCTGATTCTATACACTATCGATAATGTCACATCATCGATAGAGTATCGAACACGTTCGCATTATAGACGGTACATTAAATCAGTTCGCAATCGAAGTTAGGACAAGGGTAATCTGTGACGTCACCCAAAATCAGGCATAGATTTTATTTCATTTTCCAGAGACGAAACGTCATTCTTTTCATTCATCATTTTTTGGAAGGATTACCGGGTAAAAGCGACTCATTGAGTTGGTTCATGAAATTCAACAAACTTTTCCAAACCTGTAGAGTTTTCTTCACCTACCGATGACATTGACAAATGGTCAAACTTAGACAACCCCAATATCCTACACACAAGTAACCGTTTTATGAGAGAGTACTTAACGGTTCAGTTAGGTTTTGAAAAATTTGTGACCAGACACTTTTTCAAATTATGAACAAAACCATTACAAGGCAGGGAATCACAAAAATTCAAAAGTTACACTTTTCCTGTAACAATTAGTTATCTAACTTGAAAGATTATGCTAATTAGAAGCATTGTTTTGTGGTGTTGACCCTTTAACACTCTTATTAAAATACTGATATCAACTCAATGAGCTCCTTTAAGAACGTTGTTACTTTGTTTTGTATCAACATTTTTGGAGTAGAAAATACCATATACTCAACTACCTTTTTAAAAATGACACTCATCTTAAAATGCAAAGTGTACGGCAAGTCTCAATCTTCTAGTCATCTTTGAGTTTTAGCTACTAAACATCCTAAGATGTGGGACAATTAGAACACCTTAACCCTTAGACCCTAATAAAAGAGGAAAATTAATTCCCGCAAAAGACTTTGTTTTTCGTATTTCTAACTTTTTATTTTACTCTCTTTTCTCTTCTTTCGTATCTTTTTGAAGTTCCTGTCTTATCCTCCTTTTATAATGAATTTTAGTCATTTGCTTTCTCTTGTTTGGGTTATTCTCTCTGGGTTTAACTCCCTTTTATTTTTTAATTCCTTCATTATTTGAAATTTTATCTTCTAATCCCCTTGTTCTCTTGAACTGCTGCCCTGTACCTGGTCTTCATTGCCTTTCAATTGTGTTATGCCTTTTTGTGTTTTGTTTTTAGATCCCTTTTTATAACTTGCTTAAGTTTTTCTACCAGGGTCTTGAATTTTTACTTCCTTGTGTATTTAGTCTTGTGTGTATCCCTAAGTGTAAATTAATTAATTGGACGAACAGTTGGCTGAGGAAGACTGAATAAGTAGAATCACATTTTGTTGTCAACCCATCCTCAACCCACCTATATGTTAGTCTCGAATAAATGAAATATAGTTGTTTGTTTGGTTCAAGTCGAGCCGGCCATAGTCTGCGTAGCGCCTCTGTGGCTGCAGCCCCATTTAGGCTGCCTCCCCTGTTGGTTTTCGTAGCGATGAGCTTAACGAAAAGACTTCGTCCGCTCCGCGGCCGGCCACGGCCCTTTTTTGGTCCTTTTTCCAGTTGTGGCTCACTGGCTTGTTTTCCCTACTCCACTGTTTATAGGGAGCATCACACACAAGGGCAGTAGGTTCCATTTTTAGAGTCTTTGGTGTGACTCGACCTGGGAATCTAACCCGGGCCTACCGCGTTAGAGGCGAATACTCCACCGTTAGACCAAAGGGAGATGTTCAGATAGATGTGCGGATTATTGTTGTATGGCGTGGGAGGGGAGTAAAGTACTTTTAGCGTCTAGAAAATGCGTGACTGCAAAATCTTCATGCATTGACACATGGTCAACTGCAGAGTCAAGTTCGCTGTTAGTAAAAGTGTGTAGCCATTAAGTGGTTAAATTTTTCACCATTAATAAGTATTTATTTTAAGCTGTCAAAACATTCAGATAATTAACGCCAATGTTTATAGTGACTTATAAACACGTTGATAACATTCCTTTGTGTGTATTATTTTCCAGTAGAAGTTTGGAAATAATGGTGTCATTTACTTGATATCTCTAAACTTCTTGCAAGCGATAAGAAATCGTGTTGGTCTTTCCATTATCGGAGGCGTTGACCGCTGACTACACGATCAAGCGGATAGTATGATTTCAAGTATGTTTTCAAAAGCATGCATATCAAACTAAATACTAGAAAGGCTTATTTATGACCGTCATGGTGAAAATGATGAAACGTTCAAAGCATGGACCTTACTCTTAGAGTCACACAGTTTGTTGCGAGTCAGCACAAAAACTCATATCATATGTAGCTTTAGTAAATTCACTCCATTAGAGTGCTAATTCACTCAATTACTGAAGAGTGAGATTCACCCAAAAACCAAAATGAGATGAAATTCACTCTTCAACGAGTGCCTACAGTAATCACTCTTTTCAGAGAGTGATCCCTGTAGCCGGGCACTCTGTCAAGGGTGGAACTTCTCATTTTTGGTGTAAATTTCACTCTCGTTGGACGGTTGAAGCGAGTTTCCGCTCTTTTGGAGAGAACTTTACAACTTTCGCTCTACTAACGATTTAAATTTTAATCTTTGTAATTTTAAAGTAACATGTTATCTTTGCTTCAACAAATAATTTATTTAGAAATGAACCCCTCGGAATTCAGCAATATCAAGGTGGCTACAGGACTCATTGACAAAGTTTGAGATACGAATCCATCATGTAGCGGGCCCTAGCTATGCTTCTATCCATCTCAGGGTGGTAGTATGACGCTTGCCTTCCTCCATTCGTATTGGAGAACAGTCCTGTAACAAATCTAACTTAAAATAATAAAGACAGCCTCGAATTATTTTGAACCACTTAACAGTCCAATATTATGAAGAAATTAACAAGAGTGTTAAAAGCAGATCCACAACAAAAGACCATCTATAATTAATTGTTTAAACTAATTTACCAAAGTTTTAGTAGTAAAGCAAGCGGTCAATCATCATGAAACAAACTTCATAGGCAGGTAGATATACATGCTATCGCTTTCATAGATTAAAGTTTGAACCGTCAGTGTCATAACATTTTGTATTTCTTATCCTTGTTTCAGTGTTCTCTAAAGATCATCCTAAAGTGGACGATGTCAATGGCATCAAATTGACGTCATCGTGGAAATAAGTTTACGTAAGCCGAATTAATAACTTCTGGCTATCAATGATTGTTTACTGATGATGAATGGTCTTTAGAGAAAGCAAAGCATAAATAAAACTTTCCATTGTACCAATCTATACTCCCAATTTTAATATGGCCTGCTTAATTCTTCCAGTTGTGGGTTTGGATGCATCATTCATTTGCAAGCTCATTATCTGATCCCTGCTAACAACCGGCAACCTTCGTTGTGACGTAAATCGGGATATGCAGGGGAGTCCCCGGTTTTCGCTTATTTGTTTCAAACATCCTGATAGGAAGATAAGGCAATAAGATTCAGATTGCAGTGATCTGCATGGTGATAGTTCTTCCGATGCAAAATCGACCCTAAAGGCGATCATCTGTCTTTCTTGCAACGTGAGGGAACTGAATGGCTCTTGGCAAGCAATATTTTAAGACTTGTTATCCCGTTTTCTTCGGAACTCCCTGGGAATATGCGCGGGCGCCAAAAACCGGGTTTTTCATGGAGCAAACATAACAGATTGATGTAAAAGCCTCATACGTCAGAAAATAAATACTTGGGGGAACACTGCAAGGTTTCTTATCCCGCCTGTCCTAGTTTCTTTCTTAAAGAAACAGTTTTCTTTTATTCTTCAAGAAGGAATATCTATCATACTATATTGACCTTGAAGAGTATGACCTTGGTATTGTGCCTCTTTCAAGATTATTTCAAGATTAAAACTCTCTTCCAGACTCACTATTTGTAAAGGTATAGATTCTCATATTAGTAACACAACCATTACATTGGCTCAGGTTTCTGTCTGTCGAGGGAATTAGTACAATTTCCGATGTGGGTTTTTCTCTCTGTATTTCGTAGAGATATCGTCGACTCATCTAAATTCGAAGAAATATTTCATCGAATTAAAAAAAAACATAAAAACACTATTACCAGGGAAGTTACCAGTCATAACCGACACCTCATTGTATCGGATTGATACCAAACCCTCCAGGAAACCCTGGATGAAACGCATGACCTAAGCAAATTTAGTGATCTCTCCTTGCATGGGGGTAACAGGTGGTACCTAGGAAAAGAGCTTTCTTTCCTTTATTACTGGTTGTTATGGAATAAATGATAAGGTGCGCAAACAAATTTCTCTCCTTTTATGATTTTGTCTTGGCTTGGTTGGAGGCCGACATGATAAATATCATGTTTCAGTGTTAAAAAGTAGAGGTTGTTTGAGGTTGTCAGAATTCTGTTTGATACGGGTATAGTAAAAAGTACAAAACCGGAGGAGGAGACATTTGCATGACCTATGACCTCTGAGGAGTTTAAAAGAAAACCCTTTATGACTGCCCGATCTTTTATTCGGTAAACATGAAGCATGCTCGATTTATCTTTCGCAATGTAATTTATGCACGTAAGAACAGTTCGCAGACATGATGTTATTTTAATGATCTTGTGTAGGCGATGAAGACATTTCGCTCGGCTGATTCGTGAGAGAAGAAAGACATTACAAACACATCATTGATTACATTTTAGAAGAAAGTAGCTCTTGTTTGACAGTAGACTGATATCAGGCGTTCTTTATCCTTCTCAAAGCCTAGCTGTATTACCTGGTCCAATCTTCAACCGAGCAATTGTTGTTCTTATCATTGGTCTTTCTTTCTGTGTCTGAAACATGTGGATGAGACTTAAATAATGCAAAGATTTCTGACAGTGTGGAGCACAAAGAGTAGCCTAGTATATTGCATTGGTTCAGCGAAAACCGCTTTAACTGTTTAAAGGCCCCATTCTCTCACCCCAGACAGTAGCAATTCTCCTAACTTTCTTACTGCAGCCCCTCCCACAAGTGTCTGAAATTCATCCTCTCCAGACACAATCTCAGTTTATTGCTTCAGGGTGAATATAAAATAGCTCAATGTGCATGATCAAAACACTCTCAGTACCGCTCATGCTGTGTAACATAAGCTTTGGTACTCTGCATTGTTTGAATTAGCTGTCAATCAAAGAGCCGAGCCAATTGAGAATTTCGGTACCCCTGTACCAAAATTGTAGTTTGGGGTGAGAGGTTGGGCCCTTTAAGGTTGAGAGAGAAGAAAGACATTACATTAAGTGAGAGAAGAAAGCCATTACAAACACATCATTGATTATATTTGAGAAGAAAGTAGCTCTTGTTTGACGGTAAACTGATATCAGGTGCTTTATCCTTCTCAAAGCCTAGCTATATTACCTGGTCCCAGGTCCAATCTTCAACCGAGAAATTGATGAGTATTATTGCTATCATTTGTCTTTCTTTCTGTGTCTGAAACAGGTGGATGAGGTTTAAATAATGCAAAGATTTCTGACTGTGGGGCACAAGGTGTAGATAGTACCATATTGTTTTGGTTCAGCGGAACCCGCTTTAACTGTTTTAAGGGCAAGAGCAGTCCCCTCCCCCCCCCCCCCCCAAATTGAAGTAGTGTAGTAGACTGCCCTGTTTCATAATTGGCTCTTGAGAGTCATGTTACAACAATTTTTCTCCTCAAATGTGAAATTTACTAAAAGTAACTGCTTGTTTTCCATGAATATGCAATACTGAAGTTATATAATATGAGGAAAGATACTTTGAAGAGAAATAAGAGGGAATTTAGTGATATTTTACTGTTGCTTCGAAATCAGTTTGGGGGAGTGCTCTTGACCTTTAAAAAGGGGTAAATTGGAGTATTCAGGATTCAGGGTACACGTTTGCCTTAGTTTTTCCATTGGCGTCGCTAAATATTTGTGATTGGTAGGGGCGCGGCAACCATATGCGACAATAATGAGCAAAATGGGTAACTTGGCACTTCCGGCTAGGTTACAAGGTTAACAGTACCTTGACAACCACTTTGTATATGCTCGCGTGTCTGTAGTCACCTTCGTCCGTCGTGAAATATTCCATTGGCATGTTCCGACAACTGCCGTGAAGGTTAAGGCAAAACTTGCCCTTTGACCAATCCCAGGACGCATTGCATGTGAACATTTTCCGATTTTCCTCTATAGTGCTTTCACTTACGTCACAAGTCCCACCCCTTTTGACGGGCTAAATCTAGTGTAGTACGCATTAAGTGTATAGCTAAAGCAGCTGACGACCCTCGTGTGACTGCTGCATTGAAACACTCTTCCTTTTTTGCCCGGTAGTAGGCGTGGCTTACCAATTTTGACGTAACTTGCCAGTGTAAGCACTTTATTGCAGTAAAGAGCTTCTTAGCTTATCAGATGATGGTCAGATGTCCTGATACCAGCTAAGTAAATTGAAAAGAAGACGTCACTAATTTAAGTTGTTGGTTACTTCCGTTTCTCATTCATTTATTCACCTATTCTTCCTAATACCACTCTCAGTTTTGTAAGCATTCTCGCTCGTCAGAGAGTTCTCATTTGAGGTTTGAGGGGTAAGCTTTTCAGGTGATTAAGATACTTTTTTGTGAAATGATGGATCGTTTAGCAATTGTTGTGTTTTCTCTAACTCAGCTCCGATCTGTACCAAACATGACCGTGACGGCAACCCTTCTAATAAAAAAACGTTTTAGAAGTCAGAAATGTTTAAAGGTTATTCCACTTGTAGTCACCTAAAAGGACACATATGAATGAAGTTTTATGGTATGTTTTCTCTGTCTGAGCTCTTTGTTTATTACATATCACATTTAATTGATGAACATTAAGTGATTAGTCGTTAAACATGTTTACCAAGTTTGGGTAAAATAGGCTTGCAATTGTTAAACACATCTTTCAGAGAGTGTGCCTGTATCGTCAAATGTGCGGTCAGTCACAGTCGCTTCGCTTTGGTTCTCTTTCAAAGTTTACCAACTTTCACATCAAACTATATGCAGTACAATTTTTGTCGTAGTCCACAGAAATTTTCAACACAGATTGCTATAGGACACTTCATAAACTAGACTTCCTGCTATCGTCAGATTTATGCTCTGCCGTCAAACAACTACACTTAGTTAAAGTACATGAATTGGGTAATTAATGGTTTCTGGTTGGTGATTGTCTTTATTGTGATTGTGTGACTGAAAATTCCTGGAAAAGAAAACCTTTCCCGGTCATTCGGCTTACTTTCGGTTGTGATCTATTTCATTCCATCTGTGGTTTCTTTCAATACTTTCATACGCTGTCAAATCTTAAACTTACAGTCTATGTATGCCCATGTTTTCCTAGTAATATAACTGAAGTATTTTTCATCATGAGGTTACTATAGCACATTGGGTCGTGCATATCCTTTACGAGATAATAGAAGTGCTTATTTGAAAAAAAAAAAAAAAAAAAAAAAAACATTATCAAACCCAGGGGGGGGGGGGCGATCCGGAAAGGGATACGTTAATGTGTTTTATCATGAAGAGCGTATTGGACTTGGTTTTCTAAGTCAGTCATCTTTGACAGCCTAAAATCATGAATGAATATGCTTCCTCTCAAGTACTTTTTCAAGGACGCGCGCTTTTCATAAATGATAAAAGATTGGCTGAGTAACCAAGTTACGAAACCAATGGTAAACCACGATACCGCAAAGTGCAGATTTACGTCAGTTAGTACGCTTGGTTCTTTCTAGAGTGTGTTTAATATTTTGAGGCGGTAGCGCGGAAGATGATTTATTCTATACGTCTGGGGGGGGGTTTTGATTTGAGTTGAGTTTGTGGCGGACTGCATGATGGGAGAAACCTCTTGTTTATGTGAATATAAATATGTGCTACAATGTCATAATAGGGGAGCCAAGTTGGTGTACATTTTTCAAGTAAATTTTATAAGTAGGTGTACCTTATTCATAGTGAGAACTCTCATTATGCGCTCTTTGGGGGCGGGCATGGGGGTCACGGGGGTGTCAACCACGATGGCATCGTGTTTTCATTAACCAGTGGGCACCCAAACGAATTCTTGCCCCCTTTCATCCTAAACCCAAAACTATGCTCTGTACTGCAGTATACAGTGACTAGACAAAATGTGTATAGGAGGGGGGAGGGTTCTCCCCCACTGCAAAAGGAGTAGCTCAAATACGGATCCATCGTGCCATTGAGTATATTTTGCTCCAGTAGGTAATTCTGAGGGGGGCAGATCTCCACCACTCCTTGAGTAATGTATGCCGCCACCGAATGTAAGAACATTTTAATCAATAGTATTCGGAAGCAATCAGAGCATTTTAAGCATTTTCATTAATTTGCCTTGTCAAGGTTTTATAGTTATGGATTTGAATTATGTCGAAAAAATATTACAACAAATATTACCTGAATATGTTTGCCTAGGTAGCACTTCAAAGCAGTAATCTAAATTATGACTTCAAAACTAATTTTCCTCGCACCGTCCGTATTGATAAAGGTGGCGCTCTAGTCGTTTTGTATCTCACAGCTCACAAATGTTCCTGAAGAGTCAAATCCTGTTTATCAACTTTGACAAAAACAAAAGGAAAATAACTATTAACCTGTCATTTAATTTTGGCAGGAAAACATAGATTGCACATTTTTTTCTGCATTTTACTTAAAGCCCGACAGGATATGTAGTCCACTTCAAACCCTTTGCCTCTCAATGAAAAATGGCAATGACACTGAACTTTATTGTGTTGAAACAACTTGAAACGAATGAATGAATACAAGAATGAAAGGACAAACAAGAATGAACGAACGAATGAATGAATGCAGGTTCGACTAGACTGGGTTAACGAGATAGGTCGGTGGATGGGAATCTCAATTATTTTCCGTTCGAGATTTTGTCGCAAAATTTACCGATCCAAGAAAGATTGGTTGCTCAGAGTACATTATATGTATGAACCCATTCAACCTTATAAATCAACCACATACCACGATGTAGCAAAGAACTGCAAGATGAATTAACTTAAACAAGAAATTGAAAGGAAAAAATTCAAATCCTTTCTTTTTTCTAAATAAGAGTATGTCAGACCAGTTTATTAACGACCTTTTGGAAGAAAATCTATGAACGCTATCGACATAAAGAATACTCCATTAACAAAGTTAGCACAGGTATGAAGACGGAATTAAATTGACTATGTGTCGTACTGATAGATCTATAGCCTACATATATATTTTCGCCAAAAGTTCAAGTGAACCTTTGTAATGGTTGCACCTGCCACGGGAAGGAAATTTAGTAATGGCGATTCCCTCGGCATTAAAATAAAAAACACTGTGGCAAAAAGCGATAACCAGTTACAAGGTTGATTCTGGCATCACTCTAGTCCATCTGTGCCTGATAAGAGCCCCTGGGGATAAGGTTATTTCGTAAATTACAGTATAATACAGTTGCTGTCAACCCTGTTTATTCATTTTTCTTCCCTGTTATCGCCTGAAGCTGTGCAAGGAGACGACACAGCGTGATAATTCAAGTACACCCCTCACGTATGAAACATTCCATCCAGTACCTGTTTCTGTTTTATTTAATTTCTTATGTTCATCCTTTGAAATAAAGACTTGGCAAGCTTGAATAGCTTCATTCCCTACAAAGTGATGACTCAGCTAAATTATGCTATAACCTCTAGACTTCCGGACGATTTCCCGAGCAATATTCCTCTCGACACGAAAGACATCCCCCTCACGCTACATTTTACCCCTGACAGATTCCTACGGGGACAATGTACTCATAGGGAAATTTGTCTGAGAACTAAATATTTTTTTCTTTTGCGAAATTGTCCAGAGTAGAAATTGTCAGTCCCAATGAAAATTGTCTGAGACGAGTTGTTCCGTGACTTGTTTGGAAGGAAGAAAGCGTTCTGGTGGGACTTAGTCAATCCAGGGAGCTGTTGGTCAATCTGCGAAAAGTGAGTTTCGGTCAGAGTGACCCCGAGGAATACCACTTCAGTAAAAATACCGGATGCATTGTAGGCTACCACATGACATGGCTTTAAATATGTAAAACTCCGCATTGCATTAAACGTCTGGCTAAATGTATTACGAAAGCCAATGTAGCAGTAATAGACCTACTCTCCTCAATCCAGTGTGAAATTAGCTGATTAGGGACGGATCTAAAACAAAGACTGGATTTTCACTCCAAAAGAAGCAATTAGTATTTTTAACTGAAAATTTCCACTCACAGTTTAGAAATGTCTCTGCTTTATTCATAAGCAAAGATTCTTTACTTTGGGCGAGTACCAGTGGCCTCGCCAAGGGGGGGGACACATGCCCCCTGAAAAATCGTGTTCCCCCTGTGTGCCCTCTAACTGAGATTTGAGATTTCCAATAAAAGGTATGTCTTCTGTATTCAGAGTGCGACTATAAAAATTTTTAAGATACGGCTCTTCATTTTTCCTATTTTTCAACTGAAAATATCGCAAAAACACCCGGAAAATGCCATTTTCGGCTGTCTGAGGGCTTGCGTTTTTTTCAAAATTTTCTACACACATCCGACTACGCCAATTGAAGATGGCGCACAGCTCAGGTAACCGTTCAAGCAGGGAGTTGCAACTCCCTGGTTCAAGCATGCAGGATTATGCCTACATTGAGGCCCACATCTACGTGTCCATCAATTGCTTTCTCTTTCTAGTTTAGCTCCCCTTCTTCAAAAGGCCAGCCGTATCCACTTATGTTATTCTGGTAGTAGTTTTACTAGATTTGTTGAGAATGAAAGTTTACTTGAAATTGTTTAGTCAATAGAAGTACCCTTTGATAGCGACTTCAACACCCCAAAACACGCTAAACCCAGGAGCTTCCGCGGACTTCGCCCCCTTGTCCCCACGGGGTCTTTGTCCCTAGACCCAACTAGGGGCATTAGGGTGGGTCCCTCGACTCCACCCGTTGAGCCTTGCGCTTTGCGCTCGGTGCTGCCTATTTTTTTAACTGTGTCAGGCTATTCATGAAGTAAAAGTTCTGGCTATACAAGTCGGTCTCATCATACAAGGAGACGCAGTTAACGCCGACTAAGGCTTTAAAAGTAGTTATTCAACACCCCATCAGGCATTACAATTCTCCCAACCTGCTTGAATCTGACCCTTCCACAGTTCTCCGTAAAACTAGTCATTACGCAGACACAATCCTAGTTTATTGCTTCATACCCTGGGACTGGTGAGCTTACAATTGAAGACCTAATGTGCCACCAAAACCCTTCCAGTGCATGTTGCATAAAGGCGTAGGAAGTGGGGGTGCTGGGGGTCATCGGAGGGTGACAGTTCGTAGGCCTTTTCATTCTCAGATTTATCACCAGCGTAGTATGAAGGAAGTGCAGATTCTTCAGTAATCCCCCAACACTTTAAATTTCCTTACAGGAAACTGCAATACAAGCTCCATATCTACATATTTTGTTTCAATAAAAGGGGCAAAAATTACGGCGCCCTTAGGGAGCCGCAAATTACGTCAGTTGAGTAGCCTGTGTAGATGGGTTCTTTACCTATTGAAGTGTCAAAATGCTATCAATGCTACATAGGTCGGGGTGCGATTGCCCCCTGGCTCGAAAAAGTGAAAAATTCTGAAATTTGCTATTTGAGACACCAATCAAATACAACGCGGTTTTCCCAACTTTTGCGCCATAAAATTCCGAATTCTTCCCAATAAAAGCTCCATATCTGTAATTATAAGCTTAGAAGGGCAAAATTTTCCTCGCGCTCTGCGGGCCCTAAATTGAAACCTCTAATGCAGTAAGTGGTCGCTCATAAAGCAGTGGGTGTTACAATTTTTCGAACCACTACATTGCTATTTCCCTAAAATTTTCTTTAACATGGGCTTTTAATTTTTAAAGATTTTGTCTAAAAAAGCGCAACAAAGTTTCGGGAGCTTTTCGAATGTCGCCCGAGAAGCCTCAATCCGCACTCCTTAGTTAACATTATGTAACAATGACGATCTTTAGCCAACATGCTGTCTCATATATGTGCTTATCGGAAACGCAGATTCTTCGATAGTCCCCCACATATTCAAATTTCCTCACACAGTCACAGAAAACCCTGAATCTAAACTATTTTCTGCAATACAAGATCCATATTCATGATGCGTTAAAAGACCCAAATTTCCGGCCCGCTCCGGGTGCCGCAAATTACGTTCCTTATGCAGTAGTGTAGCACTTAAGAAAAAATCACAAAATTTTGGTGCTTCCCCCTGAAAAATGTCTTGCTACGTCACTGCAAGTTGCAGAGGGTATTGATATACTGGAATTGTTGTCTAGTGTAGCATGGCTGGCAACAAACGAATATTTCTACCTTTTTAGTTGAAAAAATGAGTTAGGACATTTAATTTTTTTTATTTAAAAAAATCGTTCTAGCTCGAAGGAAAGGGCGAAAAATTTAGCATCCGTACGTGTGGGTATAGGCGAAACAAGATGGTTTTCGCCTATGGTTTTGTGTGTGACTTGAAAGTTTCAAAGCTGGACTTGCTCAAGTAGCTCAATTTCAACAGATTTTGCAGAAAGTTGAAGTATTTTCAAATTATGCAAGGTTAGATCAAAATCACTGCACTGTGTTGCAGGAATATGATACTGTTTCCCATTCAAGTTTAAAGTTTGTTTAAAATTTTACGGAGTCGTCGTCAAACTACATCTTCACGGCAACCATTTTGGTGTGCCATTGTTGCCCCCCGACGGTGGCGACAGTCTACCTTTAGGACGTACACGTTACATGCCCTGTCCATATATAAAGGAAGTCCGTGGTCTCATTATTGTTTCACTGCATGTGGGAACAGCTCTTCTCATTTTCCAGGTGATCGACCATCCGAGTTATAGTGTATCCACGAGGGACCTCCCTGTACTGGTGGCCAACCTCTCCACACGAGGACCAACAAATTGTGAAATTGTGCTCCAATGAAGAAGTTGCCAGTCGCAGAATTAAATAATGTTCTCTACTAATGTGGTCATATAAAGTTAAGTCACCGATCACTTGAATCGACCTATGGAACCCAATTTCAGACACAGTTGTAGAGGTCTGTCACCGACAGGTTTATGGTTTAATTTTTCTTCGAGAATAGTTTTCTTCAAATGTCCACCCGTCGAATTTAAACATGACATTATTATCAGTGATTGAAATTTCTCAAAAAGGAATTAAAAAAATGAAACGTTATAACTGTCATAAATAACTTCATACTTTGAGCTTTGGTACTTGCATTTTTCAAACTTGATATCAATCAAAGAGATGTGCCAACTGGGAATTTCTGTGGACTACTACAAAAATTATAGTTTGCGGTGAGAGGATTAGTCCTTTATGGATTTTCAGCTAGTGTTCCTTCATGTACTTCTTTGTGATCAACCGTATTTCAAGCGAAACATTTGTTACTGAGGATTTAGGGTATTAACTAAATCAGGCCTTATAGGATGAGTCACAGAGTACAGACCTATAGCAACTTGAACGTTCGTACAGGTATGCACTTCCAAGTTGTCCTGTGAAAATATGTCCTTGAACACTGTTCATTCAAGGAGAATTTCTTTAACAAACTGTCAACTGAACATGAACGGTCCTTTTTACCAGGGAGTTGTAAGTTCTTAAGTAGTTTGTTAGGCTATTTGTTCAAGTAGTCAATGCAATTTGTTCTCAGCGAGAAAGGGCGGACAAAGTATTATCTTGGATTACCTTCTTTAAAAGATTGATCTTCAACTGTAATTACCTACGTCTGACAATTGACAAGTATAGATTGTGACTGTAACTTAATACGTCATTCATGGAATGTATCGGTTGTTCGAAGACGCCACTTAAATTACTTAGGTAAAGAAGGTCACAACGTTTAACATATTTTACAAAGAAACCATTTCACAAGTATCATTACCTCTCTCATTTGACTGAGGCGACGGTCTTGACAAAATTGAAGCTTTACGTAAATTGTTTGTATTTACAATCGATTAGCGGATTATGAGTCAGTTATATTCCATCAAGTAAAATTACACATATGCTTTATAATTTCTGCGGATTTACAAGTATATTGTTGAGAATTATTTTATCACAGACCTGTTATATGTCTTATCTCTTTGTCTTCTTTTGCGGTATATGCCCTACTTAGTGCTAACTAGCTGACAGCCATGAATATTCCAAAGCCCCAAGAAACAAATTGTAAATATTTATCCTGCCGGTGTAACTTTGACTGGAACTTATTAAAGTTAACTAGATAATGACCGCAGATAGCCAACTCCCACAATTAGCCCAAAGGCTATCTCTTTAGAACTACAAAGGTCTCACTTTTTGCAACAGAGTCCATTGATAATGACATTGTAGGTCACAATTTACTGTGTGAGACGATAGGGCTTCTTGAAAAGTATCGATGGCGGTTTTAGCAAGAAGTCGGAGGACAGATTTCTGAGACTATGGAATTACTGCTATCTGAGTCCAGCTGTTAAGGTATAGTAGCTCTCTATGATAAGACAAGAATGCAGTCGACCGGTATCCATCTGGGAAGGGGTCCGAGCAGACAATAGTCAGGGTAACCCTTCCGTCGAGAGTTATGTGGTAACCCTGCCTTGTTTAGACCCCTCGGGGTCAGGGAGCAGGTAGCATTGACACGTATATAATTATCACAGCTCTATCTGGTATCATAGGAAATCTTGAGATCAGTGCTTTTTCTAAAGTTCTCCCGAACCACTGGCAAAGGACCGATCGGCGAAACCAATAAACGCCATCTTGAGACTGTGAGATAAAAACTGCATCTTGCTATTTTTAACAATGCGTTTAGTTAGTAACCAGTGAAGTGTGTAGTCTGAAGTCGTGCGTTTTGTATTTCTTGTCCCATTGTTTACGTACTAATGAAAACTTTTTCTTCTGTACGACCATTGTTCCTTTAGAAATTTCGTCTGAATTTTTATTGCTATTCTATCGCTGGCTTTTTATTTACCAAATCCAATCTTATTCAACCAATGAGATCTTACTACACCACTTTTATTAAAATAATTATCCGAAAAACGTAATCATCTGATTGGTCATACATTTCACCAAAATGATGGGTACTTTAAAACTTGCCCAACGTCTTTTACCAGCACTTGGATTTTACCCAACCTTAAATTACCAATTTGTTGGGAAATAATTTGCCCATGTGAAGCAATTTGGATTTTTCCCAACGCTTTTTACTCAACTGTTTTAGAGTGATATGTAGCACCTTAAAGAGCAGTTCTCTTTATCAAAGACATTTCCAATTCTTCCATATGTTCAGGTGTTAGCTCTTCCCATAACTGTGAAAACACCTCCTTCTGCAGTCACAAACCTTACTGCATGTCATTATCCTATAGTGAGTACTCCACTTTCTGCATTTCATTGAATGTTAGTTCTCTGCATTTTTGAATTTTCAAATTTTGATATAATAAAAGCGCATTACCCATCGGAGAATGTTCATTACCCGACATTAAAATTGAATTTTGAGATTATGTTGAAAGGATTATGTTCAACAGTAAATCAGTATATGCATTCGCCTGGCACCATACTCTCTTCTCCACTTTCTGCATTTTATGAATGTAATTTCTCTCTCTGCATTTTTTAATTTTCAAATTTTGATATCAGTAAAAGCGCATTACCCATCGGAGAATGTTCATACCCGACATTAAAATTAAATTTTGAGATGATGTTAAAATGGTTTCAACAGTAAATCAGTTTATGCATTCGCCGGGCACCATACTCTCTTCTCCACAGATTGGTACATTTTACTACAAAAGTGCCGGACAGTTTGATCGAAATTCTCGTAATGGTGATCGGTGATGAACATATAATTGGGTTTGATGGCAAATTTTCACTTATTAATTCTGATTTTAATATATTCTGTTGTCATTGGCACGTAAATAAATCTGCTACTAATTTACAGCTGGAAAAGAATTACCCTCTGACGTCACCCCATGCTGTTACGACAGAAACCATTAGTATTCGACATAAATCTTCCTAAAATATTCATCGAGCACGAAATTACCAATAATTCAGATATGTCTTCAATTTGATATTGCTATTTCAAGGCAATGACCTTGACCATCAAATGGGAAACACAGTCACCTTAACTTGAATTAGTGTAGAACACCCTCCTGTTTCATGATTGGCTCCTGAGATCCACGTGGCAGAATTTTGCTCTTCGAATGTTAAATTTACTGTTTACATTGAATGTATAATATTGAATTCCTAAAATATCATGAATGATAAATTGACGAGAAGTATAAAGCACCATGTGAGTTTTATCTGTTGCTTTAGAGTAACTTTGGGACGACTGCACTTTCCCTTTGATTTACGATGTGCATTGAACTTACATAGCCGTCCGAAAATTGCAAGTGAGAAGCGACCACGGTTATGACAGAACCGCATACAAGGAATCTGGCTAACTTTCGTTATAGACGAAACGTTTGTGATTGGTCGACACGCGGTCTCGTGGGGTCTATTAGCTATGATGCTAACCTAGGACTCTTTGGTAGCTGATTGAACTAACGGTCGGTGATCTGCCTATGATACTGCTTTACCTCAGTTTGAAAGCCTTGCTTTGTGGCGTGAGGTTGTTCCACACGCCCTTCTGCCATGAGTCATGTCCGGCCGCTGTCCACCATGACAAACTCTAACCATGGAAGTAGTACCTCGGAGGTAGTACTTCCATGCCCACAGTAAGATCGGGGACTTACGAGAATTTTGTGGTGGGGAGCGGAGTGAAAGTGCATGGCCCGGAGCGCTTGTTTTTAAACATGGAAGTACTACCTCCGAGGTAGTACTTCCATGGTTAAAAGAGGTGCGGGAATTAGTTGCCCCGACTCCCATGGTGCGAACTTTTGGAGATTAAATGTGAAAGTATTGGATTTAATGGATAGACCTACTTTGCTGTTTTGTTGTGAAAAGGATAGAGTGAGCTTAAAGCTCACCCTCCGGTTTGGGGCGCCTCGCAGAAATAAGTTTGGGACCATGGGATGTCACGCGGTCACCTAGAAGTCTATCTAAACTGCGGGCGACACAATCACGGTTGGCGCGGAGCGTACCGTGACAGCCTCATGACCACAGTTAGACAGCCGGAAGTACCAATCATCCCCAGGATTGTTGTAAGTTAGGATCAGGGGCGCCCCTCCCCCTTCCAAAAAATGATGATGACCTTTTATCAACGTCAAAAAAAAAAAAAAAAAAAAACATGGAGGAAAAGAAAATAAAAAAGAAGACGAAAATACCGGAACAGTGACAAGGCCCTGTTTCATTTAAATATGACTAACGTGACATGTTAGAGTCAGTGAATAAATTTCAGCGTTTTTTTTATCTTAGCAACGAAGTAACATCACAAAAAAACTTGTAATTCTAGACTTTAGGTCCACTTTACGTTATGGTGACATGGCGCTAGTAGAGTTGTTTTCACTTGGCAGTTAAAGAATAAAATACCCCCCAAAAGATCAGCAAGAATTGTTTTTATATCTTTTATACTTCTCTATGTACCTCCCCAAACTTTGATGGTTTCTGAAATATTTCATCGAATATGAAAAAATGGTGTGGAGTGTTTCACGGTGTTAAAATTTGTTTGCTAACCCTAAAAATTTCTCTCTTAAGTGTGCAGGAACGGTTTCTGTGGGAATTCGGGTAAATATGAAAACAAATTTTCAGGCACTGGAATAATTTTAATTACGTTCTTTCACAAATGGTTCTGAAAGTACCAAAATTTTAGCATGCCTTGCGTACTTAAGACGTTTCCTCAATTTTTTCTTTAATACTTATACCTTCTGATAACAACCACTGGAAAAACAGCAGCAAAAGTTCAAACCTTCGTAGGAAAAATAAGGCAGAAGACTCGCATTGTGGTTTGGACATCGGTTGTGGTGGGGAATTGAAACTATCTGGATGCAGATTCAGAATTTTTTGTCATGGAAATGTAGCATGTAATGCAAAATTTTAGCGCGCTTCGTGCGCATTCGATATGCTTGGTATTGTTTCTTGACCGCTTTATAAGTTACAGTGCAAAGCACTTTAAAAATATTTCAAAGAGAGCAATCTTATCTAGTTTATCTTTACTCACTTCCTCCAGACCCCTCACAAAGCAAAAGTCTGTGGAATATACTAGAAGAGACTCAATCTCCATCATCTAGGGTTACCAAACATCTGGCTCTACGCTGGTACCTGGAGAAATTTGTGAAATTGCAATAATGTCGCGATTTCATGTATTTTTCAAGGGATCTGAAGGTTTTTCCCTAAATTTGTTTGCTAACTAAATATTTTGAAAATTTTTCTGGTCGTACTATTGTCCTGACCAGGTAATATATACTGCTGCTGTGAATAGTGGATACTGGATAATCATAACAGTATGCTATCTCGTATCACTTCACAAATGCACGGACTATAGATGCCCTCGTACCCTCATTCCACGTTTGCAAGTCGTACTACTTCACCTGTAGTGTCGGCCAAGTGAATATCGCACGGGCTACCTACTATTGCACAATTACGTCTGTTACCTTCGTTAACAAAAAGCACGGTCTGAAAGCCCCGTGTTCCGACTGAGAACGGGAATTCACGCACCACACGAGTTATGGCAAACTTTTCCCAAAGTCGCCGGTAGCATAGACATGCCCCAATTATATTTGTTCCCTCTCTGTGAATCCCAACATCACGACGTCAAGTTTTAGGTAGGGTGTTATTTAAAAAATATCCACGCCAGCTGATGGTGGCACTCCCCTTTGATAGACTTCCCACAATTCCCAGCCCCCACCCTAGTTAAAGTCCGGGATCTACCACTGTCTATAAAACTTTGTCCTCCTTTCATGACTTTTGCCACTAGTAGTTGTGAGGAGTAATAAAGTCTGGCACCCAAATCATTTGTGCCAATCAAGGTCTCCAAATAGTAAATTCGACCTCATGATGTGTTCAACAGCATAACGGAGAAGTTTCAGATTTACAGAGGTTCCAACCCAAAACCTAACAACTCCAAGTCCGAAACTATGCAGAGCACTGAGTGAATTCATGTTACATTCAAAGTATAGTATGACTCTATTTTAGGGCTTTTTAGGATCTGACTTCAGGAAACTCTCGTTCAAGCAACAAATATTGCATCGCTTTGCTCTAGACACCCTTGAAAACCAAAAAAATTCCAAGGGGGGGGGGGGAGTTACCCGTCCTAATAGACCTCTCCCCCGGACGGCGATTCATGTGTTTTTTCCTTTCCAGAAAAAAGTATGGTAAACCTAGCCACCGCCCGTCACTGTAAGAGAATTATTAAGAAAAATTCCCCAATAGGTAATTCCTGCATACACACCTGAAAAAGGAACAACAAATTGACCTCAAAAGTGTTAAATTCAGCATTAGATTGTTTCTAAGGGGACTAAAATGTTCAAAAATTTCTCAAAGGGGAGGGGAATCCCTCCCCTTACACCCCATCTCCACACCAGCAGTAAAGCACTGTAGGTTGCCCCAAAAGCAAAACTATTGCCTAAACCTGAGTAGATAGTACGGGTATAAGAGTCTACTCATAGATATGTGGCAATAAGCGTCCCCCCCCCCCATTCATTAGAATCTGGTGGCGCCAGACTTCAAGTTAAAGAAGCCCTGGTTATAGAAACAGGGGTCCCTGAAAAGTGGATCGAACCCCTGGCTGAAGCAGCATAGTATATTATTGCACATTTTCCTCACTATAACTGGGAAATAGCAGACATGAGATGCATATTTCTAGGCTGGGTACATCCAGTGGCGGAGCTAGGGATTTCGGTCAGAGGGGGAGAAAATGGTCTACATGGGCTTTCGAAGGAGTAAACCCTCCTTCAGTACCCTGTACATACAAATAATTCATTATGTATTTCTCTATATGAAAGACTGAAATAAAGTTCTTTGAAGTTGAAAAAATTGATTGAATTATTAAAACACCCTTAGACTCAGCAGGATCGAAGCCACTGCTTTTCAGACTTTCCATTTGATTTTTCGCCCTGGTAGAAGACTACTTTATCATTTCTCCTCAACAAGTTTTTCTTATAAAACATGTTTCAATGTTCTATCCATGGGTCTCCGCAGAAGAAAATTCGGGGGGGGGGGACAAAATTCTTTTAGGGGGAAAAATTCCTCGCCACCATGAGTTAGCGCCAAGCGTAAGAAAATTTTTGCCCAAAATGCCTCTCAGATCGCTGGAAATGGCATTTCTAAAGCCTATTTACCCCATATAATTAGGGAAAACACTGAGTGAATTGTTAAGAAATGTTGATGCTAATTTTTCTTCGTCTTTTTTTTCTTTAAGTTTTCTTCGTTTTTTCAGTTTTTTTTATTTTCCAAGAGAGGGCAAGTTCCCCCCCCCCCTTCCCTACCTGCGGACACCCATGTTTCTATCCCTCTCTTTCACATTCTAGTCTTAAGGTGGTCATTATATTTAGTTTTATTGTCAGGTCTCGATTTAAGATTTTAATGTAATAATGGGGTACTTTGTGAAGATAAAGATTAAGCCTGCTCGAGCCGTATAGCAAGTAACCTTACATGGGCAAAAAGTTATGGAAATTAATCACCGCTAGGTGTACATTTTAGGTATCTTGAAACAAAAACATTAATTGACATATTTTACATCATGTGACCACTCTGAAATAGCCATTTATTAAGTACATTACAAGAAATAACCAATACAAAGGGTCTGCGTGGCTCTCTAGATACCGAATCCATAATAAATAAAAGTAGCCTAAACCTAGGCTTATTAGACGCAATCTTCTGGCTTTTGAGACCACGAAAGTACAGAAATAAGCATTTTCAGAGGATTATCGTGCTGTATCAGAAATAGCCATTTATCATGAGAATGGTCACTTGAAGAAAAGCAAAATGGAAACCGCTGATGAAAAACTCTTAACCATTACAACTATGATAACAGTTTCAAATAATTTTGAAAAATGTTGTGGAAGCAATTTTGGTATTTTTATACACTCTTTTTTATTTTCTATGTTGACAATTATCCCCGACAACAAGAGGGCTATTTGCGCTACAATTATTGTTGTGCCATTTGCAACACCTAATATTGGCCGGGAGGGTGAATTTGATGTCAGTCTGTGTATTTTGTGTAAGCTTAAAGCAATCATTGGAAACAATCATTAACTTAGCAAAGCGACAACATTCATTAGTGCGTATGAAAATGAAGACACTCTTGTTTCGGCAAAACCCTGTATTACAGAAGATGACCCTTTTCATCAGAATAAAGTGCAGATAGTACCGTTACTGGTGCCTGTATGAACATTTTGTTATGTGGGCCTTAAAATAACGCCATTAAATTATGTCTTTTGCCAATAATGGTGCAAGAGTAGAGTATGTTTAAAACCTAAAAAGGGCGCCGACGGACGATTTTTGTCCGTCGGGCGGGGGGGGGGGGGTTGCCCCCTGACCATATGGCAGCTCCGTCACTGGGTACATCACTTTAGAACAAGCAAAGAATGCGATTTTCCGCCATCTGGAGAGTTAATTTGTAAAGCGCAAAATTTTCTTGTACGCTCCACGCCAACTGATGGTGGCGCTCTGTTAAGAGGGTCTTGCAGGCACTTTCCCTGACCCGAGCCCCCCAACTGGCAAATCCTGTGGATCAGCCACTGAGGATTGGATTGAAGTATTCGTTAAAGCATGCAGTAAACATTTTACCGCAATAAAATAAATGGAAAATGTCAAATTCATAGGAAAATATTAAGGTCTACCGATCAGGTCAGGGACAGTGAACCGAACGCGCCACCGTGGCTACGGACCCGCTTTCAGATTTGGAAGGTTAACATTTTTCAAGGTTCTGCGGTCGAGTCGTTGTAAACAACTTGTGAGCCGGGCACATTTCATACAAAGTAGGCCTAGAAATATGTCAGGGATCATGAAGGAGTATGCTTCCACCCCTCTTCATTTCAACCACGATAAATTCATTACTAATATACAGCAAATAAAGCATCAAAATTGCCTGACCCGGAACATCCCAAACAATCCCCAAAGGGGAGGGGATCCAGATACGGACGATAGGGACCTGAAATGTTCACCCATAAAACCTGGCATAAGACCCGTAATGTGCTGTTACCAGGGAGCTGCCATTGACAAATGGCAGCTTCCCCTCTGTTACAACTCCCTAGCTGTACTGAGCTCGAGTGCGGGAGTTGGCTCCACTCCATTACGTGGAGGCCATAGGCTACCGCTTCTTGACGCCTACACATTTTAGTACCCGTTTTGGGTGTGAGTTGTACATCTTGCGTCCGTGGCCAGCGCTCAAGAATCTTTGGTTGAAGATTTACCGCGCTGGTGATGGTCATACTCCTTCCAGTTTTCTGGATTTTATGTGACAAGAATTGTTGTAAAAAAGAGAAATTATTTGATAAATTATATTTATAAACCATATCTTTTCTTTTTGTATTGTTATTTATTAATTCTATAAGCTTTTATGGAATTAATTCGGAAGTTTGAGAGTTGCCCAAAATGATTTCCCTCTTTTCAGGAATTTGTCAAGGTATGTTATGGAAATGTCATTGTTATTTCATCAGAAACTCAAATTTGTTTCGTGAATTTGTAGCAGAAAAGGATTAGAAAGAATCAAAACAGAACCGAAATCAAGACAACTGCAAAGCTTCCCCGGACCTAAGGGTGCTGTAAGTAAAACACACGAGGTAACTCGGATTTCGGGAATGAGCAATAGAAGAAAGTTCTATTGTTCTTAAGTAATTCGGAGCACGAATTTTATGAATGTCACTTCTCGGGCTGGTTCCTGCTTTACATAATAACAATAACATCGTACGTATAGCCTACCTTACATTTAGCTGTACACCTAGCCTAGCTGTTACTTTCGCAGAAATGGTACATACAAAGTATTACCAGGCTATTGTAGTTACACTAATACAGTATACTACTGGTGTCAGGTGATACATATATTGTTTATGTATCCCATATGCGCAAACCCTTTGAAAAATTTCATAGAAAATGTAAATTCAAATGGACACAACCTTCCAGATGTGCTTTTGTTTTAGATCCCACATTACTGATTGTGACATCATCAAACAATGATGCCTAGCCTTGGCCTAGGCCTAGGCCAAAGACACCTGTACAAATTGAAATAAAGCAATATGAAGATGGCTGATCCAATTGCACTTCCAGGACAGAGAATGAATTCTAGACAGTCAAGAGAGGGTCTTAAAAAAGGTTGTTAGGTTATGTCAAATTTTCATATGGGGCACTTAGCTACTCTATTTAAGTCACTGAACGTGACCGTATAATCCGCTCCTTGCAGTCACTCCTTACTACAGTCACTGGCCTACGTGTACAAAGGTAACCACGTTTTAAGCCAAAACAACAAACTGAGCTCTAATTACGATGGTATGGTTCATGGAACAGATTTGAGTTAATATAATGATTTTGAGCATTCTTAAATACCACTTATACCTTCTGGAATGTTTAATACCAGCGAATTCATAGCAAAAGGAAGGAAAAATGTGGTGCCATCCTTTGCAGTAACATCTACATCTTGACAGCTTGATAGTCTGATAGTCTGCTACTGTGTTGCATGATGGGAAGGACTTTGGCTCCACAAGATATCGAAGGCCAATTAGTAAGCGTGGCTAGTCAATACTTGTATGTCATATAGTAAGCTCTCAGTACATTACGAAATTGTACAGTCACTGCGTATGTTTCCCCGTTTTATATGAGGTCACATGACAAACACTGACTTGTTCGACTGAAAAATTACTCTGCACAGGCTTAACATTACTCGCAGAATTATCCAGCCAAAATTTCCCTTTAAAGGTCTTATTTCTTTAAAAGACTTGTGTAGAAGGTGAATGTGCTGACAAAGATCATCTGTGGAAAGTTTGGTGAGAAAAGGTATCTTTTGGGGGATGTGAGGGATGCCTACTCACGCGTGAGTAGGCAAATGAGCTGTTTTTGTGTATACCGGGCAAGGGCCCAGAAATGAAGTGTGTAGCATAGGAACATAATGCTGGGTCCTGTTCAAGGGCTACTCTGTTTAGGCCTAGTGCTAACGTTAGGCCCAGGTGAAATTTACATTGGAATTTGATATGCAGTTCTCAAGGTACAGTCAGGACCCAACCTTCCAGACGGTCTGTTTTAGGCCCAGGCCTAGTAAAAAGAAAAAAATATGTTTCCCGTCCGAATTTTTTCATAAAAGAGAATGAGGGCCGCCTTTTATATGCACGCCTATGTATGTAAAAAGTGCTTGAGAGCACCACATACTGTACATTCACACCAAAATACCACATGCTGTTCAAGTATGCACATAGCTCCCAAGTTCCCAAAGGCTAGATGTGGGTCTAACTAATCTGTCCCTTGGTGGATCGCCGGCCTGGGGGAGGTATAAGGGAAGGAGATGGCCCCCTCCCCTTTTTGAAAATTTTTGAATTTTTGAAGTGTCTAGATGCAAACATTCCTTTGATGGGAAACTCTGAGACAAGTCCAGGCTCTAACCCGAAAAGTGGGCATTCATTTTCGCCACTGAGCGCAGCGTTGCACAAAGTTATTTCACTATTTTCGCAGTGACAGGAATGTATTCCATACCTGCTAAAAAGGTTAGCCAATAGCGATGTTGGGAGAGCAAACACCGGTCCATACGTACCTAGCCCTATGCATTGTATAGCAGCGCTAGAAATTGAATGTGCTGTGAGGTACAATTTAATGAATTTGTAGTTTTTGGTAAGCTGAATCATTTGTTAATTTGTGAGGTTCTCTGGCTAAAATTATTTCAGAGAATTGAAATGTGGGTTTTTCAGAGGGGTTGGTGGGTCAGCGGGTTTGGGTGTTCAAATGGGGGTCAAAACTGTGAAATGCGGGTCACTTGAGAGGTATATGTATGCATTGTATGTGTATGTGACTTTGTGTATGTACAGTATGTATACCCAGTCAAGTATGGGCGATGCACACCTCCTGTTTTTTTTTTTTTTTTTGGGCAGGACATATTGCCAGATATCATTTCAATTCTTGTCTCCCATTCTGAACTGCATAAAAAATAAGGTGCATTATCACGGAAGGACTGTGCTTACAGCAATTTGTGGCAAATGGTGAAGGTACTGGATTAAAACGTTATTTTTCCCTTTTAATATCTACAAAAAGAAATGCCGCTGAATAAAAGGATGCAGGCAGGGAGAGGAAACATATAATTTTTTTCACTTGGCCTTTCAGGTAGAGTTGGAGTGGCAGTGTATACAAGGTATTAGAGGTTGCGAGCCAAGCTAATATCCACTGTTACTTTGACTCCACATTCAAATATGTCTTGACAGTTGCTGCCATCCACAAAATCTGTTTTTTAAGTGGAGTGGGAGTCACAGTAAACCTACTGTAGTCCTTGAACAGGACTATGCTTATGCTACGATCACTTTTTTTTCTCCACACTAGAGTCCTCTGCCACAGCTGTGCATGAGAGATCTTGACATAATGGCTTTGCAGTGTTTCCACATTTTGAACTTACAGTAACTTCCCTGGAATAAATTTCAGAATTTCCATAAATTTTGTCCCATTTTCATGTAAACAGATGTAAAAATCATTTACTACCATACATCGCTGAAATGATAAATCCCTTCAATTGTTCCCCATTTTATTTAAAGTCCAAAAAGGCATAAAGACATGACAAATTTTTGTATCACTTTTGCATTGCTAATCTTGCATGCGATTTTTACACTTCCACTTGGTCTTGTGACTGCATTAGCAAGCCCATGCTGGTAGACTGAGAGCTATAGTAAAGTCCTGTAACTGACTTAGTGAGTGTTACTGACAGTTTTAACTAGGGCTGTCAATTTGCTATTAGTGAACTAAACTTTTAATTGCATCCTTTTGCATTTGCGATTACATTACGCGATTAATCGCATTTGCGTACTGTATGCATAAGCAACCCGTGTAGTAACGTGTAGATATTGGCAATAGGCCTACACTGTAATATATGTGTGTGTGTATCAGTAGTATAGCAATTCGCAATTGCTGGCCAGTACTGAGTTAAGTAAGCGTTAATACAACGCACAGGTCCACCTAGAAGCAGACTCCATTTTAACTTTTTACCCCCCTTTTTCTTTAGTAACAAAACATTTCGTGCGAAGCAATTTTGAGAGAATTGCTTTCATTTGAGGTTGATATAGATTAGGGATTCACCGGATATCCGGTCCGGCCGGATAGTGAAAAAATATCCGGTTCCGGTTCCGGCCGGATTTTTTTTAAATCCGGCCGGAACCAGATTTTTCTGTGAACTTGGGTAGCATTATGTACATGAGTTAAAACAAACATGAAAACAGCAGTAACTGCCTCAGAATTAATTTAAAGTTCATAAATGAAAGCTTATCAGTGCATGTTACAGTATATAACATTTGAACACCTTTATTTAACCCTTAAAAGTGACTGAACCAAACAGGCAACAAAGTTATAAAAGTAACTGCAAATATGACTTCAAATTTCTTCAACTGTGTGAAATAAACTGAATGGATGAAAAGAACTTTCATGCAATTTAAATACTGTAAGTCTACTGCAGTGCACAGTAGTACTGTACAAAATGGATAATCCATATTACAGTTGTACCCAAGTCACATCATTCGAGGCAGTGTTTAGTTTAATTGCATTGGGTTGTCTACAAATACACACTTTAACACTTCACTTTATTTTACTTTTTAACACTTGCTTGCCCATTAAAGTTGTGTAGTACAAGCAGAAAATGTGTTTTATCTTGAATTTCAGAAGACAGTACTCATTGCAAATTAAAGTTGCCTATGGAGTCAATATTAATGTTTTCTGTCCCTAATAATTAATAACATAAGTATACACAATATGATGAGTGTTCCACTGATCATCTGTTAAGTAATCAGCATCTAGCCAATTATTCTGTCATTGGTAAAAAATCGGCATTGGTAAAATTCTGCCATTCAACGGATCATTGCCACCGATTATTTGCAAACTGGAAAAAAGGGGCTAAATATACTTGAAAAAGGGCTTTTACTGTAGTTTCATTAAAATTCCCGTTAATACGCAATCCATTAACTTCCCGCTAAAACGAGATGCATTGATAATCACAAACGTATAAATTTAACCCCTGCCATGGGAATGATTGTTTGATATTTTCCGCTATAACCCATTTGTTTTACCTGAAATTAGATTTAGAATTGCATTCAAGGTGTATTCCCTGCTGTCTCTCAGAAAGCACCGCGTAAGTTGCTGTACAAACAGTTCTGCGCAATACGCATAGAACAGACTGGCTTATATAGCCAGTTAGCGAAGCCGGGTGAGTCTCATGCTAAATTCACATAGAAATGGCACCACAAATATCTGCCTATGTGGATTATGTGGGGATCTGACTTACGTGCATTTCAGTTGCAGATTCTTTTCAAACAAGACGTAACTTTTGGAAGAGAACTGCTAAAAATATACAGGGATATTTATATCTGAAAGGAACCATCAGATACATTAATGAGGTGCAATTGTTTTGCTGCCCAGAACTGCTAAGATTATTATGATTGCTCTACATGGGGTCCGTTAAGACGGGAGCTTGAGAGTAGCTACAGTACATTAAAGCAACTACAATCCAGTACAGTAAAAGAATGGAAATGTTCCGACATGATTGGGGGATGAAAACTAGACAGAGCATGATGTTGGCCTTAGAACTAAATTATCAAAGGGCATATGACATCGACTGCAAACAATTCTGTTGTATTAACAGTTGATTTGTATCTTCACTTTTGAATTGAAAATATTACCACTACAAAAATTATCTCCCATTTGTGAAACGAACGGAACTATTCCCAATATTTTCTATTCTAAACTGGTTACGGTATAAACGATGTGCATGAAGCAAGGGGTGTGTGCTATAAAGACAAACGTGATTTTCCTCTTTCTCATAATCGATATCGGGCGGATTGTTTAATTAATTAATCGGTAATTGGGTATTACCAATTATAGCATAATAGGTCGACCACTTAATATGTTATCAAACATATAATACCTAATGTCAGAATGTGTGATATACAGTATATCTGCCAAAAAAGTTATTGATGATAAATGTGCTTAAGTTTTTGGATATCATGGCATGTTTAAATACTAGAAAAGGTGTATAAAACAATGGTGCTGTACATAGTTAAAAACCTTAACCCTAGAGTCTTTTTACAGTCCATTCAGTAATCACTATCCAAGGACTCTCTTTGCCAATTATTACTGGTCTACATAATTTGTACAATTTTTTTGAACAAGTGGTGATTTACTGTAGTTCAAAAAGAACAAAATATGCAAAACAACTTTCAAGGTTCCCTCAGGAGTTTTCTCTACAAATACTCACTTAAGGAGGGAAAATACAAAGAGCTCTTACTTGCCCGCTTTGCAACAGTTTTGCTGTACTTTTGCAGGAACAGTTTTTCATGCCTTTTTTCTATTATATTGCACTTTTTGGTTAAAAAATTAGTTTAATACACTTGTACAACACTTGCAGACAAATTTATAGACATTTCCCATTAGTCCTTCACAAACGTTACGTCACAAAGCAGAACACTCCTATCCCAGAGTTTCTCTGCTTTCCTGAATTTCACTTTATTCATCTGCATTGCAAAAATCCGGTTCCGGCCGGAAAAAATCTGGCCGGATTTCAAGTTGGTTCCGGCAAAATCCGGTTCCGGCCGGATCCAAAATTTTGGTTCCGTTGCATCCCTAATATAGATTGTTACACCACACACCAGTAGCTAGATGAAGTTTCAATGTTTCAAAGCAAAGATCGTTCACAAAGTATATGCTAGGCGACGATACATTACATGTATCCACGGCGAAAGTAGCCGACAAGCCCCCTATAGAGACAGCTGCAGGACCGACTACAGTACAACATTTAATTTTAGCACTTGCCCAATCTACCCATTTGTTTCATTTCTTATTTTCCCCCCCAAAATAGTGTGGCTTGAAGCCACAACAAAAAGTAGGCCTAGGACCTAGCAACCTAAGGTTAAAGTATACTGTAAAATGTAACGTAAGAGCTAACAATAATAGGCTATGATCAAATCTAGACATCTTAGTTTTCACCTGTCATTTATTGTGTAAGTTACCCCCTGTAATGTGTAAATAGACGTACGTGCGTTCGCAGCACAAAAGCGGGACCGGCTAGCTGCTAGATACATGCACAGTGTAATATACATACATGCCTTCTGCTGGCTGATCGGCACGCTTGGTGTGTATCGTTAAAAGCGCTCAGAGAATGGGCGATTAACTGGCGATTAATCGCTTATCGCTGAGAGCCCTAGTTTTAACCTTCAAATTTCACCTTGCTGGCCTCCATTTGAGAAAAGACCGGTCAAGAAAGTTAAATGTCATGACAAAGATCATTCATGGCACATTTGGTAACTAAAGGTGCATTTTTAGAGCTGTGAGAAGTTGAAGAGTTACACACTGGTTTGTTGCACACATCGTTATGATCTTATCAGGGGTACAGTATGGACAAGACAAGGACCCTGTATGGAGTATTGCAGGTTCTGCCGTCAAGCGTAGTACATGGTCCTGTCCAAGGACTACAGTCACACATGGTCAAAGTATTGGGGGCTGGAGCCAACTTTCACTGCGACTCAAACTTCATTTTCAAATAGTTTAGTACAAATGTTGAACAGAAAACAATACAATTCAACACTTGGTGAAAGATACTGTTGTCAATAACTTCAATAATGTAAACACAAAACAATTAAATTGATTGGAATTTTCTTTTCCTTGTCTGTGAGGGACAAGATCATTTTATGATCATTAATTATAATTTGCACTCATAGCCTAAATTGAATTTGCATAGTATTTATACTTAAATTACGTACATTTTTTTGTGTAAACTCAATGAATTCTTTGCTGATTCTTGCACATAAAAAACCCTCATACAATCAGTATCAAAAGTCAATCTCACACACTAGCCTTTCCACCTGGTCTCCTGAAATCACCCAAATCCTGTATTTTATGCAAATTAAGCTGGTGATCAAACATATCCCTTGAAACCCATAAAAACTACAGTATAGTAATCTCTTGCAGCAAAATTGGTGAAGCAAACAAAGCACATTAAAGGTTGTGTGATTTGAAAATAAGAAAGTTGGGTTTTTGCTATTAGATGAGAAAAGCCTTACAAATCAAGAAAATTTGTTGCAATTCATATAAAAATCCATCGAAATTTGACCATGTTACTGTACTGTGTAGTTTCTGATTTGCACTTTATCATGCATCATGAGCTCAATATGTGCATTATGCAAGTCTTGGGATGTCTACAGAATGAAGGGACATGCCATATGTGGCTTATGTTATCCTTTGTTTTTGCATTTCCTCTTTTCAAGGAAACTTGGATTAGTTTGTCCTGAGGGTTTCATTTTGAAAGTTTGAATTGCATCCTTGAAAATCATCAGTATCAATTACCAATCCATTTAAACTATCTGAAGGGTACTTCAGAAATGTAAGGCTTTGATTTTGGGTATATGAGCTGCTCTTACAGCTTAGGCCAATTGATAAGCTTGTGTGCAGCTACAAACAATGCCTTAGCTTGTACAGGCCACTCAATCCTCTCATGTCTTTCCTCGCTCATGTGGGGCGCTCGTAACAGTCATAGCTACCTGAAAATAGGAACACTGCAATGAGGTCTGTCATGTGATACCTGAAAGCCTGCCCTCACTCATGGCATTCATGTGCTGCATGACTCGGCGGCCTAAAGGGGAATTCAGATGATTTCCGTACAGGGAACCATTCTCTGTTCCTGTTGTAAGGCTTTGAGTGCAGGTGTGTTGCCTGTGTATGTGACGCTTTTGCTTGTAAGCACAATAACTCAAGAAGGGTGCAGGTTAGTGTGTCTATGCTCATATTTGGTGTGTGGGTTAGTCTTATTGAAAAGATGATCCCTATCTTTTTTTGTGGAGGTCAAAGGACATTTAGGGTGATGAGAGGTCAAATTGTAACTAAATTGCTTGTAAACACAGTATCTCCAGAAGGGGAAGAGTAACTATTAAATAACATATTAGAGGTGTGGGTTGGCTGTATTGAGTAGATGATCAATATCGTTTTTGGTGGAGTCAAAGGTCATTTGGGGTCCCAAGAGGTCAAAATGTTAAAACCTTGTAAACACAATATCTCAAGATAGATACATGGGAGGTTGGTTATATGTCGGTGTATAGGTTGGCCCAATTGAGTAGATGACCTCTATCAATTTTTGTGGAGGTCAAAGTTCATTTGGGGTCACTAGAGGTCAGATGGTAAATACCTTAGAAATCACCCGCGAGCACGGTATCTCAAGAAGAGGACTGTAAGTATGACATGGCATTGCCAAGGGGGGCCAGAGGGGGCATGTGCCCCCCTGAAAAATTGTGTGTCCCCCCCCCCCAACTGAGATTTGAGAATTTTAAAAAAATTGCCTTCTGTAGCCAGAGTGTGACTATTAATTTTTTTTAGGATTTGATTCCTCTGTTGACAGGAAAAGGCAGTAAATTTTCATGTTTCCGAAATGAAAATATCGCAAAATATCTGGGAAAATTATATCCGGCTGTCTGAGTGGTTGTGTTTTTTCAAAATTTTCTGCACACTTCCTGCTACGTCAATTGAAGGTGGCACACAACTCAGGTAACTGTTCAAACAGAATATGGCCTACATTTTTCTTTAAGAGGATCACATCTAGTTGCCCATCAACTGCCTTCTCTTTCTCTTACTAGTTCAGCCCACCTTCTTCAAAATGTCAGCCGGATCTGCTCTTGATAGTAGTTTAATTAACGGTGTTATTACACCAATAATAAAATCTTACTTGAAGTTGCCCAGTAAGTAATTTTTAGACCAGTGTAAAGACAACCCTTAAAAAACAGCTTTAATACCTCACAAACATGCTAAAATCCAGGAGCTTCCTGGGGATTCACCAATACCCCACCAATACTCACATTGAACTGCCCATCAACTTCTTTCTCTATAGTTCATCCCCCCCCCCTTTTCCAAAATGTCAGCCGGATCCGCTCTTGGTAGTTGAATCAGTTTTTTTTTATCGAAAGTCTTACTTGAAGTTACCCTGGAGGTTATTTTTAGACCAGTGTTAAGTCAATAAAATTACCCTTAAATAATGACTTTAATACCTCACAAACACACTATAACCTAGAAGCTTCCAGGGGCTGTGGACCTCCCCCCCCCCGATCCTCGCACTTCGCTGGGTGGAGCCTCCGGTGCCATGTGTGGAGTCAAGAAGTGCCCCCCTTAGATATTGTTGTCCCCCCCAAGTGCCCCCTAGAATGAAAAGTCTGGTAGGGTCACTGTTTGATGAGTGGGTTGGCCATATTGAGTAGATGATCCCTTTGTTTTTGGTGAAGTTTAAAGGCCATTTGGAGTCAAGAGAGGTCAAAATGTCAAAACCTTGTAAACATGTTATCTCAAGGAAGTTACAGGAGACTATGCTCATATGTGGTGTGTAGCTTGGCCGTATTGATTAGGTGATCCCTTTCAATTTACATGGAATTTAAAGGTGGTTTGTGGCCAGAAGAGGTCACAATGTGAAAATCTTATGAACTTGATACCTCAGGATAGGTACATGTGACTATGCTCATGTTTGGTGTGTGCAGGTTAGCTGTATTGAGTAGATGATCCCTTTTGATTTTGGTGGAGGACAAAAGTCACTTGGGATTATGAGGTGTCATGAGGTGCTTTTGTGTTTAGTGTCATAGAAGAATACAATCACAGTGCGTCTGTTGTTCTGGTCACTGGACATTTCCTGTGTAGCTTCGTGGATCAATGCACACACACAATACTCCATTGATATTGACTTTAAATTCCATCTTTCCTGCCATGTGCCTGCTATGACAGGACCAGATTTGAAAAGTAGCTAAAGGGCTTTTCCCAGCATGTGAAAAAATACAAAGGCCATGAGTGGGTGTTCATTATGATGCATAAACAGTACAGTCTGTATCCTTAGAGCTCAAACTCATAAAATTTTAAATAAACTGTACTATGCGATACATTCAGTAATGTATACTGTATTCTCTCAGTGCTCTAAGTAACCGTGGGACAGATAGCCAAGGTTTACACATTACTGTGGTGCCACTCAAAAATGTTCTGTGATGTAACATTAACCCTTAGCCAAATTATTTATTCTAAACTTCACCTTTTCAAGCTTTTTTCAAGCAGTGCTTTGTCATTGTTCATATTTTTACTTGTTTTTTCTCAGACACTTTTCTCTGACTAGAGAGACATTACTGTATACATCTGCAGTCATCCCATTGTCCTACTGTGAAACACAGTGGAAAGAACAATGGAAGTAGAGCAACAAAGCCCAGAGAAGGAAAAAGATGTGCAGACAGAGAGAAAATGTCATCCAATAAGACAAGAGGTACAATGTATTTAAGCTTTGTAATAAACAAGGCATGAGGAGAGAACCTTAAGTACATTGCAATAAGCATGGCAGTAATGATCTGTTGATATAGTATACATACAAGTTATTTTCTTCAACAAGTATAGATTAGGAGATTGAGACTGGGAGAAATTAATCTTTGAAGAAATGTGAAAAACAGACAAAATTGAAGAACATTCCCTTCCTTCTCAAGGACTTCAACCTTTTGCAGGCCTGCTGCTGTTTTGAATTAATTGCAAGGGGAATGGGTCAAAGCAAAGCCAAACAAGCCTATGGGATCTGGGTCTTATGGATGATTCCGATTAGTGCTTATTTTTAGTGACTGTAGTCAGCCATTAGTGGGGTCCATTAGCCTTAAATCGTCTTCATTTATTGTCTACGTGAATTTCAAATCCTCATATTCAGTGAAGTTGAGAAAATGAAGATACACTTTAGTGTACAACCATCCATGGAACTTGTAAGGAAGGAAATTTAAAGATTAAAGGTGATGGACCCCAGTAATGGCCGACTAAAATCAGACCATCAAAATCTGTCCAGATTTGTCTATCATTTGGATTTATGTAAACAGGTACATTCCTTGAGTTGTCTCATACTCCCAAAGGAAGATGGATATTAATTTTTTTTTATCCTGTCATAAACAAGCTTTGATTAATTTTCATTTAAAGTAAGTGTATAGTTTGTATGTACAGTGACTAACAAGTAGCAGAGATTGAGATTCAACCTCTTTGACTTTTCTCTTTTGTTGAGTTTAGGTCCTCCACAGAGAAAATTGGTTGTCACTGGAGAGGGCGCACTACCAAACACCAAAGGGTGAAAGAACTTGGGAAATGGTTCGAAGGATAGAACGAACATCGCACAGTACAGATGGTACAGTATAATGCAAATTTTTATCATGATGGTGCACTTATTATATGCTTTCATTTATATGTTTTCATTAAATGTTGCTCATTTTTACCAATAATAGTATCAGGAACATTTAATACCTTAAATGGCAATACTATATTTCTGACAATTGACAGCATTTTCCCTTGATTTACCTTCATACCTGAACTTGAAACATACAGTAGTGAGATTGCATAATTTGGCTTATGCTTTGGTGTGCAGTCAATACCCTTATTTCTCATATACTGGGCTAACATTGAGAATTGATTAGGTAGAGAATTTTTCACCTTAACCCTCATACCAAAGGCTCTAAAAATAGAACCTACTGCCATTGTGCGTGGTGCTCTGCATAAGCAATGGAATAGGGAAAACAAGGCAGTGAGCCACAACTGGAAAAAAGGCCGTGGACTTGAACCAATAGGTTGGAAACTGGGCCGTAAAACTCAATCTTACAACTAATTGCACCTCAGTTCATTATTTCTGGTTTTATCTAGTAGCATTGACAGTCTTTTTTTCCAGTTGTGGTGTACTGGATGGTTATTCCTACTCCATTACTTATGCAGAGCATCACATGCACAATGGCAGCAGTTTTCATCTTTGAAGTCTTTTGGTATGATGAGGCCTGGGAATCCTGGAACTTTCAAGTGAGAGTCAAATTGTAGACCACACAACCAGTCTTAACTCATCGAAGTAACCATTTTCATGGTTCTGTGATTTCATCAGCAACATAGAGATTTGTGGAACAATTACTCGTGTGAAATCCTATGGCTTGAATTCATCGACAAAAATTGTTTTATATCTACAATAAAAATTAGCTTGAGGCTGTCATTGACCATATCCTTTTTCCTGACCATGAACTCAATATTAAAATAAAATGTACTATCAAAAAAACTAGCCTTATAGCCTCCAACTTTCTGCCAGAAGGTCTGGAGTTCGACTCCTAGCTGGGTCGTACAGAAAACGTTAGAAATGAATCATACTTCCAATGTGCTTGGTGCTCAGGGTAAACAATGGAGCAAGGAAAAAAAGACAGTGCCTTGACTCTAACCAGTTGGTTTGAAACTGAGCCATAAAACCCCATCTGTTATTTTTGCCATATTTGTCTGGAAATAAATCTTGATTTGTTTCATTCTAGGTGTTACAGTGATCGCAACCCTGAAAAGACTCTTCCACTATGACTGCATTATTCTTGTCAAACAGTATCGTCCGCCCTTACAGAAGTACACTATTGAATTTCCATCAGGTATGAATGAAAGTGTTCTTTTTCAAGCCTTCAGTTTTAGATTTTCCAGGTGTGCTACAATCACACCCCTCAGGAAATTAAGGAGTGTGGTAGGTGTGCTGTTTTTGGTTTCGATGATAAGAGAAACCAATGCAATCATGATGGCGTGTGTGTGTATGTGTGTATGTATGTGTGTGTGTGTGTGTGTGTATGTGTGTGTGTGTGTTTGTGACACTTTGCTTGTTAACAGGATATCTCAAGATAGGAATGTCTGACAGTTTTCAAACTTAGTACATTGATGCGCCATATTAAGAGGAAGAACCCTATTGTTTTTGGTGGAGGTCAAAGGTCATCTGGGGTCACCAGGGGTCAAAGTCTAAAAACCTTGTTAACACGATATCTCAAGGTTGGAAACTTGGATAGATTTCATATGTGGTATGTGGATGCGTTATAGTCAGTAGATGGTCCCTATTGTTTTTGGCGGAGGTCTAAGGTCATCTCGGGTCACCGGGGGTCAAAGTCTGAAAATCTTGTTAACACGATATCTCAAGGTTGGAAGCTTGGATAGATTTCATGTTAGGTATGTGGATGCATTATGGTCAGTAGATGGTCCCTATTATTTTTGGCGGAGGGCAAAGGTCATCTGGGGTCACCAGGGGTCAAAGTCTAAAAACCTTGTTAACACGATATCTCAAGGTTGGAAACTTGGATAGATTTCATATCTGGTATGTGGATGCGTTATAGTCAGTAGATGGTCCCTATTGTTTTTGGCGGAGGTCTAAGGTCATCTCGGGTCACCGGGGGTCAAAGTCTGAAAATCTTGTTAACACGAAATCTCAAGGTTGGAAGCTTGGATAGATTTCATGTTAGGTATGTGGATGCGTTATGGTCAGTAGATGGTCCCTATTATTTTTGGCGGAGGGCAAAGGTCATCTGGGGTCACCGGGGGTCAAAGTTTAAAAACCTTGTTAACACGATATCTCAAGGTTGGAAGCTTGGATAGATTTCATATTTGGTATGTGGATGGGTTATAGTCAGTAGATAGTCCCTATTTTTTTGGGTGGAGGTCAAAGGTCATCTGGGGTCACCGGGGGTCAAAGTCCGAAAACCTTGTTAAAGCAATATCTCAAGGTAGGAAACTTGGATAGATTTCATATTTGGTATGTGGATGCGTTATAGTCAGTAGATGGTCTCTATTGTTTTTGGCGGAGGTCAAAGGTCATCTGGGGTCACCGGGGTCAAAGTCTGAAAATCTTGTTAACAGGATATCTCAAGGTTGGAAGCTTGGATAGATTTCATATTTGGTATGTTGATGCGTTATGGTCAGTAGATGGTGCCTATTGTTTTTGGCGGAGGTCAAAAGTCATCTGGGGTCACCGGGGTCAAAGTCTGAAAACCTTGTTGAAGCAATATCTCAAGGTAGGAAACTTGGATAGATTTCATATTTGGTATGTGGATGCGTTATAGTCAGTAGATGGTCCCTATTGTTTTTGGCGGAGGTCAAAGGTCATCTGGGGTCACCGGGGTCAAAGTCTGAAAATCTTATTCACACGATATCTCATGGTAGGAAACTTGGATAGATTTCATATTTGGTATTTGGGCTGTCAGCGATTAGCCATTAATCGCCAGCCAAGTAATGGTTTAGAAAAATGGTACATGCGATTAATTGCATCTCATGCCCTTGGACTCTGACTTGCATTAAGTAAACAAGGTATAGTCCTTCTTCACAAGTTTAGCTGCCTTGACAAAGCAATCGATGTCTACAGTATGAACAACAAGCTCAAAAATTGCGCAGAACTATGACATTCACCTTTTATCCACCCAACCCCCTTTAGTTTACATGTGATTGTGTGCAGTGTCATGGAGGACGTTTTAATCTGTGAACCCCAAACATATACCTGTTGTGACAGGCTTTACTTCAACACCACCAATACATTTGTAAAGAACATAATTTACAATGAAATTTGAAAGCACTAAACGTATGCATACACCACAGTGTCGTTTAAGTGCCCTGTGCACCATTGTGCACTTCACCGTAATAGTTCAATTTCAACAGCCACTTGTCAATTCTCTACTAGCGTACGTCTCCCAAAATTTCAACTTGAAATCGACAAATTTCAAAAAATTACAAGTTCAGCTTTCTAACCATGTTATTCCTGTCCTTGTATCACGTAGGAGTGTTTGTTAGTCATGAACTGAAAAAAGTTTCAAAAATGTTTCCATCGCTGTTTATCAAGACCAACAGCGTACATAACAGCAGTTGCACACGTTAGCAGCCGGCTGAAAATCGTTTATATGCCGCTGCTTCGTGCCATACATCGAACGAACTTCTGTTGCGAAGAATCGTACTCACTGATTGGCTGCTTACGTTTAATGAATGAAGCGGCTTCTTTAAAAGTTTGGGGATTCCCCGCTTGGAACGTAATGATTGAGGGAGGGTGTCATGTTATTGCCAATTGAAGTACACCCATTCTCTAAGCGCTTAACGATACACGTACGCCTAGCTAGGTAGCCGATCAGCCAGCTGAAGGCATGTATAGTACACTCTGCATGTAACTAGCAGCTAGCAAGTCTTGTTTATGTGCTGCGAACATACGTACGACTATTTACACAGTACAGCTCAGGCGGTAACTTAAACATAAAATGACCGGTGAAAACTACGATGTCGAGATTTGATCGTAGCCTATTATTGTTAGCTCTAACGTTACATTTTGTTCTGTAAACGTAGGTGGCTAGGCCCTAGGCCTAGTTTTTGTTGTGGCTTCAAGCCACACTACTTCTGGGAGGAAATTAGATATGAAACAAATAGGGTAGATTGGGCAAGTGTCAAAATTAAATATATCATACTGGGACCTGCAGCTGTCTGCATAGGGCTCGTCGGCTACTTTCGCCGTGGATACTGTATTAGGCCTATGGCCTAGCCTATACTTTGTGAACGATCGTTGCTTTGAAGAACTGAAACTTCATCTAGCTACTGGTGTGTGGTGTAACGATATATATCAACCTTCAATGGAAGCAATTCTCTAAAAATTGCTTGATTGGTGGGTCAGGAGATGGTCTGTAATGTTTTTGGTGGAGGTCGAAGGTCTCCTGGGGGCACATGGGGTCAAAGTCTGAAAATCTCTTTATCATGATATCTCAAGGTAGAAAGCTTGGATTAATTTCATATTTGTATGTGGATGCGTTATGGTCAGGAAGTAGTTACTTTTGTTTGTGGCAGAGGTCAAAGGTCATACCGGGTCACCAGGGGTCAAAGTCTGAAAATCTTTTTAATACGATATCTCAAGGTAGAAAGCTTGGATAGATTTCATATTTAGCCTAGTATGTGGATGCGTTTTAGTCAGTAGATGGTCCCTATTGTTTTTGGCGGAGGTCAAAGTTCCTCTGGGGTCACCTGGGGTCAAAGTCTGAAAATCTCGTTAACATGATATCTCAAGATAGCAAGCTTGGATAAATTTCATTGTTTGGTATGTGGATGCTTTATGGTCAGGAAGTGGTTCCTTTTGTTTGTGGCAGAGGTTAAAGATCATCTGAGGTCACCAGGGGTCAAAGTTTGACATTTTAATGCGATATCTCAAGGTAGGAAACTTAAACAGAATTCGTATTTGGTAATGGTATGTGGATGAGTTATAGTCAGAAAATGGTCTTTGTTGTTTTTGGCCGAGGGCAAAGGCAGAGATGCCAAGTATCTCAATTTAGGCGGAATAATTGCGATTTTCCACGCTCGATTCATCCCCATTGTTTTTGGCAGAAACGAAAGGTCATCTGGGGTCTCCAGGGGTCAAAGTCAAGGAACCTTTTTAAGTAGCCTACTATCTTTCAAGATAGTTGTTTGTCCATCTGTCTGTCTGTTATTTGCCTGTCTAGCTATGTATGGCTATTATTGAGGTCAAAAGGGTATCTGGAATGACAAAATTATTTTTTGAACATGCTAGTATGTAGTAGTTTGTTAGTTAGTAGTTTGAATGAGAAGGTAATGGTGCATGAGTGTACTCTTTAAAACATTTATGTATCATCGAAACCTCAATGCATTTTTGCGTTCTGGTTTTAAACTTGAATTGATTAATATGAACATTCATACTTCATCTTTATTGGTTTTTTGCAGTCTTTGTCTGCTAGTTTAATAATCATATAAACACAAAAGGGACTACGAACAGCAAAAGTTCATACATCAATTTGAACCAATTGACTGTAGTTATGGAACCTAATTCCCCTATATGTTTCACTGCACCACTCCACCATTCATTGACTAAATGTCCCAATATTTTAGATTCCAGCAATCTTTCTAAAGAACTATGGCTTTCCTACTCTAGCTTTCAGTGTACAGAATCAATGGTATTATCCTGATATTTTTTATTTTGTCAAAGTCACATCAGTTTTGTGGGTTTCTCCCCAGACCAAGGACCATTCTGTCTAAACAATCCTCTATCCATGGCAGTTTGTTGCTCTACATGTTGGCATTCCTTTTAAAGCTTCCCTACGTGCCCCTCCCCAGCTTACCCCTTCTCCCCTCTCCCTACATTTTTATAACTGAGACTTCATCTTCACTAAATCAGTAAACCTTATGTGACAAAGGTTGAACATAAACCTTCACCTGCTAGGTGGAGTGCTTTATTTCCTTGACATTTCTTAATGTTAAGTCCTGACATTCCATGATATTGTAAAATCTTGTAGAGATGAGCTTTTGTTATTTACTGTAACTCATATTTTTCTTCAATGTCTCTATGTATCTATCCTCTTGATTTGGTGGTTATACCAGTGATTCAAAGAATTGTTTGGAATGGATAACTCATATTAATTAAACTATCGATATGTGAGTTCAACTTTAATAGCTTGTAGCTTTGTCTAATTCAGGTCTCATAGATTTAGGAAAGAATATTTAAGCACATCTTTAATATCTTGTAACCTTGTTACATTCAAGTCTCATAGATGTAGCAAAACACATCTCAGTGCATCTTCAATAGCTTGTAACTTTTGTCACATTCAGGTCTCATAGATGTAGCAAAACACATCCCAGTGCAACTTTAATAGCTTGTAACTTTTGTCACATTCAGGTCTCATAGATGTAGCAAAACACATCTCAGTGCATCTTCAATAGCTTGTAACTTTTGTCACATTCAGGTCTCATAGATGTAGCAAAACACATCCCAGTGCATCTTTAATAGCTTGTAACTTTTGTCACATTCAGGTCTCATAGATGTAGCAAAACACATCTCAGTGCATCTTCAATAGCTTGTAACTTTTGTCACATTCAGGTCTCATAGATGTAGGAGAAAACATCTCAGAAGCTGCTCTTCGTGAACTCCGAGAAGAAACGGGATTCACTGGAACCTTACAAAGAGTGTCACCAGGTAGTTAAAACTTGTATAATTTTCAAAATTACAAGCTAATATTTGTCAAAAACATTTGCTAACAAATTTATGTGAAAAAGTGTTTTGTGAGAACTGCAAGTTTTTATTAATAACTCAAGTGTGAGCTCATTTGCACATGGTTCCCACATAGTTGGGAAACTGGGAAAAGTATGGAATATTATCAGTTGTATTGAAAATCCTTGAATTAATGGTCTTTTGTTTAGAAAATTTACCATATGGTCATGATGTTTAAAAAACTTACACATACGATAGTTCCAGTCTTGTTTTACGTGATGTGATGTATGCGTCCATGCTAGGTAAACACTTACAATCTGATACTGCACCATTCTACTGTAAATTCTTTATTTTTCAGTGCAAGGTTCTTCCATTTCAGTCTTTAAAAGTCAGGAAAACATCTTGAATTCTAATTCTTTAAAACTGTGAGAATTCTGCTTTCAGACATAGTGGGATATCTATTTCCATAAAGGAACTTCATTGTGAAGGTTTTATAACCTTTTATATACTGTGGGAAGTATTGCATTTAACTCTCTAGTAGACACCTCCAATGAGAGGATCTTTGCATGTGTGAAGGGTCAGCATCAGAACAGCAGAAATAGCAAGCCCCGAATCAATATCCCAAGATTTTTAACTTCATGACAGTGAATAGTGCCCTTGATGTGAACAAATTTCCAGGTAGCTACAGTACTCTCAGTTTCCAGCTCTGAGTGACTATATAAAGACTTGAAGGTCCCATGCTCTCCACCTGTAGCAGAAATCCAACAATGGGTAGTAGAGAGTTAAGCTAAATGCTGTAACAAGTTAAATACCAACCTTCTCATAAAGAGGTCTGGAGTTGTACTCCTGATGGGGTCGTAACAAAGACTTTAGAAGTGGAACCTACTGCCACTGTGCTTGGTGCTCAGCATAAAAAACTATGGAGTAGGGAAAACAATTCAGTGAACCACAACTGGAAAAAATGTTCTGACTGGCCCAACTTAAAAACAATTGGTTAGAAACTGAGCCTTATAAAACCTCATCTAACTAACTATTGTACTTTTGCTTGTAATATCAAGTAATTTAATTGCCGATGAAAATGATATTTGTGGTTGAAGTCTCAAGAAGCATAAATGTTTATGTCACCTCATCCAAGTCTTGGTAAACCAATAAGTTGCTATTCTAAATTTCATAAGTTAGAGAGAACAATGTTGTCACATGGCCGTCAAAGGCTGACCATGTAAGACAACAGACTACTACAATGTAAAGCTGTGACTTCATTTCCAACAGTTCAATAAGTGGGAATAAATTTTGAAAATAATTCAAGACAAGAGAGATACAGCATCCTGATTCTTGCTAACATACAGTAAGCCGTTCCAGCTGCATTGAAGTCTTGTAACTGGCCAATGCTGTAGTAGATGCAGCAGTATGCATACCTCTATTTATTGCTTTATGTAAGCCTTGGTTCTCCTTTTGTAAAAGTTTGACTAATTGAGTACCAAAAGTGTAAAGATTTCTTTGTTTTTCAATTTCAGGAGTAGCCTTAGATGCCGGGACATCAGCAAGTACAGTGAATGTAGTGCATGTTAATGTAAGTTTTTGTTGAGTACATATGAAGTGAATTATCTGATAATTGCACTATGTCATTTCATCATGAAAACAAAATGCTTTACTTTAATTTTCAGGCAACCTTGATGTTATGTAATAGTTACATTAATGCTATATAATTTCTTGGAATGTGTTAATCATAAGGTTTGTGGCCACAGGGGTTGTCAAGGCACAGCGATGATGCACGCTGGTTTTGACTTTGTTGAATTTTTTTATCAGATTAAAGACCATGTGTTTACTTTTTAATTAATCATTCAGCCAATTAATTAATCCATCAACAGTGAAGCAATCAGTCAGTCTGTCAATCAAAGAATCAATTTATCAATTAACCATTCAGTTTGTTAATTAATAAATCAATCAATGACATGAAGTGCCAATATCAACAGTAAGTGTTGAAAGTCCCTAAGGGACCTATTACATGAAATAATTCCTTGTCTTCTTCAGATACACGAGATTTTAATTTTTCTGCAATTTTCAATAGTGTGATTGCTTTTGATATGATTTTGAAGAGCATTCTGCTCTTTAGGGTTAATAAAAGAAAACAAAAAGTTAGATTGGTGGTTGTAGGTGCTAAATAGTAAATTATTGAAGAAGATGATGTGTTTTGTCCACATGAACTTGTTACACTAGTAGGCCCTTCGTATACTGTCCGTTAAAAATTTATTATGGCAAACTGCGAACAGGAGAAGAAGTACACACAGTGGGACAATGAAGGGCAATGAGCTCTGAAGTAATGGATAAAATATAGCATGTAATAATCCAAACCCTGTGTTTCTTTGTGATGAAAGTTAACCAATTGATATAATTGACAATTTCACATAGATGAATGTTCTTTATCTTTTTGACCTAAATTGTGCCACAAATAACTTGACTAAAAAAGTTTGCTTCAAAGACAATTTTCATGTTTGGTTTCTTACAGGTTGATGGGGATGAACCTGCTAATACTAGTCCAAAACAACATCTAGGTGAGAAAATATTTTTATAGATTTGAAAATTTGTAATATTTTATAGCCTGGGTTCTAAACTGGTGTCCTGTTTTCTGTTAGAGAAGTGTGGTACACTTTAGCATTTGGAAATTTTTTTTCTTGATATCTCTTTATTCTGACCTGCATGTCTACATGTATATTGTCACCACAATGTGATGCAATTGCTCTTGTGTAGTTACTGGTTTTCTTAGTTTGAATTAAAAATTTAATTTGGTTTTTTTTTCATTTTAAAAAAGGGTGTGGCAAAGTCTATGCGTTGTGTTTTGGACCAGTCACAGTTTTAAAGTCTCATGTGTCATCTTTTCTGTTGTCTTTTCTTTGTCTGAACTTGTCATACATCAATGCATTATTTTGAAATAAGATATTCTCTGTGAGTTAAATTTCAAAATGAGGGATCGTTGACTTTGTGAAGATAAAGACAAAAAGTGTGTATCTAAATGACCTAGTCGAATTTATAGCTTCAAGCCTCTTTGTACCCATTTTGTTCTAATATCTTTTTCTCTGTTCCCTAATAGCAGTATTAAAAAGAATTGCAAACAGTAGTATTGTGCAACAAATTCAAAGTGAAACTTTGCAAGTATTGAATGTCACTTTAACAATCAAACTGAAACAGCATTTAAGTTTCTAGTTTTACATTGTTCAAACTATATCGTCTTGTTATTTTTGTTGATTAGAGCAACCCCTCAGAATCATTTATTTCTTGATAGCTGTCCTGTGTTTACAGAATTCTGCTGATGGATAACAATATATTCTTTTCAGTGAAAGGCTTAACGCCGTTGCATTAGACAGTAGTGCTCTTGCAGACATCTATGTAAGCCAATTCTTTAATTCAATGCCACGTGGAATTGTAGGGCACAGCACAAGATACACATGCTAAGCTCATCACTAAGTCTTAGCATACAGCATTCCCTTGTTTTTGTTAGTATGTGCATACAATACTATGTGTCTAGCCAACTTGAACAAAGGGGTTCAGTCATACTCCACAGCAGATTGAAATGACAACTGAGACACAATCCACTGCACAAAACTGCACTTGAGATTCCTCCTTATGTTATGGATGGATTAAGAAAGAATGATTTCACAAAAATTTTCATGTAAACTCTAATTTTGGAATACGTTTTGTAGGTGCGGGACTGGTTTGTTTGTCCCGACAATTTGGGGGATGTTCCCATATGCATAAAACCAAAAGGAATTACTGAACCAGCTTATTACGCATGTTGCTAGAGTAAAGCAAATTATTAAAACCATCTTAAAAGGTGGGTCTATCAGTGTGGGTACACAGTTTTTGACCTTGAACAACATTCAAATCAGTTAAAAGTGACATACCTTACATGGTTGGTGGATACATCACACATTAACTTCTTATAGCAGGAAACCAGGGCTCGAATTGTGCAGCAATTTATTGTTCAACAATAGCATTGGGAAACAAATGTTAAGTGTAATACCATGTGTGATTTAGCAAAGCTGGTAGTGTCTTTTGCAAATCCCTGCTCTTCCAAAGCTATAGCCATCCCTGATATTTGCACTGCTTTCTGCTACAGAAACATCCCAAAACAGGGTTTCTGTCAGAGGGGGTAAAGAGGGGGATTTGTCCCCCCTTTCCAAAAGAAGGTGGGTAAAATCCCCCCTTTTCATTTCTATAAAAATTAGAAAATTGTCAATATCTTGGTTTCTTACTTAAAAAGACAACACTTTTGAAGCAATGTTTGAACTTACACAAATAAATGGCCTTTAAAACCTTCAAATTGCACCTTACAGGGGCCTCGAAGCAAGCTTTTGTCCCCCTGAACCCACTCATAACTTAAGCCTAGGACAGCATCAGTTTGGACTTGGGGTTAAGCAGTAATAAACCCCCCCCCCCTTTTTTTGTGTTTCTGGCGGAATTCCTCCAAAAAATATTCATCTTTCTGTTGTGTTACCCAAAACATGAATGCCCTTTTTAAACACACATCAACAGTTATTTAAATTTAAATAAACATTAAGCATGAACTGTGGAGGGGTTTTCCAAATAAATTCGCTTGAATTCGATTGAATTTGATTGACATCAAATTTAAAAAATGCAGAGCACTGTACTGTAGTTCGTATTACACATCACGTACTACACTATGTGCTTTGATAGTACAGCTTTAGTGTCTCTAGAGTGTATTGAACCTGAAAAAAATATGGGATTGTGTCTGCATGAGAATTAGTTTTAGACAGCCATGAGAGAAACTGGAATACTAAGGTGGGAGCATTTTGACTGTCTGGGGTATTAAATGAATCAGTGTCTATAAACATGTTTTTTATGCCAGCTGAGACAACATTGATGTATCTCCATTATATACTTATTGTTGAAACTGATAATTTTTTGAGCAATTTCAATGTTTCATACCTGGTATCTCTAATCAATCAGAAATTTTTGTGATTTAACATTTAATGATCTCACTAAATGACCACAGCCAAAATGAATCCCTTTCCTACCTCACCAAACATCTTGTTTCTTATTACAGATGAAAATGAATACATTGATGTACTTATAGTACCAATACAGAAACTGGAAAGACAATTAGAGGGTGAGCCATTTTGTATCTTTTGAAAGTAAATTACGTTCAAATCAGAAATTTTCTTGTAAAATGGCCAATTGTTGATAGATTTTGATGGAAATTGCAACTATTTTCTCTGTTTTTAATGCTTTTTTGCATCAAATACCCAATTTTTCATTTTCTTTACCAGACCTTTAAGCCCTTTCCCTTCAAAATGTTTGAATGGGTTAAGCTTATTTTTTTTTTGTTTTGTTAGGGTTTTATGCCTCAATGTCCAATGATACTGATTTTATGTAGCAGCACCTAACAACTTTGTCCAGGTGTGGGTGACAGGTCATTGGGTTGATTGCTCCACTCAATTGCTTCAGTATTTAAAAGCATTGTTCACAACAGCAGTAGGCTCCATTTTTGGTTTCGATGGTAAGAGAAACCAATGCAATCATGATGGCGTGCATGTGTATGTATGTATGTGTGTGGGTGTGTGCGTGTGTGTGTGTGTGTTTGTGACACTTTGCTTGTTAACACGATATTTCAAGATAGGAATGTCGCTGAGTTTTCAAACTGAGTACATAGATGCCCCATATTAAGAGGAAAAACCCTATTGATTTTGGTCGAGTTTGAAGATCATTTGAGGTCACAGGGGTCAAAAACTCGAAACATTTTACATTTAACACAACTAACTCGTTAACACGATATCTCAAGATAGGAATACCTGACTTTTTTCAGACTTGGTACTTAGATGCCCCATATGAAGAGGAAGAACCCTATTGTTTTTGGTGGAGTTCAAAGATCATCTGGGGTCACAGGGGTTAAAGGTCTCGAAACACTTTACAATACGATATGGCACGGTAGGAATGTTTGAAAGTATTCAAATTTGGTACAAAGATGTCCCATATCAAGAAAAAGAACAGCATAAGTTTTCGTTGAGTTCAAAGGTTATTTGGGGTCACAGGTGTCAAAGGACTCGAAATACTTACATTTAACTCATTAACACAGTATCTCAATGTAGAAATGTTCATAGGACTTGAAACACTTTACATTTCACTCATTAGCACAGTATCTGAAGGTAGAAATGTCTGGAAGTTTTCAAACTTCGTACATAGATGCCCCATATCAAGAGGAAGAATGGTATGGGTTTTGGTCAAGTTCAAAGGTCATCTGGGGTCACAGGGGGTCCAACCCGGAAAACCATGTTCACACAATATCTTAAGGTAGGAAGCTTGGATTGATTTCAAACTTAATATGTCGATGCAGTATGATGGGTGGATGAACCGTACTAATTTTGGTAGAGGTCAAAGGTCATTTGGGGTCACAGGGGGTCAAACCCCCAAAACATTTTTTACATGATATCTCAAGTTGGGAAACTTGGATTAAATTCAAACTCAAGATGTTGATGTGTTGTGATGTAAGCAAGAACCCTTTAGATTTTGGTAGAGGTTAAAGGTCATTTGGGGTCACAGAGGGTCAAACCCCGAAAATCTTGTTTACATGATATCTGAAGGTAGGAAGCTTGGATTGATTTGAATCTTGATTTGTTGATGCAATATGATGGGAAGAAGAACCTTATTGATTTTGGGTAGAGGTCAAAGGTTATTTGGGGTCACAGGGGGTCAATCCCCAAAAACCTTGTTTACATGATATCTCAAGGTAGGAAACTTGGATTAATTTCAAACTTGATATGTTGATGCATTATGATGTATGTAAAAATCCTACTGATTTTGGTGGGGGTCAAAGGTCATCTGGGGTCACAGGGGGTCAAACTTGGAAAACCTTGTTTACAGGATATCTCAAGGTAGGAAACTTGGATTAATCTCAAACGTGGTATGTTGATGCATTATGATTTAAGGAAGAATCCTATTGATTTTGGTACAGGTCAAAGGTCATTTGGGGTTAAAGGGGGGCCGAACCCTGAAAAACCTTGTTTACACGTTATGTCAAGGAAGGCAGCTTGGATTGATTTCAACCTTGAGATGTTGATGCATCATAATGTAAGGAAGAACCCTATTGATTTTGGAAGAGGCCAAAGGTCATTTGGGGTCACAGGGGGCCAAACCCTGAAAACCTTGTTTACATGATATCTCAAGCAAGGAAGCTTAGATTGATTTCAAACTTGATATGTTGATGCCTTTTGATGTGTGGAAAAACCCTACTAATTTTGGTAGGGGTCAAAGGTCATCTGGGGTTGCAGGGGGTCAAACTCCGAAAACCTTGTTTGCATGATATCTCAAGGTAAGAAACTTCGATTAATCTCAAACCTGATATGTTGATGCATCATAATGTGAGGGAGAACCCTATTGATTTTGTTAGAGAACAAAGGCCATCCAGGGTCACAGGAGGCTCAAACCCCGAAAACCTTGTTTGCATGATATCTAATGGTAGGAAGCTTGGATTTTTTCAAACTTGGTTTGTTAATGAATTATGATGAGAGGGTGGACCCTATTAATTTTGGTAAAGGTCAAAGTTCACCTAGGGTTATCCAAGGTCAAACCTTGAAAACTCCTACTTTGTATTTCAAGGTGGGAAAATGAGAGAGAGTTCAAAGTTAGAATGTGGATGTGTGATGGTTGGAAGATGGCTTCTGTCGTCCTTGGTGGAGGTTGAAGGTCAATTGGGGTCACCAGAGATCAAACTATGAAAACTTTGTTAATAGGATAGAATATCTTAAGGCACAGCATGAAACCTGACTTTTCATTTTAGAAGTGTTTTGGTTAAAAGAAAAAACCAGTTACTTACTGGTGGAGTCAAAGGTCACTTTGGGTCACCATGTGTTACAATAAATGCACCTTTTATGAAAAGAACATGTTCTGTATGCGTCATCAAAACCTCAATGCATTTTTGCATTCTGGTTAAAGTCTTTGATATGACTCAACCTGTGAGTCAAATCATGGACCTTCTGAGTGAGAGACTGATTGTCTACCATTAGAATAATCACATGATCCCAGGCTAACTGAATGGTCAAGTGGTGTTAGGGCATCGAACTTGAATCCAGGAGGGGTAAGTTTTTCCCCCGGCAGGGTCATACTGAAGATTTTAAAAGTGGGACCTACTAATGCTGTGCTTGGTAATCAACATAGGCAGTGGAGTAGGTAAAACAAGCCAGTTATTCAGAACTGAGAAAAAGCAGCTGCCAGCATTGACTTAAACCAGTTGGTTAGAAGCTGAGCTGGAAAACATGATCGAGGTAATCATTTGGTTGGGACTTGATTGCAAAGGAATGAGGGAGTAAGCTGCCTCAGCAAGGTTCAACAATTTTGACAGCAGTTGTGGAGAGTTCCTGTTCACAATTTTAAAAGTTGGGAAGGGTTTGCAAACCTCTGGATTTACCCAACATGTCTTCCTTTTACTAGTTTGCAGTGATGTCTGAGCAGATTTTTTAAATAACTTGGGACAGTAAAGACTTCATGTATTGCTCACATAATTTGACAGGTTTTTCCAGATTTTGCTATAAATATGGCACCATTTTGCATCTAAACAGCCTTGAAAACCAAAATAATTTCAAAAATTGGGGAGCTGGACTCATTGTCAGAAAATAAATATGGTAAACCTAAACTTGTGGCATTGTTGAGAAGTGTGGGAATTGTGGGGATTTTGCTATTTCACCCCCATGCAAAGACTAGCGTGCATGCATAAAGCTGGATTGCTTAGGTTTGAATGTATGGGATGCTAATAGTTTACAAGTACTGTGCATTGTTGAAGAGTTTCTCCAAGGATGGGAAGTAGTGAATTTGACTATTTCAGTTCAAAGACAGTTTGAATCCTTTTGCTTACAGTAAGAACTGCATATTCATATTGATAGTTACAAGCATTAAAGTGTACCTCAAGTCAAAAAATTCAAAAATATATATTAAAAAGCATGAAAAATGAATCCTAACAGTCCAACTCCAATGTTCATAGCACATTCTTGAGCTGAGATATAAAATGTTGAAGTTTATTCACATAAAACAAAGCGGTCAGTTGTGCAATAATTTGTGACTTTTTTGTTGTACAACTCACATAACCTGCTTTGTTTCCCTTTGAAACTAGAAATGTTTTGATGACCTTGAACACTTCCTGTTTGATGCCTAACATGTTGCACAATTAATTACATCGTTCAAAAAGAGTAAGAGTGATATCACACCTTGTTACAAGGTGCAGTAACTTTCAGAAAAACAAAGAAATACAAAGATTGTTATTTGAGTAGTACAACAATGACATCACAAATTATTGCACAACCTACCATGTCAAGTTAAGTGAATAGACTTCAACAGTTTATATCTCAGCTCAGGAATGTCCTATGAAGATGGGAGTTAGACTGTTAGAATTCATTTTCATGGTCTGTAATATATATTTTGAATTTTTTGACTTGAGGTACATTTTAAGTCAGACTGTCTTGTCCCCTTGCAATTATCAAAACTGCTGTTACACTTTGAAGTATGTTGGCAAAGTATTTCTCATCTTTCCTTACTTTTTTTGTAAAAATAAACAGATGCTGTGTCAAGAATATGAAAGACAGAATAGCTCACAAGCCTTTTTTATTTATTTTATCTCTTTCTTTCTTTTCTTTCAATTTAGAATGGGGCCAGCAGGAGGATATTGTGATTGATTCTAAGGTATATGTTTTTGCTAGTTGCCAGCCAAAGAAACAGCGCTCTCTAAATAAGGTAGAAAACTTGTCCAGGAAACTTGGAGAATAGTGTGTATTAACACAGCTGTGCCTCATCCATCTTTTCCATTAACACAGAGGTGTTGGACAAGCTTCCAAGGGTGAGGGTCAGACCGTTCTTCTTTCCAAATTGTGGATTTCCCAGATTTTCACAAAATGCTGTTATCCCATGCCCCTTCCAATTTTCTTTGAGGGAGGGAGTTAGCATTATATTACAGATACAATGATGAAGATTGGACTTCTTGTGGAACCATTCAAGTTGTCATTTGTATTGTAACCACCTAGAAGGTGCAAATTTTGTTTCTGCTACTGACAATGCCACTATTATTATTAATGCACTCCTATTTTTTTGTTGCAATACAATTTTTCCTCTAAAAGGCAAAGTTTTTAGTAAGTTTATTTTGCAAGCTTGATGCAGCCTAACCCATGGCAAAGTTAGGCAGCTTATTAATTGACTTGTTCAGTTATTGCCATATCTTAAAGGAGGTACAAGACTGGTTTACACATTCTGAGTAAATCATTTCCATTTAAATACAATTCCATTACAAGTCACTAAGAGGACAGCAATAACAAGCTCATAAAATGTATTTTGTTTACCGAAAGGTATGTTTGACTGTTTTGCTGCAAATGCATTCCACACTGTTGAACAACTCATTCTTATCTTATTTCATTATAGTAAAGACAGTTAGGTGCTTTGTTGGATTATTTTAAAATAATCTTCACTGCTGCAGCGTTCCATAGATCTTTGTAATGTAGACTATTTTCGGTTTTTGAAATAAATATTAAAGGGAAATATTGTGTTTGAAATGCACCAAAAAAAGAGTTAAAAGAAAATGGCGCAGAAACTATGCAACCATTCAGTCTTAATCATAAACCCCAGCAAAGCTACATTTCTTCAAAATACTATGCACATGAATAGCCATGGACCTTGCATCATTTGAAATGTTGAAAGTTTGGGTGAACAAATTATTCTTGAGCAACAAACAACTGAATTTCTATCTGTGGAAAACTTATTTCTTTAAAAGAAGGCTACCATGCTACCTTATTTTTGATAATCTATCACCCTGTGTCAATAAATATAAGTTTTAAAAGGATGAATTTTTCTTGGAGAGCAAATGCAATATTTCCCTTTAAATTTTTGAAAGCCTTTTACCTCAGGTAGGAGTGAAATTAGTATTCTGCAACTTCTTCTGTCACAGATTGCACACTGTAATGACCTTGTAGGTCAAATTGGTGGTGTTAAATGCAAGAGCCTCAGGCCAGAATTAGTATGTGGATGTTGTGTGCTATATACAAAACCTATGAGGCAGGAATATGCTGGCAATTTATATCACCAATAGGGCCTAGTGCTCTTGCTTATTAAAAACACCCTTCTAAGGGACACCTTGAAGGATATGAGACTTAGAGTTGCCAGGCATTCGTTACAAATGCAGAGCATTCTGCATTTTGCATTTTTCTGAGATCAGAGTGTAGTTTCACTTGAAATACCATATTTTCCCAAAATTGCCAATTATTTCTTAAAAATTGCTGGAAAAGTGTATGATTGATGTTTGTATAGTTTCACTTGGAAATGTAAACAGAGTGCCTCTATTCAAGTACTATTGTTTTTACAAATGGTGCATAAAATGTCAATGACAGTCTTCAGATTTGCAGTGAGCATTCATGCAATCAGATTGGATGCCAAATTTGACCAATTGGCTCACAGCATAGATTGTAACACTTACCAGGCTGCAACTTTCTCACATGTGCCTTAGATGAAAGTCTGAAAACTTGCATGTGCTTGCCCCCATGAAGATTATTTACTCTAAGTTCTGAAAAAATTTTGTATTGGGCCATATTTTTTGGGGCTAACAATGAGTATTTAAGCTACCTGCAGATGATTCTGTAGTCCACATTTTAAACCAGAAATAATCAGATGAGTCAAGAGTTAACGAAAAACTGAAAAATTGGTTACAACCGGTAACAGGAATTATACCAGCCACTCAAAGCAGGTTGGGATTTATTACTGCCAGACCCCCAAGTCCAAAATTGATGGTGCCCATAGCCAAAGTTATAGGTGGCCAAAACTTGGTCCACGACCCCCTATAAGGGGCAATCTAAAGTGTTTTAAAGGTTATTAATTTAGGTATCAAGTTCAAACAATGCTGCAAAGGTGTTCTCTTTATACATTAGAAACCAAGGTACGGGCATTTTTTTTTCATGGAAATGAAATGGGGGATGAAATCTGGGGACATAACCCCAATTGAAAAGGGGCCGGGGGGACAAATCTCCCCGCCCCTTGAAGGAACAGTGCATTATCCTCATGCCTGCTAACCTTGTAGTCTTTCGCTTTTTGTAATGTTTCAAGTCCGTGTGGAACTGTCTGTCTGCATTCAGCTGTAAAATGTGTAGATAGTGTAAAAATAATGTCACACAGAGTGTGGCTTTTCAATTTTGGGCATCAATACAATCTTATTTCAAAATTTTTGTTTCTTTCATTTTTTTTTTAATTTTAATTTTTTTCCTCTTTGTTTTTTGGCATAGCTTTGTTAAAATGCAAGGTGCTGGTAGTTATGTTCCATCTTCTAAGAAGAGCACAAACATTCAAACACTTCACCCTTTTTGGCGATTTCGATCAAAGATAAATGGTTGTTTTACATCTCACATTTACTTACAAGATAATTTTACTTTTTATTTGATGAAATCTTCCTTTTATTTCCATTGTTTGTAAACTGTTCATTTTTCTTTGTTGAACACAGTGTTTTGTAACTGATCAAAGGAGCAATTAGTGTGTGACACCTTTTGTTCTAGAACTTTGTTTTCCATATCTTAACTGATTATTTACCACAATCAACAGACATTGAGGGGGTCTTTCAATTGGGAATGTAATCCACAACTGAAAAAAAGGCCGTGGCTGGCTCGACTTGAACCAATAGGTTGGAAACTGGGCCGTAAAACTCCATCAAACTAACTTTTAACCAAATTGACTGTTACACGATAATTTTGTAATATTTTTTGAGTAAAAAAATTCCACACAGATGACAGCTCCATCCAACCACTGACCAACAGCAGAGTTAGATCTTGATGACTCATCATTGTTGTAAGTTTTACTGAAATGTATGATTGTGTTGCAAAATATAAGTCATGGAAAACTTGTTAAAAACTCTGATTGTTCCTTCAAGAGGGTTATTTACCCAGAAAACTTTTTATATGAAACCTGTAAGGCTTTGTATCATTTACCAATTTGTAGGAAATATCATCTTTGAAAAACTTATCTGATTCTATTGTACTTTGCACTGAAGTGCCACAGTACTTCTGCTTATTTTAATACCAAAATGTGTTTGGAATTTTTTTACTTAAAGGGGCTCATTGAGTTGATATCGATAACTTAATGAGAGTGTTGAAGGGTACTACCACATGACAATGCTTATAATTAGCATAAAGTCAAGTTTCACATTCAATAGTTACAGAAGCTTAAATTTTGAATTTTGTGATTTTCTGACTTGTAACGGTTTTGTGCATAACATGAAAAAGTGTCTGGTCACGAATGTTTGAAAACCGAATTGAACCATTAAGTACTTTCTCATAAAGCAATTATTTGAATGTAGGGTATGTAGATTGTTTAAGTTTGACCATTTGTCATTGGTATTTCGAAGAGAATTTAACAGGTTTGGAAAAATTTGTTGAATTCCATGAACCAACTCAATGAGCCTCTTTAACTTGTTAACCATGAAGTTAAATTGGGTGTTTTAGCTCTCTGAAAAAATGGTACTCTGTTATGAATATTAATTTACATAATATCTGTAATACCTTAAAAATTGTTTTGGTAGTGACAATTAATTCAGTGATTTGCAACAAATCACAACGTTTTACATGTCAATTTGTTAATTTTATCTTTTATAAAAACTGTTTCTACATTGGTGTGTTAAGATTGAATACGTCATAATATACTTATTGTGTACCTACTTGCCAGAGATGACAATGTAAAATAGGATTAGAATGCTTTAAATACGTTGGCTCAAATAACATCATGTAAAATCATGATGCCTCTTTGATGTTTTTCAAATTTTCAAATTTGGAGAGTTGTCCTCAAGTAAGAGTAATCCCAAACTCTTTCCATGATCAAGGATTTTCAAAAATTACTCTGAAAAATGCTTCCTAAGTTCAGTGGGTGGGTGGGCTTGCCATACACTGTGTTGGGAATCAGCTGAATAAAAGACCTTGTGTCTACTTGTAAAGACTACTTACTTGCTTTTGGGAATGTCTATGAGGCTTCTATCTTCTGAGGCAAGATTCAGTTACTCATTGCAGGAATGTTTCCAGCCTCAGAGGGTTATTTATTACCTTGATGAGATGTAAAGGCACATCAGCATGTTACATAGTGTTTTACATAGCACCAATTAGTTAACATAGATTTCAAGTATGGTTGCAAGTACGACTCAAGTTCAGTTTCAATTACAGTTGAAATATGGTGCAAGGTCGTTCCCTTTGGTTGCCTTTTACAACACATGTGAAATACAGTAAGCATATTTTAAAACCCCCACCCTAAGGGGTGGAGTTACTGTTGCTTTGAAGAAGTGGTACATTTCTCGTCATGTGACCTGACGTGAATACTTTGGCACACATCATTAATGCTGGTGGAGGCCTACCTCTTCAAAAGAGACAAGCAAAACAAATTATGTTTTTAAACTTTGTTAAATCCTGTCAGAAATTTTGATAAGGCTGTTTTCTTTGTGAAGATGTTGATTCCGAGTGTGTTCTGTCCAATGTTGTTATAAACACTGTTTAATTTTATCTTATCAGTCAGTTGCTTGCGTTCTCTTTGGAAGCTTGGTTTATGTTTTATATATAAGCCTTTATTACACTTTGCTTTATAAAAGTACATGGTGCTGTAACATATGGTTAGCTGTTTTATTGCTTTTGTTCCTTCTGTAAACGAATAAGTGCCAATATTTCTGTTTTTTTCCTTTCATAAGTTCTTCTATCATACATTCACATTTTTGCACCTATGCATAAAAATGATTTAATGAAAACTGAAATTCCCAAAGTTACCCAATGTTTTTACCGTTAGTTAGAAATGCAAAGCTTTACTAGTAGCAAGTTTGTTCAAATTCTGCAACACCTTCTTCAGAGAAAGAGCGCCCTCATTAATTTTTAATCAGTATGGCATTCGTCTATTTCTGGTACTAGTGTCAAATACTTAGTAAATAGATTAATAGGAGCATGAGGTAGAAATCTGGAAATTGCACCATTTCATCCAAATCAATTGTAAGTAAGCTTTTTCAAAGCTAATTGGCACGTATTTTGACTTCAATAATTTTTATGTGGAACACGAATGCAACTTTCTTGGGCGGCGTGATTCATTTAAGATAAATATGTTTATCTACATTAAATTTCATTAGCGTTTACCCGTACTTAGAGAAACAGAATTGCTTCTCATCGTGTGCAATGCAAGTGATGAAAGAGGGCGCCGTCCCAGTGCATTTAATGGAACGAGAAACCCCGAGTATGTTGTGCATTTAATTGGTCATGCACATATCTAGCATTGTTTAATGTTGTTCATTCATACGAAACAAAATTTCTAGATGAGTCAGTTGATAAGATGAGGTTTTATTTCTCAGTTTCTATCCAATTGGATTTAGTAAGGCCGTGACCGGCCTGCTTCCTCGTAAAGACGTCAAGAATTTCAATTCCGTTTGTAAATAACTCTATTGAGTAGCACAACTCCAAGTAATATGGACTTGTTTAAGAAAAGTTCTTTTTATCCGTTACCGTGAGTTAAATAGAGAATAACATACGTTCACCCACCCGTTATGGACCAAGAGAATTTTAAGATTATTTCAAGGTATAAAAAAAAGAACCGTAAAACATCATCTAATTATCTGACGAACTACAAAGTATGATAGAATGAGGTATACTGCACGCTCAACCAGAATTTCACAAGGGCGCATATTAAACTTATAGACGTATATCACTGTAGTAAACTTATAGACGTATATCACTCTAATGCACTACCCAGCTGTTGCATTTGTTGATAGGCTGATACTGACTTTAAACCGTCTTAGGGTAACGGTTAAGTTTCATTTTGGCAGACGAAAGATTTCGCTACTTAGCTTTCTTCAAACTTTGTTCGATGGTACTTACTGCTGTCAGACCAATCTGGAGAAGAAGACGTAACACATCGGTGTCACCATGGGTAGAAATATTGTTTAGGGATGTTCGTACAAATTGAAAACAAACGACATGTGACTCCAGCCCAAATTAGCAAGTACTATTTAACATTAGCTATACCTAGTTATTTCTAGTAAAAGGGCGGATTCAAAGAACTTTGTAGTAAATTTTGGGGAAGTAAATTATGCTAACTTGAATTTACGAATCTTTTCAACTCTTTCTTCGGAGTTGAAGCAATGATACTTTTTTCTCTTGTAAACTTGTTGTTTACCAGTTAAACACATCAAAGACCCAATTCTCCATCACAAAAGAAACAGTTTGTAAGATGATAATCTTTTGAAAGACAGCATTTTATCTTCTTGTAGTAAAGGCATTACCAAAATTGTGTACTTTGATACATAAATACAGGAAGAATAATGTTACATTTGGTAACTATGGAGATGCACATCAATGTTTTGTTATGCAGGGCCTGAATGGGGTTTAAAATGTAATACGGTACATATCACAGAATGCTGCCTTCCAACTCATAACGTAAGAATCCTTCACAATGATTTTTCTCTTCGTACTTGTAATGCGTTTTGGACATTTTACGATTTATCTTTATTCCTGTAACTTGCGAACGGTAGCATAACTGATAGCCTAATTAATTTATTGGAGTGTTGCTGTACCATTCCTTTAAAAAGAAAAACAAAATATGTGAATAAAAGGCCAAGTACTCGTACATTATCTGTGCGTTAATAGCCTTTTCGGAATATTTCTTAGCTGAGGACCGCGGTATTTAACTTGTCGCTTCCGATATTCAGAACTATCAACAGAAAGCAAAAAAAAAGTAATAATAATAATAAATAAATTTTTCTGCAAGCCAGTAGCCTGCAGTATTACACACACCCACTGCTTTTGCTCTTTCTGCAGTTCATGGAATACATTGTCTGTTTGTCAGTTTGTTTGTTTATTCTGTTCTGTCTGTCTGTGCACATCTGTGTCCGCCCTCGGTGTTGTCCGCCCTCGGTGTTTTCCCACCTCTCGGTCCTGCCTGTATTGTAAACCTGACTAATCGTTCAAGCTTACGAAAGGTCAATGAAAAATTTAAGAAGCTCTAGTGATGGGTATATCAAGTGCTTGGACTTTTCACAATTGCTATTATCTGTTTGTCGAAATTCAACCCCCTTCCCTCCTCGAGAGGATTTAGACAAACTCCCAGCAACCAGAATCAAGCTAAGAATATAGTAGGCTGAACGATGCAAGCATTCAAACACTCTTGACGTTACCACAGGGAGAAATTCTTCTCGAGTTCATGTCTTGTAAATTCTGTTTTGAACTTCCCAAAATGTTAAATTCAATTTGCGTCAAGTCTCGTCTTTTCCAGCCTTATCTTAACATCATTTGAAATTCTTCCGAGATATTTTACGAACGTTATTGACCAGTTGATAATCGTATGTAAATGAGGAAACCATTATAAAATAAAGGGCAGAAGTGGGAAATTATCAGAGGTAATGCATCTTAGGGAATTGGTCCATGACGTTGTACCACTTCTTCTCTTCCGTCCCCTGGAAGAAAAGGCTCTTGCCAGCTCGACTTAAACCGATTGGTTGGAAACTGGGTCGTAAAACTCCATCTAGCTAACCCTTCGGTTCAGGAAAAAACACGTCGCGCGCGGAATGTAACCATGCGCATGCGCGCACTGTCTAAACGATTGTCATGGTTTTTTGACATTGTGACCCATTAGAAAGTGTCCAATTTTCTAAGCGCTCTGAATATCGAACGGTTCTAACCCACCTGAATATATTGGACGTTGCATTGATGCCGATAATAGTGAGCTTTAGACTGCACGACTCGTACGTCAGCTACAACGCAATGACGTCCCTTATTGCGTTGTCCCTGCCATTTCACAACTTCGTGTATCGTTATTTCGCGTTGCGTTCGAAAACGGCATAGATACAGATGGCGTCACTTCGTTGTAGGTGAGGACCGCGTCGTGAAATCTAAAGCTCCCTAATATCTGAATATTGAACCGGAAACGACAGTCACATGGGCGATAACTGCTTTCTTCTTTGATTTTTCACGGCGTTACATGAGTTATTGATCAGGAAGTGTTCAGATTCCATTTATCTAAGAAGAATAGACAAATTTAAATGACGAATGAAATGATCTCAGGACCCGGAAAATACAACAAGTACTGAATATTTTTCAAGGGTATCATCGTGTCCATAATAAGCTAGTCTCATTGGATACACTTTTTTCGTTCTTTTAATCTTTCCAAATAAACATTTCACATGAAGCGTGAATTCCTGCTTTGACGATGTTATTTTGCTTTTTGTTTGTTTGTGTTTTTTCGTTGATGTTTGTTTTGTTTGTTTTTTTTTCATAAGCACTATGTACTTAAAGTATAAAGACTGGACTGTTAAGAAATTTTCAGTTGTTTGTTTAAAGACTAATTGATCAAAATATATTTGGCACATTTGGGACAGTGATTGCAGGTTGCATGTCCTCTATACCTCACGGTGCTAAACGCTTCGAGTTCTTTTCAAACTCTTTACCTTCATACTTTGTGGAAAATGTAAGTTTGTAGGTGTTTTCAGTGACTACAATCCTTGTTACACTAGAGTACGTTTTAAAAAGGAATTGAGCTTGAGACCGGACACCTTGCCTGCCAATGTGAAGCTTAATACAGTTACATAAAATGCAATGTTTTCGGGCGTTGTCAAAGTTGAAGTTATTTCAACATGCCCTTATATAAGACAAATTCTACATGTCAACACAAATCAGCAGAACAATCAAAACTTATTTTTCAGAGCATGTAGTCAATAAGGGACAAATTTAATTTTAAGGTGTACAACCCAACTATGTATGAATCCACACATTTAGGGAAAGTACCACACGCTGTCAACAATCTTTACAACATTCTAAATCACTTTTAACCATTCCAAATCGTGCTCCACACACGCATTACAATGTTATCATTTATTTTCACGGAAAACAGACTAGTAACTCTAACATAAGTAATGTACAAATAAAATTTAAAATTGACGTGGAACTATTTTCTCGACAGAGACTTGGTCATGTTTCATTGATACTTCAAATTCACTTCATCATTTTATCAGGCAACTTGCGTAGCCCCTCGTGGAAGTTTTCAACCTGGACATGCCATTCCTTCTGCTGAAGGCTCACAATGTCACTTTCAAATTTTGATATCATGGCCATTGAAAGTTTGAGCTAGAGGGCAATGAGCATTGCATGATAGGTACGGTATGTTGTCTTCTTAAAGAGATCATTTAACGCAAAATCAAAATAGGCTAAAAATTGGTCAAATTGTCTTGAACTCGTTGTCTTCAAACTCCATTTGAAACATTGGCCATATTTTCAAGTAACAGGGTCAGAAACAACATCCAAAAGTTTTCTAACACACTGAATTTGTCAGACAAAATTGTTCCGAGAAAAGAATACTGAATTACGGGTCTCCTACCTTAATTCTTATCGTTTCTCTCAAATTTCCCAACGACGATCTTTTCTCTCACCCTACCCAGCTCGAAGTTCTCTTGTACCCTATTGAATATACACGCAATACCGTTTCCATGCATCTGAGAGATCGCGATTTTTAACTTGAAAAGTTTCGTTACCCTCGATGCCAACTGATGGTTTCGCTCCGTATAGATAGTAGCTTGACAGCTGGCACAACATACTGCAATCGCCCGCCCCCCCCCCCCCTCCCCTTGACAGAGGACTTGTGTCACGCCACTGAATGACGTGAAAAACGTAGGTTTCTACAGCAGATATTTTGACATCTAATAATGTTATACATACTGGTTTGAAAGAAGATTTTTTTTGGCGAAGCGCGCCAAAAATTTCGGTCAACTTTTCAGCCTAGACCTTTCAGTCCAGCCCTCAATCAACTCTGGCACTTGCGCATGCGCACACGAAAGTATTTTGAACTAGATTACAAGCTATACGTATCTTCATTAGGGTCGCTACCGTTTGTAATAGTTATACGTACAACAGCTTCCTTTCCTTTGTTTTAAACCCGTATATAATTGTAACATCAGCAATATTATTCCAAAAGTGGAGAAAAATGTAGGGTAACTGTCCTGGAAAATAGCATTTCTTCAGGAAAAGTATGCCTTCAGAAGAAGCAAAACTTTACATCAGAATGGGTCTTATAAAGTTTGAAAGTTTATTTTTTCCAAGGGTTCCACAAAGACCTCTCCCTCACGCCGATGACCACGTGGGTCATGCCTATAGAGTGTTTAATCGATTTGGAGAGTATCTGCAGATGTTTGACTTTCGAAATCGAAATAATTTTTGTGAACATCGTTGTGCGAATATAAATAAATGTTCCCGTCGTCTGGTTGTTTCCGGAAAATATCGCAGAGTTGTATTTTAAGACCAAATACCACGTTATTTATGTAAGGGTACTAGTTATTTCCGAGGTGAGTGCCATTATATATCAGAATACGCAGCATTTTATCAGGGAAGAAACTTTCTCAAACCCAATTTCGAAAAAACCCAGCTCCATTAAGATGGGTGACCTTATCAAATCGTAATGTAAATCTGTCGTTAACAATTACCCAGTTAAACTCCACGCCAAATGCATAACTTGGTACTGATGGAACAGGCCTAAACTATCCGTTTTAATAGTCAGATAATTCATCAATCCTTCCTGTCATGAATTTCTAAATTGCCTGTCATCTACATACATCCCTTGTACACTCTAATATCATTAGACTGAACAAATTTACTATCACAGAGTGAAAAGTGTTAATTCACTCCATTAAAGTTATAATTCACTCTACGCTCACTGAAATTCACTCCAAGAAGCGTGAAAATTCACTCTTTAACGGACCGGTCTTTCTAAAGACACTCCATTAAGAGTGAAACTTCGCTCTTTGGAGTGGATTTTCCCTCTTTTGACGTATATCTATATCAAGTGATATTTCACCCTTTTTACTCTTAGAGTCCCAATCTTCGTTAATATTGCTGCACAAATCTCTTACACTTCTTATAGAGTCGGGTCGTAGACAGGAGTTTTTCGGGATAGCGGGAGATACCATCGATCGACCCTCGGTGATCAGGTCCAGCATAAATGGCTCAAGCGAAAGGAAATTTCCGCCTCAAATGCCTCCCAGATGGCTGGAAATGTCACTTCCCAAGGCTATTAATCGCATATAAATATAGGTAACACTAGCGATGCTGTATCGCCCTCTATTTGGATCAGGGATATCGCCCCCTTTAAGATGTATAAAGGAAAAAAGCGCTTCTTGGATTTCTGAACATTGCAATCGTGGAATATTGTTACCCTTATTTCTGCATAAGTTGCTTCTAATCTCTACTGGACTTGCAAAACTGTATCATTGTAGCCGTCATTGATCACAGGAAAGAACTCACTGATTCACCCACGCACTGGCAGCAATGCACAGTTTGTAAGAACCTGCCAAAGAATCGAGTTTGTATCATTGCATCATCGAGTATAACCAGTCCTAAAAACTTCATACCAATAAATGTTTACACGCTAATTCTTGCTACAGGATCAACGTTTATGGTGTTTTGACCGTTATCGTAAAGGATCGGCATGTTTAAATGGAAAACAAAGGATCAGATATAATTGTATACCTTCTAGTTACATCCTACGCTTAAATATTCATTCACTGAGTTCGTTAAAAGCATAAAACACAATGGATAAATGGATACTTCTTGCATCCATTTGTTTGCGAAGAGTTATATTTTCTGGATCTGTTAAAGCCAATGGGGTAATCCTTAACACAGTTGTCCAACAATTGGATACAACTACAGCGTTAGTAGCTTGGGCGTTTTCAATACAAAATGGTGTGGCTTTTATGATGGGTAAGCATTTGTGTAGCCTGTTTTCATTTTCTTATGCTTTTTCGTCTTGATTCAATCACAGCGATGTCATTATTTTTTTTCCATTTTTTCCAATACAGAAAATACATATGTTGATGATTTGCGTAAAAACTGAACAATTATAAACAAATTATCTCAAAATGTTTTGGACCTGACTTTATGAGAAGAAGGAGTGATAAGATAGCTGACATTACAGCGGCTCATTGAGTTGGTTCATAAAATTTCACAAATTTTTCCAAACCCGTTAAGTGTTTCTTCACATATACCAATGACAAATGGTCAATCTGAGACAACCCCCATATCCTAAAAACAAATAACTGTTTAATGTTTAAGCACTAAACGGTTCAATTCGTTTCCGAAAAGTCAGGGTATTCCAAAATTCAAAAATGTTAGCTTTTCCTGTAACTATTGGATATGAAACCTGACTTATTATGCAATCTATAAGAATGTTATAGTGACCTTTTACCACTCTCATTAAATTATCGATATCAACTCAATGAGCCTTTAAATGGCAAGAGCAATTGCCCCAAATTTTTTTGAAGCAGCTGCTAAATCTCGTAATTTTCTTCTTCTTTTCTCTTCTCTTCAAAGTACTCTTTACGATATTTAAGGACTTCGGCATTGCACATTCACTCAGGTAAACCAAGAAGTAATTCCTCGTAAATTCCACATTTGAGGAGCAAAAAAAATGTCACGTGACTCTTAAGAGCCAATCATGAAAAAGGACAGTGTACTACACTACACTACTTCAAGCTGGGGTGACTGTATTTACCTCCCCTTCAAGCTATAGTTTCGGAAAACTGTGTAAGCTGCTTGATCGGTTTACGGTCAACTCGGCCCCTGGGACAACTCGGCCCGGTCATCTCGGCCCCTGGACAACTCGGCCACCATTGAATAAGCACTACCCTTATTAATATTAGTATTTACTTTAGAAATACAAGTACTGGCTTGCTTAGTAGTGCATCACTATTTTATATTCAAGGTAACTTGAAACCAAGCAGTTTTTCTCTTGTTAACTATTTAACAGTTGAAGAGAAAAAAATGTTGTCACATGACTTTCAACAGCCAATCAAGTAAAAGAAGGGTAGACAGCCCGCCATCTGACATTATCATAGTCGATGAACCTTGCACATTTTGAGGAAAGGTCCGAAATCAACTTACGGATTTCATGCGAAAGATATAAGGCTTTTTTATAAAGGAAGCCGGGGTTTGAATTTAAAGGGATTGATTCTTATTACCAAGCTTCCCGAAAAAAAGCTGTTATGGCCACTGAAGGATCCGTACAGTTCGCAACCAACGTCAGGGCCCACTAAGTTAGACCATTTACAATAATTGGACTGTCATAAATGGCTCTATTCTAGACTGAAAAGAACAGATACTACGATCTTAGCCAAAAGGCAGAGAAACAACTAAGACTGTAAATAGCACTACGCGTTCGGGCCAAATTTAAAGAGAGGTTTCGAATGACATTTAAAAAATTGATGTCAAATAAAAAAAAATCAAGAAGCAGAGTAAGAAATGTTCATTTTCAAAAATTTTCACTTATATTTTCGAAATTAGGTGTTCTTTAAGCAATGTCTTAAATCCTAAGGTAAGGCTGTCAAATTTCCTCAAAAATGCAATCTCCTAATTGGTTAGTTCACTTAATATAGCATGTCAATAGAGGCCGAAATGTCTCGGTGGCCGAGTTGTCCGGGGTCCGAGTTGTCTCAGGGGCCGAGTTGTCCAGAGGCCGAGTTGTCTCAGGGGCCGATTTGACTGGACACCGCTTGATCACCCCCCCCCCCCCTCCCCACCACCACCACCACTATATCAGTACCGCGCGATGCAGACGATTTTTCATTCAGTCCAACGCTAACAATGAACAAGACAGATTAAGTTGAGGACGTCGACAGAGACTCATCGCAGGCTAATTATCACTGTAAACTTTTGTGTTCGCAATACTCAATACCTCCTCGGATGTAATATTGAGCGCTAAGAAGACATCCACGGGATCAGTGGATTTTAGTTTTTGAGTGTTTGGACTATCGTATGCATTGTTCTCAAGTGTTAGGACTTCAAAACCTCTATTTTAATGACATTTTCATCAGCTAACAATCTAAGTGAAACATAGGCTATGACTACATTCTCTATTTGGAAATATTGGCCAAGTTTCAGTTTCAGTTTCGGTTTCATTTATTATCTATTTTACCTCGAAGAGGTATAAGAGACTTACAACAGAAATCAAAAATAAAACAAATGCAAGATAACAACAAAATGCATCAAAACAAAATAAATCGATCAAAGAACAAAACAGTTCGAAAAATAAATAAATGAAATAAAACTTTAATCATAACGATAATAAAACTGCAATAATATGATCATTGTCATAACCACCTGGCACTGCTTTTAGCAAACTTGCACAAATTAGACACCAGTCACCTGTAGATTTCAGTATCAAAATCAACTTGATAATTTATCCATAATCAACTTAAAAAGCTTAAACAAATCAAGCAAGATATTCCTATTTCTTCTTTGAAAAAGTTCCTTCATTTTAACAATTGTTTGTCGTCTTCTAAAATACGGCTAAAGTAATAATTTTCGTTCTGTAGTAGAGTAAGGGCACTGCAAAATATAATGGAATTCATCCCATAGGTTTTCCCCATCTCACACTTCACATATCCTTCCATGATAACTGATACCCTCAAATTTACCCGTAACCACTGGTAGCTTACTATTCCCACATCTAAATTTACAGAATGAGTTAGCGTACGCAGAAAGTGATCAAAATTTAGCAAATAGGGTTCAAATGTTAACCTTATTTTAAATATCCTGTAACTGTTACACTGGGAGTTTGTAATTACTTTAGCAATCCATTCCTGTTACAAATATCGTTAAAAGTGGTGGTTCGTACTACCATGGCTGGAGAGACATCATCCTAACACTTTTAGCGGACATCACATCAAATGTTAGCCTCCCTGTCCAGTGTTCTGAGGCAAGAAAGGAAGACATATAAAGTAGAATAGGATATACCATTTCATATTTGTGTTATATAGAAAAATAATAGGCAAGTGATATACATGTGCTGTCCGAAACAAATATAACTCTGCAAAATCTTCCTTTCGTATAGTTCGTCCCGGATGTCGAGACAGGTTAACTCCAGTAGCCATGCTTGTACTGTAAAAGGAAAAAATAACACACTGAGAAAGTACATGGAAAGTACAAAGACACTGAACAAAGCATTCCCAGGTATCAATCAATTAAAAATGACGTATATCGGCGTTGTCTCGACGCACAAAATTTAGATGTAAACCGTATACCACCAAGATTCAGTCTTCAAGTTGGTCAGTTGGTAGTTTGAACTTAAAGGGTCAATCCTCTCACCCCAATCTACACTTCCTGTAGTGAGGTTCAGAAACTCTCCATTGACCCAGCTTTTTGATTGACTGTTAATTTAAACAATGCAGATTACCAAAGCATATATTACACAGCATGAACTCTACTGAGAGTGTTTTGGTTATACACATAGCTTTTCTATATTCCCCATGAAGCAATACCACTGGTCTGGTCTGCACTGATTAGTGCAGACCAGACCAGTGGTATATGACTCAATTTGATCATCAGTGGAAAATGAAATCTGGAAATCAAAATTGACGCTGAAAAAACGATTCACGCATTATTCTGTAGATAAATTACATGGCAAGCCCACGTCAGCCTGCACAAAGCTATAAACATTTCATCAGTGCTGAAGGGACAATCAGGGTTTGAAAGAGAATATTGACCCTTTGTTCCGGCTAGTTCTCTCTTTCTGAACTGATTGTTTACCCGAATACAGACCATTGAAGAGATCTTTCAGGTTATAAGAAAAATTAACTATGAGTTGATTATGCTGTTGAATAAAAAATATCTGAATAGTTTTAGGGTAAAATATCAATACATGCAAATTCGGGCATAAGCAGTTGGTCCATTAGGGCAAAACCTGGGGAAAACATGATGAACGGTGACATTATTCGGGTAAAAAATGCTCTTGCCCCCCCCCCCCTCCATAGAAAATTACCCCCGTAAGCCCATGCGGCGTCATACAGTGATGACGAATCATTTTCGTAGTTTTAAGTCAATATACAAATGTGGTGGAGAATTAACGTTGTGCAAAAAAGAAACTGTTTGCCGCACTACACCAGCTGAGTAAAGGATCAGATACATTTCACGAGTAATGAGTGAAACAACAAACTACAAAAATGATAATGAAAAGAAAACTAAAGAACACGACACTATTAGCTGACTAGGGTACCACTACATTGGAATAATTTTCAATTGTTAGTTTTGTTTTTCAATTTTCATGGTTTCATTATAACATCCGTCTCAAAACTTGAACACGTTTATGAGTATTAGCACTGGGTAACATTAACATCCCAGATGAGAACAATTATCTAGTGTACCACTTCAAAAGTAAGATAAGTTATCCATCCACTTATATTCAGATGGTCACGAGACTTTCTTAACGGCTAGGTATATATTACACAAGCCAACAGCAGGAAAACACATGCAGATGCAGTGGTGGAGCTGCCATATGGTCAGGGGGCAACCGCCCCCCCCCCCCCGACGGACCAAAATCGTGTGTCGGCGCCGTTTTTAGGTGTTTAACATACTTTGATCTTGCACCATTATTGGCAAAAGACATACTTTAATAGCGTTGTTTTAAGGCCCAGATAACAAAATGCTCTAACAGCCACCAGTAACTGTACTAACTGCACTTTATTCTGATCAAAAGGGTTACCTTCTGTTATATAGGTTAGGTTTTGCCGAAACGTATTTTCATGCTTTATACGCACTAATGAATGTTGTCGCTGTGCTAAGTTTATTGCTTCCACACCAAGTGTGATAAGCTTACAAAACACACAGACTGAAATTAAATTAAACCCCCTGGCCAATAAAAGGTATTGCAAAGGGCGCAACAATAATTGTAGCGCAAATAGCCGTCTGGTTGTCGGTTATAATTGTCAACATAGAAATAAAGAGTTGATAAAGATACCAAAATAGCTCTACAACATATTTCAAAATCATTTGAAGAGAACATTCAGGTTAAAATAAAACTGTTATCCTAGTGGTAATTGTTTTAGAGTTTTAATGAGCAGTTTTCATTTTGTTTTTCTTCAAGTGACCATTCTCATGATAAATGGTTATTTTTGACACTGCACGATAATCCCATCAAAATGCTGTACTTCCGTGGTCTCAAAAAGCCAGAAAATTTCATCTAATAAGCCTAGGTTTAGGCTACTTTTATTTATTATGAATTCGGTACCCAGAGAGCGAAGCAGTCCTCTTGTCTTGGCTATTTTTTGAAATGTACTTACTTCAGAGTGGTCTCATGATGTAAATTACGTCAATTAATGTTTCTTCGTGTACTTATCTTGATTTCCAGATGCCAAATACGTACACCTAACGCTGATTAGTTTCCATAACCTTTTCCCTCTGTAAGATTGGTTGCTATTTAGCTCCAGCAGGTTTAATCTCTTTCTCACAAAGTAGCCCATTATAACATTAAAATCTTAAATCGAGACCTGACAATAATACACAAAATATAATGACTGACTTCATACTAAAATGTGAAAGGGAGCAGGCAGGGCAAGGGGTGAACTTGCCCTCCCCAGGAAAATATAAAAACCTTAAAAAACGAAGAAAACATAAAGAAAAAGACGAAGAAAAATTAACATCAATATTTCTTAACAGTTCACGCAGTGTTTTCCCTACTGATAGGCGGTAAATAGGCTTTAGAAATGTTATTTCCAGCGATCTGAGAGGCATTTTGAGCCAAAACTTTCTTGGGCTCCGCGCCAACTCATGGCGGCGCGGAGCTTTCACCCTACAAGAATTCCGCCCTCCCCCGATTATTATCCCTCGGAGGCATATGGATAGAAAATTTAAACATGTTTTTATAGAAAAACTTGCTGAGGAGAAATGTCAAAGTAGTATTCTACAAGGTGCGGAAAATCAAATGGAAAGTCTGAAAAGCCGTGGCTTCGATCGTCCTGAGGCTCCGGGTATTTACTCCTTCGAAGCGCCCCCGCAAACCATTTTCGCCCCTCCGACGGAAATCCCTAGCTTCGCCACTGTGTAGATGAAGTGTACACTATCTGAGCAGCATTTTGTTTTCCCCTTTTCGCATAGACGAATCCAGACAGCAAATGATGGTCTGGTTACAGTCGGCAATAACTGGGGTCTATTACCTTTTAATCTTTCAATTTCCTTTCTTACCTGTATCATCGATTGTTGTAAACTAAGTTGTATCTCTATTTCTTCAATTTCACTGAACACGAGGGTTTGAAATGAATGTATACGATAAATAAAGACGATTTGAAGCTGATGGACCCCTTAATGTCTGCCTACAGTCACTTAGAATCGGATTCGCCTATATCTTACAAAGCCTAGTTATTTTAAGCTATAGAACCACGATTAAAACAGAATTGTTTTCGCGGTAAGCAAGGTTTCCTTGTCATACTTTTCAGATTGTTTTTTAAATATTGCTGTCTAAAATCTATACTCTTAAATTGTTCACAGGGGTTGTGCAGAAGCAATCTTACTTGAAAGGAACACTAAATTACAAAATACTCAATGTTATGGAAAAACTTTATACACTGGAAGGACATTTTCGAACGACCTAATTGTCAGAGGAAATCCCACGATTGTTAACGAGGACCCTATGACATGCCCGTGTTGCTCCTTCCCTTTTGTATACTGGGGTGTTTCGGTCATACCAACACAAAATAAAGAGAAAGACCCGTTAAGTCTACAACAACCTACTACCGAAATACGATTAACCACGTGGTGCACCACCAAGAAACAAATGTGAATATAAAAAATAACTCCTCAAGAAAACGAAACTATGAGATAAAATTCTGCACTCTAAGTCCATTGTTATAACTTCTCGTTCATCCAGTCCTTTCCTACTATACTGCCTTCAACTTTAAGTAATCTCTTGGTTTATAAATTCATTGCATTCATTAATTGCATCCAGCCCAAAGTATATTAAACCATAATTTATGTCAGCGAGTCGAGACCATCCTCTCAATCACGTTTTCCGTTCTTGGACACAGTTCAAATATATTATTCGCTAAATATTATGCTTCCAAGTTGCATTAAGTTCATTTCAATAAATATACATGGTGCCTGGCCTACTCTGGTTTCAAACCTCATTAAGACTTAGCATTCGCTGACGACCTCGCTGTATGGAACATCTAGATGACAGACCCGAAATAGTACGGTATTACTCGTCACCAGGCACAAGGTAGAAAGCCTGAAAATTAGTGTTAACAATATAAAAGACGATGTTGCATCCATTTGGAGGTGTATACTGAACACTTCACACACAGTCTCGCACTAACTAGTCCACATTATAACAATTTAATTGAGTAATGCACACACCAGCTCATACGCACACATACATTGGCCTGCCACGCCGATTTTTCACACACAATGCAGCTCAAGGGTGTAAAAGACTAATATTATATGACCAACGCCTAAATAGCTCCTTGAGCTCTTAAACCTGGCTCTCTTAAATATATAATTGTCTGACTCTCAAACCTTCAACATAATGTCGCAATATTTTTCCATTTTTTTTTCTGTTTTTTTTTTAAACACAAATACAGCTTACGACAAATAGAAGTGCAAATTAAATTAAATGATACAACAAACAGGGTACTATCTACAACGACCCCCGCCCTTGTAACACTATCCCAAACGTGCCTCGGCACATGGTTTACCTTTCACCTACCCTTGTTGTCGGGACAACTTTAAACAATTGTAACAAGTCTGAACGTTCTGAGGGTGCCCACTTTCACACAACTTTGGGCAATTGAAGTAAAATAAATGGAACTTACCATCCAACTATTAGAATGGCTTTCGTTGAAGAGATAGGCAACAGGTTTGGACCACGTCCGGCTTCTCTCAATGCACCAAAAACTCCTCCACACGACAGTAAAGCTTACAACTACCCTCACTATGCTCCGACGCCCTTGCTCGAAAGCTATAGCCCTAGAGGTGCGTTGGCTAACTTTTGAGGTAGCTTTCTAGGTATAATTTTCCCGGCACGCAATCTATCCTGATTTTAAACGAACTGTACGAAGTTTGCAGATCAGACTCAGCAGATGGAATATTTCCTTTTTCTGGACACGAGGAGAAACTGCACCGAACAGTAAAACACGTTTCAAGCCTGCCTTAAACATGCATAATATTTTCCTTTACGCCATGCCAACATACCGACCGACATTCCAAAACGAGTGGGACACTTTCACACAATTGCGTAACGGAAAGCAGCCTACCTAACCTTCGGCCTATGACACTACTAAGAGAACAAAAATATGGTGTCTTTAAACAGCCACCTGGCCTTTACAAAATAAATTTGATTAAAATTTCCCCTTTCACTCGTGACACTAATGGGAAGTATGCTGAAAACGAAGAATGGTCAAATTATGATAAAGGAAGAGTAGAAACAAAGAAAAAATATAAAACAATGACTTACTGTCTTCTTTCCAAATTTATTTTGTTCGATGTGCAAGTTTTATGTCTACATATTTTGGGTAGATGTGCACTGTTTAACAAGGTGTTTCTTGATTGGTTGTTGCCATTGTTTTCTATCGATTGCATTCTTTGTTAGGGTTAGGGATTAGGTTAGGGATTAGGCTGTCGTTAGCCAGTAAGGAAATTTATTGTTAAACAGTGCGCATCGCCCCCATATTTTACATTAAATATGGTTGCCTATAGCAGTAAGCCAAATCAAAGTATCACCAGTTAGCTGCCTGGTTGTGATCACTGCTCAAAAAAACATATTCTTCAGCTAAAATTTCTACACTAAGGAAGCTTTTCACTGCTTCAAATAAGGACTCTATTGCTTTCTGTAAACGATTTCCATGATTTTGGTCGGTTTGCGGAATAGATTTTAAGTGAAAAGGGTTTTAAGGTCAAATCAAGTTTTGGTTTGCTTGAAGGTACTTACTTTTAAACATTTCGGTGAAATTTACATTGAAATCCGATGTGTAATTCTCAAGAAATGAGCAGATAAATTTGTCACATTTTTAACAAAAAGTTTACTTAAAGCAAACACTTATGACATTAAATGCTCACATTAATGGATAGTCTCATGTTTTTCTTATGAGTTTACATCCAAATTCACCTCACAATTCCATATTATCAGAATATGATTGCATATGTGATATGAGAAATTAAAAAACTTAACATTCCGTCCTATACCTGATAACTTTAAGGTTAACACAACAGGCTTAAAGACAAAGGGAAACAAAGCCCCCTTGTTAATTTTAGGAAGTATTGTAACCTCTGCTGCCTTCAAGCTCAGTTTGGATCACAAATGTAGTAACTACATTTACTGATATCTAGAGAAATACATGTCTGATTTGAATGGAAGTTTCACCACACTTTGTAGATTCGGTTCCCCCTAAATGAAGGGCGATGAGCACTGTTTAACAAGAAATTTCCTAAATGGCTAATACCAACCCTGATCCCTTACCTAATCCCCACACGTAACAAAGAATACAATCGATATAATACAATGGCAACAGCCAATCAAGATACACCTTGTTAATCAGCGCGCATGTGGTTGGTCTGGTTTGTGGTATCTTACGGTGGGTATACACGAATCCGGATTAATGGTCTAATTTCAGTCGGCCATAACTGGGGTCCGTCCCCTTTAAATCTTTCGATTTCCTTTATTATCTCTACCATGGATGGTTGTACACTAATTTGTATCTTAAATTCTTCAATTTCACTCAATATGAGGGTTTGAAATTCATGCAAACAATAAATAAAGACGATTTTAGGCTGATGGACCCCAATAATGGTGGTCTGCAGTCAGTAAAAACAAACGCTAATCGGATTCGTCTATATCACGGTGGGTGAATAGTTTTAAAATCTGCTTTTTCTTTCATCATTGTTTCATATTCAGCTCCGGTGACACTTTTATTGCTGAACGTCTTCAACGACCGATTAGTATGCATTGTGGGTGGACTACTAAGTGGATTCGCCTATCTATTCTGTGGACTTCACCTGGATTCTGTCTGGCAACTCTTCTTTGGTTTTACTGTTTCAGGTAAGCCACGGTATATCTTAACGAATTTTATAAACCATCCCATATAATGTTCTGAAGTTGTTTGAAAATGTGCGAGACTGTTACCGGTAGGCTGGCACTTTTAAAAAGAAGAGAACCATTCATAGGTCCATACATACAACCCCACGTGTATCTTTTAACCCATTTTTAAATGTAAAATTACCTTAATATTCTATGGTTCAGCTGTTAAGTCGGTAAGCTCAGCATGGATTTTTTTTTTTTTTTTTTTGCCAAAGATGGCTGGGAGAAATATTGAATATGACTGCCGACAGGTTTTTTTTTAAAATTCATTCGTTCACTTGACAACCCTTTCCACAAACATATTAAGGTCTTGTTATAATTACGCTTTACAAACGTTTTAACACTAACTCAAAATCAATATTCGGCTTAATATTTGGATATATTTCGCTAAAATAAAGACTTTATCTGGCCTTACCCAAGCAGGATATAATTTGATACAGACCAATGACAAAGATACAAAAAAAATTTGATATGGCCTTATCAAGCCAAATATAACTCAATAAATAGTCTGATAGGCAAGATATGCAAATCAAGTTTGATAATGCCATACCATACCAGATATGTCGAGTATGCAAATGGACATCCCGTTCGTTTGTTCAAATCAGTGGTTTCCAACGGGGCGGTACCGCCTCCTGGGGCGTTTAAAGGCTCCAGGGGGCGGTAAGCGCTAAGAGGTGGTAGGGAAGCATTAGCAGGAAATGAGACGGTCAAATTCTTCAGTCAAAGTTCCCTTATCTCATTCCAGCGTTTATGTCATTATGTGTCCCTCGTCCACCATGCCATTTTCTAAAGCGCTGCATGAAGAAAATTCAGTAAACTATTCAATAGATTTTTTTGTTTCTTGTTTCATGAGCTGTAGGGGGTGTTTGAACAAATTGCAATTACCTAAAGAGGGCGCTATGCTTATATAGGTTGGGAGACACTGGATTGAATTTTCACTTGATTTAATGATTGGATTAAGTTTCTTCCAAATTAAGCATCACCTTCCCATCAGGCATTGCAATTTTTGAGTGTCTACACTTTTGCTAACACTGCAGTATACTAAGCCAGCTTATACAAATGATTTTAATGTTTGGGCTAGTATCTAAGCTTACAGTTTGCATGATTTAGGAAGTTGCAAGAAAACTGTTCACTAAGTTTACGATAGCGAACAAAATTTACAGTCAAGTTCAGTGGCGGGGCTAGAGATTTTGGTCAGAGGGGCTAGAATGGGATGAGTTAATTAAAGGCGCTTTGAAGCAGGCATGCATCTGAGCCTTAGTGAGATCTTTCAATGATTTATGACTATCTCGAAACTACAACCAAAATAAACTTTATTTGGTGATTATGGTTTAGTTTTGGTCAGATCTGGGTTATATCTGCCAACTTCATGTTTCCCAGATAAAAAACCCCATATCTGTGGCAGATATGGCACAGATATAAAATGCATATCTGACCCATATGTTTAGTATCTCAGTGATCTTGTCCAGTACACTCACTATCTCCGATCAAAAACACTTTTATGGGTAGACGAAGTGACTAACACAAGAGACCCGTCCTATGTTAGCTCAAGTGGGAATGAATGAGCTATCTGACAAACATAAACAAACATTCCAAGATTTTAAACCGTTTTTAAAGTCCTCATTAACAGTTAATTTATGAACTTTCACATTCGTATTTCGTTTTAATATATGAAATGTATTTTACGTTGTTGTTTAATGTTATAATTTTTGTAACATTCCCCAGCTTCTGTTTCATATTTTTTCTTATGCTCCTTTGATTCGTTTTCTTTATTTATTTTATTCCACTGGTCGGGCTTTGTAAGTGTTCTTTTTTCTTCACCTTCAAACCTTCAACGGCGGCGATTTGTTCTCAATATTGAGGGGGACATTAACTCAAATTAAAAAAAATGCTCTTAGGCCTATTCTATTCTTCAACTCGACAGTACTCAAGAAATAAAACCTTTAAATTATCAGAACCAAGCCACGGATTTGCATACTATTGAATTTAACAATATCTTTCTTTGCAGGAATTGGGTTTGGAGTTGCAAGTTTTTCTTCTTTCATGGTTTTACAACGTCACATTGAAGCAAGACAACTTGCACAGGCGATTACTATTTACCTTCTTTTTGACTACGTTGGGGTTGCGTTACTACCGCCGACTATGCAGTATTTCTTAACCAAGTATGGGCTTCACAATTCCCTTCTACTTTTTGGAGCTCTCGTGTCAAATACTGTCCTCTGTGGCGTAGCTTCAAGGCCACCCAGGGGCAAATCAGACATCAAAAAGGAAGAAAGTTCGACAGCGGTAAAGCTAGAGAACGACCAGGAAATTTCAATTCTTAAATTGTTTTTTAATTATTTTTCTTCGTTATTCAAACATAAACATTTAGAAAAACTTTTGGTGCTTGAATTTGCTGGTTACTTCATTTTTGTATCGTGGGCCTTATTCTTGGTGCCTTTAGGGGAGTCTCTCGGATACTCAGAGGAGCAAGCAGTCCTTCTATCAACAGCGGGTGGTATTGGAGGATTGTGCGGTAGGATTATTGCCGTTCTTTTGTTCCGCATAAACTTAGGAAATCCTCTGACTTTGGCTTTGATACCATTCCTGGTGACAGGATTGTGCTTTGTTGCCATGGTTTCCATAAAACTTTATTACGTCGTCGTTTGTCTTGTGTTCATCAGCGGGGTTAGCCAAGGATTAAATTCTTCGCTGGTTGCAATGACGCCATATGTCGTGTGTAGTTACCATTTTCGACATGCAGCTAACATTGAATATATCGTTGACGGCATAGCGATGCAGATTTCTGGAGCAATATCAGGTAAGTGAAAGGAACATATATATTCGGAATCCTGTGAAAGTTTTTACCTTTTTGATTCCTTGGTGAAGGCAAATGCTGTCTATGCAACCATGAGATTTTGCTCCCTCGGCTCCCTGGTAGGTGTTTTCTTGTACACGTGTATGTGTGGGGTCGTTAAGGGTGGCGTGGGTCTATATGTATGTGTCTTTGTGGCACTTACCTAGCCAAAATGATTTTTCAAGATGGTCATGACATACATTTTCAAACTTAATTTATAGATTTATCATAGTAAGGGAAAAACCTGCTGCCTCGAAAGAGGTAAAGCCATTGGACGTCGACACCGCAGAAGTTAAAACCAAAATGTTTCAAATGTGGTACACAGTTGTAGTAGCTTTAAAGTGAAGGCACTTTGGGTCGTCGTACATTACTATTTTATTGTTGTACATACTGTACGCTTTGGTGGTTAGCCACACCACTTCAAAATTCGCTACGCGGCCCCTGTTTTGTGAGCCCTACACTATTTTCGAGATATGTGGCCGGCCAAGTTTTTAAAATGCAACTCTTTGTACTGACTTGTCACAATGAGTCTTCATCAGCCAAGAAATTTTTATTCCACTCCCTTTTGGATGCAACAACCATATTGACGCCGCTAATTGTTTGTCTCGAGTATCTACGAAACTTGATCTCAGGTTAAATCGTCAGGCGGACTCTTGGCATAGCTTGTGAAGCGATAAATTTACTTGACAGGTACCTGTGTATGCGACGCTTCCAGTGCGCATCCAGTGATTTAGGCCTTGATACCTCTAGGGAACTCGCATTCACATTTTCCTTAGTAAAACTAGATGGTTCGTGGCAAGAAAATCGAGAGATTTCCGTCATTTTACACTTTTTTATTTGGAATATCAACATGGACGGGATAACTTTACCACGGATCCCGAAGAAATGACACGACGAAAGTTGCCTTCTTAATTTTTGTTAAATCTTCCTTTTCTGCCTAAATGCCTTTTATGGCTTCAGGGAGGAAATGAAGTTAACTACCCACTCATATGGCAAGCGAAATGTCCAATAATTAGAAAAACCAAGTTTATCGGTCGAAAAACCAGGTTTATCGGTCGAAAAACCAAGTTTATCGGTCAAAAAACCAAGATTTTCGGTCGAAAAACCAAGATTATCGGTAGAAAAACCAAGTTTATCGGTCGAAAAACCAAGTTTATCGGTCGAAAAACCAAGTTTGTCGATCAAAACCATGTGTTTCGCCGATAAACTTGGATTTTCGACCGATAAACTTGGTTTTTCGACCGAAAATCTTGGTTTTTCGACCGATAAACCTGGTTTTTCGACCGAAAATCTTGGTTTTTCGACCGATAAACCTGGTTTTTCGACCGATAAACTTGGTTTTTCTATTTATTGAACAAATTGTATTGAAAAACCAAGTTTATCGATCGAAAAACCAAGATTCTCGGTCGAAAAACCAAGTTTATCGATTATTTCGAAAAACTTGGTTTTTCGATTACCATGGTGATTTGCCGGTACTACTTTCTGTGACCACGACATGCTAGATGGCGGCTCCTTCAAAATGATTGATACATATCATATTGCATAGCTTACGTCCGTAACTTCCAAAGAGAACATCATCAAGAAAAAATAATGAAATTCAGGTTGGCCAAAATCAGTGGCGTAATCAGACCTGACTGTCCGGGGGTGGGAGGGGGGGTGGGGGCAATTGCATAGAGGTTTCCCGATTTTGTACTAGTTGAGCTGTTGAGATGATGTACACTGTGTTAGTTTGTGGGTGTCTTAGGGCCTCAAGGGAAGTGTTGTGTTAAGTGGCGTCGGAAGCAAAAAATCGCGACCTCTCAGACAGTTGGAAATGGTTTGTCTCGAGCTTTTAAGTAGTAGCTCAGTTTTCCGATTTTTCTTGCAGATCTGAACACCACTGTAATAGGGATGCATTACGGCGCGCCAAGCGCGCCGAAATTTCTGTCGTTTTGAGACAATGATATGTTGATATGGAGCTTGCATTGCAATAAGCTTTCTGGGTTTCCTATGAGGAAGTTTAAAGAATTGGGAGGATTACTGACGAATCTGTACCTCTTTCAAATATTGGTGCAAATCTGAGAATGATTGCTTTTCTAAAGTCCTCCCGACTGTCTGGCAAAAAACCGTTCGGCTAAACCAAACTATAAACTGCTTCCAGAAGAAGCTAGATTGCACGACGACTCGGTCTTTGATGCTACCCAATGTTACCTAAGTCCTACGAACTGACACTTTACGATGACATTTCAAAAGTTTCTCAAACTATTTAGACAAAATATTTCAAAATCAAGAGCTTTTATTGAAGAAATTTTGGAATTCTATGAAAGACAGTGTACAAAAATGGCAATATAGCTGCGGTGTATCTTGATGATGTAGTGTTACATGTACTAAATATCCGATTTTGTCATTCCCAGAGCTCGGAAAAGTTCGCCAAACTGATTTATGTGCCACAACAAATGCACCTCACATTGCAGTTTAATTGCTCCTTTTGAGATTTGGAACAATGAAAAAAGGGGGTTTATTACCCTGAAGGGGGCGGAAAAATGGTTCCGCTGCTTCATTTTTCACGGAGGGAGGTTGTCACCGCCCCAGGCCCAGCTTTCTACGCCTATGGTTGTGTTGTGGACCGATCCCCTCCTCAGACACCACCATCTGAATATAATTTTGATTACTTTTCACCTCCCGGCCCTTTAATAGAGAGTCGGGATGACTTTAAAAAAGATTACTTTTTACATCCCAAATACAAACAAATTTTATGCAATATGGTCAATACTTACACTTACTGGTGTCTTCAGGTAAAATGAAAAATATACACGATCTCGAGTTTAACAATTCATATATCAACATGAAAATATATCTGACATATAACATCCAAAAATATCTGATATATAACATCCATTTTTTAAACGTTAAAGGAAAAGTTATACGCTTTATGTTCTTGGTCTTCTTGCATGAACGGTCTTTAAATGTGGGCTGTATTGTCCTATAATTAAGTTCCATTAGTCAGATGGTCATTTTAGGCTGAATGTATTGACGACTGGATCAAAGTCAGTACTCGCAGAAATGATGCATTCTGTATGATGAGGAGAGCAAGAGAGGAAAGTCTTTCCTCCGATAAAGTGGACCTCGGGTATTATTATTATTATATTAACTTTAGGCGACTAAATGAATGCTCGTATATTTTGCTAAATGAATGTTCATATATTGACCAAAACAGTTTTCCACGGATGCAGATCAACCTTGCTTTTGATGTTATAGTTGGCCCACTTTCTTTGTTTTCTTTCTTTTCTTTTCTCTTTTTTCCTGTCCCATTTCTTTCCTTTCCCTCCTTTTCCTTTTTTTTTCTCTTCTTCCATTCCTTCCATTCCCGTTTTTTGTTCGGGGAGGGGGGAGGGGGAAGGCTACTCCCCGCTGAAATGAGCGAAGTTTCGGCAGTCGACTGAGGAATGAAGCAACTGTAGGTTCTAACGATCTTTCTTGTCTGTTAGGTAATGGTGCTGAAACAGTGTTGATAATCACAAAGAAGAATATTATTTTGGCCAACCTAAATTCCAATTTTGTTTCTTGATGATGTCCTCTTTAGCAGTTACGAACGTTAGCTATGCAATATGATATGTACTGTGCGTACGTACTGAGCTGCATGCATGTTGTTACATAGCCCATCAATTTGAAGGTCACGTGTCGTGGTCACAGAAAGTAGTACCTGCAAATCACCATGGTAATCGAAAAACCAGGTTTTTCGAAACAATCGAAAAACTTGGTTTTTCTACCGATAAACTTGGTTTTTCTAATTATTGGACGTTTTGCATTGAAAAACTTGGTTTTTCGACCAATAATCTTGGTTTTTCGACCGATAATCTTGGTTTTTCGACCGATAATCTTGGTTTTTCGACCGATAAACTTGGTTTTTCGACCAATAAGCTTGGTTTTTCGACCGATAAACTTGGTTTTTCGATCGAAAAACTTGGTTTTTCTCATTATTGGACATTCGGCTTCGAAAAACCAAGTTTATCTTTCGATATACCAGATAGATCGAAAAACTTGGATTTTCGACTGAAAATCCAAGTTTTTCGACCGATAAACCAAGTTATTTTGAAAATCCAAGTTTTTCGACCGAAAGACCAAGATATGGAGATAATCTTGGTTTTTCGACCGAAAAAATTGGTTTTTCGACCGATAATCTTGGTTTTTCGACCGATAAACTTGGTTTTTCGATCGAAAAACTTGGTTTTTCTAATTATTGGACATTTCGCTTGCCATACACTCACTTGATATAGTCAGGTTTCACATCTGATTAATTGATTGACGGTAACAGATATATTGAAATGCACAAAAATTCGCAAAATTTAGGGTTAGCGAACAGGCCAGTCAAGCATGTGTTAATTGCCTTTCACAATGAAAGCACAGCTCATATGAAGGCACATATCATGTCACAAATTCAGATATCAGTTACACCCCAGACCACCTTTGATCTACTGGGGTGTCCATGTTGCTTTCTCAAGAAGCAACGTGACACCATGTGCTTGCAGACATTACATCTCAAGATATTAATTATAATTAGGCTGCCATGCAGATTTCCATACCAAGAAAAAGCACCCTCGAGGGTGTTAAGGAAGTTTGAAACTAAACTAAACTAAATAAGGTCACGTGAGGTCACCTAACTTGAAACCAAGAAGACCTTGTTGGCAGAATAATTGACCTTGGCTCACGACCTATTGGGCACTGTTCCTAAACGCGATATCTCTAACAACATAAGTAACTTCAAATTGCAACAGGATAGAGAGGGCTAAATGTTTAACCTTTTCGAAGAAGTATTACAATGACAAAAATAGTATCTCTCCAGAAAACAAAAGGCGTCTGTTCTGAATTTTGAGATGGGGCGGGGACGGGACAGACAGTGAATTTACCCGAAAGGCAAAGAGAAGCCGCGGGTGTTAAGTAAGCCCACGGTACTTCCGGCTGCCGTAAAAGGAGACTAAAGGGATGGACCTGAACAGTTTTACGTAGATGACACTTTGTAAGACATTCGTGTTGTGGTGTCGGTAAATCTCACCTAACGACCTGACATGAAGAAGCGCCTACCTGGCGAGACGCAAAATGATGGCCCCTTCTGACCCGTAAAGAGGTCATATTTATGATGAGATGATTGCCGTTCCTTTATAAATTGCTTTTTGTTTAGTAGTAACTTGGAGCGGTAAGTATCGGAAAATCTAACTCAGAGGGTTGTTGGCCGCCCTGGTGGAATGTCTTGAGACAGGGGTCCCCCCTCCTCTAATAAAAATGTTTGCCTTTGGACGAGGTGTGAGATAGAAAAATGGCGTTATATTTGGAACTAACTAAAACGCAAAATGCTTGACCTCAACAGAAAAATCATTCCCACCACATTGCGTTCCCATTCCAAATACGAAATTTATCCAGGATCCCTACCTCGAGATATTGTATGAACAAGTTTTGAGGATTATACCCTTGGTGACCCCAGTTGACCTATGGCTTGCATTAAATCGAGTTCGGTTCTTCTTCTCGTCATATTGCATTTACATGGAAAGGATAAAATCTGACCTTAATATCTTGAGATATTGCGTGAACAAGGTTTGGAGCCATTCACTCATGGTGATTGTAAAAGTCCTGTGACTGCATTAAAACTATGCGACGGGACTTACTGCACCGAGACTGTTTCGTCGCGGTAACGTCTGACGACTAGCTCGTGCTAACCAATTTTAAGAATTTCATAAATCTGGGTTGCGCGAGTGCTTGCGAATAGATGCAAAGACTTTTATACTTTGCGACGGGTCTGAATTAGCGCATCGAGTCGCTAGTGTGGACTGGGTTTTATTGTCTTCATTTTGCATCCACATAAGAAATCTTTCATAAAGTGTAACCAAGGTTTTGAGACTTTGACCCCGTTGACCCCAGATGACCTTTACCAAAAAGGGATAATCACCTCAGCACAAGCCATCGGTATCAGCTCCATCAAAGCTACCCTGCACTCTTAAAAAGTTGGTTAAAACATTCACCAACACTGGTCACGTATGTCAAATACCTGAAATTGGTTAAGTTTTCCCCAATATTTGTTGTTTATTTGGTTACCACACAGGCTGGTTACCCAAAAAAGTGGTAAAAACCTCTGGGATAACCCATTAATCAACAATAATTGGGTAAACTTTAACCAATTTCAGGTATTTGCCATACATGACCAGTGTTGGTGAAGGTTTTAAACCAACTTTTTAAGAGTGTGCATCAGAAATTTGTTTGCCAAATTTTGAGCTTTTAATCTCGGGTGACCTCAGAAAACAATAGGGATAACTACTCAATATGGCCCATCTAGATCATACGCATAGGATTCATCACAATTACCAATTTCGATATATAGTGTTTACAAGCAATTTCAAAAATTTGGACCATTTGACTACTAGTGAACTCAGGTGACCTTTTGAACTAAAAAAAATCCAATTGGGATCAGTGACTTAATAGTGTATTGAGTATCGAAGGGCTCATTGAGTTGATATCGCTAATTTAATGGGAGTGTTAAAGGGCCACTACTAGATTGCACTGTTATAGTGAGGAGAAGGGGTCAATTACGTTTCATATCGAATATTTACAGAAAAAGTAATTTTTTTTACATTTTGTGGTGTCTTGACTTGTGAAGGGTCTGTACATCAGTGGCGTAGCCACGGGGGGGGGGGGGGGGTGGGGGTCTAGCCCCCCCCCCCCCAGATTTTTGCGTCCTGATAAAGTAATTGAAAAAAATAAAATTTTTGAAAGGAAATAACTTTGAAGTATTTCCTTCAAAACAGTAAATAAATAAAATGTGTAAAAAATTTTAAAAAACAAACATGGATGAATGTGTGTAAAACACATTTTGTGCGCACGTATGAAATCAAGTAATAGCTTCAAAATGCCTACTTTCACTAAATTAGATACCGTTTGTGACCTGCACTGACGTTTATTGCATTTCACTTAGAAGATGAAACGAAAGTCTCGACGACAAACCTAAATGTGACTTTGTTAGGTTAAGACCCTTCCTGCCTTTCGGATGGCTGATTGATTTACTAAAAATAAGGCAATCGTACACTGGAGACCACTTTTACACGACCATTTCTTTACTTTATCATACACAAAATATGTCGTAAGCAGGTAAGGGTAAGGTACTGCCTTCAGAAATTCTTCCCTTCCATCCTTAACAAGTACGCCTAGGCCTATGTCGTGCCTCACTCCTGCCCATGCGAAGTGCCACTGTAGGACGATTTTTTTTTCGACAAGTCATTTTTTTACTAGTTTGCACTGGCGTCCGGGGGATTTGTAAAATGTCCACAAGGTCCTGATTTCATGTGTTTCCCACATGATCCATACTTCTGCTTTGCGGTTCAATTATTTTGAGAGATTTATTCGTAGTATTTTAATTTTGACTACGTAATGTACCGATGGACAAATACTGCACCATTTTGCACATTGTTCCTTGGTAGTATGTATGTCTCTTGTAAAATCTCTACAAAAACTTAAAATATTTTGATATTTTTCATGCTCCCCCAAAAAGGGAAAATCCTAAAACTTAGGCCTATAATAATTTTAAAGTTTTGCCAAACATAGCACCATTTTGCATCTAGGAAATCTTACGCAAAGAAAACTTCTCAGAGGGGGACACAACTACTTTTGGTTTTCCTGGTAAAGGGTAAGGTACCGCCCTAGGTTAGCTGAAATCCATTCAAATATTTCCGCATTTCCGGCTGGGTACATTCAGTTTAAACACGTGGGAAGTGCTGTTTCCAGCCATCTGGATGGGTTTTAAAGTCCAAATTTTTTTTTTTTTTATACGCTCCGCGCCAACTGATGGTGGCGCTCCGCTTAGATTCAAATATTCCCGCATTTGCGATCTACGTCCTTCTGAAGTTTACAATTTTTCCAAGGGAAAGGGAGATACCGGTTCTCTTTAGTCTCATCCCCCAGGCTACAGATCAGATGTGCCCAGTTTTGGGGTCCCTAAAAAGTGTATGTATTACCATTTTTCATAGACCGATTTTTTATTCTCATTATTTGAGAAGTCGCCGACATGAGATTCGTATTTCAAGACTGGGTTCATCCAGCTTAAAACACGTGGGAAGTGCCGTTTCCGGCCATCTGGAGGAGTTTCAAAGCCCAAAATTTTCTTGTACGCTCCGCGCCAACCTTTTTTTCTAAAAGTCCCCACGACTCTCTGGCGAAGAGCCAAGGGGCGAAAACCAAACGATTACTCCCGGAGGAGTTCTGCTCCCTTAAAGAGCTTAACGTCCCAAATGGACAAGTCCGCGCCAACCGATGGTGGCGCTCCACTTAGATAGTCTTGCCGTGCCTGACCTTCGGAGGTGCCGCCCCCACTTGTTTCTTAGGCCCCCAAAAAATCCCATCCTGGCTACGCCACTGCTGTACATAATGTACATAATGTTTGAAAAACAGATTGAACCGTTCTGCCGTTAAGCACTCACTTACAAAACAATTATATGTATGTAGTAAATGGGGGATTGTCTTAGTTCGACCATTTGTCATGGGTATGCGAAGAAAACTTAACAGGTTTGAAAAATGTTGAATTTCTTTGTACCAACTCAATGAGCCGTTTTAATTGTGAGATCGAGTAAGGTTACCATTCTTTATATGTTGTTAACAAACAATTATCAGATACGCACATTTCAAAATACACACACGACGTCATCATCGCAAAAAAATCCCTCTGACGTCAAATCATCCAAAATGGTAACCTTGATATCGTATAGTTGCCGTGTAAATCAAACAAGTGTGGTTCAATATTTTAACTGTGAGGTCACCAGATGTCACATTGTGAAACTGCTTTCTGACTTTCCAGTTATGAAGCTGTTCCTCTGATTTTGCTTTCAGTTCTGAGTTATAGACACACCCTCACAATCATAATAGTTCTGATATTGGTCAGAATGCTGGGTCAGCAACTTACCCATGAAATGAAACATTGAAAAAGTTTCTAGTTAGTAGCCTTATGATTGGTTGAAACTGCGGAATTATGTTGAATTTAACGCTGTTACGGCTCTTTCATTCCATATTTTAGCTGCAATTGGGGGGACATAACCGTTTTAATTGTTCTACTTAGGCCTAATATGAACAGACTATAAATCACTCTTACGTGTTTTATGTTTTATATGATTCATTTCAGGATTTATCAAGGACGTGATGGGATCCGTCATTCATGTCTACCTGTTTAATGCGAGTGTATCCATCGTCATGGTCCCCGTATCCTTGTGGTGGTTACTTGGAGGAGAGGGAAACTTGAAATGCCAGTGACAAAATAGTTCCACTACAACCTGTATTAAATTAGATAAAAGCAAATTACCGCATTTGGTCATTTCGTGCAACACAGTCTTTGTCAGGGTTAATTTGGGCAATATTAGATACCTATGTGTGGCTTTGTTATGATAATAAACACTATGGCGAAAAAGATTGACAGAGCGATGAAGGCTTGCATATCTCATTTCTTATTCGTTAAAGTGAGATATTATTATTATTATTAATTGATAGAATGAAAAGCATTTTCAGTACATCCATGTTGTATTTAAAACCAAAGATGTAGTCCCATATGCATCTAAAACTTTTGAAACAGCAAAAAATGAAAAGGCAACGGGCCACCTTCCGCCCTTTACCCAGGGCAAGAATGGGGACGATGAGTCACCATTCTGTTGAATATCCCACACAAGCACTACAAGTTCTCCAGGACCATGGCTACGTTCCTGCATTTAATTAAGTAAATTTATGACATTTTTGTAATTTTCTTATTTTTCATTGAACGGATCAGGTTTTTTTTCAAATGGTAACTCAAAATAACGATTGCTTAGATCCCTCAAAACCCTTTTTTTCAAAAATCATTTTCGAATATCAGAGGGGTAACGATTTTCCAAAATTTTGTGCTCGATCCACACCAACTGATGGTGATGCTCCGATTAGTCTTTCTAGCAGGATCATACGCTATGTTTTGTAATTTTCGGACAGAGGATTTCCAAACTTCCCCCAAATAGAAGTTAAAATGCTCTCATACAACCATGATGATTTCCAAGCTCCTCGTAAAGTAGAATTCCAAGATGAGACATTGGTTAGTGTTGCTTTAGACCACGTATTGACGTCATATGTCATTTTGGATGACAAAAAATGAAGTATACAAGGGGTCCTACAGGTTTTCCAATCAACTATCTTTTTCAAAGTTGAAACGACACACCTTTGCCTTCATTGGACGTTCCATTACTAGGTCATATACATAATGTACACATTAAAGAAATAATCTGTATTTGTTGAACTATTGTTCGTGCAAAAACCGTCGTGGAAATTACGAATTGAGACTCCAAGTTTGGGATTTTTCTACCGTCACTTCTAATCTGAAAACATATTTCAGTGCCTTATACCAGTAATAAATCGAAGATGGCTGATAATTTGACTAAGTTGTATATATGCGGCTAGTACACGACACTGAGGAAAACCAGAGAGTATTTTACAACCGCTCGTTCCATAACTGCTTATAAATATAAATATAAGGGAGAGCCCTGCAAACCCTTAAATAATTCCAAACTTACAGTGATAGGATGACAAAGTAATTTATTCAGTTTTGCCTAAATCTTTTGAACCTACAGTCATGTAGAACATATTCGTAATCGACTACAAATTTTAAAACGACAAAGGGAACACACATGACATCACCTAGGGTGGGTAGCCATCCTCGTGTATGGAAGTCAAACTGACTGAATATGGCTGTGGAACTGTGCCACGCCCCATTAATTTCCGAAACTGTCTGATTTTGTTTAATGAACTCAATAGAATTTGGGGCACTGAACCCTATCTCGCTGCAAATTCTGCTCTTAATTTTTGTCATGGAAATATATTATCTGGAGCGAAATTTCTGCGGTTATAAGAGTAACACTCTATATGTTGTGAAGGTTATTGTAGGGAAAGTAAGATACACAAAATTATTCTAGCCAAAACACCTTTTCGAGATTTCGGAACATCTCCAACTCCTGTCTTCCAGGGTAAAATATATTAGGGTCACGGACTTATATACATGGACAGAGCATATAACGTGTACGTCCTATCCGTAGATTGTCGCCACCGTATGGGGCAAAAAAGGTGCGCCAAGATGACCGCCATGAAGCTATAATTTGTATGATTTGACGACGACTCTGTCATATTTTAAACAAGAGCTAAACTTGAATGGTAAATAATATCATATTCCTGCAATGCGTGAAGGGATTTTGACCTCACCTTGCCATATTTCAAAAATATCTCAACTTTCTTGCAAAATCTGGGAAATGACTTGAGCAAGTCCAAACTTTTACACAAAACCAAAGCAGACGGCCATCTTGGTGCGTTTTTTTTCTCACACATACGGTAGCGACAATGTATCGTGCAGTATGCTCTGTCCATGTATAGGAAGTCCGTGATTAGGGTATATTCAGTCTCAATGATTAATGCAGTTTTATCGATATTTATTAAAATCTCTCTCAGACTACCAAAGTTTTCGTGTTCTAAGCAAGTTCAATCTACAGTCCCATTTTTTCTTTTTTCTTTTTACCGTCTCCAGAGCATTCGAGTTTACATGAGGTAATCAAAGCAGTTATTGAAACCATTGAAACCAAACAGCTATTGAAATGCAAACGTTTGACCCACTTTGCCTACAATATATAAAAATAGTTTGCACCACATCGCTAACGATTATTATGAGGATGATACTGCAGAAAATCGTCCTAGCGAAAACTATGCACCGCTTGCAGATGCAACTTCACCCTTCGGCTTACTACAAAACATATTTTGTATTTCATTATGAGCGATATGATACGTTTATGACCTGAAGTATATTACTCCATACTGGGAGTTGTCGTAACAGCTACCAGCTGAATGTTAGCAAACGTTTCTAAATTGTGTATTAAAGGTGCTAAAACTGAGGAGTTATTCTCCCCCCCCCCCCCCCCCCACGGAAGCTATTATAGTCGGAATTCTCGCTCAAATTTAGAAAATTTGCAATTTGTTTGAAACTCTGGATGTTCTCCACTGTAGCCTCTTTGGATGTCAGGTTTATCGATTTTGCAATGTACCGTGAGCTCTATGAATTAATATTCTGGTCCCGGATACCAGCCTCAAAGACGATCATGCAACAACAAAGTAAAATGCTAATCATCACACCTCACACTGCAATTTTGTGTCAGTCCACAAAAATTCCCAAGTTCAACAAGCTCATATTACACAGCATATACTCCACTAAAAGTGTGTTGATAACACAGTAGGATCTTGAATGCTCACCTTCAAACAATGAACTGGGATTGTGCCTTGATGAGGATGAGTTTTAGACAGTTGTGGGAGGGGCTTAAGTAAGTAGGTTGGGAGAATTGGGACTGTTTGGGTGATAGAATTAGTCCTTTAAAACTAAATCATAAGATTTAATGGTATACGAACTTGATACAAATCTTGGCCAAAATAAAAACATTTTTCATAATAACTTGCTCTTTGTCAAAGGCAAACTTTTCTTAAAAGTTTTTCTCTCTGCTTTGACAACAAACATTTACCCAACTCCTTTACAAAGCGGAATATAGAATAAGGGGTTTGAAACTTTGCTAAATACATCGCCATACTACATAAAGGTTAGTTAAATAAATCAAACGGGAATGTAAATTCCGACTAGCCCAGAAAGGCTCTTTCCACTAGGTTGCAAAGAAACGATCGCCCTCTGTAAATTATAAGCAACCCATCACATGTACATTTCATGCCGTCTTCATGGGTTCTTCTTGATCCTTGGTTAGATCGTAAGAGCCTAGCTGTACTCCAACCTGAATATCTGAAAAATGGGCTAAGATGGTCCCTACTCCACACCTTAGTCCCCCCCCCCCAAATATAGACACCCATGAATGAGATTAAGATATCACCCAATTACCCCCATTCCTTCCGTAATCAAGAAATCCTAGTGGCGTCAGTTCCGTGGTAAGGTGAAATAATTGTATGGGTTTACTATACGAAACAAGGGTGAATATATATTTTTTTAAAAATTATTATTATTTTTTTTTAAGATTTCGTCAGAGGAAAATTCATGAACTTGACCCTGGAAAAGTGTATACAATATTGCTTCCTACAAATATAGACCATATAAATCTCATTTGTTTCAGGAAATGTTCATTTCATTCATTGTTTCTCCACCACGATGTACAATTTTATAAAATAGAAGAGTCGATTTATCAACAAAAAAAGATTTGACAAGATAGCAGGAAGACGTTAACCTAAAAACTTTACTGGACTTAACATTAAAGGTAGAGCACTCCCTTAAACAAAAGCAAAAAATTAAAATATTTCTACAAAACCACTATACTTAAGCTACTAAAGAGAGGTATTGAACAAAAAAATACAATACCAAAACAATGTGAAATACAATTGTGCAATTCTGTATGACATCATTTCGCAAGGATCCAAACGTTCTTAAATTACTCTTTGAAAAACATTTTAAGGCAATTCCTTCTTTTCAAGACTTTTCCCCCAGACAAAGAGAGATCATGCTCAGCAAATTGACTTTGTCATATTCATCTGTTTAATTTGGTGTCTATACTGTCACATGCACTCTCAAAAAGTGAAAAAAATTGACTAGAGTGTAAATCAAACTGAACCAATTCTGTTTCATTTCTGAACCAAATGTAGTCAAATAATTTCCTATGTTCCCAGTTATTCGGAACTGGTATAACTTGCAATGGACTCTGCCGCCTTTAAAGTGTTTAATTTAAATTTCTATACTTTCTATACTTACACTGTAAAAAGTTACAGTAGATTTACAGAACAATAAAATAAAGAGATAAGTAAGGATTGCAGGAATTTCTGGACATTTAATACCAGAACTTTTTTGTACTCTTTATGTTTTTCTTTATTTTTGTATGTAAATTTACAGCGATCGATCATGAGCCATTTTTACAGTGTATATTTACTCTTTTGTCTTCTAAAGTTAATTTTCGTAACACTTTGAATTTAACCAATTTTTTTCTGTTCATGATATGATGATCGGGCCTTAGATTCAGTTATTCCTTTATCTCTTGATGATGATGACGATGTTGACGATGCTGACGATGATGACAATGTGACGATGATGACGATGATGACGATGATGACCATGATGATGATGATGATGATAAACGTATAACTACAATCCACGTTGCTTCGTGCTTACATGAACACTGGGTTTTTTTTTTTTGATAATGAATGTAAATGCAACGAACGGAATACAATTATGTCTATATAAGTACACTGTTGGCTTCTTCTTAATAATATTTTGTAAAAATGCAAGTTGTATATTTCTATATCTCGGTGGTTATGTAGCGTAATACAATTACTTAGGACGTATGTTTGCTGTTAAAATCATTTGAAAATATTGAAACTGACATTTCTTTGGATTAAAGGACTCTTACATGAATTCATCATGTCTCTGAAACAAGCATTTCAAAGACTTATACATTATGATCCTTGTATTTCAAACAAAAATTTCAATGACTTTGAAGAGCGCAGCTGACATCACGAAGACCACTGCAAAATCATGTACGATTGTATAGCCAGCTCCATTACCTGTATGGTAAAGAGAGGTAAGGGGCAATGAAAAGGCAATGAAAAAATATTCCTCCTTCATATGAAATAATAGAGTATTTGACTAGGTTACAGAGAAAGGAGAGAATTATGTTATCAAATTTCGAATATGACAAAATTGAACTTCTCGAGGAAATATTTAACATCAAGGGCGTAGGAAGAGGGCTGGGAGAAACAGTCCTCAGTGAAAAATGAGAGAGGTGAGTACGCTTCTGCCCCCTTTCCAGGGTAAGAAAACTCCCCTTTTTATTTATCCAAATAAATAAATCACTACAAATGACGATCAAATCCCTCAGACTCTTTGTTTAATGCTCTTCCCGTTTCCCCTTTTCGTGCATCCAACGATCTTCACCGTGGACCTTTATCTCACAGACCCTGCGAGCTTATCCGAGTGTGCCTCTCGTGTTTCCATCTTCAAAATTTATTCTGGGTTCGAACTGTCATACGGTTTTGAAAGTTGGAAAATTAAAATGTAACGTGATGAAAAAGCCAAGGCTTACTTTAGACATTGGAATTCAAATATGTTTTTCTTTTCCCACTCATCGCCTTAGTGTCGGCATCAGCGTTGGGAAATTCTAACGAAAGGGTTACATTGAGTGTTGGCTCAACGCTAACGCCTAACCCACCCTCTCAAGAAATAAAAAAAACTTGCATTCCTGTCTGGACCTTACCCCTTCTCACTGATTTCATGGTCCCAGGGGCGCTGCCATTGCCCTAATATCTAACGACAGCACGTTACGAACACCTTGGCCAATCACTCCCCGAATTACCGGAAATCATACCGTGGCGTAGCTCTCAACTATCCCGATTTTTTAAAATAAATTGACAACGAGTAAACATCGCCTGCCTCCTATTTAGAGCAAATTCACGACTCCTTTGCGAAGAAAGCCGCAAAGCAGAATGGTTTGTATGTTCTTATCCCTTCGTTGGCCGTTTTTAGTTGGGCTACCTTTGCCTAACGGGTAGCCATCTGAGTTAAAAAAAAAAAAATCAACACCTTTATTACACAGTAGGCGCCCAAGCGTGACTGAATTCTGTCAAAAGTTTGCCTGAAATATTAGCAGCGTCATATTCACTATAAAATGTTCATTAAAATGTAAGCTATTGTAGAATATGTATGATAAGCTTATTTAATATTCATGCAAGTGGCAGTGTACGCCTCTTTTGGAAATTATCTCATTTTTCAATTTGCTTATTTAAAGGTGAAAATTTTATTGCAAACGAAAGCTGGAAATAACGACGGCTCAGCTGTTTCTTACAAGCCTGAGAAATGTTACTTTGTGCTGTCTGAGGGGTAGCGATTTTTCAAAAATTTCCGTACTTTCCCCGCCAACTGAAGGTGACACTCCTCTTAGATTGTCTTTCGGGCAAAACTAGGCCTACATATTTCATTTGACTCCCACTCAACTATCTTCATAAACCTTTATCATCAGATACCTTGCAACTTTGTTAGTCTAGTGGATTCTTTAGTTATTGAAGTGTCAAAATAATATCAATATTCCTTTCCAGTGAATACAGATCGATAGACTGGAAATATTGTCTAGTGTAACATGGCTGGCCAAAAACAAAGATTTGTACCCCACACAGTGGGAAGCTTCGTTAGAAAAAATGAATAGAGACATAAAAATTTTTAAATCTCTCCTCGGGTAGAAACAAGAGCCCAAAGGCGCTATGGTTCCTTACATTTAAGATGATATTGTAGTAAGTTAGTTGCAAGGTAAGGCATAATTTGCACCTTTCACTCCAATGACTTTTGGCCATCATTAAATTTCAAAATCATTCAAGCACTTTTAGTTTGAGAGAAACGGAACACTGAACTTTTCAAATTATCACACTGCACACTGCACACCGCCCACTTCTCACCCACCACCTATCACTAAAATGTCATTTACTTGAGTTCGGGGTAGTAATTCATGGGCATCCGCAGAAATTGTTACAGGGGGGGGGGGGCAAGGTCATTCATGGGTGATTGAATTGTGTACACTATCTAAGCGGAGCGCCACCATGAGTTGGCGCGGAGCGAAGAAGAAAATTTTGGGCCTTACAAACCCTCCAAATGACCGGAAACGACACTTGGCGAGTGCTATAAGCTGCATGTACCCAGCCCTGAAACAGGAATTTCATGTCTGTAATTTTTAGATTTTTAGAATTTTCAATGTAAAAAATTGTTGAAGGGAAATCTGCCTCTCTGTCACGGCCTCGAACGCCTATGCACGATAAAACTTACGCTGTCAAACAGCCTGTATAGGCCTATATCCGTTACCCAATTATGAATCCCCCCCCATATTCACCTTGTATATCCCATTTACATCCGCGCGTCTCCACTTGAGATCAGCATGAGACCAAACCAAGACCAACGCATTCATCAATAGTCGGATGCCATATGCACACTACATATCTGAAAACCAGTACAATTTTGGCATAGTTTTTACAATTACAAATTTCCAATAGATGTCACGAATGATGGTCCCCAAATAACGATTTCACTATTCAGCATACCATCTTCTCTTTTGCTGTTCCTGGTCAAATGTCCGCATATTTCAAGAATAGAAAATGACGCTGTGAGTGAAGATATTTTGATGATTTATTTTTATTTTTTTTATTTCAATTTTTAATTAATTTTTTCACAAGTTTGATTTTCGGGGGGGGGGGCACTTGCCCCCCCTTGCCCCCCTCCCGGACGCCCATGGGTAGTATAGGAGGGTAGTTAATTGCCTTTTTGGCCAATTTGAACAATTCAAATCCAGACCTTAAAAAGAAGTCACAAAGGTCAAATACAGTCAAAGTAGGTCAAAACTGATTTTAGATAAACACACAAGTACTTGCACCAAAGAAATTTAACAGTAATCTGGTCATTCCTGACCACCAAAATTTACGATGGACGACAAGAAATTATGTCATGGTTGTCCTTTAGACTGCCCAATGTGTTTGCCTCCAAAGCAAATATAAGGAAAAGCCCACAATTCTGCTACCAACTTAGGCAGCCCCAGAGTCATTTATTACCACCAATTTCTTCTTCACAATTTGGAAAGAAGACCAAGAAACAAACATAGCTCTGTAAAATCTAATAAGTGACTCTCAACTTGACCTTTTAACCTAAAGAGGGTGTTAGAAACACCATTGTATTCCCTAGGGTAAAAGAAGAGGTAAAGAAGAGAAACTGCTTTCATATTTTACTATTGAAATTGGAATCTTAGCCTGCATTGCAAATAACTTTATTCAATACTGTATGTGAGGAAAAGGTTTTTTTTTTTATAATAATTGCATTACTGTCCTGATTGTTAACTGAACTGCTTTTAGACTGAGAAGGGGTTATAATTCTTCTTTTCTTTTATACATTGCATTTGTGTAAAGGCATTAAACTTCAGCTGGACTTTTAAACCAATTGAACAAAGACCCAAATAGTCTTCATGTACACTTAACTTAGACGAACACAACTTTCCATTATGACATTCCCCTATTATACTTGGTCATTGCGTAATTGCACCGTATACCTGGCATTGCAATATATACTGTATGACCTACACACTAGCCTGTCACTTAAATGTCAGTAACTCAAGTAAGGAACATCGAAGGAGGGTAGTGTAACAGCCTTTTTGGTTAGTCTGATCAAGACAAATCAAGACGTCACAAAAAAAATCACAAAAAAGTCACAAAGGTCGAAAGGTCAAATGAGGTCAAGGGGGGTCATCACGTGCATTTCACTTAGACGAACACAAATCTCCATTACAACCCACCCCTCTAAAATGTTTCAGTGGCAAGATATCAATAAAACATTACTTTTTGACCTTTTGACCCTTTCCACTTATTTTGGTTAATGTACCAAAATTTTCACCTCCTACCAATCTAACTTATCTTAAAATTATGTCACTGCTTGAACAACGGACACCGAGTTACAGCTCAGGCTAACAGAAATTCACCTTTTGGCCTCTGGTGATCACCAGTGACCTTTGACCTTCACCAAAAACGCCAGGGCACATCTACTCCACAACATCTGCATGCATACCAAGTTTGAAAAAAATTGATCACTCGCTTATTGAGTTATCGCACCAAATACCTCACATTCCAATCCGTCACATACACACACACACATACACACACACACACACATACGCCAAGGTGACTGCATAGGTTCCTTTGTTACACAAGGAACCAAAAAGCGAAAAATCAGGCATTGAAATGTTCTTTTTGGTCAAGGGGGTAGGTCGAGGTGCATAGTCAAAAATCTCTCCCCCCTCCCCCCACTTCCATATTTCTTCCTACGCCATTGTGTAATAATGTAGTTGGATCACTTTGGTCAAAAATGTTAAGAACGTGGAGGTTGTCGGAGTACCCAGTACAATTTTTCATAAGTGTTCCTCTGGTAACTGAAGCATCCTATGTTATAAAGAATCGACCTGTAAGTAGTAAATAATTGTAAACTGCATTAAATCTTGCCATTTCCCAATTAAACAACACATGAAGATCTCATAATAGTGTATATCCTCCAATTAAAAAATTATAATACAAAATCAATATATTCTTGAAGTATTGCATCATTTTTACTTCATGGGTGGATCAATCGTTTTCGCTAATCATGAGCTGCACAAGCAAAGCTTACCCGGCGATTTTTTGTCAGGCTGATTTAATCCTGATTTGACAGCTGTAAAAAAGTAACACAACAAAAAGTTAATACTATCCCTATCAGATCAATCTTTTCTAACTTATACATAAATATATGTTATGCAAAGCCCTGCTTTTTGAGTCTGCAATTGTGTCATCACAGTTGTTGCTAGGAGGGGTTACGTCGAGCAGCGAATAATATTGTGATGGTTCAACAGTATTACTATGTGAAATATAGACCACTATCAAAGAAAGTACAAATTTCAATCCATTCTTTCATACCGAGAGGAAGATAAGAGGGAGGCATTTTTGGTTAGTTTAAAGTGGGTGATATCTGTCAAGCTCAGCTGGTTTGAAATACAGCAAGTTCCGTTTACCAGTTGCTAGTTAGTTAGATAGAGTTTGCTAGTTAGTTAGAAAGAGTTTAAAGGCTCAGTTTCTAACATATTGGTTCAAGTCGAGGCGAACACGGCCCTTTTTCTAGTTGTGGCTCACTGGCTTGTTTTCCCTACTCCATTGCTTATACGGAGCATCACACAAAACGGCAGAGGAGGAATGGCGGGATGACCGAATGTACGCAAATGAAAGCGGTACCCTTTAGTGTAGCCTACGTGAATAGTCTGCCTTTTAAGACGACATGTCATTTTTTCCTGTCAATTTTCAGGTTTTCGCAGCAATAAATAACCCCCGTCCTGTCGACCAAACCCCGAACTCCAACCATGATGTCGATAATGTATTTAGACTCTATACAGCCTGGATCTCCATCCATGGTCCCAGTATAGTGTTACATGTGCCATACTCCAGTAAAGGGAAAGGTTAAGGTGGACGTCAGCATTTGATCACATAGTTATAAGGAGCTGTGGACTGAGGACTGAAAGTTTAGACAGAAGTCCATAGGCATCCCCCCTTGAATTGTCATTAAATTTAAGATCATTAAAAGAGGTGAGATTTAGTTTTGTCATTTGGCGGTAGGCTACAGCCTTCCTTTTATTTCAAATCATTGATAAATTTCCTAGAGGGGAAAAATTGGGGTCTTGTCGTAAAAGCAAAACTTATCATCTAAACTTGACAGTTGTATAGTCAGTTATTTGTTTCAAAGCAAAATGACTGTAAACAGAGAGTATCAGTTTTCTTCAAGTTAAAAGCTGTCTCTAAAATAGAAAGGTTCAATAAAATCTCATTTAAACGAAGAATAACAAGGTAAATTTTGAGCAATCACATAACCCCTTTGGTAAATGCCACGATTTATTAGTTGAGAACAACGGATTGGCAGTAAAGTTGTTAACGGTAGTTGGCCTCAGATTATAAAATTTTAAACATTACTTTTGCTGGGACTGAAAACTGTTTTTATAGCTTATGCAAATTGAATCATTTATAGGATTCAGCGACATGGAATGTTATTGTAACAATTGTATATTTCTATTTTTATGTAAAGCGCCTCAGAAAACATTTGGTTGTGAAGTGCGCTTTACTAAGTGTTATTTACAATTACAATTATATTTACAATAATATAAAACCTCATGAATAAAAAGAGGAAAACAAAAGCTATATCATCAGAAGGAGAGCGCTACTGTTTTGGAAGTCGGGAGTAACCGACAGCTATCTGGGATCGTCAGGGATGCAAATGTGACAGCACCGGCCCACAAAATTTCTGGCAAAATATGTCTCGAAATAGGTTTACTAGACGGTTTTTATTTCGTACTGAAGGCTACAAAACGTAGGCATGCTAATCACGCCGGCGAACTATCTTATATGGGTGTGTATGTTTGTGGGTATGCTTGCGTGTGTATGTACTCCCATCTTTATCGATTAAGATTCTCAAAATATGGAACAAGCAGAAGGGCTTGCTTCTTAAATTAATGTTCGTTTCACATCAATGACTTATTGACAACCTTATTGACTTTGAAACAGCTTTCATAGGCATACGGTTTATACTCACTTGTCCCTTCAGTTGGTTCGTGCTCTTTCAAAGATAGTTGAGCAGTAGATAGAGTCATACCATGTTCGTTCCTAGCTGCACATTGATAGATACCTGTGTCTTCATTCTAAAGGTCCGACATAAATGAAAAAGAACTTAATAACAAAAATCCTGTTAAAAGTTTGATAATTTATATCACAAACAATCGAAACACGATTTGCTGATTTTGTAAGAAAAAAGGAATCATTAAATTGATATTATTTTCCAAAGCTGGATATTTCACAAATCTAGATAAACATTGACTATGCCTTTATCTGATGACGTCACCCGAGCCAAATCAATATGAAGCACACTGCACGCACGACGTATACTCTGCGCGTTTGTATACACTGCTAAAAGTAAATGTTTTGTAAATTTATAGAGATTTTTAATAGCGTAGAAAGGCTACGCTCACACCTGATCGTTGAGCAAATGACTGATGTCATGCATTTGTTGATGGGAGTCGTGACGAAAGGCTAAGCCCGTACCCTCATTGGTCAGTTGGAGGGTACACTTTCTGCTGGATGATGTCTTGTGCAAAGGTCTGATAATATATAGTTTGTCTTCTTACATGTTGTAATAAATCATCGTCCCACATTTACCAGCCTTCACATTAAAATTTCTGGGATGTTTTTACTGTCCAGACAGGCTTATGGAAGACATTTCGTAAATATCTTGGAAGTTGTTTGTGTTGAAACTTTATTTTATTTGTATGGTTAAAACTTTTACTTGGGCGAAGCACGTTTCTTGGAACTGAGATCAAAGATAGGGTGGAATAAGGGCACCTTCTTCAAACATGTGCCTGTGAGTCGGGGGGAATGAAGCATTTACACGTAAACAGACCAATATACTTCCCTTTTAATATAAAAAGTTTGCCTTCCCAGGACAAGACAAATGCTAATCATCTTTGCAAAAACTAGCTAGTCATGCTTTCTTTGTAATTTTCTCCATATTGTAAAAGAAGGCATGCACTTACTGTAACATTTTCAATAATGAGTGTGTTATTTTCGGATATCCGAGGTCGCTGCATGCTGCTGTTAACCAAGCGAGTGTTATGATACCACGAGAGTTCAACATCATCGCTGTCAGCCGTATATTGCAAGGTGACGGTGCTTCCACCTTCCACCTCTTCATCCCTGAGGCCAGAAACCAAACTAGGTGGCGCTGTAAGACAAGACGTTTCCAAATAAATTTCAACAACAATTTTCCCATATTCTACCGCATTAAATGCTACAAATCTCTAAACTGAAAATATTTCATTCAAGTTTGCAGTGAACATTAGGGAATTTTCATATGTAAATTAGGAAAAGGTGAATTGGAAATTAAAGGAATAATAACATAAATACCAATCATACATATACTGGAGGTTCGGGTATTAGTTTTATCTCGTTACAGTAAGAACTTTGTCAAATGTCAAAACACTACTGATTTCCCGGCTTATCTTATTTATTTGTTGTTTTTGTTTGTTTTTTGTTACCTCGATTAACATTACCTAACTTTAAAGCAATTAAGTGTCAAATAATGTTGTAAAACACTCCAAGGGTGTATTTCGATGGTAAATTCAAATTGCTTTCGTGTAAAATGTTCCTTAGAACAGGTTTAATTATGGGAAACGGTATGTATATATACTAAGGTCGATTAGTTCAGAGCAATGGTAAAATATGTAGGTAACCAGATCGAATAGTGAAGGTTCATTAGGCTCCATTAGGCGTCAAAATATCAACAGATATTTTGCTACCTGGCTGTGGTAAGATATTTTGTTGTTGTCTGAAAAATATGCAAGCTTCTGTAAAATCTCCAAACTACAGGGTAATAACCACAACAACGCTAGCCACCCCGAAAAAATATGTGCAGGGACAAGGACTACTGCGGCCTGGAGGGAAAATGTCTTACCACAGCATTTTTCTACGAAGCCCTCGTCATTCTCTGGGTGCGTTGTCGAACCCAAGGCGTACATAGGGATATCTGGGGGTCATTCAAACAATGCTTCTTTAACCACCAAAAATCATTTAGCCATCAAAACCATGCAAAGGATACAGAACTATCAAAGTACGTCAAAGTCAAAGTAAGTGGGCTCTCAAGGAAAAAGAAAAAAGCTATAAAATCAAATGGAAAATCTTGAAAACATCTGATACCAAACAAAAGGAATCGGGCCAAAGGTGGGAATTAGCGTTATATATATATATATATAAATATATATATAAATATATATATATATATATATATATATATATATATATATATATATATATATATATATATATATATATAAATATATCTCTGCCCGGAAAGCGGAGGATCCCACGGTCCCCCGTGGGGCTAAATTTTTCTCTCTGGTGTTTTTCTTCAACCGTTCCTTCTTTGATAAGAGTTTATACTCTATCTTGGATCGGTATAAAATTCATGATCGAATGTATTACTACAACACTTTCAACCTATATATATATATGTATATATAAATCAAATTGGTAAAGCTGGAAAATCTGGCTGAGGTGAAAAAACGATGTTGACTCCACCGGGATTCGAACTCGGGACCTCCCGCTTTCTAGTGCGGACGCTCTAACCACTGAGCCATGAAGCCAAGTTGGTTTGGCCTTTGTTCAAATGACAGATGAAGCAACTCGCAATTCACCTCCTGAGCAGGCGCCTAATTTTTTGGAACAGCACTAGTTCTCGTTTGGCGCAAGCCCAGCCAAAGGTCAAAGTTGATGCTATCCAGCTGAACACAATTGTTTATTCGCCAGCGGATCTCCGAAGAGAAGATGAAGTGAAAATAAACGCTGGCGACAACTGTATATATATATATATATATATATATATATATATATATATATATATATATATATATATATATATATATATATATATATATATATATATATATATATATATATATATATATATATATATATATATATATATATATATATATATATATATATATATATATATATATATATATATATATATATATATATATAAATATATATATATATATATATATATATATATATATATATATATATATATATATATATATATATATATATATATATATATATATATTGAATATAGTGAACCAGTGCGGTATTGAATAGTCACATGAAGACCGCGGGTCATTTTTTCCTTAAACATAGGCAACTTACCAAGCACTTTAAGATCTCGATATATATTTCGACGTTTTGTATTGGAGAGGGCATTACACATGTACATGCCACTATCCTCTCGTTGAGAATTAGGTATCCTCAGCTCCTGATTATTGAAGTATATGGTCGCATTCATGGGTAAATTACCACCTGGCTTACTCCATCTGAGAGTCGGAGTAGGTCTGTAAAGCAACAAAGTGTGCAATAAGTGCAGCGGAAAGCCTATTCAGAAGTATAAATCAGCCCATACAAAGTCCACTCAGAATAGAGTTATACAGGAGAAATCTTCCCATTAATTATCGGTGTGTAAGAGGACATGTACTAGGAGTAAATCGTTCAGATCTACTAGGATGTTGTCCAGTACTTAATCTGCTTATCGTAAATTATTCCATCTCTCCCTTTTCCATACGAATATATATAAATATTAAAATATAAAAAAATATTAATATAAAATATCCTCTCTCAGTTTACGACAATGCCTACGTTTGAGGAAAAAATGAACTATGAAATCGATCAAATAGATGTAGGAGTAACAAGGAAGCCACAAACCCTGAAGTGATACAACACATGTACCCTGCAATCGTTACATCATGTAAAGCTACTACTTTCCCATTTTGATTGACATCGACCTGCTTTTACAAATGAGTGTATATATTCATTTTCATGATTGCATTCACAATGTTTTACTTTGTCACATCATGCTTTAACGTAGTCATACCATTTTTTTTTTATTACCAATGAGAAAACAAAACACTTGGTCTTAGTCATTAATTCGCTACAAATGCTTTACTTCCTTTCCAAACATGAAACATTCAAGAACTGCTTCTTGTCCTTGCCTCACCGTTACAACCCTTGGCATGTTTGGTACTGAAGTTAAACTTTGCGGTAGAACTGCGCCTGATGTAAAAGAAAATCTTATTATTCCACCTTGAAAATACCTTCCACTCTCTTTACACTGTTTATACTGCTGATGTAGACCACGCGACGTGGAATTCATTTCTTATGTGATTAGAAACTGATAAAAGGTAATTAAAGGGAATTTCATCAGATGTACGAGGATGAGGTTAAATTTTAACCGGGAGAGATTAATTCAAGAATGCAGTTTCACATAAACGATTTCTGTGTAACAGTAGATTACAGTAGGACATTGTACTCTGCCTTGGGTAGGGGGTCCTCACCCTCATCCGACATAGCTTGTACGAACAACGTTGGTGTATCCAGGGGGCAGGAGGAAATGCCCCCTCCCCCATGGAATGATGATTTCCTTTTCTTTTGTAATGGAACATCTGCAGTAGAGATTTCCATATTTCACTGTGTACGAAAGCACTATTTATTCCACTTTTTCAGATCAAATTCGCAAATAATCACGAGCTTTCGGTCCGTTTGATGTATTTATTATAGCTTTTCAAACGGAATTAAATAATTCATCGGCCCGATTTGGTTGATAGTTCGTGTGCAGAGGCTAATGGGTGATAATATGAAGGAGCACGGTATTCAAGAGTGCAAAGTAGGGGAATTTTCTTCATTAAGTCATGTTTACTTAACTTTGAAGCTTTATCAGACATCCAATGAGCAGATTTGTTGTAATTGCAATTGGAAAACGCATATTTAGGGAACTCACGATGCCTCGGTCAGTTGTGCAGCCTGCATGCAACTTTTGTGTTAGAAGAAAATGACTTCTCACGCAACATTTCGACACGCCTGTCCCGCATTCCTCACGGTTCGCACTGTTTAACTTATGATCAGTAATAGGGAAATGCATTTACACAGAAGTTTCCTTAACAGAAAATTAGGTACATACCCATTCTCTGTCTTCAGGGGGTCACGATTCGATGTCGTTCGAACGAATTATAGACGTATTTTACTCCTTTTCTTTAAAATATTTTGCTCAGATTACCAAACATTTGCTAATTAATGCACTTTAATCTTCTATTCTATTTTTTATTCTTCAACACTGTCTATAAATCGCATTCAGATTGTCTAACAGGATTGTGGGTTCAACAACACTTCTAATCCAAGTTTTGGCTGGTTCCGCAGTCTGGCAATTGACATGGTTATGTTTAATATTTCAGTGACACCGCCATGGGGAAATTGGGGCACATGTCCCTATCGACTTTCCCAAAAGATTTTTTTAGCTGAGTTCCTGTTGAGATAGGTTGAGGTATGTTTTCGACCAAGTTATGGCTTTATATTGATCATGTCCTATCACAAATGGATCTCAAACCATCAAAATTTTCACCCACACGGCGCACTGCATACTTTACATTACTGGTGTCCTTTTATCACTATCTTCTGACAGCAACTTTCGGAGGGACACGACGGTAAAAGGTGAAAGCCCTTAACGAATCATCATGTAGAAGACCTGACTTGTGATTTAATAGGGAATTAATTGAAACTGTCTTGATGCAGATTCTCAATGAAAGTTTTGCTTCAGAAATGATATGGAATGCCAAATTTCAGTGCGCTTCCCGCGCATAGTTTCTACCCCGACTCTTGACGATTTTGGAAGTAATAAACTTCAAGGTTGTTTTTTTTTTTCGAGAAAGGTACCACTTCGCATTTAGGACTCCTAAACTCGAGAGAAATTTCACAAAGGGAGAGCAGATTTGGCAAATACAATATCTGCCTCCTCACTACCCCCTCCCTTGCAACACAAATGACAAAACGTTGTGCCTGTGCATGTAGTATTTCCCGAAAAATGAATCCGTTATGGAAGAATGACAAGGTAAGCGTCGCAATAATAAACACACTTTATAAAGATAAACACACTGCCAGACTTTACAAAAATTTCTCGCGAATCGCAACAAAGAGTTTGGTCACATTTTTCGGGCATTGGCGGTACAATTCTCCTAAATCGACTTAGGCTTCTACGCCTATGCTTAAATATTCAAAAAATTCTCAGAAGGGAAGGGACACAGTCCCCCCTCATATCCCTACCCTAGACCGGCGATTAGGTACCGCAGTTGCCCAACCCAATATAAAATTCTTGCTACGTCAGTGATTAAGTGACTAGCCATCCCCCCTCCCCCCCCCCTCCCCATTGTGGGCTGCCCACAGTATTTCTCACCTGTCGTAAGAGGCGACTAAACGGGACGTACGTTATATTTGAACTGTCTAAGACCGAACTTGAACTTGTATCGTAATCGAAACTGTATTTAACCTTTACCAAGTTTATCTAGTTGGTACTATGTAGCGCATTCGTGTTAGTGTTTCAGAATCGTTGAACCTTATCCACGAATAAAAGCCAGTTCGGCAATTCTTTTTGGTGGCTGTGCACGTGCGCACTTTCTCAAAAACGTCGAGAAAAATCAACCAATCCCGCACCTACAATATTTATTCCAAAATTTCACGTTACAAGAAAATTTGGTAAAATCATTGTTCTTAGTCCATCCATAGCATAGGGAGGATCCCAAGTGTGTTTTTGTGCTTAAGGATTGTGTCCAAGTTGTCTTTTTGGTATAAAAATTTACATTTTGATCTAACGTAAAACAGCACTGAGTCATCTATTTTAGTTCGACTTGGCTAGACACTTAGTTAGTGTTGTGTACAGGTAGTGACGAAAACAACTGAACACTGTACACTACTTGCTGAGCTCGGTTTGTATATCTCACGCTGTGCCCCACGATTCCGGCAACCAATTACCGAAATTACCTATTGCACGAACTAAAGTCTGAAGACTTAGCGATTGATTGACGATTTTGGGAATATTTGGGAAATTTTGCTTTTTGACCTCCGGTGACCCAGAATACAGTCTTGGAAATTCTTCGCTTGAACCCATGGTTGCGCTCCCCTTAGATTATCATGATACACTTTTTAAAAACGCCCGTCAAATTACAGTACAAAACAAAGAAACACATAAGCAGGGATTTACATGTATTCATTTTTTTTGTAGCCTAACTGTTATTTTATAGGCATTTTCAACAGTGTACCAGGAGACAGACACGCGTTGCAGCCTTTTATCCATCTGTGTCCATGAAATCCTATGCCCTTACGCCCGCTAATCACCTTTAGCTAAGCATCCTAGGTGGCAACTATTATTTTCGACTTACCTTCAGGTGACACTGTAAATGTAAAAGGCGAACTGCTAATGTATGTAACAAGTCCTCCATCATCGTGCCGGTTCGTCAAATTACATCGGTAAGTTCCAGTGTCTTCTTCTTCACTATTGGCAAAGCAGAGTCTTCCGTCCATCATTACTCTTACTCTTTTTGTTTGAACAAAGTTTCCATTTTTCATCCAACTGGCTTTGATACCTGTTGCGTAATGTTTAATTACGAAAATATCTCTTCACTTTGAAAATAGCCACATTTCAGTAAAATGAACGAAAAGAAGGGTCACGTTACAACAAATTGCAATTGCAATTGTCATATCTCCACCTCTTTTTTAGCTACAATTCGTGAAGTACGGAGCTCCTAAAGTGCCAGTCTGCATGTCATGATGGTGAGATAATTTATCTGACCAAGTTGTCATCTTTTTCCTAAGAAGTCGACATGGTGAGATAATTTATGTTACCATGTCGACATCCTAATTTAGGAAGTCGGCATGGTGAGATAATTTATGACACCATGTCGACATCTTTTGCTTAGGAAGTCGACATGGTGAGATAATTTATCTTACCATGTCAACATACTAATTTAGGAAGTCGACATGGTGATATAATTTATGTTGCCATGTCAACATCCTAATTTAGGAAGTCGGCATGGTGAGATAATTTATCTTACCATGTCAACATACTAATTTAGGAAGTCGACATGGTGATATAATTTATGTTGCCATGTCAACATCCTAATTTAGGAAGTCGGCATGGTGAGATAATTTATGACACCATGTCGACATCCTTTGCTTAGGAAGTCGACATGGTGAGATAATTTATGTCACCATGTTGACATCTTTTGCTCAGGAAGTCGACATGGTGGGATAATTTCAACTATATATGTCTATGTATAGCCAGTTGCCCCAGGCGCGGATCCAGACATTCCAAAAGGGGGGGGGGGGCAGCTGACTTAAGAGAAAGCATCGAAGTGAGTGAGTTACACTGCTTATTTCCCGTATGTTGAATTGTTGATCTGGCCGTAAAAGCCCCCCCCCTCCCCCTGGAGCCACGTCTGGGCTGTCCGCATGCCAGAGTGCATTTAGTGCACTATATATACATGTGCGCGCATTGCCAATGTATGGTGTCCGTGTATATGCATCACAGTCATGTATACTGTACGTATATACGCACACCTACGGATTGCTTTGCCTTGTATATGCACACTTACAGAAAATCCCGGCGTACGATCACGAAATGCACCCTGGCCCACATGCAGCATACAGTGACACTGAGTGCATATACATAGACGTACTTAGTTGAAATTATCTCACCATGTCGACTTCCTAAGCAAAGGATGTCGACATGGTAACATAAATTACCTCACCATGTCGACTTGCTAAGCAAAGGATGTCGACATGGTATCATAAATTATCTCACCATGTCGACTTCCTAAATTACGATGTTGACATGGTAACATAAATTATCTCACCATGTTGACTTCCTAAGCACAGGATGTAGACATGGCAAGATGAATTATCTCAACATGTCGACTTCCTAAGCAAAGGATGTCGACATGGTAAGATAAATTATTTAAACATGTCGACTTCTTAAGGAAAAGATGACAACTTGGTCAGATAAATTATCTCACCATCATGACATGCAGACTGGCACTTTAGGAGCTCCGTAGTGAAGTACACAACTTGAATTTTCATTCAGCATCTATGTGTGATAAGCCTTAACTGCGAGGAAAGACGAGTCTTCATCTTACATTTTTCAGGAAGCTTGTACTACAGTTTATATCGAATGTAGTTCAAGGGCGGATCCAGCCCCTAGCTGAAGGGGGAGGGGGAGCAGTTTGAAAAGGGGGGCGCCAACATCATGCAGGGGCCGCATACTCTTGAATTTGACCGACTACATTTCGGAGGCCAACTCCCATTGCCATAGTTATATATAGCTATACGGTTCGAAATTCTGGGGACCTTTTTTCTTACTTTTCAGGCAGTTTTTACTTTACTTTTAGGACGCAGGGGGCGCATTTTTCTTGTATTGAGGGGCGCTAGACTGGTCATAAGGGGCAGTTGACCCTAGTTGCCCCCCTGGATCCGCCCTTGTGTAACTTATATGCAGTATACAACCCAACATGGCAGCTAAGAACTTTCCTTTTGTATATGGTGAATTCAAATTATTCAACAGATTGTAAGGATGGATTTTTGGATTATGCCCAATCGAATGATCAAATGATGTCACCATTCCTCAAACTTAGTCACTGACTTGTAACAAGTCTAACTTGACTAAATTAGTGCAAATAACTCTTCGTTTATCATTGCATCTTCACCTTTGTTTTAATTTACTCTCCCGATGAGTGGTTTGATTTTGTTTGATCGCGTCAGATTACAAACCAGCTTTTTCCTCGGTAAATACATTCCGAAAAACTTTTTTTTCAAATTAACCTTCAAACGAAATAGGAATTAACATTAGCCCAACAGAGGCATAATATGAGCTTGGTCTAAGTAAGTAAGTTAGTAAGTGTATATGGCTTCACAAAACTTCTCTCTTGCTCACTGCACCTACTGTCGCTGTGCTCGGCATAAGTAATTATGTAGGGAAATAAGCCTAACAGGTGGAAAAAAGGTTGTGGCTAGCCCAACTTAAACCTATTAGTTCGGAAGTGAGCCACATAAAACGCCATCTTACTAAATAACTCTTGCTCGCCGAAACTTGAAAAAATGATGCCATCCTAATGAATAATTAAAGGCTCATCCTCTCACCCCAAACAGACAGTTCTCCCATACCCTACTTACTCAAGCCCCTTCCACAACTGTCTAAAATACATCCTAATGCAAACACAATCTCATCGATTACATCTTTATGTTCCGACAAAACGGCGCAAAAGAACACTTTGTCCGTGCCAAAGAACATTTGTTTTTCGGTGCCAAAGTACATTTTTATTGGGGTCAAAGTACACTTGTTGGTCCCAAAGTACATTATTATCGGAACATAGAAACGCAGGAACACAAAGTTGTCGGAACATAGGGATGTCCCCTGTTGCTTCAGGTTAGGTGAGGTGAGGTGAGTTGAGGTGAGTTGAGGTGAGGTGAAGTGAGGTGAGGTGAGGTGAGGCGAAGTGAAGTGAAGTGAGGTGAGGTGAGGTGAGGTGAGGTGAGGTTAGGTTTGGGTTGGGTTGGGTTGGGTTGGGTTAGGTTAGGTTAGGTTAGGTGGAGTTTTTCAGTTTTACAGCAGTTTCTTACAAATTGGTCCAAGTCGGGTAGACCACGGCTTTTTATTTCTTCAAGGTGATTATACAAGACTCTTATGTGTAATCACAACACTCTCAGCCAAGCAGGTGCTGAGTTATCTGCTTGCTGTCAGTCAAATAGCTTTTCTGTAGACTTTTCTGTAGACTACTACAAAAATTGTAGCTTGGAGTAAAAGTTGACTGCCTTTAAAATGAGATTTAACAATATATATGCCACAAAATGCCGTTTTCTGTTAAAGATTGTTATCAGAGTTGCAAAAAGTCATTTAATTTCTCAATGTAGTCGAACCTTTTTTTATACTTTTACTGTAACTTGAGTAGAGTCAGCAATTCGATCGAGTCCTTGTATATTTCTTTGAGGAAAATCATGGTCCAAATTTCCAGTCATTCCCCTTTTTAAGAATTAGTGACTCGTGTCATGACTCGTTACAACTGTGCCTGTTATGCTTTCCTAATCTACTTATCAAGAGAAACACATCCTCATAAGGCATAACTCATCAGTAACTTTGCAGTTCTAATATATCGGTACAAACGTGTTTCAGTCTGATGTTATAATCACATTTCCAAAAAGGTTTTTGATTTACTCGTAAGAGCGGGACTAATTTATATAAGCGATGTTACCTGGGTATGTTTCTGGAGGTTTGCAGCTAAGACACTCTCCCTGCCCTACGTAGTCATATATATTATTAAGCGAACGGCTCGGATATTCGTTTACGTCTATGGAAAATGAAAAGAAATAAGATGCATGGTAAGTTGGCTTTCAATCTTGCATGTTTACTGGAAAGATAAATAAAACTCAGCGAACGTAAATTTTTTAACCTCCCGCCTCTCATTCTTGTTTCTGATCCGACAGTATATACTCAACCCGTTTGATTGCATGAGGCACTCCGATGTTTTAAATTATAAGTAGTTGGACTTCTTTTACGTATGTGATGTGTTGCCATCTTACTTTAAATTTTTTTTAAAATCTTCACATTTTCGCCCGCACTTCAACCCCTGAGATTCGTGTAAACGACAACCTTTTGGACTCACCGTACCTCATGTTTATATGGCAATTTCCCGGCCCCTCTTAGGACACCAAAGAAGAAAGAAGGACCAGAACTGATACATTGCCCAGAATATTTTTACATCATGGATGGTTGGGGACATGGTCTAAAATTGTTACATCTAGTATTTATGTACACCGTTTCCCAAAGTTATCCAAAAAATTGGTTCCCTGGCCAGTCCATTTTATTATTACATACAATAGATTTACTTTTTCAAATTATTTTATATGAGTCTTCCCCGGTGCCCCTGTTGCTCCATATCATTGGAGTAGGATATATTACAAAACCAATATATTAATCTATACAACCGAGTTGTCAGAGCAAAGGGGTGTCTGAGAAGAAATATATCGTAACAAAATAATATGGGACTGTGGTCGTAATCGGGAGAGAGAAATCAGTGCTCTCCAATTATAACCAGAATGCAAGGCATTCATACTCGCGAATGGAGGCGGTCTAACGGTTCTAGTGATATTGACAGAGTTGCTAAATTTTAGCCACTCCCTGATACGAACAGGCAGTAGATGGTGAACTTGTTATGATGAAGATGTTTGCGCATTTCAGAAAAGGATATCACTGTTGAAAATTTATACAGGTGAAACATTAGTTATGTGAAGAAAGGGAAACAGAATTGTTTATGCTACAAGCTCGACGTTTAGAAAAGTACATATGAGTGATACGTATATATGATGTTAAAATTGACTAAACAATACAGGTGGTGGATGATATTTTCTACTAGATGTAGAAAATAGAAGTGCTTCGATTGCAGAAGAATTGTTTAATAATTTCCGACCGTAGCCAAAACTGTCAGAATTTCACACATATTATTGGCAGTTCAAAATATCAAAATTTCCTCACGAATGACAATTGCATTTTTTAAACTTCCTTAGTGTTCTCAGTATTGCTCGAGGGAAGTGCTTATTACGGTTCGGCAGTTCATCCGTATCACCTGTATGTATATGCATCGCATTATCACCAACCGATAGTAAGCACTTTCAGATCAGAAGATATGCAATTTAACTATCATCTCGAGTGGCTAATGAATAGAGAGAGATAACTACTATACGCAGTCTTTCATTTTGCTACTCACTCGTCAGAGATCTCTCTTCCCATTCCTACCATAATTGTCAACAACATAAACAATACCGGCATAAAATTTCTCACCTTCCTCTTCTTTCTTTGGTTGGATAGGTGCGCAGCTAGAAAGTCTTTTCCCTTACAGTACGGTTGCTCAAAGGAACCATTTTAAATTTGTCTTCCAAGATTGCTAAATTATTAGCACAGCCACCAATAAAAGAATCTAATGTGAGAATATTTACAAAATGTAAAACAAAAAAACTTGGGTTGAGGTTACCTTAGTTATTTCGATGCGGCTAAGCAAATAAAGCCTTGCGCATGGCCCATTGACATTCCACTGAAACACATCAAACTCTCGAAATGACCTTTTTAAGCCGCGGTAGCACTTGATATCATCAACTGTATCAGATGTCGTTCGGCTGATCACGTGGTCACCGGCAAAGCAAGCGCATATTGGTAAGGGCGATTCAAGTTTCAGTTGAAACGTTTAGGTCAGAAGAAAACTACGCAGTTACTATTGCGCAATTTTCGCATCCGGGAGACTACGCTATCTTATCCGTTCTCTATTCCTAACCCTCTGTGACCGTCTTCAGTTTTGAACAAAATAAGGTATAGCTTAAGTTTGTCGCTCTTGTTACAGTTATAAGTTCCTTGGTCATGAAAAGAAATCACCCGTTCAATGTTTTCTTTACAACAACGCCGAAACTTTCACGTCAACAGATTGCTCGGATGTTTCAAACTGTAAGAAAAGAAGGGTAGCGACCATGTCATAAAGAACGGCAGTTGACAAAAACCATAGAAAGGGCTTCTGAGAACCCCATTAAGTCGCTTCCTGGTCGTTCCAAGAACCATGTAATTGAAATATCCCTGAACTAATATGCCTTATCGTGTGATGAAACCTGAGACATCCTTAAATAAATTATCTGTTTTCATGGTCAACGCCTTTTAATTTACAAACACTAAAGAGTAACAAAACCAACAAGGCACAGAATAAAAACACTGTAACAAGTCTATAAAGCGGCTGCTATACTTCGCATTTGCTCGTAATAAAAATGTTAAAGTAGACTCAAGAAGTTCCAAACAGGAAATGTTTCCGTGCGTCTGTGGTTGTGCCTCAAGCATAAGGTTGGTGAAGGAGCATACCTTCTCGGTGACAGGTTCTCACATGTCCGAAAAGATCCACATATTATTCAGGGCCGAAGATTGCTCAAGCTTTAAGTTCCCATTTGAAGCTAGGTCATAAGCGTTTTAATTGATCCTCTGGAGGAATAGACGAATCCGATTAGCGCTTGTTTTTAGTGACTGTAGGTCGCCATTAGTGGGGTCCATCAGCCTAAAATCGTCTTTATTTATTGTTTACATAAATTTCGAAACCTCATATTTAGTGCAATTGGAGAATTCAAGATACAAATTAGTGTACAACCATCCATGATAGAGGTAAGCAATGAAATCGAAAGATTTAAAGGTGACGAACCCCAGTTATGGCCGATTGAAATTAGACCATCACTTGCTGTCCGGATTAGTGTATATGTAATCCTGTGCAAAAGACGTCTACGAGAAGCGCCATCATTTGTTGGCGGGGAGAGCACAGAAAGTTTGAAAAATAGCCCTCAGGCAGCTAGAAACCGCATTAGATCTTCCCAGTGTCCACTTTGCTCCTGCCCACCGGTTAGTACGCCTACACGTGAAAAATGTGAAAATGTGTGAGGAAAGAGTTTAAATGAAAACAAAGCTTTTGATACTTACATGCTATTTCAAGGAGGGCCACTTTACTCATCACAGCGCCAAACGAATTAGTAGCAATGCACTGACATGTGGTACCATTTAAATGACGTGTAGGGGCTAATATCCTTAAACTGCCCTCTTCTGTTACACTGTAAAGATCATCCTCCGTAGATACTACTTGATCATCAACTAACCACGTAACATACGGTGTAGGGTATCCATCCGCTTTGCAGTGGAAAGTAGCAAACGCTTTATTGGAATCGGTATTGAAAATTGTATCCTCTGGTTCTTCTGTCAAGGTCAGGAAAGCTTTATCTAAAATCAAAGGAATTAGAAATTATTATTTGGAACAGCTGTCTATTGAATTTTAACAGCAGGTCCGTAGTCACAAGGGGACATAGGGGCACGTGCCCAATCCCCACCCCAAAAGGACCTAGACCTTAAAGTATGAAATTAAACTTACCTTTAAATTACCACAAGAAAAACCTCCAAGAATAACCATTTCAAATTCGAAAATCTTGCACCATTTGCACCTAAGATTCTTGAAGATGACATTTTCAAAGGGGACGGGGAATTCCTCCAAATTGCAAGTCTAGCTATAGGACCTGTTTCGCGGTATGTTTCATCATCATGATGCCGCTGGATTGGAAGTTTTTGTTAGAGGCCAAGGTCTGATACATACCATGTACAAAATCATGGCCAGTTTGAAAGCAAAATGTAGGTCCAAAATAGTTTAGTCTCCGACAGTCAGTCGTTCTGCTGTGGGCATCAAGTGTCTCAAAAACGAAAAAAAAAAACATTTTTGTACTTTTTGTAACTGAACAAGAGGCTTTTCTTCCTTGTATTTCCTGAACAGTAAACGGACAGAGGCAATTTTGACGACGAATTAATTTCATTTCATCGTCATTTCTATAATGCCATGGTTGCTGTACACAATGATGGCATGTCGTGTTTTTCTGAGATTTATTTCCTTGTGTCAGAGTCGCAAAACGACGGTAAGAAATAATTAGTGGCCTACTTAGCCGCCTCGCGTACGCATAGACATTGCAATCGTAGTTCTGCCCAGCGCCGTATACGGATGGTTCTGCCTCCCTTCAAAACATACTATACGAATACATAGATGAAGTAACCCGTGGATAATAAAACGTTACCTTAGCAACAGAAATATTCATTGCAGTTTCCTGCCGGGCGGCGATCACAAATAAAGGCTTCAATCGTCTCTCATAAATAATTGACTCTTAACTAAGCTTGTCTCCTTGAACAATATGTCCGGGGCTAGGTATACCTTAAGCCAAACGTAGGCCTAGACTACAAACTGGAAAAGTGGACAACAACAACAACAGCTTTAAAAGCGCACACCGAAAGTTATTAACGAATGTGCGTGCAAGAGCGCACGAAATTCCTTTCATTTGAGTCGCGATACCTCCGGATTGACTCTGAATTTGTCACTGCAGACCACACGTTGAAAAACTGGGTGACACCCAGTGGCGTAGCTAGGATATTTTACAGGGGGGAAAGCTCAGAAATTTCCTCAAAACTTTTCAGTTGCAGTTTCAGTATATTCTCAAGGTCAAGGTGTATGTATTACATACAAAATAAGTAAATTTATGATAATAACAAGATTATCATGACGTCATGTAATGTTACCTACGTTACCACATGGCCTACAAGATTCTGAAGCTGCCTATAATATACATCGGACTAAGACAATGTTTTCATGGGCCCGTTGTCACCCCCCTCTCCAGTGATTAATTTTCCGAACAGATTAAATTGATTAATTTTCCAAACCAGTCCTTTAAAAATAAGGTAAACATCTATACGTTTGTCCAGGTTTGCAGGGTTATTATGTCTACACAATGATAAGCTATTGCTTTTAGCCCAATCCATGGTTAAACAGAGAGTAAGATCAGTCTATTACCTGCCCGGTACTAGCTTTGTAGGATGAGAGGCCATTTAATGCTTAAACTTAACCTAGGGCGCTATCAACCCAGAGGTCTGAAATTGGGCTATTAAATCTCGTCAAACCTTACCTAACCCAGGGCGTTGTCAACTTTAGTGACGGGTGAGAGTGATACGTGGAGAGCGACCATTGGTTCGCGCGGAGCGTCCCGCCAGGGGAAATTTCGCTAAAACACCCCTATATTGCAGGAAATGACACTCCTTGTGCCTCATTAATGCATGCTTAGAATACCAGATGTTTCATGTTCCTGGAAAGTTTAAAGGAGACAATTTGTTTACAAAATATAAAAAAAGGAAAAATTGGAAACTCTGAGGCCTACCGGAATGTATTGCTGAGAGCCTTAAATCAAATATAAATATAATGGTTGTGGAACGAAAACTAGCGAAAATTGTGATGATTAAATGAGGGAATATTTTGCTCACGTTGCTATGATTATGTTACTATTTACTAACAACGTATTATCGAATAGTGCATCAAGTTGATGAACATACCATGAGCTACACAATACGTACCGCAGGGAGCTATCGATGATGGTATCCTATATGCTGTGGTCTATATGCCGCGTTCCGTTGAGGCTGTGAAGTGTAGAAGTGGAGCATTTGCACCAGTTCACAACTTGTGAAAAGCGTTCCATTGGTAAAAACGAATGGCTATACGCAATTGAACAGTGGCAAATATGCGTAGCATGTACGTTCGACGTATGCGTAAAATGATACTGTTCGACGAACAGGCAAATGAATCATCGAAATTTGCTGCAAAGCCGTCTCTGAGAGTAAAATTCAACAGTATCAGTCACCGAATTATAATTTCCTTGATCGCATTTTCAACTTACACCAACTAGATATCATTTGGCAGGTTTAGAGGTCAAATACGAAGGTATCTTGATTGTTTACCGTCCTTCGCTACGTCCGCCATTTTGAACTCGAGCTGCTCCAAAAATTCCCAGTTCCCTGCACCAGTTCACCACTTCACGAGTTGCAATGAAACGCTTCTCACCCCGCGAGTTAACGAGTTCAAGAGCTCAATGGAACGCAGTTATAGAGGCTTTTCACATGACGTCATAATACTCTCCGGCGGCCATGTTGGAGTACATGTAACTACGTAGTAAACCATACGGGACGCGCGTGCTCGTTGAATTTGTACACACCGTGCATATCACAGTGCACACTGTGCAGTGCGTTCGGCACAAAACCACGTGTATTTGGCATAAATGTCCTCCAGCATGGCGGTTCCGTGACGTTATTGCAAAGCCTCTATAGCCTGTCAGTGTTGCGCGTATACGCTGCACTGATCAACCATCCTGCATGTGTACCAGAGAACATTCACGCTGCTGCAGAGAGGGCATTTCTGCGGAACGCAAGTCAAGCGCGCTTCATGCTGCAGTGACACCGATGAGATCTGGGGAAATACGTGCCATGGAGTTATGCATGAGAAATGTTTCACGATTACTTATAGTGAGAAAAATTTATAGAAATAGGAAAAGTAAGTAATTTCGTCAACTTGAAATTTCCCCAAATTTCCAAAATATTTTACAGGTGGGGCAACTTAACCTCCTGTCCCCTCCCCGGTAGCTACGCCACTGACCGCCACTGGTGACACCGAGAGTACACACTAGAAAGAGACGACTGGTTGTTCGAGACACTGCAAATATGAACCAAACTTTTATCTCCATGCTTGGACGTTCCACCATTTTGACCTTAACCTTTAGTCAATAAATGCTCTTAGTTACTTACTTGAAAGTGCACCACCTGTTGCCAACAACACTACAAAAGTCACCACACTCTTGCGCACAACATTTTCCATGGCGGACACAAAAGATTGCCTGAAAAAGGGGAAATTCTAGTGACGTCAAGTTGAAAGAAATTCTGTTGACACTTCCAATCAAAATATTTTTTTCAAACAAGATTTTAAAGATCATTAATTGAAATTATGTGCAATCATGGTCTCACTGGACAGGAGGACCAGCCCCCCCCCCCCCACCACCACCAAACCTTGCTGAATCGTGCAGACTTCGATGCCTCACTGGGGGGAGAAAATGTGCCCTGGGGAGGGATCTGGAGTTTGGCAAAAAGTCACCGCACCCCCTGAGGGAAAGAATCCCGTACTGACAAAGATAAGGTAAGACAAAGAAACAAAATTGGTTTACAATTAATTTAAAATAAATAGAGGGCACGATGTCTATATGCTTGACAAAAAGGAACATGATATGAACCTTAAAAAAAACATGAAGGCTTTCATATCGTAAAATGGACTACCAGACAGTAATTCAAAATTATGTTTTGAGGAGGTTGGTAGTTGGATTACTTGACTAATTACTTCCAAATGCCGGGCATCACGAGTGGAGTCACTTTTCTGAAAGGCTTTGAAGTCCTAGCAGACAAGTCTCCTTACACTGTCGTAATAAAATATATCGGTAGCTGAACTGTAAAGGCTCCCTGGTAGAATCGTCTCTACAACACGCTTCCCTCTCACTGTGATAAATTATCGCAAGTTACTTATATTTAAATCACTTTAGATGCCGAGAAATGACTAATGTTTTGAAATAGAAAAACTAGGGCCACTATGGTACTATGGTCAGATGAATTAAAAAATAAGAAGAATACGTACGGAGTTTGCACTTTATCTCAAGAAAATTGCAATACTTTGTAAATTAGTGTCTACTTAGATACAGTCTTCATCCCCAGGAAGAGAAAATTTGACCGCATATTTTAAAGTCAATGAATTTATCTCCGGCAAATCTTTTTAAAGGGCGAGAGCAGTCACACCAAATCAAACTTATTTTGAACCATTAGCAATAACTCACAATTTCCTTTATGTTTCCCTACAAAGAACCTTCCGTAATATTTTAGAACTTCAATTATGTCACATATTAAAGTAACCAAGCAGTCACTCTATAGTAAATTTGACAATTGAAAAGGAGGAGATGTTGTCACATGATGTTTAACAGCCAATCACAAAACTTCCTACTACACACAGTTAAATTTGGGGTAACTTCATTTCCCTTTTAAGTCACATAAAATCACATAGAAAACAAAATAAAAAAAAATGAAAAAAATTGTGAAACGACTACATAAAAATACAACTTTAAACGAATGTAGAAAGGCCTTTGCTTTGTTACACCTGGATTCGATGGACTCTCCCAGTTTTGTTTCGATAAACCAGAAATATCTAAGTTGCGTCTTCAAAGAAATTAGACAAATTTTATTAAGCAAAATATGTGCTTGGAAAAACTTGAAAAAGAATTACAAGATTTGAGGGAGAAAAAGCTTATGGGAAGTTTTATCAGGTCCCGTGTGGAATGGATGGAAGAGGGTGAAAAGCCATCTAAATTTTTCCTTTATTTGGAAAAAAGAAACTTTGTTCAAAAGTTATTAAGTCAGCTTACTAATGAGAACGGAGCTCAAATTTATGATAACGAGGGGATTCAAAAAGAAGTTTACGACTATTATAGAAAACTTTATACATCCAAAGATCATTCCCTGATAGATATAAATTTAAAGCAAGTTTTATCCAATTATAACATTCAAAAACTATCTAAAATCGAATCGGATGCATTGGGGGGGGGGGACCACTAAATTATATTGAGGTATACAATGTTTTGAAAAATATGAAAAATAACAAATCCCCAGGTACGGACGGTTTTACCGTTGTATTCTTTAAATTTTTTTGGAAGGATATTGGACATTTTCTAGTAAAATCATTAAACGATGGTTATGAACATTCTATGTTGTCTGTAACCCAAAAGCATGGGGTAATTACTTTAATACCGAAGGGGGATAAACCAAAGCAGTTTTTAAAAAATTGGAGGCCTATTACCCTTTTAAATGTTTCGTATAAGATTGCGTCGGGTTGCATTGCAAATTGTTTTAGAAATGTGATGAATGAGCTAATTTCTATGGATCAAAGTGGTTTTATTAAAAGAAGATATATAGGTGACAGCATACGTACAATTTATGATATAATGTTTAATTTGCGAAAGGGAGAAAAGCCTGGAATTCTTTTTGCCATCGATTTTGAGAAAGCGTTTGACAGTATTTCTTTAAGTTTTGTCCGAAAAGTTCTTGATTTTTTTAACTTTGGTCCCTCGATTTTGAAATGGTTTGATACATTTTACTACAAAGTAACCTCATCTGTTCTTTCAAATGGTTTTGTTTCTCAGACTTTCCCTTTCGAAAGAGGATGTAGGCAAGGGGACCCTTTGTCCCCTTATTTATTTATTCTTTGTGCGGAGGTACTGAATATTTTGGTCCGCACATATAACAATATCCATGGCGTCAAGATTGGTGACAATGAGTGTAAACTTGTTCAATATGCAGATGACACCACTTTCTTTATTCAACCTAGTGAAAGGTCACTTTGTAAACTTCTTCACCAATTGGATTATTTTGGATCTTTTTCAGGTCTGAAGTTGAATATGAGTAAATCCTTTTATGTTGGGTTGGGGGCTTTGACAGGGTCACATTTACATTTTAATTGTTTACGCAACGCTTCTTGTTGCAATGCTGGAGACGACTTTACTTTGCTTGGGATTAAGTTTAATACAGATCTTGACGCCATGGTTACAAAAAATTATGACAAAGCCTTTTCTAAAATTAACAATATTATTAATTTATGGAGTAAGCGAAACATTTCCAGCTTGGGTCGAATCACCGTCGTAAAATCATTAATTTTGCCAAATTTTACATATTATCTAACAGCGCTTCCTTCTCCTGATAAGAACTGTATTTCTAAGATTTCCTCGTCTTTATTTAAATTTGTGTGGAAAAATAAGCCGGACCGAATAAGTCGTACTCAGATTACTCAAAATTATTCCAAAGGGGGTCTTAAAATGGTGGACTTTGCTAATTATTGCATAGCTATTAAGGTAACCACTTTCAAACGATTATTCAAAATTACTAATGAAAGTATTTTAGGTGCTTTTCTGGAAAGAGAGAACATATATGTTGGTGAATTCTGTAAGAATGGTGACTTTTACATTAATTTTGCTAGTTCTTAAGTTAAAAATCCGTTCTGGGTAGATGTTTTTAATTGCACTTACCAGTATATGCAAACTTTACTATTCTCACCAGTTTCCAGTAACTGTTTAGATTTGTTCCTTGCTCAGCCCTTATGGAATAATAGTAGTATAAAAGTAGGGCATAAAGTAATAGATTATTCACATTGGAAGAGGCAAGGGATTTTCTTTTTAAATGATTTACTTTCACCAAATGGAGGCTTCCTAACCTTTGATGCTTTTTCAAAGAAATGTTGTATTCAGACTCATTATTTAGAGTACTATGGCGTTATACACGCCATTAAGGCTTCATGGAACCATATTCTCGAAGATAATAATTATGTCTTAAGTAACCCTGTTAATAACTATTATAATTTATTGTTGAATGAGGGGTACTTTGAATGCAAGAGTATTAACAATGAGATGCTTAATTCATCAACTTGTATTTGTAAATCGTATTTGAAATGGTCTGAGACTATTCCCATTTCAAAGGAGTCGTGGAATTCCTATTGTGTAGTGCCTTTTAATTGTTCCAATGATGTATCGGTTCAATGGTTTCAGTATCGCTTACTGCATAGAATAATCCCTACGAATAAGTATTTATACACAATAAAGGTTGCCCCCTCAAATATGTGCACATTCTGCTCAGTCTTTGTTGAAACTATTCCACACTTGTTTTTTCAATGTTTTTTCTCTCGAAGAATCTGGGTTTATTTGCAGAATGTTTTTTTCTAAAATTGATATTCAAGTTAATTTTAATGACGAACTTACGGTTTTGTTTGGTTGTAATTCGGATCGAATATCTAATTTAGTTATTATTTTGGTTAAAATGTATATATTTAATTGTAAAAAACAAAAAGGACACCCGAGTGTTCATGGAGCCATTGTTTATTTAAAAAATTATTTTGCCCTGCAAAAGTGTATCTTCCAAAAGAACATGTTGATAAATATTTGGGAGAAATATTGGTTACCTTGGATGGAATTGTTTTGAGTTTAATTTAGACTTAAGAAAATGGTGCAAACTTTTTTTACGTTAGGTCTGTTTTGTTATGTATTTTCATTTATTACTTATTTCAATTTTATTGTATTATTGTGATGTATATTTTTGTTGTGATTTAAAGACAAGAAAATGTCAAGATCAATAAAGAGAAAAAAAAAAATTTATTAATCACCAAATTCGACTTAAAATCATGACCAGGATGCAAGAAGGTATTGAGGTCTTGAAGATATACACGCTTTCTACTCCGCACAATACCACATTTAACCCCTAATGACCCCAAAGAACCTTTGACTTCCACCAAAACTAAATGGTTTTCCTTCTAACCATAAGACACACAAGTACCAAATATTTAATCTATCCAGATTTCGGCCTACCTTGAGCCTTATCGTGTTTACAAGGTTTTTTGATACTTACCTCTAGTGACCCAAGATGATCTTTGACCTCCACCAGAAACCATCGGACCATTTTCTCACTAAAACACATCAACATATCAAACATGGAACTTATACAAGTGTCCTACCTTGAAATGGCGTGTGAAAAGGGTTTTCACCAAAGACGACAGAGGCCATCCTTCTACATGAAACCTTACATGACACATCCACATATCAAATATGAAATCCATCCCACTTTTCTACCTTAAGATACCCTGTTAATAAGGTTTTAAGAGTTTTCTCTTCGCAGACCTCAAATGACCTTTGACCTCCATTCAAAACAATACGAACTACCTTCTGACCATAACACATCGGCATATAAAATATAAAATCTCTAAAATTTTCCTACCTTGAGATATCGTGTCAACAGGGTTTTTAGAGTTTGACCTCGGGGACCCCAGATGCCTTTTGACCTCTACCAAAAACAACAGAAGCCAACTTGTTGCATATATTACGAAAATCAAATTTATTCTGATTGACTCCGTCTGTAACACCGGTTGAGGGCATTTATTGAAATCACATAGTCTGATAAGGCTGTTGATGTGAAGTCACGGAACAATTATTCTACAAATCTCACATTGATACAAACTGGCAAATGTTTGCTCCTTTCCAATGGCGTAGCTACAAGGGCTCTGAAAAGTGAAACATTCGGAAATTTGTCATTTGTGACACCAGTAAACTACAGCGTCACAGTGGTTTTCTCGATTCTTCTGTCATAAAATTCCGAATTCTCTCCAATAAAGGCTCCATTTCTGTGATTTGTTCGTTTCAAAAAGGAACATTTTCCGAGCGCAGCAATGTGCAGTTAGTAGTGCAGTGGAATAGAGTGCTATAGTAGTGCAGTGGAATAGAGTGCTGTTTTCATGACTTTTTTTTCATTCAGTTCTATTCTAAATTATCTCCAATGTAATCTCTTGACTCTTATTATGTGGTCGGAGAGCCTCAATTTGTAGCCATTAGATAACATCGTATAGCAACAACGATCTTTGGTCAGTGTGCAATCCCAGACTTGCCAATTAAATACAATTCCTCAGTAATTCCCAAATTTTTCACATTTCCTTATATAGGAAACCCAGAATCCACGTTGTCTCCAATACAAGCTCCTTTTTTAAAATTGCTTTGGAAAGGCAAAAATTTCGGCGCGCGGCAAATTACATCCCCAGATAACTAATGATAAAACTTTAAAAAATATCTGAAAATTTGAGTGTTTGCGTCATCTCCCCTGGAAAAATGCCTAGCTATGCCACTGGTTCTTTCAGAGCAGGGGTCGAGAAGATTTTATTAAAATTCATAAAAATCGGCTGGTAATCGGATGTGACATCACAGTAGTGTGACCCACAATTAACTGTTCTGGTGATCTAAGTGAAACATGTATAGCTTTCGCGGAACTAGGTAGTTCTTCCATCATTCAACTTTCATACCAGAGAGCCATGGTGAAATATTCCTGACAAACATGTTAAAGAATTCATTGGCCTTATCCTAACCACGACAGCTTTATGAGTTTATTTGACCGCACTACTCTGTTTGCAAGTCCCCTGAGGTACCGCTCTAAAATCTGACAGATCTAAAACTATTGTGTACCAAACTAGCAGTTCCCTGATCAAACTAGCTATGAAATATGGTAAACGTGTCTGTTTCAATGGCAACGAGAAGGAGAGGTTTCCAGGGGTGATAAGGATGGGCATGGGTCATTCTTGTGTTAACAGTCCATTTTTTCTGTAGACATAGGCCACCCTATACTGGGTGGTTCTATAATTATAGCTTTTACTTACTAAAACAGTTGATTTTACGTTAAAATCTTTTTGCAACTTGTTCAAAATACCGATTTTGTAGACTCTAGACTTAAACTTCACTAAAAGACATAAAAAAATTATAAAAATTGTACATACCTGGCAGACAAGCAAACTAACCGAGGAAGGTAAGACAGGACAAGTTGATTCTGGATAGTATAACATGTGTTTTGGGTATCATGTAGATTATGCATCTCACCCACAAATCGCCAGACGGCCTCTCCCATTTTCAAGGGGGGCAATGCGAAAAAGCTGTAAGTATTATCTCAATGCATGTAAGCGAATTTAGAGTAACGGTTTCCGAAAAAATTATGGGAAAGGCCATTCATCGAAACCAAAGACATATTAATGACAGAAATTTGTCACCAATTTAAAGACACTGTATCGTGGAGAGAAACGGGGGCGGCACCATCTTTTTAGAATTGTTCTTTTCTCCTTTGCGCATCAAAAACTGTTACAGCGCCATCACCCTCCTTAGCCGTGAAAAATGTTCGTGCAATCGACGGAAGGAAGTTGAAGCATGGAAGTAGTAGACGGTACTCATTCGGGTGATGTGGATTTCTGCAAGACATTTGCAAATACCACATACAACGAACAATCGTCGGCAATAACAAGAGAAGTCGGCGAGGGCAACTTTTCCCAAAATTAACATGAGATTGACGGCACGACATCCAGGGAACGCTTTATCAGCTTTAATTAACGAGTAATTTGGATGCTTAAAGCTGCGAGATGGTAAGGAAAAGAGATAAGAACAAATACGATGGCAATTAGTAGACATTGACAGTAATTCTGCGAAAAATTATTTGCTTGGCGATGTGTAGTATTTTTTACGTGTATATGCCATACAAAATTGAACAAAGGAGAAATTTTCCCAAGATTATGGGCACAAATTCCCAAGGTCCGATACAATACAGAAAGAAACAAATTCAACGTCCATCACGTTGCATGTGGATCCTTGTTATTTTATTGAGTGTATAATTAACCTCATTTTAAAACATCAGGGTATTAAACAGCCCTCAAACAGGTCTATGTCGTCAGTTAAAGGGCCTAATGAAATTCTCTACATGTAACAGAATACACATGCAGCCCTGTTAACTAGGGAAATGGGGTGGCAATTAGAACTTCTCTCCACTGATACCCGAAGTGTAACTGAATATAAGTCTATCAATCATTTAAAGCCCCCCCCCCCCCCCCTTACCCTCCAAATTAGGAAAAAAAGGTTCTAGCTACCCCACATGACAAAGTTTTTTGTCAAACTATGTTTGCCACTGCTAGGCTTCTTTAAAGGGTGAATCTCTTCACTCAAGATGGTTCCAGCCAGTTCTGGTAAAATGGCTAACATCTTTAGCTCCTCAAAAAGCACACAAACTTTTGTTGCTAATTAACCCTGACAAGTAGCTGTCATGTTTAATAAAACAGAACAATTGCAGTGCATGCAACTGCCTGTTGTAATGAAAGCATTAGCTCCCTACTGCTTCTTCTGAATTGGTCAATGGAAGAGCAGTCACTTATTACAAAGGTTACTCTCTCATAACTAATCCACATGAGTATCCATATTTTTTGAAACAGATTCCCTTCACAAGCTAGCGTACATCTCTCATGTTTCATATGCGAACTATTTTGCATTTTAATTAACATCATATGAAATAAACATCATATTAATCCAGGCCTGTGTCAGTCATGTAACAGCTTAGTAGCCTCTGCCTGTCACAAGAATCTTCAGTATGGCTACATGTACATAGCATGAAGTAAATTAAAATATCATACCAGAGTAATCTAACCTTCGAGAGTACAACATTTTCAACAGTTTAATCAAACTAAAAGGTTGTTACTACATGTGACATATTACTTATTTATATTATGCTCTTCTTTGTATCCTTGAAGGCACTAGCACTACAGGACCTGCATCAACTTTCTGGAAAAAAAAAAAATCACCTACAATACCTACTCTATGGCAGAACTCATGCATGGGAACCTACCATTATCGTCTTGTTAGGCTGGAAGGAAAATTGATGTCTTCTCTTTAAAGAAGAAAGTGCAGGCCAGGTCTGTATGGTGGCTTTGAGAACTACATCTCCACTGCAAACTGATTACCTAGAGAATTCAACTATTCAAACTTGCTTCGTATGACTGTCAATATTTACTTAATGCAATATTCCGAGACTGGGGAAGATGGCCGGTGTCATCATGTTAGGATACAGTGACAGGAGTGCAAGTATAGGAGTGGAAAGGCCACCCAGAAGTACATTGAGATGGGAATTTCATGTCATGATATCAGTGACAAGAAATGAACTTGTAGACCCAAACTATGATGCAAGATATATCATGAAAGTTGCATGAAAGCCTCGGATTCCTACATTTTAAAAACTTCATTTACAAAGATGGTAGTAGTTTTCATATCACTTGAAGTATAAACTTTTTTTTAGAAAAAACAAGTTTTTGTATCATTTTTGAAGTGAATTCATAACAACATGCAAAATAGAAGAGTTATGTTTTGTTTGGGAATTAATCATAGTGTCTACTATTGTAAAAAAAATAAGTGCTTTCCACTGTCATGCTTGTTGATCAAGAAATGTATTATGGCATGTTGATGGGAAATTTTAAGTGTAAAACAATAAAGTGAAACAGCTGGTACAAGATTCCAGTAAGAATATGGTACTCTACCTGATTTTCATCTTTTCTTTTATGTAATATTTCTGTCAATTGACTTTTTAGGAGTTCCAGTAATTATTATAATTTTGTCAAAAAACATTTAATATTACTATGAGATATGAGTGAATTACATATTTCCTATACCTTTACATATGTCTTGAAGACTAGTTGGGTCAGGCTATTCACTTACAGAGGTAGATCAGAAAAATGATGGGGTATTTACAGGATGTAGAGGAATCTATTTCCAGTGGTTTACAGCAGTTATGGTAGTGTTGTAAATTGCATTCACTGGAGCAAGGACCTGTAGCACAGATGCATAGCCTACCTACCATTTCTTTTGAATGAGAATAACAGTGGCTGTTTTGATGATTTTGAGTTTGCAATTAATGAGCTGTTCATTCTCATATAGAATCTAGCATGCACCTAGAGTATTTTATTAGCATTCTGGACCAAAATGGGGGGGGGGGGGGGGGGGAGAGAGGAGGAGGAGGGGGAGAAAGGAGGAGGTGATACTTACCATACACACTGTCCTGCAGGTTGAAAGGCTGACAAGAACTAGTCCACCTCCTTTTTGAAATTTACAAATCCATCCATAGAAAATGTATGGTCAAACTTTCAATAGATCACATTCCCCTTTTTCTGAAGGGCAGCAAGTTTTTACATAGTTTTCAGACTTCAAAAAGGATCACAATGAAGCCCTATTTTAAAAGCTGTGTTCTACACACGCTAGTACCTATCTTTGTGGATATGCTCAGCACATTCCCTTCAAGTGTAACAGTGCTGTTTGTACAGTAAGCAAGTGCACATACTGTATGCATGCAATTTGCACAATTATATTTTCTCCTGCTTATGACAACAACTTAATTCTGCATCATCCCTCCATAACTAAGAGCAAACAATGATGGATGCTAGGACATATATGAGACCCATTGAAGCAGTGCCACAGTCTCTAATTTAAGAGGCACCATGCATGCACCAGGATGCACCAGCATGCACCGTTTACTACCAGGCTGGTTTCTAAATGGCACTCAGGTGGGGGCACATACTGTAAAGTACTGCACAATATAAACAAGCTTGTTGATCAGGTGTAGGATTAAACGAAATTAGTGGAAGAGAGCTGATAAAAGAGTTGGATTGCTAAATGCTTGAAGTAAATATAATCAAAAGTTTTATTCAAGTCATATTTGGTCCTTGGGATGTTGGCATAAGGTACATGAATGTGGCAACACAGACCCAAAGCACGTCATGAAGTACTGAACCTGAAGGAAGTACTGTTCAAGGAGTGATATCAATGTTTCAGCACAGATGGGCAATGCTTACAGTATCAAGTCCTGATTTTACAATTGCTCTTATTCAAAATGAAACACAGGGATTTGGTTCAACCCATTCATAGAAAATTTCAAGATTGGAAAATTTCTGTGTCCCACTAACCATGGCGAGGGCTCCAAACATGATGATAGCTAGGAAATGTGTATTTTTAGCACAAATAAAATTTACACTGGAAATTAAATGTTCGTCTATAAAAAAAAAATATTCTTCCAAATTTTCAACAATTCTTGGCAAGGAGCTTCCCATTTTGCTGGTTTTTCCACTGGCACGCTTGCTCATGGCATATTCAAATCTAAGAAAAGAAATATTTCGATCATTTGCACAAGAAGTTTTAGAAAACAAATTTGATCAGTGCAAGTGTAGGATATGTAACACAAGCTTGCTCCAAGTTCACAAAAATTGAATTAAAAATCTGAAAACTTTAATTGCATATATTTTGAGCATCTGAAGAATTGATTTAATAATTTTATCACAAAATTCTACTTCACCGTATTAAACATAAATTCATTTGAAACATTTTTTTACATGATATCTTTTAAATGTGAATTAGGGTCTACTTCTGGAGGTAGAATATTCAAGCTAGGCCAAGTCCTCTCACTATTTCATACATTTTCCCAACCTTTTTAATTCTACCCACCCACAGCTGTTTAAAACTTTTCATTGCACAGACACAATCCTGGTCTACTGTTTGAAGGGTATATCATCAAAGTGAGCACACAAAACCCTGTTGAATCAGACTGCACTCTCTGTCGGAATATGAGCAACTTTGCGTTCTTGAATTTGATATCACAGATCAGGATGATGCATGGCTATTTCTTACACAGTACTGTTACTACAAATAAATAATTTATAATTATCAATCTGAATATCCTGAACATGCAGTTTCACACTTCCACTTCCTTTGGCATACCAATGTCTCTATTAAACAAATGACTTAAACACCTTTAGAAGGGTTCCTGCCATCATTGAAAACCTAAAAAGTCATGAAATTTGAAAAAATATTTTCCAGGGCCTGGTAAAGTTTTCCAATTCACAAAATTGTTGTTGACCAAGTCATGAAAAATTCATGGAAATTTTCACAAATTTTCGTAATTTGATGTAACAGCTTCCCCCCCCCCCCCCCCCAAAAAAAAGTTGTGCAAATTCTTTTAATATTTGGTCCTGGAAAAGTGAAAATTTAGTTTCCAGAAATGTAGGAACCCTGCTTCAACTTATGATTCATTTGAAGCTTACAAAAGACACATGCTCCACTGAGTGCACCAAAAATTGTTCCTATATTCTTGTTGTCTTCATTGTGCATGATATGATAGTCCCATTATTTCTTTCATCCTTTTTAGTAGCTGGAATGAAAATTCAGACCTAAAGTTTCAGGTATAGCTGACGTTATAACATATAAATGAAAGGCTTCAATACAGTTACAAGCTGGTTGGCAATACTGTTCAGGTATCACACCATCTTCCTATTCACAAAACTTCATACACAAAACACATTTGGCCAATAAAAATTGCTTTTGTGATGTAAACCATTAAATGGCAAGCAAGGCAAGCAATCTTTCCAGTATTGATGTGGTTTTCTGGGTTCTGCCAGGTTACTCAAAATCATGCATAAATCCATCCTGGTTGGGAAGTATCAACCAGGTGCCTTTTACACCCCAATTGTAGCTGAGATTTTGAATCTTCAGTCCAGTTGAACGTGACACATGTACATGACTAGCATATGCAGAGGTGAACTTGACAACTTTGGGTGGATCCTTGGGCTGGTCCTCCTGTGCCAAAAAAAAAAAACAGAATAATATATGAAATGCCCACAGAAATATTTTTGCTCTGTCTGAGTTTTGTTTCCTTGCTTACTTGAAATTTTTCTGGATTGCTTGGTAATCTGCATTGGTACTTCTTCAAATTAAATGTAATAAGCAGGCTCAGCTGGAACTAGAAATGTATGAAAAACACTTATAATTTTTTTTTCTTTTTTTTCCTTGTCACAAATTCCAAAAAGATGAAATTGTTCTCATATTTCTCACTTTCTTGAAGAGAGAGCAACTTATAAAAGATTTCTTTGAAACTTGTGGTGCCAAAACTTGATTAACTGGACAAGGCCAGAGCTTCAGAGGTGAGGTTGGTATTACTGTCAGTGGGTCTTGGAACTGGGGATAGGCAATACTACCATTCCGGAAATATTGGGAGCAGAATCCAGATCAAAATGGAAATTCAAAAGATATAACAAAAACTTGATATTTTTCCATCAGGTACAAGGATTCTCTTTTCAAAGAAACTGAAACAAATGCGTAGTGAATTTACCTAGATAGTCTACTTTCATGTTTAGACTTGACTGCTTCCTCCCACATTATATTGTCTGCCTCTGCCTCATCAGTGTCATTTTCATTGTGGCAATCCAGGAAATCTTCAACTGAACTGTTGACAAAATAGATTGTACTGCACTTAGACCTGTACTTCAAGTCACCTCTTGTCCAAGCAGGCAATAATAATGGAGCAATTAGCAAAGCTTAAAAACTACATTTTATCCTTTATATCATATTTTGAAGATAAATGAATGAAGAAAAATACTAACAAACTGACAAATGGCAAAAAATTTGCAACTTGGGTAAAGGTATTTTTTATCCATGGATGTGTTCGTGCCAAATGCAAATGGTGAATGTTCCTACCATGCAGTTTCATGATACTGTTTCAGTCTAGGGAAATCTCAGATCCTCTTTTCTGCCCTTTGATATCAAAGCATGATGAATGAAAAGCTTAAAGGGCAAGAGCAGTCTCCCCAACTTGAAGTAGTGTAGTAGACTCTCCTGTTTCATGATTGGCTCTTCACGGTCATGTGCCATTTTTTGGGGAGTCACTGCTTGGTTTTCCTAGAATATGTAATACTGAAGTCCTAAAAAATTATTAAAGATACTTTTAAGAAATTAAGAAAAGTGAAAAGTAAATTATCAGCTTTAGCCTTTGCTTTGAAATACGGTAAGTTTGGGATGACTGTTTTTGCCTTTCAATGTGGAAAAATGACAACAGCAGTCATGTACCTTGGAGTAGTATGGTTAAAATGGGAAGACCCAGTGATTGCAGATCTGCCAAGACTGAGCCTATACAGCACATTCACAAATTACAAAACAAATTCTGTTTAACAATTTAAGGATTTTTTTCTTTCCTGGTCAGCTCTTTGATGTTAATATCCGACATTTCAAAAGCACGTTGGAAAGCAGGTATATATGTTTTGCGAGCATGTGACTGCATTTGAAAGTGGTCAATCAGTTATCACTAGAAAAAAACTTGCATTTTCAGAATTAACACCCAAAGAAACAGATTGGGTAGTATATGTTGTTGGAATAATAGATAAAATAAGTAATAATAAAAAAACATAGGACTTCTGACTTCATAAATCCATTTTGAAATGATGAGAGTAGCCTAGCTAGGTTAAAAAATAAAAGGAAATACAACTACTGTGAGTAGAAGAGAGATGCATATCTGACAGTCAAGCTACGGTACTGTACTCCAGAAGAAATGCTTACTGTCATGAAAATAGTCAAAGCTTTAGAAATTTATGAACAATTACAGTAAATATAGCACCCCCTCCCACACTGTGACAAAGACATCACACTTCCATTGCAGAAAGACATGGGAAGACTGTCATCCAATACCCCCATCCCTTTTTGTTTAGGTAGAGGGCAAAACAACTCCATGCTTAAATCTTGAATGACCCTTTGTGTTTTGGCAATTTATTTTGCCATAAGTTTTCAGTAAACCAGGAGTGCCAGAGAGGTGCTAAGGGGAGTGAGGTGGGACAGGGGATTCATCTCCCAGTTATGATGGATGGTCCCCGCTGTATATGGGAAACATTTTAGGAAACATTTACCATTCTTTTCAAGGGAGCATAGATGGGTATGCTATTTATTGTCCAGAAAGTGACAAGTAACATTCCAATTGTGTACTTCCTTCTAATTCTTGAAGGAAATGCAATTGTCCTTTAAAAATCACAAAACTTGAAATTTAATATTCAAACCCAAATCAACATTGAATTTAAAATCCAAATTTTCAATTTTTCTTTCATAACATTTTATTCAAAATAATTCCCAGACAAGTCTCTGGGTTTTGGCCACAGATTTGGGTTGCTTGTGCCTAGAGTATTATGAAGGATTTCATCATTCCCTTGGAAAGAGACTGCATGGCACCATGCCGGATGTTGTGACTTATTACAGCACGTACTACAATGCTATAATCATGGGTGAAAAGAGTTGTGAAGCTGAGATACGATCGCTCCTTCCCAGAAAATTTGGACATCTGGAGGAAAATTTCCCTTTTCATGAAAATGCAGGGAGAATTGTGGAAACTTTTACTCTCTTCCTGGGAAATAATGCAACTCCCTTCCGGGAAAATAAATATTTTTTCCAGCCCTGGCTGTAATACATGTTGTAGTTAGATGGAGTTTTACGGCCCAGTTTCCAACCTATTGGTTCAAGTCAAACCGGCCACTGCCTTTTTTCCAGTTGTGGCTCACTGGCTTATTTTCCCTACCCCACTGCTTATACAGAGCAGCGATCATGCAAAATGTCAGTAGGTTCCTTTTTTAGAGTCTTTGGTATGACTCGACCTGGGAAGTGAGCCTTCTGCGTGAGAGGTGGAATATGCTCTACCGTAGTACCATTAGACCAAACACACCGTCCGTGTAATACATGTTGTATAAGGGAATCGTGCGTATAGGACATGATGTTTGTCTGAACTCAATGAAAGTGCAGCTAGTCTTGGGCAATAACTATTGGTTTCAAGTTGAACAGCCATTTGCAATCCTCCCTGTGTTTGGCTTCCATAATTACCTGTAGTTGCTGATGAGGGACAAACTGGCTCTAATATACTGTCATAGTGGTCCTTGACAGGAGTAGATGTCAATGCTGCAATTCAATGGAATACCATATTTACAGCTGGTGATGCAAATTTGCAGCACAGGATGAACTGTATGGATGATTTTCAATTATTATAACCACACTTCTAACTACTGTAAACTTGATAATAGGGCAAGGCTTGTTTTTAAGGAGGTATCTCACAATTTCCTTCTCATTCCATATTATTGGATATTTAGGCAAACCAAGCAATTAAGTAAATTGCACATTTCAGGAAAGAATATTGTCACTCGATACTATAGCCAATCATGAAACAGGGCAGTCTAACTACTGTACACTTCTGTACTGTATACTGGGGTGAATGCTCTTGTCTTCAAGGAAGGGAGCACATCATATCAATAGAGCAACTAGCCCAATTTGTTGGTAAACTAATAGCACATTACAATTATAATTCTGAAAATGTTGGCAATGTCAAAACATTACCATAGTGGGTATATTGTGCAATTGGGAGAAAATAATATTCACTCAGGCTTTGTGGACAATTAATTGATACTGCAACTCGATCTGCATCATTATCAAACAAGACATTGGATAAAGGCCTAACAATGCTCACAAACTGTGCAATATTTTAGTAAATATAGATATAAAGTTTCTAGATAGCAAAGATGAGATTTAACTATACCCAACATGAACATGTCATGTACAGTATTGTGTCAGTCAACTCAATAAAAAGTTCAAAGTTTAAATTTACTTTCAAGTACAGTTCAAGTACAATTCAAGTACAAGTTAGTTTTCCCTTTTAAGTCACCTCTTACTGTAGGCAGGATCAAACAGGCTTCGCCCCTGGAAGCTCTCAGGTTTTAGCATACTGTATCTCTGAATGAAAAATGTAGTCTCTGGAGAGGTATGTTATTTAAATTCTTTTCAGTAAACCCAAACCCAACTCCTTTCTGACCAGCTAACATTTGGGCGGGCAGAGGGAGGGGGATTGAGGAGGGCCAAGGACAAAATCTATGGAGGGCAAATGCCCCCTCTTGCCCCAACATAGAGCCACCATTCATGGTACTAATTAAAGCTGTGAAAATGTTACAACCAATTCTGAACAGCACAAGGTAGACTGTTCTGTGCTATATTGTTGTGAACCATGGAAGTACTACCTGGAAGTTAGCTGGGAAAACATGCTTTTGGAAATTGAAAGACTTGTTTTAATACATCCTGCAGTTATTTTCACTCACCTATGGGTGTAACAGCTAGCAACTGAGGTGAGGTTGGTCATTCACTTGGCTCTGTCTGTGTGGCCCACTGCATGTACAGTACTTTGAAGAACACCTGAAAAGTAAATCAAGACTACTTGCAATGAAACAGTATTTTATCTTAGGGAAGAGTGCATATATAAGACTTCCATGATTTCAAATCACATGTCCCTCAATGATTAAGGGGTGGTGTCAAAATTGGTTGTTATAAGAGTCATAATAATGATGATTGATGATGATGTGAACAATAGGCCCCATTAAAACAGAAAGGGACAAGGGGGGGGGGGGGATTGCAATCTATTCTGTCTAAAGGAATTTTAAATCAACCTATACCGATTACCAGTGGCATCAGCAGGCACTCGATATACAGTAGGAGCATTTTCTTTGGCCCACGTACCACTTCAGCACTTTCCCTCTCCCAATGAAAAAGTTTAGTAATGCCACCGTCAATAACCGAGGACATAAATTTTGCTCGGGCACTAATTTTTATTGCATTTGGCATTTCATGTACACTCAACGTACAGATTCCCAGGACAGTCTCACTGAAGACTTTCAAAAATGGAGCTACTGCCATTGTGCTTGAAAAAGCAATGGAGTAGGGAAAACAAGCCTGTGAACCAAAACAGAAAAAAAGGTCAAGACTAGCTTGACTTGAACTACTTGGTTGGAAACTTAACCCAGAAATAGCATCTATATATGCCATTCCTGTCTAGATCTTGGGGAAAACAACTTTTAATACTGTATGTACAGGTACAGCAGCTATACTATGCTTAGCCTACCTTACAGTACCCCTCATAGCCCAGGCCTCCATTTTTAAAACATTTAGTGTTGTCTTGGGGCAACCATTTCACTCATTTTGGTTCAGAAGGAAATTTGGTTGTCCAAAATATTTTCCACTTAATTACAAAACAGAAGGCTATAATTATGTTCATCAAGGGCGGATCCAGGGGGGGCAACTAGGGTCAACTGCCCCCCTATGACCAGTCTAGCGCCCCTCAATACAAGAAAAATGCGCCCCCTGAGTCCTTAAAATTAAGTTAAAACTGCCCGAAAAGTAAAAAAACAAAGGTCCCCAAAATTTCGAACCGTATAGCTAACTGCGGCAATGGGAGTTGGTCTGAGAAATGAGGTCGGTCAAATTCAAGAGTATGCGGCCCCATTATGATTTTTGCGTCCCCTCTTTCAAACTGCCCCTCCTTCAGCTAGGGGCTGGATCCGCCCTTGATGTTCATGAGAGGAAACTCCCCTTAGCTCATTTGAAAAATCTGAATTACCCAAGCAGAAAAAAGATAAATCCTGAGAGCTATCTCTACGTTTGTGTTCAGTGTCATAAAAGAATACAATCACAATGCCTCTGTTGTGCTGGTCACTGGACATTTCCTAAGTAGCTTTATAGATCAATGCACACACAATACTGCATTGAAATTTTCTTAATCCATCTTTCCTGCCATGTGCCTGCTATGACAGGTACCAAATTTGAAAAGTAGCTAAGGGGCTTTTCCTAGCATGTTCATGTATTATTGGTCTCGAAGAATAAAAAGATGTGATGTTTGAGAGACAGGAACACTCCAAGTCTAAAATATGGTTATGAAACTATTATGGAAAAAGGTGAATGAATTTATCAATCAGCAGTATACTTTTTCAGTCCGAGAGGAAAATGGTTGTCCATGGGACAACCAACCTGGTTGTCTGTATGGAATTTTTGTTGTCCCAGATATTCTGACAGCCATGAAAATTGATTCCATATGTAGCCCAACTGGTTACTGGTAGTAGGCCAACAGTACTTTGGCTTGAACTGAATTTAGAATGCAGATTTCTTATTTCCCTTGTGAGGAGGGGGTTGTGGGGTGGTGGTGATTGAGGGGGAGGAGATCAGCATCAGTTTTCAATTGCATACAGGTACAACCAATTGTTGAATATTTGGTAATTATTTATGCCAAATTGTATATATGAGCATATAAGCATGAATTCAAATTTTTATTGGAGGTGACCCCCAATGCCCCGGTGTATGGTTTGTTGACGTTGTCTAAATTCCCCTCTTTCTCAAAATCCTTGATCTGTGGCTGAGCCCAAAATCTGCAGATCCAGGTTTTCTTAGGCCACTGATGAAGGCCTACGTACTGTAGTTAACTTTCTATACTATAGCATTGTTCCACACATGGGGGCAAATTTATGATGTACGTACTTGAAATCAGTAGGCCTATATATGGGGCCTTACCTTACATTAGGAAGGCAGTTGCCTTACAACTCTTTTTTACCACATACCTGGCAAACCACTACTGGCATTTGGATGGGGACCTTCATCACCCTTATTGAATGCTTTCAATAAGCATTCATTATGCCTTCTGAATATATCATTTAGCATTCGAAGGACTGTCACTGAGTTGGAATGCTTATTTTCTTCCTCAAATGAAGTCTTCCTTGCATTCAAAATAAGCCTTCATAATTTCCTCTGAAGTCTACCAAACCTTCAGTTACTGTATGAATGCATTCATTAGTTTTTTAATGTGTTGGAATGCATTCACACATGAATGATATATGAATGCTTACCAAATTAAGCCTTCATTTCCTTTTTTTGCAATTCATATAACTAGTATCAATGCAGCTGGCTGTCACTCAAGCATAAGCAAAGTTACAGAAATCAATTACTGGATAATGGCGCCTTGATCCTGCTCACCTGATTGCACCAGATATCTTCATTTATATTATACAACTGCAGTAAATCCAATATGCTCAGGCTTAGTACAGAACTGTTGTTCTCATCAAGTCTCTTTGGCAAATTACTGATCCAGCAAAGCTGAGCACTTACTCATTGTCAAGTGGACTGTAGGCTGATGAAACACCTAGGATTATCTAAGTGATAGCATATTGTAGGTCTATGCTTGATGAGAAAGTTTTGAGAAGACAATATTGGGGAAAGTGCAAACTCCGCGCCAGGCCCTCTGAGAGATCATAAGTGCAAACTATTTGGGGCATGTATATGAGCAAACTGAGGACATAGGCTAGTCACATTTTTCAAGAGTAGTGAGTCTCATTCTGGGGTTAAGATTTTGATGAAGTGGTAAATGTAGTGCTGATCACTTCTGCTGTAACCTGTGCTAGCTCGTCAAAAGCTTTACTAGGCATGTAGCTGCTAATAAAATTGTCCTAACGTTAGGCCTACAGTATGCATACTCAGATCTGTACTGCACATAAGCTAAACACGCGTGTGGGATGGGTATGTGGATCACTAACGAGACGGGAATCCTGTTTACTTTTTACTATCAGTAACTGAACAAACACATTTCACTTACCTTGAACGTGATCTGTGAGATGATGTTTCGCAAAATCGCCGTTATAAACAAGAGACTTGTTATTCCCCAACCAATCAACCTGCTTTTCTGCGGCGATCTAGGCTAACGTTAGGTAGGGCCTATTCCGCGTGAGAATGAGAAAGGGAACTCCGTCTTTCGTTTGCTACTGTATTTTTCTCGTTTGATTTCTCCTTCTCGTGACAACGTGTGCAAACGCTGTCCTTCGATTTTTTCTTTCTGAAGTTCTGAACAGGAAGACATTTTGCTGTCGTAAGACTTAGACTAGCCCCTTCGCTTCGACCAATCTCTCAAGTTCAATGCAGGTTTCCTAGGCCAGTTCGTCTTTTAGAAATTCCCAAGATCACGTCTCGAATAACAACGTATAGCCTCTCAACGTTGGACTACAGTAATGATTGCCTATAAGAGCATCGCAGTCAAACTGATGATTAAAACACAAAACAATTAAGCCGGAAATTTAATACAAATTAGCCACCTTGGCATTCTTATTAGAACTTATTCACATATTTCATAACTAATTAATAAGTGACTTAAAAAAGTAGAACAAAGAAACAATCACACAATATTTCTTTTTTTAAAGTGGGAAGGAAAAGAATGATCGAGACGGTTCAAAATTCCCAAGATATTGGGAAAATTCCCAAGGGTCTCTCTGTTGTCACTGAGCAAGGTACTCACTTGTATCAGGAAAACAATCCCTGCTACAAACAAATTAACACAGATACTACGCCTGTTAACGCTCACACAAACAAGCATATGTAGCAGTACGCTATCCCACGCAATCGTATGAACTGTTATCACACGGTGTCTATGGGCTACATCCGGGATTTTGGGTGGGATAACAAATTTTTTGAAGGCTGTCCAAATGTCGCCCCCGTTTCCCGCCACGATACCGTGTCTTTAAGAAGATGTTTCTTGTTGGCTGTTGCCATTGTGATGTATCGATTGTATCCTTTGTAAGTTAAGGATTAGGTTAGGGATTCCTGTTCGGAAATTTCTTCTTAACAGTGCACATTGCCTCTAATTATCTCATATGAGAAGAAATAATGTCACCGAAGATTCCAAGAGCCAACCATAGAACAGGACAGTCTACCCCTGCAAACAAGTATCTGCCCACACGTGGAACCGAATGTTCTGTTGAAAGAAGAGGTCAGTTTGTACTCATTTTCAAAACGGGTTCTATTTGGGCGCGTCACTGATAAATCACTCTATGTATATCAGTGGTGTGTCCGGGGGGGGGTCTGGGGGCCTAGGCCCCAGATTTTCTTCAGCCCCCCGGATTTTTTGCGTCCTGATAAAGTCATTGAGAAAAATAAAACATTTGAACGGAAATAAACTTTGAAGTATTTCCTTCAAAAAAACAGTGCCATTGTGATGTATCGATTGTATCCTTTGTAAGTTAAGGATTAGATTAGGGATTCCTGTTCGGAAATTTCTTCTTAACAGTGCACATTGCCTCTAATTATCTCATATGAGAAGAAATAATGTCACCGAAGATTCCAAGAGCCAACCATGAACAGGACAGTCTACCACTGTAAACAAGTATCTGCCCACACGTGGAACCGAATGTTCTGTTGAAAGAAGAGGTCAGTTTGTACTCATTTTCAAAACGGGTTCTATTTCGGCACGTCACTGATAAATCACTCTATGTATATCAGTGGCGTGTCCAAGGGGGGGGGGGGGCTGGGGGCCTAGGCCCCAGATTTTCTTCAGCCCCCCGGATTTTTTGCGTCCTGATAAAGTCATTGAGAAAAATAAAACATTTGAACGGAAATAAACTTTGAAGTATTTTCTTCAAAAAACAGTGAATAAATAAAATGTGCAGCAATTAAGAGAAATGCTACTTTCACTAAATTAGATACCGTATGTAATCTGCACTGTTGTTTATTACATTTCACTTCGGAAATGAAACAACCGTCTCGACGACAAACTCGAATGTGACTTTGTTAGGTTAAGCCTGGTATCGGGTGATTACCATTTTGCCAAACATAGCACCATTTTGCATCTAAGAAATCTAACGCAAAGAAAGTTCTTCAGAGGGTAACACAACTACTTTTGGTTTTTCTATTCAAGCTGAAATCCATTCAAATATTGCTGCATTTGCCATCTACATCCTCTTGAAGTTTACAATTGTTCCCAAGGAAAAGGGAGATACCTGTCCCTTTAGTCTCATCTCTCAGGCCACAGATCAGAAGTGTCCAGTTTGGGGTCCCTAAAAAGTGTGTGTATTACCATTTTTCATAGATTTAATTTTATTCTCATTATTTTAGGAGTGGCAGACATGAGATTCGTTTTTCAAGGCTGGGTACATCCAGCTTAAAACATGTGAGAAGTGACGTTTCCGGCAATCTGGAGGGTTTGTAAAGCCCAAAATTTTCTTGTACGCTCCGCGCCAACCGATGGTGGGGCTCCGCTTAGATGGTCTTGCCCCGCCTGACCCTATATAGTACCAGCCCCCTCCCACTTGTTAATTAGGCCCCCTCAAAATTCCATCCTGGGTACGCCACTGATGTATATTCGGACTTATTGACACGCACAACGGCTTGCTTGAAAAAATAACGGCGACGCACTCGTTGGTCTCCGTGTTAGTGACCTCATAGAAATCCTAACCTTTGGCGCGGAGCGTACAAGAAGATTTTGGGCTTTCAAGCCCCTTCCGATGGCCGGAAATGGCACTTCCCATGTGTTTTAAGCTGGATGTACCCAGCCTTGAAATACGAAGCTCATGTCTGCCACTTCTCAAATAATGAGAATAAAAAATCAATCTATGAAAAATGGTCATACATACAATTTTAGGGACCCCAAAACTGGGCACTTCTGATCTGTGGCCTGGGGGGGATGAGACTAAAGGGAACCGGTATCTCCCTTTCCCTTGGGAAAAATTGTAAACTTCAGAAGGACGAAGATAGCAAATGCGGTATAGCGGCATGATAGTTTGTAAAGCGCCACCAATCTGTTACATGAAAATTCACGATTTACAGCATAAGTTGCGTAAAAAGACGGTCCGAAATTGTGTGAAGATTTCACCTGAATATACTTTGTTTCCGTGGTTATCAAACAGTTGGTGAGTCTATTAATGTTTCTACCTTACTATTCGATGGGGATTAGGTTATGTTTACCAGTTATTGTTCTGAAACTTTGAAGTAAATTTTGTATAACTTTTATCAGGACCACACATTTCCATTGTGTATCGGTATGTGGTTTGTATGTTAAGCACAAAAGCTAACCTTATAGTTCTCCGTCCCGTGTATCTTTTCTTTGGCTATTTTTTGTGGTTAAACCGCTTGACATGAGTGAATTATAATATACTGCTGTGTAGTTTGTAGATTAGCTATCAATCCTGTCCTTCTGTCGGGTGAATGTAAAGTGTGTTTAATGTGCAAGGGTGATCTCAAAGAAAGGTTACGTTTGTGAACGAGATAAGCAGTGGTTGAATCTCGTAGTTAGCATAGGACCATTACTAGGGTGTGGGCCATGTTATGTTCCTCTGTCTGAGGTCAGTAGGTCACGCTCAATTGGTTCTCCGAAAGAGGGCGCTATGGCAGAGTGATTCAGAGTTGTTTTATGTATTTGTTAGACTTAAAGGGGAAGTGCTGATGAAAGGTGGGAATAGTATGTGACATTCAAGGAACATAATGTTACCATTTATTATATTATTTTCTCTTTATGTTTTCCAGTAAACCGTTTAAAAAACCGAGTAAGAAGTTCTCATTTCACCAAGTTGAGACACAAGACGACCCAATAAATATTTAAAGGCAAGACGAATATTGTTGGTCATTATTTCGGTTTGCGCGTTTCCGCTGTTGACCTTATCACGTAGTTTGCGAAGATACTACATCAGTTTACAACTGCAATGGATCAAGGTGAAACAAGAGCTTGCTAAGCTAAGGAAAGAACAAGCTATGAAGGAAAAGGAGTTAAGAAGAAAGCAGTTTGAGATAAGCGAAGAGATTGAACAATTGAAAATAGACAGTCAGATGGAGAATGCAAACATAGAAGCCGCTATGTGGCAAGAAGAAGTAGACGGCCAAGAAAAGGGTTCTGCCGATGTACCACAAATACCAGCGGAAGTACAAGAACAACTTGACTTGCGTGGGAGAACAGAAGAATGGTGCCAAAACGGACGAAGTAATTTTCCAGAAACCAGTCCTGGGACCAATCCACAAGCACCGGGCGCGGCACATACTAGTAATGTTAATAACAATGGTTATATGACACATGTAAATAATGGTAGGCCTAATCCTAATAATCAGCCTTTACTACAAGATGCAATGTTTATGTCTATGAACCTTCCTAAACCAGATATTCCAAAGTTTTCTGGGGACCCAATAGACTATTGGGGTTTTATTAATACTTTCGAAGTGAATATTGCTAAGCGTTTAAATGATGAGCGTTTAAGATTGTCTTATCTGATTCAGTTCTGCACAGGTAAAGCACGTACTGCAATTGAGAATTGTATCCTGCTAGACCCCACTTCGGGATATAGGCGCGCCAGAGAAATTCTGCACGACCAGTTTGGTCGCAGTTATATTGTTGTCCAGGCTCACATTAACAAAGTAACAAATCGAAGCCCCATTAGGTCCAGAGACTCCGAAGGTCTGTGGGATTTGGCAAGAGACATGAGGCGTTGCCAAATGACACTATCTCAGATGGGCTACACGGCTGACATGAGTGCCACTGACAACTTGCTGAAAGTCCAAGAGTTGTTACCTGTCCACACCCAGTCAAAATGGGCTAAGATGGCTTATCAGCTGATGGAAACCCAGACAAGGCCTAACTTTTCCCACATGACAGAATTTGTCGAAGAGCAGGCTAAGGTTGCTGCTAATGTATATGGTAAACATGTAGGGAAATCTCAGAAGCCACAGAAGCCAACGTCAATGTCTAAAAGGAACAAAGAGACCAGGTCGACATACTCTACCCAAGACGAAACAGGTGACACACCAAACAAGAAGAAGTGCCAGCTATGCAATAAAGAACACGACTTAGAAGAGTGTCAAGATTTCAAGCAGAACCCTCTTGTACAAAGACTTGCTCTGGTAAAACAGAAGGGTTTGTGCTTCAATTGCCTGAAGAAATCACACACTGCCAGAAATTGTAGGTCGCAAGCGTGATGCAGCAAAGAAGGTTGTAACCGAAAACACCACACCTTACTACATTCAGAAAGAAGATTGAGTTCTGAATCCTCTCAACCAACCCCTGGTCAACAAAATGGGGCCGGGCAACTAGAAGAGGTAGTGGTTAATCCTAACCAAGTTGGATCAAATCATGCTAAGAAACGGCGAGTAAGTCTCAGGGTTTTACAGGTGAGAGTAAAGTATCAAAACAAGGAGATAACAACTTGGGCTTTACTTGATGACGGCAGTGATGTGTCATTATGCGAACAAAGTCTGGCGGACGAGCTAGGCATTAAGAAAAGGTTGAGGTCATTTAATTTAACCACAATTAACAGCCCCGGGGTAAGTACAAAGGGCATGGAGGCCAATATAACCGTGAAGGCTATGACTGGTGACGAAGAGATCAGCATCCCTAGGGCTTTGACAGTAAACCGCTTACCCATTTCCGACCGAAGTATTCCCCACAGTGAAGATATTGACTCGATCGTGGCCTCACTTAAAGGGGATAGACTTTCACACGGCGGACAAGGCGAATATAAGACTTCTAGTGGGCAGCGACATTCCCGAAGCCTTCTGGGTGCTAGAACAACGAAGAGGACATAGAAAAGAGCCATACGCTGTACGAACCCCCCTTGGATGGACATTAATGGGCCCAACATCAAAGACTAAGCAAGACACCTTCCAGGTGAATAACATCCTGTTAGATGATGCCCTTCATTCTCAAGTAAGAAGATTCTGGGAGCTGGATTGTGATGTTGCAGATCATAAGGAAGGAATTTGGTCTCTCTGTAGAAGACAAGAAGGCCATAACGATCATGGACAACACAGTAAGACTAGTCGAAGGACACTACCAGATAGGGCTGCCTTGGCGCCAAAGTCCTCCCATACTCCCCGACAATCGGGAGTTTGCACACTCAAGGCTCCGTCAACTGGAAAGGAGATTGCGGAAAGATGAGACACTCTTCGAGCAGTACAAGAAAACCATGAAGGATTATATAGAGAAGGGATACGCTAAGGAGGTTGAAAACAAACAACAGATCGAAGCTGGGCCAGTATGGTATCTCCCACACCATCCTGTCAAGCACCTCATGAAACCCGAAAAGGTGCGAGTAGTATTTGACTGCGCGGCGAAATATAAAGGGGTGTCTCTCAATAGTCAACTGCTGCAAGGGCCTGACTTTACGAACAAGCTGGTGGGCGTCCTGATGCGTTTTCGCCAAGAAACAGTTGCAATTGCTGCTGACATAGAAGGAATGTTCCATCAAGTTAAAGTGCTCCCAAAGGATGCTGACGCATTGAGATTTCTATGGTGGAATAACGGCGACGTGGGAAACCCACCGCGTGTATACAGAATGGAAGTTCATCTATTTGGGGCTACATCTTCGCCCAGCTGCGCAGGCTATGCACTCCGGAAGACAGTACAAGATAATGCACAAGATTTTCAAGATGTTAAGCAGGCTGTGTTCGATAATTTTTATGTGGACGACTGTCTTAAGTCTGTCTCAAGCGTTGAAGAAGGAAAACGGCTTATCCACCAGCTATGCGAGCTATTGAAGATGGGCGGGTTTAAGCTTACGAAGTGGGTGAGCAACAACAAAGACGTACTGTCTGTGCTACCGTCATCGGAAAGGGCTACATCAGTCATTGACCTCGACCTAGACCACTTACCAATCGAGCGGACTCTGGGGGTTTGGTGGGACCTGGATACAGATAAGTTTCGATTCAAGGTGTTCCCCAAGGTTGCACCTTTGACAAGAAGAGGTATCTTATCGGCAACCAGCTCCTTGTACGACCCATTAGGTTTCGTAGCCCCATTTGTCTTGAGAGCAAAGATACTACTCCAAGACTTATGTGCTGCTGACAAGGGTTGGGACGACCCTGTGGGAGAGGAAGAGCTCCGACGATGGCAGAACTGGAACCGAGAATTACCAAGCTTAACATCAGTTCAAGTGGATAGGTGTTACAAAGTGGCGAAAACCAAAGAAGGAAAATTTGAACTACATATATTCTGTGATGCCTCAGAAAGAGCATGTGCGTATTTGAGGAGCGTTACAGAAGATGGTCAATTTCATTGTTCGTTTGTGATGGGAAAGACACGGTTAAGCCCTTTGAAGAAGCTGACGGTCCCCCGACTAGAACTCTGTGCCGCTGTGCTCGCTGTAAAGTTGGGACAAATTGTTCAGGAAGAAATAAAGTTACCACTGCAGAATATTACTTACTGGTCCGATTCAACGTCGGTGCTTCAGTACATTAACAACGAGAGTAGAAGATTTAGAACCTTCGTTGCGAACAGAATCGCGAAGATTCACGAACTAAGTGAGAAGTCGTAGTGGAGACACATCGATACAGCGAGCAACCCGGCAGACGATGGGTCCCGTGGGCTACCAGCGAACAGCCTTGGACGTTGGTTAATGGGGCCAACATTTCTTCAAAGGGATCAAGACGAGTGGCCCACCTCGCCCGCAGTTCTAAGCAAAGACGCAATGACAGACGATCTGAAGGACGACCCTGAAGCAAAGAATAAGCAAGTTTTTGCAGCTACTTCAGTCGATATCGTAGGCGAATTGTTTCTGCGGTATTCGTCGTGGGATTGTCTGAAAAGAGGAGTGGCGTGGATACTCCGCTTTAAAGAATTCCTGAAGTCTAAGGGATCTACCACAACGACCAACGGAAGGGACCTCACAGCTCAAGAACTACAGATGGCAGAGAATGCAATAATTGAACATGTTCAAAGAGAGTCCTTTAAGGTCGAGTTTCTAGGTAAAACAAAAGGCAGAAGTTCCAAGGGTCCATTGGAGAAGCTGGATCCATTAAGCCAAAACGGACTGTTGCGTGTAGGTGGGAGACTGACCAAGGCTCAAATATCGGATGAAGCAAATCACCCTTTGATCATGCCCAGCGATCACCATGTGACAAAGTTATTGGTTGTTCACTACCATCAGAAGGTGGGACATTCCCGGGCTGGGATGACGTGGACTGCCATGAGAGGCAAGTATTGGATAATAAGAGGTGGAGCAGTAGTTCGCAAGACCGTTGGAAACTGTTTCAAGTGCAAGAAACGGAATTCTGCACGAGGTGAACAGTTCATGGCCGATCTACGCAAGGAGAGAGTAACGCCAGACAACTCCCCATTTACCAACACGGGCGTCGATTATTTTGGACCCTTTCTGGTGAAAGTGGGGCGAAGTAGGGTCAAACGATACGGTTGCGTTTTTACGTGTCTGGCTAGTAGGGCGGTGCATCTTGAAGTGTCCCATTCACTAGACACTGATTCTTTTATCCACATCCTGCGAAGATTCATCAATAGAAGAGGCCACCCACATAAGATATTTAGTGACAACGGTTCCAACTTTAAGGGGCTCACAAGAAACTCAAGCAAAACTTAAAGAGAGACAAGGTGGGACGCTTCTTGGTTCAAAGAGGAATCGAATGGGAATTCAATTCTCCCGGGGCGAGCCACATGGGTGGAATCTGGGAGAGAGTAATCCGCTCAGTACGGAAGATTTTAGGAAGTCTACTGAGTCAGCAAACCATCACTGATGAAGCATTGTCAACTTTAATGACTGAGGTAGAGGCCGTACTGAACGGGAGACCACTCACGCCCCTGAGTATGGATCCTAAGGACGAAGAACCATTGACCCCGAACCATTTGATGTTGCTCCGAGGAAGTCCTAATTTGTCACCCGGTATCTTTACGAAGGAAGATGGCTACAATCACAGACGTTGGCGGCAAGTTCAGTACCTCGCTGATCAATTTTGGAAGCGCTGGATGAAGGAATACCTCCCTCTGCTGCAGACCAGGCAGCGCTGGACAAGGCCGAAGGAAAATTTCGCCGTTGGTGATCTGGTGCTCGTCGCTGATGATCACTCTCCGATGGGTCACTGGCCACTGGGGTTGGTTGAAACAATTTATCCAGACAAAAGGGGCTATGTCAGGCAAGTGGAGGTAAAGGTTGGTCCCAAGTTTTTTAAGAGACCCCTATCCAAACTTTGCTTATTAGAGGCAAAGGTATCGCGTCCCTAAAAACTATGCGTTGTGCATGAGACTTAGTCAGGTAAGAACAATGCCTTTTATAACCAGGTACTGTTTTCCGCATTATGCTATCATGAAGAACTGTAAGAAGTTACTTAAATTGTGATACAGGTTAAAAAATCTCGTAATAACCGCAACGTTTATATATCTTTACTTTTACCTTTTAATGCATTTGCTTCAAGCAATTAGTGATTGCAGGTTCATTATAATTTGTTAGGAAGAAATATGCTTACAACGTCAACATACCGAATGCCGCTGTGAAGGAGAATGTCTTAAAGGGGTTAAAACATTGAGGCCGGTTATATAGTGGCATGATAGTTTGTAAAGCGCCACCAATCTGTTACATGAAAATTCACGATTTACAGCATAAGTTGCGTAAAAAGACGGTCCGAAATTGTGTGAAGATTTCACCTGAATATACTTTGTTTCCGTGGTTATCAAACAGTTGGTGAGTCTATTAATGTTTCTACCTTACTATTCGATGGGGATTAGGTTATGTTTACCAGTTATTGTTCTGAAACTTTGAAGTAAATTTTGTATAACTTTTATCAGGACCACACATTTCCATTGTGTATCGGTATGTGGTTTGTATGTTAAGCACAAAAGCTAACCTTATAGTTCTCCGTCCCGTGTATCTTTTCTTTGGCTATTTTTTGTGGTTAAACCGCTTGACATGAGTGAATTATAATATACTGCTGTGTAGTTTGTAGATTAGCTATCAATCCTGTCCTTCTGTCGGGTGAATGTAAAGTGTGTTTAATGTGCAAGGGTGATCTCAAAGAAAGGTTACGTTTGTGAACGAGATAAGCAGTGGTTGAATCTCGTAGTTAGCATAGGACCATTACTAGGGTGTGGGCCATGTTATGTTCCTCTGTCTGAGGTCAGTAGGTCACGCTCAATTGGTTCTCCGAAAGAGGGCGCTATGGCAGAGTGATTCAGAGTTGTTTTATGTATTTGTTAGACTTAAAGGGGAAGTGCTGATGAAAGGTGGGAATAGTATGTGACATTCAAGGAACATAATGTTACCATTTATTATATTATTTTCTCTTTATGTTTTCCAGTAAACCGTTTAAAAAACCGAGTAAGAAGTTCTCATTTCACCAAGTTGAGACACAAGACGACCCAATAAATATTTAAAGGCAAGACGAATATTGTTGGTCATTATTTCGGTTTGCGCGTTTCCGCTGTTGACCTTATCACGTAGTTTGCGAAGATACTACATCGGCAACATTAGAATCTAAGCGGAGCGCCACCATCGGTTGGCGCGGAGTGTACAAGAGAATTTTGGGCTTTAAAACCCCTCCAGATGGCCGGAAACGGCACTTCCCACGTGTTTTAAACTGGATGTACCCAGTCGCAACAGTACCCATGCAGCAATATTTGAATGGATTTCAGATTACTTAAGGCAGTACCTTACCCTTTAACAGGAAAACCAAAAGTAGTTGTGTCCCCTCCTGAGAAACTTTCTTTGCGTTAGGTTTCCCGCCCCTCCCCAAACTTTCTTTGAGCTATTCATTGTAAAGATTCAAACTTCATAAGTATTCCCAAAATTATCATTATCATAAGATGCATGCGTAATTAGCGAACTCTCTGAGCATGTTAAAAAATCGGCTATCCACATCATACTTGGAGTGAAAAACCAAGACACCGGATTTCGGGGAATAGTCCCCTTCATCTTCACTGAACTTATCATTAATTCACTTAATTTATTCTACACAATATAATGTTGTGTCTCAGTGAAAACAGAATCTTTCAAACAGAAGCAAAAAGGTGCTTTCCCTCTAATATCTGGATATGTTGGTTTGGTAGAATAGCACGAACCACTTTTGGGCTGAAAGGCATTTTATTATTCAATCAACTCGCTTTGAACAATTAAAATCAAAAGGAACTGTGTGGAGAAAAGGGCGCTACCCGAAAATTTTTGTAATTTAAGAACAAAATATTCCAGAAATTAAGAATGTATTTCACATCAATAGCAAAATGCCTACTGGTTACAAAAAAAAAAAAAACTAATTTTCCTTCAAGCCTCAAATATTCGGGCGACATTTGATTTGATGCCACCATCAAAATTGGGGGCATGCCCCCGTAACCCCCCGCCGTGATTCCATTTCACTTAACTGGAATTTAATTTCACTAAATTAGAAACCAATTTCACTTAGGATCAATGTAATGGCGAATCAACACATTTAGCTTAAGTGAAATGATTTCCACTTGCGATAGATTGACGGGCGTTCACTTGGGGTAATACCGAGCTTTCGATTCAGTGAACGTGGACTTCGTTCTAGTTAACCAGCTTGCCTTTTTGAACGCGTCCACTGCTATGGTACGTCGACTGTTAAAGCCTGTTTCGAATTCCCTGTGCAATGGTCGACGTGGCCGAGTCGTATTAAAATGGCGAATTTACAGCTAAGCCTTGTGTAATTTTTCTACATTTCTTCAACGATGTAAATGCATGTCTACTACACGAACGATAGTTAAGTTGTTGGTATGTTTTCATGGAGAACACAGTATATTTCAACTTCGAATATCCGCCTGTTGAAGTTGCAAGAAAACGTCCAAAATAACGCATTTTCCCCAATGAATCATCAATCTCATATACATTTTAGGTAAAAAGTGACCGCATTTGGGCAAAACAGATCACGAGGAGGGAAACTAGCATGCATTCTTGCCACTTAATCCATTTTCAGAAATTCTGTGACGTCACACATGTGAACGTTCGTTGCAGTTTGGAGCGAACGTCAAAACCGCGGTGGACACGTTCTCGATTTGGCTAGTGGACGGGAGAGAACGTGCAAATCGAAAGCTCCCTAATACGTAAGAGTCTGACCCATTTATGTTCAGTAATTATAGTACATGTATGTAGCGCCCTCCGATGTCAATCACATTCTTCCGGGGGCTGGTCAATGACATATCTTTTTGGTCGAAAAGACCTGGCATTTGACTAACATTTCACTTAAATGAAATGCAGTGAATGCATTCACTTAAGTGGAATTAAGAGATAAACGTGAAAAGGCTTGCCTTAAGGGTGGTGCGTACACAGAATGAAACTTGGAAATTCATGACACCACAGACAGCCGGAATTGGCATTTACAAGGCTTGTAAGAGTAATCTAATAGATTTTAATTTGGGGCTTTTGTTTGCAGAAAAATTCTCTTGAATAAACCTTGAGCAAACTGCAAAATAGTAAGGAAATTAAAAGATGAAATGAGCCACCACCATTTTTCTGACAAAACTTTAAAGTTTGCAAAGAGTGAAAAGGTCTAATATTAGATTTTTAGCATTTTAATTTGCTGGAAGATTGATTTCGACTCATGTCTCCCACCCAATCTGGTTGGAAAAATTGAACGAAAATATGACGTTTAGCGACACGGATAAGTTCTTTGAAGTTTACAAACGGGGGATAATTTACTCCCCAAATCAAATCCACACAGCCGTCCCTATAATCCTCTGCCCCCAACATTGAGTACACTCTAGAAAATGTTGTGTAGAATTTACACAACGTTGTGTGACTAGTCCACCAATCAACAAATGTGTAGAAAGTACACATGGTTGTGTAAAAAATTTACACAACATGTGTAGAATTTACACAACACTGTGTAATTTATACACATGTTGTCTAAATTCATTACACAACCATGTGTAAATTCTACACATTTGTTGATTGGTGGACTAGCCACACAACGTTGTGTAAATTCTGCACAACCTACTTTAGAGTGTAGGAAAATTGTTTGTTTCAGCCAGCAGAATATCTTCTTCCTTATCTTTGCCTGCACTTGAGTGACTTTCAGCTGCATTTGGTAAATGATATTAATCTATGGTCCCCGTCTAAATGCAGGCCTTATTCGCCGGGTATGTGGTTAGCAGGTAAGTAATGCCTCCCCTATCTGGAAATATATCTTTTAGGCTGGCAGTCTATGTGAGGTAATATTTGTGAAAGGAAAAAGTGAATTGGAAAATAATATGAATAATAGTAACGTCACCACCAATCTTACAGAATACACATTGGATGTTCAAATATAATTTCCATTTCGTAAAAGTAGGAATTTCTGTCAAATTTTGAAACACTACTGATGACACAGGAAATACCATGATTATTTGCATATTGTCTGTTTCCGTTACATCGTCTTACACCACATTCATTTCCTTTCACGTAAAATCTTCATTTAAACAGGTTCAACTTTGGAAAACGGCATTTGCTTATTTTGCTATTGTTTTGATGACACTGCAATTCACAGAAAATAAAAGGTGAGTCACTATCCTAAAACTGAGAACAGTTGTCCCCATAGTGAATCACTTTATATAAAGTGGGTCACTATGGGGGAAAACTGACTCAGTTTTAGCATAGTGACTCGCTTTTTATTTTATAGGCTAAAACCTATGCCATTTTGAGCAGGGAGCTTATCTGAATAGCTCAATGGCTTGAGTCGATTTGAGAACTAGTTCAAATGACCTTATAAAACCATCCGTGATTGGATCATTGGAGATAGGTATAGCTCCAACAGAACAACATCAACATCCCTATAAGGTTACATAATCGCGCGTTGCGCGAGAGTTTTTAAAAGGGAAAGCTGGAAATACATTCAGACAAGAGCTTTCAATGTATGGTAATGTATGGAAAGGGGCATGAAAATATTCTTCATTCAGAGAATTATGGGCGATGTATTTTGTATTATGTCCCCCCTTCAACCATTTTTATATTGGACTCATCGCCTTCATTCTTCACCGCCGTTCATGGTGAGGGATATAAGTGGAGAGCGTCCGCCTACCCTTTTTAAATTTTCTTTGCTGTCTCGAAGGGCTAAGATGGTGCTATATTTTGCTTCGTTCTGAATTTCGCTCTGTCAATAAATATAGTACTTCAAGCTGACAAAACACTCCACTCCCCTGGAATTTGGAGGAACTTATCTTGTTCTTGAAGTCCTTGCTTGTTACACAACTGACAAAAGATAACATTGTTGCCGATTACATGGTCCAGTGACCATTTTTTTTTTTGTCAGCGGTCTAGAATTTTCTTGACAAATCGGCCAAGTCGTTACGCTATCGACCAAGTTATGATGTCCACTTTCAAAGGGGGGAATTCTCTAATGAAACGAAGTGTGATGTACATTTAAAGTGTACCCCAAGTAAAAAATTCTAAAACATATATTAATGACCATGAAAAATGAATCCTAACAGTCCACCTCCCATCTTCATAGGACATTCCTGAGCTGAGATATGAAGCGTTGAAGTTAATTAACTTCATTAAAATTAAAAATATTTTTATGACCTTGCACATTTCCTGTTTGCCTGCATAGCATGTTCCACAGGGAGGAATTAATTAAAAACATCATCCCATAAGAGTAAGAATCCTATCACAACTTGGTACAAGGCGCAGTAGCGTTTAGAAAAACAAAGAAATACAAAGATTGTAATTTGAGTAGTACAACAATGACATCACAAATTATTGCTTGATGTATCATTTTAAGTTGAATGAATAAACTTTAACATTTTATATCTCAGCTCAGGAATGTCCTATGAAGATGGTAGTTGGACTGTTAGAATTCATTTTTCAAGGTGTGTAATATATGTTTTTGAAATTTTTGAATTGAGGTACACTTGAAGCCTACAAATTAAGCCTGTTTCATTTCGGTTTTCCATATCACAAAAAATATAAAACTTGTGAACCATTGTTCTCCAATTAACCTCCCTTTAGCCTCTTTCTCCCACGAAGGCACCATTCCCTTGCCGTCAGTTAGCTTGGGAGTTAGTTAGTTAGTTTGTTAGTTAGCTTGGGAGTTAGTTAGTTAGTTGGGTAGTTAGCTAGTTAGCTAGTTAGTTAGTTAGCTAGTTAGTAAGTTAGTTAGTTAGTTAGTTAGTGAGTTAGCTAGTTAGTTAGTTAGTTAGTTAGCTAGTCAGTCAGTCAGTCAGTCAGTCAGTCAGTCAGTCAGTCAGTCAGTCAGTCAGTCAGTCAGTCAGTCAGTCAGTCAGTCAGTCAGTCACCGGTCAGTCAGTCAGTCAGTCAGTCAGTCAGTCAGTCAGTCAGTCAGTCAGTCAGTCAGTCAGTCAGTCAGTCAGTCAGTCAGTCAGTCAGTCAGTCAGTCAGTCAGTCAGTCAGTCAGTCAGTCAGTCAGTCAGTCAGTCAGTCAGTCAGTCAGTCAGTCAGTCAGTCAGTCAGTCAGTCAGTCAGTCAGTCAGTCAGTCAGTCAGTCAGTCAGTCAGTCAGTCAGTCAGTCAGTTAGTTAGATGGAGTTTCACGGCCCATTTTCCATTCCAACCTACTGGTTCAATTCGAGTCCACCACGGCCCTTTTTCCAGTTGTGGCTCACTGGCTTGTCTTGCCTACTCCACTGATTATCTTTGAGCGAGAAGCAATGAAAGTGAAAATTTACTTGTGTCTGTGACTCTTTTTTGACTCTTTGAGTTTTCAGGCATACTTATGAGAGATTTTTCTCTTTCTAAATTCATGTGAAATTGAAGGAAAAGCGACCCAGTATTTTTAACGTTGCCCGAATAAGTAACAGGACTACAGGCTGCAACCTCTACAAACAGTTGGGCTGATATAGCACATGCTGAATCTTTAGGAAAGGAAATTGCGAAAAGGTTTGGCACAACATCACGATTTTGCCTTATTATTACATTGAAGTTTGCCCAATAAAATTTTTAAAGAGTCTTTCAAATTTATAGGTTTTTTTTTGTTTGTTTGTTTGTTTGTTTTGTTTTGTTGTTGTTGGGTTTTTTTTGTTGTTGTTGTTTTTGTTTTGTATTTTGTTTTACATTTATTTTTGCGAAACTGCCTCAACCTCGTACGCTTGTGTACCCGTATTCTCTTACAGTGGACGGTTTGATAGAATCAGCTGAGGCTGGGGGCAATTGTAAATTTAGTTCATGAAAAGCGTTAAGATACTTGCAGTGAGTTCAACGCTTTATTACAAAGATTTTGATGAGGTTATTTGTGTGGTTTTATTTAATGAAAGTCATGCAGCTACAGCATACTTGGTAAACATGCATGTAAAATATAATAGTTATTTTTTATTTTAAATGTAGTCCTAATTGGTAAATCTCCCTGCATTGCATTAAGTGTTGTAGAGAAACGACTGTTGATTTGTTTTAACAGTATAGTTTTGAAAAGAAACAAGTGACAGCCAATCTAAGAAAGTACAGAGGAGGAATTGTGATGTGATATTCATATCCAGGCACAGTGACAATAATATTCCCAAACTCTTAGGACCCTAGACTTGGCAAAGTCTCTCGTGAGTGTTCTTCAAAATCCCCCTCTGCAGGATAGTACAGAATATCGTATTTTCCTTGTATCTAATACGAGGTTATTTGTGTGGTTTTATTTAATGAAAGTCATGCAGCTACAGCATACTTGGTAAACATGCATGTAAAATATAATAGTTATTTTTATTTTAAATGTAGTCCTAATTGGTAAATCTCCCTGCATTGCATTAAGTGTTGTAGAGAAACGACTGTTGATTTGTTTTAACAGTATAGTTTTGAAAAGAAACAAGTGACAGCCAATCTAAGAAAGTACAGAGGAGGAATTGTGATGTGATATTCATATCCAAGCACAGTGACAATAATATTCCCAAACTCTTAGGACCCTAGACTTGGCAAAGTCTCTCGTGAGTGTTCTTCAAAATCCCCCTCTGCAGAATAGTACAGAATATCGTATTTTCCTTGTATCTAATACGCCCTCTATTGGTCTATTACACTGTAGAGGGCGTATTAGAAAAAAGGCAAATACGGCCGGTATGCTGTACTGTGCTGAAGTACTGGGATTTGTGTAGAGGTAGTGTTGTCAGCTTCCCGGGAACACTCACGAGAGACTTGGCCAAGTCTATTAGGTCCCCTACTCAAAATTCAGCTTTCTCTCTTGTTGGCATTCAAGTTACAACATTAAAGGCAAATGTAAGATGAACGGTGCTAATTTTAAACGGTTTTGTACAATTGCAATTAGGTTTTGGCAATAAGAGTCACTTTGAAAAAATTGAATGGCACGCAACCCCTCTAAGAATGTTTCCGATAAAACATTATTCCTTTCTCATTCTAATACATCAAAAACTGAGTTTACTCTGTGAGCCAGTCCATGCATTAAACTGTGCACAACAAGGACTGAAGTAATGTCTTTACCTAGTATGCAGCTCTCAACTTTGCCGACTGGGTTTAACATCAGCATGGGTTTTCAAGTTATTTCAGCTGCAGCTCATGGTTTTATTTTACTTTGTCTGGCCTTGAAACATGATGAAAGATACCAGATGATCCTCCATTTTTCATATTGTTGGTAAAACAAGTAACAAAAAATATCAAAAGTTTGTTTTTATTTAAAGGCCAAGTTTTCTCCCCCCCAAACAGTACCAATTCTCCTAACCTTCTTACTTAAGCCCTTCCCACAATTGTCTGAAATTTATCCTCATCCAGATACAATCTCAGTTTATTGCTTCAATTTGAGTATAGAAAAACTCAATTTATATAATCAAAACACTCTCGGTACCGTTCATTCTGTGTAATATATGTTTTGCATTGTTTAAATTAGCTGTCAATCAAAGAGCTGAGCCAATTGAGATTTTGGTACCCCGTACCAAAACTGTAGTTTGGGTGAGAGGTTTGGCCCTTTAAAATCTTATTTATTGTGAAGATTATAGGATAAGTACAATCTATATACAGTTAGACAGGTGTGTCTCCTGATAAATCGTTGGGTAAAATATTACCAAAATATGGTCAACAATGACCGCGCAATGGGTAATTTTGAAACCAACTTGGTTATTTTAATACCCAACTATTCAGAAGGAGGCATACGTAAAACCAACCTGGATAAAAGTTCAGGCAACAGGTATTTAGAGTGATAAGTTGCTAAGGACAGTGACTTCGAAAAATTATCTAGTGCTTATTGACAAGGGAAAACAAGGGCCCCCAAACTCATACAGCTAAGACCCCACCTTCAGTCGCTTTGACTTCGGTGTGGGCAAGAGAATGATCTTGCACACCCTAGCTTCATGGTTAGTGTCGAAGCTTCTGGTAATTGTACATCAAATCCACCCATTTGCTACACACCTGACTGACAAAGGAACAGCTTGGGAATCACTGTTAACAACTTAACACAAATTAGTCAAGTGGTGTCTGAAATGACTAACCGACGTTAGTCATTCATATTTGACTAGTTTATGAGGACATTTGACTAATTTCGAGTAATGGACTGAAGAATATCAGTAAAAACTTAGTCAAGGAGGCTTAATAACTAATTCAACTGGTTCAAATATTAGTCCAATACTGTTTAATGTTGTTAACTAACGAGATTAATCGATTCAAACACTGTTCGACTAATTTACATAGCTTAGATTTTGTAATCAACAATTATTTAATCATAAATAAAAAACGGTGCCGAAACAATAAGGAACGTCAAACTTGAGGTGCAGAATTCTTTCGTGTAAATAAATATAAGTTCAATTTATTTTTAGCAACGTTGTGTTCTATCATGTGTTCCACAGCCTCAAAACAGAGTAGTTAAATAAATTCTTATTACTTTTCAAACACATTATTAAAAATTTCAAACGTCAAAAGTGTAATTTAAACTGTTTCTAGAATTTTCTATACACGTATTTAAATTGTTAAAATGTTCAATAGTACAAACAAGTTAATGCAGAGGGAAGGAAGGTGTTCCATTGCTAAGATCATTTTTAAGCATGAGGCCATCAACTGATCAAGAGCGAAGGTTTCCTCAAGCGCTTGTACTTTTTATCACATCTTGACATGCTAAAAAACAATAAACACTTGAGAAAAACTTTTCTTTATCTTTCCGTTTCTCTTCCGGTCTTAGGTCTTCACAAAACCCTCCACGAAACACATTTGTTTTTTGCAACTTTATAATGCATAACAAGAAATTATCATGACTTCAAATAACACAGCTGACGCCATTACGACCGCCGAGGAAGCGTGTACGAGTTTTTCGCCTGCTCCGTTGCCTGAATGAAAAAGATCAGTAAAAGTTATGTTTAATGTTATTTTTTGGAGAACTTTACTCTAGATAAAAACACTTTGATTACTTCCTCTTTTTAAATATTTTTTCTGTACACACAGTCGCAAACAAAATACTTAATCAGGTATTACAACAAGAAGGACCTTATCTATGTTGTTTAACAAAAATGCCGTGACCTTGTACAGTTATACTTCTTATAAGAAAGCAACATTGACACCATAGTAGATCAAAGGCAGTGTGGGGTGTAAATGTTATCTGATTTTATTACAGGATCTGTGCCCTCAAATGATTTATGAATCCTTTGTGTTCACAATGTGTGAAAAGCAGTAAACACATGCTTTTCTAGTCTGTTAGCTAACCCCAAATGTTTCGTAACCTTTTGTGTACTTTAATGTATCTGTTACTGTCAATCAGTTTATCACATGTGAAACCTAGCTATAGTGTGCTTGTAGTGAGCTTCATTTATTCCCTGGAGCGACAAGAGGTGATTACGCGGAGAAGGAGTATGAAACAAGAAGTTAAAAGGAAAATTTCGTTATGAAAAAACTTTAAACGATCGAATGTATATATATGCCCAAGTAAAATTTTCTCTTAATGTCCCATATGTCAGAAGCCTAAACTAATATGGGGTTTTTTTTCAGTCTCGAGGAAAAGTAAGCAGTGAAATATCCCAGAGTGCAGCTGGGTACAAATCGCCACCCTCCACTTTTTGGCAAATAAATAAAGCATCATACCTTGTGATTCGCTGTTAGGCTGAGCCATTTCTGGTTCAATAGCTGTCAAAATCAATTAATATGTAACAGTGTTAGCAAACAAAATATAATCTGGTTTGCACTTTGGGTGCACAATTCTTGTATACATATTGTCAGCAAGCAAAGTTTAGTCTGGTGTTGGTATAGTTTCAACTTGCAGAGTTTGGTTGAAAGTCATTTAGCCTGAACGGCGTGGTCATACGTCATATAACCCAGTGAATGCTTACTTGCATAAAGTAAAATCAATCATTGCGCATTTGAAGAAACGTAATCTTTTGTAGGTTTATAGGGTATCAATATGTGGAATAATGTGCCCTTCTAGGCTAGCCTGCTGTAAGCAGGCTATTGTGTTTGCGTTTCAACTTGACTACTTTCAAAATTATAAAATCTTACTTTCGCTACTATTTACAATACTACATCTTTCGACGGCTTCATTGTTGAACATTTAACGCTTCCAACTACTAAGTTACATGGCATAACTACGGTATACAATAGCCTGTCAACTTTCTAGCGAATCTCATTTACGACCACCAAATATGACGTCACGACAAAAATTAAAATACTAAATTTTATCTCGCGTAATAGGTAATATTCATGCATCGAACGTATGGCCTGGTACACATTTTCCACCTACAAAAGCTAATTAGGATGATCGCCGTTCGTTGTATCAGTTGTATGTACCAAAATACACTATTCATACTTGTTTCATGCCACCACGTGACCATCTCATGTTTACTAATTCGTCCCTCAAAATGCGGGATTCCTGTAAATGGAAGCTGGACGAAGGTTTGCAGACTCTGTTCATTATACTGTTTAGAGATGTGTATTTTGATTTTGAGAGAGCGCCATCTTTCGGCTACTACAGAGTCTGCTTCGCAGGCTACTTCTAGGCAGACTTACATAAGCTTTTATAACGTTGCACTATGAGTCAACTCTTTGGTGACGCAATTTCTCTAGTAGTTAAATCTCTTTTTTGACGACAGAAATGTCAGTACATGTTTAGATTGTGGTTTTTGTTATTAGCCCCCAAAATGAAGTGGCCATTGTTAAAATACTTATAGGCCTGCCAAACATAGGAACGCCAAAAATGGCACAAGTCGAAACTGTTTCGCCAATCGCACAGAAGTCCCCGGGAAGTGATGTGTATAAAGAATGCTATACTTTTCAGCGTAAAACGCTCGAAAATTGAGTTAAGATGACTTTATAGAATAATTTTCAATTTCCCACGCAGTTAATCAACCTCCGAGTCTGATATATGTTGCAACGAATAGTAACATTTAGATGACACATTGTGATAATAAGGAAGTTTGGAAAGTTAAGACTAATTCAAAAGAGCTCGTTTTCAGTTTGCAATGCCGTACGTGGTCCTTCTGTTCATAAAATGGAGGCAGTGATATTGAAAAGTTCTATAATCGGGCTTTGATAAAATTCTGAACATTTAGGTAATATGTGGTAATTGAAGATGTCAATTATACATTAATGAAGATTAAAAACGGAAACTCGTTCATTTTTCTTCGATTTCGTTTTTGCTAAACGTACACAGAGAATGAAACCTTAAGATTAAGATACACCATAAAGGTACGTTCACACGTGTCCGGCAACGGCAACGGCAGCGGCAACGGCAGCGGCAACGGCAGCGGCAACGGCAACGGTAACGGCAAAAATATCCCACACAATAGAAAATGAAAGACTGTTCACACTAGCAAGGCAACGGCAATGCGGCAATCCGGTAAAAATGCGTCCGACAAAAAAGTAATCGCACATGGAGCGATTCAACGCCATTTGCCGTACGGCAAAAAAACCCTACCAACTTCAAAGTGTGCAAGCATTTGCCTGTCTGACCAGCGGGAGCCAACGGTACGGGACATGGACGTTCTGTGATATCCCGCCCAAAACAGTGCACAAATTATTTGGGTCCGTACAACTACAAGATGCCTCAAGATATGACTTATCTGACCAGATTAAAGAAAAACTGGCAATTCTTGTCCAAAAAGTATTATTCATATACGATGTGACAAATCATGGTTACCATGATAAAGTTAAATATTTTAACATGTGTGAAAAATAGCACAAGAAATGGGAAATCTCCAGTTCAATGGTAACTTTTTTTTTTTATATCGTTTACGTTGATATCAGGTATTGTTAGTAGTGTTACAACAATAAGCCATGAATCATAACTTTTGTTTTGTCCGTGATGTAACGTATGCCAGACTTGAAAAAATACATGATTAGGGTATAAACTATTTCCTCTTAAGTACAGACCTATACTGCATTGCAATGTTTATTAAGGAACATGGGTCGCTCATTTTTTTCCTTAAAACTTATGCCTATTTTGCCTGGCCCGACCTGACTTCTAACTCAGACAAGCATAACGCAGTTACGGTGACAAAGGAAGAATATGAAAGTGGTGTGGGAGGGGGGGGGGGGGCAATTTTGGACTATGCACCTCACCCTACGCCATTGACCAAAAGGTACACATTTGATTCTGATTTTTCGCTTTTTCTACGAACAAGATAGATTTTTTCTTAAAAAATTAAATACCCCACCTTTTTTTCAAATGAAACTGCGCAATGAAAAAGGTGGGAATATTGGTTTTTTTAATAGATAAGTAAGTATATCTATGCCATCTGCAACAATGCGACAGTGGCTTAGCTAGACTTTTTCCGGGGCATTTTCTGATCAGACTGTCACGAAAGTATTTGGCTCAAGTTTTGTTCAGATTAAATTATTCTGCTGTAACAATTTTTTCCTCTTCCGCCCTTTCTTCTGATCTATTTGATGCGCAACTGCCATTAAAAATATCAGCTCCTCATCAATATCTGCAATGTTCGATAATCAGATAATGGAACCAGGGAGGTGTGATTAGTTACACATCCCTGATGGAACAAATTTGTCAGTTTCAAATTCCAGTCGGTATTATCTGGTAAAATGTTTACCGTATGCGGTAATAATTTTTGCCGTCATATGTGAACAGCTCTGCCGGATTGCCGTTGCCGTTGCAGTTACCGTAGCCGTGACCGTTGCCGTTGCCGTTGCGCTTCCGTTATATGTGAACGCACCTTTAAGAGAGACACCAAAACGAAGCAGCAAGTTATAAAACTTACGTTTTTCGTCAATGATTGCTTGCTCTTTCACAAGAAGTTGAGCAGTTGACAGCGTCATTCCATGTGCGTTCCTAGCAGCACATTGATAGATACCCGAGTCTGAAACCTGAAAAATAAGTAAAGGAAATTAACGCATTTCGGTACCACATGAATAGAAGAAACCGGCAACTTACACTAAATAAAAACCTTTCTCTTGCCAAATTTTTCACATCTGTAGATTTGTCTTTGATAACTTGATAACTTGATATATATTAAAACAGGATTGGCGCTAGAATAGGCAGGGGCACAGTTTCCCCCAGATTTTAGGCGGGTGTAAGGCAAAACCCCTCATCCCTACATCGGATAACTTTTCAAATTCTTCGGTCAGCCATGAAAGATATGATGGATAACATCACACATTATATTATCCCCTTTGGCGAACAGTCGCTACAGCGCGCGATTTGATTTTCTTTTCTGAACGAGCTTTAGTTTTTCTTCCAAGTCTTCATAGCTTTCTTCTGTCAATGTACCATCCATTTCATGACTACGGTTTTCTTATGATTAACATTATTAGAAATAGATTAAATATTATTACATCTAAGATGTCTGTACAGTATGAAATTGTAAACACAACTGTTCCATACTTATAGACAGTGGGATCAAGAGACTGTCAAAATCCGCATCATTCGAGCAAATTTGGGCTTACAAAAATGGTCACCGTTCTACAGATTGTGACTGATTTGACAATGAATCTGATATCCAAGATAAAATATTATCATGGATAGAAGAAAAATCGCAACTTTTACTCTGTTTTCTTCAAATTTGTCGTATTACTACTTACATTGTTTCAATTTACTCGTATATCCAACCACTTGTTGTTAATCCAATCTTTACACTCCTTAACACACAAGTGGCAAACAATTTGGAAAGCGTAAAATGTTCATACGGTGGTAGCACACTACACCCTACATTATAGTGTGTAGGGCGTTTTGTCCACTCCATAAGAAACCTCAAACGCAAATATGGTCTTTTCTCCCGTGTACAAGTAGCATGCAGGAGGGACTCGACAGGCTCGTCCCCTCTTTTGGCCGCCTGATTGTTTAAATAGGGTACCGATGTGCTTCGAATGTGTTAAATAATTAAAGCACTATTTTGCATCTTAGTCCTCTTGCTAAAACTAAAATTTTCCAAATTTGGAGGCGAATATCCCATCCTCTTAGACCTCTCTTCAAGAACAAGAAGTGGTCAAACCTTGCGCCCTTCTATTGAAACTTTTTCGATGCTCCCTGCATATATCATGATATATGGAAAAAGATAGAAAAATGCAATTCACTTGCGATAATATGATACTATACTGATATTACCATAACATTTTCAATGATGAGTGTGTTATCAGCAGATATCCGATGTCGCTGCATGCTGCTGTTAATCCAACGAACGTTATGATACCACGAGAATTCAACATCATCACTTTCAGCCGTACATTGTAAGGTGACCGCGCTTCCAGATTTCACCTCTTTATCTTTGAGACCAGAGAGCAAATTCGGCGGCGCTAAAAGACAATATTTTGATAGCTTTATTGAAAGCTATGTCTTTTGAATACATTAAGATTAAATGTGATTGAAAATGATTGACTTTATTCTAGGTAATGGGAAGAACGTTTCATGAAGTCTAAGAAAAGTTGTGTGGAATTCATGTCGTTTAAAGAACACTCATCCCACAATTGCGTACAACTAAAACATTTTCTTTAACCTCGAATCATCAGAAAATTCAAAATTTCGTTTTTTTCTAATATTTATTATTGTAATTACATTTAGGCCTGTTACATTTTTTTCATGTTTTACTTTGCTTAAATATTAACTCTCAAACAAATTATGAACATAAATAGTTTGTATCTATTAACAGTAGCTTTAACGTTTTATCAAGGTCTGTATAGTGTTGGTATAAAATATGTACTAGAAACATATTAACTTTTAATTACAAGGTATTGATAACACCCTCACTTAGTAAATTACGTACCAAGCACGGTGAGATAGCGAGACACGGTCAGGGAATATCCATCAGAACTTCCCGTGCATTGGTATTCTCCGCTGTCCTGTGGCTGTGCATTGATAATCCTCAGTTCTTGATTGTATTTAACTTGAGATGAATTCATCGGTAAATCAGCCTCCCCTCTGGTCCATTCAAGAGTTGGTGTAGGTCTAAGAAGAAGAATTAGAAACCTTAAAGAAAGTGCATCTTGAGTCGGTCAGTACCTTCTATCGGTCCCTGCGTAAAAAAAACCTACGGCACGTAGACCCAATGTAACACCCCATTGAATGACCGACCCATGGTTACACGGTGATATATCGAAAATCAAGTATACGATACTGAAAAGTGAAACTTCAAGCATGAATAAGGACGAATCTGGACAGACAAGTGATGGTTTGAGTTAAGCCGGCCATAACGTGGATCCATCACCTTTATTCTTTTCATTTCCTTGCTTATATATATCATGGACGCTTGTACACTGAAATGCCTTTTGATTGCTTAAGTTTCCAAAAATGAGGGTTTAAAATTACACGTAGAAAATAAATAAAGAAAATTAATAGCTTATTGACTCCACTAATGGTGAACTACAGTCACTAGCGCCACTCAGATTCGTCTTTAAACTTGTGACATATATTTAAACTCATCAATCCATACTGCCATACTTTACCGCCTAATTTCCTTTTTTTTTAATTATAACTCTCCAATAATTAAAGTGCAATCCTCGTCATCTCACTCAGGCAGCTCCAATTCCCAACTGTGCAAATTATAATGCCTTACGTAACTATATAAAGACCCTGTGTAGTCACAAACCTGTTTTATTACCTTGGACTATGTCTCGGTGATCATACAAACATGTAATGTGTAGTCCAAGCACTCTCTCTATGCATTCCGTGAAATGTAAGCTACACTTGCATCTTTTGAATTTTCAAATTTTGATGTCAATCAAGAACACTAACAAACTGTGTATTTCCACTTCTTCGTACACTGTTAATGTACATTTGTGTAAAGAATACATGACTTTAAAGACAATATCAATTCTTGCTCCTCTTGTCTTACAAAAGAACATTGCCGCTTGTTTCGGTTATACTCTTATATTTTACTTTTTGGATTTTAGATAGCAGTTATAGAACAGTTAAGTGATACAATGATCACAATTGCCACACAAATTTCCGTAAACCTTCGTCGGTGAAGTTCGACACCTGTAAGAAGTCACGGTGAGAGATGCAATGCTTACTTTCCCAAGAAGAAACATTCTAAGACAGCTTCTTGTCCTTGCTTTACCGTAACATGTTCTTGTATGCCTGGTGCTGGCTCTAAACTTTGAGATGGAGATGATCCTCCTGTAAAGCAAAAACGATGTATCTTAAAAAAAACCAAGTTCTAAATACGAAGAATCTTCTTTTTTGCGATTGGGAGAATAAAATGAAGACATGCAACCAGCTGATGCCCACTGGAAGAAGAAATTACCTGATTGGTTGTTTGTGCTGTACTATATCAATTGTGTTCATTGTTTTAGGGTTAAAGATTGGATCTACCGTTGGCCAGTTAGGAAATTTCTTCTTGAATATTGCGTTTCCGCTTATATGCAGCGCACCTATCCCTATTTTTGCAAATTTCAACATTTATTATCTGCGCATGTTATCAATGACCTATTTATGTTGAAACCACCTGTATTAAAATAATCTAATGTAATGAACACATTAAGTAAAATCTATATAAAGTAGGCGAACCGCCATAGTAACCTAATAAAACCATCAAATTTTCTAGTTCACTCTCCTGTTTTTTTTTTTTCTTCTTCTTCTTCTTTTTTACGCATTTGCACCATTTAATTTTTTCTTTTTTTGTTTCTGTTTTTTTGTGTGTGTGTTTTGTTTTGTTTTGTTTGTTTTTTCGTTTCTTTTTTTTTTTTTTTTTTTTTTTTTTTTGCTCCTGTATATCTTGTTTTGACAGACTGTACACAGTTTCCACACACTGTAAAAAATAACGCGTGCGGTAACACTTTATTAACAACATGTTAACGGCCAGTCTTTGCGCCGTGCGTAGGGTTTGTTGCTTTGTTTACGTATTAACGCGTTATTGGTGAGGCAACTAAAATGATGTTGAGGTGTTATCTATGTGAATACAGAGATGTATTAATTCCGTGCTTTAACATTATCTGCAAGTTAAAAACATTTGCACTTCAACGTGTTACTTGCCGCCACCGATAACGCATAAGTGTGTTAATGAATTAACAAACCCTATCTATTACCTTCACGGTGCAAAATCAGCTATTAACACGTTTAAAGCTTAATTAAGTGTTACGTGTTGTTATTTAGAGTGCATTTGAGATAATTTTACTGTACGGTACGACTATTAATTTAAACCAGGGGTTCTGTAACGTCTTACCGCTGTCGATATCTTTTGTAAAACAAAGGGCAGATGCACACTGTTCAACGAGAAATTCCCTTACTCGTGGCTAACGATAGCGATAACCCCTGACCTAATTCCCAACCCTGACAAAGAATGCTATCTCAATACAACAGAATGACAACACCCAATCAAGAAATTCGTAGTTAAACAGTGCACATTAGCTGGGAGTAATCAGTCCCAATTTTAACATCCAGTGTGAAAAAAGCCACTTGTCTCAAATCATGAGTTCTAACATCTGCTGATACTTTAGGACTGCGATGTTTTGTAGCTAATTTTTCATTTCCTTAACAGCCGTCCATAATTTTTTAACTTTTATCAAATGAGTTCATTTAATTTATTAACATTTATTAATTAAAACTATTGTTCACCACAATGATCCCACTTTTACTACAGAGCGTATCTTTATAAAGATATCATTTAGCTTAGACACATTACTTTGTAACCTTAATTAATGTTTGTACAGATATTTTCTACTAAAGATCCCATGCAGACACAGCCCTTATTGTACACCCCACTGCATACGATGTCTGATGCAGTGCTATATATTGGACAGAAAAATTCTTTCTCTTTTTGAGGAAATCACCTGCCATAATTCCAAGTTACGGTACATCAACAAAAGATGGTTTGCAATTCTTCTACAGGCGCGGGGAGAGGTCTACTGCCTGTGGTCACGTGCTTAGTTGTTTTCCAATAATTTATGATTCCAACGTGATCCCAATGCAGAAAGTCAACTCAAATGCTTTTTCCGGAGGCTTTTTACTAAATTCTTGCACGAAAGACAAAAAAATATTCCAGGTCATGTCCTCCAAGCCCTGTCGCAACAACATTTTCCTTACTCAAGATAACTCATATCTAAGATTTGGTTATTTTGGTGAAAAAAAAACCCCGGTATACCTCTACTTTACAACAAAGGCACAGAAAGTTGTTTGAAGGGGTACATTGCATCAGATTCCTTTTGTTTTTCTCTCTAATTCAACGTTCTGTTTATCCTTATGATATTTGATACTGTTGAACGTTTTAATACCTTTCCCTGCAGATCTAGTGTTACCCTACACCATATGTGGGGTACAAAAAACAATGATGCTTAATATTCCCTGCATGGGTATCAAAATTATAAATTGAATGCAATGTTAAATTAATGTGCCGAAATGACATCACAGATTTCCCATAATGCACTAAATTACTAGAAAACATCCCAATATTTTGAAAATTAGTTATCTTCGGGACGCTGTACGCTATTGAGGTGCAGTTTTCACCTCCTGAAACTGACAAATTTTCTGCATATTTAAAAGTCACCGAATGTTTATTTGTGAAAAATTTCTTTAATACTCGAATTCCGATTAAAAAATGTTTTCTGAAATGGTGCCCTCTCTTCCAGACAAATTTGATACACAAGAAGAGCTGAAGTTAACAAAAGTGATCCTCTGCCAAAATCTAGGGGACGCCTTATCCTTTTCACTAATAATTTCATGTTCTTAAGCCCTAAGTTGCCATTTATAAACTCTTTCTGTGCTCGTTTGGGAATCGTAACATCGGATATAGGTCTTCTACTAAAAAATTTGTGAAACCTTGTACCCACTTTACCTGCTTTTTGAACGTAAAACGAAAACGATGGACTTCTTTTGTAAGTGGATCCGTCTCTGTCATATATGTTGGACACGAGACAATAATAAGGATCCTTGTCTCGTGTTGTTGTATAAGCAAAGCAGAGTCTCCCGTCTATCATCTCTCTTATTCTAGCACTAGAAATGACATCAGAGGAAACCCCTTTCTTCCAGTTGGCGTTTATACCTGATTAATGCAAGCGAATGATAAGAGAAAAATGATTCATTAGGAATACTGAAGAATTTTTCTTTACTGAAGTTAATAGATCTACATGAATCCGTGACAAGTGTTTCGTTTTTAAAAATTAAGGCCAGTATATCACCATCTACGGGAAACAGACGCGATTCGCACCATCAGTGGGGGTGGGGGATTGTGAAAGAACCATTTGGGTTCCAAAAATCAAAGCTCCAGAGCGCTGGTCGTTGTAAAAGATTTTAATTATAAAATGAAAGTATTCATTGGGGATAATTCTTTACAAAATGGAATTATGAGATGAATACATCAGATAAACAGGTGGGTACGTTGAATGGGGGGGGGGGGGGGGGGGATACAGATGATTGTGATGGATGAGATGTTACTTTGCTTCACATACCTAGGTAAGGTATGTTTGTTACATTTTACGCGTCTCTAACATTCAAGAGTTTTACCTTATAATGCAGTTTTTTCAATTAAACATTATATGCGAAGAGATTATCAGGAATTAAAAGTAGCCGGTGGACCCTAAAGCATTTGTCACGCCAGACAGTCATAACGTATTCGATAATGTAAATAGTTAAATAGTAACCTGAAAATTTCATAAAATGCCCACGATAACTCTCTGCTTATGTTCAAATAATCATGACAAGCATTTCCCTCTTGGTGTGACCGGGGCTTAATACCAAAATGTCTCCCTGTGAAATAAAGAGGAAACCTGCATAATATGAGCGGCCTAAAGAAACATGAGATATTTACTAAACCTCTTCCCACCCCATAGTCAGAACTCCGAATACGGTTTCATCAAAGCTGAGCTTTCAACACGGCTTTGCTTAGTTCTTTGCAATGATTGCCCGTAAGGTATGCGTCAATCTTTTTACCGCATCGAACTTGACGTGACGCAATACGTCCTTTTGGGACGGTTCCTTAATGTGTGAAGTGATACATTGACGTTCTGTGTACGCAATCAATAAGCAGCCTGTGTGAACAAGTCTTTATACTGTTATAATTGATTCCACGTCCTGAATAAAATCCATTCCTTGATTTAAATATCCGTTTACCATTTCCACTTACCTGGATATGCATTTGAAGGGTTGCAAGAAATACAAGTGCCCAATTTTGCATTTAATGTCCGATCTTGTGGTCGTGAGTTCCGAGAAAAATCGTCAACAACTTTCAAACATAAAACAAAATTTCGAAAAAGCGTAATACATTTTCGTTGAGTGTTTGCATGTTTTCTAAATACAACAGTGTGAAGAAATTTATAGAACTGTTACATAACAAATGAGCCCAAATAATACATCTGGGGTACCTTTACCCATCGGCCCGAGTACTATAGACGAATCCGGACAGATTGTGATGGTCTGATTTTAATCGGCTATTACTGGGGTCCATCACCTTTAATTTTTATATTTCCTTCCTTACCTGTTGCATGGATGGTTGTACACTGAAGTGTATCTTGATTTTCTCAACTTCACTGAATATGAGGATATGAAATTCACGTAGACAATAAATGAATACGATTTAAGGCTGATGGACCCCACTAATGGCTGCCTACAGTCACTAAAAATAAGCGCTAATCGGATTCGTCTATATTCAGACAAAGAGATGAACCTGAATCTTTTAAGCCAAACGTCCGATGCGCAGTATGAAATTTCTTGATTGGCTCTTGTTATTTTATTGTATCGACTGACATTTTGTTAGGGTTATTGTTAGCCAGTTATCAATTTCTTTGTTAAACAATGCCGATCGGCCGAAACTAGGCTACACAAATTCTTTCAGAATTGCCCATCGTGCACATTTACAGATCTTGCATGGCTTATTTCTACACTGTAGAAAATGTCTGTACTGTTACAGAATCTGTGTACAATTACAGAAGAAAAATACAGAAATACAAAAAGAATACAAATGAGTTGACAGCACTTTTTTGCATTCTTTTTTTTTTTCTTTATTTTATTTTCTGTAAATGTACAGACATTTTTAACAGTGTATAGAAAGAAAAGACACTTTATCTCGAACACTTGCGTTAGGAGTGAATAGAATCACATCGACTTAAAGATCATTTAACATTATATCAAAGTAGAGGATCTATGAAAGTGAAAGTCACAGGCGGTGTGTAATAATTTACAACGGTTTATTGGAAAGTGGAACGGAAGCGAAGTACTGATAAATCGTTTTCCCCTATACATGGACAGAGCATACAATCCGAAGATTGTCGACACCGTACCTGTGAGTATAGGTAAAGCAAGATGGCTGTCTGCTATGGTTTTGTGTGTAAGTGAAAGTTTGGACTTGCCCAAGTAGTTCAAATCAACAAATTTTGCAGAAAACTTAAAATATTTTCAAAATAGTACAAGAAAAGGTCAAAATTACTACATGTATTGCAGGAATATGATATTGTTTCTCATTCAAGTTAATCTTTTTTAAAAAATATTACAGAGTAGTCAAACTACACAAATTATAGCTTCACGGCGACCATCTTGGTGCGTCTTTTTTGCCCCAGACAGGGGCGACAACCTACGGATAAGATGTACGCGTTACATGTTCTGTCCATGTATATAGGAAGTCCGTGGTGTATACTTACAGGCTATTTCCAATGTTGCTGCTCTACTCATCACACTGCCAAAGGAGTTATTAGCAATACATCGGTACGAACTGCCATTAAGTGTTCGTTGGGGGTAAAACACTAGTAAATTGCCCTCTGTTGTTACATTATAAAGATCATTCTCTGTTACAGCCTGCTCATTGGCAAGCCAAGTTATGTCAGGAGTAGGATGACCATCAGATTTACAACGAAATGTTGCAAATTCTCTATCAGAATCTTCGTCGAACACGGTATCTTCCGGTTCTTCGATCAAGGCGAGAAATGTTTTATCTGAAACGAATTCAGTTGGAATGAGAAACTATTTAGCTTTACGTTTGTTTCACATTTTAATACCATACATTTCAATAAAAGATGGATGTGGTACAAAATCTTTCATATATGTCGAATTTACGTCCTGTGAATTTCTAAATAGTGACATAAAATTTTATCCAATTATGAGGAACACTTTATCTTAATGTGAGTTCTACGCTCTAAAATTTCCTAAACACTTTTAAAAAGAATCTAAGTATCAGGGGAACAAACCGGAGTATTGTCAAAACTTTGACCAGAGTTTGGCTCATATATGAAACATTTTTTTAACCATTTCTAGTAAATGTTGACAAAAATCTCGTCAATTATTTGACAAAATGTCTGTTCGTGACCCAGTTAACTACATCTAGAATACATACATGTGTGTAGTCTATAATTATAATATTTCGTTTTCAGCAATACAAAATAACAAAGTAAGCAAATGTACTTTCAATTACTAATTCTACTTCATCATTCTTATGAAAGCCTAAATTTCAACAATTATTTAATTCATTTTTTAATCGACTCTTTCGTAATTATTGCTTCACTTTAGCCGAACAAACTTATTCAACTAAGGCTGTGTTTTGTCTGATTGGTATCTCTATAGTAATTCCCGATCTATTCGCTCTCCGATGGACATGCACTGTAACATAATAGATCTATTTCAAAATAGCAATTACAAAGGATTGTGGGATAGGCGTTTGGTGTTTGTCATTTTTGTCAATGGCATTTACTGTGGTGAAAATTGACTTGAAAAAAAACTCTATCCCACAATTCATTGTAATTGCTATTTGGAAATTTGTCTATGTCACGGACATGTTTAAGAATTACAGAACAAAAGACAAGGAAAAACGAAACGAATATGGAAAAGTGTTGTCAACTTTTTGAAACAAAAACTTATTCCCTTTCTTTATGTATATGTCTTTATGTATATTTTTATTTTGCCCTCTAAATCTACGGATGTTTTACTGTGTTGATCACAGAAATCTTAAAAGAAAAACTTACTAAACACTGAGGCGTCTCCTATCGTCAAAAGGAACATCAAAGTAATGCTGATATAACAAACGATCTCCATGCTTGTCACACTAATTTGCCTACATGGAAATAAAATCGCACAAGGTTTTTTTTTTTTTTAACAGGTACATAAAAGTTACCGCAAGTCAGGGAAGCGAAACGAAAAGGATATGTGAAATTGAGAAAGGATAAAAAAAATGATGCTTCTCAGTTCGCATAGCAACTATAATTTACATTTCTCCGGTTTGGTCCAATGGAAAATCCTCACAGAGAGTGTAACATATTTGTGGGTGAAAATCATTTTTTGCAGATAGGTGAATATTAGTCCATAATGAAAAAATTAATATGTGTGGGATAAATACTAGATGCCCCCGATTGTTTCAACACTAACAGAACAACTTAGTCCTGTGTAATCTCTAAGTGTTCGCCCTCTGTTTCGAGAGATGTTCTTCAAAGTCGATTGCCGTTTTCACTCTTTTGGAGTCATTTTCAGCTTTTATCTGAGTAGAACCTCAGTCAATCTGTAGCCGATGAAAGAGTGGTCAATGTCATTGTCATCAAAGATTGAATTTCACTTTTTTACATTTAGAGAGGATTGATTACATACCTTAAAACCCATTCTACTTCCAATTGTTTCTCGGTCAAAAAATGAAAAAATGAAAAATGACTGTTATCAAGACATCGTTGAAAGTGTTATTGCTCAGACTATTATGGAATATGCTTGTCTCCCCTACAAAAGAAATGTATTCATTAAACTACCTAGGGATGAGATTCAATTCACCAGAACTGATCAACCCTTCTTTGAAACTTTATTGATAAAGATAAGAGGTAAAACTATTTCGTATTCTTCATATTTAAAGAGAGTACGAAATGAGAGGGAAGATTATCTTTTGCAGGAAATTCAGCCGATTGAAAGCGATCATTCCCATAAATATTTACTTGGAAAATTTGGAAAAGGAACTACATGATTTAAGGGAGAAAAGGCTAATGGGGAGTTTTATAAGGTCCCGTGTGGAATGGGTGGACGAGGGGAAAAGCCGTCGAAATTCTTCCTTAATTTAGAAAAGCGTAATTATGCACAGAAATTAATTAGTCACCTTACAAATGAGGAAGGGGATCAAATTTATGATAATGAAAGGATTCAAAAAGAAGTTCATGAATATTACAGAAAACTTTATTCTTGAATGATTGTTACCTTCTAAATCTAAATTTAAAACACTTTTTCTCTAATCATAACATCCAAAAGCTATGATCCGATATCGAACAAAATGGTCTGGGGGGGGGGGTCTGTTGAATTACATGAAAGGGTATAATGTTTTGAAAAATATGATAAATAACAAATCCCTTGGTACCGACGGTTTTACTGTTGAATTCTTCAAATATTTTTGGAAAAATATTGGTCACTTTTTAGGAGGATCTTTAAATCATGGCTATGTAAATTCCATTCTATCTGTGACACAAAGACATGATGTTATTACCTTAATACCGAATGGGGATAAACTCAGACAGTTCCTCAAAAATTGGGGGCCCATTACTCTTTTAAATGTATCATACAAGATTGCGTAGGGTTGCATTGCAAATCGTTTGAAAAAGTTGTTGATTAAATTGGTCTCTATGGACCAAAGTGGTTTTATTAAAGGAAGATTTATAGGTGACAGAATTCGCAGAATTTACGGTATAATGTTTCATTTGCAACAGGAGCAAAAGCATGGCCTCCTTTTGCCATCGATTTTGAGAACTAAAACTTTCGATAGTATTTCTTTAAACTTTGTAAGAAATGTACTTGATTTTTTTTAATTTTGGTCCCTCGATTTAAAAATGGTTTGATGCATTTTATAACAATGTAACCTTATATGTCCTTTCCAATGGTTTTGTTTCTCAGACTTTCCCCTTGAAAAGAGGATGTAGACAAGGGGACCCCTCGCCCCCTTATTTATTTATTCTATGTGCTGAAATACTGAATATTTTGATCCGCACAGACAATAATATTTATGGTATTAAGATTGGTAACAAAGAGTGTTAACTTGTTCAGCATGCATATGATACCACCTTTTCCCTTCAACCTGATGATTGATCTCTTTGTAATCCCTTCACCAATAAGACTATTTCGGGTCATTTTCAGGTCTTAAATTGAATTTGGGTAAATCTTTCGTGGCTGGGCTGGGGTCTTTAATAGGGTCATCCTTACACTATGATTGTTTATGTGATGTTCTACGTTACAATACTGATGATGACTTTACTCTGCTTGGGATTACGTTCAGTAGAGGTCTTGACGTCATGGTTATAAAAAATTATGAAAGAGCTTTTTCAAAAATGAACAATATTATTATTTGTGGAGTAAGTTAAACATTACAAGCTTAGGAAGAAACACTGTGGTGAAGTCATTGATAAAACTAAATTTTACCTACTATATTTCATCACTTTCTTTGCCTGATGGGGTCACGTCGTGTCTATTAAGCTTCGTGTGGAAAAAAAGCCGGACAGAATAAGTCGTATTCAGATTATTCAAGACTATTTCAACGGTGGTGTTAAAATGGTGGACTTTGGTAAATACTGTAAAGCTACTAGAGTGACTACATTTAAACGTTTGTTAATGACTGTAGATGAAAGTTTTTTTGGTGCCCTTTTGGAAAGAGACAACATTTTTCTTGGTGAATTTTGCAAGAATGCTGACTCCTACATTCATTTAGCAAGTTCAAAAATAAAAAATCCCTTCTGGATAGATGTTTTTAATTGTACTTATCAATATATACAACTTCTAATATCTTCACCAGTTTTTAATAACTGCTTCGACTTGGTTTTAGCTCAGCCGTTGTGGAATAACAGCACAATTAAAGTAGAGCACAATGTAATAGACTACTCGAACTGGAAGCGGAAAGAGGGTTTCTTTCTTAATGATTTACTCTCCACAAATGGAGACTTCCTAACTTTTGATGCTTTTTGTAAGAAATTTTATGTTAAGACCCATTGTCTTGAGTATCACGGGATGATAAATGCAATAAAACTTTCATGGAACCATCTCACAGGAAAACGTAATTATGTTTCAAGTAACTCTGTTAATAGCTATTACAATTTATTGCGAAATGATGGTTATAGTGTGTATATAACGAGATACTTAATTCTTCAGTTCATATTTGTAAATCATATTTAAAATGGACTGAGACTATCCCAATTTCAAGGGAAACTTGGAATTTCTATTGCGCAGTGCCTTTTAAGTGTTCCAATGATATTTCTGTTAGATTGTTTTAGTATCGCTTGCTGCATAGAATTATTCCTTCTAATAAATATTTATACACAATCAAGGCTGCTCCCTCAAACATGTGCACTCTCTGTTCAGTCTTTGTTGAGACTATTCCACACCAGTTTTTCAATTGCTACTTTTCTAGAAGAATTTGGGATCATTTACAGAATGCCTCCTTTAATATTGATGTTCAGATAAACTATAATGACGAATCTTCGGTTTTGTTTGGTGGTAATACTGATCGCATATCTAATTTAATACTTATATTGGTAAGAAAGTATATTTTTGATTGCAAAATGGAAAAAGGACATCCGACTGTCAATGGAGCTTTTGTTTACGTGAAAAATTATTTTTTGCTGCAAAGGTCTGTTTTAAGAAAAATATGTTAGAAAATGTTTGGGAGAAATACTGGCTCCCCTGGATGAATTTGTTTGGAGATTAATTTAGAAATATGAAATTAGCGTATCAATCTTTTAAGTTATTTTTTGTGTCATGCATTCTTATCTTAAAATTCATTCAAAGTTTCGTTTCATTTTATTATATATTTTTTGTTGTGAGTTTTAGTAATGAAAATGTGAAGAGAGGAAAAAATTTTAAAAGTGAAAAAAAAAAAATATTCTCGGCCAAAATCAGAGAGTTAGTTAGATAGCTGGAATTTTACGGTTCATTTTTTTTCCAAATTGGTCAAAGTCGAGCCGATCAGAACGAAAAATTGTGACCAGCAAAATCACAGAAATTGATGCGAAGTTTAGAACATTGACCCACATTTTTTTGTTTTTCTTTATAGATAAATTCACTGTTTTGACCGTCTTTAAAATTTGATACTGTTAAAATGTTTGAATAGATGTCCCGAATATTTAGCATTACCCTACATCATATGTATGGTTACACCCTACTATGATACAAACACACAATGTTTTTACCATTTCCTATTGTGCCATATGTTATCAATATGATGCTATTTTTAGATAAAAGTGTTGCGATGTTATCATAGACTTCCAATATAATGCACTAAATTACTCGTATTGCTGTGAAAATTGATATACTTCAAGTACTTTCTGATATTGAGATATTCATCCCCTGGAGGAGATTTTCGTATATTATGAAGTCAATGAACTTTTTCTGCAAAAATTCTCGTTAGGACCATTAATGTGACTCAGGTAAGATTTAAAACTTACCAACTCATGACATGACTCATGACACAATCCTGGCTACGCCCCTGCAAAGGTAACTGCTTCGTTAACACTGAACATGTAATACTGAAGTCCTAAAATACTATGAAAGATGCTTGAAGAAAAACAAGGAGAAACTTTTAAATTTAAGCTGGTCCTTCAAAGTAAGTTTCCAGCGACTGCTCTTGACCTTGAAAATTACAAACAAGCAAAGATCCATACTAACCTTAAACTGGTAGAGTATCGCTTTGTCAGCAAAATAGTACCCACAGAAAAGTAACGAAGGAGGAATGACAAACAGTGAGAATGCTATGATGCAGCTATCTCTGTATAGGAGTGAAAGTTTGCTTTCTTTGCGTCATTGATCGGTGACTAATCATTGAACCAGGAAGATAATTTGACGTTGAAATAAACATAGATAGGACAAATCGAAACTAGTGTATAAGCTTCCATTGTTTAAGGGTGAGAGAGAGCAATTGTTATTAAAAATGAGCATGCTTATTTCACTGGATCAGCCGAAAGATACGCTACATTCACCCTACGATGTGGTCAGTTCTGATAACTCATAAAAATGTTTCGTCGGCTGTAGGTTTCTTGAGATAAGATGAGTAAATGTAAATGCAAAGCTTATATTAAGATCAGAGAGCAAATAAGTAACATACTGTGAAAATGGACCGAACTTCCCGCTTATTGACACGTGAAGTTCACTTTGGGAATAAATTAAAACTGTTGAAATTTAACCAGTCATGTACTAGTAAGGCACTATTCCAGTATTTTGTAAGGAGGGGCACAGTAGCCATCAAATCCACCGTGAAAGTACTTTCAACCGTGCTGGCAGTTTTAAAACACGGGGGTTTACATACCCAGTCCCATGGCCGCACGGGACTCTTTCTCTGGGGGTAATTTTTTGCCCAACTGCAGATGTCCAACTAGGGAATAATCTCGGTCCGACTGAGACCCCGACGTCTGCCTGATCCAGCAAAGGAATTGACCGTGGGTGGCGCCCCGAATCCCGAATGGGCATGCCAGGGGCGTAGCCAGGATTTTCTTGTGGGGGGCAAAGTCGACTCATCGTCCCCAATCTTGACCGACAGGACCATCTAAGCGGAGCGCCACCGTCGGTTGGCACGGAGCGTACAAGAAAATTTTTGGTTTTAGAAACCCCTCAGATGGCAGGAAACGGCACTTCCCGACTGTTTTATGCTGCATGTTCCCAACCTGGAAATGGATCTCATTTCTGAAATTTCTTAATTAATCAAAAAAAAAAAAAACAATCTATAAAAAATGTCAATACATGTTTCTAAGCGGAGCTCTACCATCGATTGGTGCGGAGCGAACCAGGAAATTTTTGGTTTTACAAACCCCTCGGATGGCCGGAAACGGCACTTCCCGAGAGTTCAGAGCAAGAATATGTTCAGCCCAAGTTTGAAATCCTCCCCGCTTCTTAATTGGAGCACTTGACAAATATTGAGGGGCTGCACATACCTTTAGCCCCCACTTTTTCATTTTTCATCGCCGCCACTGGGGTGTGGCATTTTCTTGAGGGAGCGAAGCACCCAAGTGAGGAGCCCAGCATCCGAACGGGGGAGGGTGTGGTTCTCCCACTCCTACCTCAAGGAGATGTTGCAATTTTACATCAAAATTGAGCGAGCTGGTGAACACCTTAGCTGGAATTTTTGGACATTTTCAATCTTGGATCAATGTTTTCCTTATTCCCTCGAGAGTTAGTGTGTGCCTGTAAGAGGGTTACTGTACGAGTCAATGGGGCCCTAGGAAATTGTGTTGCACTGCAACAAAACAACTACTCATAAGACTTACATTGGCTAAACCAGCGGAATTGACATTTTACCTTGAAAAACGCCAAAACTCCATTTAAATAAAAAAAAATAATAAAAAAAAAAGCCGAGTTGCGCAGTGATAGTGTTCTGTTGAGTTTGAATCGTGAAATTGCAAAGCGCGCGAAGCGCGCGAAAATCTTTGGTAGACTTACAAAAACAACATAGCCTATGTAATCATTAAAAACAAAAAGAAAAAAATAGAAACTGTGGGGTTGTAGACCGTATCGGGGATAACATACATTGCGTCGAAAACACCTGGAATACCCGATACAATAACCAAACTATGCTCCGTCTGTCCGTGAGTCGCTCACCAACTGACCTATCGCATTACACACACAAGAGAACAGCAACTAGAATTTGTGATATGGGATGAAATTTAAGACCTCTAAATAACCTGTATACTCTGTCTCCCTGTTTCTTGGTAAGGTTGACAGGACTTACACTCTCTAAATATGTGGAATGGAAGTACACTGTTAAAAAATTTCTCTGTAAATTTACATAATTTTTATGGCAAGTTTTTTCCAACCAAGTAATGTTTTTTTACAGCCAGACTGTAATCATGAAAAAACATTAAGGGTTTGTTTTTTCTTTACAGTTTTTGCATGTAAATTAGTTTACAAAAGTCTACTGTAAAATCGAATTACAGAATTGTTCTGTTTTGTTTACCTTAATTTTATGTGAATTTACAGCCTACTGTTTTCATTCCCGACGTTTTAATATTTATTATAATATAGCTTTTTTACCTTTCATATGTTATTACGTAACATACACTTTATCATTACGTAGATCAGGTATTTGCTTATCAACGTAATGTGTCGTTACGAAGTTGTTTTCAATCAAAACACATTGAGGATGCTTTGTTGTCATATTGTTGTCAAGTAGACTGCTATCTCTAGGAACTTTGTAATTGGAAAGTCACATTTTTTGTACAATATAATAATTGTTTTTAAAATAAATATGACAAAGAATGCAAATACATTGATTGCAAACATTTCCAGACAAGGTAAACAATAAGTTTATCACTTCCTGATTAAAAAACGCCAAAGAAGATATTATTCAAAGCAACAGCAATCCTTTTGTTAGGAAAATGCCTACAAAATAAGCTCCACCCATTTATGCAAAATGAGATTTACGTCATAAAGTGGTAAATTTGCAGACTCTTTCAAGTAAATTTGTGAAACGTTTTTAATTTGCTCCGATCAAGTGCATGAGCGCCTGTGGCGATGAGTTGACATCAGTATACCAATTGTCAGTGCTCTGAAATTAGGGCCTTACAATTTCTTTTCACTTAAAAATGTGTGACAAAACACCAGTTGTATGATATTTATAACTAAGAACGTAATAACTAGGTATGCTTTTATAATAAATGTAAGTTAATTTTCAAATAGGGCCATAAATTTGCCAATTTTTTTTTTTTAAACTGAAACTTCGCAGAACGATGCATGTTATACATTGAAAATTTTCTGGCTGTTTCTTATTTGTTTGTTTTGGCTTATTTTTGTTTCTTTTTCAGCTTAAAAACAAAATGAATGTTTGTTAAATGACAGTATTTTTATTTGAAATCAGAAAAATACAAAATACTGTTAAAATTTCTGTAAATTTACAGAAAAAGTTTTACAAAGCAGTAAAATTTGGTTAAAAAAGCAGTCAGAAATGGTTTTTCAAATAAACAGAAAATACATGTTAAACAACCTCTTTTTATTGTAGCAATACAAAGTGTCTGTAAAGATACAGAAAATCTCTATTAAAAGTAAAATACAAAAAGTTTAAGTTAAAAAAAGTCTGTAAATTTACAGAAATTTTTAACAGTGTCTTAAAAAAAACTGGAGTGAACCTATAGCGCGCGTAGCGCGCCGAAAAGTTGGGGTTCCTATTAGGGAAATTGTCCCTTAAGAGCAAAAAACAGGTAAACCATCGGGGACACTAGCCGCCGTCGGGGACTGCATACTTTATCGTAACGACTAAGAGCCCCCCCCCCCCCTCGAAAAACTGTAAAAAATGCCCCCGATTCCCTCCCTCCTCTTGCCGTTTATCTTTTTTTTTTATCTCCTTCATTTTTTCAGCATCGCCCATCGCGTCCCCAAAATTTCTGTGGGGGGCACTCGGCCCCCCTGCCCCCCCCCCGGTGGCTACGCTAGTGGGGCATGTCCACACCCACTTTTGACAGAGTACAGGGCATCTGATTTCTTTTGTTCTTGACACATGTATTTATAAAATTTTTCTTTTTCCGACGTTTTAAAGACCATATTATCACGTGCAATCGTCATACAATTCAGGCTCATGTCGATGTGGTCGAATTTGCATTATTAAATTAAGCTATAGCAAGTCCGTATCCAAGGAACTGAAAGTTTGGAGCAAGGATGAATCTGATAACTGGCTAATCAGACATGAGTAGGGGAACTGCCGAAAAGTGAATGCAAGACTTTAAATGCTTTCAAGGTGTTTTAGGCTTAACGTCGTTTTTAGGCTTTACATTGCTTCCAACTGACGTTTCTCTTTTCGTTTGGACTAAGAAGTTGTCAATTGTGCCATGAGAGTTGTTATCTAACGTATGTACATGGTATTCGTCAATTTACTGTCATGTGTTTAGATAATTAAATTACAGCATTACGGGGACCTGAGGAACACTTTCCCTTTCCACTCTATGCGTTTAACTCTTGTAAATTATTAATACATCACACTCATCTATCATGTTCATATTATGATTGTCTGACGTACAGACAGTTAAAACATTAAACCGTTCATCTTGAATAGCAATTTTATTGGTGTTATTGATAAAACGTAACAGAATAAAAAAGTTCATTCACTCCAGTGGCGTAGCTAGGATTTTTTCCGGGGGGGGGGGGGGGGGGAAAGGTATGAAATTTCCCCCAAATTTTCCCGGTCAATGTGTATTTCATATAAAAAATGCAAATTTACATTGTCATTATGTAATATTACCTGCATTTTTAATCTTAAAGTATAACATAGAGCAATTGGAAATAACAACTCTTAGTATATTATTTTGGTCAACAATATCTGGTTTATTTGTATGTACTAACGCAGTGGCGTACCCAGGATTTCTCTGAAGGGGGGGGGGGGGGCATGCAGTATGGTCTAAGGGGAGGGGTGTCCAGAAATTTTTGACATTTTCAAGGAGTCTAGATGCAAAATGGTGCAAGATTTTCGACTTTGACAGGATCAGTGTAAAAAGTTGAATCATGAGGATAAAAATGAACTTTTCGTGTTTTTACATGCATTCTTTGCCATTTATACTACCTTACGAAGTAAAACTTGTCATTTAATTTGCACACTTTTAGGAGTCAAAATAAAGGAACATTGATTGGTATAGGATTTGTGGTATTTCTTGGCCACAAAACGTTATCTTGTGATAAAGATTATCTAAGCGGAGCGCCACCATTGGTTGGCGCGGAGCGTAGAGAAAATTTCGAAAAATCAGACCCCTCAAAGGGCAGGAAATAGCATTTACCAGACTTATACGAAGAGTCTACCCAGTCACTATCTTCTTTTGTAGTTTGCTAAAAATCTTTCCTTCAAAATATGTTCGCAAACTGCAAAGTGATCAGAGAGTTAAGGGGTAATCTGACCCAAAAATGTAATACTGCACAAAAGACTGAGCGAAACGCCACCATTGGTTGGTGCGGAGCGTAAAATAAATTTCGAAAAATTAGACCCCTCAGATGGTCAAAAATAGCGTATTCATGCTAGCAAAGAGAATCTAAACATGTAGTCTTTATTTTTATCGATGCCACCAGTGGGAAACGGAGTCTACCATTGGAATTTGATAGAATTTGCCTTTTTGTAGGAATTAAAAAATGGCATCACTGAGGGACGTACTTGCAGAGACAATCCTTCTTCTTTGAGAATTTTTGAAAAATTGGGTGCCCTTATATGCAACCTGGTGCCACATTTGCTATCTTTTGAAGTAAAATCTGTGACTAAAGTTTAAGTACTTGTTTTTAAGAACAAAGAAAAAATGGCATCTGTGAGGGGGCATGGCCCAAGGCCCCCCCTCCCCCTTCGTACGCCACTAAAACGAGGCCTAATAATAGCTCGATCACACAGGATATCCTGTTAAAACAGCAGTCTGTTAAGTAAAGAAGGCTACAAGATACTCATGGATCCGTTTATTTTTACACCCCAAGTGAGCAGAAAGTTCTATTCCCAAACTATCCTGTAAGCCTCCAAGGATTAGGCTAAGTAACAAAATCTAAGTATGCGAATGGATCCCGTTCGTTCTAATTTCTAGACTAACTTTGAGTTAATCGTTGGCCATGAATTGTTTCAGCAACATCCATCGTTATGTACACAGAGGAAAATCGGTATAGCTACTACTAGCTTGCAGGGCAATGTAATAAACTCGGGGGGGTCTACGTTAGTAACTTGTCAGTTTTCACATCCTTTTACTGAATTCCCAAAGTGTACAACGCAGAGACTGTTTGCAAGGGGACAGGTTCGGGTTTAGAGCCTTTCAGTGTTAGTTGTACTGTATCAGCTGTTGTTAAATTCCTTAATAACAGCTTCATGTGCACTGGAATGCACTGATCATAAAAACAGTGCATATACAAGCGAACATTCAATCTGCTACACGGCGACGACATTTCTGTGGAACGGGAGTAGGGCCGGTTCATGCGACACTAACGAAATCTCAAATTTGGGTTAATTTGTTGCATGAAAATACGAATTATGTATGAGGAATGTCTCAGAATTTGTTATTCTAACAAAAATTTTGTGAAATTTTTGTTAGTTGTTAGAGTAAGAAAATTCATCAAATTTCCCCAATTTTATCAAATTTCCCCAAATTATTTTCCAAGGGGGGCAACTTGCCCCCCTGCCCCCCCCCCCCAGTAGCTACGCCACTGATTCACTCTTTAATGATTATCCTTGGTCACTTTTTTTTATTGAAATTTCACTCTGGTTCTGCTATGATACGTGGGCCTGTAATAAACTCTAAATGTCTTATGTGTAGATTCGCTTTCGGAAAGTGGAAGGTCACTCAAAACAAAGAGTGATTACATATGTCTTTTTCACACTGTGACAAATATTGTCAAACTTCACGACATATCACAACTGGGGTTATCCAGTTACGTCACTACGTTGTCCACTTCTTTGTGTTAGAATGGGGCGTCAATGACAATTTTCTTCCTCATTTTGACAATTCTAGTATTGAAGGAGGAGCCTGTGTTTTATAAATTACAACATTGCGTCGGATGACAATCAACTCAACAATTTAGGTCAAACTTGGTATGTTTTGGAAGACCCATACAGATGGTAAAACTGAATATTGCTCTGGATAAAAACACCTTACTTTGACCCGGCCAGGAATTGAACCAGTAACAGTCCCTGTTGCTAAGCTACATGGCAACTGGACTTCCCGTCTCTCCGGTTTCGAAATCTCCGTAGAGTATTGAAAACCCTGACAATTCATTTTTCATTATTTCTTTTATTTATTTATTTATTAAAAAATATCATTTTTCTTAATTATTAACCACTTACCTTACTTGCAAAATTATCAAATGAAAAACATGGTTGATTTAGATAGTTAGTCTGTGTGAAGATGGTGCTGACCGATTTATTAGGGGCAGAAAACAATTTCCTCAAACTAATTTGGAAACAACAGCTAATTCTCACTAATATCTCTTAAATTCATTTCCGTCTTTCATGTACCTTCATTGACATTAAATTACATGCCCAAGTTCAAGTAAAACAATGAGGTACAACCTTCAAACCCTTCAATAAGTGACATTACCCTTTTAGGCGCTGATATATTGAAAAGGGGGAATGGGCCCCGGGTTTCCTGGATTAGCAATAGTTACTTGAAAGCATTCACTGGGATATCGGGATATGAAGGTTTGCAATTTATTTCTTTGCGTGCTATGTTTGTGGACTGTGGTAGCATTTTGGTTTCCTTAAATGAGACATCTCGCGACCGCAGAAATTACTGGCTGTTGAATGCGGTTCGCCCACCGCATGTCCCTTGCTTAATGGATGGAGTTGACTCGGTGATTTGAGTGTACTGCCTTGCATACTGAAGGTCCACGGATCAAATCCCGGTATAATCACTTAAAAAATTTTCCGGGATCTAAAAATTAGTTCGTTCAGCTTAGCTGTTTACAGTGATGCTGAGGGGGCTTAAAAATTTGGTGAATTACAAAACTGTGTATTTGGTTGTCCGTTTCAGGAAGTTGTCCTTCTCAAGAAGTTGCCCGCTTGCTCAGTTCAGCTATTGAGCAATGGTGCAGAGCAAGTAACCTCCACCGCCACCCAACCTTTGGCAAAGTGGCAAAAGATTGGAGATACGCTCAAGTCCATCGTATGGGGACGTTAAATAGCGGTCCCGGGAGCAGGATTGGGAGTGATTAGTACACGCTTGCCTTGTTACCTTTGAGCCCTAAAGAGAAGGCGAAGTTCGCCGGTGTTCATCCACGTTCACTCTGACATAGGGTCCTCGATGAGCCAAATGAATTCCTGACCCTCAAAAGTTTAAATGAAAAAATTAAATTAAAATTAAGTTTAACATAGAATTTAATGACTTTATTGATGCGACAAACATTCTCCCGTACTGAAGTTAACCTATTTTTTATGGAATTATAGCTGAGGCTGTTTGCACTTTAATGTTCACTGCATAAAATACATCAAGATATTCGTGGTGTTTTTAGCCTTTTATTCAAAATATTTTGTCGAGATTATTTCTGAGGTTTCATCCACAGAAATTCATTTCAGGACAACATTGATAACTTAACATGCGAAGTAACTGAAAACAGTTAAACACTAACGGTAGTTCTATTTGTTAACCCCTTTGATGTGAATAATTGAGCAGGAGTCGGCAATCGGTGGATCGTGGTCTATCCATAAGTCTCGAAGCTGTTTTTGGTTGATCCAGTAATTGTGAAAAACATCTAGATGGTATGGCTCGACTGAATCAGAATTCGGTGCAAATTGTAGTGACGCTAGTTTGAAATCCATTATCAAGATTGTTTTTATACTGCGACTGCACTGCTGTTGTACTGCGACTAAGTCTAAATTTGCTTTTACCTGAAGTTTATCTGATGATGAGTATAGCCAAAGATTAGTCAGGGGGAATGTTTCATGCTGTTTGAGCACATTCTAGCTTTCGGCCTAGCGACGAAGCGGTATGTATATCTACTTAAAAATACGAAGAAGTTAAGAAGTTGGGTCTGGGTGCCGTCCTCCACTTTGTCACTACCACAGAAAACCATTTTTTTCGCGCCGGTGTTCCATTATCCAATCCGTCTTTGTGAAAGGTTTAGGAAATGCCATTTCCTTCCATCTGAGAGGTGCATCATGTGGGCCAAAGAAATCTTGTTAACGCCACGTCAATGGTGGTGTTCCTCTTTGAGAGGTCTGAGAGTACGGATAATTTACTTTTCTTATATCTTTATAAGAAGCAAGAATATTTAAACCCAGGTCGCACACAACTTTCCGCTACTGATGGAGCTGCGCAAAACGGCACTGAAACCGTTACAGTTTGCTATGAGCACCAACTTGAAAATATTCACACCCGGCATAAAATTATAAGGCCATTGAAAACCTTTCGCATGAAAACACAAATGATGATTCCGGGCCTTCCTTAAAAAACTTCCCTAAAACGTATGCAAGGTTCACCGTCTAAGGGTAACGTTCGAAGGTGTACCGCCTAGTTGTTTTGCTTTCAACCTGATTATAAGAACCAACTTACAAGTACTCACACTCAGCATAAAATTTTAAAGCTTTTGCTTGAAATCACGAATGATGATTTCGGACGGTTCCTAAAAAAATATGCAAGGTTCACCAACTAAGTGTAACGTCGAAGAGTGAACCAGCTACCCTTATCTACTCAAGAACCCCTCGATTTCTGACCGATTTCAATTCGTCTGTCCCTGATTCCCGTTTAATTTTAGGTTCAGTTATTTGTCAATGTCTGTACCAGTGTCTTTTTTATTTATTTATTTACAAGATATGTCACTTTTCCCATTCAATGGGTCGAATATTACACTCAAAGAACAGTATTTAGGAATTGAACCTTTTTCTAAACACTAGTTTTCCAGCATTTTTAAACATGCTTACATTCTAAACACAAGTGTCTAATTCCTAATCATTTCGGTTTTATACACATTTAATTGCTTAAAATGGAGTGTTTAATAACTAAACATGTTTAAAGTTTAAACGTGTTTATATAAAGTGGGGGATAAATTAGTGTTTAATTGGAAAAATACGTTTAGGAGTGAACGTTGTAAAACCATTGTGTATTGAGCCTTGCGCAACTAACACATATCGATTAATTCTCAGATATGTAAGGCTCTGCTGAAATCGGGGATTTCTCATTTAAGGTGAATTCTGAGTGAGTGAAACACATGGAGTCGTAGTTTAAACTGTATTTTATCTTAGTCTCAACTTGCCCCTTCCACTTTGCACCGCCCTGGCAAAATCGCACAATATGTTAGAAGAGAATGACCCTTCATCTTTTATATTACTGGTATAAAAAGATAAAAAGTTTTAAAAAATATTAAAATTTATGTACAATCCCATCATATGGATATAAGAAAATTTTTGGAGAAAGAGGACTTTCGAACAACGTACAACTTACAGCTTGATTCCCAAAATATCATAAATAAATAATACATAAATACGCAAAACGAAACAACGAATTAAGTTGAAATATTATACTTATTACTGTATAATCTCAACCATATACGATGTGAGCTCCCTCATGTGAAGAAATGAATGGTAAAGATGATCAAGTAACATTCTGTTCAATATATGCAATATATTTCCAATGTTGATATATCCAAAATCTAAATGCACGTAGCACGTAGCATTTAAATAAAGACGTAGGCCTATTCAAAAACACAAACATTTTAAACATAGCATGGAAGAAAGTATTTAACTGATAAGCACATGTTTAAGTATAAGGTGACTGAGAGGAAATGGTTTCCCTCAAGTGTTCAAAAGTTTTCATCACATTATGATGTGATAAAATCTTTAAATGCAAACACTTCACTGCAAGTACGTAGTCACGAGACAGGACTGGGATTTCTCCCACCCCGTCCAATTTTCCAATAAAGGTATTGTACTGAAGGGGAAAGTGTTAGTACCCCAATGAACCACCACAAACGAAACCTTTAAGGCTAAAACAACGATCTCTCACCATCTTACATCTAGGCTCTGAGAGAATTACAAGAAAGAGCGAGGATACGGCTATCCCCCCCCCCCCCCGTAGGATTATCTCCTACATTGACCACCTGCCCCCTCCATTTTTTTTTTTGGCTACGCGCCTAAACTTGAGGAAAGTCTTTCCCTTTTCATATTACCACCCATGTGACTCATCTTTCATTTTCGAGTTTATTATGCGTAAAACGAAAATAAAATGACTTCAAATAAGACAGCTGACGCCATGACGACCGCCGAGGAAGCGTGTACGAATTTGTTGCCTGCTCCACTGCCTGAATAAAAACAAGTCAACAAAAATTATGTTTAAATGTTGTTTATGTAGAAATATATCACAAAAAGTAGTTTTAACTAATTCCTTTGTACGAAAACAAAATACGTGAAGATTTAAAACAGCAAGGAGCAATTCATCTAGTTTAACGAACATTTTTTAAATACAAAAAGTGAAAAATAATATAAAACCAGAATAGATAAGTAAAAGATTGTTCAATGAACAAACTTTCACGACTGCGGGTATATAAACACTTAAAGTGATTCAGAATAAAACTATAGTCAGGTCCAATGCGAACCTTTCTATAGAAAAGGTTTCAGACATCCTTAAACATGTCTCACAACCCAGCCATATGACTTAACTTCATAAACTACTAAGAGCGAATTTAGAATCGAGGTTCTTTCTTGTAAGTTATTTCTTTTTTCATCAACACGGTATTGTATACACGAATCCGGACAGCAAGTGATGGTCTGATTTAAGTCGGCCATAAGTGGGGTCCATCACCTTTAAATCTTTCGATTTCCTTGCTTACCTCTATCATGGATGGTTGTACACTAATTTGCATCTTAAGTTCTCCAAGTTCACTACATATGATGATTTGAAATTCATGTAAACAATAAATAAAGACGGTTTTAGGCTGATGGACCCCACTAATGGCGGCCTACAGTCACTAAAAACAAGCGCTTATCAGATCTATAGATGGTGTTACATAACTCATGGACAAGTGATTAGAGTATCCAACTTGTAGTCGGGAGGTGGGGAGGTCGGGAGTTCGAGTCCTGGCCGGGTCATACCGAAGACTGTAAAAATGGAACCTTTAAAAATGGAACCTACTGCCATTGTGCTCGGTGCTCAGCATAAGAAATGGAATAAGAAAAGCAAGCGAGTTTCAACTGGGAAAAGATTCGTGAGCAGCCCGATCCAAACCAATTGGTTAGAATCTGGGCCATAAAACCTCATCTAACTAACAGCATAGAGTGCTCTTTTTTGCAAATGCAGCAACAAGACACATAGAACGAAACAACTTGAAGGGCTGATACGCCTCCTCCCCACATCATTGTCAGAAATCTGACGACATCGGGCACATATATTGCCTCAGTCTGGTGGGGCTTTGGACAGTGAAAATCTGCAGGGAGTGGGGCAAACCTCACTACCCCTCTGAAATAAAAACCATAGCAATACTGAAGAAATATGTGCAACCACCAGGGAACTCCGGCTTAGGAATTGTTTTTGTGCAAACTAATTCTTTTAAAACTAGCAGATTAAAAATCAGATTGAGTTTAGATATTTCGGTGGTACTTTGTGCGAACTGAGGTTATTAATTGAAAACTTAATGTAAAACGTCTTTTTCTCGAGGCAACTCATGGTGTTCGGTTGTTTAGATCTAAGGAAAACCGGTAAAACTTCCGTCTGATCTATGTATGTTTATTTACATTAAAAGAAGAGAGAATTTTCTCAATAAGATCTATAGGGAACAATACTATGCACTGACATGAATTTTAACTTAAATCCACCCTTATATATATGTTCAATTACCAACCTAAACGAGTTAGATGTCCTGGTTTAGATTAGATTTTTTTAGTGCTTTGGTTATGATTTCGTTACCCTCAATTCTACTGTTTTGGTTCTAGAATTATCATGAGAACGAAACCAATTATTGCATATACCTAAAGTGTAGTTAACAAAGAACGTTTTTTTCCTCTGTAAACCAAAACACTCTTTAAGTAAACACAAACAGACTTCAAAATATAAATGGAAGGGCGAAAAAAACTTGTAAAATCAAACTCCAATTGCTAATTTCTTTTAATATTCGTTATCACTCATCCTTTTATTAGAATACAAGCTGTTGCTACTTGACATATGTGATAAAGTGAACCAAGTTAGTGGGACTGTGTTTTACGGCCCAGTTTCCAACCCATTGGTTCAAGTTGAGTCGGTCATGGCCTTTTTTTCAGTTGTTGCTCACTGGCTTGTCTTCCCTACTCCAATTTCTTATTCGGAGCATCAAGAGCAACGGGAGTAGGTTCCACTTTTATAGTCTTTGGTAAGACTCGACCTGGGAAAAGAACCCGGCCCTTCCGGCTGAGAGGCGGATGCTCTACCCAGGGATATGTTAGACCAAACACGACGATATTGTTCATATAATGCCAAATTAAAATACCATTCATGATCTAATTTATTTCACTGATTAGTACGTAGTGGATAAGTATACCTTGTGTTTCACTGTTACTAGGATGAACTACCGGTAATTCTGGTTCGATGGCTGTTGAAAAAAATGTGTAACATGACATAAGAGAGTAAAATATTTACCAGAATTTAACCTGGTTTGCAAAATATTTTACATTTTGTACATGACAATGTTTCCACAAGTCTTTGTATTCTTTCATTGGTTCATAACCATGACTTCTCAATTAGGAAAACTTTGAGGTGTCATGAAACACATATTACGGCGACAACCCCTTCCTTTTCTGCAAGTTATCACAAAGTCTTTCGATTTTTTGTTTTTAAGAACATAATGATATTTCTATAAATGTCAGAGTCTACCAGTTGGTGTTTGTTATGTGCTTTTACATATAGGACTGATTTTTACCCTTTTTTTGTTTTTCTTCTTTTTTGAAGAAATTGTTCTAAAATCCTTTTAAAGCATTTGTGGGGCACACTCTAAAAAGGTTATGGAAAAATTGACTACCAAAATGCAGCGATGTAAATAATGGTCAAACTATTGACCTAGACTATTGTCAAAATTTACCAATTTATAGTCACATCTGACCAATAATTGGTAGCTTCTTGACTGTAGGTTTGAGTCTGTATGAAGATGGGGGTTGGACTGTTAGAATTCATTTTTCATCGTCTTTAATTATATTTTTGAATTTTTTGACTTGAGGTGCACTTTAACCGTGTAGGACTGAAATGGTTTTGTGGCCGAAATATGTCACTCCATCCTCCTCCTCAGCCCTGGGTCAAAATATCTTCTGTGTATAATACCACAATTATCATTGAGGCAGAAATTACTGCGTTGTGGGGGGGGGGATATATTTGAATTCATATTTTATTTCACGGTGAAAAGAAAAGATGCACTTTTGCAGCAGCTCCTAAAGTTTAGTGCTTTCAATGCATTTTTCTTCTATTTTTACAACCTAACGTGTTAAGGTGCAGAGGAAATGCCGGCACATGTCACATATGCGGTGCAGATGTGATTCTATACTTGCCGAAAAACAACGAAAATATCAATTCTGCGTGCAGAAAGAATAGCAAACAATATGTGTAGTCAATCACGTTTCTACAAAATGCAAAATTTGTTAAATGCCCTTCACGTAAAGAGCGAGTGAGAGATATTTCTTTAATTTTAGAACACCCGCACTTTGAAATAGATTGCAAAGGATTTATACTCACCTGTTCCTTCAGTTGGTTCGTCCTCTTTCAAAGAAAGTTGAGCAGTAGATAGCGTCATACCATGTTCGTTCCTAGCTGCACACTGGTAGATACCTGTGTCTTCATTCTAGAAGCCGGATGCAATTAAAAAAAATCCATCCCAAAGATTCTAATTTAACCATTTGATTTGTCGAAAGAAACAGAACTCGAGTTCAATAATTCATACACTCTACAAAACAAAAGAGTGAACGAAGCCACTCCCTACCTAGTGAAAAGTGTGAATTCGCTCCATTAGAGTTTTAATTTGCATCAAGAATAGTTAAATTTACTCCAAAGGAGTAAAACTCCACTCATTAACGAGTGCCATCAGGGATCACTCTTTTTTAAGAGTGGTCCCTGTATCAAGAGAGAGACTTCGCTCTGGAGGGGGGGGGGGGTGAATTTCACATTCCTAGGATTGAATTATCAATCTTTTGGAGTAAGCGTTACAGTTTTCACTCTTCTAACGAGTGAAATTCCGGGTGTTAAGAAGTGGAAATGTTTATTGAGTTCACGTCAATTTTCTTTCAATGTGAAATACTTTCACTAATCTGTATTGTCGTCTGTTATGTCTTTGATATACTGAGATATCGTAGAGACGGTGGCGCTCTACTAAAATATAGGATAACATATCTCCTTCCTTTAGTCTTATACTGTAAGGTTAAAATAAATATAAAAGAATGGAATTAGTGACCAATCAAACGCCCGATTGGTCACTAATTCCACTCCTTTAGATTTAAACTCCAATATTTTAAATCTTACGATTTAAGAAAGGACCCTCTGCCAAAAGCTGTCAACGAAGTTTATCTCATATAATTATTGTTAAATTAGATCCATCCAAACCTTTGTCCATCTCATTTTCCTTGTTTTGCTAGGACTTATAGATGTGTCATTATGTGTGGAAATTCGGGTAAACCTTACTATTTTTCAAGCACCTCCCCCCCCCCCCCCCAGTCAGAACGAAGCCTGTATTCGCCTAGGCGAACTCAACTTAAATTTCCATCGATATTTTCACATTCCAGTCATATGTTTATGGAACACACTTCATGAAGGGATTGGAAGGTGCTGGACAGAGAGGGCTAAATTAATTCCATCACCCCCTAAGAGTGCTATCACACTTTTGTACAATTAGGTGCAGTAACTCTCAGAAAAAAAAAAGAAATACAAAGATTGAAATTTGATTAGTACAACAATGACATCACAATTGATTGCACGATGTACCATTTTAATTCGAGTGAATAGACTTCGACATTTTATAACTCGGTTCAAGAATATCCTATGAAAATGTGAGTCAGACTGTTAGAATACATTTTTCATGCTGGTAAATACATATTTTTTTTTACTTGAGGCTCACTTCAAATTTCGCAATTCAGTGAGAAAAATTTTTTCAAGTGAAGTGATTTTCAAGAGCCATTTATGAAACATGGTAGACTACACTTGCACAAATTCAATGGAATTTGAGGCCTAAATAGGAACAATTCAATATATTTCCCTTGTAACATATACAAAGTACGTCTTTCAAAGACTAGACAGTTGCAAGCAAGTTTTCAGTAGTGATACTTCAAGACCGCATTGTAAAATGAAAAGAAAAATAGTTTCTTACTTCAAAATTTTCAATAATGAGTGTGTTATCATCCGATATCTGCGGTCGCTGCATACTGCTGGTAATCCAGTGAGTGTTATGATACCACGAGAATTCGACATCATCACCATCAGTAGTACATTGTAATGTGACGTTGCTTCCAGATTCCACCTCTTTATCTTTGAGACCAGAACCCAAACTCGGTGGCGCTAAAAGACAAGAAGTTTTGAAAATTAATCTGAAATATGTTTGCTTCTTTCTAAGATTCTTAAAATCCTTTTAAAACTTCAGAAGATCTTGATCAGGAAATTTTGTTCAATCTAGGGAAACATTGAGGGGATATTAAATGAATACAGGCAAAACACCTCCATCGGATGATGGGAAATTACTTGCACGTCACAAAAAAGAGAAGTATTTCCAAATTTTGCATGAAACACATGTATAGTCACTGGTGTCCTCGGCATATCTTTGTACGGTACCTGCCTACTATTTATTTTGCGTGACACCCTTCATTACATTGACCTTGAAGCAATTATGTCTAAGTCTACAACAATGTTCATTCCAAGAACGTCGGGGTCGTAATCTGGGCTAAAGGTCCAAGGGGTCTGGAAGAGGCAATTCAGACGCTACCTTTGTAGAGCGCCACCATCTTAAGCACGTATGTGCGATTTGGATACCTCGGGAAGGGATCACCCGCATCCTGCGGGGAAGGGACATGAATGTTCTTCGATAATAAGTTGCGAGTGCTTATGTATAGACGTTTCTCCGGAGAAGCTGAGACTTGAAAATGGCATGTGTTAAAGTATAACCTACCAAGTACAGTAAGACGTCGCGACACAGTCGACGTATCCCCGTTAGAATTTCCTGTACATTGGTACTCTCCACTGTCCTCTGGCTGAGCATTGGGTATTCTCAGTTCCTGATCATTGTCATGCGTGGTCGAAGTTCTTGGTAGGTCGTTACCTACTTTGCTCCATGTGAGAGTTGGAGCCGGACTGAAATAAAAGCAATACAAGAGAGAATAGTCGTTAAGAACGCATAAAAATTCAAAAATTGAAACAAGGGACTGCATACGTAGTATCAGATAATGCCACCGCCTACCTATTTTAATTCATTCTTTCCCTTCTAGTTATCTTTTTCCTCTCTCTGTAATTCTGCAAACTTTTATTACAGTGTATCTCGAAAAGTCTTAGTGCCTCCACGCTATAATGTTCATTGGCTACACTAAAAGTTCATGGTAGCTCTGCTAACCCGTTTTTGAATCCCTTGTGCACTAATTTCCGACCAGGCTCCAAAACGTAACTTCCGTCCTGTGTAACCCTGCTCCTTCCTAATTGGTCGCCTTCTTGCAACCTTGGAAATTCAAAATCAGAGCAAAACACAAACAGGATGCACACGCTGCCCTTCTGTGATTGGCACGTGATGCGGGAAGTTGTTTTTACTTTGGCCACAAAGGCCTAATATAAGCCTATAGCCATGCTGTCTGCCCTCAGTTCTAAGCTAGCCTTTCAAAGAATAGGTCTCTCAAGAACTCTCAAAGGGTTAAACCCACAGCACTCTTAAAAAGAGGTAAAATTAGCCAGCACATAACTTGTGTACAAGTTTCTTCGGTAATCCTGTTCATTTTGCTAAAAGCATTATCTGCCTTAAAAAGTTAAATTCGAGAAACAGGATACTGAATCAAGAATTCCTTCCACAAAAAGTAGGAAGACTTCCCGAGCTCTCCAAAAGGGGGAGAAACTTTGTGCAAAGTCTCAAAAGTGTCGAATTAAGTGTACAGCCGTAAAAGGCGAAGTTAAAACTGCCAACTATTGTCTGAAGGCGGAACAAACCGAGCACTTCATCAACAACCTCTCCGATAGATCTCTATCGGATAAATATATATTACAAAATAGCTCTAGGAAGGGGTGATAGTTTAAAGCTATACCCCATCCTGCCATCAGAATGTCAAGCCTCATAGTCCTCAAAGGACCATTTCAAGTAAATCAATGAGAATACGATATACTCTGTATAAAAACCAAAGAGCTAAGCCAAAACCTGCAGTGCTAAGACACTGGCACTTAATATCGGAAAAATCCGAATCTGTGTCAAATTTTCCGACACCACCGGTCATAGCCCTTGAGAGGGCACCTAAACTAAACAATACCTAGTTACTTCTAGGTTCAAATTAAATGACGGTGAATTGGAAACAAATCACGAGGAGAATGAAGATTGCTCCCTCGATTCTCTCATCGAGGCGCTCTGAAAGAGCAAATATTCTATCGAATTAAGACCAGGACAAACTAAAAAGTCCAACTACTGATGAAGCTCAACATCTAAAAAACAAGAGCAGAAACATGTCTAGTTTAAGGTTTTAGAAACCTAACAGAGCAGTACTTCAAAGTATCTGCGGTCTTCAATCCCACCCACAGCACAAAGATGCTACCTGTCTAATTACAAGACAGAATAGTCGTTAAGAACGCATAAAAATTCAAAAATTGAAACAAGGGACTGCATACGTAGTATCAGATAATGCCACCGCCTACCTATTTTAATTTATTTAATTAAGTAAATACTTGAAGACCCCAATATATAAACCGTAGGTTTTATCAGGAGTATAGATCGCCCGATTCTTAAGAGTAAACTATCCAACTGGAACCTTCTTGAGAGTTATATCTGGCAGATTCTCTTCTACTTCAATTGTCGTGATCATAGAAACTTTCATTTGCAAATATATATGGGAATATTCTTGAGCAAGTCCAAACTTTCACACCAAACCATAGCAGACGGCCTTCTTTGTGCGCTTTTTCTCACACTACGATAACGACAATCTACCGTGCAGTATGCTCTGTCCATGTATAGGAAGTCCGTGGATGCCAATCATTTATTTACACACCTTGGTAAACTTTCTTTTTTTTTTCATTTTTTCCGAAGAGAGATACAAATGAGTTTGACATAAACGCACAAAAATCGGTTCGTATTTCCATCCGATATCACTGTTAGTTTGAACGGCCCTTTACTTCAACTCCCTGGAACAAGAAAACTGTGAGGACTCTTGCGACAAACTTAAGGCAGAATAGGACGCTATGTAAATATGTGATTTCAGGAACATTTGCATTAGAAGCATAGAGAAATCAGCACATTTGAAAATAAAACAGCAACAAATGTTGCAGACAGAATCAACCAAGTGAAATTTACCACAAATCAAGACTATAAGCCGGCCCAAATTTCTTTGGCTTTCTAGTAGAGATGCCTACTGAGACAGGTGTTCGTTTTGTTCAAATTGGAAGCGGGAGGCTATAGAATTTTAACTGCCTGTGTTAAAATTATAGTTATAGTCTTTGGATACTCATTTCTAGGCTTAACGCTTACCTTCCCAAAAAGAAACATTCAAGGACTGCTTCCTGGCCTTGCCTCACTGTTACACTCTCTTGTATGTCTGATACCGGAGTTAAACTTTGCGGGGGTTCTGATCCTAGTTCAAAGCAAAAAAAATGTGTTATAGACCTTATGCATTGACGATGCGCTGACGTCATTTTGGAGGATAATGAAGCACATGGTCGCACCACTTAACTTTGACTTAACTTTGTGTAGAACGTATATTGAGCGGTGGATCGCACGCAGTAGAATTCACCCAAGTGAGTAGAAGACACGCGCCTATTACACCAGTTGACCAATAAGATATTTGCATTTGTTGATGTTGGTTTGTTATTTCTCCAAAGGAGGGTGTACTCCTAGCATTGTGACGTCATAGGCATCAGGTCTGTAGCTATATAGGAAAATGGAAGATTAAGACGAGGGGCAACAAGGGCCCTTTGTTAGCTGGCATGTGTGTTTAAATATGCCTCAAAGTGTGTCAAAGCACAATTTTGCATCTCTGTCCAGTTCCAAAAGCAAAACGTTCCCTTAGACCGCCACAGTTGCAGTAATCGATCAAACCTGCTAACCACTCAGTTTACTCTGTAAGAGGGATGCATACTATTCTAGCATGTGACGTTTGCATTGAAATCAAATTTGTGGTTCTCAAGACATGAAGCAGGTAAAGTTTTCATATTTTCAACCAAAAGTTAACTTGAAGCAAGCACATATAGTAATATCCTCACATTTATAACAGTTTTTGGTTTTTCTTGAAACTTAACAAACTATCCTTTACTAACTTCACGGTTAATACAAGTTCAGTCTGAAACACAAATTGAAACAAAAAGTAACATTCCTTGTCAATGTGAGGAACTTAGTGCTCTATCCTATTCTGCCCTCAAGCTCACTTTGTACTCAAATCTAGTGAATTCGTAAACGGATATGTCGAGAAATACGTGTCCGACCTTTATGGAAGTTTTTTTAAATTTTATAGATTTAGTTTCTGTTTTACATTTAATAAGTTTTTAATCTATCCCTTTAAAAATAATATCAAACAGTTCATCTAAACTTTTTGAAGGTGATGGGACTTGTCAGCAAACAGCCCTGAATTCACGTGGCATGTAAGGGGTAAAATTTTGTAAAGAAATGTACGTCGGATTTTGACAATGTCTCGAGATATACTTTGAACTTATATCTATAGCTTGAATGTTTCTGAAGCAAGTGGAGTGTTGCAGTGTTGACATTTCTTTTTTTTTAACCTATATGCCTATTAGTTATCCCTTAATTACTTACCTGTTAACGGTGTGGTAATTGAAATTAGAAAATAAAGTCCTCTGGACAAACTTATGTTACAAATTTCCTTGAAATGAAGATTTCAAAAACAAAGGAAAACATTAGCCATACATTGCGTTCCCCTTCTTTGACATCACAACATTTGCATTTTTGAGCTCATGTTTGTTGGTGATCAAACGCACGTCAGAAATTACCCTGTAAAATGGTCAAATTAAATGACTGATGGATTTTGATGAGAATTGCGGCTGTGTTCTTGGTGTTTAAAGTGTATATTCATTCAAAACATCAAAAATGTATATTAAACAGCATGAGAAATGAATTCTATTAGTCCAACTAGCATCTTTACAAGACATTCTTGAGCCGAGATACACAATGTTGCAGTTTATTATTCAAATTAAATGGTACTGTGCGCAATAATTTGTGAAGTCGTTGTTGTACTACTCAAATTGCAATCATTGTAATTCTTTGTTTTTCTAAAAGTAACTGCACCTCCTACCAAGATATGTGGTAGCACTCTAACTTTTATGGGGTGCAACATGCAAGCAAACAGGAAGACTTTGTTCAATGTATAACTTTCTTAATTTTAAAAGGGAAAAAAGGCTGGTAATGTGAGTTGTACAACGAGAACACAAGTTATTGCTCAATGGACTAATTTGTTTTAAAAAGTAAATTTCAACATTAATACCTCGGCTCAAGAATGTCCTAAGAACATTAAACATTGAACTCCAATGTTTTTACCCTAATGTCACGTAAAATTATTTGTATGTGTCGGGCCCACCTATCAGGTTATTTGGATTAATTGTTTCAACCCGACGCGTTTACGTACATATCTCTGATAACCTAAAATCTGCCACTACATTTTAACATTCCTTTGAACTTGCTCTTTAATAACTTTGAGAATATCTGGCAAATTTGTAACATTTGCAATAATAATCCTCTTCGTCGCGATATAAGAGTGTGTAGCAACCACTTGTCACAACACCACTTCACACTCATCCAGTTTTGTCACAATCATGGCCCACCTTGCCTGCGTAGCAGACTGTAGGGCATATTCCTTGTTCAGTCACATCCCCACCTTGCCTGCGTAGCAGACTGTAGCCTTGTGTAGGGCATATTCCTTGTTCAGTCACATCCAAACCAAGTCTGCCAAAGTGAACACCAAACAGATTCTTTTGAAATTCATAAAAATATGTGGCCTCGAGACTGGATGAATGTTGGTGAATATTCACAAGAAGGCAACATCTGGTCACGCTTAAAGGGCCAAACCTCTCATCCCAAACTACAATTATGGTTAGGGGGGTACCTAAATTCTCAATTGGCTCAGCTCTTTGATTGACAGCTGATTCAAACAATGCAGAATACCAAAGCTAATATTACACAGCATGAACGGTACTGAGAGTTTTGATTATATAAATTACGTTTTTCTATACTAACCTTCAAGCAATAAACTGAGATTGTAGCTGGGTGAGGGTGAATTTCAGACAATTTTGGGAGGGGCTTCAGTAAGAATGTTAGGAGAATCGGTACTGTTTGGGGTAAGAGAACTGGGCCTTTAAATCATGCCGTAGCCCATGCCACTCACAAAGTTATTATGACATCGTAATTACTTCCCGGTAGTACTCACTGGACAGTTGGTTATGCAACGCAGTAGTGATCCGATCAGGTTTCAATCTTAGTCTTTCGGTTTACAACAACAAGAATACACACACTCGCTGAAATCAATAGCATAAATAATGAGACAGGACACGAAAAAGTCATATTATGGAATGAAGTTTGCGTCAAAAATTGGACGCAGGCCTCTTCGTTTTGGCGGACGGTGGTTTGTGAAGCCTTAAAGAGGGAGTGAACAAATTTAGTCCACTCCGCTGGGAAGGTCCACTTTTGTCACTGTTAAAATGCAGTTTTTGTCACACTTATCGACTTTCTAAGTTACAGTAAATTTCACAAGTTTTGTCACAGCAGTCAACTACATTTGTCGCTTGTCATTTGGCAATAATTGTGACAAAAGTGGAGGGGGTGACGACACGTAGTTGGGTTTGAAAAACGTGGTTGGGTGTGGCAAAGCAGACATTGATTACAAGGTGAAATTTATTGTATTAGTTTAACTGGGAATTGGGTAGACGATAAAGTAAAGGGTTCTTACAGTTGATGATCACCAGTAACTGAAGAACATCGCTTGCTTTCAGAATTTATCTTTAAGCGGTCTTTGAGAGTATAAAAAATTTGTAAAAATTATTAGCTTCAAGCATTTGGGAACCTGGACGAAGTTCTGGGTCTGCGAATTCCCAAATTAGACCTTTGCACCTTCGAAAAAACATCTTTTACAAATATTTTTCGAGGTAAATTTTTCTTGCGACTTGTTTTCAATCCCATTCATCTTTATAAAATATCTTCCTGTGCACCCGTCTTTCAAAACTGCGTGCTATAATAAAATAAATATTAAAAACTATCTTCTTTTACATTTCTCGATATGCACATGATTTACATTGCTGACTTCATAAAGCCAACCGACCGGAACATCTTTTGCACCGCTCAGAAAACAAATCAATATCCCAACTCAGAAAATCTAACACGATGATAGCTCGAGCAAGTTCTTGAAACGTACTGCTTCTTTTCAAAGAGCCAACGGGTGAAACAAAGCAGATATCCCCGAAGAAGTTCCGCTCCCTGAAAGACCCCCCCCCCCCCGTAGGATATAAATTAAAAGGCATTTTCCAGGGGCTTTCCATTTGAATCTCGCAAGAAACTCAGACATATTGTACCCACTTTTCTTCAACACTCTATAGCAATACTCTATTCCTAACTCATGATACTGATGTCACTTTTCAGATTGATTAATTTTGTTAAAAATACCTCCATTTTTGAACCATAGGAAGTTATGTAACGTGGGTAACTTTCCTCAAATTCCTTTTGTTTTTCTTTACGGAACGTCCATTTTGTCCTTGATGAAACGTCCTGTTTGTCCTTGAATTTGATACTGTTGGTTTATTTGAATACCCTTTCCTGCAGATCTAGTATTACCTTACACCATACGTAGAGTACGGCAAACAATATTGCTTAACATTCCCTTCAGCGACAAGAAAATTATAAATAAATTGAACACAATGTCAAATTAATGTTGCGCGATGACATCACAGTTTTCACATGATGCACCAAATCTTCAGAGAAAAGAGGTATTAAAATTATCCGAACGCTAGAAGACATTGAGACACAAATTTCACCTTGGAAAGTTTCTGCATATTTTGATACGAATGAATTTATGTCTCCGGAAAATCCCTTTGACCATGGAGCTTTTACTTTGTCACCATGCTTTGACTAGGTTCACAACCTCTAAACATGGAGCTATTACTTTGAAAAAGTAATAGCTCCATGCTCTAAACAACAACTCTCTTCATATGTAAACATTGCCAAGGCTTTTCGACCAAACATTATCTCTCTTATTTAGCTTACATTTTACTCCATACCACAACTAGAGAGCTTTTAGGAGAATCCGTACTCTAAACCTTCATATTAGATCTGCGCGGCCTCGCATCTATCTGTCCCTTACATTTTCCGGCCTTCCATCGTAGTTACCTCCAGGGGTAAAACACCTATATTAGGTAATAACCAGTGTGTTTCCCGAAGGAAGGAGAAAGGGGAGGGTATTTCACTGGGAAGACTCGACAGAGAATACTTCATCTAGGTTGGAAACTGGGTCGTAAAACTCCAGAAATAACCAACTAACTAACTTCATCTAGGTTTTGTCATGCATGGTTTCGTTCTTGGCTGCAGTGGTTGGAAAGATGGGATAGTTCACACGAAGTAGGCGATTTTTGAAACGTTGGGAGCAATAACTCCCTCCCGTTGCCCTTGTCTATTGTCCTATTGCTGGATCAACTTACCTCTTGCTAATACTGTAAACCCAACAGACAAACTCTTCCTGAATGTAGTGGCTCCGCCCTCATAATATCGGTTTGAAACCACACACTCGTAATTTCCTGTGTCTTCTTCTTCGCAGTAAGCAAAGCAGAGTCTCCCGTCTATCATTTCTCGTATTCTTTCATTCGATTGAACAAGGTTCGGGCCTTTTTTCCAGTCAGCTTTGATACCTGTTGAATGATGGTTAGTTAGGAAAAAGTTCTTTTCACTTATTTATCATAGTTGGCGAGTTCGATTATTTATTTGCCGAATGGAATTGTGTGATAAAAGCGACACTCACAAACTTACCTCAGCACACAGCATGTGGTGTTACTCTAGTTTGGCATGGGTTTGCCATTTTCGTGCAGTTTGCAACTCTTTCGGTTATGTATAATCCATTATTCATTTTTGATCAACCTGACTGAATGAAAATGCAGGTCTCTATCTTACGATTAAGACAGATTATAAGTTTCAAGAACAAGACAGCTTATATGCAGTCTACAACACAAAACACACATAGGAATTCTCATTTCTTTTGTGGTGGATGGTGAAAAGATAATTTTACTAATTCCTCAAGCAAGCGCGTATGGGTGTGTTATATTTGTCATTTCACAACAGTTTGAAGCATTTTTGTGTTACCGAATTCTCTTATTCTATCAATCCTTTCAATTGGATTTTGTCGTTTCTCAAGCTCACAAAAATCATAATTAAGTGGCATGCTCGATAAACTAGTGAAAACATGATTCCGTCTGTGTGCCGTAGGTAGTGACTATTTGAAATGGCGAGATGTCACATAAGTCACGTGACACAAAATGCGCTTTTCTATTGAGGTTACTACTTTTCAACTCTCCGTCCCATCCAGAGCATACATAACCGAGGCTAAGGGATTCACCCTTCCCTCTTATTTTTAGACTATTCATCCTCCATGATCAAGCGAACAATTTCCGGGAAACATACAGCGGAGCCACTACGGGTTTGGGGGCTTGAGCAGAATTAAATTTTAAGTATTTTTGTACTCCGTGCAGACACATTGCCTGATTACATTAGCCTAGACTGAAATTCAACATTCACATTCAGACTTCGTTCTCCGGCGTGAGTTGATCTTACCATTTTGTCCTTAAAGGCATGTTCTGGTGGCTTTTTGCCTTTGTCTTGTAAGAAAAACAAAAATATTCCACACCATGTCTTTCAAACCCTATCGCAATACCATTTTCCTAACTCAAGATATCTCACTTTAAAGATGGGTTATTTCTGTTAAAAAATACCTCTGCTCTTCAACAAAACCACAGAAAGTTATGTAATGTGGGCACATTGCTTCAAATTCCTTTTGTTTTTCTTTATAATTTAACACCCTGTTTGTCCTTGAAATTTGGTCCTGCTGGAATGTTTGAATATCTTTTCCTGTAGATCTAGCATTACCCTTCAACATATGTAGAGCACAACCAACAATGTTCCTTAATATTGTCTGCAGCGGCATCATAATTATAAGTAAATTGAATGCAACGTCAAATTAATGTGCCACAATGACATCACAGATTTCCCATGATGCATCAAATCCCAAGAAAAATTTGCAGTTTTTTAAAAATTTGTATCTTCCAAATGCTATAAGCTATTGAAATGCAGTTTTCACCTTTTGAAAGAGAAAATTTTTCTGCTTATTTTGAAGTTAACGAATTTTGTCTCCAGAACATGCCTTTAATTGGATAGCCGATGCTAATTTTTTTACAAAATTGGCATGCCCATGTGCTCAAACCAGTAGTGTAGCCAGGATTGTGTCATGGGGTTGGGGGAGGCTGCAGCACGACATTAGGGAAAGGTCCAAGGGGAGGGAGAGATAACGGCAAATTTAGATAGTGCTTTTGCAATTATTTTTTTTTCAAGGTTGGGCAAGAGGGGAGTTAACCCCCCCCCCCTAATAGCTTATTAAAAGTAGCGAGCGCAATATTGATAATTGCAAAAATAACCATACGAGTAGGGAGGCAAATGGAACTGCCCCTCCCCATTTCTCGCAAATGCCATGTTTTAACCGCACAGAAAACTTTTAGGGGGTACCCGAATTCTTCAAAAATTTCCCGAAAAATAAAGAAGTGTCACATTAAGGTTTACATCTACATAAAAATATAAAATATTATTTCTAAAACTCGAGAAAAAGATAAAGTAATACAGTTGTTCCCTTGTCTTACTTGATTTTTTGCACAAAACAATGTCCGAAATCAGCCGATAGTTTCTCAAACATTTACCCGAAATATTAACAGTACCTCGTATTTCATAGCCCCCTTTCCATTGAAAGGTCAAAGGGAGTACAACAATTTATGCACAGAGTCGGGAAAATGCTTAAAAGGGATTTATTTCTCAGCCTCTTTTCATAGTCTTGCGTAGAAAAATACCTCAATAATCAATGCACAAATGCTTCCAAACGTTTGTCAGAAAAATAAGGGTATTTTCAGTCAAAGTAACCTTTAATAGAAATCAAAAGCCTACAAAACTTTGCAACACATCTGGGCAGATTATTAAATAATTTTTCCTCAGCCCCACTTTTTGCCGTTGAACAATACTTAGCCCGAAATAGTAAAATATTAGGGCGAAAATTTTGCTATGTTTTCAATCGCCGAACTACTCGGACAGAGGGGGGGGGGGGGGGGGGGTGTAAAGGTATATTCACTGCCAAACATTTTTGTCAAAAAACAAAATCAAGAGCTATTTGTGGCGGATCATATTAGTGAAACCTCCGCCTCTTTTATCCCTCCCCCTGGACGGCTGTCAAGAATGGAGACGATAATTCAATTTTGTCTCTTCTTCAAACTAAATATGGATACCCCCGTCACTGTTTTTTTTTCTTCTTTTTATTGATTCAAAAATTGCATTGCAAAATCAGATTCTGCGTACAAATCTGGAGAATGCTATTTTCGGCTGTCTAATGGTTTGCAAAGTTTTCAAAATTTTCTGTACGCTCCGCGCCAACTGAAGTACGGCGGCGCTCCGATTACATAGTCTTTCGGACAGGATTACAAAAAATGACTGCTGCAATTCGGCTAACAAGCCTGGGAAATTTCATTTCTGACAGCCTTAGGGCAGGGAGGTGTAACTATGATCGTCGTCCCCACCCAAGCCCCCTATTTCATTGCCTATGTATTCGCAGTTGTGTTTGAAGGTGTGGTTTAACTAGATTTGTGATGTTCATACTATACCATACTCGGCGAATCCTGTTTTGATTGGACACACCACTTTTGGAGTGAAAAATCATCAATATATGGGATTGTTGCATATTGGAAAAAAAGAGTTTTTCATCCCTAATATGCATTATTTACAGGATTTACACTTTTGAAGCCAGAAATACATTCACATAGCTACGATTTTCTGGAAACTCGGTGCCATAGGCATCACTATGCAGCAGAACTGGTGTTATTTAAATAAATTTGAAATTCTATTAAAAAATGAGCAAATGAACGTGATGGGTTCAATTTTTTTATATGAGGTGACCTGATTGTTTATGCATCCAAATGTTTTCACACCAACAATATGTGGCTCTCTGATATGATAGTCTCCACAATTCCCAGCAGCCTACATGGTTCAAAAATTGAGCGTGCCAGTGGGAGAAATACTGTCTAATTCTATGCAAGCAAGTTACTAGTAATTTCTTCCACTCAGTGACTACATAAAAATGTAAGATTATTCGCTAGTTATCTGTGCAGGCCTTTTCCTGAACCTTTCTTGATATAACATACCCCAGCCAATTACTACTTTCTCTTTGGATGGTCCCTTATACGTTAAATGCCTCAACGTTCCATTAAAAACTTCTGAAAATGCAACTTCGTTCGCTTGCGTGTGTTGATTACGCAACCACACAGCAATGTAGTCGAACAATCGGTCACTATGTCCCATTTGATAGATCCATTAAGGTTTCCGTTATCTAAAATTTGACCATTCTTTAGGACAACTAACCTAACTAAACAAAAACCAATATACAAACTTTGGAATTTTTTTCACTGTTTCAGGTTCTAAAAGAACTAAGGAGGTAAAGTATTTTGTTTCTTACATTCCCCCACCCCAAAAATAGAACCATAAATATGTCTACCAGTTCAGTTTTAATATTTGCGCCACTTAAATTGGATCTCAGTCCACCCAACTGTTCCACGGCCCCTGCTCTCAGGAGTTGTAACTTCAAAGAGACTTACTGGTAAACTTTTTACCGGTAGTTTTCATATGTCGGTACAAAGGTATATTTTAATCTGACTATGTAAAAATATTTCCAGAAAGATGATTTCTCGCTTTTTACGTTGGAATAAGTCTTTCATTTATTTTACTAGTCTTACCCGGGTATGCATGTGGTGGATTACAGTTAATGCACGTTCCCAGATTTGCGTTGATTTGTGTCGCAGAAATCGGACTGTTAGAAAAATTCTCAACATCTACGAAGAATATAAAGAAATGTTTATATTTGAAAGACAAAAAAGAGAATGAGAAGAGAATGAATGTTAACATTTGAAAGGCAAAAACGAAAACCGATTTATGAATGCGAACATACGACAAGAAATGTAGTTATTGAGCTGCCATTTTACAAACGGTGGATAGCTGTTTTCAGGAGTATTGTTTTAGACTTTTAGTTCACACTATATAAACATAAATAGTAAAGTTTATTACACGTCTATTGCTCATTCTTTTGACTTGATAAATTCTTACAATTCGCCCTCCTCGTAAAAGCCCTAACCCACCCCAGTATTCTTTGGCTATGCACACGCCTGTTTCAAGCATTGTGCATCTATGAATGTTTTTAAGCCTCAAAACTTATTTTTTTCACGAAGCTAGTTTAGTCAAACTTAAACGAATTCGAAATGGATTCCGATCCGATTTTTGTGAGTTTTTGTTAAAATCTTCTCCATTTCTGGCTGGAAAGAGCCAAAAGTTTGCTAGCCTGTGTTAATATATAAGTTGTACAGAAGGATTACAAAAGGTAAATTTATGCTTTTTATATCGTGACGTCACATCGACAGACAAATTTTATCGTACAGGTCACACTACAGCGATATCGGATCAGATTTTGCTCCGATTTTTGTGAGTTTTTATTTATTTAATATCTTCTCCATCTTTGGTAAAAAAGAAACAAAAATTTGCCAACCTATGTAAATATATGATTTGTTTCTCGGGACTACGAAAATCTAAGTTATACTAATTATTCCGTGACGTCACACCTGCAGACAGCTTTTATCGGATACGCGTAGTCCTATAAAAAGCTATTTGTCAATATGACGTCACGAAATAAAAAGTTAAGATATTATTTCCGTGGTCCTCTCATACCGATCATACATTTACACAAGATGACAAATTTTCGGTTCTTTCCGTCAATTGAAGGAGGAGATTTTAACTAAAAACTCACAAAATCGGATAGTAATCTGATCCGTTATCGCTGTACATTATTTTACATATTTGGTTCATATAAAGTGAAGGTACCGGGTAAGTGGGTACGGACCAGAGGTCTGAAGCACTCACTGAGAAGTAAGTGCACCCCTTACCCTTGCTTAGGAAGACCTAGTAAGTAGATATATAATGATCAGACAGTCTTTTACGAAAGCTATTAACAGATAGAATTTCCTTCAATTCCAAAGGCAGATCATTCCAAAGTCTTGCAAAGTGAACGTAAGGGGAATTAAAGAAAGCTTGAGTCTTAGCAATCCACTGAAGAAGCCTTCCAGGTACATGAATGCTAGGTCTAATAAACTCGTTAAAATCAGCTGGACTATGCCCATGAATAACTTTATGACCAAGAGCAAGCCTCTGTAAAGCAAGGTTGTGCTTGATACTGATAATATTAAATTACTTAGTCTGTTTTCGTAAGACACCAAGCCATTTTGAAATTCCCTTCGATACAAAATTCTAGTTACCCTTTTTGGACAGCTTCTATACGATCTAAATGACAAACATTAAGAGGATGTCAAATAGAACCACAACTGTTTCCAAAAATGTCCATGTTACAAAAAAAATCTTATATTGTGACCTGGTCTGTCCGATTAAAGATGGAGTGTTGTCATGAAAAAAAAAGAACACGGAAGCCTTCGGTACAATTTCATGGATAACGTCGCGACTACGTGACTTCGCAACTAATATCTGAAATATGAGTATTTCAAATACTTATTTCGAAGTCAGGTGACGTAATCCGTGAAAAGGTTACCGAGGGCTTGCGTTTTCAGATTTTTTTTTACATGACAACACTTCATCTTTAAACACGTATATTCGTATGACGTCACGACAAAGTTAGTTTGCATTTTTATTTTCATAGACTTCAAGTGCAAACTTAATATTTACACTTGTTGACCATTTTGGCTCTTTCCGACCAGAGATGGAGAAGATTTTAACCTGTTAACAAACACCCGAAAATGGGAATCGGATTCTATCCGAATTCGTTGTAGTGTGAGCCGCGCCGGCGACTGAAAGTGAGTATACATAGTTCTAAAGGACGTAACAATCAAGGTTAGCAACCGCAATTTTGAGAACAAGCATGTGGGTTGCCCGCAAACAGGGCTGGAATACTTCACGTAAAGGCTACTGTGATTCCACGTGAGAAGTATCTGTAACCAAGCTCTTATATCGCTATGTCATCGGCTTAAAGCATATGTTTCACGGAAATCTTTCTGTATTTAAGAATTTTTCTGTAACATGGACGTTTTTGGAAACAACTTAAATAAAATATGACAAACTTTTTTACTTACAAGCTATTTCCAAGATTGCTGCTTTACTCATTACAGCACCAAATGAGTTATTAGCAATGCATCGATATGTGGAACCATTTAGGTTACGTGTAGGGGCTGATATCCTTAAACTGCCCTCTACTGTAACATTGTATAAATCATTCTCCGTTACTATTTGATGATTGGCGAACCAAGTAATATCTGGTGTGGGGTATCCGTCGGCTTGGCATTGGAAATTAGCAAACGCTTTATTAGAATCGGTATTGAAAACTGTATCCTCTGGTTCTTCTGTCAAGATGAGAAATTCTTTTTCTATAAGACAGGAGTAAACAATATATTAAAATATTTAAAGGGTATATTCAGTTATACAAATTTGAATTAGTCTATTTGTGTATCCTATGTTATGAACTGCTTCTGACATTCATGTGACAATGTTTTAGCATTTAGTAGTGGAATAAACTTATGAGAAATAAACTTATGAGTGAGTCATTTCTTTGACATTGAATATGCAGTTTTGAGTTATTACATTACAATAAAAGATACTGTGAAATAAGACGACTCGATATTAGTGAGGGTTACCTGTCGTTTAAAGTCATTTTGGGCTAGTGCTCTTGCCCTTTAAGTGACTAGGTAAATTCTTTTGCTAAAATGTTTTCTTTGGTCATTTTAGATGTACAGTGGCATACCGTTCAACGAACGAGCCTATTTATACTAAATTTCGATCCAGATTCTATGCTTTCTTTTCTGTGGATTTGCTGAATATCGTACAGGAGCTCTGTTCCATTAACTGATTGTTTGATATCTCAGAAGTCTATGTTATGGTACAAAATTTAAATGGAATAAACCCCTTGCTTTGTGTTCATAATCATTTCTACATATTTAGAGTGAGACATTCTTTTAAGTCAGAAATGCGGAGATTTGCAAGACTCTGCAAATTGATAAATCTCTAATAATAAAGATACTTTTTTAAGTCCTCCCCACAACTTACTAATAAAAAAATCCAATGCAATTCGGTAGTAACTGTGTATTTACTCCCTTTGTAAACTGCTTCAATGTTATGCAATCAGATTGGACATCAGCAACTTACTTGAAAGAGCGCCACCTCTTGCCAACAAAACCAGAAGAGTTACAACAATATAACGCAAAGTATTCTCCATGGCAGACACAATATTATACCTGAAAGCAAAGAGGGGAAATAATATTTGTAGGAATTTCAAATATATATCTAACACTTATGCCATTTTTTTTTTATTAATAGTCACAGCCTTATTTGAAATTCTATTTAAATAAGAGAAAGATAATTAAGAAGACCGATGTAAAATTACTACAGTGTAGATTATATCGAATGCATGTGCGCCACAAAAATAACATCACATCCACGTTAAAGACTCTCACAATGAAAAGTCAAGTACCAAAATATATTCCAAAATGCCATTTTGAGGAGGTAACCAGTCTCACCTAACCGGCGAACTTGGGGATCCGCCCCAATGAAAAAATTGCTACTAAAGGTACGTTCAGCCATCATCCCCCATATTTGCAAAGAGCGGCTTCACGAAGTGGGTACATGCAGCTTAGAGTACCTGAGAGTGTCGTTTCAGGTCAACTTAGTTTGAAATGTCAAAAAACTTCTCATTCGTTCCAAGCCACTTAATGGATGGGCTTCACTTAGACTCCACCTCCTCATTTTTTTCTCGTTTCACCACGTCTGGCGGTCGTTGTCATTCTGCCAACCCACAGCCAACGTATGCTGTTGTAACTTCGTTGTAGTCTTGAGAGATTGATTTGTCTCAGTCATTGATAACTTCCTTGATTTATACATGTATATCCCCGATGGCCGAGGGGCTTGTCTGTTTTATCAAGTTCAAGTATCGAAGAAAGGATACAGCGGAAAGTAGGGGTTGTTTATGAACCTTCCCAAATTTTCCAAACGCCCAGAGTTGTCTCATCGATTATAAGGAAATGCATCTTTCTTCAGTTTCGTAACATTGGCCACATCAATGGAGACATGTGCAATGAATTTAAAAAAAATGAAAACTTGGAAGGTAAAATTGTTTTGATTATTTGTTAGGGATTTGCTGCACAAATCTCATTTTTATCCTTTTTTGGAGAACTGCATAAGGCAAGTGTCTTGGTTCAGACTTGTTCCCAAGCCTAATGCAGGTCGTTGCATATTTTATCTTTCAATGCAGACTATTCCTTTAACAAAATCGAATGAAGAAGGAGTTCAAAAATCATCCAGAATGTAGTTCTTGTTAATAGGTGCTTTGTAGTGTTCATTTTAGTAAGAATTTTAAGGTAGAATAAGTGCAGAAAATGAGGTGTGGCCTTGAATTTGCCGCCCTGGAGATCAAATATCACTACAAAAATACATTCCTCTAAAAATATGGGGACGTTCGCTCCTAGGCGCTGCGATCTTGGTGCGGCCTTGGAAGATATTAAAAAGGCATCATGATTCCTGACAGGTTCTTTATCATGAAGCATTTTCAGGTACGTCGTTCCATTTTCCGAATATGATACATTCCATTGAATCCTACTGGTCACGGGTCTTTCCCAGATTAAAAACCATTCGTTGATTGTCCCATGCCTCTTTTTCGTAAACGTCTCCATTGCCAACTGGGCCGTAAAAATCAATCAAACTACCTCCATTGCTACCCCAAAGCTTTATCGCACACGGTACGCCTTTCTAAGACAATAATTTTTAAACCATTTTACATATTTACTACATCGATTAGGTGTCCTTTATTTCGTTGCTATTTTTGATATTGCTTTTGTGATGTTTTAATGTTTCAAACCCTTTCCACTACTAGTTCACCTATCCCAAGTCAGAACAGGAGTTAAGTCAACCGACCTGCATCGAGGCCTTTTCTCTAGCTGGACTTCTCTCGCAGGAGCACGCGCTTCGCGTTCTGTTTGGCTCTTTTGCGAAGAAATTCCTGCCCAAACTTTTCTCTTTGCACCGTCTATGGTCTCTTACAAGAACCTATCTAAAACGGGCATGATACAGTTATTTTAAGCCGTCCACGAAACTGAACATTTTTACCGGAATTAGATGGTTATCGGTGTATGGTTTGACACGTGCCTGGCTCCATGTAGTCAACTAACGGGTGAGTTAGCGCATAAATCTGCTTCTGCCAAAACGCACATTTAATATTAATAATGGAGACTACTTGCACAATAGCGCAATACGCATTTTTGCAAGATGTTATACCTATATAATAAACTGTGCTTACCAAATGACCGGAACCGCCGAACCGGATATAAACAAGAGTTTAGAGAGCCTGGATTCGGTATTGGTTTGGAATTGAAGATTAAGATTGACTGGATTCGGAATTCACACCAAAATTGTCCGGGTAAATACCGAAATTGACCAGGATTTGGTTCATGTGGACCTGAAAGAACGTTATTTGAATGTTCCTTACATTTTGGTTTATTTTACCCTTAATGCAATCCTTCAAACTCCAGCTCCTTTAATGCATGAAGCCTTAGCGTGAACAAAAAAGTGGTTCGAGGTGCATTAGGGCAATAGAAACTTTTGGTCTTTTTAGAGGAGAGGAAGAAACATTTTCCATGAAGGGAGACTTCCTTCCTGGCCCTGGCTACGGGCTTCCTAACCAGAGCTTATTTGTCCTGCTATCAGTGGTGGTGCTACGGTGGGGCAAAAGGAAGCATTTGCCCCCTAGTTTTGCCTTGCCCCTCACTTGACCCTCACTTAACCCCGCCCCTCCCCTACGTAGGTCAGTAAGTATTTGGGTTAACCGAAAAATAAGTAATATAACTCTCACCAGACTTAATATTTTACCCTAAGATATGCTAGCACCTCCGAACTTCCGGGAGCTTAGCCACCCGGATCCCACCGTCAGGAACGGGTGCTTTGGGTACGGTTTCGCGCTTCGCTCGATAAGATTTTCCCCCAAAAAATTGCCCACCGCCCTAAGCCCCCGATCCCATTTTGTCATTCTGTGACCACCACTGCCGGTTTTCATGCACAGTGGAGTGTAGTCGTGGTTCTTGCTTCAGGCTTTGGTTTTAGTACGAGTTGGTGCATTGTATTTATGCATACAGCAAAGTAGGGTTAAAGGATATGAGAATATAAACAAAAGAGAACAAATGAAGGGACGGGAGGAAATAATGGCGGAAGTTACGTCAAATTATTTTAAGCAGAAAGCTAGTTCAGACATAACGTGAATGCCAGATGTTATTATGTTGTTTAACTTTCTTTTTAATAGTCTGCAAGTGACCATGTATGAGAAGTACAATGTTACAGACTGATTTTCCGCTTCAAAAATAGAGCTCGATGCGGTGATATTTTCCACATGAAAGGAATCCTTTGCATTTTTTATTGGAAAACCAGCTTCATTTTCCTATTCAGAATTTTCAAAGTATGGAAAATATCTGGAGGTTCAACCCTTAAAGTGTACCAATAGTCAACAAATTCAAAAGTATATATTAAAGACCATGAAAATGAATTCTAACAGTCCAATTCCCATCTTTATAGGACGTTCATGAGCCTGATACAAAATTTTGTAGTTAATTCACTCAAATTAAAATGGTACAGTGAGCAATAATTTGTGACGTCATTGTTGTCAACAACTCAAATACACTCTAAAAAATATTTAAACGATTTTGTTTAAAAATTAGGATACTCAGGAAAATGAGTATTTCTACTCAAAAAAAGTGAGTACTTCAACTGAATTTGTGCAAAACTTTACACAAATTGCTGAATATGTGCAAAATTTTACACAAATTGAGTTGAAGTACTCACCTTTTTCGAGTAAAAATACTAATTTTCGTGAGTATCCTAATTTTTAAACAAAATCGTTTAAATATTTTTTAGAGTGTAACAATCTTTCTATTTCTTTGTTTTTCTGAAAGTTACTGCACCTAGTACCAAGGTGTGTTAGCACTCTTACTCTTTGGGGTTGTGTAATTAACTAAACTCTTTCTGTGTAAAATGCTATGCGAGAAACAGAAATTGTTCAAGGTCATAAAAACATTTTTATTTTTTAAGGTAAGCAAAACAAGTAGTGTGAGTTGTACAACAAGAAAGGCACCAATTATTGCGCAATTGACTAATTTGTTTTAATAGAATAAATTTCAACATTTCTGCCTTTTCTTAAGAACGTCCTATGAAGATGGGAGTTTGACTGCTAGAATTCATTTTCTGCGCTGTTTAATATATTTTTTTAAACTTTTTGACTTGAGGTACACTTTAATAAACAATTATTAATTGACACAGCGGAGGGGTACGTTACAGGATTACGATCCACAGGGCGTTTACGTCACTTAACGTGTCAAAGGTCTTTACTAGCGGTACCAACGTCCTTTCCCGATCATCAGTGGCCGAGTTACGGGCGGTGGAGCTTTCGTTTCTCAACCTCCAATCTAAAATTGAGGGATTAAATCAACTTTTTGATGAAAGTTGTTATTGTTTGAAAGAGACTGTCCATGATCAAGACTTCAATCTAAATAAAAAGCTTTAACGGACGTAATAACCCTGTGATTCTGTTTGGTTTAAACGTTTTTGTGTTCAACGTAGCATTGCCAAGATTTAGTCGTTGAGCACCGCCTACCTTAGGATTGACCAATTGTAGTGAGCGCTCATGAATATTAAGGCAATCAACTTTTGGGCTCATTGAAAGGAATTTCTGACCATCGCCGGCAGGCTCTGAGGGGCGGCAGCCCAAAGGGGGCTGCAGCCACAGAAGCGCTACGAAGGTTAGTCGCCTGGAGGGTTTGCAAAATAAAAAAATTTCTTGTGAGCGCCGCGTTAACTGATGGTGACGCTTAGCTTAGATGATCTTGCTGGCACTCAAGTATCAAACTTTTTTCCATTCAATCGCGCCTATCGCTTAAAACGGTTGTAAATATCTCCCATCAACTGTTTAAGTCTTATCAGGCTTGTTGAAAGTTGCAAAAATAATTTACGATAAGCCTACATCAACTACAACATTGACGTAAAAATCACAAAGTATCGACTAGCGAGTAATATGTGCCAAAACAAAAAAACAAGTTCATCCTTGATGAAAATATTTGCACAACGTTCTTGATTATTTTTCTTTACTTCGAAGTTCTTAAGACAAACTAAGAAGGGAAATGAAATAAACAAAGAGTTAAAAATGGTTGTTAAATGTTAGACCTGAATCAAACACGCAATGTTAGTTTCCAAATTGATGGCCACAAACTCACAATCGTGGAATTGCATTTCACAATACCATGGAAAAAAGTATAGTTCCAGAGAAGTTGTATTGGTTATATTGAAAACTGTAATGCTGCAGAAAATCTGTTGCAAAATCCTGTAAAATGCGTATGAGATTTGGAATAACTTCATTTTGTTTGTCTCTTGTGAGAATGACATAAAAAAGGGATTTATTTTATAGATAACTTACAAGTAGGCGTAGGAAAAACGAAAAGGGTCAGGTCAGATCTTTCCTAAGCTTGATTGTGCAGGAATAAACGACCATTCCTCCTCAACCCCCCTTCACTCACATATTTTTCTTCTTCTTTTTTTTTTTTGTCACGTACGTAAAATTGACACCCGGACCAACTCTATGTGTGTATGGGAAACACCCGGTCCGAAGGTTGCACACGGTATGCTGCTATCCTGTATTTGTAAAGAATGTGTGTATGTGAAACACCTGGTCCGAAGGTTGCACACGGTATGCGGCTATCCTGTATTTGTAAAGACAATTGAATTGTGTGAAAGACACCTCACTATTGCAATTTCATTCCATGTCTTTAAAACTTTTTCTCCATCACAAATGTAGATGTACAAATAAACAAGGGGGGCTTAATTAAGCCGTGCCCCCCTCTTCTTAGGAGTGTTTTCCTTGTTTTACGATCATAGGCGTACGAGGCGGGGTACGGGGGACCGAGGGCACTCGCCCTCCCAATTAAAACAGTTGGTCTATTCGGGTAAAACATGGGCAAAGCATAATAGCTTTCACCAATGTCGATCACAAGCCAGCATTCTCAAAAAGTGTCTCTCAACCCATATGCCTGACGTCATAGCCTGTTCGAATCTGATGTAGAGACATGGGCACCATTGACTTTATTCCCTAATTCATACATACTTTTTGAGAATGCTGGCTTGTGATTGGTCAGTTATCCATGTTCTAATCCAGTGTAGAGACATAGGGTGTATGGAGAGCAACTTTTTGATCAACATGAGAATGAACACAGTCTGCTGACACAATGTGTGTAGTCATACAATCTAACAACAGTTTAATTATAGCACTGGCCCAACTGCTTTCAAATAGGGCTAGTGCTTAACGTTTTAAACAGTTAAGGCATACGACTTTTATTTTCCCCGTAACTGTCCGAGTTAAAATGTACATATTTTTGGTTGACTGCAATGTTGTGTGTGTTTGAATCAACTAGGCCCAGGCCTTATCATATTTCAGACCTTTCACAGAAGATTAAGTTAGGCCTAATTGGTCTTGCTATGAACAACTTGAGTTCACATAGGCTTCATATTCGTGAAATTGATATGGTACTCTGTTGATAAGGAAAAATGTAAGTAAGACTAGTCCTAGGCCTACATGACTTGCAGTTGCACGATTAAAAAGCAGTTCTTAAATGAGTGCTCTGAAAGTAACGTTACTCACTAACCTTCAAAGCTCATCTTGCATATTCCATAAATAAAGCCCTTGACCAAGTATTCTGTATTAAGCAAATTTAGCAAGAGAACCTCCAAGGAAATATTGAAGGTGTGATATAAGACTGCAGCCTACGCCGGCCCAAGTAGCCTAGCTACTGCAGACAAATGTCATCCAAATCTAGATGCATTCTCTCTGCAGGGAAAACTTACGGAGTTGCGATATCTCACCCTTAGTACAGTACAGTACAGTACAGTGCATGTCTGGTTCCATAAAGTCCCACTCAAAAAAGATCAGGCTAATTTACTAACTCAGCCACATATTCAAGGTAAATCAATCAGTTACTTCTATTAAATTTCACGTTTGAGTGGAAAACATATTGGCACATGACTCTCAAGAGCGAATCATGAAACAGAAGAGTCTACTATATACAGTACTTCAAGTTGTGGGTGACTGCATTTCCCCTTCTTAGAGACACTGGCAAAACCTTTTCGATCATTTCACCACCACATTCTAAAATAACATTCCCAAGATGATTCTGTTCATATCTGATTCTCCTTCAGCATTGAAATTAGCACCAACTGAATCACTGTTCAGTATTAATTTCCAGGCCAAACATGTTTTCTGGTTCAAGCAATTTGAGGTAGAACTTGGAGCCTTCAACAGTTTACCAGTGTTTAGCATTGCTGTTGTGTGAGCGCAGGCACGAGTACCAGATCATAAATACGGGTACGGTTACCAGGTCATGAGTACAGGTACGGTGGTCAGGTCATATTAGAAAGGGTCCGGGTACATATACAAGATCATAAACAAGGCTACGGGTACAAGTCCGAAGAAAAATTAATCATGAGTTCTGGTACTGACACTATCTTATAAGTGCTGGTATACGGGTACGATTACGGAATCATATACTCTAGTACGGGTACGGATACTACAATGTTGGCATTTATAACTGATACCAGCCAAGCCAATAACGTAATGAAACACCGAGCTTTTCTAAGCTTATTATAATGACCTAATTTCTTAAGCCTACAGCTCATTTAATGAGTCGTTTGGTAAGTGATATTGGTCACAGAACTCCCCCTTCCCGCCTCCTTCCAGACTGTAATTTTACCTTGGGTCTGGGCAGTCTGCTCCATCCGACTATACATTCCTACATTTTTTACCTATAACTCAAAGATTTACAAACTTTCTAACAGTAAGGCTACATTCTTTGACCAGTCAACAACAGGTAGGTATACTGGCCTAATCGTCGCGGTACGTAATTATGCCATAATTACTACCGTCAACTTCAATACAAATTTCGCTATCTTTCAAAATTTGATCTTAACGGAGTCTCAGATGAAACAAAATACAAGAGAGCAAATATTTGTAGCTAAAACTTACCTCGTGGATCAAATTTCCAAGAGCAAAAGTGTATATTAATGTTCACATAGGAAACCTCTCAGATTAAGTGAAATTTATCTGTTCGGAAGACCGAGATTTCTATGAGGTCTAGATTCGAAAGTGAAAGTTGACTCTGTTATAAAGCGTGTATAAAGTTCAATATTTGCTGAGTGTTGACTTATTCAGGAAGACCTACTTACCAACAAACTATTCTAAACTCGTGACCCAGAATATTCAAAGTTTCATTATTCTTACAATGTAATAATACAAAACTATTCCCTAGATAAAAAATGTTGGTATCGCGATATGGTAGTATAACTGTGAAAAATATTCGTCAATGTTTGATTTGACCCTTTACCGTTGTGCTCCGATCGGGGCATATTTGCGCGCCTCGGGAGTGGGCGGAAAAGTGGACGTAGCACGCCCCGCATCAGCTTCCGTAGGCTATTGACCCCGTGACCTTAAACTATTGTCTCTCTCGTTGTTGTGGCCGAATTTTCGGGTAGCTACTCGCAGTTTCGAGCTCCGCGTGAAACAGCAAAGATGGGTGACAGCCGCGCTCTCCGCATGGGCCCAAAAGGACCCAAACAACGGTAAAGGGTTAATGGTTAATAGTTCTACCTCATCTAGTCATAGTGTTTAAAACTGTAAGATCTAACTTTACTCCGCCTATATATAGGCTCCTTGGTTACTTCAATTTGTAATTATTTTAGATTTTCTCGTAGCTGTTCTTGAGTTTTCTACTTCGTCCCCATTTTTGCCAAGTACTTATTTTGAGGGTAATTTTGTTTGTACAGATTGCTATACTCCAACATAAAATAAATTACCGCGGAAATTCTTGTATCGTTTGTAAAAACGGGTTACTGCGGCACATAAACTTACACACTTTTGTTACTGAATGATGTCTCGCCGCATTTAATTGTGGTGGTCACAATTTATTTCAATTCTTTTTAACATGAGAAAAAAACGTTTTATCATCTAAGGCAAATGTCAGATAACTACAAAGAAGTAAAAATTTTGAAATACCAAGGATAAAGGCCATTTTGTTCATTTTCGGTGGATGATGTCAGGTGTGTAACCGTAGCGACCAAGTCACACCAGGATTACGTCAGTGGCGCACTCGGGGGGGGGGGGCTGGGGAATTGGACCATAACCCCCCTCACCTCTGCCAATTTCTATAGATCCTGAAAATACGGAATTTTTTAAAAGGTAACATTTGTAGCACCACCCAGCATGTAGCCAGGATTGTGTCATGGGGAGGGTTTTGGTATCATGAGGGAGGGGTTGGGGCACAACATGAGAGAAAAGTGAAAGAATAGAGAGAAAACCCGCTATTTTAATTGTTTTTTTTTTTTTCATCGCAAGGTTGGGTCATGGGTCAAACCACCCCCTTGGCTACTCCACTGAGAACAAAATTGCATGCAGGGGCACCTAATTTCTTAAAAATTTTCAAAGGGGAGGGGATTGTCTCCCCAAGGTCCCCTTACTGATGCCATTTTTTCGTTCCGATAAATATGCATACTTTTTTACACTCCACATTTTACTTTAAAGGCAGCTTACATAGCACCAGATTGCATGTAAGGACACTCCGGGGATATCCCCATCCCGTCCCCCTAGACCCTCCCCCAGGCCAGCGATCCCTCAGCATACTGCATGACCCCCTTCAGAAAGCCAGTGCAAATGCTACTGGACTCGGTACTGTTGGACTGAGACCATTTAACTTGATCTACCCATGTCCCGGCCGGAGTGGACGGTAGCGGAATTGGGATTGATCTAATAACATGAATGCATATAGGTTTTGACTCGGAGTCAATTCCAATATACTCCAGAATATGAAAATGTCAATTCAGATTACACCGGTCATATGTTTTCACAGTCTTCTGATATCCATTGTGCAACAGACTTCTGGTACTGACTCTAAAAATACCCTTTACACTGTGGTTAAAAATAGGACAAAACGATTTGAATGAAAAACTTCTGTATCAGCAGCTTGAATCGGAATTTCCCGGGATTGGACGGAATTGGACTATAATAGAAACTTGAAGGAAGTGAAATTGTATATAGTCCAAAGTACCATAATATTCGGAATCATCCGGGTTAGGAAGACTATGATACAATTCTGTTTGATGCGATATGCATTGTGTCCTCTTTCACAAGAACTTCCATCAACGATGCTTAAAGGGCTTATCCTCTCACCCCAAACTACAATTATGTAGTAGTCCATGAAAAATCTGTATTGACTAAGCTCTTTGATTGACAGCTAGCAATCAATGCGTAGAGTAGCACAGCTTATATACGCATGCAGCATGAGCTGACGCAAACGAAGAGCAAAGGAAAATGTTGGGGAAAGACAAAAAATTTCGCGAGCAGAGAGAACCATATGCGAAGCTCCTGCTGCTACAGGTGGGATCCAGGAGACCTGGGAGCTATGGGGTCTTGGCACATTTCGGAGTGAAACTTAAATCACACGGAAGGTATATTGTTATTTTTTCGGTTGACCTGACTCGTCACTGACCTAAGTAGGGAGGCAACTTTCGGGTAAGTTGGAGGCAAGGAAAAATCCGAGGTGCAAACGCCCGGTCATTCCCCTCCCCTAAAGTGTTTCGAATGTTTTCCTCCCTGGGAAGAAGAATCACGTTGTTTTACACACCCCTGTAAAACTTAAGAGGTTCTTCTCAGTGAGCATTTGTCTTCAGTGTTAGTGTATAAAATATTACAAATCAGCACCGGTTCTGCCTTGATTTCCTAGACCTTGTGCATTGACGACATACTGACGCCATCGGTGGGGGAAAACAATGGAACACGTGGCCGCACGCAAAAGAGTTGGCCCTGCACATGAAGCAGACTATGCGCGTATTCGACTGGTTCACAAATTAGCTGCCTGCATTTGTCTTTGTTGGTTTATCTTGCCCCTAAAGAAGGGCGTACTTTTTGCTCTGTGACATCATACGCACAAAGTTTATTCATGTGTGAATCGTCATTTTATTTTTCCTCATCCAATTTTTGCAGTATACTATTTGAAAAATCTTTGTTGTATTTAAAGGTTTCCAAACAGACCGTACTGACAGTAAAGTTAAGCAAGTAGCAACATAGCCTCGTAGGAATTAGCCGAACAAGATATTTTGTCGGGGAGCAGAGCATATGTAGCAGAATGTACCATGAAAATTGGAATATACCATACGCAGATGATGTCACGATGCCAGAAATACTTCTTCCCTTGGAGGAATAACAAATCAACACATCAGCAAATACAAATAGTTGATTGGTCAACTAATACGATATGCGCGTAAAGTCGTGTACCCAAGTGGGGCGAAGTATACTCCTTGCGGTCCATAACTGGCTCCCGATGTTTTCTAATTTTTTACACAAAATTCAGTGGTGCTCTCGAATCTTTTACTGTTTTTCTTCCAAAAATGAAGTCAGTGTCACGGTCGTCAAAATATGAGCTTTTATCTCAATTTTTTAGAGAAGCACTTGGTTTTCTACGGTGACGGTGGGTGACTTCCCCGGCCCCTGCTGCCTGTTCGCGTGTCCAACTTTAATTTCGTTTTTTGCGCGTTTCGTCGGTTTATATACTGCTGCAATTCCTTCAGCTTGAAGTTTTTATGTAAGTCTGCAATACAATCACAAAGTCAACCAGATATGATCGAAACAACTAAAAAGGAAGGACACTGCTTCATATTATGTTAAAAGTCTTTTATGTCCCTAACTTTACCTTAAAATTTCCCCTACCTATATCAATTTCTGTGCAAAGAGCACTCGGTTAAGATTTTTATCTTATAGTAAATTTCCTTTCACAACTGCTTAAAGAGGAAATACATTGAACTCACCATGAATGAGTATAGTAGCATGTCCTTGTTTGGTGATTGGCTCTTTAAAACCGGGTCACAATAATGAACTTTACCATATAATCCTTTTATTGTATACCATTAACCTAAAATGTTATCAAAGTACTTTGAAGACAGAGACAAGAACGAAGAGAAGACAATTAACTAACTAAATTGTACATATGTATTTCGTTGTTGTGAAGGACGAAACATCGGAAACTAATGAAACGTTGTAGTCTTAACCTGTGTGTACAACAGTACATGTTATTAAAATAATTATTGCACTTCTTACCTAATTTAGTCCACTAGGAAGCTGACAAAACGAAAAAACATGAAAATTTTGTCATGTCAGGAAATTGAACATGCAATGTATTATGATACTGTTGTTCAATGATTTCAAACTAGGAAGTTCCGCCATCTGAGAATCACGACGAAATATGACGTAAAACTCATGCTGGTTCAGCCCTTGCTATAAAACTTTCCTACTTCCAGCTGCACATGACTTCCGTCAACGCACTAAGCAAGCTTTCGGTGATCAAGACTGACACGACCTGTAAAAACACGTCAGACTAGATTAGTTAGCTAGTTCGACAGCGTTTTACGGCCCAGTTTCCAACCAATTGGCTCAAGTCGAGCCGGCCAGGCCCTTTTTGAAGTTGTGGCAAACTGGTGTGTTTTCCTATTTTTAAAGTCTTCGGTATGACCCGGCCAAGACTCAAAATGCCAACTTACCTGACTGCAAGTCTCATGCTCTTAATAACGACCTGACCATGCAAGTCAATTACGTCAGACTTAGAAAAGTGGGAGGGTCGACGGTCCCAGGGTATTTTGAAAGGGCAAAGCATGAGCTTGTAGCTCCTTTTCCTTCCTTTCCCTTCTTTTTAAACATTTCTTGAGTAATTTGGGGAGCGATGCGTCGCCCCTACCGGCCCCTACCATCCGCCCAGAAATGGTCAACCCCCTCTTTGGAGAGCGGGGTTCGGTCAAGTCATATCAATTACAGAGTTATTACAATGAAGCCCGCATGTTGCTCTATATTAAAGGCCAGATCATTTCACCCCAAACAGTTTCAAATCTTCCTACCTACTTACTTGAGCCAGGCTTCCCACCACTGTCTAAAATTCATCCTCATCCAGACACCAAGTTGCTTCAGCCTATACACAACCCAGGCCAGTGTGTCAGTGATCCGTACAGCACATCACATGTTGTGTAAATGAGATCTCATACCCTGTATTTTGTAAACAACAATCACCGTCAAAACAAATCAAGCAAAATCCCTCCGTAGCAGATGTTTCATTGCCTTTTATCCATCTCAAATGCTTTACCGTGTTTACCATTGGTGTTAAAGGGAGATTTATTGTATGTTGGCTGTGTAAAAGCAGATGTATAACATTTCTTGCTCTATTACGAGTCTCTGAAGTACAATATTATGAATATTTCCACAGCATTTAGTTAAAATTTGGCTCGTATACCGAAATTTTGGTATGGCAAACCATTACTGGTGGCAACTTTGTAGTGTCTGGAAAGGATGTAAAACAGCGCCGTTACCCCCAAACAACATTTTATAAGCAGTTAAAATGGTTTGTAGGCAAATGAATATGAAAAACACTCCCGAAAATTAATGGCAAACTTAAATTTCTATTCCTTTTCTCCCTCCCCCACCCTTGTCGCAAAAGTTAAAATATTCATTAAGAGCTAGGTCTTAGGTCACGATGCATCTTTCGGAAAATAATGTTGTATTTCAATTTTACTATCTCACACCGTGCATTTTATTCAAAATTAGCATTCCAGCTGTCTTGCCTACGTTCTACTACCCCCACCCCGGCGTTTTACCGCAATTGACATAATTTCATGTGAGCCTACTTATGAACATTTCGTCCTTTCCAAGTCCATTCCATAGACAGCACGAAGATACCCATATATATTTCTACAATCGCAGCCAAAACAAACGAAACAGAATCCCCCCGCAGCAGATATTTCATTGCCTTTTATCCATCTCACATAGTAGCCGCTCTTCCCCTTTCCCCCACTTCAATGTTGGTTGAGAAAAACGAATCAATCCTGGGTAAACCAACATTGAAACGGGGGAAAGGGGTTTTTCATTTACTTTTACCGACGATTGTAGATGTCAATCAAAGAGATGGGTCAATTGAAAATTTCTGTGGATTATTACAAGGGGGTATGCCCTTTAGGCAATGTAATAGGGAGAACACACTGCTGGAAAAATTTGGACGCCCCTAGACTGATGTCAGTAAAATTCTTTCTTGACTATATGCTTGTAAAGGTGTGTGCCAGTGGCGTAGCCACGGGGGGGGGGGGGGTTAGAAACCCCCATGACTCCCAACCTTGCAAAGCAAAAACACCGAAAATAGCGGTTTTCTCTCTATCCTTAGACTTTTCCCTCATTTCGTGCCCCAACCCCCCCCATGACACCACCGCTCCCCCCCATGACACCACCCCTCCCCCATGACACCAACCCCCTCCCCCATCCCCCCCCCCCCATCCCCGTGACAATCCTGGCTACGAGCTTGGTTTGTGCCATAGAGCAGGATATAGGAACTAGAGGGCGGACTCCCAATGGCGCGTACGTAAATCGTCTGTGATTGCATGGAGACACGGCATCCACGTTCACTCTGGGCATGACTTGGGCAAAAGTCACGCGGGGAGCGATCATGTGTGTACGAACTGTATGGCAGAAATCGATTCGGCCAATTCCTGCGACTTATTTGTCCTTGTAAAATGTGTATTTCATCCTAAAAAGTGGCATCAGCTGTTCGCTTTGACGCGTAAAGATATTTTCTAACTTTTCACGTCAACAGAAATGGTCAACGAGGGGCTGAATTTGCTTTTCAGTGATAAAAAGAGTAACGTTCGAGGAACACACTCATGCAGGCAAGGACAACTCGCCCTTGTAAGACAAAACGGCCTCACAGTTCCCACTGCTTTTGTAAAGTCGGACAACTCGGCACCTACTAAAAGCATATAGACCTTCATATACAGACAATTCGGCGTCTTACTGAAGCTGGCTACTCAGACAGCTCGGCACCTAATGAAACTCCGAACAGAGGAGACAACTCGTCCCCAAATGAAGTCGCAAACTTGGCCTATCCTAACATTCCAACATTTTTCTCATGTTTGATTTTACATATTTCTTGTGGAGATTGAAAAATGGACGTTAAAAAGAAGGCATATCATTCTACTAAACTGAATACCTGGGTCACTGGGTGGGGAGGGGTTTTTATCATTTTTTTTCTTTTTCATCCTCAAATTAAAAACTATGCCTAGTAAAGTAGTATAGACTGGGCAGCACAAGTGGCATGACGTGACTGATTTTATTTTATTTTAGTAGCTGGTCAGCTGTTAGTCATATATTGTAAGTGGTTGACTGAAAATATGAACCAGCATATTTTTGCCAATTGATTCAGTCAGCTTGATATACAGGGGGTAAAAAAGTTATTTAACGTTATTCCCTTCCGTCTACGGGTGACTAAAAGTTCGCATGAAAGTGACTCACTCAGCCTTGTGAATTAGGGGCAGCTAATAAAATACTGTAACTATAGATGCCAAACTGAAAAGAGAAGGCTTGAACAGACATTCTATCTTTACTACATTGTTTTATTTTTGTATCCTTTTTCTTCCTTTTTCACATACAGATGTTTTACTGTAATTTACAGCTATAAGGAATAATGATGTAGTAGGGCTATAGGTGCAATTTTCTAATCATTTGAAAAGGAGTGCAAAATTTGGGAAAGGGAAGACTGGCAATAGCCACAGTGCACCTTTGAATTTTTTTGAAATGTCACTCCACAATTTCCCACTGTGCATTCCAAGGTGTAGGCTGCAATGTGGTACCATATGATATGCAAACTAAAGCCAAACTAAAGCCTACTATATGTGCCCCTTGTATAAAATACTTCTCAGCTTGTCATAATGGCAACAGTGAGCTTGCAGAAACCAGTGTTGTAATCGAGTCACTAAGTTACCAGTTTTGAAACTTTTAAGTGGCTCTACTCGAGTCATTGACTCAAGTCACTGTACTATCCAATGTGGAAATAACTCCTGAATTCTATCCAGTCACTATCATTTTGAGAGGAAGTGACATGAGTCGTGATTTGTTACAACACCGGCAGAAACTAGAAGCACTAGTTTACTGGCATGCATGAAGAGTAAAAAGCAAAACCTGAATAGGCCTACATGTATACATTTGTCTGATCTACTTCTTCTTCAAACAATGTTAAATAGGTTCTGTTCTACCAACCATTTTAGTCCAATCACAGTCACATGTTACAGTACTTCTCTAATTTCTCTGGGCACTTGGAAGTCTTTAAAACTGTTGTCAAGTATAATACAGAATGCAGTCTTTCACCAGCAGCTGACATTATTGCTTTCCATAATTTTGCTTTGGCTTGTTGAATGTCTCCCTTAACTGTCTAAACTCCAGTAATTGCAAGGTATGGTGATCCAGAATAAACATTTTCTTTCAAAATATTCAAGGTGTACATGATGATAGTTAACAGTCAGTTGACACTTTGTAGGTTAAATGAACCTGGACTTAAAAGATGACACCCAAACAGTTCCAATTCTCTTAACCTTCTTCATTAAGCCCCCCAATCCCTCCTCTACCTAAAATTCATCCTCATCCAGACACAATCTCAGTCTGTTACTTAAGGGTGATCATACTTGATCCCAGTGTGTAATCAAACATTCTCAGTACAGTGTGTATGAGTTCTGTACTCTGCACTTTTTGAACTTGCTTTCAGTCAAAGAGTAGAGCCAATTGGGAATTTCTGTGGATGTGGACTAACTACAAAAATTATAGTTTGGGGTGAGAGAATCAAGCTTTAAATGTCTTTGTTCACTTCATTATCTGCTTGTGTGGCAGATGCCTTCAGACATGACCACATCCAGCCTAAAGTACAGGAAACAGTTCATGGCCAGCAGCACTATGAATCTGACATCCCTTGGGTTTCTCCCTGCAAGTGCAAGAAAAAAATGAAACCATCAGTTTCTGTAGTTTGGGGTGAAGATTGTTATCATTTACCATGATGTATTAAAACCAAATGCAACCCGTAGCATTGTACATATAGCCTACAACTCAAGACTGGCATCAGGTATTCAATGTTTTTTTTTCTTCTTTTAAGTGTTGGTAAAAGTAAGTTAAACTGCATCATGGAATTAAACACTAACATATTTCACCATTTCCCCAAATAATGTACCTTTCCTGTGCAACAGGAGCAAGTGGTACAGTGGTAACGAACTGCGTCTTCCAGTCATGAGGTCGTGAGTTCAAGTCCCAGCTCCAACATCAAAATTGTCGTCTAGTTTTCTGGGTTGTAGTTAATCTGCTATCCCTTAATCATAGACGTTAAACTGTGAGTTTGTCTCACGAGACTGGCGTTGCCAGCTTGGCGCTAATACCCCTTCATTGGGGCGTTGCCGAGTTCCCGCAAGGGAGGATCAAATGAAAACAAAAAACAGAATCAAGCTAGCCCCCAGAAGACATATATATAGCCTACACATGTACATAAATTTGAGGCTTTGGACCTTATAGTCAGTTACAAATTTGGCTCCAAAAATTTGTCTCAAACATACTTCGGGACTCTAGACACCCTACCCCCTGTTAAAAGTTTTAAAGAAAGTGGCAAAGTATGATTAAAATTACTGCAACACTCACCCTAGCAGACCAAAATTGCATGCCAGCTCTTTTTAACTAACTGAAGGCCCTACTGTTTTACAGCCTGCTGCTAAATAATAACACGCCCTGTAGACCATTTTTGCCCCATCTTACCTAAATTCCTAGCCCCACCAGTGTAAAAAGACCTCTTGTTTATATAACATCTCATTGCATCGTGAAAAGGCTCCATGCACAAAGTTTACAGAAGGAGAGTGGATTATTTTGATTCAGAAACTATCCAGTAACGTTAGGCGTAATATACTGTATACTACGTATATAGCCTAGGCCTATTGCATACTAACTGTGTTACGTACAGGAACGTGTTCGCACTAGGTGAAGAAAAATGCGTCTTTTTCAACTTAAACAAGAATAAAATACGAAACCATCACAAGAAACTTACAATTTATGAGAGATACTACATCCTCCTCTTTTTCTGATAGAAGTAGACGATTTTAGAAATCAAATTTTTGGACGTTCATGTGCATGTGATTTGTATGAATCTCTATGTAAACGATCGGTCTGTTGCCCGGCCAGATAGAATATGGAATTAGAGTGTCCATACGATCACAGCTGTTTTGGGGAGTCTGCCCTCTAGTTCCTATTATCCTACTCTATGGTTTGTGCATACTTTCATTAATTACTCCCTTGACTTACACACTAATTCAAAAAAGTAATAATGGACACATAAACTGATAAAAGCTTGTCGAACTTTTCGCCAGGTGCACCTTCATGTAAGCCTACCACTCATGAATGCTGACCAAGTTGGCCATTTATGGCACTTTCAATTTACCATCTAAAATCAGCCATGTGAGTTTAAAACATATAAAGAAAGATTTAGATGTAACCGATATCAATTTTATTTCTTCTCATCATTGCCCACACTACTCCGCTAACCCTTTCCACACCGCACATCCCACCAGGCTCGCCACAACCATCATTAGGAAAGTGTGTTTTCAGGTGTAATCATTATTAGGGCTTGGGACTAATGTTAGGTTTCCTTCTATGTACGTGCCACCTCTTAAGTTTTGTGGCCGAAACTTCAAACATACAAAATAAAATCAAAAGGCCTGGGTGAAAAACTTTTCAAATTTCAGAAAGCACATTTTCCTTCCGTAACAACCAAAATATTTTGGTATTTTGATTGTATTTCATTTCAGAGAAACTGACAGTGAAACTGTTAGGCTGGTATAAATTTTGCTTGACATCACATTCAACTTTTCCGGCTGGACAGGATTTGGCTTCGAACGTGCATGAAAAACTTTCAACGAAGCCTAACATTACACAGAAAGTTAGGCTTGACAACGCACACTAACGTAGGCCTAGGCCTACATGTAAGGTTTGTTTTCACTGGGCTGCAGAGGGATTTGCAGAGTTGATAACTTGATGGTTCAAATGATTGCTAGGCTAAGGTTTTTGTGAGGTTGATTTTGTGGCTTTACGCTTCCGAAATGTGTTCCATTGTACGAAAGTCCTCTGATCATCTTTTCTTCTTGGAAACGGCCTGATGGAATTTCGTGAAACTGCTTTACATGTAACCTTTGATTTATAGCTAGCTACAGTATCTCTAGTATAATGGTAGGTTCAAACTTCGAACAAGTTCTAAATTCGAACACCTAATTAAAATCATTCATGTAACAGTCACAAGATGGTATTTTCTTCAATTACTTGAAACACCATGAAGAAATAGTTATTGCTCCATATGGTATGGTATGGTAAAATTGACAATTATTTTGCATTGATCAGTGAATAAGTATTCCATTTTAATGAGGTGTTCGAATTAAGAACCTGTTCGAACTTAGAACCAACCACTATAGTAGTACTGTATCGAAGCAGGCCAAGTCATCCCAAAACCATCTCATCCCCAACCAACTCGTCCTCAAGCCAAGTCGTCCCAAACCAACTTGTCCCCAATATGAAAATTGATGTGATTTTATACATTATGCAAAAGTGACTTGCGTGATATTATTTCTCACACAGGTTCTACAACAGGTGTGGGCTTAATTTACGTTGCCGTTGGTATCTCAAGAAGTGACTCGCGTGATTTTATCTCTCATACAGGTTCTTCAGCCGGTGTAACGTTAGGCCTAGTAAGTTAATATACGTTGGTACAAAATCATGGTAATGTTGTAGGTAGGCCATGGTCCGGCTGTGGGTAACCTAGCCCTTGAACAGGACCCAGCATTACGTTCCTATGCTATACCCTTGCTCGGTATACACAAAAACACAGCTCATTTGCCTACTCACGCGTGAGTAGGCATCCCTCACGCCCCCAAAAAGATACCTTTTCTCACCAAACTTTCCACAGATGATCTTTGTCATCACATTCACCGTCCACACAAGTCTGTTAACGAAATAAGACCTCTAAAGGGGAAATTTTGGCTGGATAATTCTGCGAGTAACGTTAAGCCTGTGCAGAGTAATTTTTCAGTCAAAGAAGTCGGTGTTTGTCATGTGATCTCATATAAAAAGGGGAAGCCTACGCAGTGACTGAACAATTTCGTAATGTACAGAGAGCTTACTATATGAAGTACAAGTATTGACTAGCCGCGCTTACTAATTGGTCTTCGATAGCTTGTCGAGCAGAAGCCCTTCCCTTCATGCAACACAGTAGCAGACGATCAACATGTTGATGTTACTGCGAAGGATGGCACCACATTTTTCCTGCCTTTTGCTATGAATTTGCTGGTATTAAACATTCCAGAAGGTATAAGTGGTATTTAAGAATGCTCAAAATAATTATTTTAACTCAAATCTGTTCTATGAGCCATACCATCGTAATTAGAGCTCAGTTTGTTGTTTTGGCTTAAAACATTGTTACCTTTGTACATGTAGGCCAGTGATCGTAGTAAGGAGTGACTAGAAGGAGCGGATTATACGGTCACGTTCAGTGACTAGGGTAACCAGGAGGGGACTGCAGTGTTCTTATAATTACCCCCTTCCCCCAATCAAATTCATAGGTTAAAAAATTAAAATTAAAGTAAACGACCTTTGAATGATTTTCGTTGTGCTATTATAGGCTAATTGTTGTTAAAAATGAAATAAATAGCTTACCTGGCCATTGAAAGAACAGATTTAAGCAACCACCCCTCCACTCCCCAACCCAGCCTGGAAATTTTAAAAGTGCCATCCCAGCAATATATGAGAGGCGTTTTAGACAACTAGTTGAAATTTTCTCTGCACTGATACCCATCAACCAACTGGGCCTAGTCCATCAGTGTCATTTGCTTATTGCACGTGCACTCAATGCTTTTCCCCCTGCCTCAGACCTCATTTCCCCCAGTGAAAAAGTCTGATAATGCCACTGTCCAGAAAAGATTGTAAGGAAATGCCCTTTCATGCACATTGCTACCAGGATTGTCCATTGAAAGAAAACCAACGTGGGAAGGGAAAATCTCAAGAAAGACATTATTTTCCATAATTTATTAGAAGTAGGCTAACCATGAAAGTCACTAATTTCCCACTAATTTTTCCCTAATTTCTCATATTGGGGACGAGTTGGTTTAGGGACGACTTGGCTTGGGGGAACTTGGCCCGAAAGCATACTGTATACGGTGGACCGGGTCCGTTACTTTCCGCTCCTGAAAATCTTGAGGCGGAAACACAGACTTATAGACATGGACATGGCATGTAACGTGTACAGTACGTCCTATCGGTAGCTGGTCGCCACCGACTGGGACGAAAAAGGTGCACCAAGATGGCCGCTGTGAACATATAAATCGTCGGATTTGACGATGACTCTGTAATATTTCAAGTAAAAGTTAAACTTGAATGGGAAACATCCTGCAATGCATGAAGTGCTTTGACCTTACCTTGCCATATTTCAAAAATATTTCAACTTTCTTTTAAAAAAAATGGGGATTGACTTGAGCAAGTTCAAGCTTTCACACAAACCCATTCAGACAGCCATCTTGGTGCACACTGTGCAGTATGCTCTGTCCATGTAGAGGAAGTCAGTGAGCCAAAAGTAAAGGGCCTATTTGACTTTAGGCCTTCATGTGTTAAAAATAACTTTCAATTTCAAATTTCAAACTCAAGTACAACTGACAACAATAGGAAAATTTGTGGATAGGCCCTAGGCTGAAAACTCAGTGTCCTCGTGGGAAAAGAATGAACTGTATGATGTTTTTATAAACATCAAGTATATTAACTGGCTTCTATTTTTTATGTATAAGTAACTTAGTCCAAGTGCCTTTATGCAGTGAAATTACATTACTTTGCGCCCTTGTTGCTTTCCTCCCCTCAAACACGGTGTTTTCCTCCCCTTTTATTTTAGGCAGAAAACACCCTTTTTTTGGTGATGCAAATTAATGGGATACTGTAGAATGTGATATCAGTGTACATGTGTCAAGTGAAGATTTTATCAACTTTTCCTCTAAGCTTTTCTATACTCACCCTGAAGAAATAAAGTAAGATTGTGTCTGGATGAGGGTGAATTTCAGACAATTGTGGGAGGGACTTAAGCAAGAAGGTTATGGAGATTTGGTTCTGTTTGGGGTGAGAGAATCCTCGATGTCTTTTGCTGTTCAGTGCAATACTCTTTACTGCCTTGCTGATGTCTTTCCAAGCAATATCCTCACTGTAGACTTACTGAACTTACGTACAGGGATATCGTATTCAGTGCTGTGAACAATTGTTGGCACATTCAGCATCCCTATAGACACACAGACTACTTAGGGGTCCATTAGTTTCCACCCTGGATAATTTCCGCCCATTACTTTCTGCCCCTAAAAATCTTGGGGTGGAAAGTAATGTTTGAACTTACATGTGTTAAAAATAACTGTTTACCTGTACTTGTAAATTTCAAATCCAAGTACAAGACAACAATGAAATTAGTGCAAAGACCTAAAATTTTTTCAGCTTCCTCATTGGAAAGAATGAATTGTATGACCTTTACATCAAGTCTACTCATGGACTTGTATTTTGTTTATGTATAAGTAGTCTGCTCGTCTGTAGGTAGGCTTATGCATGAACAATTGTTCACAGCACTGAATACCATATACTGTACCTGTATGTAAGTACCTATTAGTATGCTAAAGTCTACAGTGAGAATATTGCTTGGAAAGACGTCAACATGGCAGTAACAGGTGTCACATTGAATAGTAAAAGACATCGATGAAGTTTGAAACTTTAAGGAAAAGTTGATGGAATCTTCATTTGACATAAGTACCACTGATATCACATTCCATTCCATTACTTTCTGCCTCACGAAAAGATGTTTTGTGCTAAAAATAAAAGGGGCGGAAAACACTGTTTTTGAGGGGCGGAAAGAAGCAAGGGCGGAAACTAACTGTAACCAAATGTATACTTAAAAAATGGAAGTCTGTGACTGTAATGATGTTTATAAAAGATCATACAGTTCATCCTTATCGATACAGATGCTGAAAAAGTTTAAGGCCTATCCACGAATATCATTGTTGTCTTGTAATTGGAATTTGAAATTTAAAATTTAGGGCTATTTTTAACACGTACATAAGTTCAGACATTACTTTCCACCCCATGAGTCTTAGGGGCGGAAAGTAATGGGGGAAAACTACTGAAGGCGGACACTAACGGGACCCCTAGGCAGGCTTACTGTATGCTGAATAAGTGACCAATTGTTTACAGTACTCACTGAATATCGTATACTGTACTGTACGAAAGTACGTAATAGTAAACTACAGTACTGTAAAGTCTGCTGTGAGAATGTTGCTTAGAGAGATATCAGCAGGGCAGTAATGATTGTCACATTGAATAGCAAAGGACATCGATGATGTTTGAAACTTAAAAGGTGGAGCAGTGGCTATTTTCCTGTTGTTTTTCTTGCAAGAAGCTTTTGGATATTTTAAGGATTAAACATTCAACTTTCCAGGTTAACCAAGATATTACTACTTGTAAACTTTACAATTCAGTGAAAAACACATTGTCACATGATTGTCAAGAGCCATTCACAAACTAGTATAGACTACTATTCTTGTTCAAATTGGGGTGACTGAATTTGCCCTTTAAAGGAAAAGTTGAAAAAATCTTCATTTTGCGCAATTACCACTGGTACTACATTCCATTCCATTACATTCTGCCCCCAAAAAGATGTTTTCTGCTAAAAATTAAAGGGGCAGAAGACACCGTTTTTGTGGGTGGAAAGTAAGGAGGGCAGAAACTAACTTAATCCTACAGGGCCAAGGTTGCATACCACAGTAGCCTACAATTTACAATAATCATGATCCTTTTCTAAACATTTCAGAGTCCCAAGTCACACAACCACAACAGTAGGGAGGGCTGAAGCTTCAATTGCCGCTAAAATAAATGGAACAGTCACTCCAGAGCAAATGGTTTAGGCCTAGGTCTATTGCCTTTTATCCATCTAGACCTCACATGCTAGCTGTTTTCCCCAAGTTTAGCGTTGGCCTTGGTTGGGGAAAACTGGGGTCGGAACAAAACTTAGACTTAAAGGGGAAATTTATGCAACAATTTAATTTTTGTGTGAAAGAGGAACCAAATCTGTACAGTGTGGTGAAAGTTCTATTCAAATCGGACATGCAGTTCTTGAGATATCAATAAATGAATTCAGTGGATTTGTGTTCCAAAGTAAGTTTGAAGGCAGCAGAGCTTATATCACCTCACATTGACAAGAAATGCTTTGTTTCCCTTTGTTTTATCAGACTGTTGTGCTGACCTTGAGGTTAATTGGAAGAGAACCTCCCTGTTGGGGATGCAAATTTTTAAAATTCAATGCCACTTATGCAATTTCATTCTAATAATATGGGATTGTTGAGGAAAAAATCAACCCTAAAGTTTAAAGAAAAACAAAAGACCGCGCATTTATGTGGCCACTGGGGATATGATGTCATATGTGCTTGCTTCAAGTTCACATTTTGTTGGAAATGTGAAAACTTTACGTGCTCATAATTACACATCGGATTTCAATGCAAATTTCACCAAAATGCTTAGAATAAGTACCCCTCTAACATAATTAACAAATGATGTTGTGACCTTTAACCCTTCTTTGAAGAACCTTCCACAGTGTAGGTACAAAACTGAGACCAAACTAAGACCCTACAAAGTACAAAACTTAGACCCTTCTTTACCAAGGTAGTACAATACATTGCAATGGGGGAAAGAGGTTTGTTTCATTTACTTTTGGCAGTCTCAACCCAACTTTTGTAGGTAACCTCACTGCACCTGCATGTATTACTGGCAATGCCTGAGAACAGGTCCATGAACTTAACCATTGCTGAATCCATCGTGTTTTACTCTGCATATTCAATATTATATGTAATACGTCATTACATAGATCATATCACATCAACTGAAAAAAGGCTGTCACTGGCTCAACTTGACCCAATTGGTTGGAAACTGGGCCGTAATTTTCCATCAATCTAACTAACTTTAATACTGTACATTTCCTGTTTGCCCCAGTGCCTTGATAAAATGACTTAAAGTCACAGCTAAAGACAAAGTTGCTGTTGTTGTCTTTACTGTATGGCCTCTAAGCCTTAAAGGGCAGGAGCAGTCATCCCAAATTGAAGAAGTGTAGTAGACTGTCCAGTTTCATGATTGGCTGTTGGGAGTCATGTGACAATGTTTTTTCTCTTCAAATGTGAAATTTATCAGAAATAACAGCTTGGTTTACCTTGAAGATGCAATTGTAAAGTCATAAAATGTAATTAAAGATACTTTGAAGAGAAATAAGATGAAAATTGAATTACTGAGCTTTTTCTTCAAAATAAGTTTTGGGGGACTGCTCTTTACCTTTAAGTACTGTTTTTATTCGTAGTGTACAAGATATAGTTTTGATAAGTTTGCTAATTTCTTGATGCATTTTTTTTTCAAATGGCCTTACAGCCCTTGTTCAGAAATGAAAATGGCCTTAATATTCTACTGTAACTAATGGCCTTGATGCCCTAAGAAATCCAAGCATAACTAAGCCCAAAAGGCCTTGTCCCTTGAAAGCTGAAGTTTGTGGCCTGTTCTGTGCAGTAAAATAGGGGGTATGCTAAGTATAATATACTGTACAGTAGCTAGTCCAAGCAGGAAAATGCTACTTAGACTGTTCATTCAGTGGTTACAGACCACAGAAGAGTTTGGTAGATTTTGCTTCTTTGCTCTATAGTTCCATATGAAGAGTAATTAACTGCAACTAAAAGACTCTTTTTCTGACACATTGTACAGTAGGTCCTAGTTCTTGGTTCCATTGCCCAAAAGATCTTGTTTCAGTTTTGAGGCACTTCCACATTTTTGAAATGTCATGATTGCCTCAAAAAAGGTCAAATCTTCTCCTGGGAGACACTTCCAATTCTCCTAACTAGTACTTGCAGTAAGCCCCTCCACAGCTGCTTAAGACTTATCCTCATCCAAACTCATTCTCCAACAGCCTCAGTTTATTGCTCCAGGGTGAGTGTATATCAGACCCAATGTGTAACTGTCAGAACCCTCTCCATACAGTATGTTGCTGTGTGATATAAGGTACACTACTCTGCATTTTTTTAATTTGCTGTAAATCAAAAGCTGTACACACTGTGTGAATTGAGAATTTTTATAGACTACTCCAGAAATTGCCTTGTGGGTAAAGAATCGACTAACTTAAATGTACATGTTCAGCCCCCCCCCCCCCCCACCTCACCATTGTCTACAATAGACCTGTACTGTAGCCTACTTCTCTAATCCAATAATGGACAACCAGTTGAGATAGCAGCTTCACTTTCAATTGTCTTTACAGTATGAATCAAAGCTGGGCTCCTGCCCTGTACAATGATTCACATTAGCTGCAGATATGCAGCATATATATACTCTAAGCCTAGCCCTATGTCTAGTTAATGGCTCAGATCCAAACAAATCATTCCATATTATTTACTCTGTTATACATTAAAAATAAAAGGTGATCAGGAAAAGAATCACTTCTTTATTAATAGAGACCTGCAAAACTGAGCTGCTCAGTTTTGCAAGGTTGTTCTGATCCTTTTGGAATGAAAACTGCATAAATTATTTCTTGAAGGATTGTTTAAATAAACCACAAACTTGATCTTGACTTCCCAAACTGCAAAAAAGAATTTTTTCCGCAAGTTTTCACTTGGCTTTCTTTTGTATGCTTTGGCTAATCCCCTTTGAAACTTCATGCCTACAGTATTTCATTGCCTGAAAAAGATTTAAGTTCATTCTATTTCTTAGGTTCCTCAAAGTTTGAAATATAGGCCGACTGTATGATAAAAATCATGTTAGCTCAAAATTAGGTATGAAACAAATTGAATATTTTCAGTCCTTTGCAGTCCTTAAATTGAGTAATCATTAATTTTTTTCAGTCCTTTACTTCCATAGAAGGAGAAAGCACAGTTGCCTTTGTTAAAAATAATGCTCCCCAATACAGGTGTGTGACTTTCTCCTGCATGTATTTTCACATGAACTGAAACTCCGTCAACACTCAATAGATCCCTATTTATACTTTATTCAAAGCTTGATAAAGATTATGTTTATTTCTTAGAAAATGAAAAATATTTTTCTCACCAAAATTTAACATTCTCCAAAACTTTGGAATAATACATGAAAAGTTTTTTTAGCACAAAATTTAGTCTAGATCAAATGTGAAAAATATTTTTGGCTTTCACAATTCCAAAAAATACTACAGTATTTTCAAAGAAGTAACTGTATATGGAACACACAAATGTCCCTACTAAATTAGATCTTTCCTGGCTGCAGTCTGGACAAACTGATTTCAATAAAGCATGTTAGTTACAGTACTGTAGTTAGATGGAGTTTTACAGCCCAGGTTCCAACCAATTGGTTCAAGTTGACCTGGCCATCACAGCCTTTTAGCGTTTGTGGCATGCTGGCTTGTTTTCCCTTCTCCATTGCCAATTGCTAAAGACCAAGCGCAAAGACAGTACTTAAAGCGTGGTAATGGCTTCAAACTGTGAACAGTTTATGTACAAGCTCTTCAATGCAGTTACATAGTTTTTTGTAACAATGAACAAAATATTTAATGGCAGTAGGCAAACTGTACCAACTTGTATCATAATTTAGTAGAGTCGTATGGGTGGAAAAGGATTGGCTCTTCTCTGAAAAACAAAGCAAGGTAATAATGTAATCACATAACAAACATTAAGAAACTCTTTTACCCACAGTACAGTATACTGTATGTCTGCACTAAAATTCAGAATTCTACTCTTGTTTTGGAAAGGTCAAGCCTGCACAACTGCATTTCTGGGTATTTAGAAAAGCTGCTTCCACCTTTCAAAAAGGTTCTGTACAGCAACCCATTAAATCAATTTTAAACTGAAAATTTTCATAGTACACAAGCATTAACAAAGAAATCATTATTAATGAAGAAATCATGTCATATACCAGTATGCCTAATTTTGTTCTCTTTTACCCCTGGACAATTCTAAAAAATGTAAAACTGTTACAATCTTGCATAGAATGTTCAAATGACCCTTGTATGTATTGGCAAAATTAGAATCCCTATTTATTAAGAAATATTGACAAATGAGGCCCAGAAGAATACTACAAACTAGTCAGGGGATGTATAGTACACCATTCCTTGCTTTGTTTTGCTATGCAAATCAACTTGATTACTGCACTCGTTGACTTTGCCCATTTTTAAGAAGAATTTCCTGACTTTTTCCAAAGTCTTGTTCAGACTTACAGTACTTCTCTTTGCCCAAGGCCTACTGAGTTCTGTAAACTATGAGAATACACAACTTCAATTATACTACTGAGATTTGTAAATGATTCTATAGTGGATATTGTTGTCTGCAGGGAAGTTATTGCCTACAGTACAGTATGTACAGTAGTTAAGCTCAGAAGAGTTTGTGTTCTCTCCCCTTCCAGCTAAGTAGTTGTTAATATGTTCCTACCGTTTTTTTTTTGTTTTGTTTTGGTTTCACTTAAAAAAGCTATTTTTTGTGTAACTGATCATCTTTGAATAAAGGTACATGTAGGTTAAAGTACTCTTCACTGTGTATTGTAGACAATGTACAGTATTAGTCAACAAAGATTCACAGGGCTCCCTGCTTTAGCTGGAAACCTGAAAAACCAGGAAAAGTCATGGAATTTAAAAAGATGCATTAAATCCTAGAAAAGTCATGGAGTGAGGCAAAATGCTTCAAATCCTGGAAAAATCATGGAATTTGATTAGCCAAAGACAAACGCTGAAGAATTGATTGGCTATCATGACAAAATCTAGCCAGATGCGGTCCATGTAGCACCTTCATAGTTGACTAGGTGAAGTGTAAATACTGTAATTCTGTTATGTCCTACTAACCACTCTTCTCATCGACTCACTACACTGAGATAACAGCACAAAGCTTTCTTATATAGTCACACAATTTCTTCATGGAGAAGAAGCTTCAGGCACCCTATCTTCAATTTCAGGGCCCAGTGCAAAGTTGATGAAGTAGAAATACCCAGAAAAAGTCCTCAAAATCAGTGTTTTGGGGGTATTGGGGAAGTTATCATGCTGGGTGGCTTTTAAGTGTGTTTAGGTGGTTGAAGTACATGAACTAAAGCATCTCAGCACTAAAAAAGCCAAAAAGGAGTAGAGCCCCTTGCCTCCAGATCTGTTTCTCCTATTACTGTACATCATGATGTTGCCTAAGCTGACATTATTTTGTAAAAGGAATATTAATAAGCGTGCCCCCGAAAAAAGATTCCAAAAATACTGTAGCACTAAAATGATTGTCCTGCAAATTGTTTTGTAGCCTATATTTTTTATTAAGTTCTATTTAAGATGAAGATGACATCAGGACACCACAAGATATGGTTAAAAAAATTATCTGTCTCCCTGCTGAATGTGTTGCATAATGTACCATGTTGATAAATGGACTATGAAAAAAAGGAGTTCTAGTAATCTCAGAATCATTGTCACACTTATCAGACTTTGACCATGTTGACTATTAAAATACTAAAATGGCATGACAATGATGACTTTGAATGGTGTGGGACATTACCAGCAGAATGTTCCAATTTGCAGATGTATCAAGTGGTATTTATATATGTGAGCAATATAGCACTGCATTTCCGGTTGACTGTAAGGGAAATGGGTTGGGTTTGTTTTACAAGGAAATTTAATCCTTTTAAAGCGGCTCATTGAGTTGCTTCATGTAGTTAAACAGATTTTTCCAAACCTGTTAAGTTTCCTTCACAAACCAGTGACAAATGATCAAACTTAGACAAACCCCATATCCTACATACAAATAATTGTTTTATGAGTAAGCACTAAATGGTTCAATTTGGTTTTCAACAATTGGTGGCCACACACTTTTTCAAACTATGCACAAAAAGTTACAAGTCAGGACATCACAAAATTCAAAATTTTAACTTCTGTAACTACTGGATGTGAAACTTGACGAACTATTCTAATTATAAGGATTGTCATGTGGTAGTATTCTTCAACACTCTCATTATTAAGTTATCGATATCAACTCAATGAGCCCAAAAATTTATTGGCCAATAGTTGTAAATAATTAAAAATCAGGCAGTATGGTAGCTTTCTTTTCACAATATAAGTTGCCTGCAGATACAGTAGAAATTCAGTTGCTTGTTGCTGAAGAATAACTTGTTCACCCAAACTTTCAACATTTCAAAAGGTGCAACTTTCATAACACGTCTTGTGCAGTAATATTTTGAGGAGATGAAGCTTTTGTTGAGGTCTATTCTTGAGACCAAATGATTGAATAATGACTAGAGCTTTTTTCTTTTAATGCTATGTTGGAGCATTTTACTTGGAGTATTTCCCTTTAAGGTTCAGCATGAATAAACAACCAAAATAATGGCCATGTAAAGTTCACACAGGCATACATAAATACACAAAAGCCTGACATACATCCCCAGTGATGTCATGCACTGAAGCATGGGATTTCTGCCTGGTTGGATTTGTGATACTTCTCTAAGGTGAGAAATGGATGGCTGTAAGGGGTTGAAAAGGAGGCCATTTTATGCCTTTGTGATACGTATACCTTTCTCATTAAACTAAGTATAGACACTCGTGTAAAGTGGTGTAAAAAGTACTGTACAGCATTCAGTTGATTTAGTTCAGTACTGCAATTACTGTTTTTTTGTCTGGACTAGTTAATAAGTAAATGCTTTCATCCTGGAATTTTGCAATTTCATCATGGAAAAATCATGGAAATATCATGGAATTTTATTTTCTTGGAATGCTGGGAACCATGATTCATGTAGTGAAATGAAAGTGCATATAAATATGTATATGTATTGATGGCAAGGTACAGTATGACACTCAACCACTATTAAAGGCATCTTACTTTCTACAATAATGCAGCCAGTAGGGGGAGATGAGGTAAATCCCATTCTGTGAGTTACAGTAGGCCCATTTTGCACTTTATACCGGAGCTTCATTCAGTTCATGGGGGATGGTGGGTATTATTAAGTTCAAAAGGAAGTAATGAGTGTGACTGTATGCCTGAATGTGTGTATAACCCTTTAATATTTGATTCTCTGTATGATACATGTCACTGAGTGCTGATGAGCTTAGTTTATAAACTGCAATTGTTATTTTCCTGAGAGGAACAGATGTTTCAGACTTCCTCCCCTTATGCACATTACAATCTGTGCAACAATGTTTTTCAGTTGTAATCAGTTTAGTGACTATTGTTTTTACAGATCTTAGCATCGCATTTGCAGTGTTTCCTGAAGTCAGAACTGAATGACCATTATAAAAGGATTATTTTTGGTATGACCTTAAATAATTCAGAAATGCAGAAAAGAAACTTTGCAGATACAGAAGAGAGAGCACATTGTGGTATGTTAAGACCAGTCATTTAGTGGGGTGGGAGTAATTACTACCCAGGTGGGTAATTTCAGTATCTGAATGGGTTATGCTTGATCCCTGATCTGGTTCAATATCTTTTTGTTTATTAAGGGGCAAAAAATGAATTCTAACAGTCTAGCTCTCATCTTTGTAGGGCATTCCTGAGCTGAGATATAAAATGTTGAAGTTTATTCTTTTAAAACAAATTGGTTCATTGCACGACAGTTTGTGACTTTCATGTTGTACAACTCACATGATCTGCTTTGTTTCCTTTTAAAAAAAAAAAAAAAAATTATGACCTTGAACACTTCCTATTTGCCTGGATAGCTAGTTGAATGGGGAAGGCTTAATTACATCACCCCATAAAAGTGGGATTGCTGTCACACCTTCATACAAGGTGTAGTACAGTAACTTTCCAAAAAGCATAATGCAAAGATTGTAATTTGAGTGGTACAACAATGACTTTACAAATTATTGCACAATATACCATTTAAAGTTGAGTTAACTTACATACCATACAGTAGTTTTACAGAATGATCTCAAGGAAGGTACTTACATTTTTCCAAAGTTTATATCTATGCGTCTAATTGTTTTATTACAGGAGCCACATCCTCTGAAATCCAGCAATTTCCATTAATATCTTGCAAAGGGAGTGGAGATGCCAGGACAAAGAGGCAAGTTAACTTATAGCATGGATGGGTGGAATTTCATGCATGCAACGTTAAAAATTAGAAATATTCCAGGACTGAAGATAAAATGGCCCTTCAGGCTACATATTGCCCCACAAAAGTTTGTTGCATTTCTGCAGTTTTTGGTTTCGATGATAAGAGAAACCTGTGCCATTATGATGGCGTGTGTATGTGTGTGTGTGTGTGTTTGTGACGCTTTGCTTGTTAGCACGATATCTGATGATAGGAATGTCTGACAGTTTTCAAACTTGGTACGTGGGTGCCCCATATTGAGAAGAAGAACCCTATTGTTTTTGGTGGAGGTCAAAGGTCATCTGGGGTCACTGGGGGTCAGTATCTGAAAACTTTGTTAGCACGATATCTCAAGTTAGGAAACTTGGATAGATTTCATATTTGGTATGTGGATGCGCTATGGTCAGAAGATGGTCCCTATTGTTTTTTTGGAGGTCAAAGGTCATCTGCTGTCACCAGGGGTCAAAGGCTGAAAATCTTGTTAGCATGATATCTCAAGTTAGGAAACTTGGATAGATTTCATATTGGGTATGTGGATGCGTTATGGTCAGAAGATGATCCCTAATATTTTTGATGGAGGTGAAAGGTTATCTGGGGTCACCAGGGGTCAAAGGCTGAAAATATTGTTAGCACGATTTCTCAAGATCGGAAATTTGGATAGATTTCATATTTAATATGTGGATGCGTTATGGGCAGAAGATGGTCCCTATTGTTTCTGATGGAGGTCAAAGGTCATCTGGGGTCACCGGGGGTCAAAGGCTGAAAATATTGTTAGTATGACATCTCAAGATAGGAGACTTGGATAGATTTCATATTTGGTGTGTGGGTGTGTCATGGTCTGAAGATGGAACCTACTGTTTTTGATGGAGGCCGAAGGTCATCTGGGGTCACCCGGGGTCAATGGCTGAAAATATTGTTAGCACGATATCTCAAGATAGGAAACTTGATGGATTTCATATTTGGTACGTGGATGCGTTATCCAAAATCTTGTTAGCATGATATCTCAAGATAGGAAACTTGGATAGATTTCATATTTGGTATATGGTCAGAAGTTGGTCCCTATTGTTTTTGACGGAGGTCAAAGATCATCTGGGGTCACTGGGGATCAAAGGCTGAAAATCTTGTTAGCATGATATCTCAAGATAGGAAACTTGGATAGATTTCATATTTGGTATGTGGACACATTATTGTCAGAAGATGGTCCCTATTTTTTTAGAGGAAGTCAAAGTACGTCTGGTGATGGGATTATTTGAAATGGAACATTTGTGTATCATCAAAACCTCAATGCAGTTTTGCATTGTGGTTAGATAAAACTGTTGTTGCCAATGAAAGTAATTGAATACTGGATGGCCATTGAAATAACCTTTTTAAATGTTGAGGACATTGAGGTAAAATGGGAATTTATAACTCAATATGCAAGACTGTATTAATGCAATTATTTCACTGCATAAAAATATTCATTTCAGTTGAAGAGGCTCTGGTCTCTGGTCAAAGCAACAAATAAACAGTATCACCATTTGGCATCTGTTCACCGGTGAAAATAGAAAAAAAAAATTAGAGAAGGGGGTGGCACTCTGCCACCAGGATGGTGATCCATGTTTTCTCTGAAAATAAATATGAAACATGAAAATAGTGTTTACATGGGTAACCCAGGTACCTGCCCACCATGGTATTACCCAAGCTTAAAAAAAAAGTGCATGCAAAACGGATCACCCCATTGCCCACAGTAATGGACTAATATATTTTTCCAATTTGTTAAACATTCTCCGAGACTGAGAATGAAGAGAGCCCCTAGAAATTATGTGTAAGTTTGAAAGTTGTTTGTTCTTGGTTTCCAGGGTTGAAATTTTTATCAGCATGCGGCCCGATCGTGCTGTCGTCACGTAGTGAGTTACTTCTCACACATCACATGTATATCACTTGTAAACTTGCACGCAAATAAGGTATCTGACGGCTGTTTCAAAATCACCTCGTACTGTTTCAGGCAGACATAGCAGTCATATCACCCTGGCCAGCTTGCAAAGACAGTGCCTGTAATGTTCGGCATGCTAGGTAAACTGAGCCTTACATGTATGCAATCTTATAATTAATGCGGTATGCCACCTTGAGTATGATCCTCGAATATTTCATAATGGTTAACGTGTCAGTTTTACTATTTATTTAAGTAAAGCGACATCAATGTAATAACACTGTTAACATTCATGCAAAAGTTTTTCAAACAGGCCATTACATATTACGTTATTTTGCCCCAAAATGGCGCTCGCCCAGACTACGAAGTTTATGTGTGAAAGCTATGTTACCATGCCTGGATGTCAACACGAGGCTACCTACAGTACGTAAGAACGTACATACCCCATTAGTGATAATTCTAGTGCACATTGTACAGTAGTGTGAGGCAAGTTTACAAACATGACGTCATTTACTTACATTCGGTAATTTTGGACGTGCAAGAGAATACCATAATACAGGGCTCTGAGTGGTTGATATTTTTAAATCAGTGTTTTGAAAGGAGAAGCTTCGAGCTCTTATTATGCTTCCTTCTCGAGTAGGAAAGCATCCCAAAATTCAAAATCAAATTGATATAGGCCTTGGTAAGTACTAATTTTCTTATTTGACTGTTTTCTGTTACATTCCTATTACTTCGCATTAGATTTAAAACAAAACGAGGTGATAAAACCTTCTGAAAAATCAAATGTTTTTGAACTTGGGAGTGTAATCGCTAGACCTCTCCAATACAGCTGTTAATGTTACCATTCATGTCTTTTGGAGTATGCCTTACAAAATGCTCATATCTTTTAGTCACCGTAACACCGGGTAACCTGGGTACGCGACGGGTCTGGCCATCGGGTACCCGGGTTCTATTTTTTAGTACCCAGCCAAGCAAACACTACATGATAAGTTGATAACTCTATACTTTGATTATCCTGCTTTAAAATTCTTTCACATTTTGTTCATTAAAATGGAACTGAATGATTCTCTCTCTGAACTTGTTTTCTACAGGCCAAAGTTGTCACCAATGAGAAAGGAAGAAAATGCTGACTCAGCTGAAAAACAGTATTTCATGTGAGTTAAGATGATTTGTTCTGCATTTGTTTTGGTGATATTCTTTGCTTTTAATTTCTGAAAAACATACAGTAGGTACAACTCTCATTTAAAAACTAAGGATACATGTGTGTTTTGTTTTAATTCTTAAAATGTTCAAGCCATTATCAAACAAGTTAAAACTATTTTTCCTTTTATGAAATTCAGGAGCTATGAAGACCTTGGTGTTCATTTGGAGATGATCAGTGATGTTTCAAGAACAAATACTTACAGGTACAGTAGGAGACCACAATAGTAATGATCACATCATGCAGAGGACTTTCTAGCAATAAACTAGTTGCTTCTTCTTCTTTTGCTGCTGTTTTAGCTTTCAGGATAGTTTCTGTTCTTCAGTGAACGGAGAATGTTTAAGCATCTCAAACATTTGTCCTTGTTTCATGGTGAAATTCAAATGAGAATTAAAAGTCCTTAAATTTGCATTTGGCAACACCTACTTACAGTAAGCTGAGAAGGAAAAGCCAGTGTTTGCTAATAACCATTCACAAGTGAGAAAAAATGGCTACAAAAAAAATTTGTGGTGGGAATACTGACAAAGAAACTTTTTGATTCACCACATCAGATATCACACAAATGTGTGACTTCTCAAATTCATCATAATCAATTGTTTGGTATTTTACACAAACAAACTGTCACTAAAAGTGACCTATTGTAAAATTGGAGCTAGCTGTCTCAAAAAATAAACTGCTCCAAGCACTGACTGTTGCAAACACCAGGCACTTCCACTGGCTAACTGCATTCCAAAATAAACACACAATTTGTATTGCCTGTTCAAACCAACCATGAGTCAAGAGCAGTGATAGTAAAAATTTTCCCTTATTACATGTTGGAAGGGAACACTTTGGTTAATAGCTTCCTTTCCAGTAAGACTTTGTCTATTGAACATGCCAAGGAACATGGGACACCCCCTTTCCTAGGAACCAGCCCCATAGGTAGGCTTTGCGGTTTAATTATATCTCTGACATCATGAGTTACGTGTGGCAGCTTAAACCTGTCTCCTTCCCTAAAAACTATCCAGACGATGAACTTGGGTAAATAAATGTGATTGTTATTTTCCTAAATTCAGAAATAATATTGTATGTGGCTGGGTATTTAAGGGCATGCCTGAGATAACTGTGTAAGTAGGCTTTCTGTTTTTCCACTTTATTGATTCCTTGCCGTAGGCAGGCAAGGAATCTATGTGATGGTGATGTCGTGTGTGTGTGTGTGTGTGTGTGTGTGTGGGTGTGTATGTGTGTGTGTTTGTTGCACTTGCTTGTAAACACGATATCTCAAGATAGGAATGTCCGACACTTTTCATATTTGGTATATAGATTCATCATGTTGAGAGGAAGGACCCTATTGTTTTTGGTAGAGGTCAAAGGTCATTTGAGGTCACCAATGGTAAAATTGCGAAAATTTCAAAAATAGCTTGTAAACACGATATCTTCAGATAGGAGTGACCCACACTTTTCATACTTGGTATATAGATTTGTCATGTTGAGAAGAAGAACCCTATTGTTTTTGGTAGAGGTCAAAGGTCATTCAAGGTCACCAGCAGTAAAATTGCAAAAACGCCGAAAATGGCTTGTAAACACGATATCTTCAGATAGGATTGCCCGACAATTTTCATACTTGGTATATAGATTTGTCATGTTGAGAAGAAGAACCCTATTGTTTTTGGTAGAGGTCAAAGGTCATTTGAGGTCACCAGCAGTAAAATTGCGAAAACACTGAAAATGGCTTGTAAACACGGTATCTTCAAAAAGGAGTGACAGATACTCTTCATATTTGGTATATAGATTTTCAGTCGAGAGAAAGAAGCCTATTGCTTTTAGTAGAATTCAAAGTTCATTTGAGGTCACCAGCGGTAAAATTGGGAAAATCCCAAAAATGGCTTTTAAACATGATTTCTTCAGATAGGAGTGACCGACACTTCTCATGCTTGGTATATAGGTTTTTCATGTTGAGAGGAAGAAGTCTGTTGTTTTTGGCTGAGTTCAAAGGTCATTTGAGGTCATCAGCGGTAAAAATGTGAAAACACAGAAAATGGCTTGTAAACAAGATATCTTCAGATAGGATTGCCCGACAATTTTCATACTTGGTGTATAGATTTTTCATGTTGAGAGAAAGAAGCCTATTGCTTTTGGTAGAGGTCAAAGGTCATTTGAGGTCACCAGCGGTAAAATTGCCAAAACTTCGAAAATGGCTTGTAAACACAATATCTCCAGATAAGAGTAACAGATACTTTTCATATTTGGTATACAGATTTGTCATGTTGAGAGAAAGAAGCCTATTGTTTTTGGTAGAGGTCAAAGGTCATTTGAGGTCACCAGGGGTAAAATTGCAAAAATTCTGTGCCTAAAATGTAAAGAAAAATCTATCAAGCACTGTCAATTTGAAAGCAGGTAAGGTATTTGATGGCAAGGAATCACTAAGCCTTTTGGCTTTCTGGTCTAGTGTCAATATTGTACGGTAGCACATGATTAGAATAAATCTTTTTGCAATGACCCTCTTGTTAGTTATAATGCTGACAAGCAGCAATATAACAACCAACTTTCAGATCTACACTGGTGTAAATGACCACTTGTTTTAATGAATTGTGACAGATTGTTTAGTTCTTAGCATGGATAATTACCATTATAATCCATAAAATGACATTTGTATAGCTCTTTGTCTACAAGTGAGCTCTATTTGCTTTACAAGTGAAAATAGATTAAATACTGTGAAGGAATAAGTCTTTTGATTTTTAAAAAAGAAAAACACATAGAATTTTCAGGACATAGTGAAAGTGGTTTTTGATTCCATTCTTGCACAAACTTCAAATGACCGATTTGTGAAAGTACAAACCACTTGGGTGCATTTATCAGGAGAATGAAAGAGTACTGTAATGTAACATATGATTAAGTTGAAAGCTAATTACTAACTGAATTGAACAATCAGTGGCAGATTGTTTAGACAGTTAAAACAGAACAGAAATATTTTAAAAGGATCAGAAATGATCTGCTATCTAAGAGTGGTCCAGCAAAAGGTTTTTGTTTTCATTTAATACAATAGTTTTATATTTTTAAATTTAAAGAGGTTATCTGATGCACATAAAATTTGATAATGACTCAAATGATAAAAACTTTATGATCAAAGAAACAGCATTACAATCATCTTTTTTCAAACTTGTCATATATGTTTGTTCAAAATGTGGATTTTATACTGCAGATAAATTCAGACAGTCAGTGATGGCCTGATTTCATTCCGCCATTACTGCGGTAAATCACCTTTTTATCTTTCTATTTCCTTGTTTACCTGTACTATGGATGGTTGTACACTGAATTGCATCTTGATTTCCTCAATTTCACTGAATATGAGGGTTTGAAATTTATTTTAACAATAAATTAAGTCGATTGGGCTGATGTATGTTCATGTATACAGTTACTCTAAGTTTGTTGCACATGTTAAGCTGGAGAGGGTTTTGAATTTATTCCTTTTGATGAAAATGTTTTTAATTGCAAGATGAACATTAGAAGTTAATCTTTGCGGGATATAGTCAAGATTTTAGATAAAGAGGTAAGTTGGATGAGTTAAGATGAATCAAGTTGAGACCTCTGTCACAATTTGCAAATTGTGTTCATCACATTTATTAGCTCACACAGTGTGAGGTTATCAAATGGGGCAGATGGCGTCAACTTTTTAACAGAAGTCTTCTTCTTCCCCATTTTTGGAGATTTGGGGCTGAAATTTTGGTGGGTGATTGCTTTGGAAGGGAGCATTCATACCCACCTACTTACATTCTAATATAGGAAATTAAAGTTGTGTTTTACAGCTGTTTTTTAGGGGTGAGTTCATTTTGCCTGCTGGGCAGTTAGTTGTTTATTTATTGCACTAATTATAGCAGTGTGCTTGGTTGTGTGTTCAGTTCTTATCTTGCACATATATGCAGGCTATTGAACCTGGTTCATGTTACAGCTGGTTGAACAAGGCATTCACAGTACTGTCACTGTATGCTTGTGTAGGTGGTCTCATAATCAGCTGTGGTCAGCTAGCGTGGAGAGAATAAGTTATAACCAGGGAGTTACAACAGATAAGACCCTGTTGTAACTTATCTCAGGGAGGTGTTAATAACACCTCCCTGCTTATCTGTTGCGGAGATACCTTTCACTCTGTTCTGTTCAGTTTATCATGAATTGGCCAAGCCAAGCAGTACCAACATAACTGTTTGAGCTCAATAAGCAGTAGGAACTTCTTGAGTCTCTGTGTTTTATTTTGATCAGTACAGAGCCATGCAGTGTTTACTTGTGGATGTATATAGGTGCAACTGAATGTACTTTGCAATACCTGAGCAGTTTACAGGTACACCATACAGAAGTTATTAATTTTATCTTAATGTCTAATGCCTTTAAGAATATACAGTCCAGGCTTTCATGATTTGAGAAAATACACAGTGGTTCATGTTACAGCTGGTTGAACAAAGCAGTTCAATAGCCTGCATATATGTGCAAGGTAAGAACTGAACACACAACCAAGCACACTGCTATTAGTGCAATAAAGCTATATCACTGGCAGATGTAGATTAACATGCAAAATCACAAATGTTTTGTCTTCATTGTTCTTTACTTCCTTGCATTTAATTTTGTAATGTAAGGAGGTTTTGGAAACAGGTACCAGATGAAATTTGGTTCACCTTTGAGTTTTTCTTTTCAGTAACAGACAAAACAGGTTGTGTGAGCTTCACAACAGCATTGCTGTTCTAGTTTCATTTATTGGTTTGTTTCATAACAATCTCAAGAAGTACAGCAGTGTGAAAGTATATATTAACAATATATGGATGGTATATATGTTTGAGGAAAGGAGATTGTAAAGGGAATCACTTTAGGCAACCCAAAGGGCTTATCTAGCGAGTATTCCTATAGGAAATAAACAATAGCAAACAAAACGCAACACAGTAAGGGAATACCAATTATAACCCTGCCAACTATCACACAGACCCATCCACTTAAACCACCTGAGCTACCCATTTCCCAGCGACCCATTCATGCCCTTAAGCCTGCCTCGGACACATTTTGTCATTCACCTTGTGTATGGAACGTACCACCCATTGTGCATACTGCTCAACATAAGCATAGTGTAGGGAAAACAAGCCAGTGAGTCACAACTGGAAAAAAGTCTGCGAGTGGCTTGACTTGAACCAGTAGGTTGGAAACTGGGCCGTAAAACTCCATCTAACTTGTGTGTAATGCTCCTCATAAGCAATTGAGTAGCGGTAATAATCCAGTTCACCATGACTGAGAAAAAAAGAAACCATTGGCATGGTTGGATTGAACCAGAAAATTGTAAAATGATTGTAAAACCTTTTTTACCCAACCCAACCTAACCTAACCATACAATTTGTGTCCAGCACCTGTGTGCATGTATAGTTGCATTTGTAGCTGTATGCATTAAAAATGAATGGACACAGAGTTGTTTCTTTGGACTTGCATTGAATACAGCTACTTGGAAAACACAGTACATTACAGAACACTTTGAAATATAGAGAGAAAAGATTTCAAATATTTGGTGATGTTAGAATCTATTTTCATTTGAAAAAGATTATCATGTGAATTTAAGTCAAATGAAAGTGTGTATTTCCTTTGTTAAAGTTTTCGAAGAGGATTGTACTTAACTCAGTTTCCCTCTAAACTTTGGACATTAAAGATTTTTTGAGGTCGGTCTGAGAGTTAATTCCATTCTAAACCTTTTCTAGTGTTTCTGGTATTTGAAATTGTAGCCCTCTACTTGGTTTAAATGTTATTTAGCATCACCCCCTCCCTCAACCTGCATAAAAAAGGAATGGCTTTGCATAAAATTTACCTAACTGTGCTGTCATTGCTTTTCTTTATACTGGTATGTTGGTTTAAAGTAACCCAGCTTTGGCTGTTTTCTTTTGATAGACTTGCTATTTTAAAAAGTTTTGAGAAGATAGCAGGAAAAGTGGTAGCTGATATTGGAGCAGGAACAGGTAAAATATAATTGCATCTCTATCAGAAGGGTTTCATTTATACCTGCAATTCGTAAATATCACCCCTTTTTATTATTGACAGGTTGCCATCACATCCCCTTTTTGTTTGCATTGCATCAGCTTATTATGATGAGTATGTACACTATTTGTCTTGTGATTTGGAGATATTGTCTGTGACTCACCTCAAATGATATTTTTGGTTATGTCTTGATTCCATTTAAAAACTTTATAAGCTGGTTTGTGCAGAATCTTGAAATAAACTGGACATGGACACTGGCATCCTTTCACTCATCTTCCTCCATTTTTTCAGAGTTCTAAAGCAAGTTGTAGGCAAATTTTGCACATACAGTAGCTGGTATTGGAGCTTAATCAATGGATTTGGACTAAAAAATGATGGTAATGCCTGTTTGATGCATTTAGCATTAAGGTTAGCAAATTGTCTCATATAAATACACTCAAAACATCTGGTATCCACATTCTCTTAGGGCCCTTAATTGTACAACGGATTTCTTCACTTTTAGAGTTTTGCTATTTGCACTTAAAATAGTGCTGGCCAAGGTCATGATTTCCATCTGCTGACTATTGAGAAATGTTTGATGGTTTTTACAGTTTTGAGGAAGAATCACTTGGAGCTGTACATTGTCAACTGCTTGAACTTTGAAGCAGATTTCTCATTCTTTTCAATTCTATGACAATTGAATATATTTTATGGAATGATAAAGTACAGTTTGTATTTCTTCATTATCATGAATGCATGAAGTAGACAAGTTAATGTGACTTCTGATAATAATATTATTGAATTTCAATCAAGCTGTTGAAACAACCTAAAAATGTTAACTCATTTTAATTTTAAATATTTTTTGATTGTGCACATTTTTTTCCAGGCATTCTCAGCTGTTTCTGTGTGCAAGCTGGTGCGAGGAAAGGTAAATAAGATATGTCGAAGCTGTTAGAGTGTAGTGAGCTTTCTCATGACATTGTTATTGGGTAGCCACACCCACTGCTGGACAAAAATAAACAGTCATCTTGTCAGTCAACATCTGCTCCTCAGCTAGCTTAGGTACTACACTAGTTTTTGCCAGGTGTGACATTAGTGAAAACACTCTATAGTTGATCAGTTTATTCTGATTCCTGCAACTATTGTGACCTTTTTTAATGTACTTGACAGCCATGGTTACTCAAATAATGAAAAAAATGTCATCCATAAATTTCAAAGTTCAAACATTTGTATATGAAAAAAAGTCCTTCTGTATTTCAACCTGGTGCAGTTGGTAGGGCATCCGGCCCTCAGTTGGAAGTTCAAGGGTGCCATTCCCATGGTGCTGTGACCTTGCTTCTTGAGAAAAGCAACATAAACATCCCAGTAGATCAAAGGCAGTGTGGGGTGAAGCTGGTATTGGAGTTTGTTACATGATCTGTGCCAACAAATGAACTATGCTTTCATTGTGTTCACACTGCATAAAAAGCAATTAACACATGTTTGACTGGTCTGTTAGCTATCCCACATGTCATGTAACTGTGTGGTTGTTTTAATACATCTGTTGCGGTCAGTCAAGTGATCAGATGTGAAACCTGTTTATATCAAGTGAGTATGTAGTTAGCTTCATTTCCTCCCTAAAGCAATGAGAGGCAATTAGGCAGAAAAGGAGGATGTAACAAAAATTTAGAAAGCAAATTTTGTCTTGTCATTTCTTCGGGGTCAGTGGTATATCAAGTAGGACTGTAGTGTGCTCCATTTCCTCCCTGAAGTGATAAAAGGAATTCTAGCAGAGAAGGAGGGTTTATCAAAAAGTAAGAAGGAAAGTTTCATAATGAGGTCAAACCAAAGACTTAACAATTGAACCTTCTGCCCTTGTGTATGATTTTCCACGCAAACAATGGAGTTAGGGATAAAGATCTATTGCCCTAAAACAGGAAAAATGGTGTGGGCTCTGCCCACGGATGGACACAGCATGTAACGTATACGTTCTATCCGTAGATGGTTGCCACAGGCTGGGACAAAAAAGATGGCTGCAGTGAAGCTTTTAATCGTCTAATTTGACGACAACTCTGTAATATTTTAAGCAAAAGTTAAACTTGAATGGGAAAAAAATATCATATTCCTGCAATACGTGAAGTATTTTTGACCCTATCTTGCCATATTACAAAAAAATTTCAACTTTCTTGCAAAATATGGCAACATACCTTGAGCAAGCCCAAACTTTTACACAAAACCATTGCATAGGGCCATTTTGGTGTGTTTTTCTCACACATACGGTAGCGACAATATACCCTGCAGTATGCTTTGTCCATGTATAGGAAGTCCGTGGCTCTGCCAGATTGAAACAGAAGACAACAAGTTGATTTTGAAAAATAAGAGGCAATGTCAGGACCAATCCTCTCACCCCAAACTACAATTCTCTTAGGGGTTTACAGTAATTCTCAATTAGCTCAGCTCTTTGATTGACAGCTAATTCAAAAAATGCAAAATACCAAAGCATATATAACATAGCACTAATTGCACTAAAGAGTGTTCTCATTATACGCATTGAGCTTTTCTATACTCACCCTGAAGCAATATAAACTGAGATTGTGTCTGGATGAGGGTGAATTTCAGTCAATTGTGGGAGGGGCTTAAGAAAGAAGGTTAGAACAATTGATAATGTGTGGGGTGAGAGAACTTGGCCATTAAAATTTGTAGCAACATGCTGAAGAGTCCCACTTTTGTCCTGTTTTATTTGAAGATTGCTATCCTTTTCTCATCTGTAGATTTCTGCCAAGTCCATTTGAAAGCCTGTTTTTGTAAAGCTTTTATTTCTTCTCTCCACAAAGTTTATGCCATTGAGGCAAGTTCAGTTGCTGAGAAAGCAAAAGAAGTGATTGCACAAAACAAGATGGATGATAAAATTGAAGTTATCAGGGGAAGAGTGGAGGTAAGGTCATTGTATCATCACTTTATGGGTTTAATTCTCTTATGTTGAATTTATATACATTTGTTCTTGGATTGTCGTTGTATTTGCAATGCCATTTTTGATTCCTTGCCGAAGGCAGGCAAGGAATCTATGCGATGGTGATGTCGTCCTGTCGATTTTCATGGAGGTCAAAGGTCATTTGGGGTCACGAGAGGTCAATAGGTAAATTCATTTGAAATTGTTTATAAACACGGTATCTCAAGAAGGGAAAGTGTGACTAATCTCATATTTGGTGTGTGCATTGGCCATATTGAGTAGATGATCCCTATTGTTTTTGGTGGAGATCAAAGGTCATTTGGGGTCACGAGAGGTAAAAAGTTCAAAACTTCGTAAACACGATAACTCAAGAACAGTACATGTGACTATGCTCATTTTTGGTGTGTGGGTTGGTCATATTGAGTAGATGATCCCTATTGTTCTTGGTGGAGATCAAAGGTCATTTGGGGTCACGAGAGGTCAAAAGGTCAAAACTTTGTAAACACTATAAAGAAGGGTACATGTGACTATGCTCATATTTAGTGTGTAGGTTGGTCATATTAAGTAGATTATCCCTATCGATTTTCGTGGAGGTCAAAGGTCATTTGGGGTCACGAGAGGTCAATAGGTAAATTCATTTGAAATTGTTTATAAACACGGTATCTCAAGAAGGGAAAGTGTGACTAATCTCATATTTGGTGTGTGCATTGGCCATATTGAGTAGATGATCCCTATTGTTTTTGGTGGAGATCAAAGGTCATTTGGGGTCACGAGAGGTAAAAAGTTCAAAACTTCGTAAACACGATAACTCAAGAACAGTACATGTGACTATGCTCATTTTTGGTGTGTGGGTTGGTCATATTGAGTAGATGATCCCTATTGTTTTTGGTGGAGATCAAAGGTCATTTGGGGTCACGAGAGGTCAAAAGGTCAAAACTTTGTAAACACTATAAAGAAGGGTACATGTGACTATGCTCATATTTAGTGTGTAGGTTGGTCATATTAAGTAGATTATCCCTATCGATTTTCGTGGAGGTCAAAGGTCATTTGGGGTCACGAGAGGTCAATAGGTAAATTCCCTAGAAATTGCTTGTAAACACGGTATCTCAAGAACGGTAAATGTGACTAATCTCCTATTTTATGTGTGCATTGGCCATATTGAGTAGATGATCCCTACCGATTTTCGTGGAGATCAAGGGTCATTTAGGGTCACCAGAAGTCAAAAGGTCAAAACTTCATAAACTCGATATCTCGAGAACGGTACATGTGACTGTGCTCATATTTGGCAAGTCAGTTGCCCATATTAAGTTGATGTTCCCTATTGTTTTTGGTGGAGATCAAAGGTCATTTGGGGTCACGAGAGGTCAAAAGGTCAAAACTTCATAAACACGATAACTCGAGAACGGTACATGTGACTATGCTCATATTTAGTGTGTGGGTTGGTCATATTGAGTAGATGATCCCTATCAATTTTCGTGGAGGTCAAAGGTCATTTGGGATCACAAGAGGTCAATAGGTAAATTCCTTAGAAATTGCTTGTAAACACGGATTCTCAAGAAGAGTAAGTGTGACTAATCTCATATTTGGTGTGTGCATTGGCCATATTGAGTAGATGATCCCTATTGTTTTTGGTGGAGGTCAAAGGTCATTTGGGGTCATGAGAGGTCAAAAGGTCAAAACTTCGTAAACACCGTATCTCAAGAACGGTACATGTGACTGTGCTCACATTTAGTGTGTGGATTGGTCATATTTAGTAGATGATCCCTATTGCGTTTCCCAAAGGTCAAAGTTCATTTGGAGTCAGCATGTTCAAAGCCTGACAAGCTTTCCTGCACAGTCTTTCAAGAAAGGTCACTTGTAGGGTCCTGTAACTTGTCATGTAGATGGCACATAGTGAATACATGGTCCCAGAAGTTTTTGGTGGAGGTCAAATGTCATTTGGGTTCACAACGGGCAAGGGGGATCTCAAGATTGGATGCCTTGCATGTGTACTTTGTGGGCACATTATGGAGCCCTGCTAATTGAAAAACATTGCAAAGCAATGTCAATGTGAAAAAAGGCCTTACATTTCAGCAGCAAGGAATCACTTAGCCTTTTGGCTTTCTGGTTAGAAATCCAGGTGCTAAATGATGATGTTTTGAACTTTAATCTGATTGCTTGTTCAAGTGGTTAGAGCATCCATGACCCAGCCAGGAGGTCTGAGTCTGACTCCCAGCTGGGTCAGAGCAAAGAATTTATAAATGGAACTTACTGTACTGCCATTTGGCTTGGTGCTCAGTAAAAGCAGTAAAGTAGGAAAAACAAGCCAGTCAGCCACAACTGGAAAAAAGACTGTCACCTGGCCGACTTAAACCAATTAATTAGGTGTGAGTCATTTATTTAACTGGACAGTATGGGCAGTTGGGCACAAGATTGGTGAAAGTGAGGTGGAAATAACTGACAGTTAACTAACAGTTATCTAACTTAAACATTTAAGCACTGTTTTTTAATTCATTACTAAATCAACAGGGAATATCTAAAAAAGATCCAATGAAAGCAGCTGTGCAACTGCTGTGGCGATTAGTAATGATTTCCATGCACCTAACTGCCATATGGTGTTAGTAATATAACGTGCCGACGATCTTAGGCACCACAGATAAATTTCGCTATGCATCCAACTGCAGTCAAAAGTAACTGCAGTTTATCCTACCGCAGCTGGACATGGATGAATAGCGCTATTGTTACGATGCTCGTGAGCTGCTCTCCCATTGACAGAACTCATGAACAAAGCTTTCCAACTGCAGCCGGCTGCCCGTGCTTTGATATAGTGACTTAATCCCTTTACCCCGGCGACACAAAGGGGTAATGCATCTGCAGTCAACCGGCTTAAATTTCTGCAAGCCTAGACACGAGAAGTAGGAAGACCTGTTAATCATTAGTCTGCGTAGAGCCTGTGTGGCTGCCGCCCCATAAGCTGTTTTTTCGTAGCGATAAGCTGAACGAAAAGACTTCGTCTGCTCCGCAGGGTAATTCATCATATGAGAACTATTAACTACTGTTTATATTTTCGTGGAGCGTACATAGATTCCGTCTTTATAAAATGATATTCGCTTAAGATGCCTTGTCCAAATTATGTTATGCGATTTTCCCCGGCAGAACGGCAAAGATCGCCTCACAAGTTCATATAGAACGGACAGAAATACAGAAATATGACAGAAAAAACCCTGATAAAGAAAATAAATACTTCTATCACACATTTGTCTTTTTCATATTTCAATTTTTGAACGTTTTCTGATTCAAAAAGCAATCCTGCTTACTCAACCTTTAGGCTGTTTGTGTTACTTCTTCCAAAACATAAGTTAAAAATATCAACCAATCACAACTTTTATTTACAGTATTCTCTTGCACGTCTGAAAATTACGTCACACTTGTGAAATTTGCATGCTCTAGTGTACATATGAGTTAGCATTGTTTTTTCACTGACAAGCTATGTAAGTTCATTTGCTAACACTCTATGCTACGTAACCTCATTAGGAAGTCGCGTAACCAGGGCTACTACATGTTGAATTTCCCTGCCTATAAAAACTCTGTCCACACCTTTTTGCTTCAGTGAACAAAGGTCAATAAAAACCAGATAAGAAATGGCCCTACTGCTTGACTTTCACACCTTGCAAACAGTGGCACATCTGGCTGGTATTATTCAGCCTTTGTTCACATCTTCATCTAGCTGCCTCTTATCAAGTTTGTGGTTTCTTGGAGCTTGCTTGAATGAGTTAAGCAGGAAGTCGGGTAAAATCTGATTACCCCACCAAACCTCCCTTTTGGTGGGGACTCGGGTAAAATAACTAATAGGGTAAGAAATTCCTCATGTACGTAGGTTCATTCATTAACACCCTGCCATTGAGGTTGGGACACCCTTCAAATTCCTGTTACGAAAAAATTTTTCCATCAACGTGGATAAAGGGCTCTATTTTGGTGCTCACACGATAAAGAATTTTGCTTAGATCATTATTTTTTCCAAACAATTATAAGTGTTGGTAGTCGCATCCTATTATTTCACACATTACACGAGGATATTTTGCCTCGCCGTGAAGAATCAAACCAACAATCCTAGTGTCTTAAATTATTCGTCAATATTTACGAAATCATTTCAACTGGATAGCTCATCACGGGTATGCCGGGTACTGTTGGCCAGGTGCCAAAAATATATACATAGTAACTATTAGGCTTTGCTTGCAATGAAGATCTCAAATCGGATTTTGTTTTGTTTCTATTAAACAATAAAGGAGAATCAATATCACCCTTATACTTTCCAAAAATTGATCTGAAAAGTCAGAAACCAAAAAAAAAAAAAAAAAAAAAAAATGACGTGAACGGTATTTAGAGGGAATCGATCCCGGGTCGTGTTAGCAAAAGACCAAGCCAATACCAAGCATTATTGATGTGTTCAAAATATATGAATAGATTCAACATCCTTGGAAGTTGTCTTAGTTGTTCAGGATTTCAGACTTTGATTTTATCATTCTCGCCAATGTGTGCAACGTTGCGCATATGAAATATTTTTGATTTTTCAGGGCATTTTTGGACATCATTTTGTAAAGTTTTCGCCCCTCCCGAAATGGTGGTCAAGTAGGATTTCTATACAGAAATTGGCCCTACCGCAGGCTCTGTCTTCAAGGCTTAGCTTTCACGGTATATACTCAAGCAATTAAGTAGCGTGCTGTATTGAGCAGGAAGCGCAATTTCTTTGTATTTTAGTATTTAGATCGTTAGTGATACGCTGGGCTGGCTTGGTTTAGCTCAGAATTGTTACAGATGCTTGCTTTGTTATAGCAATTAACACCCTGATGGGGATGAGGGAAGAAAGGGGAGAGAGAAGCTGTACGTGGTTTGTCTTACAAAATTATAACAATTAGAATGAAGCTAGTAAAAAGAGATTAAACCGTGGAAAACAATGGTTTTCAGCATATACGGGTCTGTAAAAGTTCTTGGGGGCCCACAACGTCTTAATTAAGCCCCCGCGCATCGGCCCGGCCCCTCCCCACACACTACACATCATTTACAGCCAGAAGGTTTAATAATGGTTAACTACCTTGTTTGAGAGTTTGATTATAGTACATCCGCAGATCCAGGGTTTGGAGAAAGGGGGGGCAGAAAATTTTGGAATTGACTCGAAGGGCTTATAGAGACCATTTCCGAGCCTGCATCTGAGGGTTACAATTCCTCAGAACAATTCGGGTTGACCAAAGACAGGCAAAGAAAGACAGGTAAAGTATCAGTTGAGGACTATTCACTTATTTCATCAATATTAGAGTGTAAAATAAAGGTGGATCAAGTTTTTTATTATCATCCTGTGATTTGAGAACATCCTGTAATATTTGTCTAGGTTATTAGAAATCAAGTTCTTGATTTTGGATAACTCTCTTGAAAGTCGATATTTGCATAGGCCGATAGCGGTGTTGCTTTGGAGAAAATTACAACATTTGGAAACGGTCTGAACATTATATTAGTCAATTTCGACACAGGACCTCGGGAAGTATCGCGTGAACAATTAAAATGGTTTTGTGCTTTTTACATTTTTTTTCACGATTTTAGGAAAGGAATTGGGTTACGCGCAATGGGGGATCACGTGGGAACATCTTACAAGGGCTTGCCCCACTGTCTAAAAAAGTTGGCGGGATCAGTCGGCGGTGCGGATTTGGGAAGTCAAATGGAGGAAAATAACCTGGCCGTTCTAGAAGGGTGTGCTATGAGACAGGAGGTTGAAGTCACGGTCCGCTGATGCTTATATTAGGACTGAAAGAAATCTTTGGTCGCCGAAAAATAGGGGATCGGGGCACGGGAGGCGAGTACTACCGTCCGCCCTCCCCCCCCCATGGATCCGCGCCTGTACATAGTACAAAGGTTTGAACCAACCCCATAAAGACATGATAATATTTTGCAATGGCACCACGTAACACTAATATATATGGGAGAATTTTAATAAGTTTCAACCTGTTGCATGCAGCTGGATACCACCCTGTCGGTAAAATATGCTGCTGCATGATTTAAAACATGTTCTAGAGCAAATAAAATATTGTACTTGAGAATAAAAATAAGAAAATAAATATTCACCACTATAGCTTTCACATTAAGGAAATCGAAGGTAAACATGTGCGTAGGTTCACAATATACATAGTTGCTATACGTTAGGCAATGGCAAAAGTACCAAGACTTGCTGAAGAAAATTACATCGTCGAGAAAAACTTTACACCTAAAGCTCACAAATGTATTGCAGATTGCTGTATGGGGGTCTTTTACACATGGCTTGTGAATAGTTTTGATGTTCTTGGCCACGTGGAGTTTTGTCGACCCTTTCAGTAGGCCTACTCGATCCTGCTTTGTGGATGGAAGCGGGCGATATTTGAGCAGATACGTAACATATAACAGACTTCGTACGGTACCAGATCGCGATCCAGTTGCACTTGTTACAGTTGCACAGAATGTTTTTTTTTTTTTTTCATGTTTTGGTTATCATTACGGGCGATTTTTCATGACAAAAAACAAAACATTCCATTATCTGGAATAAAATGTTGAGATGTAGTTGTGTAGCAGAAGTGGAACCCAAACGTTTCAATACCAAATACTTTCAGTACATGTGCAACGTACGTACTGAGGTGGCAATATTCTCACGGTCGTTTCATAACTGCATTGAAATTTCCGATTTTTTTATAGTTTCCGTAGCTTTGTTCAAGTTACGGGAAACTGCTATGGTATAATTCCGCAAAGCCAACGAACGGAAAAAACCTGACCTAGCAAATCTGAGGTCTTTTTTGTGCTGTTACAGTGTAAAGAGATTTTCCTAATCCATATACAAAGGATCATTGTAGGGGCAGTCGGTCACGTTCGTCTTAAGCAAACTTTGCTCCGCAAGTGTGAGATAATACGACTGCAGTCAACTACCTGTAACTGCAGTCGGGCGTGTGCTATTGAATTGCCAGTTAACCGCGAGCAAGATGCAGTTAGCTGCATAGCAAAATTTATCTATGGTGCCTTAAGGCAAGGCGTTTAAGGGCGTCACACACGATCAAGCAAATAATAATGCTGCAAAGACATAGTATGCGTTACCTTCAGTGCATGTTTCTGTATTGAGGTCTTGATCTGTTCTGCCTTGGTAGCAAGAATATTTACAAAGGACATGAACTAAAAACAGGTGTAACGAAAAGCTAAACATAGTGAAGAGGATTTGTACATGACTAAAAGCTACAGCTGTGTACAACCTATTAGTCTTCGGAGTTCAGACGTTTTTAATTGTTACAGTAGTGTTACTTGGATGGGAGAGTTGGGGGAGTGATGAAATTAGGTTAAATTTACTTACAGCAGTATAGTGGATGTACTGGAACTTTTTTAAGGGTTATCACTTGACAGGCCACCCTGCAAAATGTCACTGGCATAAAGGGCTTTACAATGACTTCATCAAAATCATGGCATTACATTAAATACCTGGCATTGAAGTTCAAAAGAAAGAACTTCCCTGGTGAAAAAAAAGTTAAATTTAGGTCAGCCAAACATCCAAAGCATGATTGTCAAAATATGAGATATGCACATTGGGTTTTTTTCCACAGTCCACATTTGACAAATGTAGAGATAAGATGAGTAAATGTACTGACAGACCATCCCATGATGACTGGTGTGGCATGAATTCTCTATGCCTCCTCCCACTTCAGTTTTATAGCTACTGATATGGTATCTTAACAATAAACTTTGTCTAAAAAGAAGGAAATAATTATGGGAAGCAGCTGTAATGAAAAATCCTAGCCTCCATCGTATTGGAAGTTACTGCTGAAATTTAATTGATACTGCAATAGTCCTTTATAAATATAATTTAAAAACACAAGGTTTTATTTGTGCCATTGTACTATCAAGCAATCACTTACCAAATATCTACAGAGGAATGAAATTTGGCTGTTCTCAGTTCTGTTGTTCACACCACCAGAGGTAAGAGATACTGTATCACTAAAAGTGCAGCCTGTTGTGGAATTCCCTGCAAACCTGTTGCCAAATTGTTCGGTGTATAGCAAAGTTTAAAATTTTGTAAGTAGCCAATAAAAATACACTACCAGACTACAAATATAGTATGTAAAGGAGAGTAGTTAATTACACACTGTTTTTTAAAATAATACTTGTGACAACAGCACTATAGACGAGGTTAATCTAAACAGAGTATTACTGTGTGATCATGTCGAGACAGTTTGGTAATCCTATACTCTTGTGCTGGCAGCCTGACAAATTTTTTTTTTTTTTTGAGTTTGAGAATGGAGCTTATGTCGTGGTGTAGTGAAATTTTGAAATCTTGATGTCGGCTTGTTTTGGCACAAACTCCTTGGAACAAGGCCCTGATAATAATTATGTTTAATAATGCTTCTTATGTACAGCCCTTTATCACTGGAATTTCAAAGAGTATCAGCAATTTTCCTCCTGATCAACAGTATCTTTACCCAAAGAGTTGAAGCCAAACTAGATGGAAGGCAGCAGCAATATGCTGCACTCAATTACAAGTTACCTCACATTTTCCTAACCCCTGGATGGGAAGAGAAAATTTTGATGAAGCATTTTGTCCAAGGATACAATGTTATGACCCAGACAGCTCTTTGATACCACTTGTTGGAAGTAGTATGCCTTATTAAACCCCTTGTCCTCTATGGTCTTGTGGAGCTACTGTAGTATATATAAATGTTAAACATGTAGATGTGGAAAGAACTAGAAATTTGAGATGGATGTAAAAGGTACATGGGAAGATACAGCCCAGAAGATATAAAACAAATTGTATAAATTGTTGAAAATTGTGAAAGCAGTCAATTCTTCATAGAGTGTACATAGACAAGTGCCATTTCATCCATTCATCACCCCCCCCCCCCCCCTTGGTTTTATTACAGAATTTGCATGTTATGAAAGCATTGTTTCATGTTTAAAAATTTAATTTATATCTTGAAAATGTTTTAACAGGACTTAAATCTTACAGTTCAATATTGAAATTGGTATTTGATGCCAGTTTTAATTGTTACATTAAAGCTGTCAAAACTCATAGTTTACTTTAAAGCTACAGAAACTTGACTTGTACCTCTTCAAAACTCAGTGACTGACTGCAGCATGAATCATGTATAGCATTTATGAACACATTGCTGTAGTGGAGTATGGTTGCTAGAGCTTTATGACACAACTCGTAACCTCCGTGTAAAATCATGCAATGCCAGTAGGATGTATTTTTAAAGTCAGTGTTGTTTTTCTAATATTTACTTTTAAACTACCAGAGGGAAAACTGGGCATGTTTCTGGAGGGGTAGGGGTTTGGGGCTGTCCCTGTAATTCAATGACGAGAATGCCCCAGGGGATCAAGACAACCTTAACAGGTCTGTTTTATGTGTAATGTGTTACTGTGATTTGAATATTTCCTTTAAAAAGTCTCAACTTCGGAATACAACATGCTATTGAAATGGACCTTTTAACAATAAAGAAAAAGAAGTGCCTTGATTTTTAAAGCTTTTGACATTTTTCAATGGAATGTCCCTTGAAGTATGTTAAACATGTTATCTTCTTCCCTTCATCCGTGCTAGACCTCGTGTTTACTCTAATGGTACAATATGAGCATCCGTCCCTTATGCAGAAGGCCTGGGTTCTGTTGTCAGGTTGAGTCATTCGAAAGACTCTAAAAAATGGAACCCACTTCCATTGTGTGTGATGCTCCACATAAGCAGTGGAGTAGGGAAAACAAGCCAGTGAGCTACAACTGTAAAAAGTCCCTGGCCAGCTCAACTTGAACCAATGGGGTTGAAAGTGGGCCATAAAACTTCATCTAACTAACTAACTTACCCTTCATCCATGCTTTGAAAATTGACTTTGTAATTTCAGAAGTTTCCCTGCATTCTGCACTTTTGTCAGCTGAAGAGAAAATAGAATCCTTTATTCATCCTTGTTTTGTTGACCTCAAAAGATGCCGTCATCGTGAGAAGCAGTTTATCCCTCATTCGTGTCAGAAGTTGTTCATTATTTTGACTTTCAGGTTCATCTCACTTTAAAAAGAGTAAATTATTAAAACACTGGGAAAGAACAGAAAGGAAATAGAAACATGATCACTGTGAAACACCAAACTAAGCATCCTACTTTATTTTCAAACCGTAGTTTGTAAGTTTTTATAGTCAATCACGCTCCAAAAAAAATTAAAAGTGTTGCATCCAAATGTGCCAGTCTCTGATAAAAATATTTTTGAGGATATGCAGTGTGCCAGCTGGTTACTTTTTGAAGGTCCTACCTTGTTGATCCTTTCTGATAAAGAAAAAAAAACTAGGACATTGTAATGTACACTTGATCTTTATAGACTCATTCATGTTAACAAAAAATGGCATTGCGACTGCTTGATAACAGAGTTGTTGAGGTGCACTTACATTTTTGTTAAAATGGAATGTAGATTCTAATTTGTCATTCTGCATGCAATCACAAGATTGCTACAGGCACAAAACCTAACATGAATGTACAGTATATGTTCCTGTGCATGATCTGTGCCAAGCAGTGACATAACCGTGAATGAGTCTATAAGTTTTATGGACTGTATGGTCAAGTGGTTAGAGCATCTGATTTGCGGGTCTAGAATTTGATTCCCGTCCAAGTCATACTGCAGACTGTAAAAGTGGAAACTACTGCCTCTGCACAAGCATTGGAGTAGGAAAATGAGCCATTGAACCACAACTGGAAAAATAGGCAATGGCCAGCCCAGTTTTAACAAAATTAGTTACAAACTGGTCCATAGAGCTCCATCTAATACCTAACCTAAAAATCTATTGAGTTTTTGGCAAATGTAGTAACAGAATATGCACATTTTAATGAAATTATTTTAGTTCAAACCTTAAATAAAGATGTCGACATCAGTATGAATGTGCAACAGTTAATACCGTGGGTAAGATCCTGTCTACAACTTTGGCATATTCTTTCATTGGAGTTTCATCCTTTCCAACTGCATCTAGTTTTGAAATGTGGGAATACAAAAGGTACATATGTTACTTTTTCTCTTTTCATGATGCTACTTGCACAAAATTCCTTAGGAAAAAACTTGAGCATATTTGTGATGTTGGAGATAGCACTAACTGGTGCTCCTATTTGGAAAAAAATTTAAACAGATAATTTTCCCAACCATAAGTAATCTTTTAGAACTAAATCACATCACCTGAAGTTATTGTTACACTTAAATTACATTCATTTTGGAATTTCTTGGCAATTATTTGTGCATGAGAGAATCATTTGTGCACACTTTCAGGCTTTGAACTTTAGATCTCAAGGGACAAGGCCATTTAGCCTTTGTTTACTTTCCATTTTTGAGGGCATCAAGGCAATAAATCAGGGCTTTACGGCCATTTTCAAATTTCAATAAGTGCACGACGGCAATTTCTAAACATAACAAATTTAGCAAACACCCACTCAGAGATTTTCTAACCCAAGCTCCTTGGTCTATTGCCTCTCATGCAGATGGTTCGCAATTGTAGAACTTGTCCCAATGTACTTCCATATCAATTTCAAATTGGAGGTGCACAGGTCATCATAAGCACATTCCAAAAGACTCAACTTCAACTACTGATTTTGTTTAAATACTATTAGCAAATAGTTTGCATCATGCAAAACGGAAGGAATTGCATTGCTTACGAAAATAATGTAAAAGAGCAGTGTGTGTAGCCTATGAGCTTTTTTAGTTCGTATAAAGAGACCCTGAGAAACAAACACACTCAACTGGGCCCAGACCAAGACGTAACAGAAAACCATAGTCAGTATCCATACACGCAGCAAAGGAAACGAAAGTCTTCCACAGCAGTGCAGTACAGTATGCACATGATTGACGTAACTTGATCTCAATGCAGGGATTTTTGCACACTAAACTTCCATTGACCATATTGCAAGGTGTGATTGGCCCATTGCTTTTTACATAGACTTTCTGTTGTATTTTGGTATGCAACTGCAGAGCAGGCTACGTAACTTCAGCTTGTATAATGCTGTATTGCAAGGCATATGTCTCATTGGTAAAACTGAAAGAAAGCCTTTTTTTCTGTAGGAAGTGCTGAGTTTTAGGAGTTTTGAGTTTCTATGTATGTTAACCAAACATGTACAGTATTACTTGCATTTTAGTGATAAGATTAACTTCACAATAAGGTCTGAGGGCATGGCAGCCATTTGCAGAGGGCACAACAGCAACTTTTGCCATGAATTTTAACCATTTTACCAGGACATCACGGCAAAAAGGAAACGTACGACGGCAATGGCCATCATGGCCACCGTTAAATTCGAGGCCTGCACTTTACCATACAAATTTTGTAGGAATAGTAATTTTAAGCAGCACAATTCACTTGGTTTTGTAAAAAGAAATTGTGAGACCTTTCATTCTAATATAACTAGCATATGAGGATTTCTTATGGGGCACATTAGGCAAACAGGTCCTTTAAAGGAGTTGTAAAAACATTTGTCTAGCAAAACCACGATACTTGATATCATATCTGCTTGCCCTTAGTTCACTTTTCATAGAAACAGTATCAACTTCAATTGCTAACATCTCAAGAACCAAACTTGTAAAATGAAATGAAAATTTCACTGGAAAATATGTTCCTCTTTAAGGTATCAGTTTGGTTCAAGACTATTGATTTAATATTTCAATGAAAGATATAATTGTATATTTCCTGGTTTTACTTTCAATAAAAAATTAAATTAAATTAAACTGCAAAGCATTGCTTTCTCAATCATTTTCTTGCCTACTAATTAGATTTCCTGATTTAATATCACAGTATCTTTGTTGAATCAAACAAGGGCATGATTATAACAGTTTGTGAATTGTATGTGGTAGTCTATACAACATAGTGTGCTTTCAATCTCTTTCAGGAAATTGGTTTTCTCACTCAGAGTTTTAATGCGTCATGACTTGAGAATGCTAAAGAATGCTTAAAAAAAAATAAAGTAGTCCAGAACCAAATTTGTTTTTGATATATAGAGGAACATATTCTAAGCATGCTGGTGAATTTTTTTTTATGAATTTCCTACACTTGATGCTTGAGATATTATCAATTAATGTGACAAATTTCCTACATGGAATGAAAATTTCTACATGAAATGAAATAAACTTGATGAAAGCTGGCATGTGTCATGGTTCACATTGTTGGTCAATGTTTTGTTTTTTTCAATAGTTTATTGACAATTTTATTCACTTAAACTCTGACATATTGATACCATAAGTGCATCCTGAGCAATGCTTAATACTTTATATACCATAGGAGCAAGATAGCATCCCTAATCATTTCAAGGTCAGATTAATAGGATAAAAAATAAAGTTCACTTTTCACTTCAATTGCCAGTATCTTTAGAACCAAACATGGAAAAAGAATGAAACTTTTACCAGAATGCTAAGAATATCTGCCCTTTGAAACACATCAGCCAAAATTTGGTTCTTGACCATTCTTTTAATAACTTGAGGAATTGTGTCATACTGTGCAGTAATTTTCTCATTAGAAATTAATGCAAGGATGCGGTTACAAAACAGACGAAATGTCACAAAGTTAATTTGATTTAAGTATTGCAACAACTGGTGACTGTGTTTGAGACTTTGAAAACCCCACTGTGCCATTGATATGGTGGGGTTAACGATAACACACCATAACACTGTTGTTCATGACATAAACAAATACAGTTTTACGCAATGTTGCTTATTTTAACCTCATTGCCTAAAGCTAAAATGCAGTCTTCCCATTTTGAACAATTTGATGTATTTCTGCCCTATTTTAACTGAATGGCTCTTAAAAATCTTGTGACAGTATTTTTCTCATTCAGTTGTGAAAATTATGAGGAGTAGCCAATTACTTCAACCCAAATATGTAATATTTAAGTCCTGAAATATCATGATGTTAGTAAGTTTGTTAGATGGAGTTTAACAGCCCAGTTTACAACCTGTTGGTTCAAGTAGAGCTGGCCCCTGCTTCTTTTCCAGTTATGGCTCACTGGCTTGTTTTCCCTACCCCGTTGCTTATCCTGAGTCTTCGGTATGACCCGACCTGGAAACAGAACCCTGGCCTTCCATGTAAGAGGTGGATGCTCTTACTGTTATATCAAACATGCATGAAATATCACGAAGGGTTCTGTATTTAAAAGAAATGAGAAATTCGTGAGATTATAACTGTTTTCCCAAAGTCAGTTTGGGGTTTACAACATATGCCTTTTAAATATAACTGTACAGGTAGGTGAAGGCTGAGGTGATTTTTGCAGCTAGGATTAAAGAATAGAGGACAATTATGTCATGTTTTAAAGCCTGTTTGTTAAACTGTGATGTCTTTTAAGTGTTTATAAAAATAAAGAATGGAAACATGATTGATTGTCCAGGAAGAGTGAAGTGGGTACTTTGCTTCTTCATCGCTTCTTCATCGGGCATTGTAAGGTTTTCTTTTGTTTCCTTTGTGTTAAATAAACGTGTGTCATACAGTTGGATGTACAATGAACTTGATGCGGCAATAAAATGGACACATTTAAACGTAGGCTTTTATGTGTTTTCGACTCCACCTCAGAGTCACTTCCTGGCCAGGAATGTACAGTAGTATAAAAAAAATTTTCACATTTTGGTTTCGATTTTCAAAGATGTATACATAATTAATTTATGACTATGAGAATTTGAGTTTTAGATTTTCTACAGGTGTGCTACTGTACACTCCTCATGAAATTAAGAAGTGTGTTAGGGTTGCTATTTTTTGATTATGAGGTCCATTCTTCATCTAGGAGTGCCACAAATCACGTTCCTCACAGTGGTTTGAGTATATCCACCAGGACTGCGCTAGGACTGTATAGACGAATCCAATCAGCACTTGTTTTAGTGGCTGTAGGCAGCCATTGGTGGTGCCCATCAGCCTTAAATTATCTTTATTCGTTTCAGTCTACATGAGTTTCAAACTTTCACATTTTTGAAAGATTAAAAGGTGATAGACCCCAGTTATGTCCAACTAAAATCAGACCATCACTTGCTGTTCAAATTCGTCTATACATATTGGAGATTATTCCTTGAATGAAATTTACCTTGAAACCATATTGTTTCATCTTATTGGTTCCTTGCAGTAGCAAAGGAACCTATGTAGTCAGGTTGGCGTGTGTGTGTGTGTGTGTGTGTGTGTGTGTGTGTGTGTGTGTGTGACACTTGCTTTGGTACGCTCTAACTCAACAAGGGAAGGTTGGATGGAACTTGGATTTGGTACATAGATGCGTCATAGGGAGAAGGTGCGCCCTATCGTTTTTGGTGGAGGTCAAAGGTCATTTGGGGTCACCAGGGGTCAAACACCGAAAAACGTTTTAACATAGTATTTTAAGGTAGGAAGGACAGATTTCAAATCAATCTGTGTTTGGTTAAGGTCAAAGGCATCAAGGTCACTGGCTGTCAACTGCTGGAAATGTTATTTAGAAAATCTTGTAAGCTAGATAAAGATAGTTTCAGTAGATTTTTTTTATCTCACCTGGTTTTGCATGCTTACACACCCAAACACCTTAGAAATTTGGCCTTTATGTTCGTTCAGTAATGATTCTTTTGGGTTGTACACATATTTTGGATCATTCAAAGTTTTAAGAGGGCAATTACTGAAATCTGTAGATTTCACTGAGCACAGGTCACTCTGCATTAAACTGGTCTCTCTGCCAGTGAAAGCAATGCATGAATTCTACAATATATCTCTTTAATACTGCTGTGCTCTGTGGGGGTAACCTTATCCTCATTCTATTATCACACTTCATTAATCACTTGCTTTCTGCTTGACTCCTGAATAAACCCTGTTTTCTGTGTAGAGGTAGCAAACAGGACAAGTGGTAGATTGTTTTAAAGTAACAGCAAGTTTTATTTGAGAGCTGGTAAAAATAACTTGTGTATCATTTATTGGTGATAATATCAAATTTGATTACAAGCATAAATACATATGGAAATGAGGTAGTGTTTTTGAAGGATAACCAAGCATTACAAAAGTTGAATTTCAGTAAGGCCACAGAAATTTAATCTTTGATTTCATGTAAAATTAGTTCTAAAATACCACTTGTGAAGATGTTACAAACATTGAGTACAGTATGAACTTTTGCTTAGCTCTATTTCACAGACTCGCTGTACAGTTCTTACAATATCCAGCAAGGAACCACAGTGCCCATTGGGCTCTTGTTGTGAATAATATAATCATAGTATAAAAAATAAATCAAATAAATGGAACTTATGTTGTGCTTTCTTTTTGTGTCAATTGCAATGATCTGGAATCATGTTGTATCATTGAACCACCCTGTTTTGCAATCCTGACAGAAATCCTGGCCATGTAGTTCTTCTGGAGTGTAATCTCTTTTCTTTTCAATTTTGCAGATTAATATGAAACTACTGTAAGCTTTTTAGCCAATCCTGTATACTTTATTGGCTACAGGGTTGGCATAACTTGCTTACATGATTTTTTTGTATTATATTTCTTCACACAAACAGGAAGTGAATCTTCCCGAGAAGGTTGATGTCATAGTCAGTGAATGGATGGCAAGTTAATTTTTCTTGACTTGAAACAATCCAATCGCCAAATTTTATGTGCATACCTTGAGGTGTTAACACTCAGCTGCAGTTTGCATACAAGGTTCAATGCTATCTTTAATGATTTACTATACAATGTGTTAAATAGTCCCTACTAAAATTATCTTCCATTCTGAAATAGTCTGAAGCTTGGCATCAGATGACTTTGGAATGGATTTCATTTCATTTTCATTTTGTTTTTGGTTTTCATGAAAAGATAAACATATGCATTCATGATGGCCTGTGTATGTGCGTATGTGTGTGTTTGTGGGAATTGCTTGTTCACACGATATTTCAAGATACAAACATTTGACAGTTTTCAAAATTGGTATGTAGATACCCCATAATTAGAGGAAGAAGCCTATTGTTTTTGGTGGAGGTCACCAGGGGTCAGTCTGAAATCCTTGTTAACATGATATCAAAAGGTAGAAAACATGGAAAGATTTATTTGGTATGTGGATGGGTTATAGTCAGAAGGTGGTACCTATTGTTTTTGACGGAGGTCAAAGGTCATCAGGAGTCAGAGTCTTGGAAAAACTTGTAAACATGATATCACAATAAAGGAAACTTGGATAGATTTCATATTTATGGTGGTATGTGGATGCGTTATAGTCAGAAGATGGTTCCTATCATTTTTGGCGGAGGTCAAAGGTCATCTGGGGTAGGAGCTCATAACTCTGCGTTCTTGCTGTTCACCAGGGGTCAAAATCTGAAAATTTGGTAACAAAATATCGGAAGATAGCAAAATTGGAAAGGTTTCATATTTGGTTTGTGGATGTATTATGGTCAGCAGATGGTTTCTATTCTTTTGGGGTGGAGGTCAAAGGTCATCTGAGGTCACCAGGGGTCGAAAGTCTTAAAAGCTTGTTAACACAGTACGTCAAGGTAAGAAGCTTGGATTAATTTCATATGTAGCATGTTGATGTGCTATGGCCAGGAAATGGTCCCTATTGTTTTTGGTGGAGGTCAAAGGTCATCTGGGGTCACCAGGGGTCAGTCTGAAATCCTTGTGAACATGATATCGAAAGGTAGAAAACATGGAAAGATTTATTTGGTATGTGGATGGGTTATAGTCAGAAGGTGGTACCTATTGTTTTTGGCGGAGGTCAAAGGTCATCAGGAGTCAGAGTCTTGAAAAACTTGTAAACATGATATCACAATAAAGGAAACTTCTATAGATTTCATATTTATGGTGGTATGTGGATGCGTTATAGTCAGAAGATGGTCCTATCATTTTTGGCGGAGGTCAAAGGTCATCTGGGGTAGGAGCTCATAACTCTGCGTTCTTGCTGTTCACCAGGGGTCAAAATCTGAAAACTTGGTAACAAGATATCGGAAGATAGCAAAATTGGAAAGGTTTCATATTTGGTTTGTGGATGTATTATGGTCAGCAGATGGTTTCTATTCTTTTGGGGTGGAGGTCAAAGGTCATCTGAGGTCACCAGGGGTTGAAAGTCTTAAAAGCTTGGTTACCTGTAATTGCAAGATAGGAAACCTGGATAGATTTCATATTTGGTATGTAAATGTGTTATGGTCAGGAAATGGTACCTATTGCTTTTGGTGGAGGTCAAAGGTCATCTGGGGTCACCAGGGGTCAAAGTCTGCAAATCGCTTTAACACGATATCTCAAGATGGTCTCTATTGCATTTGGCAGAGGTCAAAGGTCACCCTTTTTGGTGGTTTGGTGGGAAGTCAAGGGTCATCAGGGATGACACAATTATTTTCTGGAACATGCTAATGTAACATTTGAGTGAGAAGATATGGTATGTGGTGGCGTTATTTAAAATAGAATGTTCATGTTTCATTGAAACCTCAATGGAGTTTTGCAGTCTGGTTATTTGATGCTTGGCTTGTTGCACCAATTTTTAGACACTCTGACACTTGAAATTCTACTTAAGTTAATTAAAAACAACCATGATTTCATTCAGGGAAGAAATGGAGTGGTTATAAAAATGTAGTTTCAGATATGAAGTAAAATGATGAAGGATGTGAAACTGGGATTTTAAATTCTTCAGTGGCAGGCAATTTCATTTAGAACTATTTCACTTAATGTATTGTATTGTAACAAGGATATAATTCCTTTTAACTCATACTCAATTACCCTGCTTTTAAATTGAATAGCCTTGTTTAAATTGAACTATGATTTTTTTTTTGGAGTGACTTCATATTTTTCATTCTTTGGGATCAAAAGTAAATTTATGTATACTGATATTTCAACTTCATAGTAATTTCTGAAATTACTCCTTCTTTGCTTTTGTCTAGAAATTTTGTAGGAAGCTAACCCCATCTTTAGGAGTTTTTGTTTCATGTTACCATGTATTGATGACTTTCTCTTCTAGGTGAACCCCCCCCCCAAAAAAAAAATAATCCCACTAATTAACTAACTTATGATATCTCTAGGCATAAAATTGATTAATTTTCACTACTTTGAATCAGCCATACCTTTTTGTACAGTTTGTCTTAAATAAAAGCAAACTTTATATTTTTTAGATATTTGACAAGATTTTACTTATCACCACAAATTGCCAGCTGTCCACATGTATCACCCTGCATGTAAATGTTGGATTTTGAATACAAGGAAGTAAGTTTTCTCTGTATATATGTAAGTTGATTTTTTCCGCTTTTTTCCAGCTTCACAGCTGGCAATGATCCCTTCAAACAAGGGTTCTCTCAGAACTGACTGGGTATTTATGACATTCTGTTCTTTTATAGTGAAAGCGCTTGAAAATTGAAATGCCAGCAATGGTCCAAAAAGTCACTGCAAGAGCTTGCAATTAAATAATTAACGAGAGTTTTGTTATCCTCATTTCTTTCTCTTTCAGGGATATTCCCTCCTATATGAATCAATGCTGAATTCTGTCATTTGTGGGAGAGATAAATGGCTTAAAGCTGTAGGTATTTTCCATTTTTGTTACTGCTTAGAAGGATAGCTGAACGAAAGTTTAATTTATGTATATTTTTTAAGACCTGTTATATTTTATTTTTTAACCACTGAGTAGATTATTAAAGATGAGCTACTTAATTTTTGACAGATTGGCATCTCTTAATTGTTTGATTGCCTCAGTTAAGTGTCAATTAATCTATTTTAAGTGCCAATAAATCTATCAGTGTTTCTAATAACCCCTCACCAATGGCTTATCCAGAACAAAGTTTTGATGATTAAGTTGAAGCTGTCTTCAAGTTAAGGTGAGGTGCAAAAAATTCAAATGAAATGTTCCATTGAAGTTAATGAAAGATTTTAAGTACCTTAAAGAAAACCTTTAATGCAAATGAGCTGCAAAGAAAGCCAAATCTTTTTGTCACAAAAAAATTTGGAATTTTCCTAACAGGACCGGCTATAGAATCATGTTCACATCCATTAAGAATTCCCTTTGAGACCCTTTGTCCTATTTCCATGAACCAAAAGGTTTCATTGGGTTTCAAAGGGTTCTAAAGGGTTTTCAAAAGGGTTTGGTTTGTGCAAAGGGTAATTTGGAAATTCCCTTTGAGATTTGTCCAGTTTCCATCAACAACCAGAGGAAACCCTTTGGATGCAACAGGTTTTTCCAAAGGGTACCATTTGTAACCCTTTGAGCTTAAAGTGTTTTACCCCAAAGGGTTCCGAAGGGAATTTTCAGCTGGGATAGGTTCAGTATTTTGTTCACATATCCCAAGACCGACTGCATTTTCAAGTGGTTAGAGCATCTGACTTACAGTGTGGAAGTCTGGAGATCAAATCCTGGCTGGGTCATACTAAAGACTTTAAAATTGGACCCTAGTGACATGGTTGGTGCTAAGCATAAGCAGTAGAGAAGGGAAAGTAAGCCAGTGGGCCACAACTGGAAAAAAGGCTTTGGCCCTTTGGCCCTTAAACCAATTGGTTGGAAACTGGACTGTGGAACTCCATCTTACTACAGTATACTGTAACTCATGTCCTAAGAACTCATGTAGGTGTGTAGATGTAGCCATGCAATGATGAGTATCTTTTGTATAAATACTTAAAGGGGAAATTTCAGTTTGACAGTGAATGTAAAACCTTGTGTTCCAGCATTTCGTTTTTCCTTTCCTAACTGATTATTTACCAGAATCAACAGACATTGAATGGTCTTTTTAAAGTGAGAAGAAACATTTATTAGATGTTAATTACTGTTGAATGGGAATTTTGTAATGCTGCAGTAAAGACGGTCACTACAGGTGCAATATTGGGGAAACGGAGGGATGATCTAGTCCTGACTAGGGCCTGCATCAGTCACACTTACCTAACCCACGCCTACTTACTTCATGGAGATGAAAGACCCTATTGTATACCCTGTGATTGTGCCCTTACCATCAGTCACATTCTCGTTAACTGTAATGAATACTCCCATATTTGCCAGAAATACTACGCTGTGCCCAGCCTTAAAACTTTGTTTGAACAAACTGATCCTTACCTTATTTTTGGCTTTTTCAAGGAAAGTAAACTTTATAGGAATTCTTTTCCTGTCTTTTCCCTTTTTAAGTATTTTACCCCAAGGGTAACTTGGTCTAACATGGTGACACTACAGTATATAACACATTGGTGTTGGTGTGTCATTAAGCCCCATCTTACTATAACTACAGGTGCAATATAAGACAGCCCATCCATAAGGTCATGAATCCCAATGTCAGGCCATGATGAAAGTTCATTTTTTTAACTCAATGTATGGTTGTTGTGCAGAATTGAAGCCATGGAAAACTTGTATTAAAAAGCAAAATCTGATTGTCCCTTTAATCCAGTGTAAATCTTCTTGATATGCCAAAAGAGATACAAGAGGCAGAATTCTGTTCAACCTTTGACTTTACAAACTATAAAACTTCAAAAGCATTGCATTTCCTTCCAATAACAGCTTCACTTCATTTATTCTTCTTTTGGGGAAATAAAAAACATACATTTAGATGCTACAGTATAATAAACAGACAGATTGCTACTTGAATTCTTTTAAAGGGAGTCATTCATCACCTGAAACTTAAAATTTTACCAAGTTTACCAAAATTCTCAAGTGGTGTAGCCCAGTGATAGACATCAAATAAAAAATGGGTAGAGTACAGTAGCTCATATTACAAAGCATTCATTGAGAGTGTTCTGATTACACATTTTGGCAAATATTTGCTAATTAGGGTATGCCTTGAAGCAGAAAACTATGAATGTGTTTGGATTAGGATGAGTTTTAGACAGCTGTGGGCTGGGGATGATGTAAGTGGGGTAGTGGAAGAATTGGAACTGTTTGGGTGATGAATAAGTGCTTTTAAAAAGCTTAGTGAAGGCTGGGGTAGTAGAATATGCCCACGGTATTTCCTCCCTGTCTTAAGAGACGCGACTAAAGAGAAACCAGACATGAACTTTAACAATACAAATTTGAACTTTGAACTTTTTGTCGAGTTGGCTGACACTATATAACACATTCATGTTAATGTGTCATTAAACCTCATCTAACTTTACTGTAACTAACAAATTGAAAAGCTTAATAATTGATTCTATGCAAGACTGCTTCAATTATGCTTGTCTCATCAAAGAAAAGTGGTTTCCTGAATCGTTAGAGAACAATAACAAAAAATTGTTCCCTTAACATTTGTTCATCAGCTTTTCCCTCTGTAATATGCAACAGATTTTATATGTCATACTTTCAAAGTACTCTTTTTTGGTTTCGATGAAAGAGAAACCTATGCATTCACGATGGCGTGTGTGTGTATGTATGTGTGTATGTGCGTGTGTGTGTGTGTGTGTGTGTGTGGATGTATGTGTGTGTGTGTGTTTGTGACACTTTGCTTGTTAACACGATATCTCAAGAAGGGAAGGTCTGAATGTTTTCAAACTTGGTACATGGATGCCCCATAGTGAGAGGAAGAACCCTATTGTTTTTGGTGGGGGTCAAAGGTCATATGGGGTCACCAGGGGTCAAACTCTGAAAACCTTGTTAACATGATATCTTGAGGTAGAAATCTTGGATGAATGTCATACTTGGTATGTAGGTGCGTTATTGTCAGAGGAAGAACCCTATTGTTTTTGGTGGGGGTCAAAGGTCATTTGGGGTCAATAGGGGTCAGACCCCGAAAACCTCGTTAACACGATATCTTGAGATTGGAAACTTGGATGAATGCCATACTTGGTACATAGATGCTCCACAGTGGGAGGAAGAACCCTATTGTTTTTATTGGGGGTCAAAGGTCGTATGGGGTCACCAGGGGTCAGACCCCGAAAACCTTGTAAACGCGATATCTTGAGTTAGAAAGCTTGGATGAATGTCATACTTAGTATCTAGATGCATTATTATCAAGAGAATAAACCTACTGTTTTTGGTGGGGGTCAAAGGTCATGTGGGGTCGCCAGGGGTCAAAATCCGAAAACATCGTTATCACTATTTCTTGAGACAGAAAACTTAGATGAATGTCATACTTGGTATGTAGATGCAATATTGTCAAGGGACGAACCATATAACTTTTGGTGGGGGTCAAAGTACATTTGGGGTCACCAGTGGTCAAATCCGAAAACCTAATTATTACGACATCTTGAGATAGGAAACTTGGAATGAATGTCACTTTTAGGTAACAGTGCTCTCCACTAGCTGTTTTTGACCACAGGTGCACAACCAGGATAAAATCTGAAGAGTTCCCCTCCCCCCACCCCCTCCCTGGCACAAAAACAAAAACATTGGCCGCCCGGCCCAAAATTCTCTTGCACTAAGCCTAAAGCTAAAATTAGCAGTTTGAACACATGTGGATGGCATAAGATTTGAGCAGATGCATGCTGAAATATAGCTTGCTTGGCGGGCGTGTTTGGCAACTGCTTCAATATTTTGCACTACGTAATAACGAAGGAGAAGTGCACATTCGACACCTGCCAAGAAGACAAGGTGAACTTCAACAGGAAATTTTGTGGAAATTGTGATTGTTTCATACACCAATGATCGATCACATACTTTAAGCGCAATCACAGCAACTACTCGCGGCACATTCACTGCTTTCTCAGTGTGTACAGGTTAGGTAAAGGATCTCGCAAATTTCGACAATGGAATCTCGGAAAAAAGTTCGCCATTATAAAAGGGGAAAAAGGTAAATAAATTAACGATATTCTACAGTGTCAATTCTTGGCTTTTGGAAAAATTGAAAACACCAAGTGTCTACCTCCCTTAACTGAGAAATTTAAGCCCAAAATGTATGGTTTGATTCAGCAAGTGAGCTAACGTTAGTACTTTCTGCATACGTTTGTGCTAGTCAGCAGTAGCCTACATTCCTTTCACAAAGCAGGATCGAGTACAGAAAAGGGTCAATAAAAATCCATGTGGCCAAGAACATCTAACATATTGTCAAGGCGTGTGTAATAGTCCCTCATACAACAATGTGCAATACTTTTGTGAGCTTAAGGCTTAAAGTTTTTCTCTACGATATAATTTTCTTCAGCATGTCTTAGCACTTTTGCCATTGCCTAAGGTATAGCACATAGGCCTAGGCTAGCCTATGTACATTGTGAACCTATTCCTATACATATGATGTTTATCTGCAATATCCAAACTAGTAACTGGGAAAGCTGTGCAGTGGTGAATGCTTTCATTTTTGGTTCCTTGCGGTAGCAAAGGAACCTATGTAGTCAGGTTGGCGTGTGTGTGTGTGTATGTGTGTGTGTATGTGTGTGTGTGTGTGTGTGTGTGTGTGTGTGTGACACTTGCTTCGGTACGCTCTAACTCAACAAGGGAAGGTTGGATGGAACTTGGATTTGGTACATAGATTCGTCATAGGGAGAAGGTGTGCCCTATTGTTTTTGGTGGAGGTCAAAGGTCATTTGGGGTCACCAGAGGTCAAAAACTAAAAACCTTCTCAACAGGATATTTCTAGTTAGGAAACTTGGATAGATGTCATACTTGGTGTGTGGATGTGTTATGGTGTAAGGATGAAATTGGATATGTTCGGTGAAGGTCAAGGGGTCATCTGAGGTCACCAGGGGTCAAACACTGAAAAACGTATTAACACAGTATTTTAAGGTAGAAAGGACAGATTTCAAATCAATCTGTGTTTGGTTAAGGTCAAAGGTCATCAAGGTCACTGGAGGTCAACTGCTAGAAATGTTATTTAGAAAATCTTGTAAGCTAGATAAAGATAGTTTCAATAGATTTTCTATCTCACCTGGTTTTGCATGCTTACGCACTCAAACACCTTAGAAATTTGTCCTTTTTGTTCGTTCAGTAATGATTCCTTTGGGTTGTACACATATTTTGGATCATTCAAAGTTTTAAGAGGGCAATAACTGAAATCTGTAGATTTCACTGAGCACAGGTCACTCTGCATTAAACTGGTCTCTCTGCCAGTGGAAGCAATGCATGGATTCTACAATATGTCTCTTTAATACTGCTGTGCTCTGTGGGGTAACCTTATCCTCATTCTATTATCACACTTCATTAATCACTCGCTTTCTGCTTGACTGCTGAATAAAGCCTGTTTTCTGTGTAGAGGTAGCAAACAGGACAAGTGGTAGATTGTTTTAAAGTAACAGCAAGTTTTATTTGAGAGCAGGTAAAAATAACTTGTGAGAGAAATACAAGGGGTGTTTTTCATTCTCTGACCACATTGTGTATCGTTTATTGGTGATAATATCAAATTTGATTACAAGCATAAATACATATGGAAATGAGGTAGTGTTTATGAAGGATCACCAAGCATTACAAAAGTTGAATGTTAGTAAGGCCACAGAAATTTAATCTTTGATTTCATGTAAAATTAGTACTAAAATACCCCTTGTGAAAGTGTTACAAACACTGAGTATGAACTTTTGCTTAGCTCTATTTCACAGACTGGCTGTACAGTTCTCATAATATCTAGCAAGGAACCACAGTGCCCATTGGGCTCTTGTTATTTTTGGTTTCGATGATAAGAGAAACCAATGGGATCATAATGGCGTTCGTGTGTATGTATGTATGCGTGGGTGTGTGTGTGTTTGTGACATGTTGCTTGTTAACACAATATCTCAAGATAGAAATGTCTGACAGTTTTTAAACTTAGTACATAGATGCACCATATTGAGAGGAAGAACCCTTCTGTTTTTGGGTGGAGGTGAAAGGTCATCTGGGGTCACTAGGGGTCAAAGTCTGAAAACATTGTTAACGCTATATCTCAAGGTAAGAAACTTGGATAGATTTCATAATTGGTATGTGGATGCGTTATGGTCAGGAGATGGTTGCTTTTGTTTTTGGCATAGGTCAAAGGTCATCTGGGGTCAGTGGGGGTCCAAGTCTGGAAATCTGGTTAACACGATATCTCAAGATACGAAGCTTGGATAGATTTCATATTTGGGTATATGGATGCGTTATAGTCAGGAGATGGTCCCTGTTGTTTTTGGTGGAGGTCAAAGGTCATCTGGGGTCACAGAGGGTCAAAGTCTGAAAATCTTGTTAACACCATATCTCAATCTAAGAAACTTGGATAAACTTCATATTTGGTATATGTGGATGGATGCCGTATGGTCAGAGGATGGTTTCATCTTGTTTTTGGCAGAGGTCAAAGGTCATCTGGGGTCACCAGGGGTCAAAGTCTGAAAATCTTGTTAACATGATATCCCAAGATAGGAAGCTTGGATAGATTTCATATTTGGGTATGTAGATGCGTTATAGTCAGGAGATGGTCCCCATTGTTTTTGGCAGAGGTCAAAGGTCATCTGGGGTCAGCTGGGGGATCAAAGTCTGAAACCTTTTTAAATGTGATCTTTCAAGATAGCTGTCTGTCTCTCTCTGTCTGCATGTTTGTCTGTCTATGTATGTCTTTAATGGAGGTCAAAAGTCATCTGGAATAACAAAATTATTTTTTGAACATGCTAGTGTAACACTTGACTGTGAAGATAATGGTGCATGATGGCATTATTTGAAATGGAAAATTTATATATCATCGAAACCTCAATGCATTTTTGCATTCTGGTTATCATTTGAATCCATGCAACGGCCGGGTGGTTCACATTGTTTTGCTTTGCACATATCTTTTTCAGGAAGGTTGTATGCTGCCCTCCTCTGCTCATATCTTTATAGCTCCCTTCACAAGTGATGGTGCTCATCAAGAAAGGTACGTGTTCTGGGTTAGATATAATAACATCATTCTGTTTTGCTTTATTGTCCTTACTTTAATTTATTTTTCGTCAATACTAGCTTTGCATATTCATAATTTCATTGCATGTTGCTTTGAATCTATGTGAAAGCCTGATCCTCTCACTTCAAACAGTTCCAATTATCCTAGCCTACTTACTCAAGCCCCTCCCACAACTGTCTAAAATTCATCCTTATCCAGACACAGTCTCAGTTTATTGCTTCAGGTTGAGTATGTTAGACCCCAATGTGTAATCACAATACTCAAAGTTCACTATATGCTGTGTAATATGAGCTACAGCACTTTGCATTTTTCACTTGCTGTCAATCAAAGAACTGTGCTAATTGAGAATTTCTGTGGACTAAAAAGGTTGTAGTTTGGAGTGAGAGTTGACCTCCTTTGAGTAGGAAGAAGTCTGGTGACTATTAACTTCATGAGATTGTTATACTTAATATTTGGATCTGTTGTTTGCAGTCAATAAGTGTGTAATTCCTATTTCAAATTCAAATATTAAAAGGCTTACTGTCAATTTTTAAAGAAGAGAATAAAATCCAGTACTTTGATTGGCATTAAAGTCAGTACAAGTTTCAGTTGCTTCACTCTTCCTGTGAGTATTGAATGAACAGACATTCAGAATCTTTTTAAGCTGTTTAAATTCCTTGATGAAGGCATGACAAATATATGCAAGCAGAGTCAGTAGCATAACCATGTAGGGGTGGCACAAAGGAAGCATTTTTCCCCTTCAGGGCAAAGCTCTGCCCACCCCCATTCCCCCTTCACCATCCCCCTCCAATGGAAAAATTTGGAATGCACAGTTTTATATTGTGGTCACTTCATTAGGCCAAAATGTGCTCCCCAGAAAAGGTTTGTGACCTTCCAGTGCCTCCTACTCAAAATGACTTTGCTTTTAGATTCATCATGATGGCATAAGTTTATGTGTGTGTTTATGTATTTGTGTTGCTTTGCTTGTAAATGTGGTGTTTCATGTAAAGATTGACTTGTAACATGTGACCACATTCATATTGGTCAGAGGTCAATTGTTGAGTTCATTATAAATCTAAAACCCCAAACACTGTCAACACAATAATTCAAAGAAGAGAGCAAAGGTACATTTCTTATTTGGCATATGTGGTTGCTCTATACCAGTGATTTTGATAGAGTTGTAAGTTTGATGAGATTTTATTTCTCAGTTGCTTTTGGTTCAAGGGAAAGATCACTGCAATTCAAAAGAAAATCATGGTAAGCTTCCCACTGTAAGTTTGGTGTCTGTCTGATTTTTGACTGGTTCCACTAACTGGTTCTAACTTGCTTTTGTCTGGTTGGTATAAGAGCCTGAGACCCATTAGCTAAAAGGAATGTTTTTCTGTGAGGTGAAACAGTTTATAGCCTCAGCTATTGGTTCTAAACTCTACTGTTCAAGACTGGAGTGATGGATAGTTCAAGAAGGGATATTTTACCTTGAAATCTCATTTGTTCACTATATCATTTCAGAAAAAATGGCCTAAGCACAGTCTTGTCAGGAACTGTTTTCAGTACCAATTATATGCCCATTTAAGCATTTGAAAATGGCCATGAAGGTTGAAATTTGATAGCACTTTATCTCAGAATAAGCTGAAAGAGGATGTAGCCCTTCAATGCACTTTAAGTAATTTGATTCCCTTTTTGCCAGCACTTACTTCAGGATTTGTTGTAAGTTGTTATTTGAACCCCAAAGTTGTTGGGCTTCTATTGTACCAGAATGGTAATCAAATCTGCTGCTCATTGAAGCAGCTAATTGGAGTAATGAACCAGTGGTGGGGTACTATAATTGGGAACTGCAGTTTTTCCCTAAAAAGCCATGACGGATCTCCTAAAAGGCTAACATTCCGTAATGTCATATTGACTACCTGTTAGGCAGTGTTTAGTGCTTTGAGACTTTTTATGAAAGGCACTTTGTAAAAACTGTTTTATTATTAATTTCTGAAAAATTGGGTGTCCCTAAATACAATATGGTACCAAATGTGCACTCACATTTGCAAGGCCCTTTGATTGCCCCTCATGACTTCTTGTTGTGATCAAGAAGTGTTTATCTTTTGGGATATGGTTTAACTTTTATTTGCAGTAAAATTTTTTTTAGGGTGGTTGTTGTTAATTATGTCAATTTGAATGAAGAACTTAAAGGTATTTTCAGAGGCAAGCAATTACCGACCTTTTGGTTACTCAATAAGGTCAGTAAAAGCTAAGTCTTTTACATGCAATGAAACCAGTTCTTGATTTATCATGGTACCAAGGAGAGAAGCAAAGTGAAATTGAAAGAAATTTTGCGTAGGAAAATGTGTCTTTGTAACCATATTAGCATTGTTTTCAGTTTAAGTATGACTCAGAGGGTATCACTGGCTTCCTGTTCCCACTGAGAAGTAGGTCTCCTTGCCAAGTTGTCTGGTTTCAGTTTTAAAGTGTAATCACAAAATACCTTGGTTAAATCAAAAGTAACGTGTTTCCTTCTCTCGTTCTTGTTCAGGTCTAATTCTTTTAGGTTACAAGTCCAGCCAGGTCTATTTGACCTTAATGTAGCCATTAAAGGTATATAACAGTGGCTTTTCTCTTAAGTCTCATAAGAAAGACAACAGTTTTCCACATCATGTCCTCCAAACCCCGTTGCAATACGAATTCAAGATATCTCACATTTTTTATTCCTTGCCGTAGGCCAAGGAATCTATGCGATGGTGATGTCGTGTGTGTGTGTGTGTATGTGTGTGTGTGTATGTATGTGATGCTTTGGCTTGTAAACACGATATCTCAAGAAGGGTAAGTGTGACTAACCTCATATTTGGTGTGTGGGATGGTCATATTAAGTGGATGATCCCTATTGTTTTTTGTGGAGATCAAAGGTCATTTGGGGTCACGAGAGGTCAAAAGGTCAAAATCTTGTAAACACGATATCTTGAGAACGGTACATGTGGCTATGCTCATATTTTGTGTGTGCGTTGGTCATATTAAGTAGATGATCCCTATCAATTTCCTCTTAGGTCAAAGGTCATTTGGGGTCACGAGAGGTCAATAGGTAAATTCCTTAGAAATTGCTTGTAAACACGGTATCTCAAGAAGAGTAAGTGTGACTATCCTCATATTTGGTGTGTGCATTGGCCATATTAAGTAGATGATCCCTATTGTTTTTGGTGGAGATCAAAGGTCATTTGGGGTCACGAGAGGTCAAAAGGTCAAAACCTTGTAAACACGATATCTTGAGAACAGTACATGTGACTATGCTCATATGTGGTGTGTGGGTTGGTCATATTGAGTAGATGGTCCCTATCAATTTTCGTGGAGGTCAAAGGTCATTTGGGGTCACGAGGAGTCAATAGGTAAATTCCTTAGAAATTGCTCGTAAACATGGTATCTCAAGAAGAGTAAGTGTGACTAACCTCATATTTGGTGTGTGCATTGGCTATATTGAGTAGATGATCCCTATTGTTTTTGGTTGAGATCAAAGGTCATTTGGGATCACGAGAGGTCAAAAGGTCAAAACCTTGTAAACGATATCTCGAGAATGGTACATGTGATTATGCTCATATGTGGTGTGTGCGTTGGTCATATTGAGTAGATGATCCCTATTGTTCTTTGGTGGTGGTCAAAGGTCATTTGTGGTCACGAGAGGTCAATAGGTAAATACCTTAGAAATTGCTTGTAAACAGGGTATCTCAAGAAGAGTAAGTGTGACTATCCTCATATTTGGTGTGTGCATTGGCCATATTGAGTAGATGATCCCTATTGGTTTTGGTGGAGATCAAAGGTCATTTGGGGTCACGAGAGGTCAAAAGGTCAAAACCTTGTAAACACGATATCTCGAGAATGGTACATGTGATTATGCTCATATGTGGTGTGTGGGTTGGTAATATTGAGTAGATGATCCCTATTGTTTTTGGTGGAGATCAAAGGTCATTTGGGGTCACGAGAGGTCAAAAGGTCAAAACCTTGTAAACACGATATCTCGAGAATGGTACGTGTGATTATGCTCATATGTGTTGTGTGGGTCGGTCATATTGAGTAGATGATCCCTATTGTTTTTTGGTGGAGGTCAAAGGTCATTTGGGGTCACGAGAGGCCAATAGGTAAATTCCTTACAAATTGCTTGTAAACATGTAGTGTTGAGCCGATAACCGATAGGTATTATCGGTATCGGCCCATAATGCTGTCTCCGATAATGGCAACCAATAACAAGTATTTCATCATTTCAACAGTAAAGAGGTAAACGTTCTCGATATGCACTTAAATAAAATACAGATCATTTTGTTGAACATAAAATATTCAACAAATTCATTGCAGTGAACGTACACAAACTAGATCAACTACGCCGCAAGCCCGCAGTTCGTAGTCTATAGAATATTTAGCGCAATCCCCATGGGCGTCTGCAGAAAAAAGACAGGGGGGCAAAATTTTTAGAGGGGGGCAAAACCTCCCAGTCATGAATTGACATGAAATGTGCGAAAATTTCAGCCCAAAATGCCTCCCCAGATCGCCAGAAATGGCATTTCCAAAGCCTATTTTTGGCATAGAAACTTGGAAAAAACGTTTTGTTCGGGTTTTTGCTTTGATTTTTATATGGTTTTTTCAAATTTTTGATTTTTCAGGGGCAAAAGCCCCCTTGCCCTTACCTGCGGACGCCCATGGCAATCCCGATGTTTTTCATTTTGGAAGCAGTTTGTAACAAACAACGCTTGCTTGTTGTGTTCCTTCAACAATTAACGTACACACCCATAGCAGAGTGCACGCACCGTAATTTGCAATCTATAGCCAATTCACTATACAAATCTGTTGTCCGTTTACGCAAGTCAAATTCTTCCGAATCCCGCGACAAATCTAAATGGAGTTTCACTGTGTGAATTTCGCCACGTGCAGTAACAGTAACTCAATGGAGATTTCCACCACTGTGTACAGCAGAGCGGCATGCTCAATGTTCACGATCGGGAACGTTCGATTGAAAGAGCTAACTCAAGAGGCCAATGCCTGAGACAAAATGTATGATCTCATGAAGTATCGTAACTGCTTTTTACGCGCGTAGAAACGGGCACAGACAAACAAATGAAAAATTCCATACCGGACCGGATGAAGACATAAACTATGAACTGTCGTAACCAGCGAACGATCAGCGCTGTGTAAGGGAGTCTTATCACTATCAGCAGTATCCATGTACAAACACATTCTCTTTACTGTAGTGTGTATGTATATGCTGAGAACACCTGTGGTATAATGTAGATACGTATGCCGCTCGCAAGATTTTTTGGTTTCGATGGTAAGAGAAACCAATGCAATCATGATGGCGTGCGTGTGTATGTGTGTATGTGTGTGTGTGTGTGCGCGCGTGTGTGTGTGTATGTGTGTGTTTGTGACACTTTGCTTGTTAACACGATATCTCAAGATAGGAATGTCGCTGAGTTTTCAAACGTAGTACATAGATGCCCCATATTAAGAGGAAGAACCCTATTGATTTTGGTAAAGTTTGAAGGTCATTTGAGGTCACAGGGGTCAAAAACTCGAAACACTTTACATTTAACACAACTAACTCATTAACACGATATCTCAAGATAGGAATATCTGACAGTTTTCAGACTTAGTACTTAGATGCCCCATGTGAAGAGGAAGAACCCTATCGATTTTGGTGGAGTTCAAAGGTCATCTGGGGTCACAGGGGTCAAAGGACTCGAAACACTTTACAATACGATATGGCACGGTAGGAATGTTTGAAAGTATTCAAATTTGGTACATAGATGTCCCATATCAAGAAAAAGAACACCACAAGTTTTTGTTGAGTTTAAAGGTTATTTGGGGTCACAGGTGTCAAAGGACTCGAAACACTTTACATTTAACTCATTAACACAGTATCTCAATGTAGAAATGCAATAGGACTTGAAACACTTTACATTTAACTCATTAACACAGTATCTGAAGGTATGAATGTTTGAAAGTATTCAAACTTGGCACATAGATGTCCTATATCAAGAAAAAGAACAATATCAGTTTTCAAAAAGTTTAAAGGTTATTTGGTGTCACAGGTGTCAAAGGACTCGAAACACTTTACATTTAACTAATTAACAGAGTATCTCAATGTAGAAATGTTCATAGGACTTGAAACACTTTACATTTCACTCATTAGCACAGTATCTGAAGGTAGAAATGTCTGGAAGTTTTCAAATTTGGTACATAGATGCCACATATCAAGAGGAAGAATGGTATGGGTTTTGGTCAAGTTCAAAGGTCATTTGGGGTCACAGGGGTCCAACCCGGAAAACCATGTTTACAAAATATCTTAAGTTAGGAAGCTTGGATTGATTTCAAACTTAATATGTTGATGCAGTATGATGGGTAGATGAACCCTACTAATTTTGGTAGAGGTCAAAGGTCATTTGGGGTCACAGGGGGTCAAACCCCCAAAACATTTTTTACATGATATCTCAAGTTGGGAAACTTGGATTAAATTCAAACTCAAGATGTTGATGCGTTATGATGTAAGCAAGAACCCTTTAGATTTTGGTAGAGGTCAAAGGTCATCTGGGGTCACAGGGGGTCAAACTTGGAAAACCTTGTTCACAGGATATCTCAAGGTAGGAAACTTGGATTAATCTCAAACGTGGTATGTTGATGCATTATGATGTATGGAAGAATCCTATTGATTTTGGTACAGGTCAAAGGTCATTTTGGGTTAAAGGGGGGCCGAACCTGAATACCTTGTTTACACGTTATGTCAAGGAAGGAAGCTTGGATTGATTTCAACCTTGAGATGTTGATGCATCATAATGTAAGGAAGAACCCTATTGATTTTGGTAGAGGTCAAAGGTCATTTGGGGTCACAGGGGGCCAAACCCTGAAAACCTTGTTTACATGATATCTCAAGCAAGGAAGCTTAGATTGATTTCAAACTTGATATGTTGATGCGTTTTGATGTATGGAAAGATCCTACTGATTTTGATAGGGGTCAAAGGTCATCTGGGGTTGCAGGTGGTCAAACTCCAAAAACCTGGTTTGCATGATGTCTCAAGGTAGGAAACTTGGATTAATCTCAAACTTGGTATGTTGATGCATCATAATGTGAGGGAGAGCCCTGTTGATTTTGTTAGAGAACAAAGGTCATCCAGGGTCACAGAAGGCTCAAATCCCGAAAACCTTGTTTGCATGATATCTAATGGTAGCAAGCTTGGATTTTTTCAAACTTGGTTTGTTAATGAATTATGACGAGAGGGTGGACCCTATTAATTTTGGTAAAGGTCAAAGTTCACCTGAGGTTATCCACGGTCAAACCTTGAAAACTCCTACTTTGTATTTCAAGGTGGGAAAATAAGAGAGAGTTCAAAGTTAGAATGTGGATGTGTGATGGTTGGAAGATGGCTTCTGTCGTCCTTGGTGGAGGTTGAAGGTCAATTGGGGTCCCCAGAGATCAAACTATGAAAACTTTGTTAATAGGATAGAATATCTTAAGGCACAGCATGAAATTTGGCTTTTCATTGTAGAAGTGTTTTGGTTAAAAGAAAAACCAGTTACTTACTGGTGGAGTCAAAGGTCACTTTGTGTCACCATGTGTTGCAATAAATGCACCTTTTTTTGAAAAGAACATGTTCTGTATGCATCATCGAAACCTCAATGCATTTTTGCATTCTGGTTTCGTAGTAAAGCTTGGGGAATTACACTGTACAGTCCATACACATACCTATAAATGTGGCATACTGTACTTGCGTCACGGCATATATGTTTAGGTGCACAAAAAAAACTTTACAGTCTGGCTGCAGGTGACGAAATGTGTTTGTTACGAACGGGGTTTCTTGGCTGGTGCGTGTTTTACACCAAATACATCGTGATTGATTGCTTAAAACACTTCGTCAGAAAAACGGAAATTTTTTCAGGGAGACAAAGTAACAGAAACATGAAGACTTAGTTCAAAATAAGTTTAAGGTGCAGTAGTGATAAAATTATAATTTTTCATTGATAACAAAACGTGTGATTACGGAAGATTTTTTTTTTTTTTTTTGGGGGGGGGAGGTATCGGTATCGGGCCGATATTAACTTTGAGTTATCTGTTATGGGCAAGTTCCGATATCTCTGTTATTGGCTCAACACTATAAACACGGTATCTCAAGAAGAGTAAGTGTGACTATGCTCATATTTGGTGTGTGCATTGGCCATATTGAGTAGATGATCCCTACTGTTTTTGGTGGTGGTTAAAGGTCATTTGGGGTCACGAGAGGTCAATAGGTCAAAACTTAGTAAACACGATATCTCGAGAACGGTACATGTTACTATGCTCATATTTGGTGTGTGGGTTGGTTGTATTGAGTAGATGATCCCTATCGATTTTCGTGGAGGTCAAAGGTCATTTAGGGTCACGAGAGGTCAAAAGGTCAAAACTTCGTAAACCCAATATCTCAAGAACGGTACAGGTGACTGTGCTCATATTTAGAGTGTGGATTGGTCATATTGAGTAGATGATCCCTATTGATTTTCCCAAAGGTCAAAGTTCATTTGTCAGCAAGTTCAAAGCCTGACAAGCTTTCCTGACCTTTCAAGAAAGGTCACTTGTAGGGTCCTGTAACTTTTCATGTAGATAGCACATAGTGAATACATGGTCCCAGAAGTTTTTGGTGGAGGTCAAATGTTATTTGGGTTCACAATCGGCAAGAGGGATCTCTATGTAGGAAGATTGGATGCCTTGCATGTGTACTTTGTGGGCACATTATTTAGCCCTATTAATTGAAAAACATTGCAAATGTCAAAAAGGCCTTACATTTCAGTGGCAAGGAATCACGAAGCCTTTTGGCTTTCTGGTTTTTTTTAATTTTGTAAAAATATACTTCCACTTTTCAACAAAGCCACAGAAAGTTATTTAATGTGGACTTACATTACACTGAGATGGTTCAGAAGGATAAGAGGGGAGGGAACCAGTGTACAGACTGAAGAATTGGAATAGCAGAGAAAGAGAAAGGGTTTTACAAATGAAGAAGAAAACTTGGTACAGCCCAGGTAGGGATGAAACAGTCATGTTTGCTAATGCCACCTGGGAGCAACATGGCACTAGAAATTAGGAAAGTCCTAAAGATGGGGACCGTAGGATATTGGTTGAAAGGAGGGGTCAGACACTCAGACAGACTCTATTTAAGTCCAACCCCTTCAGAAGAGAAAAGTGTGGAGAAAGTAGTTGTGCTTTGTGCATTCACACTGAAAGCAATGTGGATTGTAAAGTTTGCAATGTCGAGTTTAAGGTATTTTGTAAAGAGTGTGGTGCTCCCCCACAGGGGATGTACACTGGTGAAACATCTAGGAGTGTATGGTGAAAGGTTTAATGAATGTTGAGACTTGCACTCAAAAAGATCATCAAGGTTGAAAGTACACGTGCACATGGAGGAAAGGCATGGTGGACATTTCCATGGCATTGGGGTGAAGATTGCCCAAAGATTTAATAATGATGCTGTGCATGATGTGTTAGGTCAGCTAGGCTGAACATATAAGAATAGTGAAACCTTAACTGAATCAAGAAGATGAGTCACGGGATATGAAAAGTCAATGGCAAAAGACCAGATCTCAGAGACCATTGAGAACATGAAGGTCCCTGTGCTACCTTTACTCCAGTGTTATGCATCAGTGAACCCTCTTTGAAGCAAAAGCTTCTTCCTTGATTGCACTGTTTTCATTATAACTTTATGTGCAGCAGATTGCAGTTTGTATCAAGACTTGATAAGGGTAACATTGTTGCTGAAAATTTGTGATTTCGAATTATACAATTTAGAGTCTGAAATGGCATCTGTGCATGGTTTCCATAATAACGTTTCATTTTATTGTCGGAAATATATAAATAAGCTCTGATTTCATTTTATCATTAACAGAGTGGATTACTGGAAGAAAACAGCAGATCTCTATGGTGTAGATATGTCCTGTTTGGTCCCGTATGCCAAAAATTCCCTTACCAGTAAGTTTTCTTCTTCAGTGATAGTGTGAATGATTGTAGTGAATTGTATGCAATGAATCATTGTTTTAAAAATTTGATTTCCAATGTTGTACGGTTGCTTTTTTAAGTGCCCTCACCAGCTATTACTATCCATCATTGTTTATTTTTTTTTCCAGTGTTTTACTGGTTTAACTTTGCTGTGTACTTTTGTTTTTGGTCTTTAAAAGTACATACATGTTCTTTGTTTTATTATTATCATCATTTTTTTTCTAATTCTTCTTATTTAGTGATTTATGTTGAGGGCCTCATGTAAGATTAGCATATTTTATATTGCTAAATGAGTTTTAGCGGGAAAAGTTGAAATCAATCAATCAATTTATCAATCAATCAATCAATAGCATATTACTTGATTGAAACCTTACAGGGAAAATGCAAGACTTGAATAATTGTAGTTGACTATTCAGTTTCATGAGAATGGTGAGACAACATTTTGCCCTCACTTCTCTTTTGTCTTGTTTTTCTGTCAAAAACTGAATCTTGCAGGCAGTATCGTGAGAAATGTGCGATAGTAAAAGGTATAATTTTAACGGTTGTTTGAGGTCATCAGCAGAGGACAATACAGACTTTGGTGAACTAGACCTCTTAGTGAGCATAAGTCACAGTGGTCTGTGTGTGTATCGTCTGATGTATGGAAGTCATGAAGACAGTTGCTTTAGAAATCTGTAAACCACACACAGTACCTTGCAAATCAGGCATTTGAATGGGGACACGATTGTTTTCTATTACTAAATGCAATTGGAATTCATGGTCACCTGTACATAAACAAAGGTTTACAGGAGACCATTTTAGATTAACCACAGTTTGTAAACTTCAAAGCCCTTGTCCACCTTATGTCATCCAGACATTTTTTAGAGTTCGCACCTGTTCCGTTTTAAGAGGAACAGTGGGTCTGTTTTACACTTAAATTTGCTGTTCCCGATTTTCCTGTGTCATGTTCCGATTTTCTTAAATCTGGAATCATGATCATACACGAACAAAATTTCTATTCGTTTGTTGAAATTTTTTTTTCCATATTGGAATACTTGACTTGGTACTTGAAACAAAATCTGAAACTTAGTGGACTTTTATTTGGGGGGGGGGGGGGACTTTAAAGGATTTATGATGTGTCAGTGGTCAATATATATTAATACAGAGATTGTGACTGAATGCTCTTCATTTCCCCCTAAAGGGGCTCTTTGAATTGATCTGGATAAATTATGAGAGTGTTATTAGGAACACTTAGACATGACAATGCTTACAACTAGTATAATAGTTCCAGTTTCATTTCCAATAGTTACAGAAAAAGTTAAAACTTTGAATTTTATGGTGTCCTGACTTGTAATCTTTTTGTGGAGAATTCGAAATAGCGCCTGGTCATGAGTTTTTGAAAATCAAATTGAACTGTTAAGTTTTAAGTTCTCACTCATAAAACAGGTATTTGTATGAAGGATATGGGGATTGTCTAAGTTTGACTGTTTTTCACTGGTATATGAAGAAAACTTAACAGGTTTGGAAAAAATTTGTTGAATTTCAGGAACCAGCTCAATGAGCCCCTTTAATAATTGATTGATCTGAAAGCGATGAACATGCTTTGTACAATCAAATGATTACACAACAATACATTTTACAACTGGAATTGGAATGATCCTTTTTTTTATTTTTTACGTCAAGAGAATTTGTTTTCTTTCCTTCTTCACCCTTTTTGCATATCTTTTTTTAATGCAAAGGTAAATTTCAACCCTTGGCCTCAAAGGTTGCACATAGTGTAGAAAATAAAGTATTAACGGCTCAGTTTCTAACCAAGTGGTTAATTAGGTCAAGCTGGCCAAATCCTTTTTTCTAGTTGTGGTTTGCTGGCTTGTTTTTCCTTCTCCATTGTTTATGCTAAGCACCAAGCACAATGGTAGTAGGTTCCATTTTCAAAGTCATGTATATTACCTGGCCAGGAGTCATATGCCAGACCTCCTGACTTCTAGTTGGATGCTCTAACCTTTTGACAATGCAGTATAAAACAACCAGTTATGAGAGTACTTAATTATATTTTTACTGCATGATTGCTTTCAATCGTTGAATGTCTATTATTATCTCAGTATTTACTACTTTAATTCTGCCACTAATTCATCTCCTTCAAAAACACTGTTTTGGTCATGTAAAGTGACTTAATCTTGCTTTTTTTTATTTTTGCACCTGTGTTCCAGTGATAATGTATATTAAAGCTTTCAACAGGGTGCTACATATCTCTGGAATAACCTAGCAAAGAAATTTAATGAATGTTCTTGCTCTTTGTTTTGGTAAATCTAACCTCTTGTATTCTGAAAGTGAAAACACTTTATACACTCTTAAAAACTTTGAATTTATATTTTTTTCCAAGTTCACTTAAAATCAAAGTTAATATCTGTGAGAGCTATGTTAGTATCATTAAGGGAATATTCCAAAACAGAGTCATTTGTATTTGTCGGTATTAGTCAAATGTATTACTGTCCAGTCATCCTAATTTCTTATTTAGTTGTGAATATTTATGTGTCCCAAAAATGCACAGTTCTAGTTTTTCTAGGATATGTTGGAGGAATGCTCATAAATATGGAGTTACTTGTATTGATTCCTTATGAATGTGCATTTTTCTTCCTCATTTTGATTTAGATCATATTCAGATAGAATTAATAGAAGATTGTGATCTCCTAGCTAGAGCCTGTAAATGTATTGATTTAGACCTCAATACAATTCAAGAGAAGGAACTGCAACAACTTCAAGTAAGATTGTCTCTCCTTCCAGACCTTGCGTTTTAGATTTTCCAGGAGTACTACAAATCTCATTCATAAGGAAATTAAGGAGAGTGGTAGGTGTGCTGTTTTATAAAACTTTAGTAGATCTGTTGAGTTCCCATTCTTTAGCAAGGTGTGCAAAAAATTGTACTCCTCACAGTGAATTGAGGCAAGTGGTGTGCGATCGTACTCTCATGCCTCAAAATTCAAAGCCTGTCCTTGTACTAAATACTGGAAGGCAGCCATTGATATTGTATCAGGTGTTGAATTTTGAGGCATGCTAGTGCAATCTCACACCACCACTCACCTCAAATCACTGTGAGGAGGGCTTTTGGTTGCACACTTAGATACAGAATGGGAACTCAGATAATATTTAAGTTTACTAAAATAGCACACCTACTGCACTTCAAAATTTCCTTAGGAGTGGGATTTGTAGCACACTTGGAGAATATAAAGCTCAAGACCTGGATATTGATATTCTTGTCATGTGTTACATGAAAAGCCCTCACCCAAATTGACTTCTCCTAAAAATCCCAAAACCCATACATCTCTGGTGAAATGACAGGATTTTACTTGATTTTGGCACCTACATTTTATAGAGGCCTTAAAAGAAGGGGTTAAAGTCATATCAAGTTTTAATATGTTACGGGGGTATTTACCTGAAGTATTTTGGAGAAATTTGCATTGAAATCAGATGTGTGGTTCTAAATATATGAGTGAGTAATGTTGTCAAACTTTCAACACACAGTGAACTTGGAGCAAGCATAGATGACATAATATCCACACATTAATGGACAGTTTTTTTATTTTCTTTAAACTTTACAGCTGTTTTCTCCACAACAATGTCATATTATCAAAATGTGATTGCATAAGTGACATGAGAACTTTTCAAACTTTGTAATCCCCATGGGGAGGTCCTATTTCTATTAATGTCAACACAACAGTCTGAAAAACAAAGGGAAACAAAGCTTTCCTTGCCAATATGAGGAAGTGATATAATAATCTCTGCTGCCCTGAAGATCACTTTGGAACACAAATCTAGTTACTTCATTTGCTGATATCTCATGAAATACATGTCCAATTTGAATGGAAATTTCACGACACTGAGTAGATTTAGTTCTTCTTCTACATGTGAAAATTGATTTTTTTTTTTTTTTGCTTTAACTTCCCCTTCAATACACATTGTTATTGTATTATTATTGAATGTGACTGACTTAATCAGCATCTTAATTGATAATTTTGATCGATTCATGATGACCAATTCCAATGCTTAAGAGGACCTACTTGGGCAGAAAAAGCTTTATCCCAGGACTGATTCCTCCTCAGCTGTAAGGCTCCCCATCTGTCTCCTCTGGAAACACAGACAACAGTAAGTGCTGTTCTATTCTACGAACACACTCAAATACACACAAGGAGAAGAAATAGCTTGCCAGTCTTTGTGTGTATTTGAGTGTGTGCTCAGAATAAAAGTAAGTTGAAGGGTCTATAACTTCACCCTAGTGTGCCAGGTATCTCTTTTCACAACAGCTGCACACATTTTGATTGACAAATTCCAAACAAAAGTTCTTCTCTCTGAAGACTTCAACAAATTATTGAAATGTAATATAGTGTTGCCCATTTCATTGACAAGTCATAGAACTGAACATCTTTGAGGGGCCCCATGCAGTGTGAACAGTTGAAAAAATTGTGAAGGTCTGAAATTTTATCATTCTGTCATGTGGTTTTGAAATGTTTTACTTTCAGCAGCTGTCAGATCATGTGTAATAGTTTGCATCCATGCTAGGAAAACATGTAAAAAAAGGCTGTTTTGCATAAAGTTGCACCATTTTTCAGTACTAAATATTTCCATTTTACTCATCCAAAAAAAAAAGTGTTTCAAAAGTGTCCTGATTTTTCATATTTCTTCCTGAGGGGTCATAGTTCATGATTAAGGCTTGTCTTAGGGCCTCACACCCCCAGTAATTTCCCCATTGACTTACACAGTAAATTAGCTCCTTTTCGAGGCCGCTCCAGCCTTGTCAAAGTTCACAGCTATGTCAAGACACCCATCACTTGATAGCTGACAAGTTTGCCCATCATGGCACTACAAAATTTCCATACCATGACCATTTAGATTTTGAGCTAGAAGGACTTAAAGTTTTTGTAGGGTACACCCACCCCTAGCCTCTTCACAAAAACTGAAAATCTCCGCCATTTGATAGCAATTTTTTAAACAGTCAAAATTGACGTCAATCTTACCCAAATTTTCAACATCCACACTCTGGCAAGTACTCTTTCATATTCATGGACTTTCATCACCCAGCTGGCAGGTTATCTTGACAAAATTTGGTCAAAACCAGAGCTAAAAGGACTACTTCTTTGAGGGTGTACACTTGACGCTCTAGAACACTCCTCTAATGGAGTAGTGAGACCTTAAAAAAATGTGACATTTAGATTTGCTCTTACAAACACTTCAGACTCATTTCTATACACATTGTCAACTCAAGTCTTGTCATATTTCAACTTTCTATCCCTCCTATATCAACTTCACGACACCCAACTCTATGCTGGACATATGCCCTTTTCTGAGCATTCACAGCTACACTCAGGTGTGTGAGAATCTCCACATACCTCACACTGAATAACTTGCAAAGCCATTTGTGGCACTCATTTTCTTTCCCAACTGAGGTTTTCTGTTGTGGTAAAGCATGTTCTGTACAAAAATATAAGAAATTAATCTTCAAGAATGTCTCAGCTCAGCGTAGGCGGGGGTGATACAGATCATCTGGCCATAAGGTTACAACACCCCAAGTCTGCAAGAACAAAAAGGAAAGGGGAAATAAAAATCATTAATCTGATGGAAAAAGTTAAACTTTCTGACTTGATATCCATGAAGGTCATGTACAATTAGCATTTTTGTTACATTTTATGAAAAAAATCTACTATTCAGACTGTCTCAGGAGGACTAAAAGGTTAAAAAGTTGAGAAACCAATAGAGGGCGCTGTTCAAAACAGCTGTCCTGGACAGATTTCCTTTGATGCTGGCCCATCCCCAGACAGCAGTTAACAGCATATCTGCAGAAGAAAAATTCTCTTACACTTATCTGAGACTAAGGAATAATTAAGTTATCATTCTCTAAAACATAAATACATCAGTGACAGTGTTAAATTTATGCAGCACCATGCAGAAAGTCTGAAAAATGTGACATTGTATAAACCTTAATTTGCTGGAATTTCTGTAGGCCTAACAGTAAACACCTCCTCAACAAGTCAGTATGGGTGCTGGCCAATCTTGTTAAATGGTTAATCAGATCATTCCAGCATGGCAGCTTGGCTGGGTAAGTTTGTTCCAGAATATAGATTAATAGTTTCTTGCTTTAATAAAGGTGTGATAACTAAAATTTTTAACAATACACACAACCAATGGAAGTCTCATTTCCTCTCAGACTTTGAGGTACACTACTAGCCAAGTCTTACCTGATGCAGTGAAAGCTAGTAAATGCACCACAACATTATATAACATGGAATACATAATGCTCACATGTGTTACCTGCTACTCTGCACTCAGGAAATAAAGTGGGTTAGGGAGAGATGCAAAATTGAGGTGGTAATGTGAACCTTAAAAGAATCCTCACAAAAGAATGTGATTCTCATTAATTTCGCCTCTTGACAGTATTACTTTCAGGTGGCTGTATTTCAATTTTGAAGTCAATGTAATATGTACAGCAACAGATTACTCATTTTCACATACCTAGATGTTTCAAATTACAAGTGCAACAAAGTGTATATCCCTGGCCCCACTAAGGTTTGTCAGTCACTGAGTTAGGTCTGGTTGTCACTTAGCCTACCACAAAACAGTACGGTCTCCTTTATTTAGGAATAACTAAAAAAGTTGAAATTGCCCTGAATTGCAGGCATAAAAGAGAAGGAGAAAAAAATTGTTGACTTACATTTAAAAAGGTTGCAGACATGTTTAAAACCCCCAAACAGTGACTTCATCTACAGGCCTAGGAGCAAGCAGCCCACACTGCCATTTCATGTTTCAAAAGAAAGTTGATCTGCTCAAGAACTCCTCCAATGCAGGCTGCCACATAATGTTGCATTAAAAACTAGTCAGTTGGGATACGTTTCTCCTTAAACATCTGTCTGGTACCAATCAAATATAAGTCAGCAAGAAAATTGGATAAATTAATATTTGGAGGAAGAACAGCATTTTAAAATTAGAAACAGAGTTAGGTGTAACGTAGACTTAAAAAATATTGCAAGTTGGCTGTAGGGCCTATGGAAACACTAGGAAAGGGGGGAGGGGTATTTTGTCATGCACAGTAACAATGCATTAGATGGAAATTGCTGTGGGGTCCTTAATGACCTCATATAGGTTTTAACCAGAGACAGAGATTTGGCTACTGCATTCTCTTTCGTACATACTGCATATTACAGTACAGTGTGGTGAATGCAGTGCACAGCAAAGGTAGCCTAACCTAGAGTTAGTGTATGTTTTTACCCCTCCAATACCCTTGCTACATGTACAAATGGTACAAATAACCCCCTCCAACAGACTACATCATTGCAATTGAGTTGAAAATGTCATTACAATACCCAGTCCTATGAACAACATCACACACTTACCTGCAGCATGCCGTCTGACGTTAACTGCCAAGTAGCTGTTCGTGGAACTAGCTTCCTAGCTACTATTTACACAGGGTGCCTGGACGATAGGTAGGCTATGGCAGTGTAGAATGACCATTGTAACATTCAGCTACTCTTAAATATTCATTTACTTTCCAAAAATGTGACAAAATAGACTATGACAGTGCAATCTTTGTCACAATCTCAATCTGGGTATCATTTTTTACCCAAAACTGTAATTTTGACCCCAAAATCACTCAAGCACTAAATTCTGAGACGTCTCCCCAAAATCATGTTTCAGACATTAAAACAAGTCATTTAAGTCTAAATAAGGTGTCTTTACATCAAAAATGAAGAAAATCACCTTTTGCTCTAAAGGCCTCACACCCCCAATAATTTCCCCATTGACTTACACAGTAAATTAGCTCCTTTTCGAGGCCACTCCAGCCTTGTCAAAGTTCACAGCTATGTCAAGACACCCATCACTTGATAGCTGACAAGTTTGCCCATCATGGCACTACAAAATTTCCATACCATGACCGTTTAGATTTTGAGCTAGAAGGACTTAAAGTTTTTGTAGGGTACACCCACCCCTAGCCTCTTCACAAAAACAGAAAATCGACGTCAATCTTACCCAAATTTTCAACATCCACACTCTGGCAAGTACTCTTTCATATTCATGGACTTTCATCACCCAGCTGGCAGGTTATCTTGACAAAATTTGGTCAAAACCAGAGCTAAAAGGACTACTTCTTTGAGGGTGTACACTTGACGCTCTAGAACACTCCTCTAATGGAGTAGTGAGACCTTAGAATGATGTCACTCCATACTTGCGTGATTCACTATTTCCCAGAACTCAATTCATAAAAACATAAAGTTTAATTTCAGCTCCATGGTGATAAGAAAACACATATGGAAAGTAAATAAATGTGACAATTGAATTTGTAATTTGATACATGGGATATTACATCAACAGCTTTTTATTTAGAAGTGTTCTAAAATTAATGGTTTAGTCGAGGTTAATGACACAAGATGTCACCCTGCATACAGTTATCAATGCACAAGGTTACTTTTATCTCTGTGGTAGCGAGATAGTGCATCTAAAGATACATATATGTAAAACATTAGGTGGACAATTCAGTTAGAGCCTGAAAGCCAACCTCTCTTATGAATCACCAACTTAATTCTTTTGATAGATAAACTTGGGTATGGCGGATTAGACAATTATTTGCTTGACTTCCTCAGTGCAGAACAAGGTGACGGCAAGCCCTGTTCATGTATTCTCATTCATATTGGGAAAGAAACTTGAGCTGATCAGCTGGTCAAGTGAGCATCTTAATTAGTACATGTGAATGCAGGCACAGATGAGCTAAGATAAGTTGCCAAGGATTTCATAGGATAATTGAAGAGGATCCTAACACATGGATGGAAAAACTTATTAATTACAAGATGATGATACTGAAATTCATTTTGTTTTTGCTATAGTCACTAGAGTCAATATGACTGACACTAAAGTAAATATATCTAGGATGACTCTGTGAACCATTAGTAAACAGAATTCTATGGCTTTCTTAGGAATTTCTGGGGAACTCCCTCTAACTTCCCTCTTACATCTTAACAGGACATGATTTAAAGTTGTAATTTGATACTTGCTGTACTGCATCAAAAGCTTTATTACTCAAGTGTTCAAAACTTGTACAGTTAAACCTGCTGCAGCAAAAAAGTCGATCGACAGCCTTGTTTATTTGTCGAAAAATCCAATATCGGGTTTTTGTTTGAATGATGTAACATGGTCTGCTAAAAATAACTGGAAGTATTTAAAGTCATGACTTCTGAGTGCTAATAAGTTTTCTATGAAAACTCCCTGGGTCAGTTTTTGAAATAATAATCATATAAAAACATCTCCATTGCAGTCATATTTACAAAGTTTATACTTTGGTTGTTCCAGCCCCTTACCTACTTTTGTCGATTGCTAGTCTACTGTCAACCACGCATAACTTTACCTTTTTTGTTTTTTTATGATGCATCAGACAATCTGCTAAATGCCTGACCTATATTTAAATGCCTTTCGCTTTCTTTGTATTCAATCAATAAAAGCCATCTTTTTTACTTTTGAATCTGTTGCTGCTCGTACCTTCAAAACTCTCTATTAGAGTTTAAAGGGGAAATGCAGTCGTGACATGAATTCCACATTACCTACTCTTACCCGACTTGCCAATGGCAACTGGGGTAAAAAGGATTAGGCCACCTTATTGATTTGTTGGGGGAGGGCATCCTATTGGCCCAGCACAGCTTTTCAGAGTGTCATGCATAGGTGACTTTCAACTTGTAAGGTCTCAGAAGTCAAGATGAGGTTATGTCTGCTAGGAAGTTGGGCAAAAGAGACTTAAAAAGAGGATCAGTTGGGTTGGACTTTTTCTAAATTCTGGCTAATGAGCATTTCCTGTAATGGTCACCCCAACTTGAATAAGTGTAGTAGACTGTACTGTTTCATGATTGGCGCTTGAGAGTCATGTTACTAAACTTTTTCTCCTCAAGTGTGAAATTGATGAGGAATGACGGCTTGGAAAATCTTGAATATGCAATATTAATATATTGTGAAAGATACTTAAAGCGAAAGAAGAAGATAATTCTATGATTTAGCTGTGGCTTCAAAATAAGTTTGGACAGACTGATCTTGCCCTTTAAACAAGAGGGGGACTACAGTCTACAATGAGTATAAAAATAGGTTTTTGACTACTGTATAATGGCCTTTGTCTTTAAGTCTTGCATTGAAAGTTTGGTACACGTAGAATTTATTTGCTTCAAAGAAATTGATTCTGATTTAATTACTGATGTAACCTGTGCAGCATTTGACGCTTTCTATTTTGACAGTAGAAACGAAACACACTTTTCATTATCGCCAAATTTATTGTGTTAAATAGCTATTTTAATTGTAATAGATTGCAAAAACTATAAAATGATAAGTACTTTATTTTTGTTGATTTCAGTAAGTTGGAGTGTTTATCTTGTTAAATAGAATTTATTTTAAATTTGAAAGAGGAGCATTCATCAATACACTCCAGTTGTAGCTTTATACTCAACAGATATTAGGGAGTACTGGAATTAAGAGTGTTGGTTCATTTTAAACATTTGAAAGGTTGAGTATTAAAAAAAAATATTTATGAACTATGAAAAAAGCACCAAATTTCTGTATGGGTGAATTGTATTATTTGAAAATAGAGTTATCAAAATATTTTATTTGGAATAGCCTATCCTTTTATATATTTGTATAATGTAAGAAGAACAAACCCACAGAGGAAATTTTTTTCCCTTTTAAGGCAGAATCCATTACCCCAGACAGTCTCTCTTCTACCACAAACCCATGAGCCACAACTAAAAAAGGCTCTTGTCAGCTCAGCTTAAACCATATAGTTAAAACTTACCCCTAAAACTTAATCTTACTTACTAACATAATCCCCCTCCCACATCTTATCAAAATGCACCCTTAACTAGACATAATCCTAGTTCGCTCCAGAGCATACCTTTGTAAGTTATCCAAGACTGTATTGTGTTATCAGAACACTCTCAGTGCATGCTGTGATATATAAGCAACTCATGCATTTTTCAAACTTCAAACCAAAAGTTTTTTACCCTCTACTAATATTATCCTTTGCCTTCAACTTTCCCCCTGCCCCAGTTTTGACACCAACTGAGTCTATTGAGAAATGTGATATACACAGTAAAATTGAGGTTCAGAGTGAAGAATGACTGCCTTTAAGAGAGCAAATTTTCAGTCCTTTGTGTATTTCACTTTCCTTTTTAGGGATCCTTTTGTTTTGACTGCTTTGGATCTAACAAACTTGTTGGATTTGTCACATGGTTTACAACTGCTTTCAACTCAGTAGATCCAGGCAAAGAACCTGTGATTCTGAGCACTGCTCCTAAGAGTCAGTAAGTGTTTTTGTGTTTTTTTACCTGATGGGTTGTTATACATGCAGTGGCAAATGGATCTTTGCCTCCACAAGCCAGACAGCTCTCTTAGTATCTTATCCTACTCTACAGGGCCCAGGCTTATATCATCTTTGTTTATCCAATCCTCACAGTATATCGTCTAAAATAATAATAAGTTTCAAGACATTCGAATCCTAGCCAAACCTCATCTCTTAAACTTGAACCTATGATGTCAGGCATGATATCATGTCTTGAGACGTGTATATCATGACTTTTTACTGATGAAAATGAAAATGAAATGAAAATGTGAGGATTTAGTGTCTTTGTTGACACAGCTTATGCATATAGGAAACCAAAGACTTCGGAAAGTTTTTATGCTACACCAGGGACTGCAGGCAAGGGGGAGGGGGACTTAAGCCCCAGTTTTTCTGCCGTAGGCATTTTGGGTCACCATACATTGCTATTATATTGTTGAACAAATTGTGCCCCTTTGGTGGTTTGCTCCCGCTCCCGCCCCCCCCCCCCTCAAACCCCACTTCAAAATTTGCTCTGCTGCTCCTGCACACAGGGACATGAAGAATATTTTCATAAAATGCATGAAGTTTCAATACATAAGATGTGTTATAGACTCCAGTATTTTCTACTACAGTTGCAATATACAAGAAGTATTAAAGTTCACTTCAGTTGAATCTTACTCATTTCAATTTTGTTTGTAAATTTGTCTTTTAATGTTAATTGCAAAGTCTGGCTTCATGGAAATAGTAGCTGGGATCTTGTCATAGTCAAACTTGAAAAAGTAAAATAAATATAAATGTATCTAGCAGGGTTTTGGCGAGAGAGATCTGAGTGTGGGACTCAAATTGCATCTAGAACTTTCTAAAAGTGTAGCATCATCATCAGTCAAAGTGAAGTTTTCACACAGATGTTGGTTAAGACAAGTTGAGAATTCCTAATAGGGTAGTAAATTTGTAGATTATTTATGGTAAAAGTTGGAATTTGTGAGGGTTAAAAGGGCTTCATTTCAGTTGACAAAAACCAGTGTGGGTTATCAACATCCCTTCCTGACCCTTGTAGATACAACCGTGGTCTCTAGTCATTGCATAATTATCTCAAAAATGTCACTCACAAAATCCTTTACCTGTAAGTACAAATTTTCATGTAATAGTTAGATGGAGTTTTGCAGCCCAGTTTCCAACCAATTGGTTCAAGTAGAGCAGGCCACAGCCTCTTTTCCAGTTGTGGCTAACTGGCTTGTTTTCCCTACTCTATTGCATATGCTGAGCACTAAGCACAATGGCATCGGGTTCCATTTTAAAAGTCTTCAGTATGACCAGGCCAGGACTGGAACTCCCAGCCTCTTGAATGCAAGTTGGATGCTCTAACCACTTGACCATGCTGTTGGCCCAGTCTTTCTTGTAATAAGTATAAGTCTTCTACAGGTTTCTTACTAGCGGATGATATAACTTGGTTTCATTTCTTTACAATAGGCCAACACATTGGAAACAAAGTTTGATGTTCCTAGAAGATCCTATAGATGTAGAGCAAGGGACTGCCATTGAGGGCGCTATTACATTGTCACCTAATCATTCAAATGCAAGGTACATGAAATTGCATTTTGTTTTTTAAAATTTAAGAGAAAGGGTATGCCATTGTGAGAAAGGACTACTTATGCTTTAAAAATTTGTCATTGTTATGAAATAGTGTTTACAATTTGAAATTGCAAAGAATGTTTATTGTAGACCTATTCTGGTTTTGGTAGTGAGAGCTGTTTGAACAATTCACTTTCATCCCTCCCTTTTTGTTTTTATTTTGAAGGTTCCTGGATGTTACTGTCAAATTTACAGTTGATGGGAAGGATGAAAAGTCAAATGTGTACCATCTTAATGATGGGTTGTCATGACAGCAGTCGGCTTGAAACAAACACATACTTATTCCATGCAACTACTGTATATTGCTGTATGGCTCAACATTTATCATCATGAGGCTAGAAAGGAATAGCAAGTTTTAGCCATCTCAAGCTGGCATCTAATAATTCAGAATCTATCAGAGAACTTCCTGTTCAGGTATCTTGAAATCAAAAAAGTCAGAGGCATTTGCCTTCTTCAATGACTATTTGCTCAGTAGAGCAACAAGGTTGGTTTAAACAGGGTTAACTGCTGCAAGTACAGAGACAAGCTTCACCCAAGAAAATGCCTTTTTCGTGGATAACATTGGCTAAAACGTCCTGTTCAATTCTAGGAGCATGTAAGTGGGTCAGTTGGAGGGGTGAGGTGGTGACCTGACCCATTGCTGTTAAATCATTTCTTGCCTTTATGGATACAGTAGCCAGAGTGGAAGGACAAAGGTGATGTCTTACTTTGTACAGTTAATTGCATCATAATACAAAGCCAAAATGGAGATTTAGAGAATTTCCAGAGCTGAAGTGGAGGTTCAATTTAGCGACCTAGACATGTTTCCTGGTGGATCAGGTGGGACTACCTTCAGTTCAAGGTCCAATCTTTACTAGAAGGGAATACTTTGTAAGTCTAATATCTATTTAAATCAACAGGGTTCAAATTTCAATGGGGCCACTTGGTAGTGGTAGCTACCCTGGAGCTTCACTCTCATACCCACAGTTATTGATAATAAACTTGAAACTTAGGTTCTACATGAAGACAACAGTTCCTTCAAAAAGTGTTTACCAAAAATCAGGTAAAAAGAGTAGGAAAGATAAGAATATAATTATTCTGTCAGCTAAATCAAACTATCTTCCTGCTTACTGATTGGAGAAAATAACTAATTGCTAATCACAAAGGACCATCGTGATTCTGTGTCATTGTGATTTTGGGGCTAGATAAATCATGGTTTGTAAACTTCGAAGAACCTTCCTGCTTATATTTACTACTCTCTGTGGTAAATATTGTTTAATATGGCTTGAACTGATGGTTTGAAGGAACTTGGAGAAAACACTGGTTTACAGCATTTTCAACATTTGTTCTCCTGGCACACAGTAGAGAGCAAAGAAAGAAAGAAAATACCCTACTCTTGTCAGCAATTACATATTTTACAAGGTTCATTTTGTTTGGAATCTTCTGCAGAACCTGGCCACTACTAAAATTGGTCTTGCTACAACCCTGCTGGCCAGTTGCCACTATGCCAATGTCTTTGAATCTGTGGAGTACTAACAAAGATCACTCCCTTTGGAATGGAAGAAGCAAATAGTATCCTGAAACAAGGGACATTCTTATTGGCAGCAAATAGTGTCCTGATACAAGGGACATTCTTATTGGCAGCAAATAGTGTCCTGATACAAGGGACATTCTTTTTGGCAGGCGTTATCTACTGAAAAAATAAATACCTTCACTTGTTCAAAATATGAATAACTAAAAAGCAAGAAAGAAAATAGGACAAGAAATGTCTTACTTCTAAGTGGATACTAATGTGAAATGTTTCTGTGTACCACCATCTTGGGAGGTTCATGTGTCTTTTTAATATGCAAAATAGTTAAAGAGCCCATAAAATGACTTAGTAACAATGATTTGGGTCATTCTCTGACACTATCTATCAACAAAAATAGTCTTTATTTTAAAAAAATCCCACCCCACAAAAGAGAAATGCTCAAGTGAAATGGTATCCCTTCCAGCACAACAGCTGAAAAATGTAAAAGTGCATTGAACCAAGAATGACATTATCACAGGAACCCAACTTCACAGTATGTGTACTATAGTGCACTTGCAGTATACCCTGCTCTGTTGATGTTACACAATCTTGCATGTATAAATGGCCTAAAATGATTGATATAATCAACAAATTATCATTACAAAACCTAAACCTATGTTTGCTTCTCAAAACCAGTGAAAAAGGGGGTTTTAACACCTAGGAATACCCCTGTTCAGCAGATGGAGTTTTGTGACTTCTCAATATTCCTTGAGCCAACTAGCAGGGAAAATTGTTTGGTATATAATACATTGTACAAGTGTTTGGAAGTTCCCTGGTAAGAGGTTATACACACAGAAAAATACCTCAGGCTCCTGGGGGATGTAACTGCATCCATTTGTCTTCCAGTGTTATGTAACTATTATTTTCATTGGGGAGGAAGCAGTGATTCTCTCATTACACAGGCCCATATGCAATACTGTATACCATTCTGCACAGTGACTTAAATACTACCAACAGGTTCTGTGTTGTTTTGGATGCATGTGCTAATGCTGCAATTTGACTTGGTTCAAAGAAAAGGAACAGTAAATATAGTGTGAAAGGAGACTAGCTGATATTTTGGTTATTTAAGGAAGTATTCCATACTTTTATCAAAAGTTGGCATGAAGTTACTATTTCAACTTCATGCATTTTGAAGTCTGTGCTAGTACAAGATCCATGGTTGATTTCTACATTTAATGTTTGTGACAAATTTTACTTGGAAGGTATGTCTTTCAAAGGAATCCAGGTGAGATATCAGTCTTTTTATTCAACAATCTGAATGAACGTGAGTTGAAATATTTTCTTTTTCTGGTTGGAGGAATTGCTGTCTAGTAATAGATCAACTAGATTGCTGGAACCAAAAATTCAAACTGATAGGCCTAACATGATGAATGGGACAGCTTAAGTGAATAATGATAAAATTCCTCTTTTGAGGAATTGGGAGTGAGCATTTCAAATTTTGATTGATATATTTTTGACTTTATACTGGGACATTCTTCAGATATAATTCAGAAATTATTTGACCAGTACTGGTCTCATGCTACGCAATCTGTGAGCAAAAATGTTACATTATAATACACACACTGTGAAGTTGGGTTCCTGTGATGATGTCATTTTTGGTTCGATGCACATTTACATTTTTCAGCTGTTGTGCTGAAAGGGGTACCATTTCAGTTGAGCATTTCTCTTTTGTGGGGCAGAATTTTTTAAAATAAATGCTTTTTTGGTGATAGATAGTGTCAGAGAATGACTCCAAATCGTTGTCATTGAGTCCTTTCATGGGCTCTTTAAGAGGACTAATTAATGCATTGTTTTTAGATATTCAACTGAGTCACATAACTCAACCCATTGACATTTTTCAGATGAAATTTAGAGCCTAACTTACTTTGAAAAATCAGTTGACATTGCATTTATGGCCTTTTATGATATACCTGCTTGCATAAATTATGAAATGATATAAAATCAAAAGGTGAACCTCAAGTGCATCAAAGGTACTTACTGAAAATTTTATTGCTTATATTATCTACTTCATGGTCAAGCGGTTAGAACAGCCCACTTGCTGGTAGGAAGTATGTAGTTTGATTCTTTATGTCAAAGACTTTAAAATGGAACCTGCTGCCATTGTGCCATAATAGTACTCAGCATGAACAATGGGGTAGGGAAAACAAACCAGTGATCCACAACTGAAAACAAGCTATGGTTGGCTCAACTTAAACCAGTTGGTTAGAAACTGAGCTCTAAATCCTCATCAAACGAGTATAACTACATGGCCACAGGGATGCAGCACAGCTTATGGGTCAAGATTCAACTCGTAAGCTCTTTCACTTAAAATTTGAAAGTTCCAGGTTGGTGAATGCCTTGAAAAGAAAGGGTCACTTTAACTTTTTTGTAGTGCAGAAATTCTTAATTGCAACAGCTGTTTGATTGACGGCTAATTCAAAAATGCAGAGTTCTAGTGCATATTATACAGCATGTACTGCACTGTACTGAGTGTGTTCTGATGTCTTGCATGCTCACCTTGAATCAGTAAACTGAGATTGTGACTGGAGGATGACTTTAAGAAAGTTGTGGGAGGGGCTTAAGTAAGTAAATTAGGAGATTTGGAACTGTCTGCAGTGAGAAGATGTGGCCTTTAAACTGTTGTAATTTTACATTGGATTGTGTCAGAAGTGTGAAATACTAGGTTTCTGCATAGCAGAGCGTTGAACATTTTAACAATGTATGCGTATTATACAGGATTTTTATCAATTCTTTGCACTTTGTTTTCACGAAAAAGGGTAATTAAATATTATCTTGAAAATTACAAATCATTAATGTTTTTTCCCAGTTTGTTCACTTAATTAAGTTGGAAATGCTGAACAGAACTTTAACAAAATTGCCCAACCATGTCATCTGGCACCTTTGTAAACATTTCATGGCAAATGTAACCAGGTAGAGCTTTTGCCAAGGTTTAATTAAAAAGGCCATTGACTTAAGAAGGTTTATTATTTTGTTAGGAAATAAGTTTCAGAATTGTTAAAAACAGGTGGTTTTGGAAGGTTCTGACTAAGGTGTGACATGGTCCAACTTTTGAGGATCTGGAAGGAAATTGGTTTATCAAGGACTTTAAAGCAGCTCATTGGTTCATGAAATTCAGCAAATTTTCCTAAACCTGCTAAGTTTTCTTCACATACCCATGACAAATGGTAAAACTAGACAACCCCCATGCATACAAATAACTATTTTATGAGTGAGTACTTAATGGTTTAATTATGTTTTCAGAAATTTGTGACCAGACACTTTTTCAAATTATGCACAAAACCATTATAAACCAGTACACCACAAAATTCAAAATTTTAACCTTTTCCAAACTTTTGGATGTGAAACTTGATTAGTCATGCTAATTATCAACATTGACATGTAGTAGTGACCCTTTAACTCCTTCATTAAGTTATCCATATCAACTCAATGAGCCCCTTTACACCAAGGTGAGGTTGTACATATCCCTCCCGGTCCTGCACCTGAGACCTCCATAGAATGACCCCTTCCCACAAATCAGTGTGTGACTGGTCTTCAGCCAGTTTTCCAAAAGCTGGGAGGAGTGACTGTACCTTGCTGTTTGAAGTGGACTACCTCTTGGGTCAGACAAATTCCTGAGATGGTCAATCATTTTCCCAATTATAGTTAATCAATTTGAAATTAAGCTCCCAGAAAATTTCGAAATGTTTCCACTGGGATTTGATCCAGGGACCTGTACAGTGGAAGCCGAAGCTAGTAGACTAAACTACCAGCCACGTCTTCCCCTTGATGACGCCTCTTGATGCAGCCTCTGCCAGCAAGAAGGTAATTTAATTTTGATGACAAATCTCCGTTGTACAGTCTTGGCCAGATTTACAGTGCCTTTACCTCTGTTGTTGAAGAATACAGGTCCAGACTAGCTGATTGGCTGAAAGTAAATTTCAAATGGTGGCGGTATGCCTGTTTAACTGCAAGATTAAAGTTTTAGTATGGTCGTAATGCATCACTGATATACTGCGAACTGTACAATAACAACTGATGACCGCGTTCTCACACGTTTTTCAGAATTGAATGTAACACTCTTTGCTGTTTCACTTTCGGTTTATCTTTAGATCACCTCAATGAGGGGGACAAACGTTTCACAAGCACTTACGATTCGTTTGTGATTTCGGTCATTGTTGCAGACAAAGAAACTCAAAAATTTTTTATTGTGCTTGATATTTCTGTGTCGTCTGCGTGCAGCTGCTTCGAATAGGGAAAATTACCTTGGCAGGTTGTCAAGTTTTACAACACATCAATGAAAATTTGTTGTGCCAGTAGGTACCCATGATAAGTTGTCTTTAAAGATCATATGTGGTGCGACACCCCCCCCCCCCCACCTCCACCTTTTCTTAGAGACTCCATGCTCTCTTAGGGGGAGGTCTCCCTCCGAAAGGCAGTTTTCACACAATCTCCCGTTTTCCCTCTTGAAATTAGCTTACTCCTGTCCGATCACATTTTTTAAACATGAAAATAGGCTAAATCAAAAGAAAATTAAAAACAGTTCAACCATGTACCTCATTTAGTGTGGTTATGTGAAAATAAAATCACCAGAGAGCACCTGGAGCCCTGAACCCCGGCCGCAATGGCTTCGCGCACGTAATGTCCTAATCTCAGATTCTCCAGATTCCGATGATTGTCCAGGTAGTAAAACCACCAATTTAGAATGTGCTTGGGAGTTGGAGTCTCTCCAGGCCCTTAAGCATCACCACCTCCCACGACAGGCGGGAATTAGGATGAGCATATTTTACAACCTCCAGTCCACCGAAAGGGAGAGCTGGGTATGCTATGTGTGATTCTAATTTTCTTAGTGCCATCAATTGAGAAATGAACTTCACTACAAACACAGGATGTTTGTAGACTGACCAGTAGTCTCCGGGGGACGTGTACCTCTTTTTCAAAGTTTTTCATGAGTCCGCTACTTTCTCTTAAAACCCATTTTGAACAAAGTAGGTTGCAGAAAAATTAACCTCATTTAACGAATTAATAAAAACCTGCCAGCAAACCTAAATTGTAAAGAAGGGGCGTGATCGACCAGGAGTCTCGGGACTGTCAGCCATTGCAAAAATTAGGGGAAGGGGGACGTACCAACACCCTTCGTTACATCCTGTATCCGAACCTGTGCAAGATGCCATGAACAATCACTGAACAAATATCGTGGGTCAAGCTTTCATTTGTTTTTATTCCTTTCAGTTAGTTTTGCAGGGAGCTGTGAGAATACTGTAATTCTGAAAGATCGAGTTTAATCTTCCCCATGCGATTACTGTTCTGGGCGTTAACGTAAAAGGTTTTTGTAAGAATTTTCAGATATCGAGAAGTATAGTATTTCGATTTGCTGAAAGTTAATGCCATTTTCTATGCCAATTCTGTCAGTAAAAAACAATTTGGCCTTTAACTGTATTTACCACCAATTCAATATTTCGCGTTGTTGAACTCGCCCCAAAACGTTTGATAGTATATTTGAAATGTATGCGAACTACTGTCGTACATAAATTCTTTAGAAAAAATTCTACCCTGCTTACAGAAAACTTAGAGTTACTTAATATACGGTAGCGTACTTGATACTCTCGGCATAATTGCTCGAATCTGAAACATCGTCATACACTCTAAGCACAAAGAATTACTCGAATAGCGTGAGAGTGTGAATTTACTCCATTATAGCGTAAATTCACTCTAAGAAGAGTGAAATTCACTCCAAGAAGAGTGAAAACGCACTCTTTAATGAGTGCCTGCATGGATTAGTAGGATTACCCTTTTTAAGAGTGGTCACTGTAGACATTCCATAAAGAGGGAAACTTCGCTCATTTAGAGTGAATTTCATTCTTTTTGCAGTGAACTTTGTGTAACTTTCACTCTTGTAATAAATCAAATTTGACTCCTTCATGTTTAGAGTGTAATCTAACCTTCATACATGAGAATTTCCTAAAGTTCGCTTTATTATTTTGACGAGGCCATAATTGCTTCCTTAAAGGGCCAAACCTCTCACCCAAAACTGCAATTTTGGAACCCGGGTACCGAAATTCTCAATTGGCTCAGCTCTTTGATTGACAGCTGATTCAAACAATGCAGACTGCCAAAGCTTATATCACACAACCCAAACGGTACTGAGAGTGTTTTGATAATATAAATTGGGTATTTCTATACTCGCCCTGAAGCAATAATCTGAGATTGTGTCTGGATGAGGATGAATTTCAGACAATTGTGGGAGGGGCTTCAGTAAGAAGGTTAGGAGAATTGGTGCTGTTTGGGGTGAGAGAAATGGGCCTTTATTTTCACATCTTTTATTCTACAATACATTTGTGCATTGACATAGCAATCCCTGATCACTGTCTATAACGTTGCCGTTAGTTACAGTGTAGTGGAGACTGTCTAGTCTAGCGCCTGTGTGGAATTTTGTTACCCGACCAAAATTCAGAACTCTTCAGTCAATTGAAATGAACACAAAATTATCGTTTCTTTAAACCTGAAAGACTTCTTCAATTTTTTTTTATTCTGGTAAACAATCATAGTTCAGAAAGGGAAAATGAAATACTGGAACAAAATGTTAATATCTCTGTCAAACTCTGATTGCCTCTTTAATATCTTATTCTTAAACTTGAGTCTCATTGCAACCATGCTTTGCACAAAAGTCAGATACACCACTCTAACGAAAACTTAAGATTAATTAATGGCAGGCTTCACTAGGGGGGTGTTTTTACTGTCGTTATGAACTTGCACGAGGATCAAAAATGGCGATGAGCCAGTCCTTCTCCCACGAACCTGTTTCCATCCATTTTATTCTCTCAAAGGAAGAGGTATTACACAACACTTGAAACTGACATCCAAGGAAAAATTTTTCCACAAGTTATTCTTAGTCAAAATCCTCACCACACCGTGGAGCTGTAGCATTCACTTCCCTAATCCCCGCACATTTTATCACGAGTTCAATCCTTTGTCGTCCCATATCATACTTTCAGCCTTAGCCATAACACCGATCATTTCGCTTTGCGCTATCGAAAACTGTTTCTGCAGTTTTCTTTCCTTTTCCTTTGTGTGTTCAATTTTCTCTTTAAATATTTCCCTTTCTTTATTCAGTGCCACTTTATATTTTCCCCTCTGAGATAACATTTTAACTAATTCTTTCTGTTTCTCCAGATCACATAAACCAACATTTATTCGTTTCGAGGAATGCACTGCTCTATCTGTCTCTAAATCCAGTAAATCTCGTTGAAGTTGAACTTGAAATTTTTCAATAAGTTTTGCAGACCGCTTTTGTCTCGTCTCTAATTTATCCAAGACTAAATCCAATCTTGCCTTCTCACAAGAGTTGGCAAACGCAACATGAGGATAAACGACAGTCTCATTTTCAAATCCTTCCGCGTGATTTTTGTTTCTATGCATTGCTCCCATTTTCTTGAAATTTTCACAATTTCATAAGAATCCTGTTTTCACGGCGAAAGTCGGTTGTTAATCGTTCCAATATCGACAAAGACTGTAATGAATTTTCTTTAGTTATCCTACGAACTAAGTACATCTCCAAAGAGTAAACTATGTACAAAGTGATATTTTTTGCCACTTAATTTTACCAAAATATTTCACTTAGATAGGACGAGATATCTGCAGTCAGTTAGCCACTTTAGTAGGATGACTTAGGCATATAAAAATTATCCATCGTTGATTTAAAGTTCCTCTGGCAATAAAATTTTCAACAAGACACGAGATTACGTATTGCTCTCCTTCAAAATTGTTTCTTTGAAATAGGCTTCTTTCCAAATTGTACTCTGTTAAGTGTCGAATAAGCACACTTCATTTAATGTACAGGTTTTGTGTAGACTTGAATAATCAATGACTAAAACGTGTTACACATTGCCCTTCTCTAAATTTCATGCATGTATTCAGAAAATTCTCATTGCGGAAATAGATAATCACCGTTCTTGGCTCAGAATTAACACTTTAAATGAACTGTCGTTATTTGTAAATCCTCAAAGGTTGAAAAGAAGGTAGATAAGTTAATTAACATCAAGGTGTATAACACATCTAAAAAGTCCATCTCAGAAATACATTTACATGATTCCTCAAGGAAAAACCGGGGAGCTGAATAAAACAAGTTTATCTTTGGTTCTGTCTTGCCTGTTTCTTTGGTTGAAGTTCCTGCTAACTGCCTCTTTTTGTTTTAATTGCAAACTGGTTTCCATAGTGCTTAATTACTTTCAAAGCACAACCTTAGCTCAGTTTATTGACGGCACAAACAGAACGAAATCTTCGGTGGCAGTTTCTTGCGGCTGACGTGACTTTTCAAATATTTGACTTTTTATTTGCTTAGAAGACACTTAGTCACTCGATACAGGAAGGTGAAACCCTTCATAAAATTCTTTCCATTTAAAAGTTGTTTCTTGACAAGTACTGTGAGTCGTCGAAGACGTCAAATTGGGAAATGTTTTGTTTACCCGCTAAGTGCATGTCTGCTGCTTTCTATTGTTCTGCATGAGCTCTTATTCAATGAAATCCTTCATCTTATTGTGGACTGACCTTTTCCGATGAGTGACAAATTCAGTTTTCTCAGAAGAGTAAACCTGTGAAACCAGTATCTCACCAAGACAAATTCGCACGTTTATTTTTGCGACTATTGCCTCTTTGAATTTTCTATGTTAGTTATTGTATTCGAATTGTGTGAGCAGTTTTGCAAGTTAGCAACTCACAGTATGATGTTTTCTGGAAAGATATCAATACCCCCCCCCCCCCCCCCCCCCCCAAATAGTAATGTTGCATTCGATCTATTTGTTTGCTTCATTTTCGTGGATTGGTAAGTTGATAGAAGGAGCAGAATTTAATCTAAAAAATGCCTAGTGTATTTGCGTATTCCCCAGATTCGCAAATTGAGGCAGTAAGCTGATAACTCAATATGAACTATACTAACTTGGGGCCTTAACATTGTTAAGTTATTCCTGATGTACTGGGGATATTTTCGTACTCTAAGTGGATTAGGGCGTTTTATGACTGCGTGTGGTCTTATTACTCCTTACAAGCCATGAGATTAACAAAAAGTACTATGTAGGCTTGTTATTATTTTGGGAAGATGGAGGAAGCTAGCCTTTATTTCAGGCTGTTTTACACATTTATATTGCCAACTATTGGTAAATTTTAATCCATTTCCGCTACATATTTATCGTACTTACATCGCCACAATTTCTACAGTTGACCCATTAATAATTTTAGTTAAGTTGTACAAAGTCTAGTTAGTTGTTGGTATGTGATGACAAAGCTGTTCATTATGACGTGGGAACCTGAATAAAGCTATAACTAAAGGTTTGCCAATTGTTACTGTTATCTTATTTGCGGTTTTTTGGTTTATAAATTAAACTGGATATTAACTATGCTTGTCACCCTGTGTCAAAAGTGAAGGAAATACACCCCCCCCCCCTTGGTTTCTTCCTGATCCAAGGAGACCCTTTTGGAAAATGTTTAAATGTTTTAGAATCCATGCAATTTGTTCCTTCCAATTATAATTGCCATTACACGATAACTCTCGGTTTCTTCAAACACATTTGTGAAGGGCTGGCGTTACGCGGTTTAGCAAAGTATTTGCTTTAATGTATTTTTTTTTTCTGATTTCGTTTGAATTGAATTAGTTATTCTGTTAATCTGGTGTTTCGTTCCTGCAGACACAGGTTCAACTGAAGGTGTTTCCGGCAATGTTGTTTCAAAGCTGACTCGTAGCCACACAGGGCACTGGCGTGGACTGAATTTTTTTCAGCCAAATGTGGAAGAATTTATTAAACCAATGACAAGTTTCAAACATTCTAGGGGGATTTCACCCCCTGAAAATCCGGATCTATGATTACGCTCCTGATCTATTATTACGTGAGGGTCTTTTAGCCAACCATCACAAAAACGTCCCTAGGCCTTACATCAAAACAAGTTCAAGGCAGGCAAGTGTCGCGAATTCGAAATTGCCATGCATGTTACAACACCGCATGATAAGATATACTTTCAGGAGTATTTCAAATACGGCGCATTAATTTTTGTTTTCGTGCTTGTTCTTGCTCAATTAGACAGTCCAGGCAGCAGACAAAAATTTACATCATTTGAAATAAGGGACTTATTCTAATCGTTTTTACTTAGGTATAAAAGAAAAGTATTCTTCACCATGGCCTCCGAGCCCTGTAGCAATACCCTTTTCTAACCCAAGACGTACCATTTTAAAGATTTGTTGTTCTTCTTAAAACATACCCCTACGTCCCAATAAGGTCACAAAATGTTATGTTATAAGGGCACATTACGTCACATTCTTTTTGTTACACTTGAATGACCTTTTTGTCTTTGAAACTTGATACTGTGGAATATTTGCTACAATATTCTCTTAAGTGATGTCACAGTTATAAATTGCTATGACATCACAGACTTGCACTTTATTTCAAAAATAAATTACCCTACTTTGAAAACTAACATCTTCGAAATGAAACATGCCACTGAGATGCATTATCTCCGGAAAGTTAACATTTTCTTCAAATATTGAATTCGATGTATTTTGTCTCAGGCAAATCCCTTCAAAAATAATTCAGTCATTTCGAAAAGATATGTCTTTGCAATTTATTTATAATTATATTTCAAAGCCTAGAGGCTTACAAATTTATTCTCATATTCCCCCAACAATAGGCTGTCTTGTATGATGTATCTAAACAAAGTATTTCATATTGGCAAATTCAGTAATTCGTCTGAGCAATGCTGTCAAACTTAAACAGACTGCGTCATTGGAGAAGATTTGAATGCGTACCTTATATTACTTGTACACGTTACACAGAAAGTAAGAGAGTGCATATCATGTTTGTAGACCTTTCCTAGCGCTTTGCCTACATGTATTACCAGGGTGCTTACATTGACCCTCTCGCTTGTGTGTATGGGCGTAACTCAATTGTTCCCCATGGGGGAGGGGGTTGAATGTATTTTTGCCCTACGTAAACAATCAGCGCCCCATGACTTAATGATGTAAAAAAGAAAGACAAAGTAATGTCTGTAACTGATTACGATGGATTCATAATTTTATTTTATTGGCATTCATTCCATCAGTGGTGAAAAAAAGTTCGTTCTTTCTAAGGAATGGTTTGTGGGGGCTGTTTTCCGTTTCAAACATATTGCTCACATGAATGGAAAGTGAGCAAATTGCAAAATTACCAGGCAATAAACATAAAATTTTCTACTGCCATGCATTTGTTTGGACAAAAGTTTGGACACTGTTTACAATTGAACATTTTCCCATCCTCAAGACTGTCCTTGTCGGAAGGGTGCCCGTCAATGTTGAAAACATCCCAAAACGTTTTTACAACTCTAGCGAGAATATGCTACCATTTTGGACAAAGTGATACATGGGCATAGCTATGATGTGAGGCTTAGGAAAATTGTTGCTCGATAAGCTGCCTGAATCTGTCTTGAATTTGTGTAAGTTTTTATTCTTCATTTTTTTTTTTTTTTTCGTATATTTCGACTGCAAAGAATAAAAATTTATCTGTGTCTGAGTCACATTTCACGAGTTTGGCGAACGGATAGGTCTACTCACCAATTTCATTTCATTGTTCATTTCATTCATTGTTTCATTTCACAACAATATGCCGTACACTGCGAGAAAGATCATTTGCATCATAAAAGAAATAGTCGTGAAAAGGGAGGTGTGTTAACAACTCTCGAGGGTTTGTCTAGAACACTCGACATCCTAAAATCGAAATACTTGAACAAGAAATAAATTGAAGTGTGGGGGGCTTCAGCATTGTTTCAAAAGAAGTTTGTGACGATTGCTCTTTCCCTTTAATTTGGTCATTTGATCTTCGTGCTTCAGTGCACTTTCTTTTACTACGGCTCCTCCTTACTATCACGGTTCAATCGAAAAATGTGGTAGGCCTATGTTCAAGGACTAAGCAAATGATCCTAGGCAGGGGTGGCGCCAGTGGGGGGGGGGCATCCCCCCCCCCCGTTGGGAAGGTCGGCGGTTTCGTCGGGGAGGCCTAACAAATAAAAAAAATAATAAAAACCTACAATTACTAAAGTTACTGTATGGGCGATCTAGAACATAATTTTTGTTTTGTAATTGTGTTTTAATACATATCGGAATCGATTTCAATCCCTTCTAAACTCTGTTAAACCTAATACCATGTACCTTGTCCTATCTCTTCTCCCGACGGGGAAGGACAGCATTTTTTCGGGGAGGCCTAAACATGAAAAACGTAAAGGACTGAAGTTACTGGATGTATGACGATGATTCTTTTCTTTTTGAACTATTTTTTTCTTTTGTAACGCTGTTTTAATGTATATCTGAATCGGTTTTAATCACTTCTTACTAGCTCTTCTATCCCCTCATCCCATCTTTAATCGGTGCGCGCATGGTCATGTCGGGAACGGGTTACCCACCCCCTGTTCTTGAGAACTTTGTCGGGGAGCATTCATCTTCAGAATCACGATAAAAGATGTGGGTCTGTAGTCACTCGGACGACCTTCTTGATCTTGCTTACTAGAAGACCATATTCTTCAACAGTTCAAGGAAACTCACAATTCCGAATTTTCCTTTAAAAAACGGACGAGAGATTGTTCATGTGGGTGGAGTACCCAACGGTCTGCCATCTGGCTTGCTCTGACAGTCGAATTCTCACAAAGGTAATGAATATCGGCCATGTCGTTTTCAGCTACACATAATGATAGGCACAGATGTGAGAAAATCTCCTCATAAGTCTGACTGAAAATTGATTTGAAGGCACGTTGTAACGTGACATATTTTCAAATACGTTGGGAGTAAAACCATTTATAGTGTGGAGGTCAGTCACGTTTAAGATTTCATATATTTAGTGGACATTGCAATTGAATTCAACGAAGATTCTTAATAGTAGTCAAAAACATTACAGTATGTTTTCAACTCCGTTTCATAGTTTCCCCCGAAAAAAGACAAGACCATTACATCTAATTGTAGCAGTACCTTTTATCTGGTACTTTTCTGATCATTTAGCAAGTTGGGGTTTTTTTCTACTGAAGTGAAACTCTCATTTTAAAGGCCCAGTTCTCTCACCCCAAACAGTACCAATTCTCCTGACCTTCTTACTTAAGCCCCTCCCGCGATTTTCTGAAATTCATCCTCATCCAGATACAATCTCTGTTTTTTTCTTCAGGGTGAGTATAGAAAAACTCTCAGTACCGTTCAAGCTGTGTAATATAAGCTTTGGCACTCTGCATTGTTTGAATTAGCTCTCAATCAAAGAGCTGAGCCAATTGAGAATTTTGGTTCCGGGTACCAAAATTGTACTTTGCGGTGAGAGGTTTGGCCCTTTAAAGGAAAGCTCAAAATAACGACTGCTTCATTTCTAGTTACAAGTCTGGGAAATGCCATTCCGGCTATCTTATAGGGATTAGATTTTTAACAGTTTTCTGTACGCTCCGCGCCAACTGATGGTGGCGTTCCGCATAGAAAGTGTTTCAGTCGAATAGATAACTGAACAGAACAATGCGTGTTTGTAAATTATTCTTCGTTTTGGGGCAGTATTATGAAGCGAAAATAATTTGACTGCTAAAGAAATCTGAAAGACAGGACTTCTTTAATTCTAGTTACGAGCCCAGAAAATGCCATTTCCTGCTGTCAGGGGGTTCTCAATTTTTCAAAAAATTCTGTGCGTTCGACTAAAGTAATCTTTCGGGCAAAATTACATTTTTCGGACAAAAGACAATTCTGACCCTTCCCAAACTGACACGCTCCCGTACGCCTATTACAATAAAAAAAATATAACACTTTAAATACATGCTAAGCCATTTTTTTTCCTCGGGAGAATGCTCCAATATGGTCCGAGAGCCTAAGTCGCATGCATGATGCAGTAACCTCAACAAAACTACAGATCACCCCCTACTTGTTATTCTCATGAGAACGTCAGATTCCTCCATAAGAACCCCAACTGTTATAAAGTAACATTTTTTTTCCAATGTTAGCTTTAGATTGTTAAAAGTGGCAAAATTTTTCAATTTCGATGGATACTCCATAATTTTGTAACATACGTAGCTAGTTCCTTTCAGGGGTGGCGCCAGCAGGGGGGGGGAATGGCCTCCCCGTCGGGGAACACTGCCCCCCCCCCCCGTCGGGGAAGGTCGGCGGTTTCGTCGGGGAGGCCTAAAATAATAAAAAAAAAAAAAATAAATAAAAAAGGAAAAAAGAAAAAAAATCTACCAGGACTGAAGTTACTGGATGGGTGAACATATTCTTTGTTTTGAAATGTTATTTTAATACATATCTGAATCGACTTTCAATCACTTCTTCTTTGCTCCGTTTTACCTCATTCCATGTACCTTTTCCTATCTCCTCCCCCGTCGAGGGAGGGCGGCAATTTCCTTCGGGGAGGCCTAAAAATGAACGTAAAGGACTTAAGCTACTGGATGGATGATCATGAACTGTATTTTCATGACTCTCTGAATCTGTTTTGATAACTTCTTACTGGCTCTGCCATCCCTGATCCCATCTTCAATCCGCAAGGTCATGCTCCCGTCGGGGAAGGCTGAAGGCCTTTCCCCTGTTGTTGAGAAAACCCAGTTTCGTCCGGGAGCCTTCATCTTCATGAACATCTTCATGATAAAAGATGCGGGCCTGATAAACTTCAGTCCCCCGAAATTCTATTGATTTTGCTCACTGAAAGACCATATTCTTCAAGGAAACTCACAATTCCGAATTTTCTTGCAGTGCCCGATGTTCTGCCATTTGGCCTGCCCCGACAGCCAAATTCTAGCAACGGTAATGAAAATCGACCGGCCCGTTTTCAGTTACACTTACTGATAAACAGTATGTTTGGGAAGGTTTGTAACGTGACATATTTTCAAATTGGTTGGAACTAAAAACCATTTATAGTCTGAAATTCGGGCAGTCACGTAAAAAAATTTCATTTATTTAGTGAACCTTACAATTAAAGTAATTCCGTTGCGTAGTCCTCTACCCCCGAAAAGAGACAAGACCATTACATTTACTTGTAGCAGTACCTTTTATCTGGTACTTTTCTGATCATTTAGCAATTTGGGTTTTTTCTATTGAAGTGAAACTTTCATTTCAAAAGAAAACTCAAAATAACGACTGCTTTATTTCTAGTTACATGTCTGGGAAATGCCATTCCTGAGGGGTTAGATTTTTTAACAATTTTCTGTACGTTCCGCGCCAACTGATGGTGGCACTCCGCATAGATAGTATTTTGGTCGAACAGATGACTTAACAGAACAAAGCATGCTTTTAAATTATTCTTCGTTTGGGGCAGTATTATGAAGTGAAAATTTTATTGCGAAAGAAAGCTCGAAAGCCGACTTCTTAAATTCTAGTTTCGAACACGTAAAATGCCATTTCCTGCTGTCCGGGGGTTCTCAATTTTTCAAAAACTTCTGTGCGCTCGACTCAGATGGTCTTTCTGGGAGGATTACACTTTTCGGACAAAAAACAATTCTGCTCCCTCCCAAACTGAAACGCTCCAGTACGCCTATGACAATAAAATAAAATATGAAAGTTTGAATACACTCGAAGCCAAACTTTTTTCCTCGGGAGAACGTTCCAATATGGTCTGAGGGCCTGAATCTGCATGGTGATATCCAGTAATCCCAACAAAACTACAGATCACCCCCTACTTAATTTTTTTTTCATGAAAAGGTAAAGTTCTTCCAGAAAACACCCAAACTGTCATAAGCTTTACAATTTATACTCAAATATAAGCTTCATATTGTTAAAAGTGGCAAAATTTGCCAATTCCGATGGATACTCCGTACAATAAATGACCAAAGCCAACTCTGTTAATCACCCGACATACTACTTAATTTTGCTCTTGAAAGGCTTATAGGCTAACTTAAAAAAGCCATATAATCATTATAACCTTACCGAAAAACCAAATTTTGTTCATAAAATTCCAAAATTTCTCCAATACGATAAGGCCTTAATTTTCAAATTTTCGTTCAAACTTTCGGGGCAAACTTGTAGTCTCGTCTCGATTTAACGCGTAACCTCAAAAGAATTTCAGCTGTCTCCTATATAACGGGATGTTTTTTGCCATATGAAGAACAGATTCTTCAACAGGAACCCCAAATTTTTCATGATACTGACAAAAGCCAAATTTCATTCAAAATACTCCAGACTTTTAAGTATTTCTTTAAAAGAAAGCTCAAAATTTCGGCGCGCTACGCGCGCCTCAAATTCTGCCAAGTCACGTCCCACCGGGACATAGCATCACCTTTGTCGGGGCCTTGAAACTTTGGCCCCCCTGTCGGGCAAATCCTGGCGCCACCCCTGATTCCTTTCCCGGCAATAAATGAGGTAGCTTACGGCCCCAAACCCGAGTTAACGTTAACCTAACTTTTATAGGGTATAGCTGCTCCCTTATCACATTATACCAAACAGTATTAAGAATGTGCTTGAGTTAGAAATATTTGTGTATAAGTTTACAAATTTAAAGGAGCTCTTTGATAATATCCAAACCGGTCTAGAAGAGGACAGAGATCATCCCCGTAGTTAGAAATAACGGAACTGCCACAAAGTGAATACAGCAACGTGTATGTACTACCGGGCTTTTCGTCAAACGTGGGCCAGTAAGGGAGTTTGGGTGGCTGTTTAGCTCTCATTTCGTCAGATTTTGGTATATTAGGATTTGCATTATGGAAGAAATTCCCCAGATATGAGGACATATCATTAATCATTGCTGTTTCACTCTCCGTAAATGAATAGTTTCCCAGGGGCGCCGATCTGAATATATAGGGAAGGTCGCCCCCGTGGCAAGAACGTCCGTGACACATGGTGAAATAATCTGTCCAGCCCTCTTCGCCGAAAGACCAAGCAGCATCTTGAACAAAGTAATAAACGTTGGGGTGGTTATTTGCAACGAAAATCCTGCTGACGTTTAAAGTTGGACACATGAAAATATAATCAGTTGTTACTTTGCTGAGAATATCTCTCTGGTCATCTTGAAATGTTGGCGGGTACTGTTCTATGGCTTCGCGGTAAAAGTCTGTGGTAGCAACACGCAGAAGGGTACGATACGCAATAGAGCTCAACGGTCCGGTAAAGATCAAGTAGATGAAAAGGATGCCCTCTTCTGTTAGTGTCCCCATCATAATCGGTTTTGTTTGGTACTGCCCAAGGACAAAAGCCTCAAGGATCTCTTCCGGGTACTCTCCCTCACCAACCGTCGGTTGCCACTGTTCGAAAAACTGAAGAATTTCTCGAGGATTGTAAACCGCCAGAGTAGTTTCTTGCGAGGCATCCAGTGTTTCTTCTGCAGAACGAGACCGCAGACATTTAAGGTCACCTGGATTGCACCTCATGTACTCGGCAAAGGTGTCTGCCATCTTAGCAGCATCCTCGGTATTTTTGTATGGTAAGCCGAAAGGGTTACTAAACATAATAGCCTGTTGAAAAAGTAGGTCGCTCTTAGGGGACATAAGATGAAAGCCGACCGACTGCGCTCCGGCACTCTGCCCAGATATCGTGATCTGAAATGAGACGTATATATACACTTATATTTATTGAGAACACAAAGTGGCTCATCTATATGGGTGATTCCATAAACAAGGGAGTCGGTAGACTTAGTGTCCCACTTTACATTGTGATGTATTTCAACTTCAAATTGGCAGTGCATAAAGGCATATAAGAAGAGGTAGATGGCCTCAGTCACAAGCTTAAGTGATGTCTTGTACATTCTAAAATGCACTAAACATAATAGTAACTCCTCATGATTTTTTGTGCTAAAGTTTGATCCTTTTCTACTGTAAATGGGACACCAAGGGCGTGACATAAATTACAACTTAAATAAAGAGTTTTTCCTTATAACGGTGAGCTGTGTAAAACCCTCAAATTTTGAAAAGGTTTTAAAATGTATTTTAGGAAGCATTCTGTTATTACTTGGGAATAAATGTTTCTCTGTTAAATCTGTTTGTGCTAAATGGAATAGCAGTGCGAACAGAGTATGGCTTCCCAATATAAAACCTATGTATATTTTTGGTGTCCCACTTCAAAATATGAATTTATTATTTTACTGCAGTTGTACTTGAAATGTTTAAAAGAGTCTTGATGTTTTTCCAAGTGCTATATAGTTACTACTCAAAAATGCAAAATTTGCCCAATAAACAAAGATGAGCACAGTTGAGTTTTAAAAAGATGTTTCACTTTGTAAAATGGGACACCAAACGGTGTTTACACTGGGAGAAATGAGCGTATTTTGAGTTATAACTTTTATTGAGAGTTATTGTTTTCCAACTTTAGACATGATTTGCAGTTTTTCTGTACCAAAACATATAGAAAGACAAAATTTTTAGTTCGCCTTATAATTATGAAAATAAAAATTTTACCCAAATGTCACAACTTGACTCCCTCATTTATCGAATCACTCGAATATACTCGATCCCGTAACTAGAAAATATGTGCAACTGTAGCTGTTTTCTTGAGCGAAATATATCAATCATATTATGGAAATATTAGTTTCTTATCCATGAGAGATTTCTGTTACATGATATCTAGAAGCGGCGCCCTTTCCCCTTTCGCATTTGACTGCTTCACCACTAGGCTTAAGGTAAAATGTTTGTTTTTACCAATTACAACGTCTATATTAAATTGATATCACGAGTCCCCAAACCAGCTGATCAGATTAGTATATATACAACAGAACAAGTTTTCGGCAACTTTTTCAGTAGCGTTCATATGCCATATGTTTCGATTGATTTTCCATTCCAATGTTAATATAATATTTTCTAATTCTTTAAAATACTTTATTGTTTATTCTAGATCTCCAACCGCAAGGCGTCCGTCCTTGGTTATCGAGTGGTTCGATCATACCGTTCGTTTATACCAGCATTAGTTCCTCGCTTTCAGAACATATGATTTCCTGAAAAAAAAATCCTCTATCAGATTGATGCCGTTGATATACTTTCGAGGGAAATTGTTCCCAAAAAAGTACATTTTTCAAAGTTTTCCTCCATTGTATATAGACCTGCTAATATTTAAATATTTACGCCTTGGTAAAGTTAAAAGACGCTGCGACACTGCAAATAGTGAATAGACTTAACTTGGAACTCCCAATTTAAAACTCCGATCTGGAGTAATGCAGTACAGAAAGTTATTTCTTTATTTTGAGTTATCCATTGGAACTGTGGAACGTCGCGTACGCACTCTTCCCTTGATCCATAAAATCCTTCCAACCTAATCAGTAATTATTTTTGATACCGATGGGATAATTTTATGTTTGCTTCCCATACATCTAGCTTATGACGTGCGTCCTCCCAACAAAAAGTCATGACCTCAGATCCTAAGAAAACTTGTTTTCGTTACAAAAGATTGGTGTCATTGTGACCATCGTGTCTTGATATGTTCCCTTACTGGTAAGGTTATTTGGATATCAATTAAACATTTAGTTCTAAACCAGAGCTCCGGAGCCTCTAGAAAATTGAAATGAAATGGTGAACTGTATCCAGAGCATTCCGAGTGACCCGCCGCATCTATCAGTCTATTACTTTGTAAAATCACGAAATCAGGACCATGAATTTTATTTTAACTCGGGCTGCTAAAGAGTTTTCCACTCACCCGTCCTGTGGGAAAGTTTTATTTTAGTTCAGTTCAGTTTAGTTCAGTTATAGTTTAGTTTAATTTAGTTTAGTTTGGTTTTACTTATTTAAAGGGCAGGAGCAGTCATCCCAAATTGAAGAAGTGTAGTAGACTGTCCAGTTTCATGATTGGCTGTTGGGAGTCATGTGACAATGTTTTTTCTCTTCAAATGTGAAATTTACTGGAACTGCTTGACTTACCTTGAATATGCAATAGTTAAGTCATAAAAGGTAATGAAAAATAATTTGAAGAGAAATGAGTTGGAAAATGTGTTATTTAGTTTTTCTTCAAAATAAGTTTAGGGGGACTGCACTTTACCTTTAACTACAAATGTTTGACCAACTTCAGCGAAGATTCGAAGTAGTCAAAGTAATAACAGTATCTCATACTTACTCTATTCGGATCTCCCCCAAAGTGTTCGATATTATCGTGCAAGAATTTCATCGCTAATCTCTGATCTTTAAGTCCAAGATTTGAGAGTGAAAACTGTTTGCCTGAATCAGGGTCAGTGACATTGCCGAGGTACAACCAGCCAAATGCCTCTGTGAAAAGACACAAAAAAATTCTAGAGAAAGATCCCTATAGTAATAGAAGTTTATTTCACCAGGCAGCTACTACAAAGTTAAGGGTCACGGCCAAGAAAGACCGTCTGCGGGTTCTTCCCCCACTTGTATTTTGGAAACGTAGCATCGTAACAGGTGAATTACTGGTGGGTAGGGATCAAGATAGTGACTCTAAAATCTTAAATTAATATGACTGTATTACATGTAATGGTAAGTAATTCAGATCATCAAGTATTAGAGAGTGGATTGTCGAGACGGAGGATCCCGGCGTGCCGTGTGCAGTTCCTGGCTTTGAATGTATATGACACTGAATAACGAAAGGTTGATTTTCTAGCTTTACGCGACAGTTCCTTCCCAAATGTGTGTGTGTGTTTGTGGAGGGGAAAGCGATGAACTTAAAAAAAATTAAATTATGAATCGCAAAGTTTCAAACACGAAGATACATGAGCTTTAAGGCTGACATTTAATTTGTTAATCCATTGAATGTAGGGAGCTCCGTCACTGAGGGTGGGGTGGGTACCTGCCTCTAGTGACCACCAACTTGTAAGGTCATTGTTACGTTGCAGGGACAAACATACCTAGTCTGTAGTTGATGGTGACAACGATCGTGTCCGTAAACTCCGCCAGATATCTCGAGTCATAGATGAGAGCCCCTCCGCTTCCATCTCGAAAATTTCCTCCATGCATAAACATAAAGACTGGATGAGGGTCAGCTGAATTGTTACTTTTCGGTATCCATATGTTGAGGTACAAGCAATCTTCACTGATCTATATACTCAAGCAAAAAGAAATAAGTAGGTCCTGTTTTAAAAGAAACTAATCAGTTTTCACAATAAATTGTGGAAGATCTATCAGTTGAACGGAAAATGCAGTCGTCCCACACTGGGTTTCTATCTATAGTGCTGCCCTATTTGGGGAATGGCTCTTGAGAATCATGTGACAATACCCTTTCTCACTCAACTGTGAAATTTACAAGGGGACACGTACTGCTTGAATTATCCTGAATAAGCAATATCTATATATATTTCATTATTTATTACGAAAGATTTTTGGTAGGAAAATAATATTCGGGAGATTCTGTTGGGGAGGAGTCCGAGGAGTCTGCTTCTGCCCTTTTCTTCATATACAGTCATAACTCCATTTCAGAACGCAATATTGCTCGTGACCAGCATCGTCAAGTAAAAAACGGAAAGTTTAAACGAGCGCTTTAACTTCAGGTACGTTTATAGCCAGACAAACTATCCTGACAGAGAACGAGATATTGAAAAATACAGCAAGACATCGGTAATCATATACATAGCGAATGAAAAATTACAAGTTGCCCATGCAGCATGGCCTCCTGTCCCGCTTGGCTACTGGGCTACAAGTAAAAAATTTTCATTGCAATAAAAGTGCCATGTTGAAGACTTACGTGTCGAACTTTCAGCATTGAATAGACACTAAAAATTGCTTACAACATTTATGTCAGGTGAGGAAAATGTCATTTTACTGCTCGTGTTTTAAAGAGGTAATCAGAGTTTGACAAGGTATATAAACCTTTTGTTCCACCACCTCGTTTTTCCTAAATTAATTGTTTTACCAGAGTAAAGAAACATAGTAATTAAAGCGGTCTTCCAGATTACCAATCACGACTTAATACCGTGATCACGGATCAATTTTTCTTGTATTTAAGTCAATCTACAATTGAGTTGCAGAATAGGTTTTAAAAAGTATTGCCGCTTTAATTTAGCGAGATAAAAGAATTTTTGACCCCAAATCCTATAAAAGGTCAAAACCAAAGATACACAATTTCTCATAAACAATGTCAGTGTTTTTCTTCTTAATATGACTCCCTTCGCTTTTCCTATTATGTTCTATTTTTTCTCATACTGTAGGTATCAGCAATACGTGAGAGTACTAAAACAAAACGTATGGTCCTGATTTCGTTCCAACATCATGTCCGTGCTCTTAAATCAACATAAATGTTATTCGAGTGTCGCCTATCATTTGGCCGAACACTCAATATCAACGGTACAGGCCTAGTATGTTCGTCAAAAGAGAGACACATATTAGACTGTAAGGAAAAGGTTACTCGTCTACCGCCACCCTCTCCCTTCCCCAATTCCCTTTTTAGGGACGTATACAGGATCCCAAAACCCTGTAGAGTAAACATTAAGTTCTCCTGCTTGCGGTTTGAGTTAATTACCCCTTAATGATACCACCTTAGTAAGAGTTTGCTTTTTGATAAAGCTTGTCACGCGAAGGTCGGTAAGATGTTATGGGTCCATATAGTTCTATTAGTTTGACGCGGACGCGATGCAAGCCCTCATCCATCTTACCTATGATAATTGGGATAAACTAAGTCTGGTAAAAACCATATGAATAATTTAGCAAAAATGCCAAAAGAAACTCAAAGAATAGTGCTCCAAAATCTGTTTAAAGAAATCAGACAATTTGAATTCTTGGTACCGCCGTACTAATTAAGCAATGGCTCTATTTAGTCACGTGACAATGTTTTGTTATTTATTTGTAAAAAGGAGATTGACCCCTTGCTTTAACTTTTGTTTGTAATAAATATGTCAGAAATTTCCTCGGAGATATTACAGGGCAAATGGGAGCTATTTTTCTGAACTTTCTATTGCCTTTAATGGAAAATATTTGCGGCATGCCTCTTGTACATCTCACATGCATACTTTACTTTTTCTGGAATAAAAAAAAACACGTTTATATGATCTTTAACACACCTGTTTTCTTTCGTAGCATAGAGAGAGAGGTAGACTTACAAAGTGAAATCACACCATAAGTGTAACAATGCGATCTCATTTTGTCACCAGATGCAGTAACTTTCGGAAAAACATAAATACAAACAATGTACCTCGAGTAGTACAACAATAAAATCACAGATTATTGACCAATCCACCATTATAAAATCAGTGGATACCGGCTGCTAATTCGATTTCTTACCGTCAGCGGACATCCGTCAGGGGGTTCCTTACACTGTTGAATGCATCCAGGTGGGTAGTCCTTCACGGGCAAGGTCCCATTCCATGCATCTGGAGGCTGGGGTTCTGCAAAACGCAGTGCACCAACAGGAGGCTTGCCAAATGGAACTCCTAAGAATCCATACGACTGACGAAGATCAACGCCCTCGACTTCACCAAACTCTGTAACAACTTTGAGATTTGAGTCGAAAGGCAGGAAAGCTAGCGATCCCCTTGTTGTGAGGAGAAGGAACGTGACGACATGCAAATGACGAAACACCGCCATGTATAACAAAAAAATTTAAGGGGTGTTTTCTAAAAAAAGGGCCAAGTATATACTTTTTACTGCTGATATTCAGAACAAACTATTTGTATCTCCTATGCAGAGTTTTACGTTGTTGGTTGGAAGTAGTGTCCAAATTGCGAGCTAAAGTAGTGATTAAAGGTTGTATATTTTAAGGATTATGGAATCTTTATCGTACTATCATTAGTAAAACAAAATCTCCTCATGCAGGACAGTTGATATAACTTGATCCAATTGACAATTGGAGCTTAGTTTTCTAGGATACTGAGTGCGATCATTTCAACAATGAGGCAACTCGATCGCCTATGTCAATATTAACTAACTGGTAACCTGGTCACGTCAGTAACCTGGAATCTGACACAAGAGCCTTTAGGTGGGGAGACCGGAAAAGACTCAAGTCAAAGAAAAAAGGTAAAAGAAACACCCCTTCTTCTAGGTCACTTTTGTGATCTTGTATCCCGGCAAAGGTTGCAGCTTGTATGCCCTGCTCGTTCGCTGTCTTTGACTTCAATACTCATGAGGCTCCCTTGCCAAACGGAGTGTACAAAATTACTGAGGGGACGTGTGATACTCCTGTTGCTAAGTCGGCTACACCAGGAGTTATGAGGTTTAACCGTTCAGTTCCTAACCAATTGTTTACGTCGGGTCGGCAATAAGATTATGATGAGTATAACATTTAAAATTCGAGCAACTTCATTGACCGGCGAAAATACCTTCTGAACTTCGAGGGAGGATGGAAATGCATCAACAACTATACAACGTCTTCAATTCTTACGAGTGTTGCATTATCATTATCGATATGTTTTGCGTTTCTCTGGCATGATTGTTTTTTATCACTGTCCCTCCATACCAGGGGTATGCATGTGGGTTTTGGCACATTGGTCAATCTAACGGGGGAAGGATGGGGGAAAGGGGTGACGGTAAGACGCCACCTAATATACACCTATATCTGCTCCACTTGGGCCACGAAGATGGACACGGCAACATGATTTGGTTCAAAAGTTTGCACACTCCTGCACTACACCATAATGCACCACCGTTGGCAACTTAGACAAGACTAACGTGCTGACCGTTCACAGCCACTACATTGCACACGTGGGCTGATATGCAACTGTGTGAATATAGTGCAGTCGGTAACGCTCATCACCTGATGACATATTGGCCGGCAGATACTGTTGTTGTTGTTATATAGCTCACTGATGCGCAACGCGATTACGTAGGGGTAAAAACCCTATACGGAACTCATTGTATCACGCTGTCGTCGTCCGTCCTTTGGTATGTTTATTTGCAGTGTTATGTGTACGCGTTGAGTCTCCTTTCTGCTTTGGTTTGGTAATTGTCCTAGAATTTCGAATCAGTTCAAAAGACGCTATTGCGTACACCTGATGTGATCAGATCGTGAATGCCCCACACCTACCCGTTTTGCCTTCGCTTCCAATCATGCGTTATCATTTAAACGATAATTCCCCATGTTTAGCTGAAACTACACCAGGACAATACATTTGGCACGGTACAAACTGGGATGTCATGTGAAGAGGTTTGGTTTGAGATAGCACGTATTCATTCAAAATGTTCTCCTTCACAAATTTGTTCAAGACTGAGCTGGAGACAATGAGACTCTTCTGTTTTAATTAATATGTTTCGAATATTGTGACAGTCGTTTGTCACTTGGACATGAAAGAAGACTTGACAAAGTATAACATAAATATTTCTGGTTCAAAATATTGGGTCAAATGGAGAATTTATAAATAAAAAGTGGACTTACAAGGCAACGGCCGATTATCAATTTCTGTTGTTGTCGGATAAAAAAGGCTTTGAACATTTAGCTTCACTAGCAAAAAAAAAATTTCGAGTTACGGCTATTCTAATTGAAATTACCATGGAAGGCAAATAACGTATCAACCCGGCAGCTTGAATTTATCTGACAAAAACGTGTATTGTGTGCAGCGAATCATTAGTTATTGCCCCATTGACCAACACACTTGAAGTCGATTTAGCTGTGAGCCCATGTTTCCTCTTTGGAAAATTGTATGTAAAAGTCAAACGTAAGTAAGTCAAGAACTCTTCATTACTCGACTAAAACCGAATAGTTGTCCCTTCGTAAAGGTCTGTGCGCTTGATACAAAGAAATAAATTAATCATAACGAAAAAAAAAAGGGAAAAAATGTAAAATGACGGGTGTCACCAGACGGTACGCCAGTGACACGTCCCCGTCTGGTAAGATTCCACGCTTTCGGGAAAGTACCCCATATCCGTCTGGTTATACTCGATGAGGGTGATTCGCCTTTGTGATTTACTTTAAGGTTTATTTGAAATGAGTATAAATCCTGTTGTAAGTTCTCATACTTCTTAATTTCACTAAAAACAACCAAAAATGCGAAGAGAAAATATTTCTCTCAAAAACTATTAAGTATAGACGAATCCGACAGTCAGGTCATTGTGAGAAATTGCTCGGGACAAGGAAGGCCTCAATTTCGGCAATAATTGTAATTACCAAAACCACAGATGGCTGCAAACAATCTCAAAGCCCATAATAAGTACAATAAGTTCATACTTTAAATTAAATACAACTATTCAAGGTAAACTAGGTAGGTAGACGAAAGATATTTTAAAAGATGAATCCCACAAATGACCGACAAATGTCAGGATCACTTGGTTACCCGATTCGTGAAAAGCCCTGCGTCATTTAAGAGCTTCATAATGCAGCTTCATGTCGGGGACCTTGGATCCATGTCGCGTGGCTCAAATTATGGTCATATCCAGCGTTGGAATGAGACAGCTTTATCTTCACCACTATTCCGAAGCTACAATACACGAGCCCTTAGAGAAAGAAAGTCTTCCTGAAACCCCACCCTCCCCCAATGTATTTAGCTCACACTTGTATGATAATCGTACAAGCAATTTTCTTAATTTGCCTATTCCAAAGAGCCTTTTAATTCCTATCCCAACTCCTTAACTAGCCTTAACCCATAATCATATCTTGTTCTGACCAAACCCCAGATTAACAGAGACCAAAACCCTATCCCTTTAAAAAGTAAGACTGACCGATATTGAAAGGTGAGTGCGTTGCTCCCGTAGGCAGATACTCAAGTTGGAAACGTCGCCGGTCTGCTTAGCAGTGAAACGGTTGAAAAACTCATGATCTCCGTTTACGTGTATTGTGACACACCCACCTCCGATCCTGTCTACTATTGGGCCTAGTTTCAAATGCTACTATAATTTTGACATACTGTTGCATTAGCTTTATGTAACCAACAACAAACGTTGTCTCGCAACGGTTTTAATTATTGCGCAACAAACGTATAAAGACGAGAAGCAATTCATACAGTTGTGACTACAAACATACCACGCACAAATTATGCGCTCGCTCAGCTCTACGACTGTATTTTGGGCAGTTTCATGTATGGAGCCGAGGCTGAGGGCGCGTATGCGGAGCATTCACGAAAGGTCAAAAGGTCAAATTCAGTTTACGCGCCAGTTGTTCTGGAGAACACTGCGCCGTGCACAACATTGCTTAGGTACACGACCTACGTCTGTGTGTATGTGTTTGTCCTCCAGAAGGCGGTTGCGTTAGTAGAATTTTGAACGCTTTATTCCCCTATTGCGCCATTCACCATCACGTACACGTATTGCCAACAAAAGTTGTACGAACTATGCACAGTCAAAATGCGCGTCGTAATTCAAGCGCTACACAATGAAGTGCTGACTAACATTTAAGTAATGCGCGGCACGTATGGAGATTATTCACGTGACGTCAGCGCGTTTCACTGGATGGAAATGATCAAAGGCAGTCGGTGTGATACCGAGACGCGCACACAACAGAACCTTACTGACAACTGTTGTAAGATGGACGCTTGGATGGGAAAACAGATAGATGCGCAACGCAGTAACGTTGGAGCATAAGCAAGCCCTATACTCACTATACCAAGCGTTTTGGCACGTCCTTTGAAATTTGGTATGTTTATTTGCAGTGTTAAGTTATGTGTACGCGTTGAGTTGGAGTGTATCATGATCTCATCGCTCCGTGAGGAGGATTAGATATTGTAGTCACTTTGCCTGTTGGGCTATATATGGCAATGCCAGCTAAAATCGCAATGGTTACCATGGTAACGGTAAATTTTCCCAAGTTACTAGTCTCGAGGTTTAACCCATGGTGAGGTACCCCGGGGTGACTGAAGGTCCAGGGCTGAGAGAAGGGTCAAAACCTGTCCGTGTGTGTGTGTGTGTGGGGGGGGGGGGTGGGTGTGTGTGTGGGTGTGTGTGTGTGTGTGTGTGTCCAATTTGTTTTTCCTAATATCTTGTAAACGGTTGAGCCGATTTTCTTGAAACTTGGTAGGATGGTACCTTCGGTGAAACAATTGCATTTTAATACACAACCGGAAGTGAAGGTCAAACGTTACGGGTCAAAGGTCAAATTTAGTGAAATCAACATTTTCTGCTATATTTCCAAAAGTAAAAGTCCTCCTGACACGAAACTTCACACATATGATGATGGAACTAGACCTACCAAAATATGTGGTTGCCATAGCAACATAGGTCAAAGGTCAACTGGTAGAATGGAACAAAAAATTTTCAAGTGAAAATTTGTTCGTAAAACAACGTTTTTGTCTTTTAAACTCCTCCTAGTGGGCTGGACTGATTCTTTTCAAAATTGGTCGGTGGGTACCCCAGGGTGGGAACTTATGTCTCCCAGACCCTCGGAAGTGAATGTCAAAGATTAGAGGTCAAAGGTCACATTTTGCACCACTTTTCTTTACTATTTTGTACTAAAACTTCAAAAGAAAACCTTCATTTTACATGAAACTTCACAAGTATAATAGGGTAGACTAGTTCTACCAAAATATGTTGTTTCCATGGCAACCAAGGTCAAAGGTCACGTGACAGGGGTCAAATTCTTTTTTGTATTCACTTTAACTCTTAACGGAAGCATCCCACAAGTCTGAAAGTTTAAGTGTAATAGCCTAGGCATGATAAGTTGTACCGATATGTGTGGTTGTCATGGCAACCAAGGACATAGTTCACCTTACAAATTGTCAAAGGTTAAAGATGACGTGACACTGCCATAAAAACTTTTGTGTATTGCAAGATTTGATACAGAATTGTACAAATGTCATCTCACACCCCATTAAAAACCTGTACAATTCGGCATAAATGATATTTGAAGGAAAACTGCGTTCGAAATTCAATTTCGAAAAATGCCGCAACAGCTCACCTGACTTTTAGGACGCAATTGGCGGCACAAACCCCGCCCTACGGCGCGCATCTAGATGTGGAACTAATGTAACGCTCGGTAAAGTTATCTTATCCTAGCAACCTCATGAAAACGATTGCATCACAATAAAGAGTCCAACATATAGAGCGAAAGGCGCGGACCATGGTGGTCATTGCCCATAATGTTCGCGTGTATATGCGAGGGGCTAAAAAAAGTTCTGTTTTTGTGCAAGAAAGACGCGGTTCGAGCGCTCTAAAGAACAGCTATGAACATGTATGGACAGACCACAACAAGCGCATCCCCACTACGAGCGCGTCTTTACTGCATGAGCTGTTTGGTGAAGATGCTATTGCGAATTCTAAGCAGTAACCGTGCAATGCACCATTCACAATGTCAGTGGCCACGCTCACTGCTATTTTAGCATCGGTGTTTGCAATTATGTATGCGCTAACACGCGTTAACATGCACATGATTCGATGATTGTGAGCTCTCTGGTACAGTGTTGCTATCTGTGCCTCCAATGACGTCACCATTTTTGAGACGCGTTCACATACGTTTTTTCGCATTAGTTCGAATTTCAAATGGGCTGAGCCTGGCCTGTAATTGGGAATTCAAAACGTCGTATGTCGGTATTTATGGACATAATTTAGTAGGGAAATCATTCACTTAATGTCAAGGTGTACCCAAAGAACAGTTACCGAGGAACTTACTTTAGAAGATTTTCGGCCGAAGCATTAATCCTTTCTGCGTACTGGCCTGTGGCGAATCCTAGCCCATGGCAAGGAAATAACCCAAGATATGAAACTGTGGGTGACTAACATTAGGTTAGGCATAGGGCCTACCTATCTTACATATTAGTGCCCTGGAAAGTTGGCGGTTTTGAAGCATCGCCAAAAAAAAAACGTAGGCTACGTGTCAATTTCTTTGCCACGGGCTAGGATTCGCCACAGGCCAGTACGCAGAAAAGGTTTGTGCGTCGGCCGGAAATCTTCTAACGCCCTCCGTTCAACATGGCGCACACACCAAGTTTTTTAATTGAGACGCACTTGATGTGCATATCAGCTCCGGGGCACACATGAAGTTTGCCGTCGCGTCAAATGGAGAATACGCCCATACAGCTAGTGCCTGAATAATAACAATTACGCACTTGTCTAAAGCGTCCCCGAAAGCGTCTTACTTTTTTAATCATTGCGTCCTTATCCGTATCAGTTAAGTGTAACAGCCAAGCTAGTTTTCATAAGAGTATTGCAAGGGGATACCAACATCTTGAAAATAAATTTGTTCCAAAATCTTAGATAGGCCTACTGGATTAAAAGGGCAACCGTTACAAAGATTGGGTAGCCTATTTCTCCAGTTCTTTTTTAATCCGGTGTCAGAATTTAAATATCCAAATGATGTTTTTTTGTTTTTGAATAAGTGATGCGCCTTTAGTTCCAAGAACTTGATTGGTCTGTGCCATATTCTTTCCCCTCGCTATCTTACGAAAAAAAAAATCCGTCCCTTGGAACGAAAAAAAAAAAATCGCTTCCCAAATGGACTTCAAATAGGAATTTCAAAGGATTGTGGCATGCAGCTTTAGTATGGTAACTTTTGTCAATGAAATTCTACTGTAGCATAAAAACAGCACACATAAAACTTCTAGCATATAAATGGTTCAAGTTCTGAACCAACTTGCGCACATGTTAGCGATGAGATATGCAACTCCGTGGATTGCCCTCTTGTTTCGTTTTTAGTTTTAGATCTGTTTGTAATGCTCGGTCTGTAGTACGGTGACGACGACAGATTCCTACTTAGAGGCTTAATTCTCATGTGATTGAACATGGAGCTTTTTGAAGTGAAAGGAACGGCATTTAGAGTGTCGATCTTCCGGCCAAAATGCAATAGAGGGGCTTCCCATCTTCTCAATGAAAGATTGATATATCACCGATAGCTCCTCGGCACATAAATCCCTCCAAATGGTCCAAATAAATCCTTTTTTACTGCTGATACCTTCTGTCTAGTACACTTACATTTACATCAGGGTTACAAAAAGGCCATCTCATTTTTAACATATCAAGTAGCCGCCTCAACTCTCCAAATTATGCTTATTTGGGATGGTGAACTGAATAGGCCGAATAAATAATTAATAGGGATGTGTTATTGCAAGAATTTAAAAGTCAGACATTTTTACCTAGTTAACAAAATTTCGTTGATGGCAATTTGAAAAATTCGATATGCCCACAAGGAACGAGAGACTAAAAGCAAGCACATTATATCTTAAATAATGCATAATTCATCACAACATTTAATCGTGGAGTGCTCCATTACAGCGCTTGTTGGAATTTCAAAGTGCGCGTGTGGAAGAATCTCTTCTCTCGTGAAACCAAAACTTCGAATTTTCGATAAAACTTCTGCTCAGCCCGACGTCCTTTCGGAAAACGTCTGCCTCATCATTGCTTCAGGCTGCCCCCACCTCCCCACAGCTTGGCACGGTCTTCCAAATCCTAAATGTATCCCGTAACAGAATGCTAGTCACAGAACCCACCTTCCCCCACCCCACGCACATTTCAACTTCCATGTCTCACGGGTTTAATCTACAGTAATAGCATTGGTTAAACTCCGACAAATTTCGATCTCTTTGGTATTTACAGATTCAGTCAGTAAAACAGACTCCGGAGAGGTGGCGCTCAACAGAGAAGGCAGCATGAGATTAGACTTTTCGATTATTGAATGAAACCCTACCGGAAACTTGTCAACGATTTTTTACCGTTTTTTTTTCTGAAGGATATTAATGTTTCCCTAGTCGAGGTTTAGGGATTCCTTTTTCCTTTCATTTTATCTACTGTTTTTAGATTTTTCTGATTTCTTGCTTTCTCATCCCCCTTTACTAACTTCTGTTTTGCTCTGGTAATTGTCCTGCTTAGAATTTCGAATCCGTTCACAAGACGCTATTGCATGCACCCGATGTGATCAGATCGTGAATGCCCTATCCCTTCGCGTTTTGCTTTCGCTTCCAATAATCCGTAATCTTTTAAACGATAGTTGCCCATGTTTAGATGAAACTACGCTAGAACAATGCATTTCGTATGGTACGAACTGGAAAGGTTTGGTTTGAGGTAGCACGCCCTCATTCAAAATGTTCTCCTTCACAAATTTGTTCAAGACTGAGCTGGAGACAATGATTCACTTCTGTTTTATTTAATATGAATGAATATTATGAGAGTCTTTCATCATTTGGATATGAAAGAAGACTTGACAAAGTATAACATAAAATATTTTTGGTTCAAAAAATTGGGTCAAATGGAGAATTTATAAATAAAAAATGGACTTAGAAGCCAACGGCCGATTATCAATCTCTGGGTGTCGGATAAAAATTGCCTTTGAACTTTTAGCTTTACTAGCAAAAAAATTTTCGAGTTACGGCTATTCTAATTGAAATGACCATGGTAGGCAAATAGCGTATCAACCATGACAGCTTGAATTTATCTGACGAAAACGTGTATTGTGTGCAGCGAATCATTAGTTATTGCCCCATTGACCAACACACTTGAAGTCAATTTAGCTGTGTGCTCATAAGGTTACCCCTTTGGAAAAATTGTTGTATGTAAAAGTCAAACGTAAGTAAGTCAAGAACTCTTCATTACTCGACGAAAACCGAATAGTTGTCCCTTTGTAAAGATCTGTGCGCTTGATACAAAGAAAAAAAATTAATAATAACGAAAAAAATTTAAAAACTTGTAAAATGGCGGGTGTCACCAGACAGTGCGCCAGAGACACGTCCCCGTTTGGTAAGGTCCCTCGCATTTGGGAAAGTACCCCATTTTCGTCTGGTTATATTCGTGAGGCTGATTCGCCTTTGTGATTTACTTGAAGGTTTATTTGAAATGAGTATAAATCCTGTTGTAAGTTCTCATACTTCTTAATTTCACTGACAGCAACCAAAAAAGGGGAGAGAAAATATTTCTCTCAAAAACTATTAAGTATAGACGAATCCGACAGTCAGGTCATTGTAAGAAATTGCTCGGGACCAGGAAGGCCTTTATTTCGGCAATAATTGTAATTACCAAAACCACAGATGGCTGCAAAACAATCTCAAAGCCCATAATAAGTACAATAAGTTCAGGCTTTAAATTAAATACAACTATTCATGGTAAACTAGGTAGGTAGACGAAAGATATTTTAAAAGATGAATCCCACAAATGACCGACAAATGTCAGGATCACTTGGTTACCCGATTCGTGAAAAGCCCTGCGTCATTTAAGAGCTTCATAATGCAGCTTCATGTCGGGGACCTTGGATCCATGTCGCGTGGCTCAAACTATGGTCCTATCCAGCATTGGAATGAGACAGCTTTATCTTCACCACCATTCCGAAGCTACAATACACGAGCCCTTAGAGAAAGAACGTCCTCCTGAAACCCCACCCTCCCCAATGTATTTAGCTCACACTTGTATGATAATCGTACAAGCAATTTTCTTAATTTGCCTATTCCAAAGAGCCTTTTAATTCCTATTCCAACTTCTTAACTAGCCTTAACCCATAATCATATCTTGTACTGACCAAACCCCAGATTAACAGAGACCAAAACCCTATCCCTTTAAAAAGTAAGACTGACCGATATTGAAAGGTGAGTGCGTTGCTCCCGTAGGCAGATACTCAAGTTGGAAACGTCGCCGGTCTGCTTAGCAGTGAAACGGTTGAAAAACTCATGATCTCCGTTTACGTGTATTGTGACACACCCGCCTCCGATCCTGTCTACTATCGGGCCTAGTTTCAAATGCTACTATAATTTTGACATACTGTTGCATTAGCTTTATGTAACCAACAACAAACGTTGTCTCGCAACGGTTTTAATTATTGCGCAACAAACGTATAAAGACGAGAAGCAATTCATACAGTTGTGACTACAAACATACCACGCACAAATTATGCGCTCGCTCAGCTCTACGACTGTATTTTGGGCAGTTTCATGTATGGAGCCGAGGCTGAGGGCGCGTATGCGGAGCATTCACGAAAGGTCAAAAGGTCAAATTCAGTTGACGCGCCAGTTGTTCTGGAGAACACTGCGCCGTGCACAACATTGCTTAGGTACACGACCTAGCGTCTCTGTGTTTGTGTTTGTCCTCCAGAAGGCGGTTGCGTTAGTAGAATTTTGAACGCTTTATTGCTATATTGCGCCATTCACCATCACGTACATGTATTGCCAACAAAAGTTATACGAACTATGCCCAGTCAAAATGCGCGCCGTAATTTCAAGCGCTATGCAATGAAGCGCTGACTTACATTTAAGTCATGCGCGGCACGTATGGAGATTATTCACGTGACTTCAGCGCGTTTCACTGGATGGAAATGATCAAAGGCAGTCGGTGTGATACCGAGACGCGCGTACAACAGAACCTTACTGACAACTGTTGTAAAATGGACGCTTGGATGGGAAAACAGATAGATGCGCAACGCAGTGACGTTGAAGCATTAGCAAGCCCTATACTCATTATATCACGCGTTGTGGTACGTCCTTTGAAATTTGGTATGTTTATTTGCAGTGTTAAGTTATGTGTACGCGTTGAGTTGGAGTGTATCATTTCGTTTTTAGTTTTAGATCTGTTTGTAATGCTCGATCTGTAGTACGTTGACGACGACAGATTCCTACTTAGAGGCTTAATTCTCATGTGATTGAACATGGAGCTTTTTGAAGTGAAAGGAACGGCATTTAGAGTGTCGATCTTCCGGCCAAAATGCAATAGAGGGCTTCCCATCTTCTCAATGAAAGATTGATATATCACCGAAAGCTCCTCGGCATATAAATCCCTTCAAATGCTCCAAATAAATCCTCTTTTTACTGCTGATACCTTCTGTCTAGTACACTTATATTTACATCAGGGCTACAAAAGATGCCATCTCATTTTTAACATATCAAGAACCGCCTCAACTCTTCAAATTATGCCGAATAAATAATTAATAGGGATGTGTTATTGCAAGAGTTTAAAAGTCAGACATTTTTACCTAGTTAACAAAATTTCGTTGATGGCAATTTGAAAATTCGATATGCCTACAAGGAACGAGAGGCTAAAAGCAAGCACATTATATCTTAAATAATGCATAATTCATCACAACATTTAATCGTGGAGTGCTCCATTACAGCGCTTGTTGGAATTTCAAAGTGCGCGTGTGGAAGAATCTCTTGACACTGTTTTTGTGAAACCAAAACTTCGAATTTTCGATAAAACTTCTGCCCAGCTCGACGTCCTTTCGGTAAACGTCTGCCTCATCAGTGTTTCAGGCCGCCCCCCCCCCCTCGCACACACAGCTTGGCCCGGTCTTCCAAATCCTAAATGTATCCCGTAACAGAATGCTAGTCACAGAACCCACTTTCCCCCACCCCCACGCACATTTCAACTTCCATGTCTCACGGGTTTAATCTATAGTAATAGGATTGATTAAACTCCGACAAATTTCGATCTCTTTGGTATTTACAGATTCAGTCAGTAAGACACTATAGACTCCGGAGAGGTGGCGCTCAACAGAGAACGCAGCACGAGATTAGACTTTTCGATTGTTGAATGAAACCCTACCGGAAACTTGTCAAAGATTTTTTACCGTTTTTTTTTTTTTTTTTCTGAAGGATATTAATGTTTCCTAGTCGAGGTTCAGGGATTCCTTTTTCCTTTCATTTTATCTACTGTTTTTAGATTTTTCTGATTTCTTGCTTTCTCATCCCCCTTTACTAACTTCTGTTTTGCTCTGGTAATTGTCCTGCTTAGAATTTCGAATCCGTTCACAAGACGCTATTGCATGCACCCGATGTGATCAGATCGTGAATGCCCTATCCCTTCGCGTTTTGCTTTCGCTTCCAATAATCCGTAATCTTTTAAACGATAATTGCCCATGTTTAGATGAAACTACGCTAGAACAATGCATTTCGTATGGTACGAACTGGAAAGGTTTGGTTTGAGGTAGCACGCCCTCATTCAAAATGTTCTCCTTCACAAATTTGTTCAAGACTGAGCTGGAGACAATGATTCACTTCTGTTTTATTTAATATGAATGAATATTATGAGAGTCTTTCATTATTTGGATATGAAAGAAGACTTGACAAAGTATAACATAAAATATTTTTGGTTCAAAAAATTGGGTCAAATGGAGAATTTATAAATAAAAAATGGACTTAGAAGCCAACGGCCGATTATCAATCTCTGGGTGTCGGATAAAAATTGCCTTTGAACTTTTAGCTTTACTAGCAAAAAAAATTTCGAGTTACGGCTATTCTAATTGAAATGACCATGGTAGGCAAATAGCGTATCAACCATGGCAGCTTGAATTTATCTGACGAAAACGTGTATTGTGTGCAGCGAATCATTAGTTATTGCCCCATTGACCAACACACTTGAAGTCAATTTATCTGTGTGCTCATAAGGTTACCCCTTTGGAAAAATTGATGTATGTAAAAGTCAAACGTAAGTAAGTCAAGAACTCTTCATTACTCGACGAAAACCGAATAGTTGTCCCTTTGTAAAGATCTGTGCGCTTGATACAAAGTAAAGAAATTAATAATAACGAAAAAAATTTAAAAACTTGTAAAATGGCGGGTGTCACCAGACAGTGCGCCAGAGACACGTCCCCGTTTGGTAAGGTCCCTCGCATTCGGGAAAGTACCCCATTTTCGTCTGGTTATATTCGTGAGGCTGATTCGCCTTTGTGATTTACTTGAAGGTTTATTTGAAATGAGTATAAATCCTGTTGTAAGTTCTCATACTTCTCAATTTCACTAACAGCAACCAAAAATGCGAAGAGAAAATATTCCCCCAAAAAACTATTAAGTATAGACGAATCCGAAAGTCAGGTCATTGTAAGAAATTGCTCGGGGCCAGGAAGGCCTTAATTTCGGCAATAATTGTAATTACCAAAACCACAGATGGCTGCAAACAATCTCAAAGCCCATAATAAGTACAATAAGTTCAGGCTTTAAATTAAATACAACTATTCATGGTAAACTAGGTAGGTAGACGAAAGATATTTTAAAAGATGAATCCCACAAATGACCGACAAATGTCAGGATCACTTGGTTACCCGATTCGTGAAAAGCCCTGCGTCATTTAAGAGCTTCATAATGCAGCTTCATGTCGGGGACCTTGGATCCATGTCGCGTGGCTCAAACTATGGTCCTATCCAGCATTGGAATGAGACAGCTTTATCTTCACCACCATTCCGAAGCTACAATACACGAGCCCTTAGAGAAAGAACGTCCTCCTGAAACCCCACCCTCCCCAATGTATTTAGCTCACACTTGTATGATAATCGTACAAGCAATTTTCTTAATTTGCCTATTCCAAAGAGCCTTTTAATTCCTATTCCAACTTCTTAACTAGCCTTAACCCATAATCATATCTTGTACTGACCAAACCCCAGATTAACAGAGACCAAAACCCTATCCCTTTAAAAAGTAAGACTGACCGATATTGAAAGGTGAGTGCGTTGCTCCCGTAGGCAGATACTCAAGTTGGAAACGTCGCCGGTCTGCTTAGCAGTGAAACGGTTGAAAAACTCATGATCTCCGTTTACGTGTATTGTGACACACCCGCCTCCGATCCTGTCTACTATCGGGCCTAGTTTCAAATGCTACTATAATTTTGACATACTGTTGCATTAGCTTTATGTAACCAACAACAAACGTTGTCTCGCAACGGTTTTAATTATTGCGCAACAAACGTATAAAGACGAGAAGCAATTCATACAGTTGTGACTACAAACATACCACGCACAAATTATGCGCTCGCTCAGCTCTACGACTGTATTTTGGGCAGTTTCATGTATGGAGCCGAGGCTGAGGGCGCGTATGCGGAGCATTCACGAAAGGTCAAAAGGTCAAATTCAGTTGACGCGCCAGTTGTTCTGGAGAACACTGCGCCGTGCACAACATTGCTTAGGTACACGACCTAGCGTCTCTGTGTTTGTGTTTGTCCTCCAGAAGGCGGTTGCGTTAGTAGAATTTTGAACGCTTTATTGCTATATTGCGCCATTCACCATCACGTACATGTATTGCCAACAAAAGTTATACGAACTATGCCCAGTCAAAATGCGCGCCGTAATTTCAAGCGCTATGCAATGAAGCGCTGACTTACATTTAAGTCATGCGCGGCACGTATGGAGATTATTCACGTGACTTCAGCGCGTTTCACTGGATGGAAATGATCAAAGGCAGTCGGTGTGATACCGAGACGCGCGTACAACAGAACCTTACTGACAACTGTTGTAAAATGGACGCTTGGATGGGAAAACAGATAGATGCGCAACGCAGTGACGTTGAAGCATTAGCAAGCCCTATACTCATTATATCACGCGTTGTGGTACGTCCTTTGAAATTTGGTATGTTTATTTGCAGTGTTAAGTTATGTGTACGCGTTGAGTTGGAGTGTATCATTTCGTTTTTAGTTTTAGATCTGTTTGTAATGCTCGATCTGTAGTACGTTGACGACGACAGATTCCTACTTAGAGGCTTAATTCTCATGTGATTGAACATGGAGCTTTTTGAAGTGAAAGGAACGGCATTTAGAGTGTCGATCTTCCGGCCAAAATGCAATAGAGGGGCTTCCCATCTTCTCAATGAAAGATTGATATATCACCGAAAGCTCCTCGGCATATAAATCCCTTCAAATGCTCCAAATAAATCCTCTTTTTACTGCTGATACCTTCTGTCTAGTACACTTATATTTACATCAGGGCTACAAAAGATGCCATCTCATTTTTAACATATCAAGAACCGCCTCAACTCTTCAAATTATGCCGAATAAATAATTAATAGGGATGTGTTATTGCAAGAGTTTAAAAGTCAGACATTTTTACCTAGTTAACAAAATTTCGTTGATGGCAATTTGAAAATTCGATATGCCTACAAGGAACGAGAGGCTAAAAGCAAGCACATTATATCTTAAATAATGCATAATTCATCACAACATTTAATCGTGGAGTGCTCCATTACAGCGCTTGTTGGAATTTCAAAGTGCGCGTGTGGAAGAATCTCTTGACACTGTTTTTGTGAAACCAAAACTTCGAATTTTCGATAAAACTTCTGCCCAGCTCGACGTCCTTTCGGTAAACGTCTGCCTCATCAGTGTTTCAGGCTGCCCCCCCCCCCCCCGGCACACACAGCTTGGCCCGGTCTTCCAAATCCTAAATGTATCCCGTAACAGAATGCTAGTCACAGAACCCACCTTCCCCCACCCCACGCACATTTCAACTTCCATGTCTCACGGGTTTAATCTACAGTAATAGCATTGGTTAAACTCCGACAAATTTCGATCTCTTTGGTATTTACAGATTCAGTCAGTAAAACAGACTCCGGAGAGGTGGCGCTCAACAGAGAAGGCAGCATGAGATTAGACTTTTCGATTATTGAATGAAACCCTACCGGAAACTTGTCAACGATTTTTTACCGTTTTTTTTTCTGAAGGATATTAATGTTTCCCTAGTCGAGGTTTAGGGATTCCTTTTTCCTTTCATTTTATCTACTGTTTTTAGATTTTTCTGATTTCTTTGCCTTCTCACCCCCTTTACTAATTTCTGCTTTGCTTTGATTATTGTCCTACTTAGAATTTCGAATCAGTTAACAAGACGCTATTGCATGCACCCGATGTGATCAGATCGTGAATGCCCTATCCCTTCGCGTTTTGCTTTCGCTTCCAAAAATCCGTAATCTTTTAAACGATAATTGCCCATTTTAGATGGAACTACGCTAGAACAATGCATTTCGTATGGTACGAACTGGAAAGGTTTGGTTTGAGGTGGCAGGCCCTCATTCAAAATGTTCTACATCACAAATTTGTTCAAGACTGAGCTGGAGACAATGTTTCACTTCTGTTCTTTTTAATATGAATGAATATTATGAGAGTCTTTCATCATTTGGATATGAAAGAAGACTTGACAAAGTATAACATAAAACATTTTGGTTCAAAAAATTGGGTCAAATGGAGAATTTATAAATAAAAAATGGACTTAGAAGCCAACGGCCGATTATCAATCTCTGTGTGTCGGATAAAAATTGCCTTTGAACTTTTAGCTTTACTGGCAAAAAAATTTCGGTTTACGGCTATTCTAATTGAAATGACCATGGTAGGCAAATAACGTATCAACCTGGCAGCTTGAAATTATCTGACAAAAACGTGTATTGTATGCAGCGAATCATTAGTTATTGCCCCATTGACCAACACACTTGAAGTCGATTTAGCCGTGTGCTCATAAGGTAACCCCTTTGGAAAAATTGTTCTATGTAAAAGTCAAACGTAAGTCAAGAACTCTTCATTACTCGACGAGAACCGAATAGTTGTCCGTTTGTAAAGATCTGTGCGCTTGATACAAAAGAAATTAAAAATAACGAAAAAGAATCAAAAAACTTGTAAAATGGCGGGTGTCACCAGACAGTGCGCCAGAGAAACGTCCCCGTTTGGTAAGGTCCCTCGCATTCGGGAAAGTACCCCATTTTCGTCTGGTTATATTCGTGAGGCTGATTCGCCTTTGTGATTTACTTGAAGGTTTATTTGAAATGAGTATAAATCCTGTTGTAAGTTCTCATACTTCTCAATTTCACTAACAGCAACCAAAAATGCGAAGAGAAAATATTCCCCCAAAAAACTATTAAGTATAGACGAATCCGAAAGTCAGGTCATTGTAAGAAATTGCTCGGGGCCAGGAAGGCCTTAATTTCGGCAATAATTGTTATTACCAAAACCAAAGATGACTGCAAACAGTCTCAAAGCCCATAATAAGTACAATAAGTTCAGGCTCGAGTTTAAATACAACTATTCATGGTAAACTTAGGTAGGTAGACGAAAGATATTTTAAAAGATGAATCCCACAAATGACCGACAAATGTTAGGATCACTTGGTTACCCGATTCGTGAAAAGCCCTGCGTCATTTAAGAGCTTCATAATGCAGTCTCATGTCGGGGACCTTGGATCCATGTCGCGTGGCTCAAACTATGGTCCTATCCAGCGTTGGAATGACACAGCTTTATCTTCACCACCATTCCGAAGCTACAATACACGAGCCCTTAGAGAAAGAACGTCTTCCTGAAACCCCACCCTTCCCAATGTATTTAGCTCACACTTGTATGATAATCCTACAAGCAATTTTCTTAATTTGCCTATTCGAAAGAGCCTTTTAATTCCTATCCCAACTCCTTAACTAGCCTTATCCCATAATCGTATCTTGTACTGACCAAACCCCAGATTAACAGAGACCAAAACCCTATCCCTTTAAAAAGTAAGACTGACCGATATTGAAAGGTGAGTGCGTTGCTCCCGTAGGCAGATACTCAAGTTGGAAACGTCGCCGGTCTGCTTAGCAGTGAAACGGTTGAAAAACTCATGATCTCCGTTTACGTGTATTGTGACACACCCGCCTCCGATCCTGTCTACTATCGGGCCTAGTTTCAAATGCTACTATAATTTTGACATACTGTTGCATTAGCTTCATGTAACCAACAACAAACGTTGTCTCGCAACGGTTTTAATTATTGCGCAACAAACGTATAAAGACGAGAAGCAATTCATACAGTTGTGACTACAAACATACCACGCACAAATTATGCGCTCGCTCAGCTCTACGACTGTATTTTGGGCAGTTTCATGTATGGAGCCGAGGCTGAGGGCGCGTATGCGGAGCATTCACGAAAGGTCAAAAGGTCAAATTCAGTTGACGCGCCAGTTGTTCTGGAGAACACTGCGCCGTGCACAACATTGCTTAGGTACACGACCTAGCGTCTCTGTGTTTGTGTTTGTCCTCCAGAAGGCGGTTGCGTTAGTAGAATTTTGAACGCTTTATTGCTATATTGCGCCATTCACCACCACGTACATGTATTGCCAACAAAAGTTGTACGAACTATGCACAGTCAAAATGCGCGTCGTAATTCAAGCGCTATGCAATGAAGTGCTGACTTACATTTAAGTCCTGCTCGGCACGTATGGAGATTATTCACGTGACATCAGCGCGTTTCACTGAATATGGAAATGATTAAAGGCAGTCGGTGTGATACCGAGACGCGCGCACAACAGAACCTTACTGACAACGGTTGTTAAATGGACGCTTGGATGGGAAAACAGATAGATGCTCAACGCAGTGACGTTGGAGCATATGAGCAAGCCCTATACTAATTATATCACGCGTTGTGGTACGTCCTTTGGTATGTATATTTGCAGTGTTAAGTTTTGTGTACGCGTTAAGTTGAAGTGCATCATTTTGTCTTTACTTTTAAACCTGTTTGTAATGATCGGTCTGTAGTACGGCGACGACTGTAGATTCCTACTAAGCGGCTAAATTCGCACGTGATTTAACATGGAGCTTTTTGAAGTGAAAGGGACGGTATTTAGAGTGTCGATCTTCCTGCCAAAATGCAATACAGGAGCTTCCCATCTTCTCAATGAAAGGTCCATAAATGACCGCTAGCTCCTCGGCCCATTATTCCCTCCAAATGGTCCAAATAAATCCTTTTTGTACTGCTGATGCTTTCTATCTAGTCTTTTTTTACATAGGGGTTACAAGAGATGGCATCTCATTTTTTTAACACATCAAGAAGTCGCCTCAACTCTTCAAGTTATGCTTTTTTGGGATGGTGAACGGAACAGGCCTAAATCATTAATAGGGATGTGTTACCTGCAAAATTTTAAAAGTCAGACATTTTCAAGTTTACTAGCTAACAAAATTTTGTTAGTCTCAAATTTCGATATGCCAACAAGGAACGAGAGACCAAAAGGAAGCACATTATAACTTGAAATAATGCATAATTCATGACAACATTTAATCGTGGAAGTCCAAGTGCGCGTGTGGAAGAATATCTTGATACTATTTTTGTACAACCAAAACTTTGATTGACATTAAGGTCATCCTCGGTACGTATTCTTATTATATCACGATGTATAAAGGACGTGGCCCGTCCTTTAATGTTAATTTCAGAAATCCAGAAACTTGAATCACTTAATGTCATGGTTACTGCTTACAACGATCTAACCAGGACGGTGCTAAACAAACATGCACCTGTTGTAACTAAGCAAATAACTGTCCAACATGGCGTTCCCTGGTTTGATAATGTTGCATCACAATTAAAAACTAAGACGAGAAATGCCGAGAGGTGTTGGTTGAAACACCCAAACCCGGAAAATCATGCCATATTTCGTTCACTTCGCTATTCCTATAAAAACCATGTCGTATCGTCGAAAAAAGCTCATTCGAGGGGCGTTTGAGTCAAGTGGCAATGATACTCGGCAACTTTTTGATAATGTTGCCAAGATTACTGGCACAAAGAAGTCTAACCCTTTACCAGAAGGTGTGGCAGATGACCAAGTAGCCAACGATTTCGCTAACTACTTTTACAACGAGGTAGATGTTCTAAGGAGAGACCTTGAGCAATATCCTTTATTTATTCCACCTGAGGTCGACGTCCCTGCTCTAGGTGCATTCTCTAATTTGGATGTGTCAACAGTTTTAAAACTTATTCAAAATGCCAAGCCAACCACTTGCACCCTTGATCCTCTACCGTCGTCTTTAGTTAAAACTCATAGCGATATATTCGAACCGATATTCTGCAAAATCATTAATACATCTCTTGAAACTGGTGAATTTCATTCTAACTGGAAACAGACTATAGTCAAACCTCTTCTAAAAAAGTTGTATCGATCACATAAAAAAGAATTATCGTCCGGTGAGCAATCTCTCTTTCCTGTCTAAACTGGTTGAAAAGGCTTCTCTAATTAGTTTTACAAAACACATGAATAGTAATGGCCTCCTTCCTTCGTACCAAAGCGCATATAAGGCTTACCACAGCACGGAGACTTTTTTGGTAAAATTACAAAACGACTTTTTTTGCAACATGGAAAAAAGTTTCGTAACTCCATTGGCTGCAATGGATCTAAGTGCAGCGTTTGACACAGTCAATCATCAACTGTCACTGAATATTCTTGAAAGATGTTTTGGTGTTTGTGATGTTGCAAACGATTGGATATCATCTTATTTGTCGGATAGGCAGTTCAAAGTTTGTATAAATAATTCGTTTTCTGCGCCACTAAACCTTAACTTCTCGGTACCTCGAGGCAGTATTAACGGCCCAGTGTATTTCACTTGTTACTCTAGTACGATGAATACTTGTGTCACTGATGACCAATCCCTCACTGGTTATGCTGATGACCACAGCATTTACACTAGTTTCAGAGCAGGAGACGTTTCTTCTGAAGTGGATTCCATTGAAAAACTCTCTTCGTCGCTAGGAAAAGTGAAAGACTGGATGCAGTGTAACTTAAAATGAATGACGAAAAGTCTGAATTTATCATTTTTGGAAGTAAGGCCCAATTGACAAAATGTATAGCAAATGTTATTTCTGTTGGTGACATATCCATTCGTAGGTCTGAGAAAATTAAATTACTTGAAGTGTTTCTGGATGAATCCCTTAATCTCAAGTATCACATATCTATGAAAGCAAGGGCATCCGCCCTCGCTATGTATAATTTGAAGAAGATCCGTAACTATCTAGACAGAGCAAGTTGTCTTAAATATGCTAATGCTCTGATTTTTTCACATATGGATTATTATAATAGCCTGTTCATTAACCTTCCGGACTCTACGTTACATCCACTTCAAAGAATTCAAAACCTTACTGCTAAATAAATCCTCGGTAGATCCAAATTTGACAGTGCCTCTGCCGCATTGAAAGAGCTACACATCCTGCCCGTCAAAGCTCGTATTGAGTATAAGACTCTTCTCCTTGTGTTTAAATGTCTCCACAATTTAGCACCAACTTATTTAACAGGTTTGATTGAACTCAAAGCGTCCTATTATGCTACTAGATCTTCAAAAGGTTTACTTCTTAAGGTTCCTTTCACCACTCGCAGTTCTTTTGCGGATCGTTCTTTTGTAGTCGCTGGCCCGAAGCTTTGGAATGCCCTCCCGATTCATATTCGGCAGTCTTCTTCTATTAATTCTTTTAAGGATGCTCTGAAAACTTATTTTTTGTAAAGCGCCATTGAGTGTGTTTCATCACAGTAATGTGCGCTATATCAAGTTTTGCAACCTTAACCTTAATGTTATTTCCAGATGTTGTTTCTCTCACAACGAATACGAGTTTGAAAAAAAATCGTCGTGTCCTCTTGTTACTTGACGCAAGGAATACGACATTTGAGGAAATTTTGTTTTGTACTCTGAGAAAGAATATGACAAACAGGTAAATTTTGTCGTGCACTGTCGTTACTCGACACAAAGTACACAATAATTAAAAAACTGATTTTGTGTACTCTCATAAAGGATACGACAATCAAGCAAATTCGTAGTGTTCTCTCTTTACTCAGCACAACTGCACAAAGGACACGAGAACAAAGTTTGCAGTGTTTCTTACAAAGAATTTTGCAATGAATAAATGTTTGTTGTGTTCTCTCGTTATTCGACACAAAAACACGACATGTTAGCAAATTTTGTTGTTTTCTCTCACGAAAAAGTATGACAACAAGCAAGTTTCGTCGTCTTCTCTCTCTTCTCTAGGCACAAAGAACACTACAGGTGAACCAAATTTGCTGTGTTTTCTTACAAAACAATGGACCAATAAAGAAAAATGCAACAGAAAAAGACATCCTAAAACACAGGTAAGTAACCTTTGACCTATGGTTTGGGAAGTTAGTATACAGGCTGTTAACATGTGAATGGATAAAGAACTACCCAACGGGGATCATAAGATGTCCACGTTGATTGAATTTCCCCTAAGAAGAAATTGTATCATACGTGGCTAGTTCCTTACCCAACAGTATAGGAGGTACCGTAGCATGCGGGCCCAAACACGGGTTAACGTTAACCCAACTGTTACAGGGTATAGCTGCCCCTCATCACATTATATCAAACAGTATCAAGAAAGTGTTTGAGTGAGAAATATTTGAGTAAATGTATAATAACTTTACAAATTTAAAGGAGCTCTTTGATAATATCCGAACCGGTCCAGAGGACAGAGATCATCCCCGTAGTTAGAAATAACGGAACTGCCACAAAGTGAATACAGCAACGTGTATGCGCTACCGGACTTCTCGTCAAACTTGGGCCAGTGAGGGAGTTTTGGCGGCTGTTTAGCTCTCATTTCGTCTGATTTTGGTATATTAGGATTTGCATTATGAAAGAAATTCCCCGGATATGAGGACATATCATTAATCATTGCTGTTTCACTCTCCGTAAATGAGTAGTTTCCCAGGGGCGCCGATCTGAATATATAGGGAAGGTCGCCCCCGTGGCAAGAACGTCCATGACACATGGTGAAGTAATCTGTCCAGCCCTCTTCGCCGAAAGACCAAGCAGCATCTTGAACAAAGTAATAAACGCTGGGGTGGTTATTTGCAACGAAAATCCTGCTGACGTTTAAAGTTGGACACATGAAAATATAATCAGTTGTTACTTTGCTGAGAATATCTCTCTGGTCATCTTGAAATGTTGGCGGGTACTGTTCTATGGCTTCGCGGTAAAAGTCTGTGGTAGCAACACGCAGAAGGGTACGATACGCAATAGAGCTCAACGGTCCGGTAAAGATCAAGTAGATGAAAAGGATGCCCTCTTCTGTTAGTGTCCCCATCATAATCGGTTTTGTTTGGTACTGCCTAAGGACAAAAGCCTCAAGGATCTCTTCCGGGTACTCTCCCTCACCAACCGTCGGTTGCCACTGTTCGAAAAACTGAAGAATTTCTCGAGGAGTGTAAACCGCCAGAGTAGCTTCTTGCGAGGCATCCAGTGTTTCTTCTGCAGAACGAGACCGCAGACATTTAAGGTCACCTGGATCGCATCTCATGTACTCGGCAAAGGTGTCTGCCATCTTAGTAGCATAATCTGTATTTTTGTATGGTAAGCCGAAGGGGTAACTAAACATAATGGCCTGCTGAAAAAGTGGGTCGCTCTTAGGGGACATGAGATGAAAGCCGACCGACCGAGCTCCGGCACTCTGTCCAGATATTGTGATCTGAAATGAGACGGTACATATACAAATATACTAATTGAGAAAAAAAGTGGTTCATCTATGCATGTATTACTCGAGCCCGTAGCTAGAAAATGTGTGCAAATGCAGCTGTTTTCTAGGACAAAATATATCAATGATTTTAGGGCAATATCAGTTTCTTATCCATTAGAGATTTCTGTTCAATGATATTCTAGATGCGTCGCCCCTTCGCCCTTCCCCATTTGACTGCTTCACCACAAGGCTTAAGGTAATACGTTTCTTTAAACCAACAACCTCAATATCCAATTGATCTCAAAAGTCGCAAATGAAGCTGATCAGATTAGTGTATAAACAACAGAACAAGTTTTCATCAACTTTTTCAGTAGTGTTCACAACATGCTATGTTTTCGATTGATTTTCCATTCCATTATTCATGAAATATTATTTGTTTTTGAAATATTTTGGTGTTTATTCTAAATCTCCAAACGTACAGCGCCCATCTTTGGTTATCGAGTGGTTCGATCTTACCGTTCGTTTATACCAGTATTAAATCTTCGCTTACAGAACATATTATTTCCTAAAAAAAAAATCCTTTACCTGATTGATGTCGTTGATAAACTATCGAGGGAAATTTTTCTCAGAAAATAAAATTGGTCAAATTTTTCCTCCACGGTATAAAGACCTGCTAATATTTAACTATTAACGCCTTGTAAAGTTAAAAGACGCTGCGACACTGCAAATAGTGAATAGAGCTATGCAGTACAGAAAGTTATTTCTTTATTTTCTATTGGAACTGTGGAACGTTACGTACGCACGCTCACCTCCCTCCATAAAATCCTTCCAGCCTGGTCAGTAATTGTTTTATATGCCGATGAGCTTCTGGCCCTTCTAGTGACGTGCGCCTCCCAACAAAAAATTATGACCTCAGATCCTAAGAGAACTTGTTTCCGTTACAAAAGATTGATGTTATTGTGACCATCGTGTCTTGATATGTTCCCTTACTGTTAAGGTTATTGGGATATCAATTAAACATTTTGTTTTAAACCAGAGCTTCGGGGCGTCAAGAAAATTGAAATGGAATGGTGAACTGGACCCAAACAAAAGCATTACGAGTGACCGACCGACTCTATTAATTTGTAAATTCAAGAAATCGGGACGATGATTTTTTCTTTAACTCGGGCTGAAGAGTTTGCCACTCACACGTCCTGCATGTGCGAAAGTTTTTAATTTAGTTCAGTTCAGTTTGTTTAGTTCAGTTTAGTTTAAATTAGTTTAGTTTTGTTTGGTTCAGTTTCGTTTGGTTTTACTTATTTAACTGTAAATGTTAGACTAGCAATAGCGAAGATTCAAAGTAGTCAAAGTAATAACATCACCTCATACTTACTCTATTCGGATCGCCCCCAAAGTGTTCTATATTATTGTGCAAGAATTCCATCGCTACTCTCTGATCTTTAAGTCCAAGATTTGAGAGCGAAAACTGTTTGCCTGAATAAGGGTCAGTGACATTACCAAGGTACAACCAGCCGAATGCCTTTGTGAAAAGAAACAAAAATATTTCTAGAGAAAGATCCCAATAGTAAGAGAAGTTTATTTCACCAGGCAGCTACACCAAAGTTAAGGGTCATAGCCAATTAAGACCGTCTTGGAATCGCCCCCATGAACAATCGTAACAGGTGAATTTGTCCCAGGTAGCAATCAAGATAATGGCTCTAAAGTCGTAAATTTTCAGAACGTATTACATTGTTAGTAATTTAGATAATCAAGTGTTGGAGACTGCCGAGACGAAGGATTCGTGTCGTGTGCATTTCCTTTCTTTGAATACATGACATTGAATTATGAAAGACTGATTTCTGGCTATACGCGACGGTTGCTTCCTTAAAGTGTCTGTGGTGTGTGTGTGTGTGGGGGGGGGGGGGGGTGGAGGGGGAAGGAACGAACTTGAAACCAGAGTGCAAAACTGCATTGAGGTTTCGATGATACATAAATGTACCGTTTCAAAAAATGCCATCATGCACCATTATCTTCTCATTCAAATGCTATACTAGCATGTTCAAAACATAATTTTGTCATTCCATAGCTAGAATGACAAACAACAGCCAGACAAATGGACAAACAGCTATCTTGAAAGATCATATTTAAAAAGGTTTCCAAGCTTTGACCCCTGGAGACCCCAGATGATCTTTCATATCTGCCAAAAACAATGGGAACCATCCTCTGACCATAATGTATCCACATACCCAAATATGAAATCTATCCATGTTTGCTATTTTGAGATATTGCATAAGCAGGATTTTCAGACTTTGATCAGCAGTGACCCCAGATGACCTTTGACCTCCACCAAAAACATCAGGTACCATCTCCTGACCATAACACATCCACATACCAAATATGAAATCTATCCAAGCTTCCTACCTTGAGATATCTTGTTAACAAGGTTTTCAGACTTTGGCCCCCGGTAACCTTTGACCTCCGACAAAAACAATAGGGACCATCTACTGAGTAAAACGTATCCACAAAGCAAATATAAAATCTATCCAAGTTTCCTACCTTGAGATATTGCGTTAACAAGGTTTTCAGACTTTGACCCCTGGTGACCCCAGACGACCTTTGACCTCCACCAAAAACAATAGGCACTATCTCCTGACCATAACGCATCCACATAATAAATATGAAATCTATCAAAGCTTCCAAACTTGAGATATCGTGTTAACGAGATTTTCAAACTTTGACCCCCGGTGACCCCAGATGACTTTTGACCTCTGCCAAAAACGATAGGGACCATCTTCTGACTATAACGCATCCACATATTACATATGAAATACATTCAAGCTTCCAAACTTGAGATATCTTGTTAACAAGGTTTTCAGACTTTGGCCCCCGGTAACCTTTGACCTCCGACAAAAACAATAGGGACCATCTACTGAGTAAAACGTATCCACAAAGCAAATATAAAATCTATCCAAGTTTCCTACCTTGAGATATTGCGTTAACAAGGTTTTCAGACTTTGACCCCTGGTGACCCCAGACGACCTTTGACCTCCACCAAAAACAATAGGCACTATCTCCTGACCATAACGCATCCACATAATAAATATGAAATCTATCAAAGCTTCCAAACTTGAGATATCGTGTTAACGAGATTTTCAAACTTTGACCCCCGGTGACCCCAGATGACTTTTGACCTCTGCCAAAAACGATAGGGACCATCTTCTGACTATAACGCATCCACATACCAAATATGAAATCTATCCAAGTTTCCTACTTTGAGATATTGCTTTAACAAGGTTTTCAGACTTTGACCCCTGGTGACCCCAGATGACCTTTGACCTCCACCAAAAACAATACTGACCATCTCCTGACCATAACGCATCCACATATTACATATGAAATACATTCAAGCTTCCAAACTTGAGATATTGTGTTAACAAGATTTTCAGACTTTGACCCCTGGTGACCCCAGATGACCTTTGACCTCCACCAAAAACAATAGGTTCTTCCTCTCAATATGGTGCATCTATGTACCAAGTGTGAAAACTGTCAGACATTCCTGTCTTGAGATATCGTGTTAACAAGCAAAGTGTCACAAACACACACACATACACACATACACACACACATGCATACATACACACGCAGGCCATCATGAATGCATTGGTTTCTCTTATCATCGAAACCAATAAAACCAACTGAGTTATGAATCGCAAAGTTTCAGATACGAAGGTACATGAGCTACCTAGTGTAAGGCTGGCATTTCATTTGTTAATTCCCCAAATGCAGGAAGCTCCGCCACTGAAAAGGGGTTGGGTTTCTTCCCCTGGTAACCACCAGCTTGTAAGGTCATGATTGAGGCGAGTTTGTTACGTTGGAGGAACAAACATACCTAGTCTGTAGTTGATGGTGACAACGATCGTATCCGTAAACTCCGCCAGATATCTCGAGTCATAGAGGAGAGCCCCTCCACTTCCATCTCGAAAATTTCCTCCGTGCATAAACATAAACACTGGATGGGGGTCAGCTGAATTGCTACTTTTCGGTATCCATATGTTGAGGTACAAGCAATCTTCACTGATCTATATAGTCAAGCAAAAAGAAATAAGTAGGTCCTACTTTTAAAGACTAAACACTTTTGACAAACATAGTGTAGAAGATCTATCAGTTAAAGGGAAAATGCAGTCGTCCCAAACTGGATTTCTATATAGTATTACCCTTTATCGGGAATCGCTTTTGAGAATCACGTGACAATACTTTTTCTCCCTCAACTGTGTATTGTACAATTGGGAACGTGCTGCTTAAACTATCCAGAATATGTTATATCTAAATGTTATGAAATATTAAGAAAGATGTTTGGCAGAGAAATAATAGAATACTCGTTGGGGAGGAGTCCGAGGAGACTGATTTTGCCTTTTCCGTCATGACTCCATTTAAGGACGCATTATTGCCCCCGTGACCAGCAAAGTCAAGTAAGAAAACGGAGGAGTTAAAAGCGAACTCGAACGTTAATAAACTTTACAGCCAAAGTATCCTGGAATAGGACGAGATATATAGAAAAATACAGCAAGGCACTGGTAATCTAATACATAGCGAATGAAAAATTGTCAGTTGCTCAGCTTGCCCTCCTGTCCCGCTTGGCTACTAGGCTACGAGTTTAAAAATTTTCATTGCAATAATAATGTCATGTAGAAAATTTATGTGACAAACTGTTATTTAATTGAATATGCTATAAAATTTGCTTACAACATTTATGTCATGTAAGGAAAATGTCATTTCACTGCTCGTAAGTGTTTTCAAAGGGGTAATCAAAGTTTAAAAAATAACATTACGGTTTTGTTCGAGCACCTCGTATTTCCTAAATTCATTGTTTTACCAGAATGAAGAGACATAATTGAAGAGGTCTTTCAGGTCTCCAATCACGACTTAATACCGTGATCACGGGTCATTTTTGTTATATTTAAGTCAATGTACAAATGGGGTGCAGAATAATTTGTGAAAAAAAATGTAAAAACAAACTTCTGTTGCCGCTTCAAGCAACATAAAAGAATTTCTGACCAAAACTTGAAAAAGGTCAAAACCAAAGATACACAATTTCTCGTAAACAACGTAATGCAATTGTCTAAATATGACTCCCTTCGCTTTTCTATTGTCTTACTTGTCATACTGTAGGGAACAGCAATACCTGAGAGTACTAAAACAACACTTTTGGTGCTGATTTCGTTTCAACATTATGTCCGTGCTCTTAAATCAACATTAAAATTATTCGAGTGTTGCCTATCATTTGGCTGAACCCTCAATACCAACGGTACAAGCCTAGTTTGTCAAAAGAGGGACACATATAAGACTGTAAGGAAAAGGTTACTCGTGTACCGCCACCCCTTCCTTCCCCACTCCCGTCGGTTAGGGACTTACTTCCTTGACTGAGAATTTATTTCCCTTACTAGGATCCCAAAACCCTTACGAGTAAAAATTTAGTTCGCTTGCTTGCCGTTTGAGTTAGTTACCCCACATGATACCACATCAATCAGTTTGCTTTGTGATAAAGCTTGTCGGTAAGACGTTATGCGAGGACGCCATGCAAGCCCTCGCTCCTCACACCACGGATAAATGGGATAAATAATTCTGGTAGTGACTTTGTCAATAACTTAGCAAAAATGCCAAAAGAAAACTTTGTGCTCCAAATTCAGTTTAAAGAAATCAGGCAATTCAAATTAGTGGTACCGTCAAACTATTTTTTTTTCAGTCACGTGACAAAGTTTTTGTTATTTATTTGTAAAAGGAGACTGGCTCCTTGTTTTACGTTTTGTTTTTAGTAGATATGTTTGAAATTTCCTCAGAAACTTATAAAGGGCAATGCGAGCCCATCGTTCTGAATTTTCTATTGCCTTATGGGAAACTGTGTGAGTCTCATTGGGATATTGGAGTTATAAAAACTTCTTTCAGAAACCATTTGCTTAGAATGCTCAGCAGGGCCAGATATAAGGGAGTACCGACACCGTCATCCTCTGAATTATTTGTCAACTGACTCCCCCTTTCCCCAAAGAATGTGAATCAACTTGTCTTGTTGTCCTCTCGTTCACCAGGACAGAAATTGCTTATTTTTACTGAAATTAAATTGTACCTTAAGTCTAATATTTAAGTTTATTTAGAAGTTGAAACGTAAATTTTATTTATTCAATTTCAAAATATGTTACTTAAAATCTAAAAAGTACGTTGCGAAATAATTTGTGGCATGCCTCTGGGACATCTTACAAGCATGTTTTTTTTTTCTGAAATAAAAAGCGTTTATGTGATCTTTAACGCTCCCGTTTCCTTTCGTAGCATAATATGTATAGAGAGAGGGGGGCTTGCGAAGTAAAATAACCGCATAACTGTAAAAATGCAAAATCTCAATTTGTCACAAGATGCAGTAACTTTCGGGAAAACACAAATACAAACAAATTACCTTGAGTTGTACACCATGAAATCACAGATTATTGACCAATCCACCATTATAAATTGAGTGGATACAGGTTGATCATTTGATATCTTACCGTCAGCGGACATCCGTCAGGGGGTTCCTTACACTCTTGAATGCATCCAGATCGGGTAGTCTTTCACTGGCAAGGTCCCGTTCCATGCTTCTGTAGGCTGAGGTGTTGCAAAACGCAGTGCATCAACAGAAGGTTTGCCGAATGGAACTCCTAAGAATCCATACGACCGACGAAGATCAACGCTCTCGACTTCACCATGCTCAGTAACAACTTTGAAATTTGAGTCGAAAGGCAAGAAAGCTAGCGATCCACTTGTCGTGAGAAGAAGGAACGTGACGACATGCAAATGACGAAACACCGCCATGTATAACAAAAAAATTTTGAGTGGGTGTTTTCCCAAAAAGAAGTCCTAGTATCTGTTATTCACTGTTGATATTCAGAACAAAACTTCATTTGTATCTTTTATGCACAGTTTTACGTTGCTAGTTGGAAGTAGCATCCAAATTGCAGGTGAAGTAGTGATTAAAGGTTGTATGTTTAAAGGATTATGGAATCTTTATCGTACTATCATTTGAAAAACAAAATCTCGTCATGCAGGACAGTACATATAACATTATCCAATTGACAATTGTGGCAGAGTGGTCTATTCCAGCTGCTGTGTACCAATGTGTCTCACATGTGCATGGGTTCAAGTCCCGCTCGATGTACGTGGGTTTTTCTCCGGGTACGCCGGCTTTCCTCCCACTTGGCATAGGGTTGCCACTAAAATCGGTTGCCCAGCCGACGAAGTCGGTTGCGCGCCGGACTGAAGCACCTACGGGTGGACCAGTTAACTAGCCGACTTGACAATTGGAGCTTAGTTTTCTAAGGTAGTGTGGTCATTTCAACAATGAGGCAGCTCGATAACCTATGTCAATATTAACTAACTGGTAACCTGGTCACATCAGTATAACCTGGAATCTGACTCAAGAGCCTTTAGGGGTGGAAAAAGAAAAGACTCAAGTCAAAGAAAAAAGAAGGCGAAAGAACCACCCTTTCTTCTAGGTCATCTTTGTGATCCTGTATCCAGGGGAAGGTTGCAGCTTGTATGTCCTGCTCGTTGTCTTTGACTTCCATACTCACGAGGCTCCATAGCCATTAGGAGTGTACAATATTACTACTGAGGGGACGTGTAATACTCCTGTTGCTAACTTGGCTATACCAGAAGTTAGTTATACTGTAATATGAGGCTTAACCGTTCAATTTCTCACCAGTTGTTTAAGTCGGGCCGGCCAGGTCCCCACATGCAGAGATGTAGTCAAATCGCTCTTTCCTCGGCAAGTCAAGTCAACTGCTGCTATTTTAGCAACTTGAGTCAAGTCATCGACTCGAGTAACTATGCTATTTCAAAGGGAGAAATTTACCCCAAAATTTTCAAGTCACCTAGAGTCAGAGGGTTAGGATTCGAGTTGCAACATGTCTACATGTCTGCCCACATGTATTGGCAACAAAAGTTGAACGAACTATCCACAGTCAAAATGCGCGCCGTAATCGCTGTACAATGAAGTGCTGACTTACATTACAGTCATGCTCGGTACATAAACTCATTATATCAAGCGTTGTGGCTCGTCCTTTGGTATGTTTATTTGCAGTATTAAGTTACGTATACGCGTTGAGTTGGAGTGTATCATTTTGTTTTTATCTGTGGTGCTGTTACGACGGTAGATTCCTACTAAGTGGCTAAATTGGGAAGTGATTAAACATGGAGTTTTTTAAGTGTAAGGGACGGCATTTAGAGTGTCGATCTTCCGGCCAAAATGCAATAGAGGGGCTTCCCATCTTCTCAATGAAAGATTGATATATCACCAATAGCTCCTCGGCCCATAAATCTCTCCAAATGGTCCAAATAAACCCATCCTTTTTGTACTGCTGATGCTTTCTCTCTAGCACACTTTTATTGATATCAGGGATACAAGAGATGCCATCTTTTTTTTTTAACATATCAAGAAGTCTGCTCAACCCTTTCAATTATGCTTATTTGGGATTGAAAACAAAACAGGCCAAATAAATCATTAACAGGGATGTGTAATACCTGCAAAAGTTTAAACCACTGCTTGTTTCACGTGCAAGAAATAAATACAGGGGCAATGATTATTAATGGAGTGTGTTACACCAAAGTAAATCATATTTTTTGACGTGTAATCCCCAAAACTCACTGGATTGGGAATCTTCAAACCCTGATACTTACCTCCTGTTTACCTATACTTTGGCTGATTCTCCTAGCCCATCTGATCATCGTTTAACGATGTCTACAGACAAGCCAGCTCAGCAATCCAATCCATCTCCTTCAACTTGCAGATTCATAATGGCGTAAAATACCAGCATGAAAATCATAATCATTACCCCAGTCGTAATTGCTGGCATCTCTGCATACTCCTCCCCTCTTTAATACCTCTTTCCAAACAGTCACTGTTGGACAGCCCAAGGAAGGATATCTCTTGTTCTTTACATACCCATCATCATCACCATCACAACAAAGTCCACAAGTGGATAATTTCCACACCCCCCTTCTTCCTTTTTTCTTTCCCTCAAATGTAACAAACTTTCATGGATATCAAACTCAAAAGAGGACATAAGATGACAAGTCACATGGCCTAATAATTTCATTTATTCACAGGCAACAAATCCACAGAACACTAAACTGACAGGTCAGTTGAAGCTGGCTTGAAAAAACCACAATTCATACTTAAAAGGGAAGTATTCAAGAAAATGTTAACACTGTCTTGACTACATGGTATGACATTATAACAGCATTCCAAAGGAGGAAGAAATTTTAATGGCAGTTTATATAAATACAGCAAGAACAATCATATTTCTATTGACCACAATTTTCCTACACGCCAGCTCACCCTAAATCTTTCCAGTAATTTACAGCCGAAAGCAGCCTCCAAACTCTCTACCAAATGACAATAATTGTACAGTACCCTACTCTCAGCAAGTTCTCTTTTTGTAGAAAAGTGAAAAATGAGAAAAAAGAACTTCAAGGCTTTTTTTCCAAAGTAGTTTCCACAACATATGTTTTTTATCTGTGTTGAAAGATATCTACAGGTCTCAGAATTGGATCTGAGCTTGAGAGGACTTCCCACAAACAACAGAATGTCACAACTATTTTTTCTTACTTCTTGGCATATAATTATCATATGCATTGTAGAATGACCTCTTTGGAGATTCTATTTCATGTGATCAAAACCCATCTGTATGTTTCATAAATGGCTGAGGGAAAAAAAAACAATTTTAAGAATAATTTGTGCCACTAAAAATCCTCAAATGGATACATTTCCAAGCAAGTTGCAAGTTTTTGTATTTTTTAAAATTTTTTGCACAGTTAAAATTTTATTTAAAATGATAGTAATAAATGCGATTACAGTGAGCTGAATGTTTATAACACCATATAAAACCATGAATATTACCTAATAACAACATAATTATATTGCATTGAAAAAGGTTAATCATCACCAAAATGCCATTGGTTCAGATAACATACACAGCGAAATATGACCGAATATAAATAAGAGGGATAAAAACATGGCGCTAAAAATGGACAAAACATGTAACTCAGCACCGAGGAAAAATAGCATTGCAGTCTGATCTTTGCAAAGGACAAGTAAATACAACTGTATATACATACTTGTAGTACACGGAAAACTGTTAAACCCAAGTTCAGGAGCAACTGACATCTTAGGCACATCTAAGGGCTATCAAGTACTCCCTTCCTCAGAGATGGATTGAATATACACCCTCTCATCTAATATAGTGACCATTTGATCTACTATCTGATTTTAAAACATCACATGAAATATCCCTTCCTAGAACTGCCAACAACTAAACAGTCTAAAACCCAACTTTTGGAGAGTTAAGTCAGATTTTACTTAATGTTCGCACCTACAGCTAATAGCCACTCCAACAATAAAACCAGCAAAGGTATGATCAAGCCCATGAAGCATTTGGCATGGATATAAACTGTGAACTTTGACATCAAGTACAAACCTGAATTACCACCCAAAAGTTGGGTTTTAGATTGTTCAGTGGTACTCACTTTTAGTATTTCCTGTAATGAAGAAACAATGATTTTGTAGTTTCGCTTCATTGCTACCTCTGGCTGCAACCCTTCGTCAAATATTTTGGTGGCAAGAATGTGAGGCAAAATGTACCCACAATTTGGTCACAAGTCCATTCAAATATCGTGAATATTAACTGCCCACTCAAAACTACAATTTTATTTCCAGTTGGTCCATGCAGGCGATGGATTGTCAGTTGTTTATTCTCAACGCCCTAAAAGATCTCAGTTCCCCGTATTGGTGTCTTTTAATATTTGTCACAATGTCCTGTTATGCTTTCCATTACCACAAAGACTGTGTCCTATTCCAATCTAAAATGCTTTCTTTTTGCATACAATACAGCTCCATTAGAATACCAAGTGCTACTATTCCTAGTACTTTTTCCTTTTTTCAGATGATGTTACAAATGAACACCTTTTTACAAAAATGATCCGTTTGCGTATTTTATACATAAATATCAAAACTGCTGTACTTTTAACTCCTAACAGCAGATAACGTACAAAGTCAATGTCTTGGAGACCTCACTGTAACAGAACATACAGGGGAAAAAAAGCCCCCAAAACTGATTTAATACAAATTAAAAAAACAAAGCAATGAGTACAGTAGCTGCTATTGTTGATATCCCAAACATCTATAATTTAATTGTCTACAACTATATACCTCTTACAGGGTTTGAAGAAACCCTCCTTCAGTTAACCAGACATGCAATTTCTTCTAAAATTTTAACTGTTAAGAACAGAACATAACCAACCTTCAAAAAATGTTAAAACACGCCTAAATGTACAAAGTATAATAATTCATTGCAAAATTGAGACCCAGTCTCATTTTCAAAAGCTTAGTATCCAGGTAGACGGATAATTTCATTTCATGTCTACTATGCAGCATGCCAATGTAACGGACAAGATGTTAAAATTCCAAGCAGAAATTACCATTATCTGTCATTAATAGTATATTAGAGCAGTAATGTACTTCAAGGTAAGAAAATCTTTCAAATCAATTTTTAAAAGCTCAATCCACTTACAACATGAAGTCCAAAAGTAAATTAGCAAAGATTTTACCCATCTTTAAATTAATCATTTGCAATTCTTGTTCTATCAAATCCCCACGTTCGACCTTCCCAACACCAAGGAACGGCACCACCAAACCTCACACAAATTCAGTTTTACAATGTAGACAGTTTATTACACTTCAAGATCTGTTGAAAGCTAATGGTGTGATGACCTGCTGCAGAGTTTTAAACATTTTTATACAAGGAAAGTCTCTTACCTTCAAAGTACATGACAACGATACACTATTTAAGGCATTCTCTCTTTTTACATTACTTTTGCCCTGCCACTTTTATTTGACATGTTGCATAACATAATTACAGCATCATCCACGAAGTAAACAACCAAAGGTTACACATAGATATTTTATGGTCCTTCTGCTTGCATACAGCTACACACACAGAGTCTGCTGTATTCCACAAAAAAAAGATTTAAAAAAAAAAACGGCCAGTTGATGGTAGAAAAAAAAATAAAATGAAACAAAGGGTGGTATTTGTGCACATACTCTATCTCAAACATTTCAGATTTTATGTTATTTAAAACACAAAAAAGAATAATTCTTAAAGCTAATGAATAAAAATGTGATGAAAAATATGAAAGATAAAGTCTTAAAATTAGAGTTACAAGAACAGACAAACAAACAAACAAACAAGCAAACAAACAAACAAACACTTAATCACAAACTTCATTAAAGACAAATAAAAGCATTTTGTTTGTGGGTTAAACATGGGACAAAACAAAAACATTGCTCTGAAGAAACCACTCGGTACTCTGTAATAGCAGACTTATCCCTAACAAAGTCTATAGCATAGGGGCACTGCAACTTTGTCACTTCTGAAAAACCGCCATTGAAGGATAATTTTCATTTAATGCTAGAAAGCACTTTTCAACCAACATACAAAGTTTATCACAATTTTCAAGTGACTAATAAGTATATACAAAACTAATGAATACGTAAATTACGGCAGTACTGGGCTGACAGTATAGACGTATGCAGAAATGTGCTTATAAGCAAATATATTCACACACCAGATCACCTCTCATGCACCCTTCTCCTTTAATCTCCTTGGGTAGAGCCTTGAGGGGCCTCTATATGATAGTGTTTATGTTATGTCTTTTCGACTGGATGACCTTAGATGAATGACTCTTTTGCTATAGTACTGGTCTCTGTACATAACATTATCACATTGTCTGCCAGCACAACCTGACGAATCTGCACAAGTACTGTAGCTGCATGCCAAACAGACTGCATCCATATGCAGGATACACCTGTCTAGGCTACTGTCAAGAAAACAAGCCTACATTCTTTCAAGGACTTTTTATGGAATTTGCACTCTCCGTGTCTTGGCTACAGAAATGGTAACAAGCAACAAAAGATGACGACATCATTACCATGGTAATGGTACTGGACATGATTTAAAATACAAAACCAAACTTTACTCCAAAGTGTACAATGAGGAACGAAAAGATTTGATGGTACACAAGTATTAAACATGGAGCACATGCCCAAAGCAAGACTTTGTCAATAAACGGCTCTGGTGTATCATCACTCGACTGGTCACGTCCAGATCAGTTACTCCTTCTCTTACTGATACTTTTTAAAACCAACTTTCAGGATATTCCCTGCAACACTCACACCAAGTCAGTTAACATTTCGTCAACATCTCATACTTCTGCAATACTTAAAAAAAGACTGAAAGTTTACTAGCTTGCACCAGTAGCACATATCCTAAGGTAGATTTACTTTTTCCAAATGCACTTTTTTCATAGAGATTACAACCACTAATTTTGTTACAATTGATAATGTTCTACACAAAGGTGGAGGTTCCTCCTTCCCTGACATCTGTTGACCTTGTTTTGGGGTCATGGTATTCCTCGATAAAGCTACCCTCTTCATTGAATTTGCTAGGGTCTTCATCGTCAGCATATTCCTTCAAGCTGTCACCTTCACTACCGTCTGGATTACTGGCAAGACTATCTTGGGAACCATCCATGTCATCAGGGAACTCTCTGTGAATTGGCAAGAAAACAATCACATAATTCATAACATGATATCATGCATGACATTACGTGTGCGGCTCGGTGACTTGCCGTTTGGTCTACCCCCAGAAAATAAAACAATATTCTGGGTGTCAAATGATCAATGAAGACACCAAATCTGCCTTCCCTATCTCCAAAAACACTGCTGATTTGGTGTCTTTGTTGATCATGTGACACCAGAAATATAACGCAGGCAGATTTGGTGTCTTCGTTGATCACTTGACACCCGGAATATCCTTTTATTTTCTGGGGGTAGACCGAACGGCAAGTAACGGAGGCGCATGGGTCATGGATACTAACTCTAAATAGTTAATACTTCTGCAACTAACATGATCCCACTTTACCTCCAAGACTTCTTTAACTCAGCTCTTTTTTATGTCTCTAAAAACAACCTTGTGACAGGATATAATGTATGATACGCACATTTGGAGACAGAAAAGGAATACAACACTGGTAGCTGGAGAGTCTGTTAGGACAAACCAGTTATGGTTCAAAAGCATGCTACAATGCACAGTTTCATGCTACATAGTGTCAGTTCTGCATTTGCCCATGTAGCCTTGCAAATTAACATAAATTTAAATCAACGTGTTCTATATTGTTTTGCAACTTTTAAAGCAAGAATTCAAACAACTAAACAAGAGGAAGTGCATTCTTTCTAGCTTAGTACCGTCAGATATAATGCATTCCTAAAAGGTACTAAGCTTGAACGGTACATATCACGAGTAAGAAATGCATTCTTTTTAGCTTAAGAACGAAGAAATCTGACACCCATACCTATTAAGTGAGCAAGAGAATTAACTTATGAATAATTCATAAACCATGAATATGTGGTTTGCTGTTAACAGCATTATGCTGGACAATGCAACTAGACCCATTTCAACTTCACAGTTTAAAAATTATTGCAATCAAATCTTTCACTTATATTCATAACACTAGGAAGAATATGTAACTCACTGCTCACTGATTACATAATTCTTGCACAAGTGACCCTGACCAGTAATGAAAAATAAACTTGTTTTTTAAGTTGATATTTATCACAACTCCCTCTGTTCCAAAACATTTTGGAAGTACTTTTTGTTGCAGGAGGTTAAGTTAGGTTGAATGGAGTTTAACAGCCCAGTTTCAACCAATTGGTTCAAGTCAAGCTGGCCGAGACCTTTTTTCCTGTTTTGACCCACTGGCTTGTTTAACCTACTCAATTGCTTATGCTGAGCTCCAAATACAATGGCAGAAGGGTTCATTTTTAAAGTCTTCCCTACGACCCCCACCAGGGCTTGTTCTCCCGACCTCCTTCTAAAAGAAGGAAGCAATAACTTATTCCTAACATATTTTCCAACAGGTGTAGGATATTCCAGAGTTTGAATTTTAGAATTTGCAGAATTTTTGACAAAAGTACTGCAATCACATAATTCTTAAAGGGGAGAACACCATCTCCTTAAGTCGAATTAGGATTGTAGTCTATCCTGTTTTGTGAATGGCTCTTGAGAATCATGTGACAATATTTTTGTTCTTAAATTCTGAAATCAACAAGATGTAGTTGCTTGGTTTACCTTAATGGGCCACACCTCTCACCCCAAACTACAATTTTGGAAAGGGTGTACCAAAATTCTCAATTGGCTCAGCTCTTTGGCTGACAGCTAATTCAAACAATGCAGAGTACCAAAGCTTATATTACACAGCATGAACGGTACTGAGAGTGTTTTGATTATTTACATTGAGTTTTTCTATACTCACCTTGAAGTAATAAACTGAGATTGTATCTGGATGAGGATGAATTTCAGAAAATTGTGGGAGGGGCTTAAGTAAGAAGGTTAGGAGACTTTGTACTGTTTGGGGTGAGAGAACTAGGCCTTTAAATATGCAATACTGAAGTCTTAACATATTGTTAAAGATATTTTGAAGAGCAATAAACAAGAAACTTGTGATATTTGGCTGTTGTTTAAAAATAAGTTTAGGGTGACTGCTCTTGCACTTTAATGTGAACACTGCCCTCACCATAGCAGATACTTTAGAGATACTTTAGAGATATATTTACCCTTTGAAAAAAAAGTTACGAAAAGGTAGTAATAGAAACTTACGAATCTTGGTTGAACTCTGGGAAGCCATCATTATTCTTTAGAGGAGCACTCTCATCCTTCAATTGTTTTTCCTTGTCGGATACTGCAGGTATGATGGAAAGCAGAAATATTTTATACAGCAAAACCTCTGAAAAACTTATAACTTTCTTTAATAATCTTTGAGTCCTTCTCGACTCCCCTATTACTCCATTTATATAGTTCCATATATTATACAATGATCACTGACAATGAGAACTTTCCATCCTTCTGGAAGAAAAGTATCACTGCCATGATAATAAAAGTTTATTTTTCTGCAGCACATATACTTGCTTTAAGTGTATCAAGTCGACATATTATCTTGTCAAATCATCAGTAACAGAAGATACTAGTAGTTGACTGTGAAACATTTTGCTATTATTTTGTTAGATGCTTCAGGACTGTATATAAAATGCATTGGCATTCATCCTATTGGACCCACTGTTGAAGCCCAAACTTGAAATTCTGTTGATCCAGTCTTTTTGGACCAGAGCTGCCAACCTTGTCAGACCAAAAAAAGGAACTCAAATGTCAAAAAAAAACTACTTTCCAGCAAAAACAGAACTTTAGAAAACAAAACTTATAAACGTGTACAATAACTGCACAGCATACTATTTTTTGACAAGTTGTGCAATCTGTGCCAAGGTCACAATAATGGGGTCTGGGAAAACTGAGTTCACTCCACTTGTACAAGAATGCAAGTACTGTGGGCAATATCTGGCATCTGCAGTGAAGTACACATACCATATGTGCAGGACATGTATGGCTTATTATACAGAACTTAGAAGGGCAAACTGCATACTTATCAATGCATATCACTATGTATGGAAAATGAGCCTGAAATTCAAAATTTTGAAGAAAAAACAGAATTTGACAAGGAAAAACAGAATGGAATATTTTTCTGCAAAAAACAGTATTCTGGCAAAAAGAGAATGGTTGGCAGCTCTGTTTGGCATCATTTGGACTACCTTTGGTCCTGTTGTACTGGGGTCTTAACTGTTCAACTTTTCTAAATCCCTCAACTCAAAAAAACTCACACCAATAACCACAACGCAAGTACAAACATTCAACTTTGAGATATGAAAACACATTTTAGCTTGAGCATTTCTTCTTTAGATTTATTTTAACTTGTTTATTAATCTTGTTTCTTAAATCAATATCTAATTCTCTCTCATTCCTTGATTGTGTGTAATAATCAGTTTCAATTTTGTCCTTTGATATACAGTCAAACTTCCACATAAATATTTGATTTGTAAAATTTGTACAAATCAAATATATAAGTATGAGTTTTTAGACCCTGGTAAGAACATGTCTTTCTAGCTACGGCTCCCCCTTCCCCCACACCCCTGTGGGTTGGGGCTTGTAGAACATGCCCACAGAACCACCTGTTGTACAAGGCAACTAAGGGGAGGGGGGTAACTTGAGCCATAGTTGCACAGTATTGGAAACAAAACATGAACTTCATTTGAAATGATATTTAAACTTTACTGTTTTATCTAACTGTCACTAATTCCTGGTGGTTTAGTCAAATAAATCCTATCTTAGCAAACTAACTTACTAACTATTGCTCTGTTTCATTGTTGAATGTTTTGGACAAAAGCAAAGCTTATTAGCATTGCAAAGTGCTGCTTCTTCTTTTTCTCAGCACAATGTTACACCATAACTACAAATATTCAATTCTCAAATCCTGACTAACAGCCAATTCTGATAATAATGATATTTTTAGTACAGAGTATTCTGTATTTGATTGAATAAGCTCTCAATTAGTCCCCATTGACCATAAATTTGTTACCAACAACTTGCAAGAGTTACTTCCTGTCAAGTATCAGTTGAGTCTATTAATTTTTTGTGAGATAAGACATGTACCACTGAACAACCTTTCAGAAAAAAAAATATCTCAAATAGACAAGAGAAAAAAACCTGCTGAAAAAGCCAGGCAGAGGGATTCTGAGTTTTCAGAAGGATTTTCTTTTCAGTAGTGGGCATTGTAGGAGTATGATTAAAATAAATTCATTCCTTTTGCCTATGATCCACCAAGTTCTGTAAAATTTTATGAGGAAGGTGAAATATCATGAAAAGTGGATTTTGATGTAGTGTTTTATCCCAATCTAGTGGCACCAAAAGCGTTTTTTTTTTTTTTCAGTTGTGGGGTGCGGAATAGTTGTCCCTTTTTGATTGATTATGCGAAACATCAGTAGTAGGGTATGACTCAACCTGGGTTGAACCCAGGAATTTTGTCTGAGCAGACAATGCTCTACCACTATAACATGCAATTTACTAAAATGATTTAAAAATACTGATATCCACAGCAAAAATGAAGGAACTTTCATTACAGAAATTATATTTCTTAAGTAGGGATAAAGTGTATGTAAATTTTACTGATAATAACAAAAAGACATATATGCAAACATGATAACAACAAAAAGGCATATATGCCAACACTTTCTTTCATTGACTCCTTTGTTTGGTGGGTTCTGCTACATCAATATACTTTCATATTTAGGATTCATATAAAATTCTACGCTACAGCTGACTCAGCAAACCTCTATGGCTTTTCATATGTAAATAGTTCCTTTCACCCTTCTATTGTTCCAGGGTGACTAAGGGCGCTGCAGCTTCATATTTTTACATGAAGTCTAAAATATCTTTATTTGTTATCCAAGATGATACTTCACTGGGAACATACAGGATGCAGCAAGTGCAACAAATATCAAATTAAAAAAAAAAAGGGATTCTTTTTGCTTTCTTTCCCTCTTTTTTTCTTTCTTGCTGTTTACAAAAGGTCAACATACTCACCATTATATTTGCCTCCCTTTTGTGTTTTCAGTATACATATGATTAATAAGATCAGTAAGAGGAAGATGATAATGCAAATAAGTGCAATGAACCAGGATGGGAATCCACCGCCTTTATCCTCACCAGCTGAAGTACCTGAAATGAAAACAATACAAGAGAGTGCAATGAATGCTGGGAAGAAAGATGTACCACAACAGAGACTGCCTTCTACAAGATGAACATTTAAATGTTTTTCTGCACAATATTTCAGTAAATCAACATGCTTTGTTCAAAATAAAATATGGATGAAATTATTTATTTTGATGCCTTAAAAAAGAGGGTGATGTAACTGAATGTTCCCCTAAAGTCTTCATGAAATATCATTATAAGCTCTCTTTTGCTTTCCTAAAAGCTTAAAGGGGACATCAAATGTCTGTAACAGACCAGTTCCTGGTGTTCCATGTTTCGAAGGGATACAACTTCAATGATACTTGTTAATGTTGAAATGCATGAAAGTTTACAGATTTCCGTTTTAAAGAGTCAATCTCAGAATTTGACTTAACAAAATTGCCACAACTTAAATTCTGCACCACAATCAAATATTGACTTAAACTAACAAAAAGGGCAGTAGTATATTCAGGAAGGGGCATTTGACCATCCCCATGCCCCCTTCATAGATGCCAATATTCTTTTTTAGATCATAAAAATACATAATTTTGTCACAAGTTTTGCTTCAAAATGTAGCATATGCAGCAGCAGATTGCATGTAGGGACACCAAATGTCTCAAAAAATTTAAAAAGGGAGGTATTGTCTCCCCATGACCCCTTCAGTAATACCAATTTTACTCAAAAGATAGCATGCAGAGCACCAGATTGAAAGTAAGGACACACAGTTTTTCAACAATTTCTACCGGGGGGGAGGGGGGCGCCAGCCATCCCTCAGCATGGTCTCCATGGCCACACACACAGACAGAAATCCTGCATACACCACTGAAAAAAAGATCTGAATGAAGTTGTGATTGGTTACTGTGTGGAGGAGGAAGCTGTTTAACTTTTGCACCTGTGTGGATTTTGGTTACCCGAACAAAATTACAAGATTCCCATTCAACTGTAATTAACACAAAATGAACATTTCTTCTCACTTGAGTGCCCTCTTCAATGTTTGTTGATTCTGATAAACAAAAGCATCAACGATGCTGTAGCTCAACTACGACTTCCCTCAAACACCGGCTATGAAGTATCACTATGGGATCAGAACCAAGGAGCTGTGAAAAGTCTTGATCTACTGTGCTGTGCTAGGTAGCACCTTCAGAGAATGATCAATTGTCATAGCAGTGGCAGCAAGTCAAGAGTTGCTCAGCTTGGAACAACTTTTCAATAATTGTGGGCACAATACTGCACTTTCCATGGCACCAAATGGTATTTAACCTTCTTCCAAAGTGCAGCTATGATAACTAACCATCTACTGAAAAGTCTTTCAACTTTAGTAAGATGTGAATGTAACCGTTTCGCATTGAGGGTTTTAAGGTGATTTGACTGTTTGTCCTCTCTGACCTGACATGACCTTTTACCTCTCAGAAGCACAACTGATGATCCATCTTCACCTGAACCCTCTGGCCACATTTCATAAAATTAGCACAAAACACCTAGAAGTAGAACTTCTTTGCATCATTTCACTGTTTGACCTCTGCATGATCCTAAATGACCTTTGACCTACTGCAAAAGTAAAACTTTGATGACCAATCATTAACTGAACACTCTGACCAACTTAAGTAAAATCTGGACAAGAACCCTATGAGTTGATGGCTTTTGAGTGATTTACCTTTTTTTATCTCTTTATGACCCTAAATGACCTTTGGCCTACATCAAAAGAGACAACTTTGATGATCCTTCAACAGCTAAACACTGGCCACATTTTATAAAATTAGCAAATAACCCCTAGGAGCAGAAGACTTTGCATGATTTCACTGTTTGATTTCTGTATGACCCCCAAATGACCTTTGACCTCCTTCAAAAGTATAACTTTGATGACCCATTTAATATCTACTTAACACTCCTGTCAATTTGTAAAGATTCTGATAAGGCCACAAAGAGATGAAGGCTCTAGCGTTATCTCACATTTTGACCTCTCACGACCCTGAATGATCTTTAACCGACTTGGTGTTACCATAATTGCCCTTGATATGTGTTATGACCTCACCACCTTTGATAAGGGAAGCCATCCATTCTCGTTTCTGCGGGTCCGTGCGGAGGCAGATTTGCGTGTTCACTGAAGCTTGACTCATTAGTAAAAAAATAAATCTTAATAGTGTTGGTGTTTATTACGTTTTGAGCTGGATACTATGATGAAAAGAAAACGCATATCCCTGTCAAGTTACTATAACCTAAATACTACACGATCGGCATCTTGAATTTAATCTAAAATTGTTCACAAGCCAACAATTCCCCACAAAACTGATGTAGTCACATTCTTCACAAACGTTAGACCTATACTCTTTTAGTTATGGAAATTGTCTCTGACTGAAGTTGGTAGGTTAAGTACCAGTACTAAGCCTTAAAATATTGATGCAAGGTTAGGCCTACAGGCAAAAAAGATCGGATAATTTCTACCATAGGCTATTCCATGTATATCTAAATTTTAACACCATATGTTGCAAGCAGGCAATGTTGTCTAATTTTCTATCAGCCTTTTCCGAGATTTATTTAGTGAATTGACCCGATGATTGGTAAAGAACATTTAAATCAATCCATTATCGATAATCATGAAACTGCTTTCCAGACAACCCTTCAAGAAAAATTTCACCGGTTACTTAGTCTGTATACCCCGGCAGGTGGAATCTGTTAAAAGACTAAGTGTACTATAACAGTATAAGGCAGCTTGCTGGCAAAGCCGGTTTACGATAATGTTTACAAAACACTTTAGTAATGACGGCCGTTCGTAGTCTTTGGGCAGCGATCCCCTGGGATCATGTCTCTATCTTTGAAAAATCCCCTATTGACTGATTTTTTCACTCAGTAATTTTTTGAAAAAGAAAAATTGATTTAAATCCCCGATCCCTCCCCTTCAAAATTCAGAATAGATCAGGTTACCATTGAGTTCTCTTTTGAAAGGTTTGATTTCTGATATCGTTTATGGCGAATTTTGCAAACAAAGGTATGGTACATGTATTAAACTGGAGCCCTGGAAGTCAGTTGAGGCTTTCATTAATTGATCTTACCTCTGAGTACGCCAAAAATGCACGACAATCTTTGATGAATTTAAATTTTACCTCTGCCTAACCCCCCCCCCCACCTTATTTTTCCATGCATCGCCCAAAACTCATTTCGCGACTTACTTTAAGATGATCAAAATTTTAACCCGGCCCAGAAAATCTCCAGGCTATATCTGCAATGTGGTACCGTACTGTATTCTGTCACGCGCTAAGATAAAGGTACAATCGAGAATTGTCTTTCGGTGCAAAATTGCATTAATGTTAACATGTGGGCCCTGTTTGTGTTGCACCTGTAGATATCTGCACGTACTATATATGCTGCATGCTAATAAGTTAGCGCCGATTGGAATGTAGTCAAGTTTTTTCTTCCCTAAAATATCCAATCACAACTGCAGGACGAAATACTCACTCATTGATCACCGGCCAGCGCCCATATCTGCGTTACCTTTTTTGGAAGTGGCTAGACGTTCACAGTACATGACCTCACTCTCATATATTATCTCAGATTTTTTAACAAGCTTGGAGAGTCGGCGCCATCTTTGTATTTACACATTTGCAATATTTCGTACAATTCTAAACTCATACCGCATATTTTTCGCATGAACAGACTTAATCCACACCTATTAATAAGATCATGTATAAAATAGAGCCCGAAAAAGTTTATTTTGCAGATAATCATCACAACCATTTTTCGCCGATCGCCACGCTAGAATTGAGCCCCCTGGTACACACAGGGTATGAAATAACTGTGTTAGGCTACCGTACTAGGATTAAGCCTACACGCGGAAGCAGTAGTACGTTCGTAAGTCTAGACCACGCTACAAGTTTTTTGAGGTGGGTGTGGCTTAGAAGGGGAGGGATATAAAAGTTGGTTGTTATGACAGAAAACTCACGGGATTGAAAGCTGCCAATTGAAATACAGTACGTCACTTTAATTATATGAAATGTCCAATGGTGTCATTATCGATGTATATGTGCAGTACCTGGAAATATTCTCTGCTAGAGCGAGAGCTAAGCAAGTTTTCTCGTAGAAGTTAACACATAGGACCTACGGTGAATTCGTATGTAGCCAGTGTTAGCCAAAAGGTGTAAGCGGTCTCCCGGGGTTTAACATGCAAAATAAAGCATTGTCGGTATAGTGCTTAGTCTGAAATACAGCAATGTGTTTGAATGTAGGTGTCATTCGAGCAGATCTTCTGCTCATCTAAGAGGCCGACTTTGATAATTCGCCAAAATGTGGTGCAGCTGAAAATTGTAAAATTAGTGTAGAATCAATAAAGTCAAAACTAGGAAATATTGGGATATATAAGCTTATTGACGGAGTGGCAGTTCCTTCCGGCGGCCTTTAACTATAATTCACCTTTCCAAGGTAAGAATGTTTTCAGCAGTCTAGGTCCCGTATTGGACAGAAAGTGCAGGAGCGGATCCAGACATTCCACAAAAGGGAGGGGCTGACTTAAGAGAAAGCAGGTGTGAAGGGTCGAACTTACTAAAGCCCCCCCCCCTTCAGATCCACGCATGAAGTGGATCCAATACAAGTTGAGGGGGTTCGGGCTTCCTCCTATATGCCTGAGAAAAACCTAACAGGAGTGTTGGCAGGATTGGCCCCTATATTTAAATAATGGGGGTGTGCTTAGACTTCTTTCAAGCGAAAGTTCCCCCCCTCCCCTCCTCCCCAATATCCTCATGTTTAGACACTTGATTGTTATTCAAGTAGTATTATACCGAATTTCATTCATTTGAAAGTGGGTCCACGCTCTCTTAATTGAAAGGATGGAAAAATTCCTCGATCATTATTTCTCCCCCTGGATGCCACATATTTTACGTTTTGTTTCGACGCAACTTTCATCGATTGTGTTTTTAGTATGAAAACAAAACAGAGCAATGGGCTATTTAAAAATAGAAGCTCCAACCACGTATGCACATTCAATCGCCTAGTTAAACGGGCGTCAGAGATAAAATAAAATAAAATGATGGTCATGCAGTGAGTGGTCAGTCAGTTCGTTGTTAGACTTTCTATCGTGTCATGAAAGGCCAACTGAACGTCACGGTAGGAAAAATGTACTTCATTAATGCCTCGTAAAAATAACTTGATTCTCAGCACAGATTTTGGGAAATATCGGACACCAAGGCTATTTTATTTTAGTGAGTTATTCTCCATTTTTTGCATACAAGTGAAGATTTTTCTCATCAAGTCGGTCATATCGGTCACCATAAAAACGAGAGTGAAAATTGGTTGCTGTGAATTGAAGCAATGTATATTTTTGGGAAAACCGTTTTCAGAAATAAAATCTCCTTATGGATACTGCAGTTCTTATTAAAAGGATGTTTTATTTATTAGTAAGAAATAAATAAAAACCATCCCGGGCGTACCAAATTCGGCACACCGGTGATGAGAATAAACGAAGTTGGAGTTGAAATGATGAACGTCGCGCAATGATAGATTACTTCCTCTTTTTTCAGTAGAATATGTGCAGAAGTTGCGAGAAAATTCTTTCTTTTTTAATGACTGAGATTTTCGGGAGTAAACCCTAGCCCTGTTAGTTCTGTTTCTAACCCACCAAAAGTCATTCGCAAGTGGTAGCAGAATAAGAAACTCCGGAGTCGTGTTTCAGAAAATAGTTCATTTCTTGTAAAGCTTAAACAACTGATTTATGTATTTCAAAGTTTTTTTTTATAATAAGCTGAAGAGTTTATTTGCACAGTTCGTCAATAAAACTTGAAGTCCAGAGATAAGCAGCTTATAGGATTAGCTAACCCTCTTGTTGATGCATTGTGTGCGAGCTCTGTTAAGAGGAAGTATCTTTGAATAGCGGTGTTGTTGTGTAGACCAATTCAATGCTAGACCTGCTATTGTGTGATCGAGAGAGTGGCACAATAGGGCAGAAGGTGGAAGGCTCATTAAACATCGGGAAACTTCGGAGGTGTGCAAGTGACGTCAATAGGCATATTCATGAATTCTCGGGGTAATCTGCAACCGCGCGGACCCGCAGAAACGAGTTTGGATGGCTTCCCTAAGGATCAGTCAAAGAACCTGCAGAGCGCAGGCTTTTTTCCAGTGTTTACAGACAGACTGACAGACGCATTGCCATGACAACAGCTCAACTTGTTGAGCTAATAACCAGTTCAAAAAGGAAAAATGAAGTGCTGGCACCAAAGGTTAATATTTGCTGTCAAACTCTGATTGGCCCCTAAAAACAAAAAATGTTCCCTTTAAGTCTTCACAAAATGACATTCATTAAAAGCTCTCTTTAGTTTACCTCAAACTTAAAGAGGACATCAATGTTTGGGTTACTTACCAGTTCCTGGTGTTGTGATAGTATTTTCTGGTCCAGTAGTAGTCCCCTCTTTGTTTTTAAATTCGAAGAAGACTTCATACTTCGTTCCCTCTTCTAGGTCATCTATCATGATATGGTCTGTTTCAAGGACGTCAACATAATCTGTGCATACATATTCATCTTCAGAACCTGTACAAAAATAAAAACCAAAAGTTAACATCCAGTATGCCTGAAATACAGACCACAATTAGGTGATGAATGTCAGGACCCCTGGTTATTAGATTTGAATTAAACAATGATGACATCATCACAGAGAATGATGTGATAGCCAAGGTCCTCTGCTTGTTGATGACATCACTGGAGGTCTAAAAATCGCGTTCGACATCATACTCTGACACTCCAAAAATCACATCACTCGACCTGGGAAAAGAACCCAGGCCTTCTGCATCAGAGGCCAATGCTCTATGACTAGACCAAACATGGGGTACACAACAACACAGTAGTATTGAACATTTGCATCCCCACAGTTTGTACTGTTGACTTCATCTACTACTGGACCAGGTGTAAGGTCTAAGGGTAACAGCATCCGCCTCTCACAACAAATGCCCGGGTTTGCATCCCAGGTCGAGTCATACCAAAGACTCCAAAAAGGAACCTACTGCCATTGTGCGTGATGCTCTACATAGCCAATGGAGTAGGGAAAACAAGCCAGTGAGCCACGCCTCGCCTTGAATCCATAGGTTGAAATCTGGGCCGTAAAACTCTATCTTACTAACTTCATCTACTGCTGATTTGCTGACAAACAGGTGTTCCAGACCAATGCCAGAAGTGCTGATTTAAGCTTTATTTTGTAAAAGACTATACAATAGTGAAATTTTGGAGATATGTTTGAGACTGGCAATGCATATGATCCCGGTGTAGTTACACAAACCATTTCTGTCATGAAAGACTTTTTACTAGCCTCAAAAGTAAGATTAGGGCAAACACGGATAAAAATTTAATAAAACAAAGAAACCAGAATGCAAAAATGCATTGAGGTTTCGATGATATATAAATTTTCCATTTCAAATAATGCCATCATGCAGTATTATCTTCACAGTCAAGTGTTACACTAGCATGTTCAAAAAATAATTTTGTTATTCCAGATGACTTTTGACCTCCATTAAAGACATACATAGATAGACAGACAAACATGCAGACAGAGAGAGACAGACAGCTATCTTGAAAGATCACATTTAAAAAGGTTTCAGACTTTGATCCCCCAGCTGACCTTTGACCTCTGCCAAAAACAATGGGGACCATCTCCTGACTATAATGCATCTACATACCCAAATATGAAATCTATCCAAGCTTCCTATCTTGGGATATCATGTTAACAAGATTTTCAGACTTTGACCCCTGATGACCCCAGATGACCTTTGACCTCTGCCAAAAACAAGATGAAACCATCTTATGACCATAAGGCATCCATCCACATATACCAAATATGAAGTTTATCAAAGTTTCTTAGATTGAGATATGGTGTTAACAAGATTTTCAGGCTTTGACCCTCTGTCCCAGATGACCTTTGACCTCCACCAAAAACAACAGGGACCATCTCCTGACTATAACGCATCCATATACCCAAATATGAAATCTATCCAAGCTTCCTATCTTGAGATATCGTGTTAACCAGATTTCCAGACTTTGACCCCCACTGACCCTGGATGACCTTTGACCTATGCCAAAAACGAAAGCAACCATCTCCTGACCATAACGCATCCACATACCAAATATGAAATCTATCCAAGTTTCCTACCTTGAGATATAGCGTTAACAATGTTTTCAGACTTTGACCCCTTGTGACCCCAGATGACCTTTCACCTCCACCCAAAAACAGAAGGGTTCTTCCTCTCAATATGGTGCATCTATGTACTAAGTTTAAAAACTGTCAGACATTTCTATCTTGAGATATTGTGTTAACAAGTAACGTGTGACAAACACACACACACCCACGCATACATACATACACACGAACGCCATTATGATCCCATTGGTTTCTCTTATTATCGAAACCAAAAATAAAAAAGAAACCATTCACCACTGCACAGCTTTCCCAGTTACTAGTTATGATATTGCGGATAAACATATGTATAGGAATAGGTTCACAATGTACATAGGCTAGCCTAGCCTAGGCCTATGTGCTATACTTTAGGCAATGGCAAAAGTGCCAAGACATGCTGAAGAAAATTATATCGTAGAGAAAAACTTTAAGCCTTAAGCTTACAAAAGCATTGCACATTGTTGTATGAGGGACTATTACACACGCCTTGTAAATATTTTAGATGTTCTTGGCCACATGGATTTTTATTGACCCTTTTCAGTACTCCATCCTGCTTTGTGAAAGGAATGTAGGCTACTGCTGACTAGCACAAACGTATGCAGAAAGTACTAACGACGTAACGTTAGCTCACTTGCTGAATCAAACCATACATTTTGGGCTTAAATTTCTCAGTTAAGGGAGCTTGACACTTTGTGTTTTCAATTTTTCCAAAAGCCAAAAATTGACACTGTAGAATATCGTTAATTTATTTACCTTTTTCCCCTTTTATAATGGCGAACATTTTCCCGAGATTCCATTGTCGAAATTTGCGAGATCCTCTAGCTAAGCTGTACACACTGAGAAAGCAGTTAAGTGCCGTGAGTAGTTGTTGTGATTGCGCTTAAAATGTGATCGATCATTGGTGTATGGAACAATCACAGAACAGAACTTTCCTGTTGAAGTTCACCTTGTCTTCTTGGCAGGTGTCGAATGTGCACTTCTCCTTCGTTATTACGTAGTGCAAAATATTGAAGCAGTTGCCAAACACGTCCGCCAAGCATGCTATATTTCAGCATGCATCTGCTCAAATCTTATGCCATCCACATGTGTTCAAACTGCTAATTTTAGCTGTAGGCTTAGTGCAAGAGAATTTTTGGCTGGGCGGCCAATGTTTTTGTTTTTGTGCCGGTGGAGAACACTGTTACCTAACAAGAGGGTTCTTCTTCCAACTATAATGCAACTACATACCACGTATGAACTTTATCCAAGGTTCCTATATTGCGATATTGCGTTAACAAAGTTTTCAGAGTTTGACCCCCCGCGACCCCCCCGTGACCTTCGACTTCCACCAAAAACAACAAGGTTATTCTTCTAACCATTACGCATTTTCATACCAAGTATGACGTTTATCCAAGTTTCCTAACTTGAGATATTGCGTTAACAAGGTTTTCAGAGTTTGACCCACTGCGACCCCCCATGACCTTTGATCTCCACCAAATACGATAGGGTTCTTCTGCCAACCATAATGCATCAACATACCCAGTATGAACTTCATCCAAGCTTCCTAACTTGAGATGTTGCGTTAACCAAGTTTTCAGAGTTTGACCCCTCGCAACCCCCCATGACCTTTGACCTCCACCAAAAATGATAGGGTTCTTCTTCCAACCATAATGCATCTACATACCAAGTACGAACTTTATCCAAGGTTCCTAACTTGAGATATTGCGTTAACGAAGTTTTCAGAGTTTGACCCCCCGCAACCCCCCGTGACCTTTGACCTCCACCAAGAACAATAGGGTTCTTCTTCCAACCATAATTCATCTACATACCAAGTATGAACTTTATCCAAGGTTCCTAACTTGAGATATTGCGTTAACGAGGTTTTCAGAGTTTGACCCCCCGCGACCCCCCGTGACGTCTGATCTCCACCAAAAACAATAGGGTTCTTCCTCTCAGTAAGGGGCATCTGTGTACCAAGTTTGAGAACTGTCGGAGTTTTCCTTCTTAAGATATGGTGTTAACGAGCAAAGTGTCACAAACACACACACACGCACACACACACACACATACATACACACATACGCCATCATGAATGCATAGGTTTCTCTTATAATCGAAACCAAAAAGTATATCTAACAAAGGACAGAGGTAGAAATCTTGTTAGCTTTCATTCGTCATTTCGATGCAATGACAAAACCCATTATACCTATCTCTTCTCCACTATTTCCGACATTTTTTTGATAATTGTGACGGTAAATTTAATAGAAGAGTACAGAACCAAATTTATGTTTAATGAACATATTCTAAGCATTCTGGTGACATTTTCATTCATTTCCCATGTTTGCTTCTCAAGAAATTAGCAATTGAGCTGAAACATTTCTGATAACAAGAGCTAAAGAGCACTATGGTTCCTTGTCTTTTAGATAATTTTGTATAAAGGGAGTAGCATAGTAAGTCATGTGCGCCATCAACCCCAAGGACTTTTGACCATCACCAATAACATTAGGGCACATTAAATTTAAAATCATACAAGTACTTGCAAGATTGGAAAAAATTGTTAACTTGATTTTGAACTTATATTACACTACGTACTTCTCATTTCCCTGCATTACATACAAACACTCACTACCTTTCACTTAAAATGTCACTTAGGATCGTAGTTTAATAAAGGCCTGATCCTCTCAACCCAAATAGTTCCAATTCTCACAACCTTCTGAAGCCCTTCCCACAACTGTTTTAATATCATCCTCATCCAAACACAACCTCAGTTTCAGATATGTAGCTACCCAAATCTGTGTGCGGGGTAATTGTCTCATGTTGGAAAAATACCGCACCCCACCCCATGGCATCTTCCCCATTTTTCAGCCATTCATTTTTCATTTTTTACCTCATTTTAGTTTAGGGAGTAAATTTGGGGCTAGTTTAAGGTCTAATTAGGAAGTTTTGTGGTGGGTGGGGAGAGGTGAAGTGTCACCACCCAGCACCACCCACTGCAGCTACATCCCTGCTCATTTTATTCATTCAGGGTGAATACACAAGACCCCAATGTGTAATCAAAACACTCCATGTACAGTACAGGCTGTGTACTATGAGCTATGGTACTTTGCATTGTTTGAACCAGATGTCAATCAAAGAGCTTAACAAATTGCAATTTCTGTAAACTCCTATAAAAATTGTACTTTGGGTTGAGAGGATTGGCCCTTTAAATGCCCTATTGGGTAGGTTGCAACAAGTCAAATCCAGACCCCACAGAAAAGGCACAAAGGTCAAATGAGGTCAAAGTAGGTCAGCATATGTACTTCAAATGGATGAACAAAAATTTCCATGATGCCGTTCCTCTATAGTACTTGCTTACCGCGTAATTTCAAAGTAAACGTCACATTCCAATGCATAAAACACACAAACAAACTGCTAAACTTTGGCTTAAATATCAAGCACTCAAGCTAGAAACATTGCAGTAGGGTAGTATTGTTGCCCTTTTATTTAGTTCATGTCAATAAAAATCCATGCGTCATACAAAAATGTCACAAGAATCAAAAGGTCATCCGAGATCAACATGTAAACTTTACTTACTTGAACACAACTTGCCAATCCTCTTCCCCCTATGCTACTCCATTAATGGGTTATTACAACACAAACCTCACATTCACATGCATATGTTCCCAGGTCAAGTCATACCAAAGACTCTAAAAATGGAACCTACTGCTGTTGTGCATGATGCTCCACATAAGCAACCAAGAAAGAAAAACAAGCCAGTTACAGCCACAACTGGAAAAAAGGTTGTGGTCAGCTCGACTTGATCCAATAGGTTGGAAACTGGCCTGTAAAACTCCATCTAACTAGAACATGCGTATGACCTAAACACTACAAACCAAGCACTTAAATGTCAATAACTTGAGTTTAGGAACACTGCAGGAAGGTAATTAAAGGCCCAGTTCTCTCAACCCAAACAGTACCAATTCTCCTATTCCTTCTTACTGAAGCGCCTCCCACAATTGTCTGAAATTCACCCTTATCCAGACACAATCTCAGTTTATTGCTTTATAGAAAAACTCAATTTATATAATCAAAACACTCTCAGTACAGTTCATGCTGTGTAATATAAGCTTTGGCACTCTGCATTGTTTGAACTGGCTGTCAATCAAAGAGCTGAGCCAATTGAGAATTTCGGTACCCGGGTACCAAAATTGGAGTTTGGGGTGTGAGGTTTGGCCCTTTAATTGCCTTTTTTAGTTCGTCTGAACAAGAAAAATCCGGGCATCACAAAAATTTCACAATGGTCAAAAGGTAAAACAAGGCAAGTGAGTTCAATGAAGGTCATCACATGCACTTCACATAGACAAAAACAACTTTCCATTACGTCATCCCCTAAAATGTTTCAGTGACAAGAAATCAATAAAATAATACCTTCTAACCTTTTGACCCTTTCCTTATCCTAAAATTATATCACAGTTTGGACAATAGGCACTGCATAACAATTACTGACAAAAATTCATTTTTTGCCATTGGTCATCCATAGTCTAGTGACCTTTGACCTTCACCAAAAACAATAGGGAACATCTACTCCACAACATACTAGCACACACCAAGTGTGTAAAAATTGATTACTCTGTTATAGAGTTAACACACACCACATACCTGCATTCCAAGCAAACATAATACACACAATCAAACACACACACATACATATGCCAACTTGTTATTTCTTTCAAATTTTTAGTCAAGAGGGTTTATTCACCAAAAGCAATCCAACAAATGTGTTTATTCCTCAACTACAGCATGCAAGGCTAGCAAAATGCACACACCCACATGGTTGCTAGTGGTTTTTGCATATCATTGTAATGGATGATGTGTTGGATAATACTCCCTTCCTAGTGAAGGGGTTTTCTCCTAATGAGGTTTTTCACCTCTTGACTACAATAGGCCTTTCCCTTGCCAAATCCCAAACACACCGAGGATCCCCAAAAATAAAATGTAGCGGTCCAAAAGTGACCCCAGGTCACCTTCACTACTCTTGGCACTCATACTTTCCCTCCAATATTTTCCGAGGAAAAACCCTCAGATGAGGGGAGGAGGGTGGGATGGAAGAGGTGAAAATCCTCATTAGGAGAAAAACCCTTCACTAGGAAGGGAGTATTCTCCCACACTTTTTTTTTTTTACCTCTTGACTACAATAGGCCTAGGGTACAAAGATTTCTAGGCGGAGGGATCTGAGTAAAAAAACTACAATAAGATGTCAGTACAACTCACAGTTATTGGGTGAGTCTTGAATTCAGAGCCTTCTTTGCAAAGGTGGTGTTCCCCTCTAGAAGGTCCTTCATATAAAAAGCTGTGAATGTGGATACTGAGACCCACGAAGCTGCCTTCATCACTTCTGAGATAGGCATCCCCTGGCTACTTGCCCACGGGGTTGATATTCCCCGTACATCATGTGCCTTGACACGACCACCTGGTACCTTGGCCTGAGCCTTGTAAGCCTCCATAATCACAGAAACGCTCCAATGAGAAATGGATGTGGTAGAGGCTGGGTGATGCTTGCCCCTCAGATATGTGAGAAAAAGTCTATCATGGTCTCCTCTTATATCCTTAGTTTTCTTAATATAGTGCTTAAGTGTCCTGTAGGGACATAGCAGCCTGTCCTCTGGTTCTGCTGAAAACACCCCCATACGAGGTAATGATATGTTTTTTTTTTTTTTTTTTCAAATAATTTAACGATTCATTTTTGGCCAAGTACCCAGGGTATGGGATTACAGTCACCTCATCCCTACCCCATCTTATGTGATTCTCCTTTACAGTTAAGGCAGGAATGTCAGACCTTCTACGGCCTGAGGCCGCAGCTAATAGGAATACTGTCTTAAGGGTTAAATGCTTAAGAGAAGCTCCAACTAGAGGTTCAATGGGCTCTTTTGTAAGGTAATCTAAAACAAGTGAAAAATCCCAGGAAGGAGCAAGATGCCTTTCTGGGGGTTTCTGATTAAAAAACCCTTTTAGTAATTGTTCCAGCTCCTGACAAACGCCAACCTTAACTCCTCCCCAGCCGGGGTGAACCACTGAAATAGCGGCTCTATATCCAGCTATTGTTCTAGGCTTTAAATTCTTAACCATAAAAAAGGTACTCCAAGAATTCAGCCACTTCTCCTACAGTTGCAGACAAGGGATCGATCCCTCTTCCCTCCGCCCAGGAATTGTATACCCGAAGGCGGTAGTCATAGGTCCTATAGGTGGATGGGCGTCTGCACTCAGCTGCCCTGCACGCAGTCTTGCCAGAAAATCCTTTCTTAATGAAACTCTTTTTGACAGTTTCCAAGCAACTAAGTTGTAAGTTTCTGGTTTCTGATGAAATACCAGACTGTGAGGTTGGAAAAGTAGTTTCTTGGACCTAGGAAGTTTCACTGGGTAATCGATCAGGAGTTCTAGGAGGAGTGGAAACCAACTCTGTCTCTGCCATAGGGGGGCTATGAGGATTACTACACAGTCCTCCCTCACTATTTTCTCCAGCACTGCTGGAACCAGTGAGAATGGTGGGAAGGCATACGCTGTCATGCCTGACCACTGTGCCGCTAAGGCATCTCTCCCCACTGCTTGTGTATCTGGTAGCAAGATCATGTACCTTGGAAGTCTGTTGTTCAGACAAGTTGCAAAAAGATCTATGCTGGGCTGTTCCAGATGTTGAAAAATTTTGTTTGCCACTTCCTGGTTGAGTGTCCACTCTGTTGGACACACAGTCCCCTTGGACAGGGAGTCTGCAATTATATTGTTCTTCCCTGCTATATGTGCTGCATGAACCTGAATATTCTGATCCATGCACCAGTGGAAGAGGTCCCATGCTAGATAGCACAACTGCGGGGATCTTGTGCCCCCCTGCTTGTTGATGTATGCAACTACTGTTGAATTGTCGGTGTAAACTAAAACTGTCTTGCCCGACAGGCGGTCCTTGAAAACCTAGAAGGACTGCATTAATTCTAGGATGTTTATGTGGGCTTTGCCTGACCTGGAGCCCACACCCCTGATGTTCTTTGACCCTGACAAAACGCTCCCCAACCTGTTTTGGATGCATCTGTTTGAATTGATACTTGATTTTGTGGAAATTCTAGGGGCACGCCTTTGAATACATTTTCTGGTATGGTCCACCACTTCAGATGCTGTAACAGAGGGGTTCTTACTGGGATTCTATGAAATAGGTCTCTTGAAGCCAGTCTCCAATGAGCCAGAAGATATAATTTTATGGGTCTCATGTGGAGACGTGCCCACGGTATTAGTTCTATGCATGATGCCATGAGACCTAACACGTGCAATAGGTATATCACCTGAATGTGCTGCACCTTGTACACTAATTCTACCAGTTGGTGTAGATATGATATGAGTGCTTGGGATGGGAGTACCCTCCCCTGAGCTAGATTGAATTCTGCTCCCAGAAATATGATTCTTTGTGTTGGATTTGGTTGAGATTTTTCGAAATTGATGAGGAAACCTAAGTCTGCCAGTAATTTGCTTACGAACTTTAAATCTTGTGTCAACCTGGCAGCACTTCTTGCTCTTACTAGCCAATCGTCTAAATATGCGAAGACGTGGATTCCCCAGGAGCGGAGGAAGGCTAAAACTACGGTTAAGATTTTTGTAAACACTCTGGGCGCACATGTTAGACCAAAAGGTAGGGCAGTGAACTGGTAATCTACCCCTTGCAATCCGAACCTGAGGTACTTTTGGGAATGGATGGGTATGTGCAAGTATGCATTGTGTAGATCTATCAATGCTACCCAATCTCCTGGTCTGAGAGTCCTTATAATTGATCTCAGTGTCTCCATTTTGAAGTGGACTTTCCGGGGTACACTTCCCTTTACCACTTCTATTGCCCACTTTTTTACCAGAGATTGCACCTCTTCTACCATTGCTTGAGCCTTGAGCTTGTTGAGTGGTAGGGGAGTCTCCCTGTCCCTGGAGGAGGGTGGGACCCTTCTGAAGTCAATTTTGTACCCTTGTCCCACAATTCTCAACACCCAAAGGTTGCTTGTTATTGAGTGCCAGTGATTCAGGAAAAATTTTTGCCTTCCTCCTACTGGGAGATCTGACCCCCTTCTTATCCCCAGCTGCTTCCAATCGTAAGAATTCCGGTCTCCCTCTAAATCCCCTGGAGGGACGAAAGGACCGCACTCTTGACTGAGACTGTGACGATACTCCCTTTCTAGGGGTGCCCCCTGAGGGACTCCCAAAAAGACTTCTAGCATCCCTTGATGAGGATCTAGGGTATGTGCGAAAACAGAGCATGCTATGAGTGCCTTGTGAGGGATAAATCTTAGGAGTAGAGCGGTTTAACTCTGCTGCCGCTGTCCTAGCATCCCGCAGAATCTCTGATGCCTTATGTGATATCTTTTTTTTTTTTTTTGAAACTCCCCCTGAAAAAGGTGTGGACCCTGTAGGGGTAACTTCAGCAGCTCTTGTTTAGTGCTAGAGCTTGCCAAATTCATAGCATCAAGGTAGACCTTTCTTCGTGCCAATATGGAACGAGCTGAGACTCTCACTGCCAAATCAGAGATATCTACCAGACAGGTAGCCAAGGTTTCTAAGGTTTGTTTAAGGAATTCATCCCCTACTGAAATCTCACCCTGAAGGCCTCTCCCCAGTAAGGAGAGGAGCAGGGAACTGTGAGAAGTTACTCTCTGTAAGTGGCGGATACTCATGTCCGCTTTCTGCCAGTAATCATCCATGACCGCTAGGTCTGCCCTTAGTTTAGGGGGGCCTTGTGAAGAAGCCATGAAGGCTTCAACCTCAGGGTCTAATTTAGTAACCTTTTCGAACATATTGAAGTCCTCTTCACCCCAGCGGTACATAGAATTATGCTTAGCCCTCCCTGTAGGGGGTTTGGGTAGGGATGCTGAAAACTTCCTTCCATTTAGAGGATAAAACTCCGTCCATAGGGAGCACTGGTACCAATTTTGGAACCCCTTGGACAACACTTGAGAAGGCATCCCCTAAAAAAGATTTTGTTTCAGAAGGGGGGGGGGGGCCTCCTCTGCGGAAATGTTAAGATGAGTCCTAATGCCTTCAATTAACTCAATGAAGGATGCCGGAACCTCATCGGCGGAGGTTGAATCCCTTGTCACGGAACACTCCTCAGAAAAAGATGAGGTGTCCCTAGCACTCATAAAATCCTCTACACCACGTTTCTCACTAGAAAGCCTCCAATTCTGACACTGAATCCCGAGGAGGGGACCCGTAAAGGGAGTCCTGCTCTGGTGCCCTTACTTCCAGAGTCTCAACTTCTAAACAGCTACCTGAATCTTTTTCCTTTGGTGGGTCAGGAGCTGGGCGATCAGAGAGTAACAAATCCAGTTTTGCTACCAAGGGGCTAAGCTGAGACTGTATCTCAGTCTGAATCATCTTAATTTGCTCTGAGTCAAGAGGACTTGACTTAGGTTTCTTCGGTTTCTTAGCGGTTTGAGAACCTGAGCTCGATGGCCCAGAAGAACTTAAATCTTCACCTGATCCCCCTTTTTCGAGGAGGTAGGCCTAGTCTTAGGTTTTGAGGTCACATTCTCTTGTTCCGAGCTACCCTTCAGTAGGGTCACTAACACTTGACCTTGCGTTATCAAAACCCATGGTGCAACTAGCCTAACCTAGGCTAGGCTCGGCCTTGGCTGGGTAGTTATAATATAAGCAGGGCTGCACCTACTGTAAGTAGCCTAGTTATACTTATGGAAGGATACAAGTAGGATTGATGTTAATTTACACTTCGAAACCGAATGCAAACACTGACTTAGGCTAGGCTAGGCTACGGTTGTGTAGGCTAGCCTAGCCTAGGCTAGGTCTAACTAACGCAAGGCTTAACTGGCTAACTTAGCCTAGGCTTAGGCTACCCCATAAAACTGGACAGGTGATAGAAGGGGAAAAGCCCGCAAGTACCGTGATTTCTGACAGGTGACAGACGGTACCCCACTTTAGAATTCGTGCTAAGTTAAAACTGACAGGTGACAGATAGCACGTAACGAAGGATAGCATAACACTACCAACACTACCGTACGGCAGAACTATCCGTAGGCTAGCAGCCTAACTAACGTTAACGTTAACGCTAATGTTAGGCTACTTCGCTAATGAAACAGAAGAACGATAGCTCAGAGATCTGACAGGTGACAGAAGAGCTCTAAAACTGTCGAAAAACCACAGTAAGGAATCAAGAAGGTCGAAATAATCTACCAATTACACTTCTAGACGACAAACTTACGATAAGAGGAGACCACGAAGAAAATAATTTTTAAAAGGTTTGCAAGTACGTGTGCTTGGGTAGGCACCGAGGAAAACAATGGAGGGAAAGTATGAGCGCCAAGAGTAGTGGAGGTGACCTGGGGTCACTTTTGGACCGCTACATTTTATTTTTGGGGATCCTTGGTGTGTTTGGGATTTGGCAAGGGAAAGGCCTATTGTAGTCAAGAGGTGAAAAACCGAAGTGTGGGAGAATAATCTGTCACTGTTGAACCAATCAGAATAGAAGATTCTAAATAGCCAGTCAATAGAGGTGATAGAATCATACTTACCTTTGATCTTATAGCATGCCCTAACTTCATCAGGGAGAGGTCCTTCCTTGGGACGTGCATCCCATGAAACATTAAGGCCTTTGTTTGTTGTGCCCTGTATAGGTTTGCTAGGTTTCACAGGTACTATTAAAAAGAAAAAGTAAAACAGATAGTTGTATTATTGCTGAAGGTAATTGACTTAGTCAACTGCTCGATTCTGGCCAACGGCTTAATTAATACTTTTGATGGATTCATGATAACCACTTGTAAGGCTTAAAAGGGCTAACTTGGGGAAAGTAAGCTTTCAAATCCAGACCAGATTCTTCCTCAGCTGAAAGACTCTCCACTGGAACCCATCCACCAAGTCAGGGTTTCCCCTGGAATTCTCTTTCAGGCTGCAACCTCACATATTTTTGCCACCACCTCACAGAAAATCGCTCTAATTGCCATCTACACTATACCAGCTATAGCAGAAGTCATCATTCTCCCACATTTTTGGTAGATCAAAGCCTAGCAATATTCTATCCCATGGGCTAGTACCAACTCACACCCTCTAAATCCCAGGGAAAACACTGCAAGTAATACTTTAGCTACTTCAACAATACACATCAAATTATTTCTAACGCAGGAATATTGATTGTATTTCAGAAAACCAGAATCATAACTTTTCATCTGTAACACATTCTTAATGGACAAAAGTAATCTCCCGATATTATTTTGAAGCAGCATTTAAATCTAACAATTTTCTTCTTATTTCTCTTCAAAGTAACTCTCATAATTTTAGGACCACAATATTGAATATTCAAGGTTTATCAAGCAGTTACTGTTAGTTAATTTCACATTTTAGAAGAAAAAAAATATTGCCACATGACTCTCAAGAGCCAATCATGTCTACCACAATGTATCGAGTTGGGGGACTGCTCTAGCCCTTTAAACAAATGCTATTTGGCAATGCATTCTCCACGTGCTGCTTTGCTATGTCATCACAACATTTGTATGAGGAGGTTGCTATAGTTCAAAAGAATTTCGTTCGTCTAAAAATTTGCCAAAATTAGACAAACAAGGTAGTTCCTGTCAGGTTTTTATTCCCCTTAGAGCAAAATCTCTCTTTGAAGGTAGAAATGTTCAAAGAGATATACGTGCTGAAAACATATATTCTCTACAATCACTCACTCTTTCATATCACTGTGTTTAATACTTTGATATTTTACATGCTGCTAGAATTGAGTAGGACGTTTTAGCCAATGCTACCTGAGAAAAAGGTGTTTTCTCGGGTGAAGCTTTTCTCTGTTTTTGTGGCAGTTAACCCTGTTTCAACCAACCTTGTTGCTCTACTAAGCAAATAGTCTTTGAAAGGGGCAAATGCCTTTTACTTTATTGATCTCAAGATACCTGAACAGGAAGTTCTCTGATAGATTCTGGATTATTAGTTGCCAGCTTGAGATGGCTTAAACTTGCTTTTCGCTTTCAGTGTCATGTAAGCCATGTAGTTTCCAATGCATTGTGCACTGCTGTGTGTAGGGTCCTACTTGTCCCCTATCTACTGTTTATAAGTAATGAGGGCCAATGCAGAAACACAGTAACCCATGAAGAATTTCTATTGAAAAAACTGTCAGCTATTTATCAATGATGATGCCAAATTCTAACCAATGCTGCACAGTCACTCATTTAATAGGGGGGGGGGATATCTTTTGTTCTTGAACTGTAGCTGATTAAATCCAGCTACAATATAGTGCAAGAGGTGCATCAATGTGCCTATCTGGGTAAATTTGCCTCTGGTGAGACAGAATGAGAAACATATTTGGGGGCTGGCAAGACTATCTGAGTGAAGGGCCACCATCATTGGGGCAGAGGGTACAAGAAAATATGAACTTATCAACCCCCCCCCAGGTGACTGCAACTTCTTGAGTGATCTAAGCTACATGTACCCAGCTTTAAAACATGAATCCTGTGTTTGCAATTTCTCATCAGCACCCACATCTTGAAGCTGCACTTTGCATACATTAGGGGAAGGGGCTAAACATGCCTTTAACCCCCCTCCCCCACTTTTTTTCATTGGGGGACTTTGCCTCACAATTCCTAGGCTAGGACACTAAGACTCCCGATGATTGACCAACCTCCATGTCTGGCTGTTTTGAGTTCTCTCTTGTCTTCTACACCATCTCCAGCCCTGGTATATGCTGACAAAACAACCTCATAATCAGTCTCTGGTTTAGCATCTTCCAGAACGTACATCAGCTGATCAACATCATCAATGGTTACATTGTTCTGACTGGCAATAGTGTCACCGTCCACTGAAAGAAAATACACCAAGCATGTAAATAAATGAAAAATAATACAAGAATATCTCTTCAGACAATAAGGTCTCTTTCAAACATGATAGCTCACCTCGAGGAGAAGGGTGGATCATCTGTATCTGACCCTCACCTCAAGGTCAAAGAACTTGCTCTAACCCTTGATTCCCTGCATTGCATTCAAGTCTTTGTCAAGTGATCAGCAAACAGGAAATGATGTTACGAACCCTCCAAGAATAATGTCCAATGTATTTGCTCCACACTTTGCATTTGTTTTTTTTTTTTTTTTTTTTGGACCTGGGAAGGAAAGGGAACACCAAAACTTCCTGGTTTGGGGATTTACAAGCCCTAAATACTTGCCTCCTATTTACACCGTAATCCAATCTACCGGCTACTAGACTGCGTCTGATAAAGCTAATAGCTCAGTGGAAATGGAGGATGCCCTCACCCAGAGGGCTGCCTCCAATTGTCCTCTTTCTGCTTACCTGAGAATCTAAAGTTGTAACTTAAAATAGGAGAGAAGGGAGGGGGCATAAAGATTGTTGCATCTAGGGTCATCTTGATTCTCACAACTTTAACACACAGTTCTCAATTCCTGGCTCAAAGTCTGATTTGCCCCCATGGATGGATAAAAATCTCTGTATTTGATTCTCTTAGTGCAAGAACTGTTACACTGCAAAGGTGATCTCAAGAGGTATATCCAGATCTGATCTCCTGCTCAAGGTCAAGTGTACAAGCCCTTTAGAGCAAAATGGCACAAATCATTTACTCTTTCTGTGAAACAAGCACAGTGTGCAGTAGAAATTGTAGATTGGCAAAACCAAAAAAGTTAAAACCTGGGCTGAAAATAGGATGATTACGCCCAAAAAATGCTACTTGTCTGAACAAAAGCAGGCTTAAATTCCATTGGTTAGAAACTGGGTCATAAAACTCCATCAAACTAACTAGACAAAAGGAAGATTCACTTGAGAACAAGAGGCAGACTCAGCCTGGCTGAATATATTGAACAGGTTTCCAACAATTTTGGAATACTAAAATTTAAGATCATCTTCAGACTTTTTGAAGACAAAAATGGAAATATTGAATGCTAGAAAATGAAGTATTTTGCACAAAATTGTCTTTATTTTTTTGCATTTGCCAAGCACGGAGCATACTTGATGGAATTCCAAGTACTGAACAAGTAAGATTTCAAATTATGTTTGGAATTCTTCGACCCTTAATAATGGAACTCTAATTGAAATTAATTGGCTTAAAAGTTCGCTAAACAGAAGACTCTCTGACATGTATGGGCAGGACTAGCTTTCAAAAGTGTTTAATAATTCTCAGTGTAAGAACTATCGTATTTTTAAGACTAAATTAGAACTAGAAAAATACCTCGTATGTTTACCTATTAAAGACTGTATACATTTGTGTAAGTTTTGGTGTGCTAATTATAAACTCCCTGTTGTTGCTGGAAGATTTTTTAACATTATTTACAATGAAAGATGCTGTCTTAAATGTGGTTCTGAGAGATTGGGGGATGAGTTTTACTATTTATTTTAATGTAAAATGTTTCACGGGGAAAGGAAAACTTAATTAAACGTTTCTTTACTGTTAATCCTAATTCAATTAAAATGAGACTTCTCTTTCAGAGTAGGAACAAATCTGTTTCAAAAAATCTTGCTAACTTTTCAAATCTCATCACTGAATTTTTCAGCTAATTTATTCATTTTTCTGTTAGGCTGGTGGCACAGTTTTCTCGCTGCCTTCATAAGTTGTATAGATGTTCTTGGTTTTCTTTTTATCTCTCTCTCTATCTCTCTCTTTTTCTTTTCGCCTCTTTTCCCTTTGCCATCTTGTAAACTTGAGTCGTTTCTTGTAACATATTATGTAAATGTTCTTTGCTTTTTTCTTTTGATTCTAAAACCTCAAATGAGGTTAGCAGAATAAACTGAATCTGAAAACTGAAACCAAAAATTTAAGAATTTTAAGGACAATGCATTTATCACATTCCCACTTTACCCCATTTGCCATTCTGAATGAAAACCTGACTGAAGGATTGGAGAAATTTTACAAATCCCTTGTATCCCTTCAATTAAGCTGTTTTAATTTAAATGTTGTAATTGATGAGAAAGTTGCAAAATCTGAGCTCCCAACATTTAAGAATTTGAAATAGAGATTAGTGCTGGGGAGTGGAAAAGTGCACAAAGTGCACAGCAAGTCCAATGATTAATGGGGTCCAGGGCTCAGCCATCATATGGGCAAAGCCCCAGGGAGAGAGTTGCAAGTGGTGAAGCCCCAAGAAACTCAAGGCTTATACATGCTTTAGAGGCTTCAGGCGGCACTCTCAAGGAATCCATTTTATGAGCAATCAACTTATATATTTGCATTCAATGTCATCTTCAGTGCACCAATATGATGCACCAATTTGTAATATTGACTGGGATTGAGTACATGTCATATGGGACATGAAATACAATAAGGGGGTGGGCCATGAGAGAATAGGTGGACAAAGCAGAAAGGAAGGAACAAGGCACTGTTTCAGGGAATTTTCTGCTTAAAGGGGATAGTTCAAAGCTTTGCAAATAGTGTTCATTTATGAACAAATCGGACAACAAAAAAGTTGTTCTATAAAGACCATGAAACAATAATACTGTGGTTTAATCTTTCAAATTGAGGAAGTGGGACCCAAAGAGCACAGGACCATATACACCATCACTTTCTAGTGTTAAAATTTTAAAAATTCAGACTGAGACTAAGAAAGCAAACAGGTGTTTTGCAATTTTGCATGTTCCTGTGATGTTTTTAATTTTGGTAGTTTTTTTTATTTTACTCTAAAGTGGTGGCTGTTCTATACATCTTCAGTTTAACCTTTAAATACAATTCTGTATTTCTGGTGACTTAGCCAGATAAGCTTTTACAGCTCAGTTTCTCACCAATTGGTTTAAGTTGGACTGGCCATGGCCTTTTTTCCAGTTGTGGCTAACTGGCTTGTTTTCCCTACTCCACTGCTACAGACGAATCGGGACAACAAGTGATTTGATTTTAGTCCGCCATAACTGGGGTGTATCATCTTTTTATCTCTCGATTTTCTTGCTTACCTATATCAAGGATGGTTGCGGGTTAATTGTATTTCAATTCCACTGAATATGAGGGTTTTAAATTCATGTAGACAATTGAAAAAGATTTCAGGGTGATGGACCCCATTAATGGCTGCCTACAGGCACTAAACACAAGCTCTGACCGGATTCGCCTATATTTTCTAGACTGATATACTTACATTCAGAAACCTGAAGATGGTAACCATCTTGGTTCTCTCAATTCCACTGAATATGAGGGTTTTAGATTCATGTAGACAATTGAAAAAGATTTAAGGGTGTTAGACCCCATTAATGGCTGCCTACAGCCACTAAACACGAGCGCTGACCGGATTGGCCTATATTTTTGGACTAATATACTTACATTAAAAAATCTGAAGATGGTAACCATCTTGATTCTCTCAATTCCACTGAATATGAGAGTTTTCAATTCATGTAGACAATTGAAAAAGATTTAAGGGTGATGGACCCCACTAATGCTGCCTACGGGCACTAAACACAAGCCCTGACTGGATTCTTCTATATTTCTGGACTGATATACTTACATTCAAAAATCTGTAGATGGTAACCAAGGTGTACTCCATTTTCTTGTGCTGGTGGGTCCCATTTGATTCCTAACCTGTAACTGGTAGCCTCTGCATCAATAATTGTGGATATAGATGGAACTGAAACAAGAGAAATCAATTAATTGTGGTGAAACTTGTACCATCTAATTTGATCAATCATAATTTCCTTTTATTAAAATTCATTTTTGAACACATTCAAATTTCAAATATAAGAATATGTAACAGATGGTCCACTGTATGCAGAGTTTCACAAATGCTAATCACACTGGACTAAATGGTCAGTAGGCAAAACTCCTCCATTCTTCTCCATAAAAAATATGTGATGAAAACTTCAATGATTCAAAGAATGACTTAAGTTTTGCCAAGCAGTTGCTTTGCAATGTTCTGACCATGGTCAAGTACAAAAATGGAAATGGAAGAAATCAGCCGGACTTATGATTGCTATGTTCCTGCACTGAGGATGTCAGATAAATAACTGTCTAATGAGCCATGCTCAACTTATCTATCAAAGGCATACAGTTTGGTGATAAGCAAGAAGAAGTTGACTTCCAGACCGTAACGGATATGTTTGTCCAAGGTGTTTTCTTCGATTGCTGAACCTTTTGGCTACAACCCTTGGACTATGTATATTTTTTCAACATCTAGAGCAATCATTTATGCTTCATGGGGAATAGTACTTATAAATTTCTCAAAGTACACATTTCCAACAATCTCAAGGAATTCAAGAAGTAAATTTCCTTACAAATGATCATTGAAAAAATGATATTAATATACCTCCTTCTTCTGTGCGGATGGTCTGAGCGGCAGATCGAGGGCCCTCTGAATGTCCATTGACAGCAGCTACTTGTATCTCATAATTGCTGTAGGACTCTAGGCCACCAACGACACAGTTAGTCTGGTCTGCAGGACACTCCATTGACGTTGTGCTACCTTGCTGAGACTGCCTTGTGTAATAGACCTGGGGAAGAAAACCACAATATTTGTTTGTGATTCTGGTGTGTCATTGCTGTTGGGGTAGGAGGGGGGTTAATAATATTAGTATGCCACACAAAATGAACCTGTTCAAGGCGTGCAGGTAACTTGGTGCAAAAATGTGTTTCATAGACTCCTGTTAGTGAACATTGTCTCACTATTTATGACATTATATAATGAAGGGATAGTCTGCTTAGTACTTATTTCAACAAAATAGATACTATGGAGAGTGAGGGGACACTGCCTATGCTGTCCCCTCCCCCCCCCCTTGGTCTACCCACCTCTCTAATACAATAAAAAAAACCGCAGATGGTTGGCACATGCAACAGAGCTGCACTTTCACCATGGAAGTACTACTCCAAGGTAGTACTTCCATGCTTTCTCCAAGAGAAAGGCATAGCACCCAGAAAAAAAAATTGGAAGGCTACAGTGCAGACTTACATATGAAACTTATGTCCCAATTAAAACTGGTACTTGTACTTGTGACAGAATGATGTTGGCATGGTGGACATGGTCAAGAGGTAGTGGTTGGATAGTCAACCAAGTATTAGGTCAAAGATGTTATTTAGATGCTAGACTTGGGGCTTCTCCATTGACAGATAACTTCCCAGAAGATGGCTGATCAGGGTAGCTAATTTTTCAAATTTCTTTGAGGAGTTATGGGGATTTTTAGTGTGGGGGTGGCAATAAAACCCAATTACAAGAATTTTTTACCGTCAATATCCAACCAATAAGATAAACTTATATACATGAATTCATTTAAAATCAGGGACTGTGTTATTTGCCTGTGTGTAATAATTTGAATGGACTGTAAAGTAGTTAACCTGGGGGCCATTCCACAAGGAGATACGCACAATCTTAAGTTTGATTCATCATACTAGCCAACAGCAAATCATACTTAAGATCGTGCGTAGCTCTTTGTGGAACGGGCCCCTGGTGTGTAATCAGTGTGTACAAAACAAACGTTTTTATTAAAGCTGGTAAATTAGACTTTCATGAGGGAATCATTTTTTGCACTTGGAACCAAAAGCAATTTACAAACCTTGGAACAAGAAGCCTGTGATCACAGAGTTGATGACTGCTACAAAAACTTATTTATGGTACCTATGTTTGCACACCTCCCAAGTTACCAACATTCTGCTGGTTTGGTCTGCATTTGAACACCCAACCCTGCTGACCCCTGAACCCTTTGCAAAACCCACACTTTCAAATTTCCATGACCCAGAGTCACAGTCCCTGTCTTCAGAAGTGTACCTCTCAAGTTAACCACAAATTAAACGAATTACATCATAGTGAATTCAGCTGCCTGCTATGCACAAGGTACACTTGTGACCTTGACTGTTGCAACATACAGAAACCTAACCTTTGCAGCAGACATTGAAAATAATTTAATGTGAGCAGTCATGTAATGGCCACACCAAGCGGGCAGGGCGGGTCAGCGGGTTTGGGTATCCAAATGCAGGTCAAACCCGCAAAATGCAGGTCATTTGGGAGGTAAGAAGCTGACTGGACCATATCGACTCTGTCAGTCTGTCCTCTGCTAAAATACAAAATTGCCTATGTGTTTTCAGGGTGACATACAAATTTCATTAAACTTACACTTATCTCTTGGTAATTGTATACATTTTTGGGAAATGGTCAGGTCAAAGGTGGACATGCATTTAGCTTCTCCGAACTTAGGAGCTTCATGTTTGCTACTTTTAAAAAGTTACAACTTTAGGTTGCTGACCCTGTCAGCCACACAACAATATCTGCTGCCACTCATTGAAATGAAACAGTTCATAATTCTATACCTAGCATGGAAAGATGAATTGCAACATTTGATCTCTTTCATATATTAAGTAAGATTTTTGAAGTACCAGAGTAGGAACTGTGAAAATTACCAACACAACCATCGATTATGAAAGGACAGCTAAGATAAATACGAGAGGAAAGACTCAATTGAATCTATACTGCATGCTAACACATTCACACAGAATGACACTTCCTCCATTACAGATCTACAGCTGTTGTAATCTCTTCATCAATCCCATCACCCAATTTTAAAGATTGCCTAGAGCTTCAAAGTAAGAACTGATCGAGATGTGCAAAACTCCATCTCCCATAAAAACAAATAAGTGCTCCCAGTGTCAGCACCTGCAGTGTGTGAGATGCAGCGCATCTTTTATTATCCTCATCTTGTTAAAGATAACAAGACTAACAGTGCTCCCTATCTCCAACTACTGCAGATAGTTTGTTGGAGCCATAGATAGCTTTCATCTCATTAAAGCCACACTTTAAGAATGACTATGTGGCATTGTAGCCATACAACAAGCTTAGACAGATTATCCTAGATTCAAGTCTACCTTTACTGGGCATCCAACCAGCTACGGGGAGGAATGTACACTTCACACAGATGCCTCGTCTCCTATTACATGAGTAACATCTGTCAATAACTTGTGGAAGTCATAATCTAACTCTGGGAAAGCAATGCAAAGACATCTCTGAGTTGTTTCATTCATTCAATACATTATTTCCTTGCATCTATTTCTCTTCTGCCCATTCTCTCCATAATTACATCTCCATCCTAACCCCTAGATGAGTAATCATTTACACCTCATCCAGATTCTCTCCATCCTTTCATACAGAAACCAAGTCATCAAATTATCCTCCTGTTTTGTACTGATGTTTTTGTGACCTTCTCATATGAACATCTACGTCATCACCTTTATGCTTCAAAGACTAAGACAAGGTGATCAATGGAGGATGGTATTTACAGCATAAAAATGTTTGTCTCGTGCAGGGGATTCCATCCGGTTCCTTAGAGAATGATTCTTGCTGGAATGTCCTTCTGCACTCGTAAAGGAATTGCATATGCAAGCTCCCTGGGTTACTTCTACTGGTACAGGGAGTGTACACTAAAATAGTAATTTCACAACACTGGTGTTAAATTATAAAACATGACTGGTATACACTTCTGTATTAACAAACACTTGACACCAACCAGAAATGTTGCTGTTACAGAATGCAGTAATAGATAGATTTTCAGATACAGCCCTAGTAAGGGTAGAGTAAAACTATACATAGCATTTTTACAGGTAGCACATCTACCACTGAAATCAAGGCTTTGTGTAGCATAGAGACAGAAAACAACAATACCATATGTCAATCTCAATGTCCATAATAGTTATATAACAGAGCATAACAACTCATTAGTGCTAATAGTTAAACAATTTAAGTCTCAGTTTTACAAGTGAAACTTGTCACCTTCAATCTTCAAACTTGTTCGAGAAATGTATGTGGAGTAATATGCAGAGACAAATAGATGCTGAGGTTTCAGATCAGTAAGCATCAAACAAGTCAAATTGACCCAAGGCTAGTTCCAATCATCTCACCCCAAACAACTCCAATTCCCCTTACCTATACATACCTATACCCCTCCCCCAACTGTATAAAACTCATCTTCATCCTGACACAATTGGAGTGATTGCTTCAGGGTGAGTATATGTGCAAGACCCAAAATATAACTAGAACACTTCTAGTTTATTAAATGTTGTGTAACATGAAATACAGTACTTTGCATTTTTTTTTTGAATTTGTTGTCGACTAAAGAGCTGTGCCAATCGAGAATTTCTGCACACTACTACAAAAATTGTAGTTTGGGATGAGAATTATTGGCTTTAAGGTACTACAACTCTTTCATTCCAGTTGTGATAAATTTGTCATGTTATTACCTTTCAATACAAAGGGGAAATTTGACTAAGTGTAGCAGATTGTTCTGTTTCATGATTGGCTGTTGAGGATCATATGATTATCTTTGTTTTCTTAAACTGTGAAATTTACTATGCCCTAACTTCTTGCTTAACCTTGACTACATGCAATACTGAAGTCCAAAATTATTATGAATGACACTTTGAAGAGAAACAGGAAGGACTTTGTGAGATTTAGCTGTTACTTCAAAATAAAATTTGAGGCAACTGCACTTGCCATTTAATTACAATAGGCTGAAAGAAAGACTAACTGGGAACCTTGGCCTGTTTGAGAATCCCTTGCCAAAAGAAGGCTATTTTACATAAAATTTGGCAAACTGAAGTAAATTTGGCTTTCATGCAGGGTAGAACTTTGCTTTGGCCTATAGAACATTGCCAACTCTTTCTAACAACTGTCAACTGCACTGTACCCTGGTGCTATCTGGTGTACACCCTTTCCTTGGTACATGAGGTATCTCCCTTACATTGGTCCTGTTGGAAATTTGACTTACCCCTAGGTTTGTATTGGTTTTGTTTATGTTCTGGTCATGGCTGCACAGGACAGGAGAGCTGGAGAGCTGCAGCCCCCCCCCCCCTCCCATTGGCTGAAACTTTGCTGAATCGGGAAAACTCGGTACCCCAGTCGAGCAGAGATTATGCCCTAGGTGGGATCTAGAGTCAAGCAAAAAGTACCCCCTCCCACCAAGAGAAATTGGCCCATAAAACCATGTTTCTGGTTAACCTAGCAAAGCCTAAGACAGTATTCAAAAGTAAAATTTGTATAACCCAGCATCATAATCTATTCATTCCTTTTGTTAGTCATGGGACTTGAACTGGTTAAAGGCAGAACTACTTCCAGGTTCCAGGTTTACACTTGATATTTACTTTCAAGTTGTTTCTGATATCTCATCAGTGTTCTTGAGGTCTAAAAATCAGAGCGCCTTGTGACCCCTGACACTTTTTCTTTGAAGAGATTAAGTTAAAGTTGGGTTCCTTTAAAAATTAAAGTATTGGGTATATATAAGTGAACATACATTCAATATACAGATTCACATTATACCCAATTCTAATGGGCGCTGTTTGGCAAGGTCCGAAAGCCAAGCAACAACTGGGCCTGCTTAATTTCACCTTTGGCCACTGTCCCACTTCCCAACCTTATTCCAAGGGGTTTTGGAAGATGTTCAGCACCATACTAGAGTAGGTATAGCTGAATTTCATATGTCTTGCTGCAAAACAGAAATTTTTCTCAAGTATCCAAGGGAATTACAAAGTGGCTAACTGGGCCCAGAACCCTGGGTTAACTAACTCCTACTCATCTTAATGACATTTTCTAAATTAAATGTTGGTGCTGTACTGTTGTAATTATGTCTGACATGTCATTTAGGGTTTGATTTCATGAAATTTGTAACATCTCCTTTACCATGTCTCATATAGATGAATCTGGACAGCAAGTGTTGGTCTGATTTTAGTCGGCCATAACTAGGGTCTATCATCTTTTAATCTTTCAATCTTTCAATTTCCTTGCTTACCTGTACCATAGGTGGTTGTACACTGAAATACCTCTTGATTCCCTCAGTTTTACTAAATATGAGGGTTTGAAATGGGCCCCACTAATGGCTGCCTACAGTCACTGAACACAAGCGCTGATCGGATTCGTCTATATTTAAGAAGGAATCTAGTTGCACTGATATATGATATGAAGTAAACAATACTTCTCTTTCATTTTATCTGATATGTATTACTTATTAGTACATATGTGCCTTTTAATTAGTGCTTGGTATGTTTTCTTGTTTTTGATACAGTTTCAATATGCTGAAACAAAGAACACAGGTAATATGCTTTGGAAAGAAAAATGAGGATTTCAATATTGAGCTGTCACAATCAGCGTTTCTCATAACAGCATATTTATTCCTTCTACCAAACTCCTTCTATGTGTAAAAGTATTCTCTGATCCAATAGGAAGGAATGGAGCTACTGTATACAAACTCATTAAATATTTTAATTAACAATCATTAATTATTAGCGAGGATATCAAATCATACAGTCCCACGATCACATGCTCTGTCATGATATAAATTTTGGTCTGTACTGCAGCAATAATGTTTTGAACAAAGAAGGCGACAAGTATAAAAGTTCTTTTGAAATGACCTGCTATGAATGACTCATTGAGAGAATAGGCTGTTAAATATACTATATGTCAATGAGACTGTAAGCAGAAGGGCTGGTTCAGGGTTACCCTGCCATCTGGCAAACTTCCCCTACCCCCTTTTTGCTGTTTAACTTTTTCAGTTATGCATAAAGCACCAAAAAATACATGCTGTGGTGTTGCTTCTTGAGAAAGCAGCAGGTAGTAGATCAAAGCCAGTGTGGGGTGTAACTGGTATCTGAGTTTGTTAAATGACCTGTGCACACAAATGAGTTATACTTTCATTGTGTTCACACTAGCATGAAAAGCAGTTAACACATACTTGACTGGCTTGTTAGCTAACCCCAAATGTTACGTAACTTTTTGTGTATTTTAATACATCTGTTTCATACTGTCCATCAATTAATCAGATGTGAAACATGACTATATCAACTGTGCAAGTGAGCTTCATTTCATTTCCCCCTTGTTTTTGCATGCCTATGACTAAGTGTCATTTAAGAATTGTTTTATAAAGTGCCCTAAACCATATTTTCAAGCAATTATCATCATCATGACTATTACAATCATTACTATTATTTTATTAACTTTTTGCTCTAAAATTTTTCAGTTCTGCATAAAAGTGGCACGACACAAAGAAGGGAGCATTGTCACACGAATAGACAATTACGTGAGATCTTTGTCATTACAACTACTCTGATCGGAAAATAATTTACTACTCTTTGTGGTTGGGAATGCCAACTAATCTATGTGTAACTGTTTGAATGGATGTGGTGGATACATTTTATAGCCAAGGAATGTGAATAGTGGCTTTAATATGCATACACTTGTTTCTCTATAGAGGTACCCCCTTTGTCACAGAGGAAGTACTTACTTAAATTCAGTGTTGAAGTACTGCATCATTGTGTCATTTACAGCTACCATCAGCAATTCTTTAAATCACGCCTGAGATATTGATGGCAGAATAACACTGACTAGTATGTACAATGAATTATATTCAGTACAACTTCTACCAAACTCCTTCTATGTGTAAAAGTATTCTCTGATCCAATAGGAAGGAATGGAGCTACTGTATACAAACTCATTAAATATTTTAATTAACAATCATTAATTATTAGCGAGGATATCAAATCATACAGTCCCACGATCACATGCTCTGACATGATATAAATTTTGGTCTGTACTGCAGCAATAATGTTTTGAACAAAGAAGGCGACAAGTATAAAAGTTCTTTTGAAATGACCTGCTATATCATTGAGAGAATAGGCTGTTAAATATACTATATGTCAATGAGACTGTAAGCAGAAGGCCTGGTTCACGGTTACCCTGCCATCTGGCAAAGTTCACCTACCCCCCCCCCCCCCACCTTTTTGATGTTTAACTTTTTCAGTTATGCATAAAGCACCAAAAAATACATGCTGTGGTGTTGCTTCCTGAGAAAGCAGCATGTAGTAGATCAAAGCCAGTGTGGGGTGTAACTGGTATCTGAGTACTTATACTTTCATTGTGTTCACACTAGCATGAAAAGCAGTTAACACATACTTGACTGGCTTGTTAGCTAACCCCAAATGTTACGTAACTTTTTGTGTATTTTAATACATCTGTTTCATACTGTCCATCAATTAATCAGATGTGAAACATGACTATATCAACTGTGCAAGTGAGCTTCATTTCATTTCCCCCTTGTTTTTGCATGCCTATGACTAAGTGTCATTTAAGAATTGTTTTATAAAGTGCCCTAAACCGTATTTTCAAGCAATTATCATCATCATGACTATTACAATCATTACTATTATTTTATTGACTTTTTGCTCCAAAATTTTTCAGTTCTGCATAAAAGTGGCACAACACAAAGAAGGGAGCATTGTCACACGAATAGACAATTACGTGAGATCTTTGTCACTACAACTACTCCGATCGGAAAATAATTTACTACTCTTTGTGGTTGGGAATGCCAACTAATCTATGTGTAACTGTTTGAATGGATGTGGTGGATACATTTTATAGCCAAGGAATGTGAATAGTGGCTTTAATATGCATACACTTGTTTCTCTATAGAGGTACCCCCTTTGTCACAGTGGAAGTACTTACTTAAATTCAGTGTTGAAGTACTGCATCATTGTGTCATTTACAGCTACCATCAGCAATTCTTTAAATCACGCCTGAGATATTGATGGCAGAATAACACTGACTAGTATGTACAATGAATTATATTCAGTCCTCGTAGTGTTTCTGTGTGTGAGGGTATGTTAATGTGCAGAGCTCCTGTGATATATTAAGTGCTAGTATGTATTGAGCGTTATACATTTTACAACAATAATGAGAACAAAAGGCAAAACTCGAGTGCACATTACTAAAGGTTCTAATTCTACACTTCTTTGGATGAACTGTGAGTTAATTAGATGGAGTGTTAAGGCCCAGTTTCTATCCAATTGGTTTATAAGTCAAGCTGGCCAATGGCCCTTTTTCCAGTTGTGGCTCACTTTCTTGTTTTCCCCACTTCATTGTTCATGCTGAGCACTAAGTTTAAAGTCTTCAGTAGACCCCACCAGGACCCCAATTTCTGATCTCCCCAGAACAAGTCAGATGTAATGTGCGCAAAATTTTTACAACTTGCACCAAGGAGTTTCTACAACCTTCTTGCTTGCACAATGTATTTTAGTTGTCTTCATTGGTATTACAGTACATACTACAGTGCAGTAGTTACAGTAGTGCTTTTAAAGGGGAAACGCAGTCACCCCAACTTGAACTACTGTATTACACTATCCTGTTTCATGATTGGTTATTGAGAGTCATGTGACAGCACAATTTTTCTTCCTCAAATGTGAAATTTACTAGGGGCCACTGCTTGGTTTACCTTCAATTTGTAATACTGAGGTGCCAAAATATTATAAAAGATACTTTGTGAGGAGAAATAAAAACAAAATTGTCAAATTGTGAGATTTGGCTGTTGCTTCAAAGTATGTTTGGGGCAACTGCTCTTGCCCTTTAATATGACTCCCACTTGGTTATTTAATTTTGTGGTGGACTAGGTCACCCAAATTTTTCAACCTAAAATTAGAGGCATGGTCATGTCAAAGCCAATGGTTAATGCACATAGATATAAGTTAAGTAGAGGTTAACTTTCTGAAATTTGTAATGCAGGATTGTTCAGAGGGGAGGGGGTGGGGGTCTAAGGGGAGGGTTCCTTTTGAGAAAACTGCACATCAGGAGGCACTGGTGCAAAATGTTGCTATTTTTTCTCTGCTTTCAAACATGTTTATGCAGTAAAACATTCCAACCTTGATGACCATGGCAAACGTTTTTGTCTCACAAAATGCATTTCCTGAGAATGTTGCTAAAGACTTCGACTTCCTGAAATTAGGAAATATCTTGAACTCTACACACCTTTGAATGCACAACTGCATGAAACTTGTCAGCATTTGAGATATCAGATCCTGCTGATATATATATGTCATCCTTCATAGATGTCATATCCTACTGATGTTAATGTATAGATGTCACATCCCACTGATGTTAATGTATATATGTCACATCCCTATTGATGTATAGATGTCACATCCCTATTGATGTATAGATGTCACATCCTACTGATGTAACTGATGTATGGAGAAGAAAGCCTGCAGCTAACTTTTGCCTCCTGCAAGATGAAACATTATCATTGCCTGATAGTGTCTCCTTCCCCACCCCCTTCCCTTAAAAAAATTTATTCACCTCACTAGAAGTTATTCCCTTCTCCCTCCCTTTTTACCTTGTCTGGTTACAATCCTAATAAGGAAACCTGGACATCTGTTCTGACAGCCCCAGAAATGATTCACATCACAAAAGTAAAATGTGCAAGTAACCATACCATGAGGTTTTGCAAATCACTTGAAGTGTTCTATTCGTACCCACATGTCCAACCTCATGACTAACTTCAATTAAATTGATACTTGATACAACCAATATGTGACTTGTATTGAGCATGTGAATGTTACTGAGATCCCCCCCCCCCTTGAGATTTAACAGGGTGCCATCATAACAATATCGTGCACATGGTACAGAAGCAGGGTTGTCTAGCATTTTTCATGTGAGGTGACCACCTCACAGATTTTGGCTACCGTGCACCTCACAAAATTTGCCCAAACTGCTACCTGTACTCTGTAGCTAGCTATTACAGATAAAGATAGTTCTCCCTACTTGTTGGTGTCAAAGCTGGCATCATTTAAACCCCAGGTACTGAGTACCACCCCCAGAACCTCTGAAACCCAGGGAAAAATCCCTGCAATAGTTACAGTACATGTACAAAAGCACTCTCTAGTGATGTACTGTTTTAAATAAGGTTCTGCCATATTTAAACTCAGTCAGGTGAAACAGGGTGAAGCAATCACAAATGTAGGTTAGACAAAATAGCCCTTAAAAGGCAAAAGTAAAAATTGTTATTAAATAAATAAACAAATTTAAGTTTCCATGTTAAGTGAATTACTATTTAGTAGTTCTCACAAACCCCAAAATGAAATGTGCAAATGTAGGGAAAATACAATAAAGTGAAAAATAACCTTTGTCAGTAACTTTGTTATTAGGAAAGAGAGGAGTGAGGTAAGTATCAATTTTTTTTTAATTTTGTGATGTCACTATTAAATGAACATGATATTTAAAACTCTATGTTCCTTCCCCTACTTTAATCAAGTTTGGACAATCCTCCCTTCTCCCATCCACCCTCTTCCATTTTCTCCAAATCCCATCTATTCTCACCATTACGTTCATACTGCTCCCCTTAAGTTGCAGCCAAACTGCAACAAATTCAAATTGAATTCCCATCCAAGTTTTGTTAGTTTACATTGAATTTTTTTCTATCTCTGGTTGGAAAGAACCTCAAATTTTCTCAACCTCAGAGATTCCAACATTTACATCCAGAAATTAGGGAGGTTTCACACAGGAATCAGGGAGATTTTTTAGAATTACATGCAACTTAGTGAGGGAAAAACTTTCTTGAATCAGGTAGGTTGTCATATTTGCTACCTGGAATGGACAAAAGTCCTTGAATTTTCAGGGAGCCTCCTTGAGAATCGGGTAGAGTTGGCACCTCTGCAACCTGTATAAGCACAGGATTTGTAATGAAGGACGACCAAAATTAAATTTATACTAATTGTTTCATGACATCTCATTGACTCATAGCTTTTACTAGACAATGCTTAGAAGCTGTCTGTTGGTGTAACACCAAGAATAAAATCACTTACCATTTCATTTCATGGACCTCTTATGCAAATCATAAATTTACACAGGTTGGGAAAATTTTGGCTCTTTTCCACCAGAGATGGAAAAGATTTTAATGAAAAATTTCCAAAAAATCCAATCAGAATTGATACAAATTCATTGTAGTTTGGCTACAGTACATCTTAGGTCCTTTCATGTTTTGACACAAGTGTTTTTATTAACAATAGATAGCTTTTCAACTCTTTGTAATTTTCCTTGTAAATTCTTCATTATGTATACGGGATCTTTAGATACAAGTTAAATGTGAAATGAATGCTTCTACTAATGAGCCACGATCCTGTAGCTTGGATTAGATTCTTACCTGATGAAACATGGTTTTGATTAAATTTATGAAATCCAGTTTGATGTTCAGGCTATAAGTGCACACATACCAAGCATGATTAATTTACATTGAGCAATAAACTCATGAATGGAGTGATTGAACTCCTGCCATTTTTTATACAGACGTCACAATGTAAAACACCTGACATCCTTGTCAATTCTTTTCCTTGCTTATGAGCAAGACAACGGAGGGAAAAGCTGGGTTTGCAGCTTCTTCAAGTAGCACTGAGCAATGCCCCATGAGTTCAATGAAACCAACCTTAAACCCCAGTACATTGACATATATATGTCTTACATGTGGCTGGAATATTCTTAGTATCAGGAACTGAGATGGCTACTGTACTTGGAAAAAGGCAGCCTTAAGGAAAGGGAATTTATTAGAGGTTTTTGGCATGAAGATTTATAAGATTTGTGATGATTAATTAATGAGTGACATAAAAGTGGTGATCTTGTATGTCCCTCCCAGGTGCCAGGGACTGAACAGGGTATTGAAATTGCAAAAATACAATACAAATCTCCTTTACTTGAAATCTCATTAAATGAGGTTTCAAAACTCTTACACAAAAGCAGGTACCACTACATTCTAGATGAGATGGTTGCTTTTAGTTGCAAGAAATGGCCACATAATAACGCCAGTCAAATTCATCAAATAAATCCAATTTTTCACCAACTTTGTCCTAGAGGTCATATTTTGTTAAATATGTGAGAGCAGTTTGGTTCTTGATTTTCAAAAATCTGAACAACATGATGCACACAATGATTTCTCACTGCATACATATCCATATTACACTTTATGACAGCCAACTTCTTTTTTTTTTTTTTTGGCTAAGGGTAATCTCATTTATTTTGCAGATCTAGAATTGTTTTTTGACAGATCTCTAGACTTCCTGATTTCAAGACCTCAGTGTTGGCAGCTCTGCATGACCCCAAGGAATAAAACCCCTTCTTTTGTTTCTTGGTGTACTGTACCGAAGCTGTAAATGAACACTTGACAATCTCATTTAACCTAGTAAATTGTGGAACATCTGCAGCCAATTTCTCTTTTAAGGAGAACCGTTACAACTTCCATCTATGGCCTCTACAAACATGAACATGTGCATTTTCAATTAAATAACAAATTTCATATCTGAACATAAAGAATCCAAGGTTCCTGTCACAGTTATCACCATGTTTATTAGATAATCTGGGGGTCACACCTAAAATTGTTTCCATGGTAACATTATGAAAAAAAAAAGATTAAATTATTTGCACTTCTCGACAGAATTAGGACACAGAGCAGCTGTAATTATGAGATCTGCCTCAGCACGAAATGGAGCATTCGACCTCTTGGCGATATTGTCAATATATAATTATTTTTAAAATATTTCTCTTTTTTCCTACAATGTTTACCATGCCTTATATAAAGCATGTTACGGTAAAAGATAGCAGGAACTAATATCCAAGTTAAGTTGTCTCCATGTGGACAATATTGCAAATTTCAAAAGGTAAATTTCTACTTTACCAATTTACCAGAAACAACAATAAGAAATTTGATTACAAGCAGTTGATATCAGGATTTCAGGATCTACAGACTGACATATTTACTACTGCATCAATAAAATATGATCAACTGAAATTGAGAAGAGTTGAAAGAAACAGACCACTAAAAGTATCTATTACTTTTAACTACTGAAGTATACTTTAAATATGATTTTGGAGAGAACAAATCATCTGCATGTTTAGTATCCTAAATGAGGTGCTACAGTATGAATACGTGCACACACTACAGAGAAACACAGCAAAAATAGAATTGTCCATTCATTTATAGTCCGACTGCAATCTAGTCACACATGCACTTCATGCAAACATGCATGGTTCCTTTAAAGACAGTTCTGAATTGAATTTTCCAACTTTTGAGAAACGAATAATTCATTCCACTGGTCTCCAGAAGAGTTCCTCATCTCATACTTCAATACTCATGTCCCATCCAATGTGATAGTTTGCATAATCTTCATTTATATGAATATTTGTCTCAATTTCAATTTTTTCTTCTGGCAACAGTGAAAATGTGTGAGCAAAGATAAATAATGAAAATGAAACACATATTTGTAATCTCAAATTTGGAGACCAAAATTTATGCTGGTGTGACTGATTCCAAACAAATCTTAAAATGGATCAATTTCATCACAAAGTTGAAAAGTGAAGTATAAACTAAACCCTCATGCACGATACACTGGTACCTTCAAGGAATAGGGAAGTTGATGCAATCCCTACAAAAACGTGGCAAAAGAGTGGAAAAATGTGAAAGTTTTTTAGTTGAAAAACAAAAAAACATGTTTTCATTCAAATGCCTCAAAGGTAAGAAGATGAAAGAATGAATATTCAGAGATCATTTTATGTCACTGCATTTATATAACAAGCATGAATCACAGTAGTGTAGCCAGCATTGTTTCATGGGGGGGGAGCATGACATGAGGGGAAAATTCTAAGGAGAGAGAAAAACTGTTTTTTTAGGTGTTTTTTGCATTGCAAGATTGGGTCATGGGGGTGTTGAAACCCCAAAACCACCCCTGTGGCTACCAGCAAGCCACTGATGAGTCAGTTTCTCTTATATTCACTCTAGGTTAATATACACTTAAGAATGGGAAAAAATCCATGCTCAAGATAAGTGAACAAACTGAACATAAGCAAATGCATTCATTGGTTCAAATATCATGTTTTTAGCACATTTTTCTACCACATATCTCATGATAATACGTAAACCACATCATAAAAGTTCCTGGATGAAAATACTTGATTTTTTCAATCTTCATAAATTGTTTCTAGCAACTATCCTGTTTAAGACACCTTAAAATGGTCCAATCTTTCTGAAACACAAGTAATGTATTGGCACTGTACAGGTTATTAGCATTAATTAATGACATCTCCCACAGGAACCTACAGGAACCTTTCTTTGCCATAGACTTCCATTTTTGTTCACATTTGAACTTTATACATTTATAACATACAATTCCCAATTTTCTGGCACATAATTCTGTCCAGTACTTTAGATTGGTACATGTATTAAAGTGCACCAAAAGGTCATAACTAAGAATACTTCTAAAGCCCTCTTTCTCCCCTCTCCCTAATCTGCTCTCCCCCTTCCTCTTGTTCCCGCACTACACCCTTTAAATCAATAAAATATTGCCATCAAAGTTTCAAAAGTGAAACTTCCAACTGCAATCAACATAAATGACCACAATTTTTATCAGCCACAGCAGCTTGTCTCATCAACTTTAGAATCCATTTTATTCCTAATAGGTAATGCCCTTTGGTACATTACCTATTTTTATGAACCAATTTTCAAATTCATACTGAATAAAGCATGCATATTAGTTTCATACAGCAAATCACACAGAATAGCTGTGATATTAGGAGCCTTTAATGAGAATAGGAAATTGCTGCGTCTCCCTTTAATGAGCACATCCAATAAAGGAACTGATCAGTTTAGAGCAGGTCAGTTGGCGGGAAACTCTACCCTTTGCACTGTATATCAGAATCTAGTTTCCTCTCTATTTATCTATGCATTACCCATAACTAGAACAGCAAATTAGTAATTCCAGTTGGATCAAAATTTAAATGCATCATATATAACAAGGCTGGCCAATGCTATCATGACTCATCTGATGCCCTCTTAAAAAGGAAGCCTACCTTTTACGTAACTTTTTTACAACCTTGCCATGTTGATCTTCAATTTGAATAATGCTGTCCTACCTACCATGTGAACTCTTTTATTCCATTTCTTTTCATTTTTTTTCTATATACTTAAAGAGGGTTAGCCTTTTCTGCCACGCAAACAATACCACATCCAACAATAACTTATACACATTTTACCTGTTGAAAACTGCTAAACAGTAAACCCAACATATAACTGTGTGTTCCATTATACTACAGTGTCAATGGCATACCTACATTGATAAAAAGAACTTCCACGTTTCCAATGCCTCAGTGCATTTTCCCAGCTTTAGCGTGTAACAATTATGAAGGGGAGGGCAGGTGTGATTCTAAAGTTAAAATCATTACTGGACTTCAATGAAGGTGTGACACTTCTATAACTAATAACCTTGAATAGTTAAAGGAACACCTGATCACCATTTCTCATAAATTAAAATTTATAACAACCAACCATAAACTGCCAACTTAAATTATTTCACAACTGTTCAAAACTGTTTCCGAAGGTTTTGAGGCACATATATACAGCCAACACATTGGTAACATTGAAGCTTTTCTTTGGTATTGTAAAGCTTATGCTATTTTTAAATATTCAGAAAATAGTCCAAGCATGTATGCATTTATTAATCATAAAATTGAGTGTTAAAACCCAATTTGTCTGTCTGCGACAAAATTAGTTCCAATTTACAGCAGCTAGAGACAAACAACTTACTAGTTTACCAATGCCAAATCCTTACTTTTAATACCTGCTGTGCGGTCCAATAAAATGATATGACAATAAAATGCCTGAGATATCACTTACTTTGTAATGAAGAAGCTCTCCATTTATATCCTCCTCCGGTATTGGGTCCCACGAAACATTGATAGCATTCGATGAGATTGCCTCCAATCGCACATTTCCAGGAGCAGCACTTGGTACTTGAGGTAGTAAAAAGAGGAAAAATAAAGTTGTAATCATAATTTTCTCCATTTTTTTACTCTTATAAGCTTTTGTTATCTTCAGGATATGTAAAACCAGCTTCTACCACTGCTGTTACTTCTGGTCTATGTCCACTAGTCCTCTCTCCACAAGATTAAAGAGAGTCCCTTTCTGAACCTCTCTGTTCCATACAGCTATATGTTTACAAACTCTACCAAGGTAATAAGAGTTGATCAGGCAGGCTACCAGCATAAAGTTATCCTAGAGAGAATTCAAGGTATGCACAGGCATATGTTTCAGATTCAACGACCTGCGACCTTTAACGATATTGCCATAAAGCCCCTTATACTCCAGGTAGTTTCAACAGCAGTACACACAGACCAACTGACAAAAGCTGACTGCCAGCCACGGAGACCAATACCTGTAGCAGATTGATATAAAAGGCTTATAGATCTGTGTGTGTGTGTGTGTGTGTGTGGCTTCAATGCCTCTGGCAATGTTTATCTGGTAAACACACATCTCTGTATCTCGGCACATATGGTTCAGTTAATAAAGCTGTGAACTTGGTAAGGGCTGATGACTTCATAGCAGTACCAATCGATATGATAATAATAAAATGTAATGAACCAATGTCATTTGACCCGTTCTACTATTGCAGAAATGAAATTTGGCCCATTTTCTGTCAGGCATGTAAGTAGGATAATAATTTATGGACACAAAGTCCTCCGTCAAAATTTTCTGATACTAGGTTACAGAGAAATTTCAGAATGGTGTTCCTCCTGTGCTGTCATGCTCACAATACAACCCTATCTTGTCTCTTTCTTGGATTTCCCAGCCTTAGCTTAGATAAAGAGTTTTGGATGATTATTAAACCTCTTCTGATAAACTAGTTATCTTGTGAATGTTATATATTAGATAAATTACAATTACATTAACGCTACCATTCAAACCCTTTTTTTTTAATTTTGATTTTTTTTTTTTTTTTTAAACGAAAGTACATTTCAATGAGATTTTACTTTTTCTCAACTTTTGGCCTAGATGATATATGAAATGAACCATAAAATACATATTCATTGTAAATAGATCTTGATAGTATTTTTTCTTGATTTGATTTCTGTGTAACTGGTATACAAAACTAACATAATCCTAGTTTCTGTACGGTAAATCTATAAGTCAAACTGAAGACATTGCAAAGTGCAATGTGCAAGCTATATGCTAAGTTAGTGGCATTGTACTAGGAACACAATCTGTAATGCTTGACATATTCACACTACACAAAATTGTACCACCATGCAGTTTTGTACGAGACACATTACAATTCAATGAGGCAAAGGGCAGCATTATTTTATACAAGATGCTATAGGTCTGTCATATCTCTCTTTGCTTTTTGATAACTGATAACTGTTTTCAGATCTGGTAAAATGTTGTCATAGTACTTCAAATCTGTACTGTATTACATTACCCATGATGCAATTAGCCTTGAACTCTTTCCACCTAATGGTATCAGGGTAAGGGACTCCATGCTAACAAGGAATAATACACAAGGACTTATCAGAGCAAAGGGGACACTACAGTACAATGCTAGATTAAAGGCTTCAAGGATAATTGTGGTCACACTGATTAGGTTTACTTCACACACAGTTGTCAATTATTCTGTGAGTCATTTATAGATGTAACCCTGCAGGAAGATAAGACTGCATCTATAGTGTATTAAATACATCAATAGCCTGCTTAGCTGGTCAAATCAATTGCTCAATGAAATCCTTGATGAATAATTGTTTGCAACCAGCATATATGTGTCTATGTAACCTAGCCACTGCCATGCTGAGTAATTCAGAAAGAGTCACATATTTCTTTCCACCAATGTTCCTGCACATACTATGCTAACACAGTATTATTGCTAGATGATATTCACTTTTTACCCTAACAATATTCAAATAAAAAACATTGTGATAGTTCCATAATGATGATAATTTTTCTTGTGCTACTGAGAGGACTAAGAGAAAAGCACATAAGTCGATGATAATCAATGAATCTTTTGTTAGGCCCATTTTGTAGATCATCGACTTATTTTAACTGCTCGAGTCTTGAGAGATGAATAAAAAGATCACATGGTGACAGAATTCAGTTGCTCTCATTACAATAAGATCAGAGCAAGGTAAAAGAAGAAATTTGCAAATGAAGGAATAAAAAGCAGAAAGAAAAATACATAGCAAGTTTATTTCATCTTTTCACAAGGAATTGTCCCCATGTGTCCATTCTTAATCATATCCCCTCAAGCCAAAATTATCGCAATAAAAATAATTTTTGATTTATCATGCAACACCATACAGTACACAGGAAACTTTGGGGTAAAAAAGTGGAACTGTTCCTCTGAAATCAGAACACTTGGCAGCTGTGCCTAGTCACTGTCATGCTGGTTAGTACAGACAGAGCAGGGAGTTGCGAGGACAGAGTCACCTCTTTCCATCTGCATTCTTCCTGCACATGTTATCCTAACAGAGTGTTTATATACATTGCAAACATAATGCAAGGTCCGCAGCATGCAAACTAAATGTCAAAGGATGTGTTTTAAAGTCAGTTCATTTCAACATGTTTCCCTACTGTGATGACACCAATGTAATATTTAAGATATGCATAGGTTAACACATTTGGGATGCCTGCTAAATTTAATCCGCCAACTATCTCATCCCGCAAGAGTCAAGGCCCATAACTTCAGTTTCCTCATCCAACATATCTGTCTACATGAGGCCCATACAGGAACCTTTCATGAAGGAAATTATCAAACAAACACACGTGCATACCATTTTCAAACAGACACATGCAAACACATAAACACAAACATTAGTAATATTGTTCATACATGATTGATCAAGTCAATTGTAACTCTACTATAAAAAATATGCTCCATGAAAAATGTCACAGCCGAGTAGAACATTTATCAACAAGCAACTGGGATTCAGATTTAGAATGGTGAAAGATTTCAAAGTAGAGAAGTTTTGCAGTACAGTACTGAAATTCAAGACTTTTTACGTGTTTTAAAGACTATAATGGAAATATTTAGTACTGAAAAATAATCTGGCCTTGTGCATTACAATTGCACAAGGCCAGATTCAAACAGGTTATGTGTGGGCTGTCTGGGTACATTAGTCATCAGTAATAGACTAAGCACGCAGCATTGCTAATGTTTGAATTTATGCCTTAAACAATCAGTCCCAAACATTCAAAACAGTCACAAAAAATAATTGAAATAATATTTATTTAGAGCTATTCCTAAATATGCTAAGTGGATGTCACAGATCCTTTAAACTGCTTACAACGAAAACCTTGTTTGCCATTAAAAGATTATCTAGATGAATAAAGATGTTGCAACAGTTGTTACAATATAAAATTAAATTTGTTTCAAAAGAAGACGTCCTTGCGCTACCATTACATGTACTTCCAAATCAGGTACTTTTAAATGAGATGGATATCAAATATCAATTGGCCTCAAGGGAAACAATTTTCAATTACAGAATGGCACTTTTAGAGATAGAACTTCATTTTTGCACGCTGCATTAATATAATATCAAACATCACTTGGGGGGAATTTAGAAATTTGACGACCCTGGAATAAAACCTGGGTAACAATCATTGATCTTGAGGTTGTTTTTCTGTCTTGATATATAGGCTGTATCTTCTTTTTCCTAAAAGACATGATGAATGGAATAGATGACCTTGCATACCAACTATGGGGTAAAGATAAATTATAATTGTCAAGCAATGGTATGTGTAAGTCAGGCATAACTGGGATCCATCAGTTCAATCTTTAAAATTCTTTGCTTCAGTGTATAGACCAATATACATCATTAAGATACTCCTTGATTCCCTAAATTTCACTGAATATGGGGATTTTAAATTGTTTATATTATCATATAGTTATATTATCTTGATTTAAGGCTGAAGGACCCCACTAATGGCAGAGCAAACGCCTCTCACGCGGAAGGCCCGGTTTCCATTCCTAGGTCGAGTCATACCAAAGACTCTAAAAATGGAATCTACTGCCATTGTGCGTGATGCTCTGCATAGGCAATGGAGTAGGGAAAACAAGCCAATGAGCCACAACTGGAAAAAAGGCTGTGGCCAGCTGGACTTGATCCAATAGGTTGGAAACTTGGCCTTAAATGCTCTCTAACTAACTTTTAAAACTAATACACTAATGGTAGCCTTTGCTACCCTCTCAGATTTTGTCTATATAACATGACTCCACCAAATACCAAACTTGAAAGGAGATTGGAATATTCCCAACCTGGTCATGAGAGATCTCTCAAGGTGACAAGACTGAAGCGAGCAATCAAGCCTGCATGAGATATGGGATGAAATTCCTCTTTTTAAAATGTTGGTTGAGGATTTACAAGCAGGCTTAACATGCCTGACCCTTAAGAGCTGAGTGACAGATCACCTCTGTCCATCAAGTAGAAATGCTTTACCTGATTATATTATTAGATGTGAAGACTGTTTAAGTGACCTCATGGTGACAGATTTATCCTTAACATCACTAAATGCAGTCTTGTAATATTAGTACCTGGTGAGGTTTTGTTCTGTGGGGCAGAGTAAACCCAATGTAAGAAAGAAAAAGCTTCTTCAGCCACTATTAGTTTAAGATAATTTAACAATTTTGATAATTATCTATTCCTTACTTGAAATGGGGAAAATAATTTTAAATTTCAATTAAAAAAAATTTAAAATTAATAACAAACTGGTCATTATGGTCATAAGGTCACAGCACTTTTAACTACTTTTAATCCAAGAAGTAACTTAGGTGACATTTTATAAATACCAGAATATACCAGGATAATAATATTGAGTCTGCTCTATTACTTCTGAATTATGACTGACAGACCACTATTTGTATAGACAAGAATCTCACCAAGAATAATATGGAGTATGCTCTATTTAAAATTACTAACAAAACCTAACTTGATTGGGCCAAACAAAATGAAAAAAGTGAAATAAAGAGAGGCAGGGAAGGCCACAAAGTGTACCTCAAGTCAAAAAATTCAAACATATCTAGATTAAACAGCATGAAAAAAGAAATCTAACAGTCCAAATCCCATCTTTATACGACAGTCTTTATACGACAGTTTATTTACTCAAATTAAAAATGGTTCATTGCCCAATAACTTGTGATGTCATTGTTTTACTCATCCAATTCCAAACTTTGTATTTCATAAGAATGTTTTTAATTTTAAAAGGAAACAAAGCAGGTAATGGGAGTTGTACACCAAGAAAGTCACAAGTTACTGCACAATGGACTAATTTGTTTTTTTAAAGTGATTAAATTTCAACGGTTTATATCTCCGCTTAAGAATGTCCTATAAAAATAGGATCTGAACTGTTTGAATTCAATTTTCATGCTCTTTAATATGTATTTTTTTGAATTTTTTGACTTGTGGTACATTTTAACTTTGAAACAAGATACTGCAGCAACGGAACAATCGGATCTCCTTATTCCCTTCAAATATCAGTCATCTGCGCCTATGATGTATTTTAAAGGGCAAGAGCAGTTACCCATAACTTGTCAAGAGTTGGAATTCTATGGGCGGCAGGAGATGGGGACAGGCACAGTATTCCCCTCCCTGAATAGGAGGGAAGCTCATTGTATCCTCATTAAAATTCCATGCCAATTATTAGCCTCTTAATTTCACTTTTTGCATTTAATCTGAACATTTTTAAGATTCAAGTATTAAAATAGGACCAGCTGAGGTAACAGTAACGATTGCTCTTGGATAAAAATTCTATTATACTCTCAGACCAGAGACAACCACTTCAAAGAAACATAGGCAGTCATTCCAAACTTTTTTTGAAACAAAACTTAACCCTAACAAATTTGTCTTAATTGCTCACTACAAGAATATTTGATACTTCAGAAGTTATATAATGCATATATTCAAGTTAAATAAAGGAGATCCTCATTATTTTAAATTCAAAGTAAAAATTTCCTTGCATGACTTCTCAAGAACCATTCATGAATCAAAGTTTTCTCCTACCTTAATACAAATAAGATTTAATTTACGATTTTCATTACTGAAACCAAATCACCATGAAAATACTAGAAAAGCAAAGCCATCAAACTTTTTTAAAACAAGAGCTATATCTCATGTATTCTTATCTCTCTTCCAAGAAACTATCAATATTTCAAAAATTAAAGGCCTAATGATCTCCTCCCAAACAGTTCCACTTCCCCTTACCTTATTATTTATAACCCCCTCCCACAACTGGCTAAAACTCATCCTCATCCAGACACAATCTCAGTTTACTGCTTTAGGTTGAGTATACAAGACGAGTGATCAAAATGCTCTCAGCAAAGCACATGATGTGTAATGTGAGCTACAGTACTATGATTTTTTGATTTGCTGTCAATCAAACAGCTGTGCCAGTCAGGTCTGTAGCCAGGGGGCTGCTGGGTTATTTGGGGGGGGGGGGCAGGGGCCAGGCTGCATTTTTGGGGGGCTCAGCAGATTAGTGATTAAAATGCTGGGGGGATGTCCCCCTCCCTTTTGGGAATTTTTGCCTATCTGAGAGGGCTAAGGTGCAAAATGGTGGACTTTCTGACATAAGTTCACTGTTAAGTAATAGATGACATAATAGCATGATAACATATGTGTGGTACCTGTAGGTTGCTCATGTTGTTTGTGTGTGTGTTCCATAGCAAGAAAATTTCAACCCATACTTTGGAATTTTGGGGGGAGGTGCACATGCCTGGTGCAAGATGAGATTTTATGCAGACTAATACATAAATTGTAGTTTAGAGTGTTAGCAGTTTGACTGCCATTAAATATTACACATATTCTTATGATTTATTACAGTTACAGTAACAGTTACAGTTTGGTAAGAAAAATAATTGCCAAGTGACTCTCAATTATGGCATGAGACAGGCTACTATACTAATCCATTAATCACAAACTTCCTAAAAATGGACAATCCCCACCATACATGTGAGAAAAGGCGTAGCAAGATGGCTGTCAGCTATGGTTTTGTGTGAAAGCTCGGACTTGCCCAAGTAAATCAACACATTTTTCAAGAAAGTTGGAATATTTTCCTAATAATGCAAGTTCAAAATCACTGCACATATTACAGGAATGTGGTACTTTTTCCCATTCAAGTTTAACTTTTGTTTAAAATATAACAGAGTCATTGTCAAATCATACAAGTTATAGCTTTATGGTGGCCACCTTGGCGGCCTTTCTTGCCCCAGACAGCGGAGACAATCTACAGATAGGATGTACGCATTACACACACCTTTCATGTATACATGAAGTCCATGGTCCAAATTAAGGTGACTGCATTTTCTCTTTAAACACAATGTATGCAGTAAGTAGTGTACAGAGCACAGTGTGTGCCATTGCTAAATCTGTGTTCCACCACAACACCCAGGACTTCAACCTTGTGAAGGTACAGTTTAGCAAGGACTCTCTGCAGACAACAGAACCAAATTTCAATAGAAGCATAAGACACCCTACACACATTAACTGTTTTAAATTTTCTATCTGTCTATACATGCCATCCACAATGTCTGCTCACAACTAATTTACTAAGCTATCTTTCATAAATAAAAGATGCTTCAATCAAAATCCTACCAGCATCTTATTTTATGTGGGTGTTTTAAGCATATGTTGAATTTTCCAATTTGCTCTGGGTGGTAACACAGCTACTGTTTGCTTACCGTTGTGTGAAGATGAAATCTGAGGGTTGGGATGCAGTTTCATGATGGTGGCAGCAGACAGGTTCAAGCAATATATTTAAATATATATCCATACCCATATGTCCTTAAATATATGGATTAATGCCGCATCATTGTTAGGGTAAAGAAAGAGCACAGGCAAAGCTCTGGGTTGAAGAAAGTCGCTCTTTCTTGAGGGTTTTACTTTGACTTTGTTTGTTGGAGTCTTCAACCTCCACTTCTAGCCTTCTGGCTTTAATGGCAAGAGCAGTCCCCCCAAACTTATTTGAATTTACCACTGAATATCACAAATTTCTTCTTCTTTCTCTTCAAAGTATCTTTCATCAAATTTCCCTGACTCCAATATTGTTCATTCAAGGTAAACCATGCCATTACTTTACAAAATTTGACATATGAGGAGATGGTGTAACATGACTCTTAAGAGCCAATCATGAAACAGAACAGTCTCCTACACTACTTCAAGATGGAGTGACTGCTCATGGGATTTAATCTAGCAGCATTCACAGCTTATCTGTCAGTTGAAGTTCATCCCATTGTTCTTCACAACAGGGCTTGAATTCTGAGGCATGAAAATAGGACCGCACACCACTACTCACATCAAACCACTGTGAGGAGTGTAATTTTCTGCACACCTTCATGAACAATGTTAACTCATACGAGAATGCTGAAGTAAAACAGCACACTTACAACACTCCTTGATTTCCTGAGGAGTGTGATTTGTAGCACACCTGGAAAATCTGAACTAAAAACCTTTGACAACAAGTGCCTGCACAGAGCTAGAAATTTTTGTCTATATAAAATGATTCCCACTATAGCTACTATTTCCTCTTAAAGTGTACCTCAAGTCAAAAAATTCAAAAATATGTATTAAAAACCAAGCAAAAGAATTCTTATAGTCCAACTCCCATCTGCATAGAACATTCCTATGTTGAGATGTAAAATGTTGAAGTTTATTCACTCAACTTAAAATGGAACTTTGCACAATTATTTGTAATGTCATTGTTGTACTACTAAAGTTACAATCTTTGTATTCCTTTACTTTTCTGAAAGTTACTGCACCTGGTACCAAGGTGTGGTAGCACTTTTACTCTGATGGGGTAATGTAATTAACATAAGCGTAGATCCCGGGGGGGATGGGGGGATATATCCCCCCCAATGTTCAGTCTACAGATACGTGTTTTTTTACTGACAAGCTACATTTATTCTCCCCTCATGATTAACATGACTCACGTTGTTCACCTATGTGTGTAATATAATGCTGTCTATGTAGGCTACATTACATCAGAAGGTTTTCAAACTTTTTACATCATTTTCAAAACATTTCTAGCCATGAAAGTCACATACTTTAAGTTTCTGTCATTTAAGCTGGGTAGTTACTAGCCTCCCATCTTTGCTGAAATACTCCAGACTGGTCCCATATTGTCATGTAGTATGGTGCACTCTTCATGACCTTTAGCAGACGCCATCTTGTGGTTTACAAGCAAAGCTCCCTTCCCTTTGTTCTAGATTTCCAGGGCCCTTCCTGTTTCCCGTCACGTGTTACCAGTGGACGTGACATATCACATTACCGTAGCTCCACGTGCACGCTGTAACCCATATTTTCGAGGTGTGGCCAATTTCCCCCTTTGCAGCCTCCTCATTGGTCATTTATATCAAAATAATTATTTATATGGGTGCATCATAACTTTTGACTAATCAGGGGACTGCATGTGTTCAGAGCTCGCACGATTCACAAGACCGAGCCTGCAAGTTGGACACTCGTGCCGTAGACGCAGAGGGATACACATATCTTAGGAATCGTATTAGGCTGGCAGAATAATTAATTCAACTTAATCATCTTTATGTGGAACTAAAATCATCAAATAAATATTTTAAAATCAACTGAACTCTCCTATCTTTTTTCCACCTGGAACTCGATCCCGTACCACGTAATATCCAACAATATAAATCGTTTAACCTTGGCGGGCTTCTACCAGAGACGTGCCTGCCCGACAGAGAAGAATTACACTGTGCAGGCTAGTTGTTTTAGCTACAATCGTCACACCTGCGCCCAAGGTTACCAAGAGATGCGACCGTTTGGCTGTATTGATATGTATGTCCTTTGCAATATTTTCATGAATAAAGTTGAAAATTTTCTGGTTATCTCCAGCCAACTTCCAAGTCACGTAATGGTCTTCCAACTCAAATTTTTGTTACCGGGAATAACCCTGAGTTGATGCTGCCTTTTAAAACTTAACGGTACATCGTTGCTCTAGAATTGTTCAATTTCAGTCCTCCAGTGCAACTTGATAAAGAGTTTTGTGCTCAAAAGAGCCTTTCCTATATGTATAAACATGTCAATACCCTACAACATTACCTCTGTATTTTACCCCTTAAAGCAGTTTTCCTGGGGCCTCTGAGGTGTTAAAACCCAGGAGCTTCCAGGGGCTTCCCCCCAGGACCCCCACCGGGGCTTTGCCCTGGACCCCACCAGGGACCCTAAGGCTGGTCCCTGGGCCCTACCCTTTAGGGGCTTTGCGCTTCGCGTGCACACATCATCCCCCCCAATGTTGAAAAAAAATCTATGCCCCTGGTAATTAAGCCCTCTTTGTGCAACATGCAATGAAAGCAAACGGGAAGTGTTCAGGGTCATTAAAACACTTTTTCAATTTTAAAGAGAAAAAAGCAGTTTATGTGAGTTGTACAACAAGAAAGTCACAAATCATCGTGCAATGGACCAATTTGCTTTTAGTGAATTAACTTCAACAATTTATATCTCAGCTCAGGAATATCCTATGCAGATGGGATTTGGATGTAAAAGTTTCTTTTTCATGCTCTTTAATATACATTTTTAAAGGCAGTCATTCGTCACCCTAAACTATAGTTTCAGTATATATATATATCAAAACTCTCAATTGGTACAGCTCTTTGATTGGCATCACATTCAAACAATGCATCATAGCTAAATTACACAGCATGGGCACTGAGAGTGCCTTGATTACATATTTTGGACTTTTATGGCCACTGGGACAAGCCATGAAGCAATAAACAAGGATTGTGTCTGGATAAAGATGAGTTTTAGATAAATGTGGGAGGGGCTAGAAGTAAGTAGGTTGGGAGGATTGGAACTGTTTGGGATGATGAAAATATGCCTTTAAATTTTTTGACTTGAGGCACTCTTTAATTAAATTCTTCCCTTCACTTTCACACTCAATCTCCCCACCCTTGTCATGGTTAATAAAGAAAAGATTTTTCTGTTATTTTTAAAGCCATTACATAATTAATTTTTCATCTTTTTTTCAAACCTGCAATCACACCCATAAAGTTCTATTCCAAAGAATTACAGCACAATTTCAGAGAGAAAATGCCAATCAGAATGGAAAAATTTGTAGTTTTTACGAAACAATTTTTAACCAAAGTATTGACACAGTTGAAGCCAAATTGGACAAGGAAGTGTTGGGTAGTGTGGTATCCTATAGTGTTACAGGCTCTGGCTGCGTTATTGGTTTTTGCCAGACGGCTATTGCAGGCAATAATGGAATACACAGGTAAATGGAAGGTAAGGAGAGATGACATAGACTGTCCTTTCATTATTCAACAACAGAAGGTTGATCACCCTGGATCTGGTTCTTTGGAAGTGTCAGGTTTGCTGGTTTCATTTATTGAAATCTGATGCCTAAACTTAAAAAAAAACTCTTGGTTTAATAATCTGGTAGCCCTCACTGCCCCTTTTTCAGTCATGGGTTAGCACAGTGTTTCTTCAGAGTGTTTTCCTCTGCTATAAGCAGGGCATCAAGCACAGCAGCAGTAGGTCCCAGTTTTTGAAAGTCTTAAGCATGACTTGGTTTGGGAATCAAACCTTGACCTCCCAAGTTAAAGGTCTCTGACTGCATGGACAAGTGGCCAGACTTTGCAACTTGCAGTTTGTAGGTTTGGAGTTTGAGTCCTGTGCTGGTCACACCAAAGACTTTAAAAATGGAACCAACTGCTATTGTGCTTGGTGCTCAGCATAAGCAATGGAGTAGAGAAAACATGCCAGTGAGTCACAACTGAAAAGGAGGCAGTGGCGGGCCCAACCAATTGGATAGAAACTAATCCATAACACCTCATCTAACATACAAACTAATTAACCCACAAGAAAGGTGGATGTATTCTATCACATTACTAGTGTTGAGCCGATAACTAAGATATCAGAACTTGCCGATAACATATAACTCAAAGTTAATATCGGCCCGATACCCATACCGATACCGATAACCAAAAAAATAACATCTTCCCTAATCACAACATGTTTTGTTACCATTGAAAAATTATGATTTTAACACTACTGCACCTTAAACTTATTTTGAACTAAGTCTGCATGTTTCCGTTACTTTGTTTCCGTGAAAAAATTTCTGTCTTTCTGACGAAGTATTTAAAGCAATCAATCACAATGTATTTGATGTAAAACATGCGCCAGCTAAGAAACCCTGTTCGTAACAAGCACATTTCGTTACCTACAGCCAGACTGCCAACTTTTTTTTGTGCGCGGGGAACGTCAAACAGAAATTGAAAACATGCACGGATTGGAAAACCCAGCATACCAAAACATATATGCCGTGCCGCAAGTACAGTATGCCACACGTATTGGTATGTGTATGTACTGAACAGTGGAACTCCCCAAGCTGTACTACGAAAAAAAAAACTTGCGTGCGGCATACATACGGCCTTTACGTACAGCATACCACAAGGGGTTCTCAACATATACATACACATTATAGTGTAGAGAACGTGTATGTATATGGATACAGCTGATAATGATAAGACTCCCTTACACAGGGCTGATCGTTCACTAGTTACGATAGTTCACACTTTATGTCTTCATCCTGTCCAGTTTGGGCTTTTTCGTTTGTTTGTCTGTGCCCGTTTCTACGCACGTAAAAAGCGGTTACGATACTTCATGACATCGTACATTTTGTCTCAGGCATTGGTCTCTTGAGTAAGCTCTTTCAATCCAACGTTCGCGATCGTGAACGTTGAGCATGCCGTTCTGCTGTTCACAGACCATTGAAAATCCCCATTGAGTTACTGTTACTGCATGTGGCGAAATTCACACAGTAAAACCCCATTGAGATTTGTCGCAAGATTCGGAAGAATTTGACTTGCGTATACAGACAACGGATTTGTATACCGAATTGACTATGGATTGCACATTACGGTGCATGCACTCTGCTATAGATGTATACGTTAATTGTTGAAAGGACATGACAAGCAAGCACTCAGTACATTGTTCGTTACGAACTGCTTCCAAACTGAAAAACATCGGGATTGCGCCAAATATTTTATAGACTATGAAATGCATTATGCGGGCTTGCAGCGTTCAGTAGTAGATCTATCATCTAGTTTGTGGACGTTCACTTCAATGAATTTGTTGAATGTTTTATGTTCAACACAATGCTCTGTATTTTATTTAAGTGCGTAATAAGTACTTTTAGCTCTTAACTATTAAAATGATGAAATGCCGGTTATCAGTTGCCTTTATCGGAGACGGCCTTCATTTGTGCCGATACCGATATATCTTACCGATAATGCTATTATCGGCCACTACCGATAAAACGTATCGGTTATCTGCTCAACACTACACATTACAAACACTTTGCTTTATTACCTGCACTCTTTACTAGCAGCTGCACAACTGTAGCTGTAACACTTCAAACATAAATGAGGAGTCCATGTCTACTTGTGCAAATCAATGAAATGGTATGTAGTATAATAGCATCACTCGGTAGTGTGCTTAGCAAAATATACACCCTAACTCTGGAAGGGTTTCTGCATCAGGGAAAACAATTTTTGTGGATTTTCCATGACTTTCCCAGGTCAAAACAAAGGAATTTTGATGACCTTACTCTTGACTTCTTCCATAAAATAACATAGAATTTGGGGTTTAGAACAATTTATTTTGAAATTGCAGGTGAGAATTTGTTTTGATATTACAAATTTTTGTGAGTGTGAAAACTGACATGACTTTTCCAGGACATCAAAAAATTTTCCTGAGTTTCAAAACCTTTTCCAGGCCTTCAATTGTTTCAACAAATATCATAGACTGTTCCATGTGAAAAACTGTCAGTAAGAGGTAATAGGGACTTTTCCATTTCAAGATGGTATTAACAAAGAGGACGGAAAGCACAGCAAAAAACTAGACTGAGCATGAGCAGAAGTGAACATTGCTTCATTCCGTTGGTTTTTTCAAAACCGTCATACGCTGATTTAACGTTCGGTCTAGAAAAAGGACATCACATTGGTTGTAATGGTAATTTCCCTCGTACTGTTGTCTTCAAAACTAAAACACCTTAACAGTCAGGAGAGAACGTAGCTTGCATGAGTCTTTAAGTTATGCTCCTGTTGCTCTACTGTCCTTCATTGAAAAGTTGCTCATTCATCTATTTAGTACAATATCAGCCATCTTTGCTTGATGGCTTTCATGTAAGGAATAGGGAAGGGGTGGGGAAGGGTGTGGGAAAAAGATGTGGGAAAGTGATCGAGGGAACAAAGCAAACCCTATATTAAAAACAAGACGAACGTCTAGACGAGTTGCGGTGCCGACAAACCAAGTCGTCTTATACTTTTAAGGTGATTTGACGACTGTTAGCTACTAATAGCTTTTGGACTTTGGGTATGGACTCTACTACTGTAACAAAGAAGTATATTTGCCTTTTTAAACAGGATATTCAACAAGGTTTCCCTTCATGGGCTACTTCATTTTCTGTACAATTCGCGCCAACCTATGGTGACGCTCTGTTTAGAATAATCATCCTTCTTTCAGAGAGGTTGAATCCAACTCAATACCACAGAGTGCACACTCTAAAAACACTATGGTCAACTATGCACCGACTCAATGGTATGGTCAAAAAGTGACCAATTAATGGTTAGATCTGACCATAAATTAGTAAATTTTGACCAAAGTTGGAGGTCAATGGTTTGACCATTGTTTAGGTCGGTGCATAGTTAATTAAATCAATGATCAATTCGAGGCAAAGAGATGAAATGAACGAACGATTTGGCTAAAAATTTAGGAAAATCGGCCCATGTTTGTACAGGGTTTAGACTTGGCCCAATCAGCCTGGGGTCCAGGGGGCCGCTTTAAGGGCCCCTGGTGGGGTTCAGGGGACAAAGCCCTGGTAGAGGTCCATGGAGGGCTGGATACTTTTGTAGGGGGTGGCTGGAGTTTACTATCTAAGCGTAGCGCCACCACCAGTTGGCGCGGAGGGTACAAAGAAAATTTTGGATTTTAAAACCTCCCAGATGGCTAGAAATGGCATTTGCCAGGTTTATTTGTCTCTAATTCTGGTGAGAAATTTTTTTATTTTTCTAAGATTAAAACACCCTTTTGAGATACTGATTAGCTCAGTTCATTACTCCACTGAACTATGTATCCTAGGATCGCAAATCCGGAATCCTGCTGAATGTTGCAAGCAGCTGTTCCAGTGCACGCCTGAGTGAAGTATTTCCAGGGGCGTAGGGGAGCATTTCACTTTTGGGGCACAAGATTTTTGCCCGAGAAATGTAATTCTGCCTGTAGGACAGTCAAAGAGGAGCGCCACCACTAGTTGGCGCGGAGCGTCCAGAAAATTTGAAAATTCGTACCCCTCAGACAGTCAAAAGTGACATCTCCCAGGCTTGAAAAAGGGATCCAAGCAGTCGCTTTTTTAAGTTTCAATTGCAGATAAACGTACGTTCGTTCCAAACTAAAATTCAGCCAGAAAGACTAAGCGGAGCGCCACCATTAGTTGGCGAGAAGCGTACAAAACATTTTCAAATATCCGACCGCTCAGACAGTTGAAAATGGCATTTCCCGGGCTTATATGGGGATCTAAGCATTCGCTATTTTGAGTTTCCTTTTGTAAAAAATGATCACTTGAAACTTAAATTCTGCTATGAAGCGGTGTAAGTGGAGCACCACCATAAGTTGGGACGAAGCGTGCAGGAAATTTTTAAAAACCTGACCACTTCAGATAGTCAAAACCTTTGCTTATAGGGGGTCTTAGAAGTTACTAATTCGAGGGTCTGTTTGCACAAAAATTGTTCACTTGAAACTAAAATGCTGCTAGGAAGACTATCTGCGCGGAACTTCACCGCTGGTTGGCGCGAAGTTTAACAGAAAATTTTGAAAAATCGGACCCTTGAGACAGTCGAAAATGACATTTCCCAGACTTATAGGGGGATCTAAGCAGTCGCTATTTGATCAGAAAATTACCAGATAAAATGTATAACTGCCGATCGATGAATCCCGCATCATTTCGGGGAAACTACAAACCGGAATTGAAAACATGCTGATGAATTTTACTCTATTGCGACTCTTGGCTAAATTCGATATATATTGAAAAAATTGTGTGCCCCAGCTTCCTACTATATATGATTTTACTTTTGAAAAAATTAAGGCCTATGGGGATCTTATAGCAGTCGCTATTTTATCAGAAGAATCAGATAAAATGTACCACTACCATTGGATGAAATGAAGTAGATGATTTTTCTTCTATTAGTAACACTTACTGACAGAATTGTCACGTTACACGGTGTGTTGAAATGAATTTTCAAGCAGAAAAATTTCGGGAAGACATTCTCACCCTACATCATTAAATTATCGAAAATCAGATTACCCGATTCTCATAGCCATTGCCCGTATTTGGCAATAGTTGAACAAATCACTTTAAAGAGAAAAATGGACTTTGTGATCAATAAGTTAAACGTTTTCCTGATAACACCACAACTCCCTGACATAATTATAACAAACTAGAGAATAATTAGCTCATAAATATCATGCGAACTTTCCATTTCCGAAAAGGGCAAAGAGATGAAACGAACGAGCCACTTAGCTAGAAATGTACAGTTACGAAATGTCTTGAAATGTTCAAATCTTCATTCAGAACCAACAATTTGACCTTCTGTGCACGGTCTAAATTTAGTGTCTACGTCACATAACATAAGCTGATAAGGGTCAACTTATAGTAAGCAGAAAGTTGCAACTTTCCGTATTAAAGGGCCAAACATTTCACCCCAAACTACAATTGTATTGCAGACGGGTTGTTGGAATGATGAAATTCGTCTTCTACGGAATCTTTTACTCGACAAAATATTCGTATTCATAGAACTGTCTTACTTATTGCTTTCATTAGGAAATCGTTTCATCAATTGCGAGTCATGGCCATACATAAACTTACTACAATGAAAATATTTTCTTCCATAGTAAAAGGACATCGTCAAAGAAGCGACAAAAAGTCCTTGCTATAGAATGTAATAAGAAACGTGTCTGGTTAATAATGTGATGACAGACGAATCGCAGCTAATAGCTATAAATTATAAACATCGACATTTTGGTATTCACGTTTCACTATAGGAAGCAAAAATGATGCAATGTATCTTTATGGTTGATTACTGGATGGCTCGACGCTCTGGTTTGTGTAAGACAATATCGTTCAAGTTTGATTAAATGCTGAACGTAGATATAATTGGGGAAGGGATACTAGTGACGTATATGAACGGGACTAATACCAGGGAGCTGCTACTAAAGGCAGCTCCCTGCTGTGACCTTTTTTGAATATAGTTCTTCTGTCAATGCAACCATGGGACGACCCCCATGGTTTTTCACGGACACGGATGAGTGATATGTATGACTTTGCAGTGAAGACAAAAGGCAGTACACCACCAATTCAAGGGGAATCCCGCCGAAGGAGGTTACCCTACGAATTTAACACCCTAGAGAAACTTTTTTTGGGGGGGGGGGGGAGATTAGACCATGTTCGTGAAGAGATGTGTTCAATTTGTGATCTCTATGTGGTAGGAAAGTAGTTGAAGTAATCATTCAAAGAAAATTGAAGGTATTTCAGGCATTTTTTGCAATATATCCTTCCGCGATGCAAAACGGCATTTTGAATGAGTCAAAAAACAGGAACCTGACTATACAGGCCCTCCTAGCGCGAACTCAACATCGTGTAGGCAAGTAATGGTGGTGTTAGTAAAAGAGGGACAGCAGACCCACTTACCAGAAGTTGTTCATCCTTTTCAAAACGTGTCTTCCTTTCCTAAGTCATTGTTGTGTATCTTGATATCCTCATTTTCTATCAGCAGCAAGAACAACACTTCTAGGCCTAACATTTTCAGAAAAAACAGCCGTTTTATAACTTAATTTCCTCTTAAATTTGACAGAAATTACTTGGCTCTCTTCAAGTCTTATAGGTAAAGTTTTAGTTGTTGCCACCACATCAGACGGGACATTAACAACATTCCCTTAATACTAAATTGCCCTCCTCGAGGAAGCTCACGCAACTGCATAAAAGGTGTTCGCAAAGCGACCAACCTTTCTTCAAGACGATGTAATTTCAAATCTTCTGGTATCTCATACATTTTCATATTATTATCTCGACTTAATAACGGAACTCTGCCTTCTTTTATATATTTTAAACAGGTTTTACAGACCCATCCTTTATCTATACCTTCTTCTTGCTTACAAATATTAGTATTTCCACTAAATCTAACTAAATTCACCCACAGTGCACATTCTTTATACCATAACTGCTCACAATAAAAGCAAACATATGTAGGCCCCTCCATAATTTTATTCCAAAAGCGATGTTGCAATTCTCTAATTGGACTCTCCTCTTCTTTTCTAAATTGACGCTTACGTATTTGTTCTCTAGGCATCATTTTAGTACTATCACTTGCAATACCCACACTACGTTTTATCACAAAACCTTTATTTTCCCAACATTTAGACCTATCTTCAGTCGCTCCCATAGACCCTTTCACTAATATATGATTACTCCCCTCATTTAAACAAACATCTGTTCTCTTCACATAACTTTGCATTGACATTTGATTACGCTCCTCTTCAAATAAAATGTCTCCTCTTTTCAATATGTTACATTTAACACCGAAAAATTCTTCACTTTGTTCATTAACACAACCCCTCTTCAACCAATTCTCTATAACGCTGCTCTCATGTACAGACTCATTATCTTCTATTTCCAACACTACGTCATAATGTACTCCACCTGTATTGACTAAATAAATGGCACGTTTTTCCCGATTAACTACGCAATGAACTTACAATGACTTGTCTTAAATAAAAATGATTATCTTCTACCCCTGTAACCAGTAATGTCAAACACCGAAAAAACAATTACCATCCCCACGTACTTTTCTCACACGAATCGGCCTACCCTCAACTGAAACACATTTTCCTATTTCAATAGACGGCAAATCAAACCCCCCAGTTTTCACAAAACCATGTTTGAATCTATCAACACAAGCTTCGTAAACATTTTTTCTCTCCAACAGCTATCAACAACGAAAAAAATAAAATGTACATGTAGATCTTTCGGAACGTATAAATAATACCTCACGATCGTCATGTTCCCTACTTTCCCCATCATCACACCTCTGACTTTTTTCACATTCACTAGAACTTTTTTTTGGTTTGTTCCCAACTCTGACATCATCATTTTTCTCCTCTTCATAAGTTTTATCTTGAAATTCACCCGCATACTTTCTTTTTCTTTGTTGCCAACCTTTCCTTTCTAAATTAAAAATCTTTGAACGGCCCTTCTTAGGCATTGTAATATTCTCCACATGATTTAAATTTTAAAATAACAAATTTACCATAACCAGACACCTTGATATAACACAAATATTAATACTCGCCAACTCATACAAATAATGTTTACCTACCAATAACAATGTTTCCCTCCAACAGAAACTTACTTTGTGAATATTGTCGTTAGTGTGAGAAATTCACACAGCCCTTTAAAGTCACAAAAACAGTGAACAAAACTCCTCTAAACTATCAAACTTTTACTTCACCGCAACCCCGACCATGCTACTTGAAAAGAATAAATCCCTACCAAGAAATCCTCATATAAATACTCAAAATTCACTAAACACCAATCTGTAATGAATTAAAAAAAAAAAAAACAACCAAAATGATGGCGCTGTGTTAAATTAACAAACAACCTTTTCTCCAGAGTACATACGGACCTGGTTTTTCCGCAAGATTGTTACTAAAAATAGAACACGTTTCCAAATTTTACATGAAAAAAACCCCAATTTTACACTCTCACGAAAGTCATACTTCCACCAAAACTTAAAAACACGAAAGAGAAGTACCATCCCTACAAATTGCACTAAACCGTATTTCGATACCACAAAGCATCTACAAGAAGATAGAAATAAAGTGCCGGAAAAGTCAGAAATTGACATCGCGAGAGTAACTGGATTAGTTGCGGTGCTGCCTGCAAGGCAAGCACCGCAACTAAAAAGCAAAACCAAGCTCTCATTTGATTCTCCAGTGTACAATACACCTATCAAATACAATAGTATTTTTCTAAAAATATACCAACCATATAGAATACACCATAAATATTATCTTACATTGGGGTGGTTTCCAAAGCATTGTCTTCACTTTAAAAAGGGACAATTTCTTAAAATTACTCTGTTGAAAACACAATACAAAGACGGCAACCATGGCTTACTCAGAGGTAGGATATTAAAAAAATATCACCCAACCAGCAAATGGGTTCTAACAATATTAGATCTATTCATTCCCCTGCTGATTTCATTTCTTGTAAACCTCTCCAAGTGGTTCAGTTTAATGGCTCCCATGACAATACTTCATACACTTCACAAAACCCAGAGGGCACATAAGGTTTTAAAAGTTACAAATATCAATTATCTGCTGTCAATATTAATCATATTTTTCTCATGGGCAAAATGCAATCAATCAAAAGTTGTTGTAAGATGAAATGTGGAATGTTAAACTTAAAAAGTAAACAGAAGGAATACCATTTAGAGTGAGGAAAGGATGGGTGGCATGGGAGGTTTGCCTGGAAGATGGGAAAAGTTCTCTGAAATAGGTAAGGAAAGAGGCTGGAAGCAACCTGAAGCCCCAATGAATGCTGGGGACTGCCAAGAGAATGTCAAACATCAAATTTTCTTCCCCAAAATTATTCTAACTCTGTGCATGAATATTAACAATTATTTTTTTCAAAGAAATATTTGGATTTTTAATAACCCAGTTTGGAATTTATATAAATAGTAAGTCGCAGTTGGCAGATAGAAGTATATACATATAAAGCTGGATCGACCTGTTAGGCAAAATCGGTACACCGCCAGTACAACCGCAGAAAATAAAAACAATAAAATACATAAGATTATATTACCCCTATTGGTTCTGAGATACACATGCACGTTATTTCAATGGCCCGTAGGTCCTTAGTGTTAATGGATAGATGTGCGTAAGTTGGTCAACATCAAAGTAATTGCACAGAAATAATGTGGTAAATTGGACTGCGTATAAAGTTACGCATTCCCATATAAAACAGTGTGTAAAACGTTAAGGCGAAACTTTTTTTTCACCCAAGGGTCAAGTTCTCCCAAAAGTCGCGTTTTTACATACTATATTTTGCCTAAATTCCAATTTATAGAAATATATATATATATATATATATACATACTTCTAATTTAGGTTAATATTGAGCAAACTCTCAAAATATGGGATTCAAAAGAAGAATCTCCATTTCTTAAAGCAAAGCCAAGCAGATTGTTGAATGCTATCAACTTTTGTTCTTCAAAATTAATGTAAGAATGGGACACTGATGACTGCCAGAATTGTTATATATTGACCTTGCAACATGTGATGTTACTGAGCAGAAAGATGGCCCTCCAATAGACAGGAATGCACACCATGACAACTTCTATCAACAAGTGCCAACAGCTGATGTGTGCAAACTGGAAACATGCTTTTAGCCATTAAACATGCATGCAAAATCTACAAAATGCATGCAGCCTTCAAAATGGTGTCACATGATGCCAATGCATTAACTTTCTTCCCAGTTGCAACTATAAAAGTCTGTGTTTTAGTAACTATGCTATCACTTCCTTCTTAAGAATGCAACACAGACACCACAGTAGATCAAAGGGTGTGTGGAGTGAAACTGGTATCTGAGTTTATTACATGATCTTTGCCCTCAAGTAATCTATACTTTCATTGTGTTCGCTGTGTCAAAAGTAATTAAAAAATGCTTAACTCTCCTCTAAGCTAAACCCAAATGCTTCCTAACTTTTAAAGTATGTTGGTATATCTGGTTATGTCAATCAATCTATCAGACATAAAATCTGACAATATTTAATATGTATGCAGTGAACTTCATTTCATCCCTGAGGCAATAAGATGTAATCAGGTAGAGAAGGACAATGTTTCAAAAGGTAAGAAGGAAAGTTTCATCATGACATTGAAGCCATAATGAAAGTACACAAAATCCCCTGTGGAGTTAATCCAACAAAACAAACTCATATTTGTAGCCAGCCTACTCACTCTTTAACATAAATCATTGCAAAAAAACTTTCAAACTATGTTCACTAATACTTACTTCATATGTCCTGACAGGGAATGATTTATTTATTATTAGAGCTGAAAAATTACAGTAAAATCCTTTTGAAAACTTTTACAGGAACCATCCTCCCCAGGCGCCTAGCGAGGATTGTGCCCCCCCCCCCTTGTGGCTTAGCCACTGCTCTTCCCCATGAGATTTGCATATCTCCAACTAACACAGAAATTATGACTCACCTCCTTGTCCTGTGGTCCCAAAATTTTCTTCTGGTTCCGGCCCCTCAGTCACTTCACCATTCACTGTATTTTGCACTCCAACACTAAACTCAATGTTTTCATACTCATCAGCATTAATATCAAAAGAAGTTGATGGTGGGCTAATCACTTCTGTCCGCCATTCTTCATCTGAATCTCCTTCCTTGCGCCATTTAACAACATATGAGAAATTTGGTCCGTTATGATGGTAGGGGTGAACCTCCTATTTGAAGAACAAAGACAGACAAATCTGTTTCACAGAGAGCAAGCAGTTAACTAATAAGATTACGTTTTATAGCTCCATTTCTAACCAACTGGTTACGGTCAGGAGAGTCAATACTTTTTGTCCAGCCTATCATTGTGGCTTACTGGTTTGTTAAAATGATGAAATAAACCCCAGATGTGTTTTCACCTACCAAATCAGTTATATGAAATAAACAATTTTATAGTTCTGTTTTAGGGTTTAACCCTTTTGCTACAGAAGGGGGTCCACCCCGCCATACTGAACTGCATCATAATACGTATACACACTACGTACGTACCGGTTCCACCAAATGTTACATTTTTTGTATGGATGCAGCCATATCTGTGCTTGCTATGCCCCCAGAGGAGGCATATATGTTAAACATCTCCCCTTCAAGCCTATTTCATGTCCAAAACATGATTGTAGGCCATAGAATTATAATTAGCCATGCCAGAACGCAGCTGAGTGCTATGGGTTTGAAGCGAAACCATGAGTATATAGTGATGGTAAATTATGATTGCGCAGCAAAACCATGCACAGGGAAGGGGTTAAGATGAACTTTTACAGCTTTGTTTCTCCCCAATAGCCTTAAGTTAAGCTGACTACAGCCTTTTTTCTCAATTGAGGCTCACTGACTCCATTACAGTATGGCCATTGCTTACCTGCCACAAGTACCCGAGTGCAGTGTCTTCACATTGGTAATGTGTACCTTACTTTGAAAATTTGACACATCAACCACCCCCTCAACCCTTCAAATAACTGGGCAGAATGTTCACATTACTTAGACAACTTGTTACATACCAAAATGACTGGGTCAGAAGAAATGGGAATAGGTTTGCCCTTTTAAGCTCTGTCAGCTTTTTGCCACTCAGGGAGCTGGATATAAAAAGGCTTCAGTCCATACGATTGGAGATTTTGTCTCTTTCTTTAAACATCTAAGAAACCTGTTAACTTCCTTCATCATCAGCCACAAACACAAAAATAACGTTAAAGGTCAAAAGCAGTCACACCAACATGAAGTAGTGTACCAGACTGTCTTATTTCGTGATTGGCTGTTGAGAGTCACTCGAAAACATTTTTCCTCTTCAGAACGGAAATTTACTTAAAGCAACTGCTTGGTTTATCTAAAATATGCAATAGAAAAGTTGTAAAACATGATGGAAGACACCTTGAAGAGAAATAAGAAGAAAATTCTGAGATTTAGCTCTTGCTTCAAATTAAGTTTTTTTTGGGGGGGGGAGGCTGCTCTTGATCTTTAACCCAATTGTATTAATGCTCATTGCACTTAACCACATTGCTACTGAAGGGGCCCACCCCTCCACCCTGAGCTATATATAAAATTCCTTCTACACAGTACATATGTGCGGGTTCTACAATTCAGTTCCGTATTAGAATTGTTGAATTTTGCAAATTTTCTTCCGAATCTTATTCTAAAAGAATAGTCTTTTTTTCTTTCTTTCTCATCCATCCCTTCTCCCTTGTTGATATCTTCATCACAACTGTCCAGGTTCTACACTTGCCTTACACAGATTATATTTGTATATCCTCTTGTTTTGTTTTGGCTTTGCCTAAACTGATTGAGATCTTCTATGCAGGCAAGCAGGAAAGATGATGTCATTGGGTGCCACTGTGCTAAGTTTGCTAGGGACTTACTGCTAGTAAGTTGGGATTACATATGTAAATATAAAGCAGTGATGAGGGGCAATTTATGTTGGAGACTGCCTTATTTGCATTCACTGAAACCCAAGAGGGTGTGCCTATGTCAAAATAACATCTCCTCTTCAGACCTATTCCATACCACCCAAAACACAGTAATGCACCATAGGCTTATACATAGCTTTTTCAACAGTTCAATGGTTTCACAGCAAAACTATGCATAGCAAAGGGGTTGAAAGAGTGAGATAGGCAAGAGCTGCGAACTTATGAAATAGCTGACCCTTTAAAGTTCCATAAAATAATATGAAGGTACCAAAAGCATAAATTAAATAAACACTAGTTAGGAAAAATAAATTGCAAGAAAAAAATTTTGCATCATGCCCTAAAACTAAGAAGTGGGACTATGTTACTGACAAATTCTTTCCAAAAGAATTAGTACAATGGTTATTCAAATGAAGTATCAGTTGGTATGTTCTCTCCCGAGCAGACTTGGTTTATTTGTTTAGATAATTGTTGAAAGAAAATCAAAGTTAAAGAAAGGTTACACTACTATTATTGCCCATTAGTATCTAGAGCCATGGTGATGAAACTCCAAGTGCTGTCATCCCAAACTTATTTTCGAGCAACAGGTAAATCTCATAATTTTCTAGTAACTTCTTTTTAAAGTATCTTTCATTATATTTTAGAACTTTGGTACTACATATTCAAGGTATTAAAACCAAACAGTTACTCCCAGTAAATTTCACTTTTTAAAATATGATCACATGACACTCAAGAGCCAATCATAAAACAGGGCAGTCTACTATACTACTTCAAGTTTAGGTGACTCTATTTCCCCTTTTATTCGCTCGCTATGTATGATCCTGTCATTCTGAAGCTCTGTATTTACCCACTTATTACTAACAACCTAACACACAACAATGAGAAAAGACAGCCATATCACTCAAATGGAACATATACCAACCCACATTTTCCAACCCCAATGGGGAACCCCCAACCCACATTTTCCAATGCCCAAGGGGGAACCCTGCCTTAACTTCTAAATGAACTCTCTGACAGTTGTCATTGTTGTAAGAAGCTGTCCACAAGTTGTAACAGACTAGTATATTTATTAGTAAAATAAAATTGTGGATAACATACAGTGGCTGTGCCAGAATGTCAAAATTGGACGTGGAGGGGTGGGAGGCAAACTAGGGACAAAGAATAATGTTGCGGGAGGCAAAAATTTTCGGACACAGCGCAAAACCAAGTTCAAAGCAGGGGTGGGGGGTCCAGGGGCAAAATATCCCGGGAGCTCTGAGATTTTAGCATATCTGTGGATGAAAAACTATGTCTCTGGAGAGGAATGTTATTTATTTTGGTTAACCCAACTGCTAACTGACATAAGTTGGGAGGAGGGCAAGGCCAAAATCTGGGGTGCAAATACCACCTCCCCCCTCCCTTTAGCACCACCACATATAACATAGCATTTGAGTCATGGAGCACCTAGAAAACAGATCAATTGCTCTCAATACTCACAGGTATAAGCCCATTGCAAAGACTTTGGGTACACTGTCTACCCAGAACTTTTAAAAAATTTGGGTGACTAGAAAATATGTCATAGTTGTCCTTTAGACCAACTGATGTGTTTGCCTCAAAAGCAAAAACAAGGAAAAGCTCACAAGTCTGCTACTAAAGGCAGCCTGAGAGTGATTTATTACCACCAATTTCTACTTCACAATTTGGCTAGAAGACCAAGAAACAAACATAGCTCTGTAAAATCTAATAAATGACTTTCAACTTGACCTTTTAACCTAAAGAGGGTGTTAGAAACGCCATTGTAGTACCTAGTGTGAAAGCAGAGGTAAAGAAGAGAAACTGCTGTCATATTTCACCATTGTGATATGCATTCACAATATTTAAAAAACTGGAGCCAAAGCTTGCATTGCAAATAACTTTATTAAATACTGTATGTGAGGAAAAGGTTTTTCTTTTTGATAGAAATTGCATTTACTGTCCTGATTGTTAACTAAACTGCTTTTAGACTGAGAAGGTGTTATAATCCTTTGATTTTTATACCAATTGAACAAAGACATATCACCCAAATAGTCTTAGTGACATGTGTGTCATAGGGCATGAAAGCATCCAAATGAGCCTCTTTTGCTTTTTTTCTAGAGTCTTCAGTTGCTACAGTACCACAGTTTACAGCAGTTTTTTTTATTTTTCTTTTGTATCACTTAGAGGTACTATTATAACTTGCAACCATACTTTGCATTTGCCATGGGGGACAACCAAGTTTTGGGGAGGACAACTGAATTTCCAATGCAGGTACTGTCCTATAGACAACCATATATATATTTGCTAAAGAATCATCCCTGCTTGTGTGACCTCCCAATATCATCTGGTTATCGAACTATCACACTCTACGCCTCCCATTCCAAAGCATATAACAAGCACACATACACACACCACTAACTTTCCATTGAAATAACAATGACTCAAGTTAGAAAACCATAGGAGGGTAATATAATTGCCCTTTTTGTTCATCTCAACAATTCAGACAACACAAAAATTCACAATGGTCATGAGGTCAAAAAGAGGTCACAGTAAGTCAACACATGCACTTTACCTAGACGAACACAATTGTCCATTATGCCACCCCCCTATGTTACCTGGCTATTGAGTTATTGCACTGCATACCTGGCATTCCACTAGCCTGTCACTCAAATGTCAGTAACTCAAGTAAGGAGCATCGTAGGAGGGTAGGGTAATTGCCTTTTTGGTTCGTCTGATCACGACAAATCTAGACGTCACAAAAAAGTCACAAAGTATGAAAGGTCAAATGAGGTCAAGTGAGGTCAAGGTGGGTCATCACGTGCATTTCACTTAGATTAACACAAATCTCCATTACACCACCCCTCTAAAATGTTTCAGTGGGGAGATATAAATTAAAACATTACTTTTTGACCTTTTGACCCTTCCCAATTATTTTGGTTAATGTACCAACATTTTCACCTCCTACCAATCTAACTTATCCTAAAATTATGCCACTGTTAAACACAGATATGGAGTTACAGCTACTAACAGAAATTCACTTTTTCGCCTCTGGTGGTCACCAGTGACCTTTGACCTCCACCAAAAATGATAGGGCACATCTACTCAACAACATCTACATACATACCAAGTTTGAAAACAATTGATCACTTGGTTATCAAGTTATCGCACCAACCACCGCACATTCCAATCTGTCACATTCATACACACACGCACATACACACACAGGACATACCCGTATCCAATGCCTTACGGGGTACACAGAACTGTTCCCCGTAAGGAAATGGTCGAATTTCCCCTTTAGTGGTTTATGTCACGCGGCACCTGAATGCCGCGAGCAAGGGTGGGCTCTTGCATATCACGTGACAGAGCTCATTGCAGTGTCCGAATTTTCAGGTAGCTACCCCAGCTACGAGCTCCCTGTGAGCAAGGAAAGACATGCGAGACTTCAGCTCTCATGATCGGTCTGTACCTGGCAAGGTATTGTTTACAAGCTCACATATACATACGCCAAGGTGACTGCATAGGTTCCTTTGTTACACAAGGAACCAAAAGTATAGCCCAAAATGGTCCTGCACCATAAAATACAAAATACAAGTATTTCATATTTTTGGTTTCCATGGAACTGGAACAATGGGTATCTGATGACCTGATTTGCATATTTGCAAACATAAGTAGGTCAAACAATTGAAAAAAAAACATCCTTTAGATTCCCTCAAGTTTTATCTTTACAATGATACCTAAACTACTTGCTACACAAAATATTTTTCTAACTCAAGTTATTAAATCACCCTTAAATGTTTTTGTGGGCACCGCTAGTGAATAGGTTTAATGTCATCAACTTTTAGGCTCCCTGAAGAGAGTTCTCACTATTGCAGACAGGAAGGGAGCAAGAGACACAGAGGTTCTATATATAGGATAGATTGTATGCTGTTAATACTGACCTCCCATGATACTCTTAGTTTGCCTGGTTGTGAAGCATCACTTGTCACACCTTCTGGCATAGAGTTCTCATCTGGAGGGGCCTCAGGAGTCATATCTCCTGTGACAACATCACTCTTCTCTGATGTTCCTATGTCATTTGTAGCGGTCACACGGAAGGAGTACTGTAAGTGATATCCCAATTGGATTGTATCTTCAGATAATGCAGCAGAGACAGTCCTGTACTTTGCCCAAGGTGCCATATCAGACGGGGTTGGGAAAGTGTCATACTGTGTCCTGTACTCAATGGTGTAGTTACGTATTTCAGCATTATTGTTTGCTGGTTCAGTCCATGAGATAAGTGCTTCCTGACCATTGATGTCAAGTGAAACATCATATGGAGCATTCGGTTCAGCTGCCAAATGAAATAGAAAGAAGAATGTCATAAATTTGTACTACTGATTTTCACTAATGAAAAGCCCTCTTGCTTTGGACAAAAGTACTATAAACTAAAGCCTTGCTGAATCATATGTAAAGAAAAAGCAGAACGTACCACAAGTAAGCAAGTCCTCTTTCAGTATATTGATGCCCTGTCTTGCTCCCCAACATCCCATTCTCAACACACACAATTCAACTCCAAACAAAAAGTTGATGCAACTCTCAGAAATGAGACTTTTGCAGCAAACTGATATGTGTATTACAATACCAAGCTTTCAGATCTTGATTTTAGTTAGCACAGATTTTCCTAAAACCTTCTGTTTAGTAAATATACGCCCCTACTTACTTCATCCATAACCACTCAGGCTTATCACACTGCTGGTAATGAAACAAGGGCCAATTAGGGTCAAATCTACATAAGAGGAGATTTCCCAACACTCCCTGGATTAGGAATCTACAAGCCCCGATACTTACCTCCTATTTACCTATGTAATCCCCTCTTACTGCAACTAGACCCTGGTAAACTAATAGCACAGTAGAGGAGGGCGCCCTCCCTTGGAGGACGCCCTCCCGTCCTCCCTCAATTTAACACCAGACACAAGACGCAAGGACCTAAAGTTGCGTCTGCACCAGTCTGGTGGTAAGATGAGGAAGGACAGGGGAGGGCGCCCTCCTCTACTGTGCTATTAGTTTACCAGGGTCTAGTTGCTGTAAGTGGGGATTACATAGGTATATAGGAGGTAAGTGAGGGGCGATGTAGATTATTGCATCACCACCCCATCCAGTGAAAATCCTATTGCCAGTGATCCTTCTATGGTAAATGGAACGTCCCTGAGTAGTCACAGGGGAGATAATTGGAAGGGATGTGGATTATCCTCCTTCGACACCAATGGAATAACTGCAATCATTGTCACATTGTATTCCCATTTTAGTGAGCAGCCTCGAGTTGAATCCACATTTTATAGGGTGTGGTAGGTCAACATGCCGTGTGAACACAATTCGCAAATGAGAAAAGGTGGCCAGTGTTTTCAAGTTGGGTTGTCATTTCATTCAGGGCTTGATTTTCATGGTTGTCCGATTGTCCGGGACAACTTAAAATTCCACAGGGAAAACCAAAAGTTAAAGGTTGGTTGTCCAATGGACAACCATTTTCTTCTCACATTAAAGAAGTATACTGCTGACTGATCAACTCTTTCAACTTTTCCATCATACAAAAATTTCAGACTGCAAGCGTGTTTGTCTCTCAAACATCACATCTTTGCAATCTTCAAGACCAGTAATACTGTATGCCTACATGAACACACTTCATGTTTTGTAATTGAGTGAAAAATTTTTTGGACAACCAAATTTACTTGTGGACAACTCAATTTAGTGAAATGGTTGACCGAAGGACAACCATAAATTTTTCTGAAAATCGGGGCCTGTCATTACCAACACACATTGTACATACTGTACCACACAAACAACAGACATATAAAGTCACTTGACCTACTTCCTGTGTTCACACTTCAAACTGATTCAGCACAGTTGACCTGAATTACCGCAGTAGGGCAATCAAAATCAGTGAATCTAGATCTTAGTGTTGCTGATCTGTTTTCCCATCAGAGATCACCCCACCATTGTAGATCATGAGCCACCATGTTCACTTAAATTGGAACATGGCCTAAGCATCCATGCTAACCAAAGTATAACATGATTTCCACTGCTAGTGATGACAGAAGCTGAACCTTAATCGCCACCAAAACAATGATATCTCTTCTTTTCAATAAGAAACATCTACATTGTTCAGTACAAGGAGAACAAAAGGCTCTATCTTGAAAGTTTCTCTGATATTAACTACATTTATTAAGGTTTACTTCATGTAAAACAAGATGTCCTTTTAGCTCTCACAAAAACATAGTTCTTGTACCACCAAACAGAATGCATCCAAATGACAGTCAATTGACTACATTAATTCTTTGCATCTTTAGCAATGCCTTAAGATAAAACAGTTCTAGCATCTTACCTTGGACTATCAGTTCAGCCGTTGCTGAATCTTGGTCATATTCTGTTTCTGCAAGACACTTGAATGTACCAGTATGGGAAGCTTTAGCAGCCAACACCCTCAGAACATTATCTCCTACTTTTACATATTCACTGCCCCATCGGTCAGGATTCAGTTCTGTATCCTCAAAGAACCATCTGATGGTAGGAACAACTCGTTTATCAGCCACAACTTCACACGTGAAGTCTGCACGATTTCCTTTGACCACGTTCAGTGTTTCCGGAGTAAGTGTGACCGAAGTTGGGACTAAACAACATGAAATATTCAAAATAATTAAAAACAGTACAACATGAACACCTCCATACTGCCTGTATTTTACTAATTTCAACCCAGCCATTATGCTTACTCTCTTCTAGATATATTTTCTCGAATTCTTTCAAAGAATGTAAACCTCTGAACCACAAACTCCAAAACATGGTATATTCTGCTTCAATGTTGGCATTTTCAACATTCCAAATGTGAAGAGGACAAAGTACACTAAATTTAATGCTTGCCTCACTCATACACTCAACTTTGTCAAGTTTTCTCCATTGTTTGTCAGATAATTTCCACCTTTTTTTTATTTGTTTGCTGTTTGTATCATTTTAGTCTGAAAACATCATAACAATGAATACGAAACAAAAAACAAACACTACCATCGTTGGCACACTACCACTGTTGGCAATATGTAACCCAAAATTCCAGACAAGGTCTCTTCCAGCCAATCAGGTCAACCACAAAGGTAAGTCCTTAAGTACTTACTTAAAGAGGCTCCTTGAGGTAATGTCTATAGATAAAGGAGCATGGGTTTTTCTACTCTCCAGCAGTCAGCAGATTACTACTCCATTCAGTGTGCTCCTACTAAATATTCTGAACAGCCCAGTGACCACAAACAGTCCACTGGGCAAGTTATTGAGTCTCTCCCCATGGGTGCCTCTTTAACTTGCCCAGTGGACTCCTTGTGGTCACTGGGCTGTCCAGAATATTCAGAAGGGTAGAGTAGATGTCTGCTGGCTGCTGGGGACTAGAAAAAGCTAAGCACCCTTCACAAGGGTGTTTATCACATGTCAATGACAATTATTAGCAAAATTAGTCAAGTTTCAGATACAGAAGTTACACAAAACTTAACTTTTGAATTTTTAGGTATTATGTTTAGAAACAGTTTCATGCATTATTTCAAATAGTGTTTTGTCACGAGTTTTGAAAGACCGAATTGAATCATTAATTACTCACTCAGGAAAAATTTACTTGCAGGATATGAAGGTTGTCTAAGTTTGATCATTTGTCATCCTTATATGAAGACAACTCTACAAGCTTGGAAAAAATTGGTGACTTTCACAAACCAACTCAAAGTTGAAGTAAGTAGTACAGAAATCTGCTTTGTTCATTTCTTTTGGAAAGAAAATAATGCACATTCCTGCAAAAATGTTTCTTTTCAAAATTATTTAATGTACAAATGGAAATCAAACCTCATCTGTGAGTCTAAAGCCACATAGATGATGATTAATCTTAAAGGCATTTTTCTTGTTCAATTTTTCAAAAAAGCTTTACGAGCAGGATCAGATATTGCTATCTTATGAAATGCATTGATGGGCTAAATATCGAACTAAAGGCAAACTTAAAAAAAAAAAATGATACAACTGATTGACCATTTCTTCCCCTATTAAGCTGGCGCATGCAGTTTGTCAACCCTTATCATGCTAGCAGCAATATCATAAAGAGGTTCTCTATAGTAAAACAAATTTTGGGTGCTAAATGTTTGTGGAACAGTGCCCTCTATTTGAATTTTTAGTTTCTGTACAGTGGCACTTGACTCTTATTGAAGTGTCTTTGAGAAATTTCATCATTACATCTGCAGGACTACATTAAAGACTGCCCTCTATTAAACCAGCACAATAAAGGTCACATGATGCTGAATTGTCACTGTGTAGACACAAGGACAATTTCAAACAGGCATCATTCTACATAAGTATACCAATCATGAGAAATATTACAGTAGAAGTAAGGGTTTTTCTTGCTCTGAACTTTTTAGCTGTGCATTGTTTCACAGCAAGTCAATCACAATTAGGTACACTTTTGATGATGGCAGGGGATTTTTGTTGATCTGTTAATGACAGCTTTCATGCAAATGATGTTTTCTAAACCTTCACTGGTCTCTTATCATTAAGACATACAAACATTTACCCACATAGACACTCACTGGCCAAACAATAACTCACCCACACAAAGATTTAACAGTGGGGTTGTGTTGGTAAATGGAGGTGATTGACAAATCAAATATGATTTGCAAATTCATTTTCTGACCTCCATTTTATCCAATAAGGCATTTATACTAACATCTCCATATTAACAAGTTCTACCAACTAAATAATCTTCATGACTAAACATTGAGAGCTTCAAGCTTTGCCAGCAAAAAAGTTTTCCCTGCTGGATTTTGGACCTGTCTTGTTTCATCAGATTTATTGCACTTTTACAGATTTCATGTAACCCATAAACTGCAAATGACATGCTTATGGCAAGCTAAATGCTCAATAATTCGAAAAACATGGATTATCCATTGAAAAACCATGTTTATCACCTAAACGTCATGTTTTTCGATGGAAAAACATGGCTTTTGAAAGCAAATCTGAGATTATTGCCGATAATCTTGGATTATCTGCCGAAAAACATGGTTTCTCGGAGAAAACCATGGATTTTCGACTGAACAACCATGTTTTTTGGTCAATAAATATGGTTTTTCGATCGACAAACATGGTTTTTTACGGTCGACAAACATGGTTTTTCGGTCGATTATCAATGTTTTTCCAATTATTGAGCATTTAGCTTGCCATACATGCCATGCACCTTACAAAATGTAGGCCTGTGAACCAGTCAATTTATTGAGGCAACGAGGACTTAAAAAAAAAACACACTTCTCTTTTATGGAATGACAGCATATACCATTTTAGTGGAAAATGTGGGTTTCCAGTGTTCCCACAAACTCAGCCAGGAATTATCAGATACATAATTTGCCTTCAGCATCCAATGTTTAAGTGACATAATTTGCAACTTGCATCAGCAGAACCTTATAAAGTGCATGCATAGCCAATCATATCTCTTCTTCATCTTCTTGCTCCTTAACTACTCGTGCTCCCACCACCCAACTTAAAAGGTTACCCATCAGAGTTAATTGCATAAATAACTTATAATTATTGTTGTATTAGTAAACCTTTACATAGATTCCATACATGCCAAGGAGTATACCTAAATGAAACTTAGAAGTTGCTGATATTGTTGTGTTTTAAGTTAATTATTAGTTCCTTTAAGAACGCAGATTAATGCAAAAATAGGTCACCTAATACAAAAAATTACTTAAATAAACAATACCTGTCAATAAGGCAGTATTTATACAATAACGCAAAAAAAAAAACCCTGAAGACGCCTTCAAGTTTTAGGAGAATTTCCCCACAAAACAGAAGAAGATCTTTTACAGACAAAAAGATACTACCACATGCGGTATATATGTATAATGCCCCTTGATATGCATACTGCGAGATGAGACTGTAGTTTTTCAAGGCAAGGAAACATAAAAGAAAAGCATCCCAAAGGAATATCTTGAAGAATTTTGAGTGGAAGACTGATGTATTTCCCAATTGCCAAACATCACAAATTGTTCAGACACCCAAACCTGCCCCCCCTCCCCACACCCCATACAGGCAGATACACCTTACTGAGTAAGAGTGCTACAAATGTGTTTTACAGGATGATTTAATATAAAATATTAATTGATATTATTAATTAATTAATGTAAGCCTCCAAAATACTTCCTTTACAAAGTCTAGGTGACCTTTTACTTACCTTCATTAAAATACCACTTGTAACTTTCTTTACAAAGAAGAACTGTTAAAAGTTTCTGCGACCTATGGACCTGATGTCGTAACTGAGAGGTGACAGCTAAAGGTCACTGGGCCCATTTCCAATGTAATTAATTGGGTGGGCACACTAATAAAGAAGATTTGGCATCTTGGGAAGGGTGGAAGTTTTAAGGGTAGAAAGGGTTCTTCCTGAGTTTATCACTCTCAGATGCCACAAGGTAAACTATGTTATATTTTTTCTTTCTACTACATCACTTGCATTCCACTGAGCTTTCTTTCAATGGGAAAAAATGAAGGAAAGGGGAGAGGAAGGACTGGAGGGGGCTGGGGGTTCTCTTCATACTGCTGGTGATTGTGATAGATAGGTAATGGAGGGATAATTTGATGCAAAGGAGAAAGCTGAACCACCACAGTTGTTGCAGCAATTGTAAATATCTCTGTCAACACTCCACGTGCTGAATCATCCTTCCTTAAAAGGAAAACAGTAACGGCAAACCCTAAGATTCATTTTTTATCTCTTTTTTTTTTATTTTATCTCCAATAATTTGTTTGAGGTGAGAGAACTGACCTGGGTTTTATTTCTTTCCTTCTTTTAACAATGAATTTATTCTCAAACGCTTTCTCAAATTAATCTTGCAGTTGCCATTGGTTTATTTGAAGCCTTTCATTTTCTTAAATAGATAACAATATGCAGTTTCAAAGCACATGCTGCAGCTTCTATTACAATGTTAGTACATGGGCACTTTGTGAGGGTGCATGCAAATATAAAACACTCCCCCTACATAGCAAGTTCCAACAAAAATTAAAACAGGTCCCAAATTCTAACTTTATGGCGTGAAACTACAGTGTACATAACAAACTGCATAAGTTTTAAACTAAAATTTATTCACTTTCAGTGCAAACAGCTGGCTGTCTTATTAATACTGTTCCCTTTTTTATTTTGTTGTACTGAAAGGTCTGGAATTTAAATTGAAATTTACATAAAATTCCACATCTTTGTTTAACTTTTAATAAGTAGATTTACTATACTGCATTGTTTTCAAACTTTCTGCATTCTTTCGACAATTTAAAGCCTCATAGATATATAGAACCATTTCAACAAATATACCCTGTATTAGAGAGAATTACTTCAACCATCCCCCTGATTCTTTTACAACATTTTGTCTGCAAGTAGATGTGGAGCAATTAATTTTCAGTTAATAGATCAATCACAGGGTTGATAGAATTACTTGAAGGACCACAGTGGGCATTTTCTTTCAAGTTGTGGAACATACGAGGTAAATTATTACAAATTCTCTAATTCTGCTGTAACAGGCTCTCATTCTGCATACCCAACCCAATGAAACTTAAATCGAGGGTTAATGTTAATATTCAAAGTTGATAGCTTTGAAGTGGATAAAATAATTGCTTCGATTACTTTATGATAGTAAGACCAACAAAATGTTGCAAACAGCAAAATGAAAAAACAAATGATTCATGTGTACATTTGGTTTTTGTTAGAAGAATGAAATGATCCAAAACCATGGTTACACTAGCCCATATGGTGAAGAAAATGATGGACTTTTTTAGAGATACATAAAAAAAATATGAAAGATATTACCTTTAACTACAGATAAAAATTTGACAGCGACACAGGCTTAACTTGAGATGGTTTTTATCCATGGGAATGGAGAAAAGATGAAAATTTGTGATGCACATGATACAACAATCTACAGAATGAGTTCTTGAATCAAAAAAATCTCTACTCCAAATTCACCAATGGTACTGTAACCTTTTTTTACCCAGTATGAACGTTGATAGTTTCTTCATTGTTTTCTTTGTTGTAACAAGGATGTAATGGAAACGTGGGCAGTGTATGGAAACTTAGAATATTTGTTGAGAGAAAATGGGAACTTAAGATTATGATTAAGCAGGGCAGAAAAAATAATTTTTGAATACTGCAGCTCCTAAGAGAAAAGCAAATTTTTTAAGAATCAGTGATTGCTTTTTCTCCTCGTATCCTTTCTTGTAAGAGTTGGGAGATTAGTTTTGGTCACTTTTACACATACATGAAATAGTTAACCAGTGAAGGCTACACATTTTTGTACAATATTATTGCAAACAAGATCACGTCATGACTACGTCTGGGTATAAGAGGACTGCAGTACCAATTTCTCTGTCAGTACAATGCAAGGTAAAACTAAACAGGCAAGAGGTTATCAGTGGACGTATTACAACAGGGTAACTACACTGGAGCTGTAAGGAGGGCAAACATATATCTACAATAAGATAGGATCTTCTTCCAGTTCTATGTTCAATCAGTTTTTAGTAAACCTGTGAGAAGGGTATCATTCTGGTGCATCTGATACAGGAAGCATGAATACGAATGGAATGTGTGACAAGGCAAAGCAAGGGACACAATTACTATATCTGACAAGCAGTGTGCCTGCATAAACTAGAAATGAAATTATATTATTTCATGATGCAATGGAAAGAATCATTTTTCTGCTATCAGACAACTTTCTGACTTTTGTTTCAACAACCTGGTTCACAGCTTAAGAAACAAACTAGACAAAATATTCAGTACCATGGCAATTTTTAAGCTTTCTCTAACTAATCTAACTCTTCCCTACAGAACCCCAACATAATCAACTGGGATGCTTCTAAACATGTATACAACCAGAAACTTCCAACAATTACAATTTTGTCAAATACTATATCTTTCAAAAACTGTACAATTTGCAACTTTCTTGTTCTTTGGTAGCTTTGGATTCTACAATAAAAAGAGATCATTGAGGTAAAAGAATACTAGGAAGTTATTAAAAATCTAATCGGAAAGGAATGAAACTGATGTTTGAAAAGTGAGCCCAATGTTATGGTCCAATAAAGCTACAAGCTAATAACAGTGACAAAGAATGGAATGCTAATCTAATTTTTTAAAAGCAAACAATAAATTAAGATGAGCCTTTAAAGTGTACCTAAAGTCAAAAAATTCAAAAATATATATTAAAGACCATGAAAAATAAATTCTAACAGTCCAACTTCCATTTTCATTGGATATTCCTGAGCTGAGATATTAAATGTTGAAGTTTATTCACTCAGATTAAAATGGTACATTGGGCAATAATTTGTGATGTCATTCTTGTACTATTCAAATTACAATCTTTGTATTTCTTTGTTTTTCCAAACGTTACTGCACCTTGTACCAAGGTGTGATAGCACTTTTTCTCTTATGAGGTGGTGCAATTAATTCATCCCTCCATGTGCAACATGCTATGCAAGCAAACAGGAAGTGTTCAAGGTCATAAAAACATTTTTAATTTTAAAGGAAAACAAAAGCATTTTGTGTGAGTTGTACAACAAGAAAACCACAAATTATTGCACAATAGACCAATTTGTTTTAAGGGAATAAACTTCAACATTTTATATCTCAGCTCAGGAATGTCATATGAAGATGGGAGTTGCACTGCTGGAATTCGTTTTTCATTTTCTTAAATATATATTTTTGAATTTTTTGACTTGAGGTACACTTTAACAGGCTCCACTTTCCTTTTTTTTTTTGCCCACTTTCATTTATCACAATCCTTGACCACCTTTACCCTTTCTTCATTAGTAATAAGATTACCCTTTACCAGCCAGCTACTGCTGACAAAAGTGACCACCATGAAGTTCCTTAGTTGCCATTTTTTTCAGGAAAGCATACACAACCCTTTTACTTGCCACCACCAGGAATGCAACTGGGCCAATTCCAGAGGTGTGCACCATGTAAAAAATCCAACCAGATAGTACCAAGTATACAGTCTATTTTTTGGAAAGAGCTGGCTATTTTCTATATTAAGTCATCTTATAATGGGACCACATGAGGAAAATATGGCAGAGAGGTAGATATTTCTTCAAACTTCCTCCCCAAACTGGTCAAAACCCTCATATTTACTACAACTGGGAAGGACTTAGTATCAGGCTTTATCGCAATTTGTCTAGGACACTAAAAAACACTCCAGGGCAGCCATGAGAAGGTCCCCTACCATATCTAAAACCCTGACTTACACCAAAGAACAATTTAACCGGCACTAAAAAAAGTAGACTGGGTGGAGGAGGGGTTTGAATCAGGCCATCTCATCTTCTACGGCAAAGAAAATACAGAAAAAAGGGTCAATGAACGTAACTGAATAACTTTGTACTTACACCTTACTCTTATTTCTGCACTTTGCATATCATTGTCAATGCTGTTTAGGGCGTGGCACTCGTAGGTTCCTGCATCCTCTAAAACAAGATCAGACACATTTAGGTAACTGGCAGATCCATCATCTCCCTCTATTATCTGAAAACGGCCTCCAGTTTCCAGCTGCAGTAATGAGGAAAATCAGAAATCAGGAATTGTTAAAATGGAGGGCAAAAAGACTACAGATACATGACGATTGCAATATTAAAGTGAAACCATTTGGTAATGCTTAGAGAAAGCTTTATGGGTTAATCAATTGTAAGATGTGCCCTTGGCAAGGTCATGAATGCTTGGTGAGAGCGACAAACATTTTCATGCACTGACTACATCATCCATCCCGCAGTAAATCAAACATCCAACATTTCATGGAGTTGGATGCACTTTTCCTGAAGGATATACTCCAGTTAGGAAGCAGACCTCACATTTGTGACTGTTATTGCCCAAGCTTTACACCCTCAGCACTGTGGTGAAATGCATTCTGGGAGTCCATACTCAAACTAGCCTACACAAAGCAAAATGGACTCTCATTTGAAATATATATGATTTTTATTCAAGGTCTCATGTAACTGAGTATTTTTTGGCAACTGTAGAAAAATAGAAAGTTAAATATTCAAAAGAAACTTGTTTAAATAGATAGTGTTTGTCAGGGGTGAACTTTGGCTAGAGTCTTTGTCATGAGCTTTCCAAGAAAACCAAAATGTCATGCGAAAAAGGTAGAACAAATAATATTTCCATAATATAGTGGAACCTTTCTTGTTATCCTTTCATCTCCACTAAAAATGCTGTAAAGAAGGAACACCGTCTTTGCTCTGCTTATCTATTCATAACATGTAGATACATGGCATTGTGTTGGATATTGTATCGCAGTGCTGCAATATGCTAGGTACCATCATGCATTGCGTTTCAAGATGGCTGCCTGACAAACAGATTAATGCAAACAGATTCATAGCATAGACAACGCAGGATTGACAGTCTTCAGGAAAATTGGAAAGTGAGAAAGTGTATTTCTTGATTAAATTAGGACATTTGACGAGTGTTGGACAACTTCTGGGATGACTTTGAGAATAATTTGTGAACTTTTGCCAACATTCAGAAAAGGAGATGCCACAACAGCTTCCCAACTGACCCAACTATGCTGCACCTATTGCTGATTTAAACCAACATTTTAAGAACATTGACTCACCCCTGCACCCTGACTTAAAAATAATGTGACTCAACACTGAACAAAGGTCAGAGGGATGTTAGAGGGTACCTCTCGCACAACTGATATAAAAGTGCTTTGTTTACATAAAGACAATAGTATGCACACTACTGGTCAGGTAACTAACCTATAAAAAATATATCATAAAGTATGTAATGATGTCATCTTCATTTATTGAAAAAGACAAGGCTAAAGTAAGGATAGCCACATACTAAGTCATTACAAGAATGAATGAAGATGATTGTCTTGTATTACAAAATGCAACCCAAGAGGTCCCAGTTGTAAAGAAATATCAACTTAGCTTTGCAACAATTGCAAATCAATATTACTCAGGCTGTCTAAATTCTAGCAATTTCGATAAGCATACCATGTAGTAATTGAGGCTTTGTATAAAGATGGAATTTTCTACCAGATGGTAGCAGGTTAGTGTTAAAACTAAACAGGTAATTACCTCAGCTTTCTCATTTCTAAGAATTTTGTTTCTAATTTTTTAAAGCATTTGTCAGCCTATCACCAATGAGCAGAATACTACAATTCATTTGAAATGCAAATATTGTTTTCAATAGTTGCTAAACAAGATTTGATAATTGCAGACCAGATTCAACATTCTTATAAGCAATTCAAGGTTGACCGATGAAAGACTGTACATGAGAACAGGGCAGGACAAAGTACGATCAAGGATTGATGTAAGAGATGAACAAGAGCATAGCCAGCCTACATCTAGAGTCTAGTAATAGACCTTGTACATTGACCACGCTCTGATGTCATCCTTTTGGCAAAACAATGGAACATGCGGTCACATGAACAAGAATTGGCCCTACACCAGTAGCAGACTATGCACGTATTCGACTGGTTGACAAATCAGCTGTCTGCATTTATCAGTGTTGGTTTGTTTTGCCCCCAAAGCAGTGTATACTTTTTGCCATGTGATATCATAAGCAGAAGGTCTTTTATTCCCAGAGAGTGCATCACTGTGTTCTAATGCACAAATTTAGAACTGTTTAACAATGATCATTCATAAACAACAACAGTTGTTGGGGATTACATAGGTAAATAGGAGGTAAGAGAGGGGAGATGTAGATTGACCTAAAAAAAGATGGTACCAACAATTTAACTTTGTAAACAATGATCTGAAAATAGGACAACTACAAGTATAATGGAGAAGCCGAAGATGAATGAGATTAACCATTAGCACAGGTGCATGAGTTTATCTTGGAATATCGCATAGTCACCTTACTGTATTGGACCAATAAAAGTTGAGGATATTACAAAGAAAATTACGGCTTACTCCCTCTTGATTCCTGGTAGTTGGCGAATATGTTACGATCATGAAAAAAAAGACCATGGGACACATTCCCTGCAAAGTACAAATATGCTTATCTTCTTAAAGCTTTTTTCTTTCCTATGGTATCATAGTTAAACAATTAAAAGGTAAAATGGCAATATTGGTTTCTGAAAACTTAACATTTTCTCATCTGAATGAAATGAATAGACCATCTGTGACCAAAGACACCATGATGACCATAATTTATAACATCATTCACCTTAACATACTAGCTTGTGCCTATGTGTTTCCATTTTTTCCTGCTTTTTTTTTTTTAAATCATAACAGAGCACCACAATTTTACATTTGTATTCTTTTCTGAATTTTATCACTTTCATACTTTGACACCATTTTCAAAACATGCATTCAACACCACCGTCTTAGTCACATGTACATATGGTGTTTACAGCACCTCTAGCGGTGCTGTGGCTGTAAACTGGTGCTGTGGCTGAGTGGATAAAAACTGTGGTATTTAAAGAAATGAAGCTTCCCAATTAGGAGATCTGGAGTTTAATTCCTAGATGGGTCAAAGTAAGGTGGGGTTTTTTTCATCCAAGAGCAATTTATGGTTTCCCCATCTGAACTGGTCTTTCAAAAAATAAAATAAAATTTGATCCAAAATGTAGAGTTGGTTGACATCCGACACAAAGTTGTAATTAATAAGCCAACAGACTCTCCCACATTTATGGTTGCTTAGCACAAATCAACTTCCCTTTAAGGCCTGATCATTATTTTTACTTCTTTAGTACCTAGTACCATCTACAAATAGTATTTTCAGCATCACTTCATGGGAACGGAGTACAGATGGTGTTTTCAGCGCCACATTCTTACCTTAGCAATGTAGTATTTACTACCAGATTCTTTCCTAAAGCAATTATATCAAAAAGACAAAATCTCAACTCCCCCTCCCCCCTTTGTTTTTGGAGACTACTGAATTTTTAACCCAAAGCTGTAAACCATAATAAGCAAATTGGACTTCATGACATGACTTCATGCACATTAATGTTTGCAACAATTGCTTTTCCAAAAATGCAAAATAAATGTGCAAATTAAAGGTCAAGAACAGTTCCCACAAACTTATTTTGAAACAACATCCAAATTCACACAATTTTCTTCTTCTCTTCAAAGTATCTTTCATAATATTTTGAGACTTCAATATTGCATATGCAAGGTAAACCAAGGAATTACTTCTGGTAAATTTTACATCTGAGGAGAAAAAATGTCACATGCTTCTTAATAGCCAATCATTGAACAGGACAGTCTACTACACTAGTTTAAGTGGGGGTAACTGCATTTCCCCTTTAAGAAAGCATATCTCCAGAGAAGAAAGGATTGCCATAGTTATGCCAAACAGTAGCAAGCCATTAGTTCAAACTTTGTTCTAACTTGTAGGTAAACTTGCAAAACTACCTAAGAAAAATCACAGCCAAGTAATTCTAGGAAGGATTCTGCAAAATGCACCATGTTCATTTTATATTAGTGAGAATAATGTAATACTGACACTTTGCTATGATTTGATCATTCACAAATTGTTCAAAAAAACCTTTGAACATTTTTAAAACTGCTGGTCACATTTTCGTGATGCCTGCAAATTAGGGGAGAGATTTGCTGTACTTTTGCTGACTGTTACTTGATGAATTTGCAAAATTTTGTCACAAACAGGCTTGGGGTAATCGTAATCGATTGCAATCGATTACACATTTTGAAGTAGTTGTAATCGCAATCGATTACTTTTGTGAAAATCGCAAAGGAATTGCAATCGTAATCAATTACAGTAGCAAAGTAATTGCAATCGTGGTTTCATTTCTGATTACACTGAAGTTGAATTGAACAAAGAAGTAAAGTAACTAAACAATCCTTTCAGCGCTTGGTTCTTCTGTTGGAATGACAAAATTTAATTGTCCCTCTTTCTTGGATGTGCCAGCTTAAAATGAGTGAGAAGTGCATGGGTTCAATAATCTCTACTTTGGGAGGACTTGGTTCTGTCTGGGCTTATCTAGAGCAATGTCCCTGTCCTTTTTTTCCAGTTGTGGGCACTGGATTGTTTTGCCTACTACATTGTTTATGTGGAAAGAAAATGTTATCACGATTGCAATCATGATTACATTGCAATGAAATCACAATCCTAATCAATTACTTTCAATTTTAGCTGTAATCGTAACCATAATCGCAATCGTAAAATATGAAGAAATCGCAATAGTAATCGATTACATTGAGATGTAATCGCCCCAAGCCTGGACTCACAAACCATACATGAAAGAAATATTTGTTTGTGAGATACTGGCTTTAGCACCATTTTAGAAATTTGAATACTCAGCACCACTTTCTTACCTTGACATCACCCTTGTACCATTCAAATGTAGGGGTTGGTGACCCAAAGGCCATACATTCCAATTGAAATGAAGATCCTTCCGATACAGTGCCACTTTGAGGACCTACAGAAATGGTGGCTGGGATAGCTGTTCAAAGATAATACAGAAAACACGTAAACAGCTTTTACTTCAATATTCACTGTCATTTGAACAATGCATAATTACAAGTGAACAATGCATTTTTAACTGGTATGCTATGAAAGCCTAATTAATCTTCCATAACCCCTTATGTAAATTTAAAAGGTCCATGTTTCTTTTGGAAAGTTGAATGCAAGCCATGCCCAGGTGTCCCCAATTTGAGAGTTGTCACTTCTTTTTAGAAATCTCAAATGCAATATGTACTAACCAACCAGAATGTTAAAATGCATAGTTTCGATGATACTTAAATGTTCCATTTCAAATAATGCCATCATGTGCCATTATTTTCTCACTCAAATATGTTATACTAGCATGTTCAAAAGATAATTTTGTTATCCGAGATAACCTTTGACCTCCACCAAAAAAAAATGGGACCATCTTCTCAGCAAAATGTGCATCAACATACTAGGAGTGAATTTAGTGAAATCTTTTTAAGTTTCCCATCTTAAAATGTGTTGACACCAAACAAGTTTTTCATTAACATTTTGACCTCCAGTGATCCCAGATGACCTTTGACTTCCATAAAAACCAAAGATAGATAAATAGATAGATAGACAAACATACAGACAGACAACTATCTTGAAATATCACATTTAAAAATGTTTTCAAACTTTTGACCCCTGGTGACCCAAGATGACCTTTAATCCAACCAAAACCAATTAGTCCATTTTCTAACAATAACACATCCACATACCAAATATGAAATCTGTTCAAGTTTCCTGCCTTGAGATATCTGGTTAACGAGATTTTCAGGCTCTGATCCCCCTTGACTTTGACCCGCCCATGACTCCAGATGACCTTTAACTTCTACCAAAAACAATAGGGACCATATCCTGAACATGATGCATCCACATACAAAATAAGAAACCTATCCAGTCTTCCTATCTTGAGATATTGTGTCAACAAGATTTTCAGACTCTGACCCCCAGTGGCCCCAGATGACCTTTGACCTCCACTAAAAACAATAGGGGAAATCTTCTGACCATAATGCATCCACATACTAAAAATTAAATCTATCCAAGTTTCCTACCTTGAGATTTTCTTGTTAAGGTTTTCAGACTCTGACCCCTAGTGACTCTAGATGACCTTTGATCTCCACCAAAAACTATAACCTTCTTCCTCTTAACATGGCACATCGATGTACCAAGTTTAGAAACTGTCAAACATTCCTTTCTTGAGATATCGTGTTAGTAAGCAGTGTCACAAACACACACACAGTACAAACCAGTACTCAAAGCCTTATGAGGTACAGAGGACAGTTCCCCATAAGGGAATCATCAGAATTCCCCTTCAGCCGCTTAAGTCATGCAGCATGTGAATGGCTTGAGCAGGGCGGGCTCTTGCATGTCACGTGACAGAGCTCACTGCAGTGTCCAAATTTTCCAGTAGCTATGCCAGTTCTGAACTCTGCGTGAGCAAGTAAAGAAGTGCGAGGCTTGAGCTCTCGTGAGCAGCCTGTAACCACTTAGGCATTGTTCACAGGAGCACACACACACACATATACATACATACACATGCAAACCATCGTGAATGATGAGGTCAACTTGGAGGAGAGTTTGGTAGATGAAGATAATCAATTACTGTGTCATACTGTGAATACAGCTGCCAGACAGGAATTTACTAGAAAGATAGAAACGAGGGAAAACTTCCCCCTTACTGATCACATCAAAAACAAATCCCAGAATCCTAGAAATCCAAAAATGTTGCCAAAATAAAGGATCCAACAGTTCAAAAATTCCTCCCTTTATAATGCTGTACTGGTTTAAATAAATGGATGAAATGAATGAATAAATGAAATAAAAAATTTTTCTTCCAATATCGTGAACACAAAACTTTCACTGGTTTGATACCTGCAGGTGATCTCAAATGAACAGTCATCTTGATCAAAGGCAAAACAGATTTTCTTCCTTATGTAAGGCAATAATGTGTCAAGTATACGTTTCATGGTAATTTTTCTTAAGAAATAACAATCATTCGGTTTACTTATACTACCTCTGGTGACCCCAAATGGTCTTTGACCTCCACAAATAACATGTGGTTTCTTCTACTTTATTTGGGGTACAAGTACTCACTAAGGTTAAGCTGCATACAGTTGATTTATACTATACCTACAAGGTTTTCTTTGCTTGAACTCTTATGACACAAAATGACCTCTGAACTCCACAAAAATGGAGATAGAAACTGATTGGTTTTAGTTGGGCTGGCCACGGCCTTTTTCCAGTTGTGTCTCACAGGCTTGTTTACCTTCCTTTATTGTCTATGCTGAGAACCAAGCACAACGGAGGTAGGTTCCACTTTTAAAGTTTTTAACTTTAGACCTGTTTCTTCTCCTTTACATAGGGCATCACCATAACAACTAAGAGCTTCATCAAAATTTTCTTTACCAAGAAATAAGGTTTTTTATTTGTTTGACCTATGGTAATCTCAAATTACCTTTGACCCCACCAAATTAACAGGATTCTTGTAATTTACATGAGTAACTTTACATCAAGTATGAGCGTCATACAATTTTTTGTTCTTTAGATATCACACACACAATGTAAGTGTCTCAAAAACACACAGACATACACAAGTTGATTTTACATATAATCTGAGGACCTCACTGCATTTTCTTATGCACTTTCTTCTTTAACCCTAAACTTAACGATAGAATCTTCCTTCAATAAACTTAAGAGGACTCCAGAAACCTATTGAATTCCCCTCAGAGGGCTTATAATCCTCCAATGCTTAGGTCTTCAATATGAATTCAAAACAATTGCACTACTTTCAATACATACTGACACATGCAGGATTTTCTCATCAAACAAAAAGTCAGGTAACAAAAGACATTGTGAACTATGAAAGGTAAATAATTGGAGGTTTCTACTTACCAAGAACTGTAATCGTGAAACTTGCAATTTCTGTCCCGTACACATTTTTTGCCACGCACTGGAACACCGTACTATCACCTTCACGCACATCAGTGATAATAATCCTGTCACCAGAAACTCGATACACAGAGCCTTCAGCTGAAAAAAATTACAGTAAATATCAAACTTATTAAGTTTCGAAAGCAACAAAATGACAGTTAAACACATGCCAACACCAATGTTTTACATAGCACTGGCTAGATAAATAAGTTCGAAGGTAACTCCAAATACCATTTGAGTTCAAGTTTGATTTTAAATACAGTCTAGGTCTCCCTCCCCCATTAGTTGCCTCTTATGATGGGTATGGGATATCATGTGCATATTCTACAACCCCCAGCCAATAAACCAGCCCCCCCCCCCCAGCCAACCCCCAGGCAATAAAGAAAGCACAATAGGAAGAAAGGCATTTTTGTAACTTTTCATAGTACTACTGATAATTGGTATCATCAGCACTGCCACAAATGGTACCGTAATACTGTAGAATTGGTATTAAAGAAAATAACAAAATTTCTACAACAAAAGATTTCCAGAGAATACCATGCATTTGACATACATGAAGTGTACTGATCATCCCTGCTTTCCCCTAGGGTTGGGAGGTACCGTGAAATATTGGTACCGGAACTGTTAAGCAAATAGAACCAGTATAATTGTGGACAGTCCCCGTTCTCAACAGAACCAGTATAATTGTGGACAGTTCCCGTTCTCAACTCATGGTTAGGAAAGTTGGGTGAGAACCTAAACCATGCACAGCACCCATGTTATCCTGTACATTAATTTGCTAATGCAGCTGGAAGTATGATTATGTTAATCACTGTGCAGAAACCTCTGCTTTGACTTTATTTACCACATTAAAATCAATCATGCACATTCCTCACTTATACTCCCGGTGTCCATCTCAACCTCTAGAGTAACCAAAATGTATCCAGACTGAATATCTTTTGTTTCTTGCAGGAAGCAAATACCAGCCTCCACTTCTTCATTTTCCATTTCAGGGACATCCATTTCTTCTTCGATAAATTCTATCATTTTTAACACAATCTTCACCTGAACTTTTGAAAATGTACACCTGGCTCCTGGTAGACCCAATGCATCTATTCCCGCCAAGAAACAAATACTGTTCGTGCACTGGCTTCTTTGGTACAGCATATAAAATGTTGTTTGGAGAATTTGCGGTCTGTGGGCCGCAAAAGCACTAATGAACAGTGCATACTGTATATAATATTGCATGGTTAGACATAAGGTGATGTTGCCGAACGGAAAAAAGAAAATTCCATTTCAGTTTCTCCCTGGCTATTAATGCTTGTAAACATTTTCCTCACCCACAAATCCTAACAGTTACTTTAGTTGTGAATTAAATAAGTACCGGTAATTTCAAATTTTTCCAGTACCGTTAAAGGACCTGTATTAGTAACATCCAAATATCTTTGGTAGTTTTATTACCGGTACCTCTAGTACCAGTATACACATCAATACTGGTATACCCCCAACCCTACCTCTTGCTACACTGTTTTGTAAAGGTTTAGTACCAATCAGTAAACAAAAGGTGAAACTTGCTGAAAATCAGCGTACAAAAAAACCTAGGGAAGAGACTTGATCAGCACAGTACAATCCACACCTGGAAATTCCCAAAAGAGCACTCAGAATTGTACTGTAGGCTGGGAAAATAATTAACCACGAAAATAATGAAAATGACCGTCCCAAGTTATCAGGTGTGACTTAACCATATTATAGATACAGATAGAAATTCAGTTGTACTTTGCTCAAGAATAATTTGTTCACCCAAACTTGCAACATTTCAAATGATGCAATGTCCACGGCTCTTCTTGCGCATAGTATTTTGAAGAGATGTAGCTCTTGCTGCGGTTTACGATTAAGACTGAAATGTTGAATAGTGTTGGAGCTATTTTCTTTGTTCTCTTTGTGTAAGCATTTTAAACAAAACATTTCCCTTTAACATATCAGGGAAGTCCCATCATCTCAGTGTGTCAGATAAGGCTAAAGGAAGGTTCAAATCAGAGCTTGCAATGCTAGGATTCTAGGTCAGCCTACACTGAATTTTTCAATCATATGATGCCACGTGGTATCGTATGCAAAGTAAATATGGCCAAAGCATGATAACTATTTAAAGTACACAATGTGAAAGCATATGCTGATAAGAAAAGATTGTTCAGAGATCATGCAAAATGTCAAAAGAAATCAAGTGCCATGTTAATGTGGGGAGTGCTTGATTTCCAGATTGACATTTAACAGCCATTTCAAAAATTCCTATTCAAGTGAAAAATATAATAAAATGAAATGAAATAGAAATGTAAAATGTATATTACACATTGTTACCAAGAATAAGAAACCATCCCTCACAGACTTGTTACTTACAATCTCTGATTTCTTCTCCATTCTGAAGCCATTCGAAAGTAGGCGCAGGCACGCCCCCTACTTCACAAACTAATTCACCTGACTCCCCTGGGGCAAGCACTGGATTTCGTGGGTCTTGTACGAAATATGGAGCAGCTGGAGATGAATAAAAAACCAGAATGCAAAAATGCATTGAGGTTTCGATGATACATACATGTATGTTCTTTTCAATAAAATGCTACATTTCTTGTAACACCTGGTGACCCAAAGTGACCTTTGACTCCACCAGTATAAAGTGACTGGTTTTTCTTTTAACGAAAACGCTTCTGTATTCAAAAAGCCAAATTTCATACTGTGCCTTAAGATATTCTGCAAACAAGGTTTTCAGAGTTTAATGCGATGTGATACCAGAAGACCATTGACCTCCACCATGCAAAAACAACAGGTACAGTACTTTCAACTCACCATAACACATCTAAATACTACCATCGAAGTTTCCTACCTTAAGATATCTCTTTGACAAGGTTTTCATTGACCTTTGGTGACCCTAAATGATCATCAAACTTCACCAAAAACTGCAGATTCCATCTTCCTACCAAAACACCTCCACATACTAACTTTGAACTCTATCCCAGTTTTCTACCTTGAAATACAAAGTAAAATTTGGTTTTCAAAGTTTGACCTTGGATAATCCCACGTGAACTCTGACCTCTACCAAAACCAGAATGCAAAACTGCATTGAGGTTTCGATGATACACAAATGTTCCATTTCAAATAATCCCATCATGTACCATTATCTTATCATTCAAATGTTATTCTAACATGATCAAGAAATGATTAAGATGTGTTAACACAACACAACACAACACAAACTTCTCAGTTTAGGGAGCAAGACACTTTGAGTTTTCAATTCTTCCCAAAGTCAAGAATTGTCACTGTAGAATACCATCAATTTATTTACTTTTCCACCCATATACAAATCATATGGTGAACTTTTTTAACATTTTCCATTGTGGAAATTTGGGGGATCCTCTAGCAAGCAATACACACTAAAACTGAATGTGTCCCGAGGTGTGATTGGCTGAAGGTATGTAATCATCGGTGCATGGAACCAATCACAAGGTTTTAAAAGAGATTTTCTGTCGAAGTTCACCTAGTCTTCTTAGCAAGTATCAAGTGTGTACTATCCTTTGTTATTAGGTAATGCAAAATATACGAGCACAGTACAAGTACTTGCGCAAAATATGTCCCCCAAGCAGGCTATGTTTCAGCATGCATCTGTTAAAATCTTTTAAACTTTTCACAATGTTGAGTGTATGACAAAGGTCCTTATCATGTGAAAAGGGGAATTTTTGGAGGATTTTTGTAATTGCTGATTAGAGGGTGGAATGGTAATTACTCTACCTAAATCTGGATACTTGGCATCTTTGTAGGGACCATCTCCAGACTTTAACCCAACCACATACCAAATATGACATCTATTCGAGTTCCCTACATTGAGATATTGTGTTAACCGGACTTTCAGACTGTGACCCCTGGTGACCCCAGATGACCTTTGACCTCCTCCACAAAAATAGGGACCATCTTCTGACTATAACGCATCCACATACCAAATATGAAATCTATCCAAGTTTCCTATCTTGAGATACCGTGATAACAAGATTTTCAGCCTTTGACCCCCGGTGACCCCAGATGACCTTTGACCTCCGTCAAAAACAATAGGGACCATTGTCTGACCATAACACATCCACATACCAAATATGAAATCTATCCAAGTTTCCTATCTTCAGATATCGTGCTAACAAAATTTTCAGCCTTTGACCCCTGGTGACCCCAGATGACCTTTGACCTCCGTCAACAACAATAGGGACCATCTTCTGACTATAACGCATCCATATGCCAAATATGAAATCTATCCAAGTTTCATATCTTGAGATATCGTGCTAACAAGATTTTCAGCCTTTGACCAACGGTGACCCCAGATGACCTTTGACCTACACACACAAACATACACACGCCATCATGATTGCATAGGTTTCTCTTATCATCAAAACCAATAAAAAGGGTCCACCCTCCCATCATAATTCATCAACAAACCAAGTTTGAAAACAATCCAAGCTTCCTACCTTCATTAGGCATAAAGCTACCTCTTTGCAGTCAGGGCAATGTTTGTTTACACTATTCATCATGCTTCAGTGGCTGCACAACCAGCTTACATGTGTCCAAAAAGATAAGCCTATTGTCCTGGTCTGTTGATGCAGCTCTGGTTGCAAACTTGGCTTGCACTGAATAAACAGTCTCTGCCTTTATGAATGAGGTTTTCAATGGGACTCTTTGTTTACATAGTGCTGGACATGGCAGCTACTATTGACAGAAAGCTGATAACAGGAAGTTGGGTTGACCTTGCTGTAACATCACTTTTTGAACAAAAAGTGGGGTGTCGGGTATAAATTGTATAGAGGCAACCTTATGCCTAATGTTGAGATATCATTTAACAAGGTTTCCTGAGCTTGACCCCATGTGACCCCAAATGACCTTTGACCTCTACCAAAATGAATAGGCTTCTTCCTTACATCATAATGCATCAACATATCAAGTTTGAAATCAATCCAAGTTTCCTACGTTGAGATATCATGTAAACAAGGATTTCGGGATTTAACAAAATGTGACCCCAAATGACCTTTGACCTTCACCAAAAATATATAGGGTTCTTCCTCAACTCATAACGCATCAACATATCAGGTTTGAAATGAATCCAGGTTTCCTGCCATGAAATATTGTGTTAACAAAGATTTTGGGGTCCGAACCCATGTGACCCCAAAAGACCTTTGACCACCAACAAAATTAATAAGGTTCTTCCTTACATCATAACACATCAATGTGTCAAGTTTGAGATTAATCCAAGTTTCCTATCTTGAGATATCGTGTAAACATGGATTTGGGGGTTTGACCCCCTGTGATCCCAAATGACCTTTGACCTCCACCAAAATCAAAAGGATTCTTCCTCTCAGTATGGGGTATCTGTGTACCAAGTTTGAGAATTGTCAGATCTTCCCTTCTAAAGATATCGTGTAAACAAGCAAAAATTTTTTAAGCTAGTCACAAATAAAACACCAAAATGGAAATCACTTTAGAGATTTCATTCATGCAGTGTATGTCCTATTCCAAATAATACAATGATGTCCCATACTTTCAGCCACAGGTCAAGTGCTATCTTAACAAGTTATGTATTCATGTTTGCTATAAGGTATTCTTGGGAAATTTTGCATTCTGACCCCTGGTGACCTCAGACGACAATCTTAAGCAGTCTTGGTAAATTTCTTCAGAGCAGCAGATCTTTGACCTCAATCCCCAAAAAATCAAATACCTTCTATTTGAGCTTACTATCTGGAACAAGGTTTTTAGAATTTTAATGTTGCTAACCCACATGACATTTAACCTCAAGACAAAAGCATTTTTTTAAAGATTCAATGACCTTTGACCTCCAACAACAACAATATGAACCATCTTTCTACCATGACACATATACCCACCTAAAAATAAATTTATCCAAGTTCCCTACCTTGAGATATCATATTAATATCTCAAGGTCAAACTGTGAAAATCATATTAACAAGGTTTTCACAGATTTACCTTGAATGATCCCAAAATGACCTTTGGTCTATGTCACAAACAATCACAACCATCTTCTCACCATAACAAATCTACATGAAAAAATAAATCTATCTCAGTTTCATACCTTGAGATATCATTTTAACAAGGTTTCTAGAATTTGACCCCTGAAAACATGACTTTTGACCTCCACCAATGACTTTACAGTTTGTTCCTCTTAATATGGGGCATCTATGTACCAAGTTTAACAAGTTATTTAACAACTGTCAGGCATTCCAATCTTGAATATTGTGTTAACCCTTTACCGTTGTTTGGGTCCTTTTGGACCCAGATGAAGAGACTGTCACCCATCTTTACTGTTTCGCATGGAGCTCCAAACTGCAAGTAGCTGCCCAAAAATTTGGCCACAACAACGAGAGAGAAAATAGTTTAAGGTCAGAGGGTCAATGGCCTATGGAAGCTCATGCGGGGCGTGCTACGTTCGCCGTTCCGCTTACCCCCGAGGCGTGCAAATATGCCCAATTGGAGCAGAAAGGTAAAGGGTTAATCCAAAGTATTTGCACCACAGGGCTGTGCACACATGCAGAGACAGCCACATAAGCTTTGCAGTAAACACACTCCACAGGCTTATTTGAACCCTTTACTGTTGTTTGGGTCCTTTACGGAAGCTCATGCAGGGCGTGCTACGTCCACCTTTCCGCCCACCCCTAAGGCGCGCAAATATGCCCCGATTGGAGCACAACGGTAAAGGGTTAACCAGCAATTTGTTGTAAACACACACCCACAGACATTTTCATGCCATCACGACTGCATTGGTTTCTCTAATCATCAAACCCCAAAATATTTATTACAATCAACTTAATTCTCACCCTTTCACATCTACATAATGAATATAAAATTTATCCACATTTCCTAACTTAAGGTATTATGTTGAACAGGTTTTACTCTTTTCAGATTCTGAACCATGGTGAGCCCATATGACTTTTGAATTCCTTTACAAACAATATGGTTTTCTCTAGCCATCACCCAACTAGGTACAAAGCATGTAATTTAGCCAAACTGGGTTCACTGGTTGATTGAAAACCCACCTCTCATATCACTGCCGGATGGAATCATTTAGTGCAGTATGTTTGACTGTCCAATACATTGTGAAACAAACATTTATGATCTAACATTCATGGAATGAAGCTGTTGCACCAAATTCTTTGGTCCAACACAGAGTCAGCAGATGTTTAGAAGAGGGTAGATGCACACTGTTTAACAAAGTGCTTCTTGATTGGCTGTTACCATTGTATTGTATCAATTGTATTCTTTGTTAGGGTTAGGGGTTAGGTTACGGATTAAGGTTATCGTTAGCCAGTAAGGAGATTTCTTGTTAAACACTGCGCATCACCCCTTAGATGAAGGGGAAACTTTTGAAAGCTTTGATGATGATCTGGTACATTTATAAGAATTTTAAAAGTAAAGAACATGCTTTTCTCCTCTTTATAAATTACAGTACTGAACATATCCCATTGGTGCAAAATATTTTCTTCAGACCTTTCATTGTACTTACAATTGACTGTCACATGAACTGTCCGACTGTCTGAACTGTCTGGATCTTCACCATTAGAAGCTCTGCATTCGTATGAACCAGCATGCTCAAACCCAAGGGAACTAAACACAAGTTCTTGACCATAACTTGCCAATGAAATATCATCATTGTCACCAGGCAGTGCCTGGTCATTCCTATACCAGGATATTTCTGGGGTAGGGCTGAGGAAAGAAAAGATTTAACTTGCAACAGTCTGGATCTTGCAAAAATGAATGGTACTTCATTGTTTTAAATAACGAAATAAATTGCATCTTCTTTCTTGTCACTAGCTTCAACCAGAATGCAAAAATGCATTGAGGTTTCAATGATACATGGATGCTCTATTTCAAATAATGCCATCATGTACCATATCTTCTCACTCAATTGTTATACTAGCATGTTCAATGAAATAATTTTGTTAATTCAAATGCCCTTTGACCTCCACCATCAAAAATAGGGATCATCTTCTCACCATAATGCACACCCACATACCACATGTGGAATTTATCTCAGTTTCCCACCTTGAGATGTGTTAACAAGGTTTTCACATTTTGACCTCCAATGTCCCCAGATCACTTTAAACCACTACAAAATGTAATAGGGAACCATGGATGGGTGGATGGGTTATTTAGATGGAGCTTTATGGCCCAGTTTCCAACCAATTGGTTCAAGTCAAGCCAGCCACAGCCTTTTTCCAGTTGTGGCTCACTGGCTTTTTCCCCCTACTCCATTGCTTATGCTGAGCACCAAGCACAATGGCAGTAGGTTCCATTTTTAAAGTCTTTGGTATGACCTGTCCGGGACTCAAACTCCAAACCTCCCAACTGCAAGTCTGATGCTCTAACCATTTGACCATGCCATCCATGGGGTGGATGGGAATTATGCATGGTGTGTATACTCCCGTAAGGGAATCTTGATCTTTCTCCACAGATTTTCATTGAAAAGCTGAGGGAAGTTATCTCCACTCAATCTGTGCCTCCCCCTCCACATGATTTACTTGTTTGCTTCATCTGCTGATCAAGTTTCTTCCTGAAAATTGAAGGGCACACACTGCACCGACCTATGCTGCTACACAACAGGTTCCTCTGCCATGTTACAGTCTTAAAAAGAATGCTAAGGAAGTTAGACAAGCAATTGCCTTTTCCGTCCATGCCAAAGGATATCTATGAAGAGCGTTAAGTTTGGTGAATGACAGCCAGGAGACTATCTTTTAACCTCTACTGAGATGTTCACCCCATGTTTCTTCTAGTGTCTATCATGAATGTATATAAACTGATACCTCTTTCAATTTAATCCTGTTGATGCCAAATGTGTGGATGAGTTAGTTAGTTAGATGGGGTTTTATGACACACCAACATGAATATAAGAATTGAGAATTGATCTTATACTGCCAGCTCTAGGTGACTGCCCAACCTCTTGGCATCTCTCACATATAAATCTCAAACAACCATTTACATACTGGAAAGAAATATTTTATCTTAGAGACATCATTAATTAAATCTCTTTTTACTACAATAAAACCGTATTGAGATTGGGCAATGTGTGGATGTAAAACAATATTGGACTGACATTGCTGTAAGGAACAATCCATTTGCAACTTCAGCAAGATATTACATGGAAATCTGAAAATATGCAGTTCTTTTTCTGTGGTTGAGATGACTTTAAATACACATTGAACCATCAGGTCCTAGTCCATATGATGTCCAATGGTCATCTTTGATATCATCTGATGTCTTTATACAAATATACAAAACTGGCACACATCTGCTGTCAGCCTTTAATAGACTGTCCATTGGTAAATTAAGAAATCAATTTATTTTATACTGTAACTGCAAAATGGACTAAATGATGCTTAAGCTTGTACTAGACTGGATGAGAGGGTATTTCCATACTCTCCCCTTAGACTCTCCCCATCAACCCCCCACACACACACTTGTGATCAGGGCTTGCAGTTAGTCACCAAAGATCAGAAATCCTACCTACACAGTTAAGTGCCATGGTACAAGCTTCATGCCACATCAAAATAAGAAATACTTACAAACCAGATGCCAGACACTTAATTTTGAACTCATCTCTTCTCAATCCTGACAAACTGGTAGGGCAAGATGAAATTCTGGCTCCCTGGGTTTCTGCTTCACCCTCTGAAACAGGAACAAAACCAGTTAAATGCTTTTGAAATATCAGGTTTTTCTTTGTCAATATGGTAAAACATTTTCAAATGTAGTTCACATGCTCCTAACAAAAATTTTTGAAATTCAGAAAGTTGGTCTCTCAGTGTTTCTGTCAAGAGGGAGCAATGGAATGGTTTCCCTCCACTTTCAACAAGAAGGAAGACAAAAATTCCCATCTGTTCATTTCCATAAGAATAAAAAAGGCAGCATCTTGGTTTTTTATTTACAAAGAGTTCTTTCTGCCAATCTGTTGTCTTCTTACCCCCTTCAAGGAATAGATTTTTCTACCCATGGAAGGAAATCTTCCACCTGTTGTGATCATTGCACCAATTGATTTATATTGTCTTGAAATTTAAGAAGAGTTATCATCCTGAATTTGTTTAAAAGTACAATACTTTCGTTGCCGTAACATACGTACAAAATTTAAAACTTAGTCTCCCTGGCATTTTCTGTGAATATCTCAAACAGTCTATTCATTATATTCTCCATAACCAAGAAACAAATAAAAACACATCAACCAAACAAATATAATAAAATTAACTTTAAGCAAAAATTTCACTGGGCTAAAGCCAATACTTGGCTCACAAAAAGACTGTTACAAGGAATATGTCACCTCACAAATCAACTGTTTTTGTTGATATTTTTCTCGAAAAATAAAACTCAGAAAATTTTGGACAAAACTTAGTTGGGACATCCCTCCCAATGTTGACCACAGTTATGTTGGTCATGGCACTCACACACCTCGAAATTAAAGGCCTCAATATACCTTCATTTTTCTTGGATTATGACCAGAGAAATTTACTCAAACACAACTGTTTGGCCTCTTCTCTCCTCACACAATTGATTCTTTGCCTTCCTTTTCAAGGAAGCGTTGCCATTGCCTTTTGGTTTGGTGGCAATCAAACTATGCAAAGCCCTCTTTCTGCTCTATCAATGGCCAAGTTCTAAGACCCAGTGAACTCCAGAGCAGCTCAGAGAATTCCAGAGTCTGGCCAATGATGGTGGTTTGAAGAATCCAGAGGCTATCAGCATACTGTCCAACCTCCTTGCACTTTTTTTTAGCATTACCCTGCCCATATTGGTGGATCGTTACCTGATCACTATTTCTAATCTTTCAAGTCTGTGATGTTTATCAGGTATTTATGTTTAGCTATATCTAGACCAAGTGACTGATTTGTGTTTACCTTAAATTATATGGGTCTTTTTTGGATGAAGTTAGATAGACTTTTCCCACCCAGTTTCCAACCTATTGGTTCAAGTCAAGATGACCACAGCCTTTTTTCTAGTTGTGGCTCACTGGCTTGTTTTCCCTGCTTCATTGCTTATGCGAAGCATAACGCACAACTGCAGTAGTTTCCATTTTTAGAGTTCTTGGCATGACTAGACCTGGGAATCAAACCTGGGCCTTCCGCGTGAGAGGCAGATGCTCTACCCTAAGACCAAACACACGGTCCTTTTTTGAATGTGAAAGAGAATTACAGGACTTTATCGCCAGTGATCATTCCGCAGTAGAGGGACTGTTCAATAGTAGTAGAGAGTAATAGGGGAGGTTATTAGGTTAACCAAATTCTAACCACTGGTTGGTTGAAAGTTGCCAAGTCAAATAAGCATTTTTTTAAGTGAGAAATATTTATGCTAGTTCCCGGGTCTGACTCTTTTAAGGTGTTTAGATTCAAGCTTCCGAGGGTTGAACAAAATACAAGTATTCCTCTTCTCAGATTGTGTGTATATCAGGGACTTCATCTGGAGTTCTAAAGTTTAACTATACCTACGTCTCATTTTTAGAAGAAAAGTGGAGCAAAACAAAGTGAAAGGGGAGGGTAACCAGTTCTCTATATGAGGCTTAAAAGTCATTGAATTGAAATGGTTTTAAGGGAAGAATAACAGATGACCCCAAACATGATAGAGACAAGCTTCAAAACAAGTGATCTTGTCTCTTAGAAAAAAATGACACGACAATAACGTCATTTATCTGTACGTGTATCAGAGATTTATGGTGAAGGTATGAGGTTTATATCCTCCCATGTATGATGAAGTCCTTAACTGATGTGAATGCACATATAGAGCTCCAACAAATGATGTCATGCATGACCTAAGCCAAACCTTCTTTTTATTCAATCATTTAAATATATGATTTTTAAATGTCCTATTTCCAGACATGTTTTCACAGTAATGCCAAGGACTACTCTTAAAATTTGAGAGTTGTGTTAGATAAAACAGATGCCAACAGTTGCCTCTGCTCTGCTCTGAATGAGGCCAAGATGTATTTACCTCCGAATAAAGCCTTTTAAGAGACACCTTTGTTGCATGCAAGCATCAAAAACTGTGTCCCCTAAGTTATGCACTTATCAACTGTGAGATGCAACCTTTGACCTGCAGGCAAGGTGGGTCAATGATTGCAGACACATCAAACTGAGCGCAAAAGTCTGAGCATTATTGGGATTCACCACAGAAAAAAAAAGCAGTCATTAAAAATGTGCTTACTTACCGTTCACTGTGACAATGTGAAAGGGCGACTTCATATAGTTGCCTAGCAATTCATTGGCAGCAACGCAAGAGTAGCTACCTTGATCCTTCTTCACTATGTTAGCAAAGTGCAGGTTGCCATCCATAGACTGGCTGATGCGGTTATCTGTTTCAAATTCTGTAATACTGTATCCCAACGTCCAATAGATTCGTGGCATGGGTGCTCCTTCTGGAGCTCCACATTCCAAAATGACCGAATTTCCTACATTATACTCTACCTCAATGTCTTCAGGTTTGTCAAAAGGATTTTGATCTTTAAGGAGAAACAAACCAATACAACAATAATGAAAACAAAACTTGTAACAGCAAAGATAATGATGATGATAGTAATGAAGGGAGAAGTCTTGCCCTGAAAAATCCCCTCAACTACCAATGAAACATTCCCATGTGAAATGGTAAAAAGGTTAACAGGAAGGCAAAAAGTTAATTCCACCAAACTTCTTGGTTTGGCAGTTTATGAGGAACAATATTTACCACCTCTCAACATGCAAGTATAAAAGAATGGAACACCACCCACATGCATGATAGCGCAAAACTACCAAGGCTAGGGTCTAGGGGCCTGCCTTATGGCCCCTGGTGGGGTCCAGTGGGCAAAGTGCTACATTTTGGGTAGTTTCATGTATGTGTGGAAGACTTTGAGTCCTCAGCAGCACACAAAAATTAACAATGTCTGCCAACCCACCAGAATTCAAAAACTATCTAGAGATATCGTGATAATGGAATTTCTGGACTTTGACCCCTGGTGACCCCAGATGACCTTTGATCTCCACCAAAAACAATAGGGACCATTTTCTTACCACAACACATCCACACACTAAATATGAAATATCAATGGAGATATCATGTGAACAAGATTTTCATACTTTGACCCTTGGTAACTCAAGATGACCTTTGACCTCCACCAAAATAGTACAGATTATCTTCTCATCATAGCATATCCACATACCAAATGACATTTATCCAAGTTTTCCATCTTGAGATAATATGTTAAGGTGGTTTTCAGCCTTCAACCCTTGATAACCCCAGATGACCTTTGACCTCCACCAAAACAAACATGGGGTCATTTACTCAATACAACTAACCTACATCACAAATATGAGAATAGTCACATTTAAACTTCTCAAGAAACCTTGTCAACAAAGTTTTGACATTTTGACCTTTAATGACTCCAAATGACTTTTGAGGGTCAGGGATCCTCTGTTTAATAGTAGAGCCAACCAGCATGCAAAAAATATGAAATTTGTCACTCTTACCTTTCTTGAGGTATCCTGTTAACAAGCTAAAACACCACATACACACAAACACAATTATAGCACATACCCACACTCGAAGTCAAACAGGGCACTGAGGACAGTTCCCAGCAAGAAAATCATGGGTATTCATCTTTGGCAGGTGAGTTCATGCAGCACCTAAATGCCTGAGGGGAGATCACACTCTGAGGTATGTGGCAGAGCGCATTGCGGTGGCTAAATTCTTGCATGCAAGATTATAAAGGCAGTGTTGTAGCATACACCAATCTGAGAAGCAACAATGCAATAGCACATGATCAGCCCTTGCCCCCGTCAAAGTTTCAACTTTTTTGAAAAGAGTACAACCAACATTCAGACTTATTTAATTTCAGGTGATCTCCTCATTCTCAATCTCAGCCTTGGTTAAATAATTAAGTTCATACAAATTGGCAAACAATTTGAGATTTTTAAGAGGACTATAAAATACGTATAAATGGGCGGGGCTTTGTACATAATATAAAGGCATTAATTACTCAGAGGTATAACAAAGAAATAAATCGGATCCGTTGTAAAAAACTATGTTGGTTGAGCCTTAAACATAAACCAAGTTACTCTTACCCAATTTCATATGTGAGGAGAAAAAATACTGTAACACGACTCTCAAAATGCCAATCATGAAACAGGACCATCTACTACACTAATTCAAGTTGGGTTGCTTTCTCTTTAAAAATGACACAAACAGCAAACAAAATAAGGTAAAGGTGAAGGATTTTTAGCACCCTTGTTAGATTAATGTCCTGTGAACCTAAGGCTTTGAGTTTAGGTGCATTAAATTGGGTGTGTATTGTGGTATGCAGATTTATGCTCATTTATTTCACTTTGGACCTCTTAAATTCAGAGATAAGACCTCACTATTTACATGTACTGTACAGGACCAAAGTAAATTTTTTTCATCTATGACTACGTATTTCATTCAAAAGGTAAGGGCTCGCTCATGAATATAACCCGCGAGCCTCCAAGAGTCAGTGGTTGCTACCCATTGTAAGAGCACAGCAACCAGTTTGTAATGAGCTATGCTTCAACGCACACAGGATCCTGGCCTCCCAGAGTCTGTGAACAGTTGTATGCACAGATTTAGGTGACCACAAGTTAAGCCTTTCAAACACAAAAGACGACCTAACAATGCGCTTGCTACATAAAAGAAAACCTAACAATGAACTTGCCAGAGCAGTCCAGGATGTACACAAAAGGTTTTCATAGATTTCTCTCCACAGATCAGAGGATGGTTTATTAAGCAAAATGCTATGTGTACTGTACCTGGTACACAACACATTAAGTTCATAATGTGCATATCTGTGTTCATATGAACACGTCCAGACTAAGTTTTCACGGTACCGCTGATGATTGGTACCGTCGGTACAGCTGAAGAGTATAATAGTAGGATTTTAACACATGCAAGTATCCGTTAAAACACCATGCTTTGACACGAGGGAACTCTTCTGATAACCCCTGCCTATCATTGCACATTTATAACATTAAAGTATCCCACACGCAACATATTGGTAAACGAAAATGAAACTCTCTGCAAATGAGTGTCCGATAAATACGGGACTGAGACTAAATTAGCGCCGCACGACAATTCCGCACCTAAGAGTCCAACAAGACAATAAGACTCAGAACTGTAGTGTAGTTTGCAAATATAATTTCTAAAGGAAAATCGCCTTCCTAAATTGTAACCAAAAGTTATTATGTAGAACTTTACCTTGTTTTTTCCTTAAAATATTCATTATCAAGCTTTCTCCCCACCGAGTTATTACTGTTGGAACATTTTTCAAAAGTGTTCCATGTTTGAATAAACGGAATGCATCCCGCAGCAATCCGTTGTACAATATCACTAGGCCTACTTCACTGGTAGCGAGCGAGTTCATTCCATGTGACCATTTGCTGATATTGTATGCGGGATTTACCGTGTGTCAAGCCCAATTGCTTCACTTAAGTATTTTTTTGAACGAACGTACTTTGTGTTCGTACGAAAGTTTTTCTCCCACATACAGTTAACTTTATGCACAATTCCCAATGTGTCACTGTGTCAGAATCAGAAATCGCCGAAGCAAGGTTCATGTCAGAGCTTGCATGTTATGATTTTTTGTCTGCTTACAATGAATTTCTCAAAAATATAATGTTGTGTGATATCGTAAGGAAAGTAAATTCAATGAATCAATGCATGGTAAATATACTAAACACAAAGTCAAAGCCTCTGTCGATGAGCAACGATCGTTCGAGGTTGCGCAGAATGTCGAAAAAAAAGCAAGTTCCTCGTTAGTGTGGAAGGTACTAGTTCTGCGAAATTAACGTTATACGGCAATTTCCGAAATTCTTAGGAGGGATTTGTGACTGCACTGGTGCAAAAAGAAGTGAATATTCCCTGTTTATATTGTAATGATTAAAAACACGGGCATTTATAAAATGGTTTCCCAGATACATTTTAGTATTACTACGTTCGGGAAAAGATTTTCAGCTTATAGTTGAGTACCCGTCTCCACAATACTTCAGTACCATGACGGTCGGTGGTACCGTACCGTACACGTACTTACAGAAATACTGGTATAAATTCCCAGAACCACATCTGAGTGAATTTATTGTTAACGATTTATTTTCGTGCTGAAACTCACTGTCAATAATCAATTTACGACGCTGGATAGAATGTTCTATCCCATCATTAATATTTAAAAGTTGTAAAGGCAAATTTGGTATAGTTTAGCAATCTTCACATCATTGTAAATGTTAAGTACCTCACAAGCAGTATCACAATCGTCGCAATTAAGCTGCAACATGTAAACTAGTGTTGGCAGAGGTTACCCCAAAACCCGTAGTACCCGCCCGCCGGCCCTCATAATTATATAGCACATCAAAAAAGTCACTTCGTATTTTTATGCCGCAAATGAAATATTAATCTGTAGTAATGCTTGTCACGTGTACCCAAAGTATATCTTTTATTGTTTCTACCATTTAGTTTGAAGTGTCAACAGATTATGTTCTTGTGTATTTGGTGCTCTTAATTCACTTGTTAATCACCCCATTTGAGCGGCACGAAAACCTTCCCTGAAAGTCGTCGTCATTTAAGCAGCCATCAGAAGTTGAATCTAGTAGCCTACGCCTATGTACGGGAATAATTTTTGTGGGGAGGACAAGAGGATATTTTGCCCAAGTAATGACACCCTTTCATCTCATGTTTAGCCCGAAAGGACCACCTGTTTTTCCCTGAATCCGTACGCCTATGTCTAGTACGATCTACACAATGTTATGTGCAGTGACTGCTGATATTTCCTTCAAGACAAAACCACCTGCTCTGCCGCTTCGACTATGTGCGATTGTGGCAAGGTTGTCATCCACGTAATTTTAGCATTTAAGTGAAATCTTACGTCTCAGTAATGCACACAAGCAATGTGAAATCCAAACAAAACCACAATTTTCAATTGGCTAATGAATTTATATAGTCGTTAGTGAGAACGTTCCGATTGGATTGAGGGTAGATATGTATTTGCAAGAAAATCGGTAAATAATAGGATCGGCAAATTCTGCCATTCAACCGATTATTTGCAAACTGGAAAAGGGGCTCAAATATACTCGAAACTTGCTCTTAAGTTCTTTGAAATTCCCGTAAATACTCGATCCTTTAACTTCCCGCCAAAACGGGATGCATTGATAATCGCAAGCGTGTAAATTTAACCCCTGCCATGGGCGTGATCGTTGCTCATTTTCCCCTGTAAAACTTAGTATTACCAAGACTTAAATCTAGAACTCATTCAAGGACACTTTGCAGTCTTGCCGAAAGTTATCGCGTAGTTTGCCATACAAATTGTGCCGCAGTGCTGCAGTGTTTGGCCGATTTTCAAGTTCCCAAGCTTACCATGTATATCTGTGCACGTTTTGTACACGTAGCACCTAGAATCTTGCGAAGTTCAGCGGTTGTTATCCTGCATAAATTAAGCAACCCCAGCATTCCTTCCGTTACGTCATTTACAGTAGGACTTATGAAATGTTGTCATGTGACATCATTGCAAATGAAAACCGTGATGCACGTGGTCATATATGCAGCAACATTCTAAGCTCACGCATGCATTAGACTTGCGTGCGTGTCCGTTTGTACGCAAAACAAGGCATCATGTTTTGCTCCGTGACATCATATGCATACGACCCACTGCAAAATTTAAATTGCCCTTGCATCGTGATTGGTTCAATTGTGTTTATTCTAGCCAACCAATCACAACTCGCGCCTTCGCCTATGTGATTTAGTGTGTGAAAATACTAGGCCTCGAGATGAATTTTTCTATTGAGTTTGTGTTACGACGATCGCACTTCCATGCTTATATATAGCGTGTAAGCGAATCCGTCCGATCGCCGTGCGAAATTAACAACGAAACGGCATCACAAATCTCTGCATAGGTGGAATTTTCGGGGACCCAACTTACGTGCATTTCAGTTGCAAATTCTTTTAAAACAAGACGTAAGTTTTGGACAAAAACTGCTAAACATATTCGGGAATATTTTTATCAGAAAGGAACCATAGGATACGGTAATCGGGTGCAATTGTTTACTACCCAGAACCGCTAAGATTAATATGATTGCGTACAAGTTTCTACATATTGGTCTTGTTAACGTGGGGTTCTTCAGTACATTATTAACGCAACAACAACCCAGTACAGAAAAATAATGCAAATGTTCCGACATCATTGGGCGATTAAAATTAGCGCATGCATGATGTTGGCCTAAGAACTATATTATGGGCATGTGACATCGACTGCAAACATTCCGACTGTTTTAATGATTGATTTTTATCATCACTTTTGAGGTAAAAGTATTAGGCGTACAAAAATGATATCCTGTTCCCGAAACGAACGGAACTATTCCCAATATTTTCCAACCTGAACTTACAGGATATGCACAAAGCAAGGGGCGCGTACTTAAGAGACAAACTCCCCTCTTTCTGATAATTGGTAATCGGCGTCGGGCCTATAATTAAATTAAATAGTAATCGGTCATTACCGATTATAGCATGATCGGTCGAGCTGATCTGAAAAGCAACACTACATCAGCATGATCGGCCCTCGCACCAGTGAAAATTTCAACTTAATTAAATAGAGTGAAACAAACATTCAAACTCGAATATAATTTCAGGTGATCAGTTCATTCACAGACTTGATTAAAATTAATACTAATTTGCAAACTATTAGACATTTTTAAGATGACTTTAAACAGGAGTAAATTCGCGGGCGATGTACATAAAGAGGCATTGCTTATAGTTACAACAAGGAAATCTAGACCTACTAGTAAACAGGAAAAAAATTGTGGGCCTAAACGCATAGATGCGGCGAAAACATTGGGACGGATCGGATATCGGCCGACATTGGGAAAAAAACATCGGACATCAGATCGGCAGTGAAAAACCACATAAGTAAACTATCGAACGAAAAAAAACTCTATGGACCATGCAATGTTAGTGAATAAAATGTTATGAAAAGGAACAGAAATCAGAAAGTATCTGTGGCACATATGCAATAGGGAAACACAACAACACATCCTTCCTGACTAAACATGTGTGGATCGATATTCTCAGCCAGTAGTGCTATTGTTATGTGAAAAACCACAGAGCAGTAAAAGCCAAGAGCAGCCATTGTTAATGAACAATAGCAGCATCTCTCTGTTGGCAATTTGGTGCTCATTAACTTTCACGGAGGTTCCGTTGCTGTGTGCACTCAAGCGTGAGTGATATGCAGGCTGCATAATGAGCAGTGCCACACTGCTTCTTAAACCTTCGATACTCCCCGGTTGTAATCCCACGCGATCCCTAACTAAACTTTAAAAGAGTACATCGTCAATAATTTTTCATCTAAAATTTGTAACTGCTGATGTGTTTTACGTAATTTCTGGGGTTGGAGTGCAAGGTGCTGACAGATTTTTCAGCAGACTTGAATTCTTTAGAAATAATGCAAGGGTAAGGTCAAAATCACTAAACAGATTGAGGGAATATATTTTTCACATTTGAGTCAAAATGTTGTTTGAAATGTTTAAATAGAGAGTTTATGAACTGAACAAAGTACACCTTTTTAAGGTTCTCATTCCTGGCCACCGTGAATGTCACGTGATCCTTTGTCCATATATAGAAAGTCTATATGTGTTAACGACACAAAAAAGGTTAAGTTGAAATTTAGTTTCAAATACAGTTCAATTTCCATTTTGAAGTTTTAAATTACAAGTGAAATGTTTCCTCTTAGAACATGCACACATATTATACAATTCTTAATACTCACATGCAAAAATAGCCTTGTATTCTGGTGACAATGCAGTGCCATGAGCATTGCTTGCACGGCACTGATAAGTCCCTTCATCTGCTCTTGATGGTTGTCGGATTGTTAGCACACCATTCTCAACTGTTATCCTCGGATCTTCCTTGAGGTCTGTATCATTGACTTTCCATTCATACCTGATGGCAAAGAAAAAGATCTCACCAGTCAAAAGTGAGGGTACTGGTATTAATTAGATGACATTTAATGACACATTAACTTCCATAAATCAGCCAGGAATTTACTAAAAAATTTACCCAAACACAGTTTTTCCACTGAAATAAAAACTGAGTAAAAAGACCATGTGAAAAACCCTTTCCTACCACATTGGAAGCAATTTTTTGCCAAAATTTGGACATATGCTCTGCACAAATTGATTGTGGTGCTATGGAGGCTTTGCAATTACGTCACAGAACTGCCATGCTGGAGGACATTCATGCCAAATACACGTGGCTTTGTGCCGAATGCACTGCACACAGAGTGCATCGTGGTAAGCACGATGCGTACACATTCAACGAGCAAGCGCGCCCAGTGTGGTTTACTATGTAGTTACATGTACTCCATCATGGCCACCGGAGAGTATTATGACGTCATGTGAAAAGCCTCTATACTTAGTCTACAGTGAAATTTGTATCTCACACTCAAATCATTAGGGCTACAACCCTGATTGGAATTCTTGGAATATGCATTTTGTAGAATGCATGCTATTCTGCATCTTTTCATGTTCAAATTTTGAGTCAAAGAGACTAACCAACTGAGAAACTTCCTACGTGTGCACTAAAAATGTTTTTGTGGTGATAATAAAATGACTCTGGGTTCGAACCAAAAGCACACAAGGTTTTTTCCCCATAAGCAAAATGTCAGCTACTATCTGACCAGAATATGTCAACACCGCATCATTTGTGTCCACAATCCCTGTCCATCCATGAGGCTACCAACACTGAGCTCCATGGTTCATCCCAACATTTATTCCCATGGCCATTCCCTGTTTCACTCATAAAGAGTGTACTCAAGCATGCAACTTGACAGTATTGTGATGAAAAATAAAAGAAGTGGTGACTTACAACTGCACACTGCATAAATGCCCTATCAAACCTGCTTTGTTATTTGCCTAGCAGACAGTGTAAAGACAAAACCACAGGTGCAGTTTCTATCAGGACTGCTAATCCTCTTACGCCGAGATATGGAGTACAATTTTGGGATGGAATCTTACCTGTTGTTTCACAGCATGAACATTGAAATGTTATATAACCACAACAGATGACTGATCATGTTGTAACTACACCCTCTGAGCTATGCACTTATCAAATGTGAGACAATCCTATGACCCCCTTCCCTGCATGATTGTGTCAAACATGAATTAAGTTCATCCAAATTTTGATCCAGCAGTGTGTAAAAGTACACCAAATGTTGCATCAAAGTAACTAATTTCTGCGGTATAGGTGCATCATATTCTGCAAGAGGCATGTGTCATAGTCTATGAAATATTGGTTCAAATACAAAAGAGAGGGGTGCATCAATGCATAAAAATATTTCATACACCTAACCCTGACTGAACTTATCAGGGTTGGGGGAGGGGGGGGTGTAATTTACATTATTGATAAGTGCATTTCCTAACAATGATTGCTTATTGTACGCCTACTCATTTCTGAGACTGAGAGCTGGTGATCCAATTATCTAGTTTGTTTGTTTTTTTCTCTGTTTCTTTCTTTTTGAATCACATCTGATTTCACGTCTTTATTTAAGTTCTAATAAATCAACCCAAAGACTCATCACTGCTAACAAATGAATTATTTGTTACAATCATTTACGTTGGCTCTGGAGTTCCCTCAGCCGTGCACACCAGCCTCATTGGAGTTCTTACATCCATCACCACAGAATAGTCCCCAAAAGAGAGCGGGTACGGTGGCCTCTCCACTGCAATGTCAGATGGCGGGGAGTCATCTAGAGGAGGAGAAAGAAGGAAAGAATATCAGCATATGACTTTGAAGGCCTAATCCTCCCACCCCACACAATTCCAATTCTCCTTCCCTACTTTTTTAAGCCCCTCCCACAACTGTCTAAAACTCATCCTCATCCAGACACAATTTTAGTTTATTGCTTCAGGGTGAGTATAAAAGGCCCCAATGTCTAATCAAAACACTCTCGGTGTAGTACATGCTGAGTAATGTGATCTACAGTACTTTGCATTTTTTTAACTTGCTGTCAGTCAGAGGAGCTGTGCTAACTGAGAATTTCTGTGGACATTGCTAAAAATGTAGTTTGGGGTGAGAACGTAATGCCTTTGAATATCACTCCTCCTAGCTTGTCTTTACATGGTGCTACAATGTTACAACATGTTAAGAATATTGCCATGTGAAATAGGTGTGTCATCTTGTGTGTTGGTAAAAATTACAAACAAAGCATTTACTTTAATGTCTGAGGTATCCCACAGGACAGTTAAGTAATTTTTCAATAATTATCTTACACATACTCTTGCATCCCCCTCCCTTTCCCCAGCATCAATCCTTTTCCCTGACAACCCTCCAAAAGGAAGAAATGAGGAAAATCTTTCTGTTTTGCCATCTTCCCTAAATGGCCATTTTCAACACTCCATTTTATAGCAACTTTATATAATCAGTAATTCACTGTTGCCATGCTATTCAAGCAGGCTACTTTTAAACCAGTTTTTCTATTCACTGTTACTATGCTTATCAAGCAGGCTACTTAAAAACAGATTCTTTTCTATTCACTGTTCCCATGCTAAATAGCAGGCTACTTTTAAAAGAACTTTTCTTTTCACTGTTGCCATGCTATTACAAGCAGGCTACTTGTAAACCATTTTTTCTATTCGCTGTTGCCATGCTAATCAAACAAGCTACTTTAAAACCATTTTTTTTAATGCACTGTTGCCATGCTTATCAAACAGGCTACTTTTAAACCAGTTTTTTTTTTCTATTCAAGGTTCCCATACTAATCATACTACTGCACACTTTAAAAGGCATTTATCGCAACACTCAACAAAGCAAACTTGAAAAGTTTTTCAGAGGAACAACACCAATGTATATTTTCTCATGGCTGAAGTAAAACTTACAGCAATATCCTCTGTTTGCAAGTTCTTCTGTCCTGTCCCTTGATTTTAAATTTATACCCGACACAAAGGCTTACAGCAAGAGTATAGTACCCCCCCCCCCTACCAATTTGAAGTACCATGCATGTCATGTTTATTAAGAAATGACTACTTTCAATCATGTGTCAATATCTTTTTGTTTCGGAGGGAACAACTTCTTCCTTTAGCTTTTGTCTGTAATAGTTATGTTTACAATCATATTCAAAGACTCTTGGTAAAAAAATAATTTCCCTTAGACTTTGGTGATTTTCCTCAAGGATTTTTGGGTGATGGTCTAATGTATTTGTTATTTTACCAATGGCTCAAGATTTTTAGAACAATAAATATTTCAACTAATACCAAAGAGTTTGTCTTCATAAAGGTACCAGTTTGGTGACAGCAACATTGTTGAGCCACTCATAACTCAGGGTACCTGAGTATGCTACCTTGGAAGTGGGATGACTTCATTCACACCTTGTGTGCACTATATGCAAAGTACTAATAATCATATGAACCTTCCTTTATCAGTCTGTTGCTATTAAAACAAGGTTTCACTCTGTTCCAGTCCTACCCCCTCTATCTCTTTCCTCATCATGAGCATGAAACACACTGCTGAATTGATCCTCTGCATACAGTATGCCATGCTCAACAAATGAACCAAACATCATATCTTTAATTAATTGCACAAAATGAAATCTATTTTTTATTCTATCTCTTCCATAAACAGTTTTGCATTCAGGGCTCCAAATTAGCAGTTGTTTCAAGTGATATTTGCCTAAGACAACCAATATTTATTTCCTGGTTGTTCATGGGACAATCTCTTACACCTGTACCTCCTGTCTACACACTTTATGTCAGTCTGCTTCATGTTAAAACTGATTGTTTGGAAGCAAAACTCTGCTGAGCAAGATTCTTCCAGAATTTCATTTATGCAACCCCTTTACTGACTGTTCTTTATGGCTAGCCTGTTCATTTGCACAACTTGCAATGAAATTCCATTAGAACCAATATTATTTTTGGATTGAACAACCCAAAATTGGAATCAAAGACAAAGTTTTGGTACTGTAATCCTTTGTCTCTGGGACAATTGATTTTTTACCCTTATCTCAAGCTCAGAGAATAAAATACTTACGCTTTGGACATCTATCAATGACAACAACGTTAAAGCAACCATGTTCCAAAAAATATTTTAAAAATACCAAACATTCATCAAACGTTGACAAACGGTAAATGAGAGAAACAACTCATTAACATAGAAGATACTGTGCAAACATGAAGAGGTATTAAAACAAGTCAACAAAGGAAAAAGCACTTAGCTGAAGCAAGGAAGGATAAAGGGCGAGGGGATGGAGAAACATTAAGATAATAATATTTTATGAAATATTTATGGATGTAAGAAAATGTATCAGTAATGTTATAACCTATCTGAAGATTTTCAAAGCTTGAGACATTTGTTAAAATGAGGATTTAAATAAACTGTGTGGTTCCTTCTGATTCAAAGAAAGGTTGAAAAAAAGAAACTTCAAATAGAAGACTACCTATTATTAGAGGCAAAAAAATGAGTGTAACTTTATTAGCTTTCAAAGGACAGGGACCCTTTAAAGCCACAGAACGTGACATCTTACAGCTTCAAGGCAAAGCATCTTTGAACAGTTGAGATATCCAGTACCACCAACCCTACACATGTGCACGAAGAACATTGTGGTATCTATGTAGTGAATGGTATGTTGGCTTAAACTATTTTGCTTGAAGAGTGTTTTTTTTAGGATTGTACAAGCCCACTACTTACCAAGGGAGCATTAATCACCAAAAGCAGTATTAATCGATTACAAGAGCTCTGTACCAGTGCTTAATCATTCTCCCTAACTCCTACACTGACTTAAACCAATTGGTTAGAAACTGAGCCATAAAACTCCATCTAACTAAAACACCAATTTTATTTCAATACTATTATCTAACATATTTTATTCACAGTTGCTCACAAAAAAATTGTAAACTGTTAACAAAAAATTGCAGTACTGGTAAACACTGATAATTTTGTAGACCTAAAAGTAGTGAGGGCACAGGTAAAAGTGGACTTATTAGCATTTTGTCTAGACAAAAACAATGGCATCGACTGCCTAATTGCAAATTGACTGCCAGCACACAATATATATATTTCTAGTGTAAAACAACAAATGATTAGTTAAAAGATAAGAGCAGTCACCCCATCTTTAAGTAGTGTAGAAGACTGTCCTGTTTCATGATTGGCTATGGAAAGAGAGTCATGTGACAACAATTTCTCTCTCCAAATGTGGAACCGACGAGAAGTAATTGCTTGTTTTACATTGAATAAAAGCAATACTGAAGTTATAAAATTTTACAAAATGAAAGATTCTTTGAAGAGATATACGAAAAAAATTGTGATATTTAGCTGTTGCTTCAAAATAAATTTGGGGGGACTGCTCTTGACCTTTAATGTGATGTTATTGTTAAAGAGCCATATTTGTGCAATGAATTGCTTCTCTGCAAGTATTCCAAAAATTAAACTTCATAACCCTTCTTTCCTCAATTGTGAATGGTCAGCGCAAGTTGTCAATTCTGGGTTACTCATCTTATCTCATATCAACATGGTGTGACCTAGCTATGATTGCATGGACCCTGCTAAGGGCCTGTACATGTAACAATGATTTAAATGATTTTTGTATGACGAATGATCAAATTTTTGAGCATTACACCTAACTGATAAAAGACTGATACAGGACTGATATAAGACTAATACAGAGCACTTGAGGATGGGAAGACCCTGATTCCATCTCGTTACATTACCTAAAGATTTTACTACTTTCGGGTTTTTTTTAATCATTTCAGTGAGTTTGGTATCCTTGTGTGCAATAAATTGTAAAGCTGTGGCCCTGACAATTGAAATTCCAAGAAAACCCAGATCATGTCAATAAATAAAACATAAATTGACTAATTGACTAGAAAGTTAACCAATGTAATAAAGGTGGGTGTTCTGACATGTGCTATGAAAAGGATTAAATTATGTGGTAAGGGTGTAGGCTGGGTATATGGCTGAAATGAACATTGTAAATATTGTATTAAATGTCATAATTGTTCTAAATGGGACAAGTTTATGAATAAATTGGGATTACATTACCTGAATGAAAATGTGTAAATAGCAATGTTTTCTTCCAATTGTCTAACCAATATTTTAATTCTAAACTTAATTGCACTTTTTTACAATTACACAAAGTGTCAATAAGGGCAAAATTATAGACCCTACTGCTGAAAAAATGTGGGACAAGTGGGATGTTACAGGGCTGTAGCTAATAGAAAGGTTATGTACTTCAGCAAAAATTAATACTTAGTCTAGAATTAAGGCAGTTTGGGAGAAAAACACAGAACTAATTAAAATTCATCAAGATCGGGGTTCTGATTTAAATTTGGAGGTCATCATAGGACTCTAAAACCAAACAAATGTTGAAAAGTTTTGGAAAGCCTACTCATCTCCATGAGGAATCCATGTTAGTCCACTAGGATAGGGCTCTGATCTAAATAGTGCATGCTCTGGAATATGAGTGCAGATCATCAAGTGTGTAGATCACCAAACAGGATAGTGATATTATGTTATCTTGGGTCAATACTAGGACACAGTTTAATAACCACATTATTGTACCACTGATGACATTTTGGCTTCCTCTCATTTAAGACTAAAATCAAATTAAGTTGTCATCTAGAGCAGTTTTGTGATGTATATGTTATAAAGTTGAGCACACACTAGAGTATCAATTCAACATCAACATGTAATTTATAGGGTAAATACTGTAACTGCGATTTTACTGCTCATGCATTTGTTTAGATGATTGGTCATCAAAGATGTATGTTCTGATTTTAACTTAGGTAAGCAATACTGTATTGCAACCTATGACAGAACTCTTGATTTACACAGAATTATGCTGTTCAAATGGATGACCTGTAACTGAAGATAACACTAAGTAACTAGTTTTGGGGGTAAGCCAGAGTAAGCGAGGATGGAATAAGGTAATTTTTACATCGGAACCCACATCAGATCAGGGAGCTGGAGGATAGCTCCCTGGTCAAATTCAGGGTTTAATAAACTCTGCTTGAGAGGCAGGTTGAGATTATATTTGATGTGAAATATGTGAATATATGCAGATTTTATGACTTGCATGGTTTTGTCAATAAACTGCCATGTGGGTTATTATGGAAAGGGCCTAAATAATTCAACATTCCTTGTGTGTTTCAAGGATTGACTCTTCACAAATACAATCAATTCCATTCACAGTAGGTGGCCTTGCTAAGTCAGAATAAGTCATATGGCTAATCTAAGGCATCATCTGATTCTGAGTAACCACTGGTTGAAATGTGGTTACCATATTTGAAAGCTGGAGATACAGGTAGAGGTGTTTTGTGTGAACGAGGTATGGCACCATTTGCACTGTACGTGCACTGGATTCTTTACACTGATGGTCCTCAAGAAGAATAATCTGGTTTATATATTTGAAGAGCATAGTTTACTGCAGACTCACATAAAAGTTTCCCGTTTGGTCAAGAATAGGAATCCTAATGAAATAGAACTAAGAAAAATGCAACTTGTTAAGTTTATAATCAGTGTTTCTTTTTGAATTTTTTTTATACTTTTATAGATTGCACTGTAATGTAGAGTTTACAAAGTTTTAATGAGCTAAAATTTAAATCTTTGGAGGCAATTACCCTCAACCAAATTGAATATGCAAAAATGTACTAAATGCTTGAAACATTGTAAGAGGGCCAACCAGCCATGTGCCCCTTTAATAGTTTGGGGTTTTTTATTTATTTTTTTTTTTTTATTTGATGGAGTTCTGGAAAGTTTGGGATAGATGGGGATGAAAGAAGGTTAAAAGGGAAATGAAGAAAAAAAGACAGAGAAGGAACACATGCATGTGTTAGTATAAAATAATCAAATCAAATGGTAAAATGAAACCAAACCGCATGGCATAAATACCTCCATCTGGGGAAGGGGATACATCACCAGCTGTATAGGGGGTCAAAATTCCATATCACAGAAATGATTACAAATAGCAAGAAAATCTATACAGGAAAAAAATTACCATCAAAAGGTAACAATCTGATATCAGGTCACCCTGCTTTCTGTCTTTCATTGCATGGACAAATTTGACAAATTCAGCAGTAGATAGACTGTCTAATAGTATTTATAGGCAAGGTAAGTAGGACAGTAATAGGTTGAAGCGTTTCAGGAAGTATATTCTTAAAAGGGTTCCAAAAATGTCACAACAATTAAGTTCTAGACCTCCTCTTACCAATTTTCCTACCAAAATACCAGCAGTGACTTTTTTTGCTGCCGTTGTATAAATTCAGATAGTTAAAGATATTCCAAGGATAAACAAAACTAAAACATCCCAGGTCAAGAGATAATAAATTTTTCAAAGTTTGTGACTTTTTGTAATCAGAAAAACACAAATTCCCTTTTGCAGATTTTTGTGGTTTTCTAAATTGGTGTGGATCCCCTACCAAATGTGAAAAATTGGATTTGATAATTCATAGTTAGTTTTAAAAATATTTTGCAGTTTTCATTTGAGACAAAAATGCAGAAAGACAAAGCAAGATGACTTAATTTCAATGAGAATTTTACAAAACAGATATAAACTACTGCACACATGACAAAGAAAGTAAAACAAAAAAAACTGAATCAAAGAACAGTTTGTCAGTGCAGAGCAAAGTATTAGGCTTTAAAATATGAACTTTTGAAAAAATAGCATAATTTTCACAGTGCTTGCTGATTATAGATATGATAACAGAAAGTCTCCTAAGACAAATTTGCATTTTTTAAGCATATCATTGAAAGCTGTATAAAAGGAAATGCAGACAATACTTCTGCAGCAATAGAATTTGCACATACAGTCTACATGAAACACATGAAAAGATTATAGTTGACAGTTTTGAATAAACACAACCAATTTTTCCAAATGCATGTCTTCTATTAACCCAACTAATCTAAACTTAGGATGTGACCAAAGCTACTGTATGATGTTCATTCATGATGAGATTCATGAATATTCATGCACGGTGTAGGCAAAAGTATATATATATATAAATGTGGATAAAGGTATCATCAAAAGTAACACAACACAATAAGGTATGAACAATATAAATATTTTGTACAACAGGAGTACACAATTCCTGATGAATGTGCCTTAACAGTAAATCCTGAAAGAAAAAATAATGCTCTCCTGAAAAAGCAACGTAAAAACTTATAATAAGAAGCCAGGTGACAGCTCATTCTCTGCAGGTTACATGCTCACTTAGCCAATACATATTAAGCACCTAGGACTTCGCCTAAGTAACAGGTACACATGATTCAGTGCAGATACTGTGGGTGTAAGAACATGAACAACTCACATTCCATATTGTAGTTTCTTGCCAAATTGATCAGCCTTTTAACCTCAGGACTAGCACTTATGTCAGTGGCTGCATGTTTACAAATTGGTGATAACAATTAGAATGTAAGCATAACATAGACAGCAATGTTCCAAATCTGTAACTCACATGTGAATTCATTATACAGGTTATTTGTACACACACCTGACAGAAAGAGGACCTGAAACCTATCAAATTTTTCTATTTTTCTATTTTTCTTCTTTAAAAAGTTAAAATATTTTCACTGTTAAATCAAACCATGTACTTCACAAAAGTTTCCACAAAAGCATTCATCATACATTTGACGATAAAGCCTCAGTCCCACTTAGCTTTGCAATGGTTTGCAAACCATTGGCAATGAGAACAGTGGACGATCACGATACTTTGCAACGACTTTGCACAATGATTGCAGTGCTTCTGGGATGAACCCAAGGCACCACAAGCCTTCAGACTGGATTATGACAGCTTCACAAGAGTTGGAATAATTTCAATGTGTGTATTGGAATTTTTGAAGATGCATTCCCAACATTTCGTGGCCAACGGTGCACATAAAAACATCTACGAAGCTTCGCAGAGCATCAACAAATTCATCCCAATTTGCAACAATTTCCCTCGCCATTACATGGGTATTATATTACTGACGTAAATGTAGTGCCTTACCATCTGCTAAAGGTTGCAATGCCTCAGTGATACTTCGAGATATGTTTGTTGCTCACTTTGTGGGACTGTTATGGAATGCTATCATCATCCCAGTTGATTTTGCTTTGTGAAAAATCACATGATTGGTCACAATGGAGCTAATTTATTTACAGCCTGAATCTGCTATCAGTTAGCAGTATGAGCCTCCACACATATATTACACACCTTCCACACGTTACCAATACATCAGAAAATATTTTGCTACATTATGCAATGCCTCTGCAATTGGCTGGGGGTTGATGATGACAAAATAGTGAAGAACACTGTGCCAACCCTCATCAAACATAGCTAATATAATGCTGAATATTTTCTGAAATATCAGCAGCAATTGGCAACCTTCGCTGACCAGTCTTGGTCATGGTCAGCCCATCGGCCATAGATGATCAGCCAACTTTGCAGAACTGAGGCTTTATTCTAAGGGGACCTTGGCAGAACCATCTCCATTGCAAATTTTAACAGGGCTGCTATGCTTCCTTTACAATTTTGTCACTATCCATCACAAGTTATGGCAAAACTTTTTCACATTTCCCTAACAAAGACCACTGGCGATTCCTAAATTCCCACAGGGACTGAGGCTTAAAAAAATTAAACTCTTGAAGCGTGCCTAAAGAAGAGAGTGTCAAAGACACACACAATGGGGCTAGCATTTGTACACCCAATATTGATTGCAGTGTTAACATCTATGCAACCACATTAACGCTTACTTTCTTACAGCCAATTAAGGAAAGCTGAGCCCAAAAGTTAGCATTGAACGTACAAGCAAAAACATAATCTTTTTCGCCCAACAATTTCAGTATGAAGCATTAAGAATAGAATTTGGATGATAATTTTTTTTCTTGAATTTTCGGAACTATACAGAACTTGCTGCTGCTGTATGAGGCAACAAAACATGTTAAACATTTTAACATTAATAATTATCAGGCCTTGAGTTTTGAGACGTGCAATCCCATGCCATCACTCTCCTCAAAATCACAGTGAGGAGTGTGATTTTTTGTACACTTGAGCCAGCCGCACACTTACACAACTTTGCACATCACAACTCAACTCGATTTGCGGTGTGCAGTTGTGTAGTGTGCGGCTAGCTTTAGATGAAGATGGGGGCTCATATATCATATACCACACTCCTTTATTCCGGAGGAGTGCAATTTGTACAAAATCTGGTAAATGTGAAACTCAAGGCCTGATTCATGGCAAGTGTTTTTTAACCTTTTTTTATGTTTAGCAGATAGACTTTTGTACAGCAAGAGCTTGAGAGGTGAACTGTTCAGTGATACATAAGGCACACAAAACTTACATTGCATAGGAAGACCATGGTAAAGCTCCCAAAATCTATGGAGATCCATAAGGGTTGCTAATTCAAGGAAGCATATAAGTGCAGTGCACGTTAGTTACTTCAGAAATCTGCTGACGTACACTACACAGGGTATACATCCTGTTATAATATCAAACTGTCCTGCTGCACACACTGTAAATTACTTACTGACCATGTCACTTCAAGCCCCTCCCACAAATGTCTCTCAGCTGTCAACTAACATCTCACAGTACACTGTCTTTCTGTTATTTCTGAAAGTACGGGCATGTACGATTTCAAGTGCAAAATTTCTCTGCACTGATAGAGTCTCTCTCCTACATACTTTAGATGCTGACTTCCAGTTGGTTTCACATTTTGTTGATGGATATTTTGACTGTAGGGCTACTAAATGTTTTTATGAAAACTGTGCAGGAGGAGGAAGGAATTATCACAACATTTTACATCATCAATCAATGGCATTTCTCCTGATATATGTTATAAATCCTAGTTTTTTCTCCTAAGGCACCTCTACCACAGTATTACCGGTATCACTTGTGGTGATACTGTCAGTGCCAATTATCAGTGGTACATCTCCACATGACTACGATGGAATACATTCCACATGATGACAATGGAAAGCATTCCATATGATTATTATGGAATATATTCCACATTATTATTATGGAATACATTGGTAATTAGGGAAGAAAGGAGACATATACTCTTAGTTTTTAATGTGCCTTTAAGCAGATAGACCTTATTTTCGTCCTTGTCCATGGTTAATACTTTAAAAATGCAATATACTGGTATAAAACAAACTGAGCACACACACAATGCAACAGGTTTTGGCTAGTTTTTGCAAGTTTATGACCTTTTGCAGAATTTAGCAATTAATTGTAAGTACTGAAAACACAGAACAAGATTATATAAACAATACAAGTCATGGACAGTGATTAATTTTGCAGCTAATTGGGAGGGGGAGTCAAATTTTTAGAAAGTTGTGCATTTTGCAGGTGCTGTGCCACACCCTCACACACAAATTTATTTACATAGAACTCTATAGTCCTGGCATCTGTGCTGAAACTGATTACTCCTTGAATGATCTCCTCATATTGATTACTCCTTGAATATTTAACAGATTGATTACTCTTTGCACAGTGTGCAATGCACAAATCAGATACACCACAGTATTAGTCACAGGGTGCAAATTAGTTACTTTTTCTTGCTGGGTTAGCTATTTTGATTACAATTCTGCAAATTTGTGTACGTTGATGAACCTTTTCAGCTACTACAGTTTTACGCAAGTCTCTGGCATATGTTTGTACACAAACTATCCGCTGTCATGAATGTAAAGACATCACATCTTTTACTCACATGAATAGCCAATTTCCCAGAGATAGTTCAACAATTTTTCCATGCCATCTGTTCATGTCATTTTTTAATTCCCAACAAGGAGAGAAAAAAGTATTTGATACTCTTCAATGCAAATTATCAAACTGACTTTTTACTCACAGGGCTCGATTTTCGTGGTTGTCCCATTGTCTGGGACAACTAAAAATCTATACAGACAACCAAAAGCTAAAAGTTGGTTGTCTGATGGACAACCGTTTTTCTTTCAGATGGAACAAGTATACTGCTGACTTATCAACTATTTCTACTTTTTTCCATTATACAATATTTCAGACTTCAACTGTTTCTGTCTCTTCAACTTCACATCATTTCATTGTTCAAGACCAATAGGTCTGATACAGACTACAGTAAGTGAACACAGTTAGTACTTTCTATCTATGCAAAATATGTTTTGGACAACCAAATTTTCCTTGAGGACGACTCAAATTAGTGAAATGGTTGCCCAAAGGACAACCATGAGATTTTTCTGAAAATCAACGCCTGACTCAGATTCCTTCATCTTATTGAATTGAGCAAAAAAGACAACTCCAGAAGTCTTGAATGTGAGATTTCACACATTCAACTTAAACCCACTTGTTGACAAAAAGGGATTTTCATGTAACCAATCATGAAAGAAATTCCCCTCATTTGTGATCACATGACTTGATTTGTCAGATGACATGATTGGCACTGTAATATCCAAAACAAAATATCACCAGTTAAGACTTTAACAAACTGGGGACATTCTTCCATTTATTATGTATGATCATACAAGTCACTTAATTTTGAGCTTTCATAATATGAAAAGGACTGAATGTTAGACCCAACCATTTCATCCCATGACAATGATACAAACTGTAGCAAAAGCGTTCAATGGCTGTTTTTACAACTAACAGTATGCACTGATATGGAATATCAAAATTAGATGGTATTAGCTGATTAGCTGAGTAAATCAGTGTTCATACTTTCAACAATTTTTAATATTCAGGCTAGATATGATTTGGGTAGATACAAATGGGGGATAATACCATCTTAAATGCTAATCCATCATGCTCATTCCATTTTGAAAATGCAGGCAGAGAGCAAGTAATAAATCACGCCAAGATTTCCAAGGGTATGTCTTTTACTCACATGTTGTGCCAATAGCCCCGAGATACTGCAACAATTTTTCCATGTAATCTGTTTGTATCATTTTTTTGTATACCCACCAAGAAGGAGAGAAAAAAGGTATTTACATCTTTTCAACAACAGTACAAATGAAATTTACTTCAAACTTCCTTCCATTTCATGGAAAATAGAGATCTCAATATGTCTTTTACTGTGAAATTTCATACATTCACCTTATAACCCTTCTTGGTCTAGAAACATCTAGCAAACATACCTGAAAAAACATCTGAAATAAAACATATCCAGTGAGGAGACTTTGCCTTCATCATGAACATAATTGGTGCCATATTTATAAACATGGCTTATGGTGGAAAAAGTACCACAATCACCAATCCTATACAAGTTGCAAAGGACAAAATTAGCACCACACCTTTCAAACAGAAACGTCACAGCCAAGAATCAAGGTTTAATGCCCTAGCTTTTACTGCAGGACACATTCATACCATGTTAAATGCACAAAATGGCTAAACAAAACATTTTTTTCCTGATATCTAGGTTAATTTTATTTCATTAGAGAATTAAGAGAATCAAAATGCCCTTGACAAGTATGCCATTTTTTTAAGAGTGAGAGTATGTACTCTGGCCATTTGAACAAATGCAACAGTTTTTGCCTTTGTTTTATCAAATTATCATTAAACTGAGACTGATTCACAAAAAATCTACATAAATATGTCTAGGAGCACAGAAAATATTCAAAATTCCCTGCATTGGGAATCAAAGAATTCAAATACTGTACCTTGGTAATCCCCACTAACCTACAATGAACCATGGTAACCAGGGTTTCCGTCAGAGGGGAAAAGGGGGGGGGGATTTGTCTCCCCCTTCCCAGAAGAAGGTGGGTAAAATCCCCCCTTTTCATTTTCATAAAAGCTAGAAAATTGTCAATGTCTTGGTTTCTTTCTTAAAAAGATGACACTTTTGCAGCAATGTTTGAACTTACACAAATAAATGGATTTTAAAACCTTCAAATTAAACCTTAGAGGGGCCTTGAAGCAAGCTTTTGTCCCCCTGAACCCACTCATAACTTTAGCGTAGGACAGCATCAATTTGGACTTGGGGTTTAGCAGTAATAAATCCCCCCCCCCATTTTTGTGTTTCTGGTGGAATCCCTGATGGTAACCTATTAGCACACTAGCTTCTCTGCAGCCTGCTATTAGTTTACCACTGTTAGTTACAGGTATGTAGGGATTACATACAGTAGGTGAATGGTAGGAAGGAGAAGGGCTATGCAGATTGAAGAAGACATTTTTAACATGGCAGTGTCACCGCCTTTCATCATCTTCAAAGCATACTTGCCAACATTGTCATCTCTGAGAATGGAACGTGTAGCTGATGATTCATTGTACACAGCAAAAAAGGAAAGCAGAGTCGGCTAGTTAATTGGTCCACCCCAAGGTATTGTACACAGCAAGTGCACAAGACTTGCCTAGGAGGCAAAAACTCCTTTTTTTCCTCTTTTAACGTTTACAGTAAATGTGGAAATTACAAACAGTATTTGCAGGCAAAGAGTGATGGTACTTCTGCTGAGCTGTTGCTTTTCAATTTTCTGTTTTATTTTGGTACATTTTTACTACTTATGTACTTGTACTTCAGTACATTTTTAATACTTAAAATCAGAACATTGGAATTGTTATGATATCAATTCACAAAACGCCTTAAAAGCTCAAAAACAAAACAGTTCCATTTCAGATAGAACAGTTGGCAAGTCTGGCAAATGTGCAAAATTGTATTAATTAAACAGTGAGACATGTCAAAATTTTGTTATACACACGCCTTCATTACACCAAGGGACCATGTGTCAGATCCCCTTTTCTGCAAGGTCAGGGTGATTTCGGACAAAGGTGATTTAGGACAAATTTATAGAGACGAAGACAACATGACTACTGTACTTACATGATTCAGTCATAGTACAGTGTGCCAGGAAAAGAATCCCAGCTATCAGAAACACCTTCATCTTATCAGACGCAATCTTCTGCCACAACACCTGAAAATGCAACAAATTAGAAAGAAACATAAGTTATGAAAGCTAAAATAATATCAACTAAGATGACAGAGAGAATATTGCTCCCATCTATGCAGTGCCCAAGGAGATGATATTTTACAAGAGCTGCTCACCAACCCCTTCCATACTTATCCTGCAAGGGATTTTAAACTCAACGCAAACCAAAACTATGCACACATATACCATAATCATCACAACAGTTCTTTTCCGATGAGTATGAAGAAAAAGTTCTTTTTTAACAGTTAATCCATCAAATCAGTTGACAGCCCCGATTTATCACCCATATACAGTAATTTAAAGTGCCCTCATTTGTAATTTACGGATCAATTTAATGGTTTATCCCAAACTAAGGTCATTTTTAACTGGCAAGAAACAAAAAAAATTTTTCTTTTCTAGTAACTTCAGCTTAAATTTCACCACTAATATATTCCCAGTCCTCAAAAATAGTCTTGGCATCTGGCAAGACCAAAGTAAATGCAGATGCAAAACCATTCCACATTGGCAAAAATTTTGCCAAGGCGATAGTTTGCATGACGGGTACAAAAGTTGCACAATGCACAGTTTGAAATAAGACCTGAGCTTTGTGTAATGATTTGAAGAAAAGTCCTTTTATGATAAATATCCTCCGTGATCAAAATTTGAGCAAATATATTCAGTATTATTTCTTTACAAACAAAACAAAGTTGTAGATTTTTCAACTTTAAACAAAAACTCTTGATTGAAGAGTTCACTACCATCGGTATTTATGGAACGTACTTCACTCTCCACCTGCTGTCAAGAAGTGACCACTATAGTGCTGTACACACATGGATGTGACAGGGTAGAGATGTAAATATGTGGTAAGGAGGGGCCAAGTAGATTAGTATGACTTTTACTACTGTACCATTTGCATTGGACAATTACCTAATAATAACAATAATGACAAGGTGAAGTGTATTTTTGCCGAAGTCAATCATTTTTACTTCAGCAATTTTTTTGCTGTAGCCGATTCCCCAAAACTCCATGGTTTGGGAGTCTATGAGCTCCGGTACCCACCTCCTATTGATCCTATGTTATTGCCCACAATAACCGTCTGGCAAAAACCTAATAACACCGTGGTAACCCCTACCTAATGAGGGCACTGTATACCCTAGCTACTTCCTTCTTCGTTTTTGACTAATCCTGTTTACATGTGTGGGAATATAGTCTGGTAAAATTCCGCTATTTTTTACGTACAATCTTAGTGATTCTGACCAATCCTTTTCATCTACGCCGTGGACTGCTCCTTGACGCCTTCTACCGAAACCATGAGCATCCTCTTTCTTGCGGGCCTTTTTTTTCATGGTTTTTTGCTCTTAGCTTAAGTGTCGAGGATTTTCCCCTTGCGCGATCCTCTGGTCTATGTAACTTTGTACAGGGAGCGGTCTCGTGCCGCCATTTTCTTCCCGGTGCGGGCTCCGGGAATTGCAGTCCTTGGTGGACCTTCCCCCTCCGATATCTTTTTTGTGAGGGCTGGATTCCACCGTCTGTGCCAAAATTTCTTTAAGCATGTAGCAATAAATATCCCCTTCTGGATGAGATATCATGAAGTGTGTGCAAAGGAAAAAAGAAAAAAAAAAAAAAGGTTGCAATAATGGCAAAGGGTTGGTCAGTCACTGGGTCCTCCCATTACCATAGCAACAACTAACCGACAACAGGGTGACCATATCAATTTAACACATTTTGCTCTTACACATGCTTATTTTTATACTTCCGCTCTGACATACTATGCCATGGGAAAGTTAAGGTCCATTCAAAGTGACCAACTCCATTCATATGTAAATATTATGACAGAGGTAAGGTTTGGTAGAATGGACAATATACTGTAGCTAAAGCACAAACACTCCTACCTGATACCACATTCCAATGACAGAATTTACACACTACATGATGCCAATAACTACTATTATTTGAAAGTATGAACTAATCAAAATGATACATTTATCACTCTATTTGAGGTAATGAGGGGGGATGTAGATTTGCCTTTATTCTATGATATTCTTATACATCACTCTTGATCTGAAATCCATAACACAATGAAACTTTTGTGACCAAGAATTCCTCTTTTTGTATGATATTGTGCAACCACAGAAGTAACCTACCTCCAAGGGTAGTGCTTCCATCATAGAACCAACACATGCACCCTTTGGGTCACTGAAAATTGCATTCATCTTACTAGTTTGTCGCAGAGTTAATTGGCCACTGATAGGTGTTGCATTGCCTGAAAACACAAAACAGCATGTGTTTACTCCAAGCTTTGCTTTAGCAATATTACAAGCCAGATTTCAAACTCAACATCACTGCAGCCAGACCCACAGTGAGCATTCTTTCAAGCGGTCAGCGATAGGAAGCAAATCACTGATGTAACCGTTAGGAGTCCGTTGGGTAAATTTGACACTTAAGGTATTTCAATCTGACTCAGGGAGACAATCAATTCCCTTCTGTGAGGATCGTTCAACCTGCATACATGACGTGACTCACAGGGTTTGTATAATACAGCCATGAAGCATAGCCCAGCATGATATTGCCTTTAAAAACATTGCCAACTCATAAATCAAGTTCAGCGCATTTATAGACCCAACCATCGGCTTAACGACATCCAAAAGGGACAAGAGAAATTCAGCACAATTAGATTAGTGTGCTTTAAGTAATATTGGATGCTTGTTAGAGTCAGTTTTGATTAAAATGAGATCAAACTAACATCTATTTTATAAGATTAAACCCTAATGGTCAGCCAGGTCCCCATCTGATTACATTGCATGCCACAGATGATTTTATCACTTAAGTTTCCCCAAGGATCCTTGTAGAAGTTAAGTACAGTATGATTGAATGTAGCGTTTAGTCTCCAGCAAGCCCAAATAAAATAATTGTGTCTATAACTTGTTTTAATACACTGTTGGTGCTTAAATCAGACATTTTCTACACACAACCATCTTACTCAAGTCAACAGTACAAGACATACTGAGTACTTCACACTGGAGAGCTGATTCAGTCAGACCTGGATTCAACCAGATCTGGATTAGAACCTCCCCTTGAGATCAACATATTTCCTTTCATACTTGATCTCCCTCCCTTCCCTCCTCCCCCCCCCCCCGTTAATAAAAGCCCCATTCAAGCAATCAACAGACAGGAAGTTAAATGAACCTTCCTGTAGTATTGTCCACTGTGCCGTTGCACGCTATGTGTTTGTGTTTGTTTGTATTTCATGGGGAAAAAATTGAAGATGCATCGTAGCTCGACTTGATCCTGGAACACCATGATTCTCCAAGCTTTCAAAAAGTATATTGATCTGAGGCTCAAAATTTCATCTGCCCTCATCAGTGGATCAATATCATAGTCATGACTATTTCCAAAGGTACATGACTATTTTCAAAGGTACATGATAATCTTGAGAGGTGCAACTATTTTGACAACATGAAACTCCACCTTTATAAACACAAATGCATAACAAACTTGACACTGTTTATCAACGTTCTTTTACTGCATCTGAACAATCACTCGATCACCTCCCTGGTAGAACACCATGTGAGGTGAGAGTATTCTCCAGGCAACAATAAAACATCCAATTAAATTTGTCACCTATTGCCCTCTTTCCAACTGTGTTGTATTCCACTGAAGGGCTATATAGCAGCAACTTCAACTTATAAGTATGATGCTGATTCTCATCATCATTTAGGTTGGGGTTCACCTTTATGACAAAGAAAAGACACACTTTAAACCTGATTAGGGTGTATGTATGTACCCACTTCCACCTAATTCCACCCTAGGATCACCTTCCACCCCCAGAATCATCCTCCCCTTCACTTGTCTACCTCCTCTGGAATGCATTTTGCATTAAGATCATTGCCACACAATATTTTGTTTCTATTGCACTCCTTAAAAATACACTTTCTCTAGTTGGTATGGTACTATACATCTATTGCCTGCTTCACCCCCTGCCCCTTTCCCACCTGGTGTCCCCCACAATATAACAACAATTACTAAGGATGTGGAAAAGGGGAAAATAAAATCAAGGCACTGTTTGATAAGAAAAATGAAAACATGGTCAGTAATTACACTATACAGCCAGATCATATAAATAGTAAGACTACATAAATATGTCCCACAAGTGAAACATACCCCACTATTATAATTGTGGAATTTAAGCTTTGACTTTTATTTGCCATTAAATTTCATGTGAGAGATGAAGACTAAATATTCCATCTTGTAAAATCATCATCTGCTATGGCTTGGGATAACTTAATTGGTTGCTTTATCAATCTATCATCAATGTTCAGTTTGCTCATGTGTTATTTTCCCCCTCTGGACAGACGCAAACATCCATCACTTGCAAAACTATCCAGAGCATCTGCCCCAGGATAATACAACTATAGCTTGCGTCCATGCCTGAGACATGCAGGCCATAAATTTATAATGAGTATGTAGGCATGATATTTGAAGCTACAAACTTTGAAATGAACTCTAGCATCATTTACCTTTCTAGTGCTATCATTCTCAATGTTTTCGGTCAGAAGGCCCCAGGATAATTGCAGCTTTCAGCTTAGGTAGTGAATCACAAACTGTGGGAGGCTATAAAAACTGCACATTGAGGCAGCTCACTTGCGAAGATTTTGAATGGGAGGTAAGGTCACTACAGACTCTGACTGACATATCAGTATAGTTTGAGCTGTGTTCCCGTTGCATTTGTGAACAGAAATGGAGAAGGTGCATCATTGTATTACTAATGAGACCTGGGGTGTGTACATATGTAAGCTAACACCTGGATAACGAGAGCACGTCTACCACTAGCAACATGTACGGTAACCCTGACGCCCACAGACTAAGCAAAATTCAATACACAAAGTAAGACATTTATTTAACTCCCATCCGCTCCCCCCCCAATCCTATTCCACCATTCCAATAAAAAACAGATAATGCAAACTGTCTTAAAACTAACCTGGGGTTTGCAATTTATAGGCCATATACTGCAGATTGATGGACAGTGTATTTTCAGCTGATGAAAACATTCAAACACCATGTTATGAACACAAAGAAAAACCCTATGAAAAACCTGTCTGTTGTAAGCAAAGAATGAGGGGGCAACCTTCAGGATCTCCCTACTGTATGTTGATCACATTTAGCTGAGACCTGGCCAACGGATTACCACAGGTATACCTACAGGTAAACTTATAGGCTAAGTGCGGTTTAATACTGTAAATAAGAGGTAAGGAAGGACAATGTAGATTACTGTATTGACATCCCTTGATCCCCCCCCCAATGTAAAATGTAACACAACCTGCTCCCACCCCCCCCCCCATGTGAAACATAGCAAGACCTTAACATAACCTGTTTCAAGGCCAGGTCAGACTAAAGTGACTCCTGCTCTATAACTTTACTGTTACTATACCAAACAACCTCTTTTACTATCTCTGATACTATAAAGCAACATACAAAGCAAGAATCATGCACCACAGATAGATGCATGGGGCAAGGGATAAAAAAAAAGGGACAGTAAAACTAAGCCGAAAACATTCCTTTGGGAAAATCTGGGCGTGACTTTCCCTGCTGAAGCCCCCTTGCCCCCCTCCCCCTCCTGGGTCTGTGTTGTAAAATGAATACTATACCCAGGGTATTCCTTACCTGTCATTAAGGGCAACTATTAAAAGGGAAGGACTCAAACATATTTGCACATATTTGAAACCAAACTTGAGCTCAAGTTTCAATTCTGTAATCAAAGGAAACCATTTCATCCAGCTGACACTAAAAATACATTCACTTTGGTGTGTCACTTAATTTCATCAAACTATGGTAACTTCATTGCTGAAGCTGTAATACAACAATATTTGTATTGAACAAATTACAGTAAGTGACCCTTACATGTTAACTATCTCTTCATGAAAAAGATAATGGGGTATCAGTACGTACGATTTGTTTATGATTAGAATCTGTCAATCATCTTATATCTACAAAATTCTATGGTTACATAACTAAGTGTAATGAGCCCTGATACTTGCCTTCTGTTTACATGCAGGGATTCTGACAGAAACTCAAAAAAGGGGTAAGGATTTATTACTGTCAAAAGGCCCAAACCCCAAGTCCAAGTTCATGGTGCCCTTGGCCCAATTTGCTACAGGTGGTTCGCAAGGGACAAAAGCTTGCTTCAAGGCTCCTATGAGGTGTAATCTGAAGGGTTTTAAGGCTGCTTATTTGTTAGTTCAAACACTGTTGAAAGGGTGTCTTTTTCTTAAATAAAAAAAAACTAGATACTGACCCCCCCTTTTTTTTTTAATTTTTATTGAAATGAAAAGGGGAGAGATTTTACCTTCTTTCTGGAAAAGGGGAGGGGACAAATCCCCAATAGCCTCCTCCCCTCCCCCACTGACCGATATACCAATGTATAACCCTCACTTATACCTCTTAAAGGAGAGATAAGACACTTGTGACAGAGCAAGTAAGAGAAGGAATGAGTAGACCCTCATCTTAATTTCGGTCTTATAGTAGGCCATTTTGCATTTAATAAATTGTGGGTATACTGTAAGCAAATAGGAGGTAAAGAAGGGCACTGCAGGTCGTGACAATAAGAGGAACGTTGTTATCTACAGATCAATACAAACTGACATACATTAATACTGATACTATTTTAGGACATGGAAGTACTACCTCAGTACTACCTCCAGAGGTAGTACTTCCATGGTTAGGGTGTGAACACTGAATGTACATAAGTGTTCACACATTGTTTGCAGGATACGGCCTTGGCATGCCCCAGCAGATTTGAGTGCCTACTGTATCAGAACAGGTCTAAACATTAGCTATTTGTATTCTACACAAATGCTGTGATAGGAACCTTTCAAGACAGTAATGATGTGATCCTCTGTACCAGGAAATCTTTGCCTTTAAGTATTTGCATGCAGTTGGGAAAATGCATGTGAAAATGCAAGAAGAGGTAAAAGAGAAGAAAAGTTGACAGCTACACATTTACCTTAGTCACGGTATACTTTTAACTGTGGAACATAATATGCCCTGCCATATCATAATCAAGTTTTAGCTTTAAAAGTGTTATGTTACTATAGGTCTCGGAATCCACGTAAAGAGGAAGTCCCCTTCTAAAATGGTTTTGGTCCTGATATTTTGGTTATAGGCAAGGGAATAAATAGGTGGGGACAAGATCCTGATCAGTGGCAACAGACGAAATCAACTTTTTCCTCACCAAACGACTGACAGTTGCAAGAAATTTGATATTTCCCAGGCCATTTAATAACAACTAAAGAGATTCTTGAGAAAAATGCATAGCTTTTGTGATCACACAGACACTGCTTCATACCAGTGTATCAAATCTGATCATTGTTCCTTAGAAATTATGACGCCTGCTTATCGGATTACAAAAAATTCGTATTTGGTCTTCATATTTTATAATCAACCTTGACTCGACAAAACAGTCTGACAGTAACTACTTTTTTTCACTTTATTTCATCTTTTTCCTTCTCACTTGCCATTTCAGCAAGGAGTTAATAAAATAGATGCACTGTGGTGAAATGAAGGCCTGTACATTATCCAACGATAGACTGCAGCCAAATATCACCGATTGAGGATAATTACTTTTGCTGAAGTAATCCTTGACGATGATCTCCTACAAAAATCAATTTCACTTTACCTCCCAGACATAAACCTTGGAGACGTTATCATACGACATGGATTATTGAATATGATCAACTGCGACTCTAATAACACGAAATGTCATGGAAGTTTACGTTGCAAGTCTCCTTTCCCAGTTACAGTATTTCAGTTTCCTGAGAAAGGCCATCAGTGAGATATGCTGACTGTTTTCTTTTTTCTGCTCCTCTGCGTTTGTGACTGAGTTCTTCCTTGATAATTTCACGGGTACTTAGACATAATGACTGAGAAAGATAAACATCACAGCTTGGTTGCACAGTTATTTCTTTGACCAAAAGAAAATAGTTCCAAAGGAAAATCACTGACTTAAATCTGCTAACAGGAAGCAAAAATGATTTGTCCAAGTGTAACCTAGCAACCACTAATTTGCACTAATGTGTATGGTTTTGAAAAAGATTGATGCTTAGAAACTATCTCCATTCAAACAAATGTCAAGATTTCTCTGCTCTTTCAAAAAGGAAGCCTCTTAAACTTGACAAAGAATAAATTCCTGCACTCTTTTAACAGCACAAGGAGTAGATAATTACTTCTTTGCAATCTTTTTTAACTTGAAGGGCAAGTCTTGTAGTCATCCCAAACTTGTTTTTAAGCAACAGCTAAATCTCACAACTTTCTTCTTATTTCTCTTTACAGTATCATACTATCTATCATAATATCTTAGGACTTCAATATTCAATGTAGCGGACCACTAACTCCAATACTCGTGCCTGTTGAAATGTTTACTGACAGACAAAGTACCTTAAAAATTTTTATGGGACGCTGTTTATGATTGTGTTACTTACAAAATATGATCATTTTTGCATTTGGATTTTGAAGACAATGAGTTTAAATTTACAGACTGTACGAAATTCAATGCAATTTGACCAATTTCAGTGGCCATTTATTTATTGTGTTACTCCGCTCTGTGAAATGCCATTTTTGAGTAGCGTTTTTGAAGCTATTTTGGCAGGAAACACATACCTATCCAATACCTATCATTCAAGGCTCTCTAGCTCAAAATTTCAACGGTCATGGTATGGAAATTTGGAAGTGCCATGAAAGCCCAGATTGTGAGCTTTGATCAGAGGGGCTGCATGTCCTGGGGGGCACGGAAGTAACCTAATTTAGTGTGTAGGTAAATGGGACTTGTAATTGTTGGCCTGCTACCTCAAGGTAGTGGTTACAAGATGGTTGTATACGTACCCTCAACCAGTGAGCTTTGGGGATTTCATACCAGTAATGAATTACCAGCTTTGAAGTCTTTGGGGAAATGTAGTCACCCCAACTTGAAGTAGTGTAGTACACTGCCCTGTTTAATGATTGGCTCTTGAGAGACATTTGAAACATTTTTTTCTCTTCAAATGTGAAATTCACTAGAAATTACTGTTTGGTTTCCACCTATCCACAACTAGACCCTGGTAAACAATTTATAGCAAATAATAGTGAAGATGAAGGCTGCCCTCACTCAGTGGGCGACCTCTCTCATCTTTAACCTGCTGAACTTACTTCTATGGTTCTTTGGTTGATAGTTATACTTTACTTAAAAATAAAAGCAAAGAAGAAAACACTTGGTGACTCTGATGAAACATGAAGAATGAAACACTACAAAATCATAGCAACACCTATGGAAGCTTCTGATATTAGTCTTTTCTAATTTTTATTATGATAATGGGAATTTGATATGACACAGGTATCCTTCGGATGAGAAGGATGATCACAACAAGCAGTACATCATGGATTTTTTTTTGGGGGGGGGGGTCGGGGATGGAGAGTAGTAGGGTAAGATACGTACACAATGGGTTTTTTTTTAAGCTCATATGTCAAATTAAAATGATTCTGCATTATACTGTTGATGGTAAAAGGGTGAAAGGATAAGGCACTAATAGATGAGGTCAAAACAGGAGCACAAATAGATAACAAACAAAATATGAAAGTAGGCTGATAGTTTAAAAAATGGTCTAAAATTATATAACAGCTTATGTTCCAGTCACCATTAATTTGTCATGCTATCAAATTTTAAAATAGTATTATTTTTTTTTTTTCCTTCCTTTCTTTCTTGGACTATGATGCTTACCAAGTTGGACACAGGACTAGGTAGGTCACCCTCTGTCAGCGACCTTCCTCTACTGTGTGATTGAGACTTGCCAGGACCAGCTTATAATAGGAAGGAGGTGTTACAATTGTAGATAAATGGTAATTTTAACAACTACCAATGTCACTTTAACAAAGTCAATAAGTCTTTGTTTCAAAGTTATATTTCATACACACAAATTTCTAACACTTCATTACTGTTAGACTAGTCAGAAGAAAGTGGCTCATCTACATCAGGAAATCACAATGATGACAATCATGTTCTGCTACAATGCTTGGTATCTTCAGGCTTCAGAACCCAAACTGTCTAAAAGACCTTCTGAGCACATACCCCCAGAGAACTCCTCATATAAAGATTTTAACTCTGATTAAAAAGTTAATGTTAGGAATGCAAATGTAAATTTCACTGATATTATTAATTTATTTTTCTATGCCTAACCATGTGTGCTATGCCTTTAGCTAGATGAAAAGTCTTAGAGGTTGCAGAACTTTATAAATGCAAGAACAGTACACTGTAACCATGGAAACATACTCCACAAAGAGAAAACTTGCACAAGATGGAAATTACAAGTATGCCTTAATCTCTAACACATCTAACTACTGTATCAGTTCAAGTTATTAATACTGTATTTAGATGACAGTCAGCCTACATCATTACTTACACAGCTACAGTTCTATTTTTAGCTTAGTTTCCATTTCTAAAAACTTTTGATTCATTTTAGCCAAATGATGACAGCATAAGCTTGTTGATAGCAGTCCTGATTTTTTTTTCAATTAAATTTACACCTCTGAAATAACTTTGAAAGACAGAAGTCTTACTCTCAAAAAGTATGAAAGCAGTAACAAAGAGGTGAATTTATGAAGTCGGGGGCAATGAAGCTAGCAGGTGACAGCAGGCGAAATTAGTGGTCGTCCGAGACGACCTAAATTTCCGTCGGACCACAACAATGCACCAAAACACGCTTGCATGGTCATCAGGACAACCAAGTGCACAAGGTAGGCATATTCAACAGTGCTTTCTGTGAAAATATTTGCTGCAATCCCGATGTTTTTCTGTGAAGAAATCCGTAGCAAACAAGTGCACCGAGTGCTTGCTTGTTGTGTACTTTCAACAGTTACGTACATCTATACCGCAGTGCATGCACCGCAATGCGCAATCTATAGGCAATTCAGTATACAAATCCAATGTCCGTTTACTTAAGTCCAACTCCTCTGAATAGCACGACAAATCTCAATGGAGTTTTACTGTGTGAATTTTGTCACATGCAGTAACAGTAACTCAATGGGGATCTCCAGCAGTCTGTGTACAACAGAGAAGCATGTACAACGTTCACCACCGTGAACGTTCGATTGAAAGAGCTAAGTCAAGAGACCCTGAAACAAAATGCACGATCTCATGAAGTATCGTAACCAGTGAACGATCATCCGGCTGTGTATGGGATAAGGGTATTATCATTTGCTATGCCTTTAGTTACACAATTTGCTGACAAGGTATTTTGATTCAAGTTATGCAGTTTATATCGCTCAGCGGCTACGAATGTTTGTTACATTCCTGAAGGTGTTAATGTTGTCTATAGTGATAGCCCTAAAGTTAGGTAATGGGATGTGCTTCTTACAGATGGGGTTCTTAGCTGGCGCGTGATTTTATCAAATACATCGTGTTCATTGCTTTACTGAACGTTTCATCAGAAACACAGAAATTTTTTCACGGAAACAGAGTAACGGAAACATGCCGACTTAGTTCAAAATAAGTTTAAGGTGTGTTAAAACTTTAATGTTGCAATGATAACAAAATCATGTTGTGCTTATGGAAGATTTTTCTTTTTGTCGTCGTTATCGGGTCGATATTAACTTTTGATCTGTTGTTGGCAAGTTCCAAGATCTCCGTTATCGGCTAAACACTAAATTAAACACAAGTTGCCATTCAGAAATTATGTGCGTCTCATCAAAACACTAGCAGTCCTACTCCTTAGGTCATAATTAAATTTGCTGTGTCTGCCATGTTATCATGACCACAGGCATACCATCATAACTGCCTGAAACAATTAAAGTTCATGCAAAATTTATTGAAACACTTGTTTTGCCAATTTTTATCCTGAGTTTTGAAGGACGACCAACAATGATGGAGGACGACCAAATTGTATGGAATGTTCACAAGTAGGTAATCCTTCGGACTACCAATGAAAATTCCCTAAATTCACACCCTGGGTAAGTATATATTTCAAATGATTCCCATGCTTGCTTCATTTGTAGGCGTTTCTTATTGAATTTTACTCCTTCTTTCTTTCTTTTTTTTCCCACTGTTGATTGTTTTTCTACTTATTAACACTATATATAACATATTCATGTTGGTGCATCCTTAAACCTCATCTATGGAACTCAGTACCCTTTCACTTCTTCCAGTCTAGGCCAAGTAGTAGACTGGACAAAAGCACAATTACACTACATAAATATTCCCACTGTCCCGCCTCCTTCCAATATTTTATAATACAACTTAAAACTTCTTAACTTAACCACTTACTTGCCTCCCCCCCCCCCAGGAATTCAAATCCTTCTCCAACAAACAGGGTGATTTTGCCTACATTTGTGCAATCACTTAAAGCACCATACCAGGCATACTGTAACTTACTGTAATTCATTACCAATCTTCAGCAATATGCGAATTTGGCCCATTTTTGCCCACAAAATGAAAACAAATATGAGTAGGCTGGAAATACAAACTAAACCTTTGTACTGCAACAAAAAAAAAAAAACAGACCCCAACAAATAAAAAACAATTCCATCAATCATATGTGACAGTGGTTGTCACCACAACTACTATTTGTGTTGCCCATATGAAAAATGGAAGTCCATGGTTTCTATAATTCTATAGCTCATAATTAGCTCGCTCCAATTTGGAGAGTTAGTATCGATTACCTTTTGTGTTTTTTTTTTAATGATTCACTGGACACTCATTTTTCAAAGTTACAACCATTAACGTGAGATCAAGCTTGCTGACAAATTATATGGCAAAGTGTCGCTCATGAATATTGAAAAAGGAATTCACCACACATTGCTTCAAATTTAATAGAAATGAGTCATTGTATATATGTCAGTGAAGTAAATTTTGAATGCCTGCAGTGGATCTGATCCTTCCCTCTTACAGGATTAAATTGGCACACAGATCCATCTTTGAATACAATTTGATTATGAGCAGTGGATCTGATGCTGAACAGATGGTCAGATATGGATTTAGTACAAATGCACCATAACTGTGACAGGGTCAGCCATTTTAAACCAAAAATGAATATTTTAGAATAACAATTTCATCATTAACATATCAATCAGTCACCAGACCTGGAAACAATGTTTATTGCTCTAGATCAAGTCATATTTCTGAAATTTTACATTTAGTTAATGAACAAAAAACATCTTCAAATTCACATTCAAAGGCAAAAGTTCTTGGCAGAACTAGGGTAAGGAGCTACGTATCTGGGGTGCTTTAAAGTTTGCCAGCCAGTGAATGTAAATGATATATGTAGAGTGATAGGAGTTAGATAAGTAGTGAAACTGACATCCATTTCTACAATATGCTAGCCCTAACCAACAATGAAGTATTCAGAAGGTGACAGTTATGGTTTGCAGAAATCAACTTACTCCTTTTGCCTTGTTCTCTTGCATTTGAACAATTCCTGACTAGGGCAATATTTCCAGAAGCTGTCTGATTGCAACAGGTGGGCATTGCCTGAGTGAGAACTGTGACAGGTAGAAACTGTTCATTGAGTAGGGAGGGAAATGTACCATTGAGGGATTCCTCAAGTAGGAAAATTTTAAGTGGAAGTTGTCAAAGGGAGAGCGTACCGGTCACATGAACCTTCCCCAAATGTGATCGTTGGTCATAATTCCAAAATGAATATTTACCAAGCTTGATTTTTTTTCTCCTTTTCAACTTGAAAATGTTTTCCCAATGCCACTACATTTAAGTTAATTTGTAGCAAATATTGCACAGATTTAATTTTTAGAACCATCTACTTCTCATTAACAAAAACTTTTCAGCAAGATTAAAATCTCAAAAATCTGAAACATTCCACACAACAAGATGAAATGGAATTTCAAAATCAAGTTCCACCATCAGGGACCAACAACTACTTTAGACACAACATTTTCCCAAAGGAAAGCCCCCATCATTTCATCACATTGCCTAATGGTTTTTTGACATCAGGAGAGCCACTGAATCAATCCAACAAACCTCCTCAAGCAATGTACTTCTAGATTTTAGGATAAAGTTATCTTAAAGCATTTTTGAATAGTAGAAAAATATTCCTCCTAGCATATTTAAAACTAGGACTGGTATACAAACATGGAGAGATAGTGTTTTTGTTGAACTAAATAAGCATACAACACATAGGTAAATGTTTCATGCAAAAGTGAAGAAACATTTCAACACCTAATCTGTTTTTTAATTTCAAACACTGAGGAATGTAGAAAGTGCTTTGAAACTAAGAGTGAAAAACATTTCTGTACTCATCCCCTTTACCATTGGTCATAAAAAACTACACTAAAACCCTATAGGTTCCCAAAACTGATAAACTGGGAATTCCACAAGTCCTGACACACACCTCTTATTTCCTATGAAATCCTCACGAACTTAAAAATAACCCTGGTGGAGAGAGGGCACCCTAGACACCAAAGGTAAGCAGGTGACCCCCCAATCCACATCCCGCCTTCCAACAAGGGATTAGGTGAACAAGTACATCTAAGTATAGGAGGGAGGAGGGTGCATCCTCTATGGGTAGGGTTACCACAGTGCTATTAGTTTCTTGACACATGTGTTAACACGATGAGGAAAAAAATGAGGATGGAATTAGATAGGGTACATCATTCTCAATGGGTAGAGTTACCAAGGTGCTATTAGGTTTTTGCCAGATGGTTCTTGCCAGATGGAACCATAAACCTAGATGGATATGCGGTATAGTTAGGCAAAATAGATTTAGGGATTCCAAGCCTAACAAAGAGGACATGTTGCACTGAGGTAACATTTAAACTAATACCCCTACCTCTTGACTTGTATCTCATTTTTTTAAACCCTGAACCTGAAATTCCCTGAAACTACAGTACCTGGTGATTTGAAATAGAAAGTAAGGGGCATTATGCTTTATGGCTCTAATATTCTGACATCTGTCATTTTTTATTACTGTACAAAAAGGGTTTGAATTTGATTCAGTAAGATGTATTAAAGTTGAACAGCTTTCTCTCACTAGACTTTCAAACAGTGGTGTAGAAGGCCTATATGTTCCTATGTAATACAAAAGTGTCTGCTATTACAACCTGCATCCAGTAGATGACACATCAATATAATTTTAATTGTGCTTGTGACTCTGGGGTGGGACTCATAAATTTAGAGGAATGTCATATGTTCTTATACAGTGCAGTTTGCAGGTAGGTCTTATGTTGATTAAATGCTAATACACTATACACAGTAGAATATATCCAGCCAGTCATGCATACACCATGTCCGACAGTAGTAATTAATACATGATAACTGCACGGTCTTTAAATATTTCATTCAAGTAAAGGGTTTCCTTGATACAGACTGTAGCACATAATACTTAAATGAATTAATGAAGGAAGAAATATTTAGCCTCTCATACCTGGTAATTTAATTAAGCAAGGTTGTTTCATCGAGATGGATACTAACATTTGCAAGGTTACATAATTTATAAATGCAAATGCACTGGCATTTGGTGGAAAGCATTGCACATACAGAGTGCTACATACGAACGGCACGTTTGCACTCAAAGAGGTTTTAATCAGAGGTTTAAATGTAATTAAGCTGGTCAGTCATTGCAAAGGCAAGACAATGATTAACCTTTATGGTAATTTACGGCAATAACCAATTTGAAGCACACTTCCTTGTTCAAGTAGCTTTACACTTCCTTTCAAAATAATTTTTATATAAAATTTACATCCTTATCCAGAACCAGAGATTTCAAACAATAATTTACTACTTTCATGCAGAATGCATTTTGTAATCTGTGTTCTAAATTTGCATGCATTTCTGTTTCTGTTTTGTAATTCAAACTACTAACTTTCCTAGAATATTCAACATTTTGAGCTTTGGACTACACGAAGGGTGTGACTCATGTGAAAAAGTGTGGTGATCACTCGGGCATTCACATATTACAGCATGTAGTCACATGGAATTACAAAGCGCTTACTCTGTGCCACAAAACCAGAGGGTAAACAGGGTGTCCCTCCTACAGGTATCATCAATAGGGTGAGACCCTCCCATGAAATGCTACAAAATTTTGCAATGCTCTCTTCATTTGTAGGATAGTTGGCCAACTGGTGAATATCATCGCTCCTACAGTAACTAGATTATATGACACAAGTAAAGTATAGTGTAGGTGTTCCTCTTGTTGTCTAAGCCTAAAACAAAACACATGCATCACTGTGCACATGTATACATATGGGAATGTTTACCTCTAGATCGCGCACAGCAGGATTTTTCACAGAATCGGTCTGTGAGCTCGCACTCAGAAATGGTAAATAACGTAATCTAATTGAAACATTTTTTAGCTTCTTTCCAATTCGATGTCAAAATGACGAGGGTTTTCTCTGTCCAATCAAACTGAATCTTAAAAATGTTTTAGGGAAAGATATGTAAATTTTATATCACTTGAAATTATTTGACCAATGAAACTAGGCAAGAGTTATGGCAAGTTTTGTTTGCTACTATCAACCAAAAACACCCTAAAATCTGTGTTTCCAATAGGAAAATCATAAAACCACCTCTTTTTTGACTGGAATTGACAAGACATTTTCTCACTATATTAAAATAAGACTTAGAACAGTTTAAAGAGAACTGGTTAAGGAAATCAATTGTGAGTGAAATGTGTGAATTAATTGTGTTTGGGCAGGAGAGGCTCAGTCTGTCAGAAAATGTACCATATTTTCATAGTGATTTACAGAGTTAAGGGTGTACACTGAACATATATGCACTAAACATTCCCATATGGGAGTGATTCTTTTCCCATTTTCTGTCAAATGGTTCATCCCTGCAGTCTTTAACTTAAACACATGATACAGCCTACCTGAAGACTCACTCTTCATCAGATGAATATATGTAAAAATGAGAACAGTGTCAACTAATTCACAAAAATTCTTATTTTCAAAGCTGACCTTAAATGTGTTCATGTCTTTTGGGATAATCCAAACCATCATTCCAAAAAACAAAAAAAAAAGCTCTGCATGAATCAGTTCCTGTATAAACCAAAGATATCATCAGGAAATTCTCCACAAGTTTCATCTGTAGTTTAAACATGTACTCAATTAGTCCATGACAACCTGACCCACCCCCTCCTCCACCCCCAACAAAAAGAGAGAAATCCTAAAGGCAAATCCAAACAGTCAAGTGATGGTCTTATTTAGTCGGGAATAACTACAGGTAACTGGGGTCCATCAGTTTTAATCTTTGGAATTCTTTGCTTACCTGCAGCACGGATGCTTGTACACTTAAGTACCTTCTAATTCCATCAATTGAACTAATAACATATGAAGGTTTAGAAATGCATTTAGACAATAAAATAGAGATTGATGGACCCCACTGATGGCCACATTCAATAGCTACTTGGATTTGCCTACACCAAAACAGGTCAAAGGAGACAAAACACCCTCATCTATTGCACCCTCATCTATTGCAATTTCCATTTGACACTAGTAATAGCACTAAGCATGGTATCTGCTAGTATAGTCACTCATCCCCGTGGATCAAAATGTTTATGTTAGAAGTAAACAATATTCCAAACTTCCATGCCAGTATTGTAAACACAAGCACCTTTTGCCCATCTGGCTATGTGAGTGATGTATTTGAGTATGACTATGACAGAGGATACATCTTCTAATTGCTTAAAAGAATTGAGTTGCCCATATGCCCATAATGAGCTAATAGGAATGATCATAAGACAAAGAGTCTTCTCCACCAAAAAATACATTAAAGAACCACTCACTGTACTCTCATAATTTTGTCACTAAAACCTAAAATATTTAACATCCATAGGCTGTTCTGACACTCAACCTGTTATGTGTTTGAGCAATGAAATCTGACAGCTCAGTTTTTACTTTTTTTCTATGAAAGATGACAACATTCTTGTTTCCCTATAATTATCATCTTTAGCCATTTTTGAGTACACTTTAAAAAAACCCACAGAGAATGCTACAGTGGTTGCAATCAAATGAAAATGTTATCCTAACACAACTGGCCAAAGGAAATGAAGAAACCTATACTAGCATAAGCAATAAAGTTGCAGGAGTTTTTCGACAATGTACAATAACAAAATATCTTTTGTCAAGGGTATATGCAGGGAGGGTTGCATTTAAAAAAGGATCAAATGGATTTTAATTATATTCTCTTCATTTTCTTTCCTTCAAATAACAAGAAAATACATACTTTTATTTTGAAATGTTAATGTTCCTTACAGCTTAACACATTCATACATTAGGGGGAATATCTGAACAACAGGGACTTTAAGTAGTTGGCATTAATGACAACATCATTTACTGTTTGGATTTCCAATTTTTCCATCTTTTCTCTGTTTTATTAAATTAATGTACTGAAAGGGCTGTTATGTCTTGTCTTGGCAACATGTTCTTTTGGTCAAACATCCACTCAACCCCAATACTTTCAATATTGGAAATTTTTTTGATGCACAACATAAACCATCATTCAATCTTTGAAAATGTTTGGTAGACAGAGAAAAAAACATTCCTGGATGACAATATTCCAACATGACAGTCATGAAAACAGCAGTTTTATTATCCCAAATAACATTCTTAAGACATCATTCACTCACTGTAAATTCAAGTCAATCTTACACCTGTGCAAGCTATCTCACTCGCCATGCTATTGCTGCAAAACCACTCCCATTCTTGTACTGCAGCAAGTCTTGCTGCTGCTAATTCAGAGAACACATCAAACGGCATGTCTCTTCTCAATAATTGATCTCTACCTACACAAGTACATGAAGGTGAATAGACCTACCTTTTGACAAACAGAGGAAAAGAATTCCAAAATAAAAATCCACAAAGTTGTCACAAGTAACTGGTTTAAGCCCAGATCGTAGAATCCGTACTAATTAGTCCTAATCAAAATATTGTACCTTATTATCCCTTAGCACTGATGGTGCCGTAGGCTTTCACAGGCAAAGAATATCTTCATGCCTGTATGGGTCTGTGAAAGATGCAGGCAGAGTGGCACGCAAAACAGAGAGGAACACAGACACATATTTTCATAATTTATTCTCAGCGTGTTCTCTTAGTCAGCGGGCGAGTGTTGATTTCAGAAAAGGAGGCTGTGTGTACCACATGATTGCAAAAACTGCATGAAACATTGCTTCAAATTATTAATAGGCATTCTCAGGTGCCGCTTTCTAGGAACAGGCAAGAGATAGGTTCACTTTTACAAAAGATGTAAGATTGCCATGCATGAGTTCTCTTGCAATTATAACTGAACTTCCAATAAAAGCACAGAACCATAAATGCAAAAGTGCATGTTTGTTACAAATTTTAAATTATTTTAGCATCAAATGTAACAACTTTCCTATTTATGTATATGTTTTGTGTAAATGTACTACTTTTGCTGGTTTCATTACGCAAACTGGGTAATCATTTTACATCCTGTTTATCAAATACTCAAATAGCTTTCAAATTCAAAAGGTCCGTGCCAACAGCTAAAAAATCCTTTCAAAAAAATTGGAATTAAAAGTAGAAAGAAACAACTGATTTCAAATGAAAACCTTAAAATTTGCTACAATTTTGCATTGTCACAAAAGGCAAATTGGAAAACAGCAAAATTAATGTGGATTAACATGTAGACCTTTCCCTTATTTTCAGATGGCAAATTTGTGTAAAACTCAAACTACTGCAGTTAATGGTTAGAAGGTGACGTTGTAATCCTCAAGATGGATAATTCATCTATTGTAATGTAAATACAACTGCTGTATTTATGGTTGTCCAACAGCCAGTGAGCCACAACTGGCAAAATGCTGTGGCTGGCTTGATTTCAAGCAACTGGTTAGAAACTGGACCATTGAACTCCATCTAACTAACTAGCTAGCTATAAACAAACTAACTTGTCCAACAGCAATTTCAAAGGAAAGAGTTTTAAAGTTTACCATCTTTTGCCTGAGTAAAATGACATGGACAAAAACGATGTGTACCAAAATGTCTGTCCTATGATCCTGGGTAATCCTCACTATTTACCAAAGGATCAATTGTATTTATCAGCATTTAAGGAGATAAAAATAGTACTTAGGTTAGTTAGACTAGGTTTTACAGCTCAGTCACACTGCTCATGATGTCATGGCCTTCTTTCCGGTTGTGACTAACTAGCTATTGTTTTCTATACTACATTGCTTATGCGGAGCAGTTACAGCACAATCAATAGCAGTAGATTTCATTTTAAGTCTTCAGTATGACCTGATCTGGAGTTGAACTCTTGACTTTCTGGCTGCAAGCTGGATGCTCTAGCTATGCAGTTGGCTAGTACTTAGGGGAAAAAAACATACTTCCCGACATCAATTGTGAAAATCTTGAAATGCTGGCAATAAAAATGTCACACTTTAAGACTGCTTCAGTTTGAATCCAACTTTCAGAATTCTTCAAAAGATTATTCTTACAACCTCTCCTACTAAGTAATTATATAAGACTTGACAGGACCTTTATACAGGTATAAGTGAAGTGAGGGTAAAACTGCAGGAGATAAAAGAGGGGTCATGTAGATAGGCAAATCAAAACACTGATAAAATGTTTGCTTCATGCAATGTTTGCTTGCATTGTTTGTATCAATCACACCATTCCTCATGAACATAATGAGTACAGCTAGGTAATACGCGAAGTAACATGCTTCTCAAACCCACCCCATGATGGCAGTCTACATCTATAGTCTGCTCTCTGCATTTAAATAGTATCTTTATCACTTTTATGTCTCCAGGTAATGTACCCAGTGTGAAATGTAGCAGACAAGAAAGTCATTTATGTTAGAAAGAGTCTGGAACTTGGAGAAGTTTCAGGGTATTCTGCAATCTTTGTATCATGCAATAAAAATGATTGCAGGTAATTATCTTGCCTCTCTAAACAAAGCTGAAGCCTACAGACTGGGTGGCTACAGCAATTAAAAAAAAAATATCCAATTGCATTGTGAATAGGACTCCTGATAAAATATCCCCATTAATGCCGTAAACCCAATCAAAATTTTAATCACTTCAAATGTTGATTCCACAATTAGCTCTTGGTTGGAGTGCAGTCTGGTACGCTCACTCTTCAACATACTTTCATACTAATCAGATGTATAGACTGTTAATAAACAGAGAGTTCGGCCTCTTCTCATACAAATATGACCCAGGTGAACCCATTTCCTGTAAGCATACATATTTATCTTTCAACAGTGACTGCACCTCTTGAGACAAACTCAAAGCAATGATGTGTGCATGGCTGTACATAACAGGTTACATTGACTAAAGGTTAGGTGCTGTTTCTGTCACAAATACATTACCATAACTACATCAAAGAATAAAACTTGAAACCAATAATTAACTTAAAGACCTTTGACCTCCATCAAAAACAATAGGCTTCATCTATCAAAAATTGGCAATGCTGCATTCATGCTACCTATGAGATCACCTAAAAGTTACCAAACTTGAGAAACTGCAATGCTTACAATATCTAAGGTATTCATCATTTCGCCTCTGGTGACCTCAAAATGACCTTTGAGCTTTACCAAAACCATAAGGTTTATCTTCTCCATGTAATCTTTCCACACACCAAATATCAAATATGAGTTAGGTCACATTTACCCCACTCATTCTTAAGATATCAAGTTTACAAGGTTTTAACCTTTTGACCTCTCCAGACCAAATGAATTTTGAAGTCCATCAAAAGAATAGAAATTATCTACTCAGTACAGTAAACCTACAAACGGCATATGGGATTAGTCACATAAATCCTTCTTGAATCATGTTTACAAACAAATAAAGCATTACACACATACACAACATCATCATCCCATAGATTTCTTGCCTGCCTTTGGCAAGGAATCAAAAATTTTTCATCAAAAGTGAATATTTGATATTAAACAAGCTACAATGTTTGCTTAAAGTTCACTTAAGTATTTATTTTCTTCCTGCCAAACTTAACTTGCAAAAGAACTACAATATATTAAAACAACTCTTTCTATTAAAATTTTCACATTGATATAAAAGTTTTACAGCAATGCTGCTTGCAGGTTAATTTCTCACAAGTGCGGCAAGGTGAAACATTTGCTGCACGTTAAAGTTGCTAAGTCTAAAACAATCCCCCCCCCCCCCTTGCCCTTAATCATAGTGTTCCATTTTACAAAATGTTACAGGTCATGTCAACAGCAAGCTGTTTCACATGAAAGTGGCTAAGAAAACAATCATTGGAACAAGTCAATATATTACTCTTTTCAGCCCCCACAGGATATTGGATTGGAAAGGAGAGCAAATTACGCTCAGCTCCAGTGACTATGTACTATATCACCAGCAGCAGCAGGTCTGTCTAGCTCATGTTGCCACTTAGGCAAGATGAAGTTGAGAAAAGAAAGACCAATTGTGCCACGAAAGTGCTGCAGGCACATATTTACATCAGTGTAGAAAAGCAGTCATATTGTTATTACAGCTCTAGTAGCTCTGTTTCTTTCATTGTTGAACATTGATCTGATAAACCTATGGTTGTATGATGACAGTTTATATAAAAAAATTTTTTTTTTTTCCTTTTTCAAATAATGATAATGATCGAACATAGTTTGAAGCAGAGACAGACCTGCTTTAGGTAGATTGTGTAAAGGCACAATGAGTGATTCTTCTTTTGCGGCAGCTGTGCACCAATCTTAAAAGGGCAATCACAGTTTGATAGCAGATATGAAGTTTCTGTTCCAACTCCTTTGTTTTGTTTTTTTCCCCCTTCTTTCATTTTTTAAATGATTATTTAACAAAAGTGACTGATGTGATACTTAATAAACTTCAATATAGTTATATGAGCTAACATTTTGGTAGGTTGTGCTAAAATCAGACTTCTCACTGTAATTTGAGGAGAGTGTGGTGTGCAATCCCACTCACACACTTCAGAGTTCAAGGCGGGTAATTGGGGATTATGTAAGTGATAGGAGGTAGGCAAGGGACAATGTAGATTGGCATTTTTTTTAAATTTTCTTTTGCATTCTTGTTTTAATTTTTATGGAAATGAAAAGGGGACCTTTACCTGCCTCCTTTTGGACTGTAAGACAACTCCCAGACACCCCCCCCACGGTGAAAGAAACACTGACTCTGCATTGGATTTTTTTTTTTTTTTTTGCGGATAAAATTTTCACAGATTGTTTGAATATCATAAGGAAAAATTTTATCTGCATGAAAATATCAAAATGTACACTGAGCTTGCTAGTAATTAAGACATTTGCATTTAAATATATTGTGTAGATCTTTTACAGACATTTATGTCATCTATTCATAATTGTGAACACATTCTGTGAGGCTTTGACTCATAGCAATGTAAATAAATATGCTCCTCCTTTATGGGCGGCCAAAAGGGCAAAAAAGACAAAGTGCAAAATATTCATTTTAATTTCAAAAATAAAGTTTAAAGGTAAAAAAATATTCTAAGTGAGAAATTTAAAAATAAAATAAGCAATGATTACATTTTAAAAAACGAGCAATATTTATTACGTCCCCAAAACAAATTAAAAAACACTAAAAGTAGTTATAATTAATCTTAAAACTAACACATTACCGTTTTATCCAAATGAAATATCAAAGCCCCCAATAAATAAAAACTGGAAAACAAATAAAAAGAAATAAAATAAAAACGGAAATAGAGACGCAATTTTGTGTTTTTGTTTTATCTTGTGTTTTCATTTTATTTCCCGTTTTTAATTCATTTGGGTTCCTTAATAGTTATTTGAAATGTTTTTTTGCCCTTTTGGCGCACCATAGGTGGGCAAAAGGGCAAAAAAGACAATTTGCGAAAAAGACAAACTGCTAAAAAGACGGTTCGTGAAAAATAATGAGGGCGTCCTGAGATTGATGGATTCAGAGCACCTAAATATGTTTGGAAATCGCATTAGATATCCAAACCCGCACAACCAGTTAAAGCCAGCGCGAAGACTTAAAAACTGAATGCCCTCAGAAGCTATTTGGAACAAAAAGCGAGAATTGCTAGGTTAGTTTTCTTCTAAAAATTTTGTTTTCCTGGGCAATAATTGCTGTTTGTTCCATCATTTTTGAAAAGTGAGGGTGCTTTTTGAAGATATCCCCTTCAAAAAGGGAGGGGCGTCCCACGCCCTCCCGCCAAGGACATTCAAGGGCATTCACTTTTAAAAAAATTTCCAAAAGAGAGGAGGAGACCCCTTATACTTATCTCCGTCCCTTTAGACCCCTCCCTTATGCCAACGATCACAAAACTTATCCTCCCCCTCCGCGACGAAAATTCTGACGACGCCGTTTCCCCTTCCACCACAAATGGTGAAAAGTCCCCCACACTTTCATGTGATTCCCTTCCCCACCTCTTAACTGGTTGCTTTGCGGGCCGAGAGAAAACGTTATCACTCCATGGAGGTTTTAATAGCAAATAACACCTCCCTGATCGACTCAGACTGCCCACTGATGTGCGTACTGCCTTGCTACATGCTCCTCAACAAAGGGAGTGTATGGCTGCAAGCAAGTCTTCGCGCTGGCTTTAACTGGTTGTGCGGGTTTGGATATCTAATGCGATTTCCAAGCATATTTCCAAGCATATTTAGGTGCTCTGAATCCGTCAATCTCAGGACGCCCTCACTATTTTTCACGAATCGTCTTTTTCGCAGTTTGTCTTTTTCGCCGTTTGTCTTTTTCGCAAATTGTCTTTTTTGCCCTTTTGGCCACCTATGGTGCGCCAAAAGGGCAAAAAAGACGATTTCAAATAACTATTAAGGAACCCAAATGAATTAAAAACGAAAACGGGAAATAAAATGAAAACACAAGATAAAACAAAAACACAAAATTGCGTCTCTATTTCCGTTTTTATTTTATTTCTTTTTATTTGTTTTCCAGTTTTTATTTATTGGGGGCTTTGATATTTCATTTGGATAAAACGGTAATGTGTTAGTTTTAAGATTAATTATAACTACTTTTAGTGTTTTTTAATTTGTTTTGGGGACGTAATAAATATTGCTCGTTTTTTAAAATGTAATCATTGCTTATTTTATTTTTAAATTTCTCACTTAGAATATTTTTTTACCTTTAAACTTTATTTTTGAAATTAAAATGAATATTTTGCACTTTGTCTTTTTTGCCCTTTTGGCCGCCCATACTCCTTGTGTGTATCAAACATACAACATTCTAGGCGGACAGACAGACCAAGCACACAGCGACTGTAACAATGACCTAGGTTATTTAATTCTGAAGGACATGGATGAGAAGAGACTTTCTCCATCCCATAGTTTTGTATTGATTATCCTACTTGAGTGAAACCAGCCATAAACAGACTTGCAAGCTGCATTACGCAGAACTGTGGAGCCAATGCAGTCAGTACGGAAAAGGAGCAACATATATTATGTACCTCTGCTGCAGCAGCATTGTGATCAAGCACAATTTAGACCTTCACAATGAACACTTCAAATGGTCAAAATATCGTTAACAATTGACAGGTTTTGGTAAAATTTAGACATGTAGAAAATTATGATAAGAACCACACATGAACTATTTTCTAGTTCGATTTTATAGTGCAAAATAAAATCCAAGCCTTTTCTCAACCCCCATGTTCTCAAATACTGAAGCAAACTTGAAGCACTTTCAAGCTCTTCAAAACATCCATTCCATCCTAAGTACTTTCAAGGTTTCGATTATGGAAGCAAACCCTGATGAGTGGCAGCAACATAGTGTGCATACCATCAGGCTAAAGTGTTGCAGTTGATCAGCAGACAAATTACTTTTACATGGATAGAAGAAGGTGGGAAGGTTTCCTAAGACAAAATTTGGAAGAAAATTTGGGGCAGTCCACCTTATGGCAGTGTTGGTGTTAAGGCTGGAAGTGCAGTTCCCTCACTAGTTTCACAAAGAAAATACTTTCATCAAATTCCTGCAGTTTCCTCTGTATTGTACTTTTTACAATCTGTCTCAAAAAACAGAGAGAGAAGTTTTTCATATACATTGAACATATTCTAGCCCAAGTATTGCCCAATATGGACATTTGTAGAAATTTGTCTCCCCTCCCCAAGTCCCCTGTGGGATGGGGGTTGTTGAATTTGCCCACAGTACTCCTCATCCTGCTGTAAGAGGCTACCGAAGGCAAGGGCCTGAAAAGGATTTGAACCGTATTTGAAAGCCAACTTGAACCTATTTGCACTCAACTTTTATCTAGCTGAACTCATTTGTGTCGGTGTGCTGTTAAATAACATCTATTACTAACCCTTCCCTTGAAAAAAATACTATGTTGTTCAGCCCTGTACATTTATGTTATAAAACTTTTTCATATCCTTTATAGACAACCTTTCTGTTGTTTTAGATGTTTCCAGTATGTTAATGTGTTTAGTTCTGAACATCTTATTAGAGTTATTCAACTAAGCAGAGGTATAAAACATTATATTTATAAGTTAGATGGAATTTTACGGCCCAGTTTCCAATCTATTAGTTCAAGTCGAGCCGACAACAGCCTTTTTTCCAGTTGTAGCTCACTGGCTTGTTTTCCCTATGCCATTGCTTATTCCACACAACGGCAGTACTGTAGGTTCCATTTTTAGAGTCTTTGGTATGACTCGACCTGCATGGGAATAAATCCTGGGCCTTCCATGTGAGAGGCGGATGCTCTACCGTTACACCAAATACGCGGTCCAGTATACATATAAGACTGCCCTGAAGAGCAGATACAACTTAACATTAATTAGTATCTCAATCTCTCTTCCCCCTGGGCCACAACTGGAAAAAAGGCTGCGGCTGACCCGACTTATTGATTGAAACTAGGCCAAAAAACTCTAACAACCTAACACTCTCTCCCCCCTTCCTCATAGCACACCTTAACAGTACAAATCTTAGTTAGCCACACTGAACACTGAATCTCAGTAAGCCACAAACTTATTGCCGCAAATAAATTTTTCAATATCCGACTACTAAAACCATCTCAACTTGCCCTTAAATTTGCATTCCAATTTCCACGATTCACTACACGATAATGAAAGCTGGGAATTGCTAATGGCAAGTGCTTGTAAGATTCATTCAAGATCTAATAAATGTGGTAGACTAGAGAATAATTACCTCTTACACACACTTATTACTAACCCTTACACAAATTAATGAATCATGCATGCAGCTACCTCCTGCACAAAGTGTAATAACAGCAAATTGGAAAAAAATTTCAAGCCGGTTTATTTTGAATATATCTCAGAATGTGTGGAGACTTCTTCAAGAAGACCACCTTTACTGTACCTTGATAATAGTTGGAAATTACAGTCACTTTATCAACTGGTTGTATTTATCACCAACAACATCAGGCATGACAAAGTTCATACTATCTAAATAATTTCTTGGAAATGGAGTTTTATAATTAAAAGCTTGAATGTTTCATAACTTGGCATGTAGATCTGCAGGCAGAGCACTGTACACACTTATGGATTCACACACAAGTTGGATTACCCCACACACAAGCTTGTAGGCCTGTATAAAACTCCCACACATTAGCTGTCTGCAAAGAGCTACCTCCTCCAATGGGGAACTAATATTTGGAGTTTAATGGATCAGTTTCTAACAGATTGGTTTCAAGTCAGGCTGGTCATGGCCTTTTCCTCAGTTGTGGCTCACTGGCTTGTTTTCCCCTCTCCATTGCTTATGCTGTGCACAAAGCACAATGGCAAAAGGTGATGTGGAATATTTCTGCAGCACTGGGGTCTTATTGCTGGTAAGTCACCCATAAGGTGGGTAAGCAGGTCATAGGGCACAACACTGATCAAAGCAAAACTACTATGCTCCACAAGTCCCTGCCCATGATGTCATTATCAAACATTCCATAATAGAAATTCTAACATGTGCCTCAAGAAGGAGATATGTGATAGTCACCCAAAAGTTACAGCACTTGTATATAGATTGTGGAAGAGAGGAATACTGATAATTAACCTGGGCCCAAAGTCCCCCACTTGGGATGGAAATCTGGCACAACATTGTCATATGATTTCAAAAGAAATAAGTAAAACCACTGCGAGTAATCTGAGAGAATACAACCGCCAAAATACAATTACAAATGCATACAGTCCAGATTAAAAAGTATCAGGGCATATTGCACTAGCAACATGTATGTACTGATGAGGTGCCGAATTGAAGTTGAGAATAAAATTGTAAAAGTAAACTCTGATTGCTCCTTTCACTATAAGCTGTTTGTAATGGAGTACTCCAACATCAGACAGTGGTTGCAAAGTATATTTGAATACTTATAATAACACAATGATTCTCAACTCATTTTCTCAAATATTGAAGACTCCAAATTTTTGACATCGATTTAATCAGATATTACACAATTTGATCCACAAATTCCCCAAAACTACAGTACCTGGTTTGGGTGTCTAGATGAGCTCTGACATCTGCCTCCTATTTACTGTACCTAGTTTTGGGGTATCAAGCATCATCTATGGGTAGGGTTGCCATGGTGCTATTAGTTTTTTGCTATACAGTAATTAGTGCAGGCAATAACAATATAGATAGGGAAACATGAGTTAGTGAAGAGCAAAACTGAAGCTGATGGAACTTGTCAGTGTTGCTTCCTGAGATATTGCCTCAAAATGGTCAATCATTCTATTTTGGAATTGCAACATTCATAAATGGTGTAAAACATGCCGTTAAGGGTAACAGGGCCTAAAAATGTGAAATACATCCCTCACTTTTCCCAAAAACTCCTTGCAAGTTATTCTACAACACTCTTAAAAAGTTGGTTAAAAAAATTCACCAACACTGGTCACGTATGTCAAATACCTGAAATTGGTTAAATTTTACCCAATAATTGTTGATAATGGGTTATCCAAGAGGTCTTTTACCACTTTATTGGGTAACCAGCCTGTGGGGTAACCAAATAAACAACACATATTGGGGAAAATTTAACCAATTTCATGTATTTGAAATATGTGACCAGTGTTGGTGAATTTTTTTAACCAACTTTTTAAGAGTGAAGCACCAATTATAGTGCTGATGATCTAACTCCCAGATAAAACAATGTGTACGCCATAAAGCTTTCTACAATACATCCATACAGTAATATAGTGCAGCATTGGCTGTTACTGTTGGCTGTCAAATTACTCTTCTCTTTCATGCTTGTTTATTTAAATATTCATTTCAAGTCTTGTTGATATAGTGATGCATTTTATTGTTGAGACCAAGGATATGAAAATGAGCAACAAAGAGCAAAAAAAAAAACATTGACTGTTTCCATATATGCTGGCATATATGTATATATTTCTATATGCTAGTAATAATATTCCACCACTGCCTCAACAACACATAGCCTCCATAAGTGCAAACATGTAGATACCCACTGTCATTTATTATAAATATTGCGACTGTCAACGAACATGAATGCAAGCCATATGGCCTAACACCTTTTACATACCGTTTATTTGCAGCTTTCAATGGTAAGGTACTATCATCAAAGTATTGTCATACTGTAGGTGTTATCATCAAAGTTCATGTATAGAAATGAAAATGTCTGCATTCCTCTATCCGAGGATGTTAGGTTTAAGTTTCTGTTAATGATAACATTTCTTTTGTCAAGCATCATCATCACCCTTTTAAATCCTTCATAACATGTGCACCTGTTTGTAAGTGTCACAATACATAATAGTATAATAACATGAGCATTAATGAATCCAGGAGGAAACATACTGAGAAATGACAAAGAGGCCTACGTCAAACAGGCAATGCACATCCTCATGTTCCCTCACTTTCTGGGATACAAATTTTCATGACTTTTCCAGAACTTTCCCTGGACCAAATAAGGAATTTCCATGACCTTTCTCTTGATATTTTACATCATATTACATAAAATTTGAGTTCCAGAAGCAAAAACAACCCTGATCTTACCAGGGAGAACACACTTTTACACAGAATGAAGAATGGAACAATGTCATTATGTCAAAGTTTCTAATTTTCTCATGACTTCATATAATATCCCTGAATTTCAAAACAACTTTCCAGTCCTTCAAATTATTCCCAAAATTTTCGTATCTTTTCCAGGTTTTCCTTGACTGTGAGGTAACCCTGATACTGTAGCCTACTTTACAACACCCTGAGCTAATGCAGCAAAATTGTGCAGACATTTGATATGAAGGACTTCATACGAAAACTTAACTTGAGCTATAATGGCCTGGTTAACTGCCTCCTTTTGGACCAAGTGTTATTTATGCTTGAAGTGGCAGAATAGATCACTGAACTACTTATGAAAGCATTCACATGAATCAAGGCAATAAATTGGCAAACCAGGCAAGCTGTTACCAAGTTTGATGAACTGAACCTTGAAGATTCAAGCTGACACAGCTGTTTTTTATTAAATCCTCCTCATTGTTGGATTATTTTTATCTATTTACATTTACGCACCTCTAAAATATAGAATCAGTTTCACTACATTTAATGTATCTATTAATATCAATCGCAATATTTTGGGCATTGCAATTTCTGTTCCGATTATGAGGTTCTCAGGCATCCACCACCCAACAAAAAATACATTTCTTTCATTTCAAGCTATTTTCCAATATTAAGCAAATTTATAAATTAACATCAAAATCCTAAATTAACTGGAAAGAAAATATGGCAAGGCCTTTTTATAGCCTACTTAACTTTCTTGCAAACAAAAAAATTAATTTAATGTTCAAATATAAGTCTAATTATTTCATGAGGACATTATTATGAAACATGGACTCTAAGGCCTACAGAAATGAGATATAAAACTGTGCCCATCTATACTAGTCCCATCAAGTCTTTATTGTCACTGTACCTTCTAACCCCAATGGTTTTACAACAATGGAAGTTGTGCTTTAATGATAATAAATTATGGAAGGTGCCAGGTTTAAGCCCCAAAGCAAGTCCTATTGACATTAGCCTATGTTATGGTAAATCTAGACTATATGACCCTGCTGTTGGTGGGGCAAATTGGACCATCTCACAAATGACAGACACCTTTTGCCAACCCAATTGAGTGTGGATTATATGACACAATGGAACAAGTTACTTACAGGATGCGGTGGAATGTCTCATAAAAGGAAATGTCAATTCCATGACCTTTCATAAGTCAAGTTTGCCCCAGGCTATAAATTTGTTGTGTCCCCTAAATAGGTAAAACACACAGATGGCAAGAAATGAATGATAAATGCATAGGGACAATGGAGTTGTCCCTGTTTGGCCCAAACTGCCATAACTTTCTTGATGCACTGGGTTTACTCATCTACAGAGCCATGGTAAACCTGATTAGTGATACTGTGTAACTCTGATAATAAGCAAGGTCTTGGTTGTATGCACACAAAAGTATTTATAACTTCCAAGCTGTAAATATTTAACTGGAGGTTACTACCAGTAAAGTGCTATACTTCACACTTGGATAACTTTGCAGGTCAAAACTGGTTTGTAATAATTAAATGGTACACAATTCAACACGGAGAGGATACAATCTACTGACGAATATTCCATGTCCAAATATAACTTACTATCTCAAGTTGTGGCATTGAAACACTGATTTTCGAAAGTGCCTGCATTTATATGACAAACGTGACAACGATTAAGCACAGAAGCAAGAGAGATGCAATATTCATTGAATACATTCAAAAAGCTGTATTAAAACAAGTTGTGATATGGATGTATTTGTATTAAAATGAGTGAAAAACAACCATATAGGACCTTTCATCATACCTTAAAGTATGTAATAATAAATAACAATGCAAATGCATGATCTAGGTAAGTAAATTTGAAGGGAATATACTGTTGTCACTCCAAATTCCCACAAATCCTCCCTCTAGGTTTGAAAGGGATTATGTAAATTAGGAGGTACAGTACTGAGATACTGTGCAAGGTAGATAAAGACAATATTAACACAATGGTTGCCCCACCACTGTATTCACAAGTGACTATATACCTACCCCCTTGCTACATCACAGAGAAGCGGTACATAACGAAAGCAATATAAAAGACTCAGAATGGCCTCCTGGATGGAAAGGTTTGAAAACGGCTCAGATTCCTGCAATCCGTACACCTCTGCATGCAGCAGTTTGGTTGGAAGAGGTGGAATGAGGACAATCTATTGGTTGATCAGAGCAATGTGAGGGCGGGGTGTTAAAACTAGCCCAGGTAGCATGCTGAGCACAGGTAATGTGCATTTTAGTTGTAGCAAGTGGTAAGTTATGTCAGAGATGTAAATAAAATATTTCATGCCTGGTCCTACCACATCATCATGACAACATTCTAAACATAAATTAATTCAAGCAGACTTGCTGCTTGCTTGGTTTCTCTTGGGCAAATCCAAATGCATATTAAAGGTCAAGAGCAGTCCCTTCAAACTTATTTTGAAGCAACAACTAAAGTACCACTATTTTCTTCTTATTTCTCTTCAAGTATCTTTCACAATAGTTCAAGACTTCAATATTGCATATATTCCATGAAAACCAAGCAATTACTTCTAGTAAATTTCACATTTAACCCTCCAGTGCCCGGCTCCAGTCAAGGCATATTTGCGCGAATCGGGGGTCGGCAGAAAAGCGGACGTAGCACTTCCCGGATCAGCTTCCAGATAGGCTATTGATCCCTTGACCTTAAACTATTGTCTTTCTCGTTCTTGTGGCCGAATTTTCGGGTAGCTACTCGCAGTTTCGAGCTCCGTGTGAAATGGTAGTCTAAATACATGTGGGGGCTGCGCTCTACTGTACGTCTGTACAGTAGCAGAAGTACAACACTGGGCAGTAGAGGGTTTAAAGAGACAAATACTGTCAAATGACTCTCAACAGACCATTACAAAACAGTACAATCTACTACACAACTTCAAGTTGGGGTGACTTATGTTGCCCTTTCACTATGAACTATAGAAAAAACAATTTAAAAGAGAAATAGAAGAAATATAGAATTTGGTTGATGGATCAACATTTGGAAAAGAAATAAAATAATTTCCCAGAGTGTGAAAAATTATAGGGAATATGTAGTCACACCAATCTGCATAAGTGTACAAAAGTCTGCCTGATGTCATGACTGGCTCTTGAGTGTCATGTGACACTTTTTTCAGTTAAAAATTGTCTCAAGTTTATCAGGAGACAGAACTCATTAGTTACCTTGAATATATGCAATATTACATACCTGATTATCATACTAGCTACTCTGAAGCGAAAGGAGAAAAAGAATAGAAATTTAGCTGTTGTTTCAAAATTAGTTCTTTCACACTGCAATATCTGATTGAATTCTATTATTCAAAAATGGAAACGTGGGAGGCAAATACTGTGTATGCCTTGCACACTGACTGTCAAGCAAACACAAACAAGTTGTGTACCAACTGAGTAATGTATCCGGTCAGGACTCTTGTAATTTCTTGACAGCTGTGTGTATTCTGCTCTGTAAACATGGTCTCCATGGAATACTTCTGTACCCCTTATCAAGATCTCTTTAATTTGTAATTAAGGCTGACGTTTCACATAGCCATGGTTATGCATCTTTGCACTGACCAATCAGCTTTTAGCTTTTATTTCTGATGTCTAGGAATGCCATGCTCCAAATGTTTGCCGATTTTTTTTTTTTTGTTCCTTTCATTAGTAAAAAAAGCAAGGTTGCACCAAAATACATGAGCTATTGTACTGATATTTTGCACACAGTGTCCAATTTAAATGGAGATTAGAACAGTTGACAGAAAATGTTCTGACAATAGTTGGGAGGGGGAGGGGTAGGGAGGTTGTCAGTAAAAGATCTTGTCCAGAATGCTGAAATGCTTCCATCAGGCTAAAGGATTGATTAATACAAACAACTGCAGATGTTCACTCTCACTCTTCTATTACAGAGCTTTCACATAAAAAATTCTTCACAGCTACAGCTAAGGAACTTGTGTTGAACATGACATGTAGGCCTGTAAGTACTGTACAGTAAGTGGGTAATATTGCTGCTCTGCTGAAGTGTAATCAAGAACATCTGTAGACAACAATGGATGTAGAACACTTTAAACCACAAGCTTCAACAACATTTTCCAAATGCAATAACCCATTTTTTCCTGGGTGGAGATAAAATAATAACCTTCCCTTTAACAGCACCAAATCATACAGACAAAATTTCATCTGAAACTAAATGAAAAGTTTTGCTTTTAACACAGCACACTCAAGCATGCAGTAGGCTGGCAAAATCCCCAAAACTAAACAGCTTCTTTGTGAAGCTGAACATACCAGCAAATACTCAAAGCAAAATCACATCTGTCCCTTTTCTCCATTAAAATTGAAAGAAACGGAGGAACGCAGCAATATCTACTGTATTACATATACTCCTGTACTGCAAAATGACAATTAACTCAGTGATTTCTTCCCTTTTCTTTTCAAACAAAGCATGCAGTTCCCTCTCCTTCTTCCACCCCCTTCCCCCACCCCAATGCACAACAAATTATAATCCTTCAAGCTTATGACTTCACATTGTACTTTCCTTTCTTGACTTCCATCAGTTTATCCTCCTCCCCCTTCCCCTTCTTCCCTTCACCAACCTTGTCTTATCTCCAAAATGCACAAGCATATTTTCATCCTGCATGCTTAGCAATGGCCTCCCCTTACTTGACTTGAGTTAGTTCACCCACCAGGTGAAGTATAGCATGCTTTCACCTGTGTAAGTTGATAAGCCTATTTCATCGTTCAAAGCAGTGTTCAGTTCATTTTAGATAATAAAATCAAATATGATTTCCCACTTTTGCAGGTACTTCTTCAGGTTACAAAGGATTTACTTACACTGTAGGTGTTTTTGATCTGTAACCAGCTGGACATCATGTGTGGGCACTTCCCACATACCGACGTACAACTTACTTATCTTTATTGCATAATAAGACTCACATTATCGTTAAGTATGCACCTAGGAAATGCAGTCAACCCAATTTATTAATGTAGAAGACTATCCTGTTTCATGATTGGCTATTAAGTGGCATGTGACACTCCGTTTTTTTTCCTCACATGTGAATTTACTTGAAGTAACTGATTGGGCAACCAGTCTAAAATATTACGAGAGATACTTTAAAGAGAAATAAGAAAACTATGTGCTGTTATAAATAAGTTAGGGGCAACTACTCTTGCCCAATAATGTTATAAAGACATTGGACAATGGACAATTGACTATTTAAAGCAAATCAGTTCAAATTATAGTGCAATGATATTGATGTGTAAGTTCCTAATTACAATAATAAACCTACCAAAAAAGACAAAAATAAATAATGTAGGAGATACACACCATGATATCTGTACTATGCACTAAGGGCTACACGTACAATGAAAAAATACAAATATTTTTCCAATGTTGATTCATGCATGATTCACCTTGACCAGCATTTACATACCTCCTTTCACTTCACAATTTATCAAAACTTTTACCAGATGCCCTAACTAATAGAAATTGTTAACTCCAGATTATATGGTGTAGCTCATTTTTGCTCTAACATAAACAATCCTTAGGCAACCACATCAAAGCCTTAATCTCAAATATAAACTGTAGGTGGGTCCTTTGTACAAACACTTGTCTCTTTAAACAGATTAAGCTTAATTTTTGCACTGTGCATGATGGCATGCCACAAGAAAAAGGGACATAGTACAAATGCTAGGAAACAAAATTCAACAAACTCTTCTTAGTATGCTTGAATGTCACAGTGAATCATCTCCGCAAGAGTTCAAAGTTCACAGACAATGCTATGTACCAAGCCTAACTGGGTTTTGGTGAATCAGTCTATGTAAAGCCAGTGCATTCATTCTGTGAGACAGGAAGTGAATTATTTATCAAACTTGCTTTGACATGAAGTGGAAAATATACCTTTTATTGATAAAATAACTGGCCACAAGAGTTCTTGAAACTCCTTATTAATAGCTGGGATTAACTGTCTTTACCTTCCTCCTATCTTTTTTCACCATTTGTAATATAAGGCCTACATAACAACTGTCACTCAGTGAAAGAAATGACAAACTCCATTTGATAAATTTCAATATTTCTCCCAGATTAATAGAGGACAAGTTTTCTATTTATAAGCTTTACAGGGACTTACAGCAGGTAAGTAGGGATTACAAATGTAAGAGGGGTAATGTAGATTGTCAGTTTCCTTAAAGGGCAGGAGCAGTCATCCCAAACTGAAGTAGTGTAGTATACTGTCCAGTGTCCAGTTTCATGATTGCCTGTTGGGAGTCATGTGACAATGTTTTTTTCTCTTCAAATGTGAAATTTACTAGAAATAACTGCTTGGTTTACTTTGAATATGCGATAGTTAAATCATAAAATCATAAAATGTAATGAAAGATACTTTGAAGAGAAATAAGACAAAATTGTGTTATTTAGTTTTTTCTTCAAAATAAGTTTGGGGGGACTGCTCTTTACCTACCACAATTCATTAAAACAGGAGAAAACTAGAAAGTCAAATTAAAAAATTCCTAGTCAATGAGATGTCAGTGCTGTCAGGGAGAACTATCTGTATTTTCAAATTGACTGGTATTTCCATAGGACGGTTTTGGGGTCAGGGTCTTTGAACCATGGGGATGTACCAAACATACATTTGCCCATTTATTTTGTTTTTCTTATTTCTGTCAACTTGTAGTTTTTTGGTAGTTTGATCAGGTTTTACGGCTCAGTTTCTAAGCAATTGGTTTAAGCTCTAGCTGACCACAGTCTTTTTTCCAGTTGTGGCTAACTGAACTGTTTTCCCTCTATTACTTTATGCTGAGAAGGGAGCACAGTGGCCATAGGTTCTATTTTTAAATTCTTTTGTATGACCTGCCCATAAGTTGAACTCTAGATCTCCCTGGGTCAAGTCACATGCTCCAACTACTTGACCATGCAGTCAACTTGTAGTAGGTCCTGTGGCTTGAAGTTAATTAACACTTTAGAAACCAGCTTGGCTTTCTCAAATTTTAGCAGGAGCAAAATGAAAAGGAAAAAAAAGGAGAGAAACAGCAACCAGCAGAAAATTAAGCACCATACTGTAGACATACAAGGAAAAGCCCTACAAGACCATTGCACAAGACATTTCAGCTTCCATGCAATCTGACACAGTTCATTCCAAATGTCAACTTAGTATGATAAAAGCCAAAGATAACATACCTCACAGATGATAGTTAAGCAAAATGAGTTCAAAAGTCAAAACTCAAATTTCAGATAAATTTATGGGTTAGATACAATGCAATCTCACAACTAGCCTGTTCCACCTTTTCTGTGACAGTCCATATCAGAACCTATGGCAGATGTCAAAAGTAACTATTTGATAAAAGTTTGAAAATATATTCAAAATGTCAGAAAGTTCTGACAGACGAAGCTGAAAACTAAACATTGCATATTTTTTTAGAAACTGAATAAAACTTGAACAGGAGCTTGCCACTCTTTTGCCAAATTATCTTATTCACTAGAACAAAAGGTTATCAGGTGTTACTTGAGTCTGTCTGAAAAAAGGTGAACCACCAACTACATACAAAATAAATTCTCCTTAAAGAAGATAGAGCAGATAGTGGAGTGAGTAAAAGTTAGATGGGAGTTTTACAGCCCAGTTTCCAATCTATTGGTTCAAGTCGAGCCGGCCACGGCCTTTTTTCCAATTGTGGCCCACTGGTTTGTTTTCCTGACTCCATTTCCATTGCTTATGTGCAGCATCACACACAACGGCAGTAGGTTCCTTTTTTAGATTCTTTGGTATGACTCCCACTGGGCAGGAAACCCAGGCCTTCCACATGAGAGGGGGATGCTCTACTGTTAGACCAAACATGCCATTGAGTGAGAAAACTGAAAACAATACATTAGATGCTAGTACTAAGTTTCACAGCAGCTATATCAATTAACTCATTAAAACATAAAAATTGCAAAATAGTAGGTAGTAACTTAAGGCTGTAGCACTGGAAGTACCATACAAAGAATATTACACATGCATCCTTGTGTAAGGTAAGACTACAAGATAGGCAGAAGGTTAATTAGATGAGGTTTCACAGCATAGTTGGTGTACGTCTGGCCTGCCATTGCCTTTTTCTCAGTTATGGCTCATTGGCTCACCTCCATCATCAACACATATTCACAATTACTCTCACCGTTTGTCACAACTAGACAAAATTTTTCAACATTCTTTGAAATAAACCACAATTTTTTTTTTTCGTTGATAGAACCATAACACTTCCACATTCATGTAATAAAAAGCTCAAAGGTCTATTTTTCACATTCTTCCAGCAGTTGACTCTTTATCAGAGCTTTGAATTACTAGTCTACGTCGAGGGAACTTGGCCCCTTATCAGACAAATCCTGATTTCACTCTGGCCTTGGATCAAGCCATAGCCTGCAAAAATCCTCAGTGTAATCATGTAAGTCATGTAGGCAAACAACCCTGAAATCAACTTCATCCACAACACCTTTTGTTTGAGATTTTTTTCTTTTATTTTTGGGAGCATCCAAGGATTCCAAGGAAAGTCTATCCATTTAACTCCCTATATATTGCTCCACTTTTAACATGACAACAAACTTTCTATGTAAATCATGTGATCTTTTGAAACATGATTGCAAAAGACAGATAAATCCATCAGACCATGATGGCTTCTTAACAGGGATCTGGAATCCCAACACAGTGACATGTACATGAGAGGTGCCATAAATGATAAAGAAGTATACAGTCTGGAATTGCATGAACTGAATAGAACTGGAACATTCATTTAAAATTTGGTAAAAGAGGCTCCTAAAGACTTCATTGGCCTATTGATGTCACACAGTGTCACTAAGGTAGTAGAACAATGAGACACACTGCACCCATGCTGCTGGTACAGTAGGCTTGTCACACACTCATAAAAGCCTACCTCACATCTGACATTTGACCTGTACATGAGCCAGTTGTCTGAGCACGCTTGTTTGGTGTAAGTTGCAATGTAATTCACATTGCCATCATTGAAGAGATCTAGCATCTTTCCATTGTTATTTCATATGTAAGTGCAGCTCAACACAAGCCTAACAAAACTGCACTTGAAAACAGACTGAAATTGTTGCGGAGATCAGTTCTTGAGTTTTTAGACACATGGTCACCTGAACAACCGAATAATGGTGGTAGTCCCAAGACAGGATGGAAGGGTAATGCATGCTAGGACTTATGGGCAAGAGCAGTTGCCCCAACTTGAAGCTGTATAGTACAATGACCTGTTTCATGATTGGCTCTTCAGAGTCATGTGACAGAATTTTTTCACCACAAATGTAAAATGTAATAGAAGTTACTGCTTGGTTTACCTTCTGTATGTAATACTGAAGTCTTAAAATATTATGAAAGATACTCTGAAGAGAAATTGGAGAAAAATTGTGAAATATTGCTGTTGCTTCAAAGTTTGGGACAACTAATCTTGCTCTTTGTATACATTAAGTCAACTAAGCTGCACCATAAAGTACACATGTACAATATACCATAGTCCAAAGACACAAATGCAAAGATCTTTTCTTTAATATTCAAGTATACTGAGTAACTTGAGACAGCTAAGACCTGTGGGTTAGTTAGTTAACAAGTTAGTTAGATGGAGTTTTACGGCACAGTTTCCATACTATTGGTTCAAGTCGAGCTGGCCAAGGCCGCGGCCTTTTTTTTATTGTGGCTCACTGGCTTCTTTTCCCTACTCCATTGCTCATGTGGAGCGACACACACACAATGACAGCAGATTCCAAAACCTGTGGAACCCTCCCCTCAACTACCTGGTTAAATGATAGAAAATGTAGCGTGCTTTGTGTTATGACCAACCATATCAATCTGACTTCACATACACACTGTAAATTTCACAAAGTACAAACAACCGCTACACTCTGCATTAAAAGCCATATACTGTATTTACAGCAATAGATTTTTCAAAGCTGACTTTCTCAAGCAAAGTTGCTTTTATAATGTCTTTTTGAAGGCATGTGGAAAAGTTTAACTGTTGCTGTACACATCACTTTATGAAGTAAGTTACTTTTTAAGACAAAAACCATGATACTGACATTTTAATGGCGCCACTTAATAAGAACCAACTTCCCATAAACTCATGTATATCATCTTCAATATTAATGATATTGATGATGGGTAACATATCGATTACAGCGTTTTGATATAAAAAATTCATAACAGAAGAGAAAAAAATTTGAAAGGTTCATTCAAAAGTATGATGAATATTTTAAGCATCAAAATTAATGTGAAGGTTTTATAACCAAGTTTCTCACTGGTACTGAAAACTAATGAACTATATAAAGTACATGTCACACTTACAGTAACTTCAGTGAACATTTTATAAATGTGGAAAATGTCTGACTAAGCAGTGAATACACAATATAAATTATTTAACAGTATATTTACATGCAGTCAGATGGAGGTTTAGGGCCTAGTTTCCAAACAACTGGTTTAAGTCGAGCCAGCCACACCTTTTTTTTCAGTTGTGGCTCACTGGTTTGTTTTCCCTACTCCATTGCTTATGATGAACACCAAACACAACAGTAGTATACCGTATGTAAAATAAATTTAGATACAATGGGGATATTACATGACATTAAGATCGTATTGTCTGTACAGTTTAAGTTAATACAAGGGCATATCTTCTGCCTGCACAATTAATTGCAGTCCATTTTCTTCATTATATCCTGGATTCAATGTTGTTTCCACAAAATCTTATCCAGCTTTGGAATTGTCTTGCTTTGCAAGTTTTCCACTAAGGTAGTTGGAATAAATTTCTTCCACTAGTTACAAATTTAATTTCTGACCCCAAGGGGGCAACTGCAGTCCCCAGTCACAGAAGATTCTACACTCTAACACCTAATAATAACCTAGCTGTGTATTAGGCGTCAACAATACAGTGACGCAATCAAGCAGTGTTGTTGGAGATCAAACGAGTGTTTTGTCTGCCTAGCAACCACCAAAATGAAGGGGTTGCAAATTCTGACAACAGCCAAGGTCATGCTGATTGTCACTAGTTAATAATAAACATTAAAGCTTAGAAAAATCCAGTGATGGAAACAATGCAGAGGAAGAATATATATATTCTCCTGTGTTCTTTGAAGTACACTACCAGTGTTTTTGTGAAATAATGAGCATATGGCAGACATTACCGCTATCAATTTTAATGTAAAATACAAAATTTCAGCTTTCAAATCTCATCAGCCATGAGGATAACTAGCAATGACTACCGATACCAGCAGGGAAAAATTTCTACTCCTTAAATTCCAAAAACAAACCTCACAAGGTGCTTGAAAATGAACTACAGGTAGTAAATTAATGAGCTCTGGTAAAGTAAATAATATAGTTTAACTTAAGAGAAGTAAATAAATGCTTCGAACAAATCCTAGATCTAAGAATATGTTCTTCCATTCTTCCCAGTTTCCTCTCTCTGATTTTCCTGTTGTTGTTTTTCTGTGTTCTCTTTATTACTCCTATACTCCATGAACTTCACTGGCTACCTGTTTCTTCTCGCCTATGATTTAACATTCTACTCCTCACATTTTGTGCCATTAAAAATGGATCTCCTTCCTACATTTCCAATCTTGTTACACCGTATGTCCCTAATAGACAACTACACTCTGCAGACTGTAATCTCTTGGTGTGTCCTACAATTTTTAGGATATTTCATGGTGGAAGAAGTTTTGCATTTTCTGCACCTCTACTGTGGAACAGTTTACCACTGAATGTAAAACAGATTCACCAGCCTTGCAATTTTTAAGAAAAGACTTAAAACTTACCTGTTTTTGCACTCCAATGACTAGTGTAATTTGTATGTTGTTTTTGTAAAGTGCTTTGAACTATGCTTTCAAGCAATTGGATTTAGTGCTATATAAGATTATTATTATTATTATTATTATTTCCTTTTGTTAACTTTGTCTTTGTTATTTCACAGAAGACTCTTTTACAAGCTCTATGGAGCTTTTCTGAGTTTCTTCCTGAGTCTCTCTTTAGTTTTGATTTGTTGTATTATTTTTTGAATTGTTATATGTAAATCCAGAGAATGACTCACATACTGTTAATGGTGTCGAACTGAAATATACACTGACTGATGATGCCAGACCCCAAAACTATGGCATGCCAAAAGGCTCACTAAATATGATGATGTTCTAAAAATACACGTTCATGTACTAAAATTACACGTTCATGTACTAAAATTACACATTCATGTACCAAAAATATACGATGATGTACTAACTTCATATGATCATGATGTAAATTTACACCATCATGTACTAAAACCATAAGTTCATCATGTTAAATGTTACGTTGTACATGTAAAATCACACGTTGTACAGCTTAAAACATACGTTGTACATGTAAAAACGTAAGATCATCATGTTATTATTCTCTTCGGCACGCCATACAGAGTGAGCCTTTCGGCGTACCAGAAGTCCGCCAAAAGGCTCACCAAATTTGATGTAGTAAAAGTACACGTTCATGTACTAACTGCTTACGATCATGAAAAAATTTCATACGTTCATGTACTGATTTCATACGTTCATGTACTGATTTCATACGTTCATGTACTGATTTCATAAGATCATGTACTAAATGTCAGTACATGATCGTAAGAAATCAGTACATGATCGTATGAAATCAGTACATGAACGTAAGCAAACAGTACATGAACGTATGAAATCTGTACATGATCGTAAAGATAGTGTGACATGTCAGCAAAAAGGCATGAATTTGCTTGGTAGTTAAGAAGCAAGGTTTCCTAAGGAAAAATCCGTTGGAATTATGTCAATATCTTTTACTGTTCTCAAAATATTCCTCTTCAAAGTTTGAATGTTTCCGAAACAACTTGTTGCTTATGCAAAAATAATGATGTGGAGTGTTGCACAGAGTTGACATTTCTTTTGCTTACCCTATATTAATTATCTCTTAATTACTCATCAGATAGTCTACGGTTTGGTGATTGATACAGATGATTTTCAAGTACACAATTTCAACTTTCAAAATAAAACCCTCAGGGCATATTTACAGTATTTAACAAATGTCTTTGAAATGGAGATTGTAAAAACAAAGGGTAACATTAGCCATATAGGGCAAGACCCTCCTTAGACATCACAAGATTTGAATATTGAGCTTATGTTTATGCATGATTAAGAACAAATTAGAAATTGTACCATAAAATGGTCAATTTGTAACCTATTTTGATGAAAATTGTGGCAGTTTTCTTGATTTTTAATGCTTTTCGCAGCAAATACCCAACTTCGTCATTTTGGTGTCACACTACCTTTAAATGACACTGGCCAATCAAACTGGGGAGAGGCAGCTCTGTACTACCAACATTGTGCTAAAACATTTCATTTAAAGGAAAAGCTCTTTCCTACCTGACATAATTCACAATGGTACAGTAGACCTACTTTCCAAGTCATTACCTAACATAAACAAAATCTTAGCTGATTCCATTAGAAACTTCACTGTGTGTAGATGCAACTAAGGAGTTCCTACTACATTATTACACACACACTGTAAGGCATATTACAGTACTTTCTCACAACCTTTGATTCACAGTGACCTTAAGGTGAGGTACCATGGGAAAAAGCTTTAAAGAATCTCTATTTTTCTGATTTATTACCAGCAATTTGGAAGAAAAGTTTATCTTAAGCACCTCAAGCAATATTGAAATGTTGGCTTACAGTTGATAAAATACTGGATAACAATGCATGCAGACAATATGTAACAGACAAATGGAAAAAGGGCAATATGGTAGACATGATATAAAAATATTATACAAGGGCCAAACTCTTCTAAAGCCCCCAAAGCACTATAACAAATAAGAATATAGTGATATTCAACACAACTGAGACAAAATGATGTATAGACATCCTGTGATTCCCATTAAAAATGTACACTGACATATTTTGCAATGCAAACACAACTAACTAGGTGCCAAGGAAAGTAAATAAGAGTGATTTATGAATCACAAACTCAACTTCTGCTCACACTAAATGACCCCAACAGAGTCAATCCATAGCTTCAGAGTTTATGCTACAGTAAGTATTGTAGCTCTACAGTATGTTATTTCTGAAGAAGGTACCAGCTACAGTATGTATACACAGTCCAGGCTCTACAATGAGCTGCAAATTTACCTGACCTTTCGGACACTGCCATGAATTCCTCAATGATAAAAAGAAACAGTTATAAATTTCAAAAGGAGAGGGCCAATGTCATGATTAAAACCTTGTATTCAAACAATAGCCAACAGATAAATTGCCTCTTTTTGAAGGGTTACAATTACAAGGTATAGGTATACCCTTTATACCTGATTGGTTATTTAAATTGACAGCAGTTGAGATAATCTGTGCAATGTGATACTATGTGCAGGGTACCATTAAGTCATTAATATCCTTATCCTTATTATAGCTCACTGGTTTAGCTCCTATCAACCATGGACATAATGACAGAAAGATAAGACAGACAGATTCATTGTCATTTCTTAAAAATTAAGACCTGGATATTATTGGTAGGATATCCAGTAGTAAGAACAATTACCAAATTGGGACAGTCAACAGTATCCACTACAAGTATGCCTATTAACCCTTGGTGTTGAAGGAAAAGGTCAGGAAAGGATGGAGGGGTCCATAAGCAAGAGGGCATAACTCTGGCCTTGAGTTTTATATTTTCCAGATGCCACAAAGAACACTCCTCAGGAAATTTAGGTGGGGGTGGTTGGTGTGCTATTTTAATTAAGTTTGATACATTTTTAAGTACTTTCCATTCTTTATCAAATTGTTAAAAAAATCACTCCTCACAGTGATGTTATTCCAGTGGCAAAGTGGGATCGCAATCACATGCCTCAAAATTCAAGCCCAGCTGACAAATGCTAAGGTTGAGCGTGCCACCAAATTTTGCAAGTCAGAACAAATTTTTACAGCATATGTGAGGAGAGGACCTATCCTGTAAAAATAATTTAGTGAAATTATGCATACGATAGGCCACATTATAAACCACTGTAAGTCTCTACTTATGTGTTGTGCAGCTACTGTACAACAAACCATTGCCAGTATCACCCTTGAAGCTCTGCCACCACAAAATTGAAGATTTATTGCTCTCCTAATAAATATATCATACCTTTGCTTCATTGCTTTGGGGACTTGAGACTAATTACTGGAAGGTACAGTACACATGCTAATATTCAGAGAGCAATAGCACAAAGATTCTTCACAAATAAAAAAAAAAAATAATAAAATGCATTTCCAATTTATCTAAGCTTGCAGAGCTTTTTCAACTATTTATCAGATAAGTCTGTCGGCCCTTCTGTGATTTATGTCGCAGTCTTTCCTTGCCACATCCATTTCCTTGTCCTGACTAATATACTAATTGCATGAGGAAAGAGGCAGGACAAAAACAGACAACCTTGTTACCGATCTCAACGATCTCAATGTCACACAGTACATGACATTTACCAGACAGTGAATCTTTTCTTGAGCTTTCTGCTGCATGGGAAACGATCTTGTCATAATGCAAACCTTGTCGAGTATACACAGCCACTGTCAGTATATATTTTTAGAGAAAACCCACTTCAAAGTGAGGCCCACATTTGATATGACGCAGGAAACTCATATACTTACATACTTGTATTACGAAAGCACTGAACTGCAGCCAGTAACAACTTGTACATAGCATAATTCTAGGCGAGTAATATGGCAGGCAATAATTTTTCCTTAAAATGGATTTGAGATATATTTCCGTCCACAATGTCGGACATTGACATTGGACCATGCATGGCTTTAAAATGAAACCATCTACAATATTCGAATCACTTCTGCGTTATTTTTTTTTGTTTTGATTCTTTTTTTTATATTTTTGTTGGTTTGGCTTTTTTTTTCATAATTTTTTTTTGTTTTATCCTTTCCTTTTGAACCTTTTTTTAAAATAGGGATAAAAAACAGTTAAAAAAAATTTCAGGGAATAAACATTGATTCTGACACAAACCACCAATACAGGGGCATTTGAGGTGAACAAAATGTTCATTTTTTGTGACCACCATCCACAATTACAAATTGGTTTGCAGTTTTAAGGGAGCTATACAGTCATTCATTTCTAAGAAATAAGGATCTCACTGAAAGTTATTAACTGTGCTCTTGTCAATAATTCCTCTGCCAAAACTTCCAATTTTTCAAAACTTTCTGACTGTATATTTAATGAAGTAGTTTTTGGACAAGACGGAATGGCTTCATTATGGTAAAAGGGAGCAGGCCTATATGTCAATTCATGCAATAACTACCATTCATCAGAGGTAGCACTGACATGGCCGGCTTTATTGAAATGCAATGATTCTTTTTAAAGGGAGAAACAGTGTATGCAAGAGAAGAGTTATGGAAGTTGCATCATTCAAATTTAAGTTTGGGTGAACAAGTTATATGTTGGGCAACAAGTAACTGAATTTGTATCTGTGAGAATTAGCTTTATCTTGAAATGAGAGGTATTACTGTACTGCCTTAAACTGAGTAACCTATCATTCCTGTGTTTATAAATATTGAATATAACAATATCAAATCTGCTCTAAAACAAATGCAATTTTCTCCTTTAGGGCAATTTCACTTAAAGCTATGTCAAGCTGTATCTATGCCTTTATTTCGTACAAAGTGTGTGCAAAAAGCTCTTGACGTTTTCAATCACAAGCACTACATGCTGTTGGTAAGTCCCTTAGGAGAGTGAGAACAAATGATCACTTAATAGCAGTTGAAATTGTACAGAATCGGTGAAACAGTTTTGCCACCAATCAGGAATCCGTGAAACAGTTTAAATCTCCAAAGTAAAGGACATGTAGGTACAAATCTTGATGGTGCACCATGCAGGCAAATCTATCAAAACACATGCAATGTAGAATTTAATACAAAACATAGTAAGGATCTACAAACACAAAAAAAAAACTAAAACTGCCTCAACATGATCCTGTACTTCTTGTAAAAGAGCTTTCAAATGAATATTTTTCACTCTGAAAAAAATTAAACAAGAGCAGGCCTCTGGCCTGGAACGAACGAGAGAATTACTAACCCTATGGTGTTTCCAAGTCAGATTAGGAGTGACCATGAACTTCTTTTCCAAAACCAATCATAACAGTACAAAGTTTGAAGAATTCACAAACTTGACTTACCATACACTGGATTTTCTAAAGCAGGTATCTTCTATAGCATTCACCAGAAAAGAGATCGCATTGGCATCAATATACTTGTATCAATCAGTACTTCTAGATCACAGTTTTTTGAGGAATCTGTAAAAAGTAAAACAAGATAGTCCAAATCAGACTATATACAGACAGGTCAGCTGGCTTACAGCACTGTAGTTTGTCCTCCAGGATAATAATCACAATGTCGAACAACCCTTTCACTTAACAGGAGTGTACTACACTGATAACTGTACAAAGGAATACTGGTTAACTATTTTTCAACTTACTTACTACACACATGCAGCTTCAATAGACACAGCAGGTAGGGAGTCCTGTGGGGGTATTGTAATAATAAAAACAGGCTGGTAAAACAGACACATGTGTAACACTTGCTCCACTTTTGCTCTATACCAGTGAACTATGCCTCACACATGTGTCAGGACCTACAACTGCTTACGATTACGATTACTCATGCGTTCAAAGAAAAACAACCAATGTTCACTCCAATCAATTTTGTCTGAGGTAATATAGACCTAGGACTTCACTCCCTAATGAATGGAGTTCACCCACACATCAATAGAATGCTTTACTATGCACACACTGATGGCTTGCAGTGCATTGTCTTCAGTAGTTTGTACAACAGACCAGTGTGGTTTGTGTGTTTGCTCGAACTTGAGTCATTCTGTTTGCCCTTTTTGCCATAGGAATGTTGACACATCTCTAACAGTTTAACACAGGACAGTTAAATTTTAAAACAAGCTGCATCAAACACTTGCTAGACCAATGAGATGAGTCCAAGTTTAAGAGGTTTAGAATACCTAATTCCAAACAGCATCAGTCATGCAGATCCAATGCAGCTGGGCAATCTGTAAACAACCCTGATAAAAGAGAACTAGATTAACTGTTTCATTTTAAAACTGATTTGTCCTCAAAACCAGGTCCCATAAAATGAGCTGGTAGTACAGTTACAGTGTTTAACACAATAGTCAAAAGAGAGAGCAACTTTTACATGGTACTGTCAGTAATTAATACTGTATGAATGTCTGCAACACATAAACTTGTCTTGCATCCTGAGGTTTTATCAACGGGTGGTGGAGTGGACCAGGAATAGACACACGTCAAAGCAATGCCCAACATGTCCAGTTCCCTGGCAAAACCCCCCACATTTCCCCCTCCTGACAAAAAATTTTTACTTGTCCCCCTTCTTCAAAAATCCTAGTGACATATCACAGCCTATGTTACATCATCAAAAATATATCAAGGATACTCAACAGGGATACAAATATGATCCATAACTGGAAAAAAGGATGTGCGCACTGTACAAGAAGGCTAAAAAAGAGGTTGAATCTAACTGAGGGTAAACCTCCACTAAACAAAACGAAACCACATGCACTGGAACATTAAGATGTTACATTCATATCAATACTACAATCAATATGCTCATGAGAGATGGGGTGAGATCGGGAGAAATGGGACAGAGTTGTTACACCAAATTAAACTACTATATACTACCGTCAAACCTGGTTTTTCTGCATGACTAGCCGTTTCTAATCATGTGACAATATTAATGTGATAGAATGATATACCTTAAAATCAGCATTACTGCAGGTTTCATCATTAATATGCTACATTTTATATTCTGAGACACCATCTACTGTATCTTATGTATCAAAAATACATCTTGAATAATTATTTCAATTTTTTCAAAGTATTTTGGAATGAGTTCATAGAGGGAGCTGGTCTCAAGTTCGCAAGTCCTAATTCATTATCTTGTGAAAGTGCAGTCTCAAGTACACTGAAGGCAGTCTTACCTAGCAACATCCACTATCCTTTCACACCAACTTCCAAGTCAAATTCAGGAAGTTAAAACTGATGAGCTTGTCTAAAGTTAAAAAAACAAGCTACTTTCAATTAGTTCTGACCAACTGAAATGGCTCCATACCATGGAATCCTTCTGGGCTGAAGTTAGCAAGTTTCAGACTAGGTTGGTGTGGCTTGGTCAATGCTTTAACTGACACTTGCTAATTTTCAAGCTATACTAATAACAACGTAATCAACCTGAACACAAAGCAACACTCCCACTTGCTATTGGACACACTTACAGCATAAACAAATCGAAAAAGATAATGAATTTGGTTTTTCTTCACTAAATTATCTTTTTTCATTTTTATATTTACTTTATAAACTCACTTTAATCACATGTTTAAAATCTGAAAATGCAACCTTGTGTAACTTCTCAACCCCCCCCCCTTCACCTTTCTGTACTTTGTTTCTGTGTAAGCTACTTTGCTTGTGTATAACACATTTCATTGGTTTCTCCCAGCTAAACTTGTTGTATCACTAAGATACAAGAGAAGGCTTTCATGGTTATTAAAAACACAGCCTGACATCATGGTACATAAGACTACCATATAAGGGAGAACAACCTAGCAAATATATGACTGCAGCTGTCAATTCACCAGCAAGGGGTCACATTCATAACTGGCATTAGATAATACAAATTTATACAGAGCAAAATTCAAGCCCTTAATGATCCATGGATTTTCTTCATTCCAATTATTTTTACAAATAAACATAGCTTGTAAGAAAGGAAATTTCATATTCTTTTGTGTTTCTAATTTTCTTCCTGTATTCTTTTTTTTAATGATTTTCTTTCCAAGTAGCAAAGCTGGTTTACATGGTTACATAACTGACAATGTGTCACATATGGCAAGTGTTTTTATGATAGGCCTTACACATGATTCATAAGTTGTACATGTGCCAATGATTACTTGAACCAAACTGGAGAGCCCAACTCTCCCTACTCCAAAATGGGAAAATAAGCTTGGGTGTTTGGTCCCTTCTGTTGGTAGGGTAAAAGCAGCGCTATTTATCAAATTTGCCAGAGAGTAATAAGCAGGGTTGTCACCAGATCATTTTGAGAGCCAGGTAATCTGTGATCACCATTTTGAGGGGAGTCGGTGACCTACCCCTTCGGGGAAAATTTTTGCAGGTTGGAGAGTGCTTACAAACAAGACGAACGTCTAGACGAGTTGCGGTGCCGACAAACCAAGTCGTCTTGTACTTTAAAGGTGACTATTTTAGGGGGACAAAAATACCATTCCAAAATACTTGTACTGTGTTTTGCCCAATAGCAGCTAAGTTAAGTTCCACACTTGTAATCCAGGAACATTGTTCATTCACTTAAGAAATGTGGTTGAGGTGGAACGTGCAACACACCAAAGAAATACTCGATTGCCGGTATAATGAGGTTTGCTCATTTTGAACTCATAGTTGACAGTAAATCAGGAAAAGATGATACAACAGTTGATTTAGAACTGTAGAAAGAGCAAAACGTCACATCAGATAACATTTCAAACGTCCTTTACAAGCTGTTGCTTGTACATTCATAAGGTATCCCTAATGTCCCGGCTCCTTAGTAACTCCTTGTACAGCATGAGGGTTTCTGATAAAAGATGGTAAAGCGCCAAAGGCTCAAGACAGACCATTCGACCAAACAGACGTTAGTCAAAATTTTATTTTAAGTAGTGCAGTTAATAAGGAAAAACATGCCATTTGTTTAGCTGTTTAGTGAATACAGGTGGAGTACACTGTTAAGACGTAATGTTGGAAACGATAATGAGTCTGTATATACATGACGGTAACGTTGTAGTCACTTGGTTGAAGATGGAATTTTGTTAATAAACAAAAGGAAAAAATTTCCAGTGTTGAACATAAAGAATTTTTAAAGATTAATGGTTTTTAAAAAGTTCTGTACGCTCCGCACCAAGTTTACTCTCAGCTTTCGTAATAAAAAATTGTTGTAAGTAACATGTAATAACAAGTTAACGAGAATCAAAAGAAATGTCGATATCTCAGATTTACCATAATCTTTAAAAATGATGAAATAAAATAAAAAAAAATATAAAGCAGCAAAGTAAAAATTCCTTTGTCAGCGTTACTTTCACCTACATTCTCTCAACATAAATGTTAATATGATGATATTTCACTCTAGCCTTAGGCCTATTGTGACTGTTTCTCCAATTTATATTAATCCCGCACACATACGTCACTACTAACCCTTCGCCAGTAACTTCTTAGGTCAGTAATGTATAGACACTTGAACGACGTTGACCCCCACAAATCAGAGAACCGAATCAATCACTTACAAATCATAAAAGATAAATTGCAACATCTATACGTCCCTTCATGAAACCCGAATACCAAAAATATCGATGTCCCTAGTTTATAACTATTAGCGGCGATTCGGCCGTCATCACATCATAAACAGTCTCGCTTCTTCCTACACTCTATATCAAGAACTTGTTGTCGCCTTTCTGACAGTGACTTCTTACTACGGAACAAAACTGTTGCCATTGCACTATATAAAAATTGTTTTAATAATTTCCATGCATTTCTTTTTCTAATAAAAATAATAATATAACAAGTTTATGGATGGCCTCGACCCCATAACTGATCAAACGATAACCTAAAATATGTAAAAGCAATAAGAAAGCCAGGTCTATGAATAAGACTTCACTGTCCAGTAAAAACTCCCGTAAAAGACAAATTTCATCATTCCAACCACCCATGTGCAATAGCTCAACAAATCACTTTCAAAGAAAAAACGGACTTCACGTAAAATAAACGTTTCGCTGACTGATAACACCACAGCCAGTGACATAACACAAAAGAGCATAACTAGCTTATAAATAAGTGTCTTGCTACTTTACCATTTACGAAATGAACCACCAGGCTAAAAATTTACAATTGCGAATTTTCTTGTACCTGTTCAAAACTTCGTTGTGTAAGCTAACAATCTAAACCCTCTACAAACGATCCAAATTTAATGTTTACGTTCGCTGAACATAAATATAAAAAAAATGATAAGGCAATCATTTTTAATTGTTTTACAGTGACGTAAATCCCGGAGAAGGCAAGGGATGTCTTTGCTTCCTCAAGTAAAAAAAAGGAAAGCCAAACTGTCATATGGCCCCCTCAAAATTTTAAATAACCATTTAAAAATCAACACATTTTTGACAAGAGATGAACTATCCATGGCCTTTTAAAAAGACCAAATCAGTTGGTTTTAAAGGGCTTCTCCCCCAACAAAAGACCCAAAGCAGTCCCTGAATGATTGTGCAAAACCTTCATTCATGCAGACCTCTTCCCAATATCTCAAACAGATCACCGCCCAGCGTAATAAAAAATGGTTGCTCTCATCACATAGAAATATAAAACGAGATATGAATGAACATGTTAAAACCCTATCGTGACTACTCTTTACATTAAACTATGTGTTCATGTTAACACTTCTTCATCTTATGATGTGCTCTTTTCCCTAAATGTATAAATATCCCCAAGAACATTCCCTCTGAATTTGGTTTTTTAAGCATTCTTCTTTAGTGGAGCTTCTGAGCAATGGCAACTCGTGGTGTAAATATGTGGAGGGGTACATAATGAACTTACAATGACTTGTCTTAAATAAAGATGATCATCTTCCCTGTAACCAATAATGCCAAACACCAAAAAAAAAAAAAAAAAAAAAAGAAAAAGGGATTACCACCCACAACAACGAAAAAATAAAATGTACATGTAGATCTTTCGGAAGGTTTAAATAATACATCACGATCGTCATGTTCCCTACTTTCCCCATCATCACACCTGTGACTTTTTTCATATCCACTAGAGCCTTTTTTTGTTTGATCCCAACTGTAACATCATCATTTTTCTCCCCTTCATAACTTTTATCTTGAAATTCACCCCCATACTTTCTTTTTCTTTGTTGCCAACCTTTCCTTTCTACAAAAAAAATCTTTGAATGGCCCTTCTTGGGCATTGTTATATTCTCCACATAATTTTAAACTTTAAAATAACAAATTTACCATAACCAGACACCTTGATATAACACAAATATTAATACGAGCCATCTCATACAAATAATATTTACCTACCAATAACAATGTTTCCCTCCAACAGAAACTTACTTTATGAAAAAACAGTGAACAAAACTCCTCTAGACTATTAAACTTTTTACTCCACAGCAACCCCGACCATGTCACTTGAAAAGAATAAATCTCTACAAAGAAATCCTCATATAAATACTCAAAATTCACGATGAATTAAAACACAACCAAAATGATGGCGCTGTGTTAAATTAAACAACATATTATTCCCCAGAGTACACACAGACCTGGTTTTTCCGCAAGATTGTTACTAAAAATAGAACACGTTTGCAAATTTTACGTGAAAAAAACCCCAATTTTACACTCTCACGAAAATCATATTTCCACCAAAACTTAAAAACACGAAAGAGAAGTACCATCCCTACAAATTGCACTAAACCGTATTTCGATACCACAAAGCATCTAGAAGGAGATAGAAATAAAGTGCCGGAAAAGTCAGAAATTGACATCGCGGTAGTAACTGCATTAGTTGCGGTTGCCTGCAAGGCAGGCACCGCAACTAAAAACAAGCACTTATCACTTAATTCTGAAGAAACCTAAGAAATTTATTCAGGTAGGGTAAGAAATTTGTGCCAGGCCTTGATGCTGATATATTGATGGCAAGTACCAGTTGGAGATTTTGAGAGCTGGGTAGCACAGCTCCATACCACTCGTCACCGCTCTATGCTGCTCGTCATGGTGGTAACCCTGGTAATAAGTATACATGCTAGTGGTATACAAAGGGTGATAGAAGGTGAGTAAGGAGTGAAATAAATTATGCAGCTCCCAATAAAGGCAAACACAACTGCATGTAACTTAAAGCACTTGTTTATGAAAGTTAACTGTTGTAAGGACAAAAAAATACCCCTCCCCTATGCTTCCCCCTCCCCTTAAGAAAAAAAACTGAAAAGTGAAGTCCCACCTACTCAAATAAATGGCACAGTATATGAAATGATAGTCATTGTTTGACACTAAATTTAACTTAAACCATATTTAAAACTATTTGAACTTAATCCTTTCGTCTGGTTGAAACTATGACACACTAAATGGCAAGACTTTATATTTCCTCAAAATTTCCATTTCCCCCTTTCCAACAACTATGGTACATATGTCAAGTGTTAATATTGCATACAAAGGTTCAGTAGCATTGAACAATTTATGCTTTATTACATATTCTACTACAAGCAGATCTACACACAATAAACAGCAAGCACCTTGTACATCCAACTTAAAACTTCATCTAATCAAAGTAAACATTAAAGCAATTCAGTGACATTTTAAAGGTCACATGACACTATACTATGTGGGCAGTAGCTCCAAGCATTGGTGTGAAGTTGTGCTGCAATACCACCACATGATTGAAACTGTTCCCAAATGCCTTTCCATAAACATATCCCAGCAAGACCAGCAGAATATATCTGAGAAGGCCACTTAAAGTCATCCACCCATTTAAAGGATACCTAAAATATTTCTAGTTCAAGAGCACTACAAATCTGAACATTAATAACATTTCAAGCTTTTCAATGAAGGTCAAGTTTTTAAGGTTTCTGTGGATATTTCCTTTTGGAACTCTTCCCATTAACTATTAACAAGCTGGTAAAAAATGCTGGGAGTGCTTTCATTCTTGATCTCCAGCAGGGGGTCACATCTGGATCTGATCCACCAGTAGAGATCAACTTTGAAGTGAGAAAGCTCTTGCACTCAGGCTCATGATTCAGAGATGTTGATCCACCAATGGGGGAAGAGCAGATCTTGAGAGGAGGATTAACAACTGCATATAAAAGCTTGGATGATCAAGGTGACCAGAATGGGCAACATCCTTTTTCTTCCAACAAAATAAAAAACAAAGGCAAAGCAAAGAGAGGTGCACTGTACAATGGATACTTTTGTCCATGGAGTCATTACACAATAACTTCCTGCCTGTTGATTGCTAAATCAGGATTTTGATTCACCCCAGGGGGTCAAGTATGAAAGCAAAGCCTCTGATCTAGATAGCAGGATCTGATCTGCATCTAGTTAGTGAGATAAAGTTTTACAGCCCTGTTTCCAACCTTTTGGTTCAAGTCAAGCCGGCCATGGCCTTTTTTCCAGTGTGGCTCACTGGCTTGTTTTCCCTACTCCATTCCTTATGCAGAGCATCATGCACAACGGCAGTAGGTTCCAATTTTAGAGTCCTTGGTATGACTCGACCTGGGAAACGAACCCTGGCCTTCCACGTGATCTGCATATAATCACTCCCTCACAATCAGCTCTCAATTGTGAAAATGGCCTATTGTAACAGGATTTTCAAATAAAAAAGGAAAGGTTAAAAAAATCCATTCTTTTCATAGGCTTATACCAGGAATACTGCGATCTGCCTTTAATTGTACACTGTGTCAACAAGTATATTGAGATCAAGAGATATTCTTTAACAAGCCTTCCTACAGATAGGTGGGCTTAATTGATAAAAAAAATCTCAAAATAATACTTCCCATCAAACTTTCCAAAAAGGTGGCCATTAGATTTTACGGGTGCTTGAGAATAAAGCACAGAGGGATTGGGGTAACTGCAGGGTGATAGGTTTTATGGGCTTGGCATAGAGAAGATTTTCAAGGGAATGGGTGTTATGAATAGCACCTTACAGTAGGTTTAGTCTCATGCCCCCCTGCTTCCCCACCACTTTGTTCCTGACATTCAGTGTTAACGTGTGTTTATAACAAGGCAACACCTCAGGTAAACCCTGTGCTTTTCAGTCTGTGTTCACACCTACCCTGAGTTTGGTTGTTTGGGTAATGCTAACAAAGCAACAAGGTCAAATATTTCACATAAAAATTACTGTAAAATGTTAGAAAGTACGGATCATAAGCACCATTAACATCTGTGACGTTGCTTGATTATTAAAAACAAACACAGTGTTTAAACCCCAGAACCCTGCAATTTTGAGGTAGACTGATATCTACACACAGACCCCTTTTACTTCAAGAGCAGGATATCAGAGACCACTGACAGTCTGTGATTGATCCCAAACTGTCCAATAGACAAAGAACTTGGATGAGATAACCTTGCCACTTAAAAGCTAGAACAGATCCTGGAAAAAATTGTAGGAAAAAAAGGAATTGCAAACATGTCAAACATTGAGAAGGCAAAGAGAGAAAGATGGGGTTGAGATGAGAGCCTTCCAGGATAGGACAGGGGCACCCTCCCTGAGACGTTCATTCCTATCGTATGCATAGCTTTGTGTATAACCATTGTAAGAATAAGTTACCAAAAGCTGTCTCTGATGTTGTGACCCATTGTAATGTCTCTGATTATTCGATTACCACTCAGCATAGGAATTTATTTAATGTTACACATCACAACAGCCATCATGGCAAATTACTTCTTATTAACTATTGTTAAAATCTATGGCAATCCCTTCCTCAGAATATTAAGTCTGCCATGTCTCTTAGGACTTTCCAAAGTAAGCTCAAGCATGAATTTCTTAAAAATTACATGTAACTTAGTTGACCTATGATGTTATAAACTGATCTTATACTCCACCATTTTCCTTTTTCTTTTTCTGTTCTTTCTCCTTTCTCTCTCCTCTTTCCCCTTTCTCTTTCTATTTCTCTTAACCTCTTTTTGCTCTTAGATTTATTTTATCTATATTTATAAATATATTGTTTTCTTAACATGATCACTAGCTTTCATAATAGTTTCCTTCTTATTCTAGTGTCTTTCATATGTTGTTTGTAATATCACATTATGATTATACTGTAACTTTTTTTTGACAAACATATGATAAATAAATTTGAATTGAAATTGAATTGAATTGATTTGTTGAGAAGTCTTTGCCTCAAGAATTGCAGGCAATAGAAATACACACTGTATGTAAATAGGATAGGAGGTAGGCAGAGAAATGAAGTAGACTTTTTGTATTCTGATTAACCTTTGAGCTTTCTTCTTTCACTTGAATGGGTGACTCTACCTTCTCCAAAAAGTTTCCCCTTATTTGTTGTTAAAGATGTAATTTATGTTTTGGTTTTTTTTTTGTATGTTTTATTGGTTTGTGTGTGTGTGTGTATGTGTGGGTAAAAGAATTTGGCAAATATATGAAGTGAGCCAAAAAAATATAGCCAAAAAAATTGGAGGGTGACTGTTAGATCAGTGGCTTTGCCAGTGGGTGGACTGGGAGGACAACTTTCAGGGGTCCCTGGTAGTTCATGCCTCCCAAAACCAAAACAAGTGTTTTCAAATTATTACTCTTACCCAGCACCTTCCAATGCACATTGAGGTAGTGTTAGGATTTGGGTTTGAGGACACTGAGGGTCTTGCTACTTACGGGTGACAGAACAAGGTGTATCTGACCACAGGTAATGTTTCCAGAATAAAATGTAAACAGACATCAAACCAAGAATTAAAATAGGGTGAAGGATGACATGTACACAAAAGCAATTCTGAATGAGCACTGCAAAGCAAAACAACCAATTTGGGGGCAAAAAAAGGTAATCACACCAACTCTCACCCTGGTCAAAGTAATATACCTAGACATGAATATCTTGATACACAAGCATAAGCCAGGACAAAAGTTATATCCTTCTGGACAGCATCGGAAAAGTACGTTGTAAACAATTGGCCTTCTGAGGGTAGAGAGGGTGGATGGATCAGCCAAATTAGTAACTCACACTTAAATCTACATGTTCATCAAAGGCTTTTGCTTGGATTACTTAGAAGAGAATGATATACCTAGACAAGCCATGTTAATCAGTTCACCAAGTGTAATAACAACATCAAAGCCATGTTCATACCCAGCATGTACTTAGATGGAACCGCCCGTTCACTATGTCAACAGGCTTCCCACTCCATCAACTGAACATGTCTGTCTACTCTTTCAGGAGATCAGAAACTTGAATTCTTGCAGAATACCACTGGGCCTCAGGCTCCTATTTCTATGTAAACTTTAATGTTTGCTTTGAACAGAGTCAAACAATAGTAGCCTAACTAGATGATTTATGAGCATTTGTATAGCCAGTTGCTAAAGCTAGGGACAGTTCATTCAGGGCCTTGGTAGTTGGAAATACACCCACTTAGGAATTCAAGTCACTTGATATGAACAAACTCAACATTCAACTTGCATCAAATGTTGAGTATTATCAAGTGCTTACAGGTTTGCTGCTGGAACAGAGGCAGAGAGGCTAGGGAAATGGTAATAGCAAGCTAGGGACAAGGTGCTAAATGATCTTTACAGTTGCTATGGTGATATTGTCATCAGAAATCTATGGGGCCTAAAAAGGGATACAGAAGATATTAACAGGCACAAGCATTTACTGTGGTCCCCTGACAGACATTCAAAGATATTACTTACAACCAAGACTTTTAGTTTCTACTAGCCAGTCCTTTATTAGCAACTAAGAGGCCCATAAAGCATTACAGCATGACTATAATATTTCTTGCAGAATAGCATTCAGCAAAAACATCAAGGTGATGATTAAACTTGGAAAAAGAATGTTCCAGCTTTAAATCGTAGGGTTTCACTCACTGCCAAATGAAGCTCAATCAATAGCCTAATGCCTTTCCTAAATCTTTCAATTACTGACACCAGGTAACTCAAAGGTTTACTAAAAGTACAGTCTTAAAGGCAAGGTTTAAGCAATAATTTTATTTTATTTTGTTATTACTCAACCTCACATTTACCAGATGGTATATTGCTGGAAGGTCATCCTTTACAATCTCTGTACATGAGCACTACTGCATGGGTAGTCATATCATTACAGTCATATCAGAGAGTTGCAACAGAGTAACAAATACCCTCTCTGAGTTAGTTGTTTGAATGTAGTTTTGAGCAAATTCACCATATGTCTTCACATAGCAAGATATGGTACAGGCATGTGACCCATTCATTACCCCCTGTTCCCCCTTCCTCCAAAGGATTTACAAGTCTGGTGGTGTAGTAACTTAAAAGACACCTTAAAGCCTGCAGCAAACAGAAATGTGTGAACTTCCCCCAGGGTCAAATTAAAGTACTAAGCATTACTACTGAAAATTCTAATCACATTAAATGCCATAAATGGATTCATCTCACAGGAGAGTCATCAATTACCAATTGGAACCAATAAATGACTTCAGATACCGTATCTTGATATGAAACCCGTAATACATACATAACCCTCTTACTATTTATGTGTGTATTTAAGGCAATTTGATTACCATTTCTAAAAGTAATACTTTGAGCATAGCTTCACTTTACAACTTCAATCACACAAGCTGCAGATTGGGGTTTCAATTCTACAAACTAGAAATTTATTCAGTCTCATGTAAATAACAGTCCTGGTTCCTAAAAGAAGTAAATATGCAATCAGGTGTATTACGAACTTAACCTTTGGAGTCTGGCCTTTCCAAAATAAACAGTTTTTAAAAATCCCAAAGTCTTATGGACACCAGAAATGACAAATGATGCAAATACTTGTCCTTTTTGCAATTTACATGCATAAAGCTGACTCAAGTGTACACATAGTGACATAAACGCTACTCCACAAACAGGCAGGTGGTTTTTTCTAGGAGTAAGATGATTCCACTAAAAGTACTTTGTCATAAAATGAACGCAGTAGCAAAGAGAGAGAGAGATAACACCTTTCCTGAGAGATCTGCTAATGTACCAGCAAAACTGAATTTTATTAATTTTTAGAAAGACACGCTTCCCTTTCTGATTAAACCACAGACAGGAATCGCATTTATTATAAACTATAGTCCTAAAAGTATTAATATTTGATACTGAAATATTGCAACTACTGTTATCAGCAGATAAAAGCAGCAGTGCATTTTACTCTCATCAATCTAGAAAATAATTTTAGGTACTGACATGATAGAATTGTGGCATGTAGGTCTGCCTCAGCTAAGCTGCAGCTGCCTCAGCTAGGCTGCTGCTCTGCCTCAGCCATTTTGTTGTTGCACAGAGCTGACACTGCCAAAGGCGTGTAGTGACAAAGGACAGCTACAGCAGAGCTCTGCATCTTGGCTGGGATAGTTGCAACTTGTGCAAACATATATACCCTACTTCCCAGTCATCCTACCTACACCAGCATTCATCTTCACATGTTTTAGAGTTTATTTTATAACACCTTCTTAATTTGTCTTCATCTGATTGGAGGATTGATGGTCACATGCCAGTTATTGGCTCCCCACCATCCACACGATTCAATCCTGCCAAAGTGCAACAGTAGTCCCCATCGAGCAATAGTAGTCCCCATCGTGCAATAGCACAGTAGTCCTGAGAGTGCTGATAGTAGGCTATGAAGTACAAAGACCTACGTACGAAGCTCGTACGTTCACATTGAACTACGTCGCTGCCAACTGATAATTCACGTTGTGAACAATGCATTGCATATGCTTTACATACAAGTACGTTGCAGATGCAACGGCACACGTACGTAAAGTAAACAAATCCAGTTACCGCGCCAAAAGTTTTCACTTTGGATTACAACTGCTTTTGACAGCGAATGCTTGAATGTACGAGTAAGTAGCCCTCTTATCAAATTTTGACCAAAATCTATTTCGGACGTTAGGTGTTTAGCCTAGGCCTAAAAGAAAATGAAATATAGGCCAGGCCTAGGCTACTAAGTTACTACTTTATCGGAACGTAGGCTAAGTCGCGAGTGGGCGGGCTTACATTGATTGAGAATTACGTACAGTAGTACAGACTGTGGCCTAGGCCTAGGCCTAGGCTAGGCTAAGTAAAATAACAAACAGTATGATGTACACAAATTCACTGCAGCTTTATATCGTACGAGTAATACATACACACAAGCACTAGCGTTCGTTCAACAGGACAAAACTCAGACTGGGGTAGGCTAACGTTAGGCAAAATCAAATTCTAGCCAAGGAATATTTAGAAAGTTAGGTGTTATATAAAACAAATAATGAATTTTTTAATTCGTGCAATAGCATTGAATTATTTCTTTCATTGAAAGATGGCCACCTCTATTCAACTCGGCTTCGCCTCGTTGAATAGAAGGTGGCAATCTTTCAATGAAAGAAATAATTCACCGCTATCACACTCATAAACATTCATTATTTGTATACTAGCAGTCTAAATTCAAATTTTCAGGAAGCTTTACATTTAGAGATACTTGGATTGACCATCTTACAGGCAAGCAACTAAGATATTACAAGGACTATTACCAAACTTGGTTGAATCTTAAGTCATATTGTATATATCTAAGAAGCAAACTTTTAAGTACAGGTGAGTTATTATCACGAGTAAGTAGGACAAGGGTGATCAGGGTATCACTATTCTTGTTACTACTACAGACAGTTAAAATTTATGTAACACAACCCTCAGGGTAAATTTTCTCATCTCAGAGTTTTAATTCTGCTTCTTTCCTTATTTCTTCCAAACAGTTCCAATTCTCCCCAAAACAGTCTTTGTTTCCTCCTGCAAATCTACTTTTTTGCAAGAATCAGAACACTCTCTGTGTCACATAAAATGTGAACTACTCTGCATCTTTTTAGAAATTTGAAGTTTAATATCCATTAAAGAACATTCAATGGTTGATGCCCCTATTGCCAAAAGTGTACTTGGGTCCTGGGCTGATGACTGTCAGTCATTAAATTCCCTAGATAAATTAGGGTAAAGGGCTGCATTAACACTTAATAGCATACAGCAATTTGAAACCTCAAGTTGGGAAGACTTATTTGTCCTCTGATTTCAAAACTATAATCAAGTTTCCAATGAAGTGCAAACCTCCTCAGCATGATCACATTTATAGTTGAACTTAAAACAATTAGTTGTAGAGGAGAGGGGGGGAGTAGCTTACCCTTGTCTGAAACATATGGGTTTTGACTGATACAGGAGTGAAATAGCAGGACTACAGAATACACAAGAAGGGGAAGGGGGGTCTCAACCTTAAGGTTAGCCTGTGATGCTCATGGCTAAAAACTCTTGGTTCCTGAACCAATGCACTGCAAAGCACACCTTTCATATAGACCAGATCTTGTGTGCAAGTATTCCATGTCTGAATATCAGCATGATGAAAATAGATCTATGGTACTGACCTTGATCAAAGATATAACAGGCATGATCCCAGAGTATATTTAAAGCCAATGAACCTGATCACCAACAGACAGCTAGTCAGATGAACTACCACACATAATGCTGCTGATCCTGCTCCCCTATGGACCCTGTGTTTGGTCTAACAGTAGAGCATCCACCTCTCACATGGAAGGCCTGGGTTTGATTCCCAGGTCTACTCTAAAAATGAAGCCTACTGCCGCTGTGCATAATGCTCCGCATATGCAATGGAGTAGGGGAACAAGCCAACTAGCCACAACTAGAAAAAAGGCCATGGCTCACTCGACTTGAACCAATAGGTTGGAAACTGGGCCATAAAACTCCATCTAACCAACTAACCTACTCCTCTATGATGACAGTATTCCATTCTAAACACAGCATTGCCACCTCAAATGAGGATCAACACCACAGAGAATGGCAGGGAAAATATTGTATTTAGTATAGAGACTAGTACCATGAGTCAGAACTTCGCTCAGATTCAAACTACACTGTCACTTTAAATATGATTTTATAAGGTATTAATTCTCGTTATTAAAACACAGCCAGTTAATAGAAATAAAAGCTGCAACCTGTCAAAGAAAATGCACATGATGCATTGATGCATTGTCAAGGAATAATTTAACTTATACAGTGGTGAATATACAGGATAGAAAGCCATTCCAAATACAGACACTTTGACAAAAAATAGGGAAAAAATTAATGTTGTTCTCAGTAATTCAAATTAATCTTACACTCCAGACAGCAGTCCTCTTTTGAACATTACATTAAACAATAGGATATTACTCCCCCCCCAAACTTTTTTCCAAAAGTGAAGATTTCATTAAAGGGCAGAAAAAAAACCTTGGAAAATGTAAACAAAAATGTAATTAGTCATCAGGATACTGACATTAAGGTTTCTGGGAAAGGACTTTAATCTCAACCAACATTAATGAAGTGCCAGGATAGGGCAAATATTTCTGTAATGATAAGTCTCAAAAGAGGTCTATGATTTATTGTTTGGATTGACTAAGCTCCTATCTTGGGTGGGGGGGCAATTGGGGGAAAGGAAAAAAATAGAAGAGGGGCAAGGACCTCTCATCCACCCGTATAGCACCACAACTGACCCCACCCAATTGCTTATGCCACAAATTACACACAAGAACAGTACCTGACCATTTATGAGGGGGCTTCTGATTTGCACTTCATTATTGATAAGTTTTAGAATAATTTGATTTCACCATGCAAGATACTGTAACTATTATTATTCCTGCATTACATTCTGTACCAATCAGTACATACTGAAATTATGTTTTTTGTGATAAGGTTATCAGGTTTAATCACTAAACGATCGCAAAATTTCTGAGGTTAGACATTTAGTTATTTTGCTAAACGTTCACAGCCCTAGAAGAGGTACAGTATATCTTGAGAAAAAGTAAAAGATACTGTATTGACATAATTGCAACATATGTTTTTTAGGAAAGTTCACTTCCTAACTGCCAAGTTAGGGCATTTTTCTGACAAGTAACACAACAGTTTACACAAACAGTAGAGAGAAAAGTTGAAGGTATCTCATGTTTTACATATTTTGCTGTTGCTTACTTGCTCCAAGGCCACGGAGTTGGTGCGTAATGGTTAAAAACAATTTACATTTTTTAAAGGCCCAGTTCTCTCACACCAAACAGTACTAATTCTCCTAACCTTCTTACTTAAGCCCCTCCCACAACTGTCTGAAATTCATCCTCATCCAGATACATTCTCAGTTTATTGCCTCAAGGTGAATATAGAAAAACTCAATTTACATAATCCAAACATTCTCAGTACCTTTCATGCTGTGTAATACAAGCTTTGGTACTCTGCATTGCTTGAATTATCTGTCAAAGAGCTACTGTAAGCCAATTGAGAATTTTGGTACACCCATACCAAAATTGTAGTTTGGGCTGAGAGGTTTGGCCCTTTAAGTTTATTTTTGAGTATGCTACCAAATTATCATGTCCCTTCCACACATCTGCAATTAAACCTCTCTTGAATGGTCCTTGGATTTTACTAACTTAACAAGCTTCATAGCAAAGAAAACTTTTAAATACAAGTAATTCATGATTCATGCAACTTGAATTTGTCAAGTTATCCTTTACACAACACAACACAGTAAGTGCCTACATCATTAATAACATTTCATTTGCTCCCTTGTGGAACAAGCATTTCCTAAGCTGTTCCTTGATACTAAATATGAAAACTCTAAATCATATCCAATCATCCATGAAATTATGGAAATTATGCCAATTAGTGCATTCTTGTGAAATTTAATAAGGGTACCAATTACAACAGCACTTCCCTTTATTTCATTAAAAGAGAACCACTAATTATACAGATAAGACAGCAGAAACAAGCTACCTAAATACAAAATCATAAGCTTAAACAACAACTAGAACACTCTTAGTAAAAGGATACATTTATTGACAGATAACTACCATTGAAGCAACAACAGACCTTTTCAAAAGGCAACACAGTCAGACAAATTATCCAATCCAAATTAACGATTTTATATTTGGCATAAATAACAAGAAAATGTTAATGAATTAACCAGATTTTCAAGATTTTAACTAAAAGTTCAAAACCAGAAGGTCATTCACATTTACTCTGGTTACTATGAAATTCAGGTCACACAATATGACAAAAGAAATAATAACAAGACATTGTTATAATAGAATCTACACATTTTTAATTTCTTTCACACATGGTCAGGATTTGGCCTGAACAATTATCGATAAAAGTTTCTTATAAAAAAGTTACAACAACCCAACAGAAGTAATACAGGATAAGCAAATTCAATGACTACTTCCGGCTATGGCTATCTACTACTTCCTGTTTACATTCAATGACTTCCTCAGTGCCCATAATTGATGTGATAAATTTGCAATACTATGTCAGGCTAGCTGAAGAAATATGCTATCTTTGATGACTGTAGAATGTTTCTCAATTCCATGTCAAATTAATCAATTATAGGGTATTATTACAGTCCAAAGTTGGCATGTTTTTCACTTACTGTCATTGTAGTGTTTGGGGTAAATTTTTTACATCTTTTTGAAGATCTTTAAACCTATAACAAATGTTTTGCTAAGCACAAGGACAAGTGCAAAACAGAAGGCTACTACTGTTAGTATTTTTCTTTAATAATCTTGTATTGTTACCTTTTATTGAAAATGCATGCTTGGTGTCAAAATACTGTAGACAAGCTGCCTGCATGCAGCTGATGAATACTTTGTTACTGTTTACAACATAATGGCAATATCAGTTATAATGTAACCTGTGTAGTAACAAAACATGGCTGAGCCTGCTGCAGCCTACAGTATCTGACATGGTGCCCCCATTGAGATATATATACATATAGACAAATCCAATTAGCACTTGTTTTTAGTGAGTGTAGGCTGCCATTAGTGGGGTCCATCAGCCTTAAATCATCTTTATTTATTCTCTACATGAATTTCAAACCATTATATATTGTGAACTTGGAGAATTTAAGATACAAATTAGTGTACAACCATCCATGATAGGGGTAAGCAAAGAAATCGAAAGATTGAAAGGTAACCGACCCCAGTTATGGCCGACTGAAATCAGACCATCACTTGCTGTCCGGATTGGTGTATACATATACAGATATATATACCGTATATTCTGTAATAAACGCCCCCGGGGGCGTTACATTTTTGAAAAGGGGGGCGTTTATTTGAGGGTATATTTAAATAAAAATTAACTAATCGGCATCGGTAAAATTCTGCCTTTCAACCCATCATTACCACCGATTATTTGTAAACTGAAAAAAGTGCACAAATATACTTGAAACTTGCTCTTAATTTCGTTAAAATTCCTGTAAATACCATACTGAATCCTTCCCGCCAAAACGGAATGCATTGATAAGCACAAAAGTATAAATTATACCCCTGCCATGGGCGCGATCGTTTGTTATTTTCCCCATAACAATGTAGTATAACCTGGAATTGTATTCCTTGCAGTCTGGAAAAAAGTGCCGCGTAAGTTGCTGTACAATTTGTTCTATACAAAAACACAAGTACAGACTATGGAGCTGCAGTGTTTGGCTGTATTTTCAAGTACCAAGCTTACCATGTATATTTGTGCACGTTTTGTACACCGAGAATCTTTCGAAGTTCCGTGGTTATTGTCCTGCTTAAGTTAAGCCATTTCTTGCATTCCTTCCGTAATGTTATTTACAGTAGGACTTCGAAATGTAAACGTCATTGCGAACCAAAACAGTGATGCACGTGGTCTCATACAGCCGACTTCTTCGCCCACGCATGCAGTAGACTTACGTGCGTTTCCGTTTTTACCACCAAACAAGGCATCATGTTTTGCTCGGTGACATCATATGCATACGATCCATTGCAAAATTTAAATTGCCCCTGCATCGTGATTGGTTCAAATGTGATGATTCTAGCCAGCCAATCACAACTTGCGCCATCACCTATGTGATTTAGTGTGTAAAAATACTAGGCCTCGAGACGAATTTTTCTATTCAGGTTTTATGTGTTACGACGATCACATTTCCTATGCTGATAAACCGGCTAGCGCAGCCGGGCGAGCCCCGTGCTAAATTCAACAAGAAACGACATCGCAAACCTCTGCGTACGTGGATTTTTTGGGGATCTCACTTGCGCGCATTTCAGTTGCAGATTATTTTCAAACAAGACGTAAGTTTTGGTCAAGAACTGCTTAAAATTTATGGGGATATTTTAATCCGAAAGGAACCATAGGATACGTTAATCTGGTGCAATTGTTTTGCTGCCCCAGAACTGCTAAGATTATTATGATCGTGTATTTCTACATGGCCTCATTAAAGCGGGATTCTACAGTACATTAACCCAACTACAACCCAGTACAGTAAAATACTGCAAATGTTCCGACATGATTGGGGGGTGAAAACTAAACAGAGCATGATTTTTGCCTAAGAACTAAATTACCAAAGGGTATGTGACATTGACTGAAAACAATCCTACTCTATTAACGATTGGTTTATATCTCCACATTTGAAAAGAAAATATTAGGCCTACAAAAATGATATTCCATTCGGGAAACAAACGGAACTATTCCCAATATTTTCCAACTTGAACGATATGCACAAAGCAAGGGGCGCATACTTTAGGGACAAACACGTCTTCCCCCTTTCTAATAATCGGTAATCGGCCAATTGTTAAATTAAGTACTGATTATGAATAAACAGTCAAACACTAGCTTAATCCGTGGTTTGGGCCTGTAGTGCGGGAGGTCTTGGCCTATGCAGTTGTTAAAAATTTTGAGGGGGGGGGGCGTTTATTAGAGGGGGCGCGTTTATTACAGAATATACAGTATACATATTCCATATGCACTATTGCATTCAATGATACCCTCACTGAGATACACACACATATACATGTTAACATGTACAGTATATATTCCATTCAATAATCATACAAAACAGACATGATAAGCTTCATATCATCAGGGATTATATATAAATCATGTAGCACAGCACAAAGATTGAGCGACTGATTCTATGTCAACATGATATGGTACTGTTAAAACTGCCGTCAAATGGCAGACCCAGCATTTTCAAAATGTTTGATTAAGATCCTAGCTTTACTATATTGTGCAAATATCTTACAGAAAAGCACTTGTATCCCAAAACAAATATGTCTAGTCAATTTCCCACAAAAAGACTTTTAAAATGAAAAGTGCACTGTGTGCCTACATGAACATAAAGTCTATGTTAAAAATTAACCTATACGAAAATGACCCTGTGTGTTTGTTCAATGAAATACATAAAGATAGTGCGACCAAAAATTTGAGTTATTGCTCAATCACATCTGAACCAGCCCTCCAAAAGATACAAAATTTTTTTGGTTCTTACCTGGCATTAAGTTGTAATTAACATGCGACAGGCTACTCTCACATAGGAAACTGCTTACTTTAAGGACAGATCATGGGCATTCCCAGAAATTTTACAAGGGGGGCAAGGTCATCCATGGATGATTGAATTGTGTACACTATCTAAGCGGAGCCCCACCATTTGTTGGCATGGAGCGTACAAGAAAATTTTGGGCCTTACAAACCCTCCAGATGGCCGGAAACGACACTTGGCGAGTGTTATAAGCTGCATGTACCCAGCCCTGAAACAGGAATTTCATGTCTGTAATTTTTAGATTTTAAGAATTTTCAATGTAAAAAAATATTGAAGGAAAATCTGCCTCTCTGTCACGGCCTCGCACGCCTATGCACGATAAAACTTACAACTGTCAAACAGCCTTTACAGGGCTATATCCATTACCCAATTATGAATCATACCCCCCCCCATATTCCCCTTGTATATCCCAGTTACATCCCTGCGTCGCCACTTGAGATCAGCACGGGACCAAACCAAGACCAACGCATTCATCAATAGTCAGATTCCATATGCACACTACATACCTGACAACTAGTACAATTTTGGCATAGTTTTTACAATTACAAATTTCCAATAGATATCACTAATGATGGTCCCCAAAATACGATTTCACTATTCAGCATATCATCTTCTCTCTTCCTATTCCTGGTCAAATGTCCGCATATTTCACGAGTAAAAACTGACTCTGTGAGCGAAGATATTTTGATGATTTACTTTTTAATTTTTTTTATTCCAATTTTCAATTAATTTTTCCCAAGTTTGATTTTCCTAGGGGGGGGAAATGCCCCCCTCCGGATGCCCATGGCACAGATCAATTGTAAAATGCACCATCTGACCCTTGGACAGTGGCAAGTCAAATGTGAATCTTGTTTGACCAAGTTGTGATGCAGGGGTGTGTCAAAGTTCTCCAAATATTGTGTCAAAGAGACCTAAAAGGTGCTGCACTGGTGAGTCCTACCATACAGGACACTTACCTCCAGTGGCATAGCCACAGGGGAGTAGTGTTCGACCGATTATGCTATAATCAGTAATACCCGATTACCGATTATTTAATTTAACAATCGGCCCGATGCCGATTACCGATCACCGATTATTAGAAAGAGGGAAGTCACATGTTTGTCACTTTAGTACGTGCCCCTTGCTTCGTGCATATCGTATAACCATAACCAGTTCAGGATGGAAAATTTTGGGAATAGTTCTGTTCGTTTCACGAACGGGATATCATTTTTGTAGGCGAAATATTTTCACTTCAAAAGTGGAGATACAAATCAACCCTTAATTCTGTACAATTGTTTGCAGTCGATGTCACATGCCCTTTGATAATTTAGTTCTAAGGCCAACATCATGCTCTGTCTAGTTTTCATCCCCCAATCATGTCGGAACATTGCTTTCTTTTACTTTACTGGGTTGTAGTTGCATTAATGTACTGTAGCTACTCTCCCGCTTTAACAAACCCCATGTAAAGCAATCATCATAATCTTAGCAGTTCTGGGCACCTGTATAACGTATCTTATGGTTCCTTTCCGATATAAATATCCCTGTATATTTTTAGCAGTTCTTGTCCAAAACTTCCGTCTTGTTTGAAAAGAATCTGCAACTGAAATGCACATATTAAGTCTGATCCCCAAAAAATCCAGAGATTTGTGATGTCGTTTCTAGGTGAATTTAGCACGGGGCTTGCCCAGCTTCGCTAGACTGCATTACAAGCATGATGGTCGTAACACAAACTCAATGGGAAAATTTGTCTCGAGACCGAGTATTATCACACACTAAATCACATAGGCGAAGGCGCGTGTTTTGATTGGCTGCCTAGAATCAACGCAATTGTACCAATCACGAAGCAGGGGCCAATTTAAATTTTGCAATGGATCTTTTGCATATGATGACACCGAGCAAAGAATGATGCCTTGTTTGGCGGTAAAAACGGACACGCACGCAAGTCTAGTGCATGTGTGGGCCAAGAAGTTTGCTGCAATTGACCAAGTGCATTACTGTTTTCGTTTGCAATGACGTCCAATGACAACATTGCTGAAGTCCTACCGTAAATAACATTACGGAAGGAATGCTGGGAATGACTTAATTTATGCAAGGTAATAACCAACGAACTTCACAAGATTCTAAGTGCTACGTGTGCAAAACGTGCACAGATATGTAAGGCAAGCTTGGGGATTTGAAAAAATGGTGAAACACTGCAACTAGATAGGTCTGTACTATGTGTTTTGTGCAGAACAGTTTGTACAGCAACGCCAACTTGCACAGCGCTTTCTGTGAGACAGAAAGAATACACCTTGAATGCACTTCAAAATCGAATTCCAAGTAATACTACTGGGTTATAGTGGAAAACATCAAACGATCATTCCCATGGCAGGGGTAAAATGTATACGTTTGTGATTATCAATGCATCCCGTTTTGGCGGGGAGTTAAAGGATTGAGTATTTAGGGGAATTTTAATGAAATTTAGAGCAAGTTTCAAAGTTGCAAGTAAATTTAGCCCCTTTTTCCAGTTTGCTAATAATCAGTGGTAGTGATCGGTTGGATGGCAGAATTTTACCGATGCCGATTATTTACCGATAACGCAATAATCGGCCCGATGCTGATTACCTAACAGATGATCGGTCGAACACTACAGGGGAGGGGGGTTTGGAGGTTACAACCCCCTGACCCAACCTCTGACCCAACCTTGCAATGCAAAAAACACCTAAAATAGCATTTTTTTTTCACTCCATTCTTTGACTTTTCACATGACACAGGAATCTTCCCCCCCCCCATGACACAATCCTGGCTACATGCCTGCTTTTCTCAAATTCTATGCAACATTTGGTCCATTGCACGGTGGAGGGGTGGCTTAAAGCTCAGAAGAATTGACGCTCCTAACAAACAAGACCGACATGCCCATAGGTCACAGTTTGCACCTTCAATTGATAAGTGCAGGAGTGTCATAGAACAATTGTCCTTCAAGGCCTTATTAAATGTGTGCAAGACAGCATTGTATTATGCAGGACAGCTGCTAGCGATGATCTTGGGTTAACAACCAAATTACAAAAGAATGAAAACTTGCCTCTGAGTCGGCCAACCAGTAATGACCCAATTTGCATTCATCAATCAAAATTTGCCAGCTATGTATACTTCTTGGCATCTCAACATTAGCTTAATTTTATTTCAAATGTACTGAACCATGTTGAGATTTAAAATAACAGAAATCTAATACAAGGTAGCCATTGTGTGACTTGGAACTCAAAATTTAATGAAAAATATTTGGGTAGGCATACACTTTTCTGAACCACTGGCTACAACTGAAAGGAAGCAGCCCAGTGGTAAATGTCAGCTGGCAAGTTTTCCAAATCCACTTTGTTAGTAGCCTAGATGTAATATAGATGTTCTTAGTTCATACAATAAAATATTGATTTAATGCAATTTTTAAGTATCAGAATTTGTGATTTTTGATACTGACAGTTCAAATTTGCCAACATAACGTTAAGGTTGTTTAATGTTCCTTTTCTTTATGAACTACAAACAGTATTACCATGCTAAAAATTTTGGAACTGAACATGGCATACTGTTTGATTTTGTTATTTTTTAAATAAGTGGAAGTTCTTGAAGCAGTGTGCATGCTGTAAAACACCTAGAGCAGCTTGCAGTACAGTAAAGATCTCATGTACAGGTCACTACATACGATTAAAAAAGTTCCCTAAATTAGGAATCTACCCTGATACTTACCTCCTTTTCACACAAATAAAACCCTCACTTACCCTCAGCTATTACCCCCAAATGAAAAATAGCCTTCTGAGAGCACTCGAGCAAGGGCCTACTCATATACTTCACTCTGTTTAAAGGCAGTAACTTAATGTGAACAGGAGGTAAAGAAGGGCCCTGTATAATCTTTCACCAAAGAGATTTGTTTTCAAATATAGAGCTCAACTTCATTTTAAATCTTATGCTGAGTGAGGCTCAATAAGTTGCTATTAAACCACCTCCCTTTCCTACCACTAAACTCACTCTTTCCCTTCTCCACCTACCCTCCCAACAACAGACAATGGGAAATATGCCAGACCATTAAAGTGGCTCATTGAGTTGGTTTAGAATTTCAACAAATTTTTCCAAACCTGTTAAGTTTTCTTCAGATACCAATGACAAATGGTCATACTAAGACAACCTTCATATACTACCTACAGATAACTGTTTAATGAGTGAGTAGTACTCTTGAGGCAAACAGAAATGCAGTCAGGTTCATTCCTATGTAATATTTTTCAATTGCACAACTGCTCTTCTAAATTTTTACCAACAAACAATGAACAATTAACCATTATGCTGATATGACAATTAGATCCTATCTTTTTCAACTAAAACAGCCACTTCCTGCATGCTCCAAAATTCTCTTAAAAATATCAATAAAACCTTGTTACACAGTAACAGGATGGCCTACATTCACTGTCCAACAATTCCCTCAGGTTAAACAATTAAATGTCCAGTTACACAACTCAGCCTAAAACTGGACAACCACACAATTAAGTTACCCCTATGCCTGAGGCTCTGTACCGGCTGTTATCTGACAAGTGACACCCTGTGTCCTCAACATAAGGTTACTACTGATTACAAGTTCTCATTTGAGGTCATGCAGTGTTTATTTTTAGAGGACCTCCAGGGAACAAGAGCTATAACAACCCTACAAAAATTTCCCACAGTATTTCTTCAGACTCATAGTCCCTAAAAAGTTCTGAATAAAGATCTTTGCATTTCTGTGAGTTGAGGGATTTAAAATGGTCTTAGTACAGTGATATAATAGATGTTGGTAGTAGGCACAAAGATTTAAATTGTGGTTAAGATATGTAAACAATGTGTTAACAGTAAACCCTTTAGATTTATGCTGACCTTTAAATACAATATATGCAATGCATGCCAAACATTAAGGAACGACAAACTCATGGCTGAAGACAAATAAGGCAGTTTCTCTCCACCTCAAAAAATAATTGTAATAAGACCCAACTCCAATTAATAAAAGCCATGATTACTGTAAATTATTATAACCATTTTGTGCATTCCCCATTGGTTTTGAGCAAATACTAAACTAATTATTCAGTATTTTTCACTGATTTCAGTAGTTACTGCTGACATCAGCATTCCTCTTATTGCTTATACAGATAAATTTGCCTCAAATTTCCCCAAATTTCTTGGTTTGGCAGTCTATTTTGATCCTCACCTACCTCCTATCACCTAATGTATACCATTTATTGTTACCGCCCGCAAACTTTTGTCGGATTCCCCTCTGCTGGTAAAGTAACCATGGTGTCAGTCGTTTGCCTGACCATAAGTATAAACGGTACACATAGATAGGGTGATAAGAGGTAGGTGAGGAGTGAAATAGGAGGGAATTTCCACCCGATCACTTTACTTCCTACAAATTTTAATTTTATATTTGTCTGACTGCACCATTTGTGTGACACACAACTGTGGCAAATAACCCGCCAGACCTGGAAAAAATGTCTACTTCCCAAAATGGGACTAAAATTTGTCCCAAATTTAAATTCCCTTAAGAAACCACAAAATCATACAAAATACATTTATCAAACAGCTGTTTTTATAAACACTGTAATTACTACCTCAACAAGGGACTATTACACCTTTTCAGATTAATGGCTGCACTTGCAAAAATTTACAACCTCTATTTTGGACATCCCACAAAACAATGCCCCAATTCACTTGACTCATTTCTTGTTAATGTCACCAGGAATGTGCCTAATGTAACAATACTAAGTTGTCACCTGTCAAGCAATATGCTTCAACATCCACTGAGGGATAGAGTTTCAATTGGTGTCTTGCAAAATGAGAAATGAAACATCAGTTTTTGTGTTTTTTTTTTTTTCTTTGTTCAAGAACATTATTATATGCTGATATCAGAGTCCCAGAGGCATTCGATCTCTGCAGTTCTCCTACCAGGAGAGAAATGATAGCAATATACTCTTTACAAGATGGAATTACATCTCTTGCTCCGATTCCTCGGCCTCCTGCACAGAACAGAACCAACTTCACTTTATTATTGGACACTGAGAAAGAACTGTAAATATTTCTTCATCTGTGCATCTAATTGCAAAAGATGCCTGCAATATCAACCTTATTGAAAACAACCCACAGCATGAGTTCTCCAAAAAATTAACTTCCTGCAAGAGGCGAGTAATATAAGTGCACTATAATCTCCAATGTGATCGAGTATCCTTTGATCTATATGGAACAATGTAACACTTGACTGCAATCATAAGCTTGAAATATTCATAAAAATTGTTTGTGGAGTGAAGCTGCAATTATCTGCAGAGAAAATGATAACAAATGGTTGCAAAAGTGCAGGCACTCTCTTTCACTTTAAAGGCCAAAGGCTCACACAAAGCAGCCTATTATGGATAAGCTAATGCAAATGTAAATTGTCCCTGTTAATTTACTAACCGACTTGTTTTGTTTATAAGTAAGTTTTTAGGATGCAGTTTTAGGGCTCAGTTTCAACCAAATGGTTTAAAGGGCCAAAGCTCTCACCCCAAACTACAATTTTGGTTCGGGGGTACCAAAATTCTCAATTGGCTCAGCTCTTTGATTGACAGCTAATTCAAACAATGAGTACCAAAGCTTATGTTACACAGCATGAATGGTACTGAGAGTGTTTTGATTATACAAATTGAGATTTTCTATACCCACCTTGAAGCAATAAACTGAGATTGTATCTGGATGCGGATGAATTTAAGACAATTATGGGAGGGGCTCAAGTAAGAAGGTTAGGAGAATTGGTACTGTTTGGGGTGAGAGAACTGGGCCTTTAAATCAGGACCACCACAGCATTTTTCAAATGGTAGTTCACTGGCTTGTTTTTTCCCCTATTCTATTGCTTATGCTGAGCACCAAGCACAATGACATTAGTTTCCATTTTTGAAGTCTTTGGTATGACTAAGCCAGGAGTATAAAAGTTCAAACATTTTAATGCCTCTCCTCAAAACTTACAACAACAAAATTTTTGTACAAACTAAGCATGTTTACAAAACTCTAGCTACATGACACTATGTTTATTACTTTGAAGAAAACAGATACTTGAAATATTCTATGACCCTGTCTTCCATTCAACCCCACTACCTAAAAACCCCTGACCTATCAGAACTCTCATATTCCCCCCAAAAAAAAGCTACCCTCCCCCCCCCCCAAAAAAAAAAAAAAAAAAAAGAAGCTACCACTTACCCCCTTTTGAAAATACACCAAATTGATGATCCTAGCAGCACAATCCCATTTGTTAAAATTTGTGCATATTTTAAATTTTAAATTTTAAAACCATTTTTTGGGAGAGCTCTCTTCATGCAATTTTTATACTGGTGCTTCTGAGTTCTCCACTACATAAATATCAAGAGCAAGGATGAGACTTTTAAAACAGCTGCTATGTTTTTATCTTCTTCATTTTTCTCATCAAGATACCCTAGTTTATAGAGTGAATACTTGGTATGGCTGGAATTGACAGCATCTATAAAGTACTTCCATCTATGACTCCCTAATCACCTTATCATCTTGAAGAATATGTGAGTAACTACTGAGAAAACAACTACTCATGGGTGAAGCATAGAAACACAGATGTGGCCAAAAATGATAAAGAGTAAATCACTTTGCCACTATTAAAACACCCTGCCTAGTTCGTTCTCTTCGATTGTCACAACAAACCAGAGCAAGTAACTACATAAAATGTACTTTGCATATGGAATGCTCATTATGTCTCATAGCTCTCCTTGTGGCACTTACAGATAACACATAAGCATAGTTTTGAACCTTATGTCCTAGTCAGCGACATGGCTGCCTAACACAACTGTGTTTCGTTGCCATTAATGAAAATTTCATCCTTGCTCTCTGCTGCTCCCCCATTGCTACTGGTGATTCATAGGTCTAGTCATAAATTAGATGTAGCAAGAAGGCTTCAGCCTGCATACTGTAGATCTTTTTACAGTTGCCATGGTGAGTTTCAGAAGAAAGCAAATAGACACATGCTTACTGTACATTCATCATTTCATTCAAAAACCAAAGTCTATGAATAAATTCATCTCCCTAGAAAACAGTGAAATTGGATGAATGCAATCAGTCACTTATAAAGTCAGAAATGCTGTAAAATGTCATAAATTCATTGACATTTTGCATCACATAAAATATTACCCAGAAATGATTTCCAAAAGATCAGAAGATTAAATTTCAAATCCAGAAGCGTGAGCAATATAGTGTCAATAACATACAAGCCTTTTTCAAAACCAGTAACAATTGTAAACAAGCATGCCTTTTGCACCTTTTTGCTATTGTTCATGCTTCATTTTTAATATTAATATTTGACAATTTGGAGGGAGCAAAACTTGGAGCCAAAATGTTGGGCCAAAACATTTTATGGTCATTAACAAAAAATGACTCTTCTTTCTCATCAAAACTTAACTTTTGTTGAATTTTTTAAGCAAGATTTCTTTACAAAAATGGAAATCAAAGTTTGTGTTTAAAAACAAATCAAACTTCTATTTCCGCAGATTATCACAGTGCTATTTGTAGTTTCTGTCAGATGGTTATTGTGCCCAAACACAATATTTATACATAGGTAAATGGGAGGGAGTGAGGAAAAAAATAGGCATCAAAATTGGCTATGATCATTTCTTTAACAATACTCAAGGTATAAATTTTGGGTCAAAACATTGAATGAAAACTGCACTTGTAAAACATGACAATTTAACGAAAAAGGGACTTTTCACTCTTTACCAAAGCTAACATTAGAATCATTTGTAATGTGTTTTCCTTAAAAATAAATCAAAGTTTTTAAGCATATAATTACAAATCTTGCTAGTTGAAAGTCAATGAATAAGCTCAAATGGTTACTTAAATTATTCTTGATTTTCTTCATGAACCTACAGTGTATGACCTCATGTCTCTTATTTGGTCAAATTCTTTCACCCAAAGTGAAAAAGTTTCTCAAAGTTCAAGTACAGTTTACCATGCAATTTCAACTATTCCAGTCAGTTCCTTTTTATCTCATCGCTCCGTGAGGAGGATGAGATATTGTAGTCACCTTGCCTATGGGGCTATACTGTATATGGCAATGCCAGCTTAAATCGCAATGGTTACCATGGTAACGGTAAATTTTCCCAGTTTACTAGTCTCAAGGTCTAACCCATGGTGAGGTCCCCCAGGGTGACTGAAGGTCCAGGGCTGAGAGAGGGGTCAAAACCTGTCCGTGTGTGTGTGTGTGTGTGTATGTGTATGTGTGTCCAATTTTGTTTTCCTAATATCTTGTAAACAGCTGGGCTGATCTTCTTCAAACTTGGTGGGATGGTACCTTAGGTGAAACAATTGCATTTTAATACACAACCGGAAGTGAAGGTCAAAGGTTACAGGTCAAAGGTCAAATTTAGTGAAATCGCATTTTCTGCTATATTTCCAAAATAAAACGTTCTCCAGACATGAAACTTTACACATATGATGATTGCATCTAGACCTGCCAAAATGTGTGGTTGTCATAGCAACAGAGGTCAAAGATCAAGTGGTAGAGTGGAACAAAAAATTTTCAAGTGATGATTTGTTCGTAAAACAACCTTTTTGTCCCTCAAACTCCTCCTAGTGGGCTGGACTGATTCTTCTCAAAATTGGTAGGTGGGTACCTCAGGGTGGGAGCTTATATCTCCCAGATCTTCAGATGTAAAGGTCAAAGATCAGAGGTCAAAGGTCACATTTTGCAAAAAACAACTTTTCTACTATTTTGTACTAAAACTTCAAAAGAAAACCTTCATTTTACATGAAACTTCACAAGTGTAATAGGGTAAACTAGTTCTACCAAAATATGTAGTTTCCATGGCAACCAAGGTCAAAGGTCACGTGACAGGCGGTCAAATACTTTTTTTGTATCCACTTTAACTCTTAACGGAAGCATCCCACAAATCTGAAAGTTTAAGTGTAATAGCCTAGGCATGATAAGTTGTGCTGATATGTGTGGTTGTCATGGCAACCAAGGACATAGCTCACTTTACAGATTGTCAAAGGTTAAAGTGGGCATGACACAGCCACAAAAACTTTTGTGTATTGCAAGATTAGATACAGTATTTTACAAATATCATCTCACACCCCATTAAAAACCTGTACAATTCAGCGTAAATAATATTTATGAAGGAAAACTGCATTCAAAATTCAATTTCGAAAAACGCCGCAACAACTTTCCTGATTTTTATGACACAATTAGCGGCACAAACCCCGCCCTACGGCGCACATCTGGATGTGGAACTAATGTAATGCTCAGTAAAGTTATCTTATCTTAGCAACCTCATGAAAATGATTGCATCACAATACAGAGTCCAAAATACAGAGCCAAAGGCGCAGACCATGGTGGGGATTTGGGGCAAATCATTGGCCAATATATTCGTGTGTATGCACGTGGATAAAAATAGTTGTGTTTTTGTGCAAGAGAGATGTGGTTCCGGTGCTATAACAAACAGCTATGAATATGTATGGACAGACCACAACAAGAGCGTCCCCACTACGAGCCCATCTTTACTGTATGAGCTGTTTGGTAAAGATGCTATTGCGAATACTAAGCAGTAACCGTGCAATGCAAAATTCACAATGTAGTCAGTGGCCCCGCTAACTGATATCATAGCACAGGTGTTTGCAATTATGTATGCGTGTTACCATGCACATGATTTGATGATTGTGAGCTCTCTGGTACAGTATTGCTAACCAGCCTCCAATGACATCACTATCTTTGAGATGCGTTCACATACGTTTTTTCGCTTTCAAATTTCAAATGCGCTGAGCCTGGCCTGTAATTGGGAATTTCAAAACGTCGTATTTCGGTACATAATTTAGTAGGGAAATCATTCACTTTATGTCAAGGTGTACCCAAAGAACAGTTACCAAGGAAATTACTTTGGCCGTGTCATGCCCACTTTAATGTTTTGTAACTAGCCTATTTCTCATCAATTCATATAAATAAGCTAGACTCCTTGGTTAGTACTTCGTAGTAGCAGTCTCATCTTCAAAACTCAAATTCTTTTTTCACTAGCTCGCATGTATGCTGCAGTGAGATTTTTAAGTGCCTGCTAGCACTTCACTTTGATAGCCCTTATATCTAGAGTGTTCTCATATCGTCTATGCAGACAGTTGTTTTCACTCCAAAGTTGCTGTAAATGTTAGACCTAGTAGTATGAAAGTTTAAGTCAAACCAAGGGTTAGACTTGAAATCTGAAGCTGATTAACTGTATGTAGGGCCTATAGGCTAGGTCTGGGGCTAGACCTACGCCATCCATAGGCTTGAAGATATGAAACTGGGTGACTAACATTAGGTTAGGTTAGGCATAGTGCCTACCTATCTTAAATATTAGTGCCCTTAAAACCTGGCGGTTCTGAAGCATCGCCAAAAAAAAAAAAAAAATGACAATTTCCTTGCCATGGGCAAGAAAAGGTTTGTGCATCGGCCAAAAATCTTCTGACACCACACGTTCAACATCGTGCACACGCCCAGTTTTTTAATTGAGACACACTTGATGGGCATATCAGCTTGACACACATGAAGTTTGCCGTCGCGTCAAAATGGAGAAAACGCCCAGCTAGCGCCTGAATGATAACAATTACGCACTTGTCTAAAGCGTCCTCGAAAGGGTCTTACTTTTATAATCGTGGTGTCCATACCCGTATCAGTTTAGTGTAAGTAACAGCCATGCTGGTTGGTTTTTTTTTTCATAGTGTTGCAAGGGGATAACAGCATCTTAAACAAGAGCCCGATGGGCACTGTGGTTCCTTGCCGGATATTATGAGAACTGTACAGCCAGTCTGTGAAATAGAGCTAAGCAAAAGTTCATACTGTACTCAATGTTTGTAACATCTTCACAAGTGGTATTTTAGAACTAATTTTACATGAAATCAAAGATTAAATTTCTGTGGCCTTACTGACATTCAACTTTTGTAATGCTTGGTAATCCTTCAAAAACACTACCTCATTTCCATATGTATTTATGCTTATAATCAAATTTGATATTATCACCAATAAATGATACACAATGTGGTCAGAGAGAGAAAAACACCCCAAAGGTTGTATTTCTCTTACAAATTATTTTTATCTGCTCTGAAATAAAACTTGCTGTTACTTTAAAACAATCTACCACTTGTCCTGTTTGCTACCTCTACACAGAAAACAGGGTTTATTCAGCAGTCACACAGAAAGCAAGTGATTAATGAAGTGTGATAATAGAATGAGGATAAGGTTACCCCCACAGAGCACAGCAGTATTAAAGAGACATATTGCAGAATCCATGCATTGCTTCCACTGGCAGAGAGACCAGTTTAATGCAGAGTGACCTGTGCTCAGTGAAATCTACAGATTTCAGTTATTGCCCTCTTAAAACTTTGAATGATCCAAGATATGTGTACAACCCAAAGGAATCATTACTGAACGAACATAAAGGACAAATTTCTAAGGTGTTTGGGTGTGTAAGCATGCAAAACCAGGTGAGATAAAAAATCTATTGAAACTATCTTTATCTAGCTTACAAGATTTTCTAAATAACATTTCCAGCAGTTGACCTCCAGTGACCTTGATGACCTTTGACCTTAACCAAACACATATTGCTTTGAAATCTGTCCTTTCTACCTTAAAATACTGTGTTAAAACATTTTTCAGTGTTTGACCCCTGTTGACCTCAGACAACCCTTTGACCTTCACAGAACATATCCAATTTCATCCTTACACCATAACACATCCACACACCAAGTATGACATCTATCCAAGTTTCCTAACTAGAAATATCCTGTTGAGAAGGTTTTTAGTTTTTGACCTCTGGTGACCCCAAATGACCTTTGACCTCCACCAAAAACGATAGGGCACACCTTCTCCCTATGACGAATCTATGTACCAAATCCAAGTTCCATCCAACCTTCCCTTGTTGATTAGAGCGTACCGAAGCAAATGTCACACACACACACACACATACACACACACACACACATACACACACACACACGCCAACCTGACTACATAGGTTCCTTTGCTACCGCAAGGAACCAAAAATAAATTTGTTCCAAAATCTTAGGCAGGCCTACTGGATTAAAACAGGAAGCATTACAAAGATTGGGTAGCTTATTTCTCCAGTTCTTTTACAATCCGGTGTCAGTATTCAAATATCCAAATGATGTTTATTTGGAATAAGGGGTGTGCCTATAGTTCCAAGAACTTGATTGGTCTGTGCCAATTCTTTCCCCTCGCTATCTTACAAAAAAAACTTCCATCCTTTGGAACGCAAAAAAAATCTTTTCACTTAGGACTTCAAATAGGAATTTCAAAGGATTGTGGCATGGAGTTTTAGTACATGATTATTTTGTCAATGACATTCTTCTGTAGCCTAAAAACAGCACCGATAAAACTTCTAGCACATAAATAGTTCACGTTCTGTAACCAACTTGCGCACATGTCAGCAATGAGATATGCAACTCCGTGGATTGCCCTCTTGTTTAATTTTTTTTTCAAATTACAGCAACAAAACAGTTTGTGATCGAGCCTTGACTTTGTAGTAAAATGACACACACTTTTCTATTTTGCAGCATAACTTGGCATCCAAAAGTCTTATTAGTGTATATGCATTCCTGAAACACCAATGAAACTAACAAACTGAAAAGTCCAATCTTTATGATATCTTAAAAATTCCTAATACTCATAATAAATTTCAAAAGAGGAAATGGTGAGGTCAGAAGTTTAAAGGTCATTTTCAGGGTGGTGGCATAGCTGTCCTTTCCAAACGAACCATAACCACCTATTTCCCCAAAAGTCCACTTTATCTACCACTGCAAGTTCTACCTATCATAGGAGGATGACCTGTGGTTCTACTTTGGCATACCTTGAACACAGCTTACATATAATGAAGGTCTACACGTTGGCGGAGTAATAGGTGCTGGATAGTCAGCATAAGCATGGAGTTAGTTAGATGGAGTTTTATGGCACAGTTTCCAACCTATTGGTTCAGGTCAAGCCGACCCCAGCCTTTTTTCCAGTTGTGGCTCACTGGCTTGTTTTCCCTGCTCCTTTGCTTATGTGATGCATCACGCACAATGGCAGTAGGTTCCATGCATATGCATGGAGTAGAGAAAACAAGCTAGTGAGCCACAACTGGAGAAAAAAGTTTATAGTCAGCCAAACCTAACACAAGTGGTAAGAAACTGGGCAGCAAAGTCTCACCCAACTTCCCCTGTGGCATGGGGGTTGCAGAATTTGTCCCATGTTATCTCCCCCGTCTGACCTAAGAGACTAAAGCGACGACTTGCACTGTTTGAACGGTATTTGAAGCCGAACTTTAACTTGTACTGTATTCAAAACCACATTTAACCTTGATCTTTTTATCTAGTTGAAACTTATATAGATTCAAGTTGGTGTGTTCTTACAAATTCATTATCTAACTCATCTATCTACAGTAGTAAAAACTTCAGTAAAATTAATGTACCTCCAAACAAAACATTTTGTTATCTGTAGAGGTAAACAAACAAAGACAGAAAAACATTTGTTCTTTTCACAAGAATGCAATACATGCAATAAGAAGCTGAAGAACAAATATTTTAAAACAAAGAAAACTGCCAGTTAATTACATACTGGCTACTTCACTATGATGTCAAATTGGGTGGAGTGTTAATTCTGCACATGAAATTTTTAAACCTAAATTTACCACTGCTCTATCCCCATACGTAACTCTGTGTGAATTTAAACAAGGCAGGAAGGAAACATAACAAGACTTCAAAATCAGAGCTCCAAAAAATCCCTGTGCTAGGTAACCAAGGCTCTCTACTGTAATGTTCCACTTGCCAAATTCATGACCCAAAAGCGACTGAAAAGCCAGTTGAACCATTGGGACACACAAGCTGCATGGAGTTGTGTGTACACTTCAATTTGCAATTTAAGTTAAGTTGGGCTTAAACAAAATCCTGTCAGGCTACGCAGCCTGTTACCAGAAAGCCAGATGGGCTACTTCTCACAAAAATATTTTTCAAGCATTGTAACTGTCTCACTGGTGTCATTATTCTGCTTTCTAACATGATAAATTTGTTTTGCTTCACTTCCACCTGAAATTTTACAACTGCAAGCTGCCTGCAAGTTGACAAAATAAAGGTTTTCCATTCCATTGAATTCTACAGCACAGCAATCTTCCATTTGATATGTGTACATGCATGTATGGTGCATAGCTCATAAACAATGTCTACTGCAAGCCAAGCCTACTGATCTACAACGAAATTTCCCTAAACATCCTGCTAAGTTTATAGATACCCTGCAAAGTTTTATCACATTTTTATATCAAAATTTACTGCACCAAAGACTGGCATAATGGATCACACGAATCTCACTGGGATTCCAGCCAATGATATCAATGGATTTGAAGATAGGGCCAGTGGGAGTTAATACATAATCAGTTACAATGATAATTACAACCAAGTTCATTTGAGAGAGACGGTGACAGTTAATGGTAGCTGATTAAATCTACAAAGCGTCGTCACACCTTAAACATAATTTACAACAAAATTGGTTGACAAGACTTAGGAGACTACAAGTTTACTTTGTAATGGCTAATCTGCATAACTGACAATTTATTATTACTAGACTGTTCCGCAATGGAAATTCCAATGTTAGCAATGAGAAGTTGTTGAGGAACCAAATTTTAAAGTACAAAATATTGTCAGAGTTCAAAGCAAATTAACTGGCATTATTGTTAGTTGGGTCATTTTACATACACCCTTTTCAAAACAGCAAAATTAAAGTTTACAAAGACTTGTGGGATTGAATTTTGGTTGAGCATTATTAAGCATAATATTTGGCCACAGAAATATGACGCTGACAAAAAAAAAATGCTATCAAAAATCTATCCCATAATCCATTGTAATTACTATTTAGAAAAAGATCAACAGGTCAGGGATACAGTGTCACTGGTAGCATACCTACTGCCAGTAAAAAAAATAGTAGTTTTACATTCAAAACAACTTTTGACACAGAGAGATGATAGATACACTTTACAAATTAATGAAAAGATGTAGCATCCATAATTTACTATGCAATCACAAAGAGCAAAGTGTGCGACGGTACCTTGTAAGTCGTCTACCCCTGAGTCTTTCAACATGGCAGCCAGCTGAAGTACTATCAGAAGGACCATAAGTACTATGTGAAGGTAGGAATGTAAGACAACTACAAGTCAGATAACAGAGCACACATTTCTGAAACAACAGTCAAGTTGGATGGTGCCTGAAAGCTAGAGTTACTCTACCAACTGCTATCTAGAGGTAAAGAAATAGAGTACACAAGACACTATAGAGATTTTTTAGGGTCACAGTCTAGTTTCTTCAGTTTCATATGACACAACATCTACCAACTGAGATTCAACCCCAATACACATCAGTGCTTTATCATGAGAAAGGAGTCAAACACACTTACACAGTAAATACACAAAGAGGTATAGTCCATTAGTTAACTGGACCAGTGGTCCACCAAAAGGTGCTTCAGTCCAGCCCGCAACGGACATCATCAGCTGGGCAACTAATCTTTTTTTTTTTCCCCGAAAGGAAGAAATTCATTTACATCTTGAACATATACATACAGGGCTAGTTGAATAAATACAATATTTACAAGTATGAACATTATGATTTCTTAATTTCATTTACCCTGTATACCAATAATAATGTCATTTCATGTTTGCATTTTAACATTTCATTTTCATAAATTTGGCAACAGATTTTAGTGGCAAGCCTATGTCAAGTGGGGGGCAAAAGCAGAATACCCAGGGAAAACCCATGTACACCAATCTGAGCCCATGAATATATGTATTAGTACCCAGCAGCTGGAATAGACCACTCTGTCACCGGATGACCCTAGTGAATAGAAGTAAATGGTACCTTTAAAACCTATTGTACATTCATAGCAAGGAAGTCAATCAAGTATGAACGCTACAATGTGCTGATGTAATAATCCTATTACAACTGTTTCCTCACAAAAGCTTTTTAAAAAGGACAAAATCATCCTCTGATCCTTTTCACAATCATGGTTCTGGTTCACCACACCTGCATTGTTGTACGGAGTCTGCCAAGATAACATCAGCAATACTTAAATTTACTGTAAAGGCCTCAAAGGAATATTCAATACAGTCCCTGTATACATACTGAACAACTGTGAGAGCAGCTTTAGCCAAGATAGTATTAAACTAAATGAGTCCTAATAGGTAAAATCCATGTGGGTTTCTGAAACTAAGTAGGGCAATCTAGGATGTCTGGGAGCCTAGGTGGAAAAAAGTTGTAAAGTTGGTTCTGTCCTGGAAATTTGGCGCATGTGGAGGAATTTTCCCAATTTGAGGGCAATTTTCGAATTTCCCTTTTTTTTTTTTTTCTTTGGTGGGGAAATTTTTCTCCCTTCCTCAGAAATAATTTTACTCAATTCCTGGGAAAATAAACATTGGTCTCTGGCCCTGGTAGGGAGTCCAAAAGACTCCTGGACTGTGAGCATCTCAGAGTTTCTCTCCTTAACTTACATGTCCACCAATGTCTATTAAACACTATTTGTTAAACTGGAAACCACACAAAATGAAATTTACATGAACTGGGCCCTGCTTCGTACTTTAAAATACAGTTAAGATTAATAAAATTCTTGATCTGTCATGCAGTTGTACTGCTGGAATCAAACTTGAGATCGATCTTAGGTTTTTTAGGACATGGCCCAAGAGTCTCACAGCCAGAGATGTAAGCCAAGAACAGATCCATTTCCTGAAACTTTGTTATTCCAGATTGTCAGCAGTCTAAGTGGAGGGTTCTAGTCTACTGTAAGTCTCTCTTTAAGAAAACTTTTCACAGAATTGTTGTTGGTGCAAAATGGTTACCTTTTGGTCCTTTTGAAGAATATTCATGCAATAGAGTTAACACCTCACCCTTGACTAAAACACATAGTCTAGATAATCTATTTCTTGAGAATTTTTCTCAAGAATCCCAAAGTTTCCTGAAATCAGGAAATTTCTTGAACTCTTCCATCTTTGCACAACAAAAGGAAACATAACTACACACTAACTTCACTTGAAAAAGACATAAGCAGAATAGACCTGTCCACCACTTAAAATTTACTGCACATACAGTAAAATGGACAAGCCCTTTAAGATTAGAACCATAATTATAAATCCAGTCCAGAAACCACAACTCAAACAATAGTCCCCTTTAAACCCTTGCCCCCATCCCCAATCAGTGAGCAGTAAGAACATTTACTCCTGCTGGCAGAACAATTGATTTTCTTACTCTCGTTTATTCTTGGTTGACTTCCAGCTGCATTTGATAATTGATACTAATCAAGTGTTTCCGTCCAATTTTCTGCCAAGTTTTAAAGCGCTGCCTGCCTAATGAAATTCAATTATCAGCCATTTTGACACAGCTTCATGTTACAACTAATTACTCAAAAGAAAATAATGGTCAATGATACATAACAAATATTAGGACATGACATGAGATCAGTTCCATCTGAATTACCAAAAAAACAAAAGGGCAATTCCACGGTTACAGTGTGACAAAAAATACACATTCAGTCATTTCAATTTGGTTTTTCTCAGAATATTGAATGGGTATCTTCTAAAAAGGCTATCAGAGCAAAAGAGGCTACAATGAACTTTTAAAACATGCAAAATTTTTGAAAGATATCAATCGTAATTTTTGAATATCAATAAAAATATGCTCCAGTTACAGTGTGACGTGAAATATACCTAGGATTTCGACCCAAATACCCTTCCTTAAAACTCTCTGAAACAAAAGGTGCATCCCAATTGGAAATAGGTACATCTTATCCATTACAGTCTTAACTATCATGTGATATGAGCAACTTGACAGATTAAGCATTAACACCTAAAATATTATATCATAACTGTAGCGATGTATGGTTACAGTGTGACGGTTACAGTGTGACAAAACACTGCAACACAAGGTGTATATAACAAAAGCATTGCAACAAAAAGCTTTATGTTGCTAAGAAACATGTGAGTGTGGAATTGATAATAAAATTGCATGACAAAATGTTAAATTTGTTTAAAAAGGAGAAACTGAGCATTAAAAACTTACTAGAGGCTTCAAATTTTCAGGAAAATGTAAATTTTGAGGAAAAAATTCTGACACAGACAAAGTTTTAGCGAGAAACAAATGTATGATTCAGGAGGTATGGTGTAAGTACTTCTCCTGATCTTACACACATATTAGTAAGAAAGAACAGTCAAGTGTCTGTCAGGTGGAACATACTGTACATCCAAGTGGTACATGCATTCATCAGGACACTATCAATTATGAAGTCCTGTGTTAATTTTTATATCATACTGAATAAAGCCTATTCACTAGCACCCATGTTTTCAGCAAATCAGTCAAAGATAAAGATAAGAACAAATTCAACGCAACATCAATTCATGGGAGACTGTAGGAGACTCACTTAAACAATTGCCCTGAGTAATGAATATAGAGTGGGCCTGCTGAGGCAAGTTGTTCCAGTTATAAGCAAGTGGATAACAAGTAGGCAAGTATTTATTGACATGTGACGTTTCCAAATGAAACAATACTGGTATTCATACAACTATCCATACAACTTACCGTATTTACTCTATTAAACGCCCCCTCTCTAATAAACGCCCCCCAACTTTTTCGTCACATTGCATAAACTGAAATTGTCAATTCCAAAGACAATATGGTAAAAGGAAAATGAAATAGTCCTTCCTTGAAGCCACGAAATCTCCTAAAGTCCCATTTCCCAAAGTAAAAGGCATGTTTCTGCAACTTATTTCTGTTGATATCCATCAAGCTATCACATACCGCGAACCTGTGCTGCTTCGTTTGTGGTTCGAAAGTGGTACAGTACTGTACATACCGTAGGTATAAAAATAGTCGCTAGCCTATCCAAACAGCCTAACTACATGAAAATCCAAATTCACCACAGGAAAACTGTTTAACAGTGAAATGCGGTGAACGCGTATGTACTGCTAATGGTACTACTCACGGTAACTTTTATGCAATTACCGTATGAACGTGCGCATAGCCGGCCGGTCAGTATAGTAACGTGAGGCCTGGCTGTATACTGTGCACAGCATGCATGCATACATGCCGCAGGCCCCTAAAAAAGTCACTTCTGTGTGTAACGTTACATATCAAGATGTCGGCGAAAGTTGATCACACTTGCAAAGTTCACAGTGTTGTTCGTGGCTACCATATTTATAGGAAAGTTTGGTTACCGATTATTGGGGAGGAGCTCACAGCTGATTGTGAAGCTGACAACCAAATGGGCAAATACGCCATAGTAGTTTATCAGAAGGGCTCAGATAAGAAACAAGTTGTGGGACACTTGCATAGAGAAAAGTCACGTAAATTTGACTCCAATAAACGCCCCCTTTAACGAAAATTTCACGCCCCCGGGGCGTTTAATAGAGTTAATACGGTATAACATCTACAATACCACAGAAGTTGGTGTCATGAGTTGTTCAAAATGATTGTGGAAGAAATGTTCAGCATCAAAGTCAAAGGAAATGATTAAACTTGCAAAAAAAAAAAACTTACAGAATCAACATGCAAACAGAGAAAATTTTCGTAATTGAAAAAGGCTACTGTACTACAATTGTACTGTAGGTATGTGGGAAATGACATTTGGTCATTGGTATAAACAAATCATCTTGATATTATAATGTCTTATTGTCCCATTATGGTCTCATGAAAAGAAGCACATATGTTTGAATGCAAAATTGAGACAGGGCAACAACTGTTCAGTTGGCTTCCTGAATAGGGTCCAGGAAGTGGTACCTCTCACGATTATCCATAGTGGGTGATGGCAATTTCCTGGTGATTTGTGAAATTGTTACCCATCCATGCTTATCTGTATATATCAGGTTGGTGATCAATATTTCCATGCCAACCAAGCCTAAGAGTGTGCCCAGGTGTATAAACTTTGATACACCATGTAATCTGGGACTGCGGGAAATGATATGCACTTTTCCCTATAGAAACACACTGTTTATGTCACACTGTAACCAACAATTTGTCACACTGTAACCAAAAAGTTACAGTGTGACATATTTCATTTTTTCATTATTCCCATACAAAAGGATCTAGAGTGAGAATAATATGTGAATTTATGTACTGCCTGCACAGTTGATTTGGGGGAAAAAAATCAGTTGATTTGCATTTCAATTTTTTGAGAAATTAAAAAAAAATGCACTTTTTCGGTTACAGTGTGACATATTTTCCGTGTATTGACGTTTATTTGCGTTCACTGATGCGCAGCAAAATTTAAACCACCAAAAACAGTTAAGGATATGGAGGCATAATCCAAAACTATCTATCAATATTCAAATTTGTCACTTTCATTGTTATAGGAGTGACTTCGGGGGATTTATTCAGGCAAACATAAATTCCTATTTTTTTCAACAAAATGTAGTTTTTTCACATGATCCATAATTTTAAGTTGTTTATGTCAATAGTATGGGGAAATAAAACACATATTTGAAAAATTTATACTTTTAGCTTCAATTTGATACCAAATTCTATAGCAATTGCTCAATTTTGATTTTTAGAGATTTTGCTCCTCTGGCCTGGAATTGCCCAAAACTAAAACGACACTGAGACAATGTTTCCTCAATGTATCCAATGGGTCAATACACTCAATAATCAATATGACAAAAAAGTCAATAAGAATTGAAATTTGGCATAGAACAGGAGAACACAGTTGTTGATCACTCTGCATCTAGTTTGGGAACAAATAAGAAACCCACTTTTTGCATGATTATCCCAAGAACATTCATGCATCAAACTGACTAAATCACTTCATAGTCAGCTTAGCAGAAAAACTTAAATGAAAGTTATAAATTATTTCAAGTTCAAGTAGTATTCACCCATCGAGAGGAGTTTCTAGTGTAAAAATAGTATACAGTTTCATACTACCACCAGATTGGCAGCAAAGATCAGTTTCCCTGAATGACAAACAAACTTCCTTAGACATGCCAGTAACAAACCCATACTCCTTTAATCAGTTATTACTCAAAAATTAAAATCAACAAGATCATGAAAGGCAAGCTACCTTCACATGTCACACTATCATATGTCGCTTTGTGTGTCATATTAATTGTAATGAAGGAACATGAAATATATCACCCGGTTCTTTTTTCAAAACAATTTTTATATCGCATTTTTATACGAAGATAATACAGCCTGAACACCTAAATGTTCATTTTGCACATTTAGTCTTCTTAATTTTCAGATCCATCTTCTTAAATTAAAAGGACCTTTTCTTTAACCTTGGTGCACTGTTACTAACCTTGAATTGTTAAGTTTTACCTCTTTAAGCATACCACCTATTTAACTTTTATGACCATGAACTTGAAAAAAAGCCAATATCATGAATATTTGATCAAGTTTATTTGCATTGAAACTTACATAATTTATAATTATAAAAACTGCAAAGCCTATCAAATATGAGAATATTATGATGATTGATAAGAAAAGTTACATATTTAAAAGAAATAGGTGTGCTGTAAGATTATTACTAGGAAACATTTATTTGAAGAGAAAAAGAATCAGCAAATTTTAGAAATAGATTATAATTTCTTAATAATGATAAACAACAAGAAACAAGAAATGATGATGACCAGAAAGCCCAAAGGCTTTTGCAGTACCTTGCCAAAGGGAAATGATAGGTAAAGCAATTTCAAGAGATAAATGCAACAAAGTAACCTTTGTCTTACATGTTTTAAAGTCAAAAACACTCACCACTTAAGCCAGTTTAAGGGCAGTTAATCCAATCAATGGTTAAATGTTCACATGAATCATGCATACAAACAGGAAAGTAATCTATTTATATAATTTGATGATGGGGGGGGGGGGATTGTTGCAGGGTGACTTCATCAGATCTGAACAGGCCTATTTAATGGGAACAATTCATATGATTCAGACGAACAATAGGTGTCCTAAATATCACCTATGAAATGTTTTGTTTGATTTTGAAAGTGAAATCATAGGTTCTGAACTTCTGATAACACATTTCCCAAATTGCTTCTGTTTCATTTTAGAACTTTTAAAGGGGATAGAAATGAAAATATTACAGGTATCACCATGGAAACAAAATATCCACTGTACACAATATTTTTAGTGTGTTATTCTTGGCTCTCTTTGCAACCATTGCAGCCAATGTGATGGCTATTGATCAAGAAAACAACACAAAATTTGTCCAAAAGCAATGAGTCCTTGATATTAAAGTGAAAGGTTAGGCCATTTATGTTCACATAATGTTTTTGTTTGTCTAAGTTTTGTCTGGCTTAAGTCTGAGAAATTCCTGCAGCACCATTTGCTTCACTGTTCATCCAGTTTTCATACTCCCAATTACTTTGTGCATGAAACTGTTGTCTGTTTTTGAAAGTATTTACTGGTTAGCATAAATCTAACGTTGGGATAGACGACTAAAATTTATAAAGCAGATAAAGTTTGACAAATAGTGTTAACATTCTAAAGACTAACTGAGCTATTTCTAGCCTCATCATTTCATCTTCACTTAAAGGTACTGTAAAAATTCACTGTCAAAAGCAGTTATTTTTCTCAGCAGTGGAATATGATGATCCTCAGGTGAAGAATTCCATTAAAACTATTTAAATATCCTTTTCTTACATTATATCTCTTCAAAGCCTCTCCAGTTAAGACATTTCTTACTTGCTGCATCAAAGCTATGATCTGGACTGTTGAGTTATTTTGTTTCTTTTTCTTCTTCTTCCTCTTCTTTGCAATCTTTACTTCACAGCTGCAGTAAGTTTGAGGTATGGTTTTTGATTTTATAATTTTCAAAGTAGCACATGATTAATAGCCTAGATACTTCCACAATGAATACCTCAGTACCACAGGATAACATCACACTCATCATGTAATGTTTTACTGTCTTTGCCTATAACTCACATTTATTCCTCTTAAAAGTGCACAAACAGTAATTTTCTTATTAAATGGCCAACCATCTCAAGGCAGAGTGATGTTTGCATGTCAAGAGAATTGGAAAAACAGGGACCATCAATGTTTTAATGCTTGAACAGAAACAGTTGGTCCATTTCAACTCCTTAGTCCATGAAAGGCAATATTGTACTTTAATACAAAAGACTTAGCTTACCCTGAAAATGTGGGTTAATGGTCCATGGGGACGACTCATTAAACCTAGTATACTGGGGAAGTGTATTACCATTGCGCATCATTCAAATTGTTATTACAATACCATGACAGTACCTTTTCAGGGCAAACCTTTATTATATAAGCCTCTAAATCTAGGTTATACATGTTGTAAATAGTAAACATGCCATGATCTGATTTAGGTGGATCTAAACCTTAAAAGATTGGTCAATGGCCAAATTTTGGTTTGCAATGTTGGGAAGGAATACATTCAAAGCATTCTGGTAAAATTTACATTCGTTTTCTATAATTGACTCTTGAGAAATTGGCAATTGAAGTTGACGATTAACTAAATGTTTTTGAATGAACTGGCGTTGAAAATTTCACACAGAATGCTCTTTAACATACAAACATGAATTTGGTCCTGGACTTTTGTAAGCAAGGGTTGCAGTAACATTTATTTTTAGTGTTTGAAAGGGGAACTAATTCTAGATTTCCTTGTGAAATTTTGAAATTCACTTTCCCACGTCTGGTTATCAAGATATACATAGTGCTCAGACGATGTTTAGCTTGCATTCTACAGTAAAATTGAAGCCAGCAGGAGAGATGTCACCTTCCGCCATCTATGGGAAATACCCTGTTTTGAGTGTTGTACTTCCCAAGTATTCCAATTTACAAATTTGCAATAACATGAGAACATGGAGGAGTTAGGAAGATTTAATTATACATTAATACAAATATGTAATAGGCCTATTGTGTCAAACAGATAAAAGAGTACAGTTTAAATATAGGAACCAAATATGATTCAAATTCAAGTTTGCTTAGAAACAGCTCAAATACAGTGCACATCTTTCCCTTTGATGCTACAAACAATGGGCAGGAAATACCATGAGCACACACTACTACTCCCTAGCCGGTGGGGGGGGGGGGGGGCAATATGGGAGAGAATATAAGTTTCCTGACTAAAGTTGACACCAAGCTGATAACTACTTTCAATGAACCCAAATAACCTTTGACCTGCATGCAAAACAAGTGGGGTCGTAACTAACTTCCTGTTTGATTACTTGACTACAGTAGGAGAGCTGACTCACCACAGGGTTTCAATAGAAAATGCAAAACCTTTGACTTTGAGGGGAGGACCTGGTCTGGGTCTGATCGTCCCTTTGTGAGCAGCTTTCAAGTCTGACAGCATCCAGCTTTTGTACACAATTTTTCCCTTATTTTAAACACAAGCTGGACTTCCTGCTTACCCCCAGTAAGTACCCTGAAAAATAACAAACAGCTGGGAAACACAGGACATCACCACTCTAATGGTTTGATTTTCCAAATGTTATCCAAATAATCACTGAAAAATGGCTTTCACTTCTCTGAAAACTGCAATGTTCAGTTAAAAGTTCTGGTACAAAAGGTTGCCAATATTAAGTATATGGAAAATTATTGAGTTGATATTGACAACTTTGTGAGAGTGTTAAAGGGTCACTACCACATGATAATGCTTACATTTAGCATAATGAGTCAAGTTTCATATCCAATTGTTACATACCAAAAAAGTTAAAATTCTGAATATTGTGGTATCCTGACTTGTTATGGTTTTGTGCATAATTTGAAAGAAGTGTCTGGTAACATATTTTTGAATTGAATTGAATTTTTGAATTGAACATGTGCCTATTCACTCATGAGACAGCTATTTGAGTGTAGGATATGGGGATTGTCTAAGTTTGACAATTTGTCATTAGTATGTAAAGAAAACTTGACAGCTTTGGAAAAAAAAATGTTGAATTTAGCTTTGGAAAAAAAAATGCTGAATTCTCATTAGCCAACTTAATAGGCCGCTTAAATAAACAAGTCTGCCAGTTTCATCACCCAACAACTATAGTATAATGAATGCAATCGACCCTGCGTACTTTAATGCATGGGATCTCAACTGTACACTCTAATGCATGCTCTCTCCCCCTGTATACCGCAGCACGTTCTGTTGTAATTAACCCTGCGCTGTTCCTTACCATACACTGCAACTCCATGCAATTTTACCAAATAATAAGCCCTTTCATTATGAAACAGCCTTAAGGTTTGTTGTTTACACAACAGTTCATGCAAAGCACCTCAATACTGTATTTTTGATCTTTCAATTCCCTCCAATTATTACTATTGACTCACTGTCTGGATCAGAAATACTGTATATATTGTTATAATTACAAAAGTACGGTGTATTTGTATTTTGTGTACAGACAACCTTGACACAAACCTATTATTTTGAAATACCAGGATTTTCAAAACAATTACATGATATTATACCACAGATAGTATGGACAAGTATGGTGGAAATTTAAAAAACTATACAAATAGGCCTTCAGTATTACAGGGTGACATGTACCTGCTCTAAGCATGGACATTCTTCCATGCTCTAAGCCATGCTAAAGTTTTTCATATTGTACCAAACAAAATTAACTTCACCTTAAAGACTAAAATACCAAGTCTACATGACCTCAATTGAAAACAATTTTTTGAACACCATTGCCCAACCAATTTAAGAGATATTCTCAGAGGCAGTTAGAGTACTTCAGACATAATGTATTGTTGTAGGTAACCCTCCACAAGCAGAAAAACTCCTTCTACAATGCTAAATGTTCACCTCAGACAAAACTGCAAACAAAAATCACCAATGCACTTGGCAAAGGTTCTATGACTCATTTCTGTGTATTTTTTTCTTCAAATATGCTTTTATGTATTGAAAAGCTTTCCATTCTTCTTTCATGAATAGACCCTTTCCCAAGTAGCTATTACATCAATGGTGTTTTATTGTAGCAAAAAACCAACATTCTGTTCCAAAGTCCTTTGTTAAGGGTCTATGTACTTGCAAACCAATGTACACAACAAAATGAAAGGAAGCAATTGTACTAAGCCTCAAACAAAAGAAAGCTCTCTCCCTGAAAATTATCAATAATCTACAAACTCATATAAATAAATATGTGTGTCTGCCTCTAGATCTAGGAAAGTCTTCGCCAGCATGAAAAGCAGACTTTCAACAAAACTCCAAATATAATCAAAGATTGATCCTAGAAAATGAGCAGCGTTCAAATGTTAAATTGGTGCCAAGTAATGGGATCTGCTCTACTGGGTAGGGGGTGCCAATAGGTACTTATGAATTATTAGTAAATACTGCAAGTTGAGTAGAACTGGAATTCCTGAGGAATGCAAAGACAAAATCAATTGCGGATATACCAGGCTCAATAAAATAGGCTACAACATGTCAAAAGGGTGTAGACAATTTTCTGCTCTGTCAGTGGGTCTCATAGAAGAATAATTTTTGACAGATGTGATGGTAGAATTATTACAATGAGAAAGTCAACAGTTAAAAACTGAGGACATTTAAAATGGGCTGTCCGATTTTTCTTATCATATACTTGGAAAAGCAATAAAAGTTAAGTTGGGATTCTGGGTGCCAGAATTTATCTTTCATTTGATCCATGTCTTTTGCTCAGTAACTAGAACTCCCAAAAACAGGTCCAAACAGTACATAGACAAAGTAATGAAGAAAGGCAACAGAGATTCTGCTGGGGGGGGGGGGGGGGGAGTGAACATTTTAACAATTTGAAGTACTGTAGCTCATAATGAGTTAACCTCCATCAAGCAATTTCTATTCTTCCCTTTCTCCAAAACCCAAAAAAAATAGTATAAAAAAAAAAATAGTATCCCAGTTTGCAACACATCAAATTGTCAATACAGTTTTAAACTTTTATTCATATATCTGGATCAATCAAAATATTGAAAGCTCACTTTACTTCCTGTGATATTATTTGTTTACAAGTACATTTTGTACTGTATTCCCGGATATTGCTGTGAAGTAAAGTCAACACAGAAAAAATACTTTGTCACAAACAGATTGAAAATTTCTCATGCAAAGGTAAAAATGTTTGCACTGTAAGCACTATGTCTAAGATGTTCACAGCACTATGACTGTCATACTCACAGCATTAAAGGTAATTGAAGGTTGCCCCCTTCTATAAGGAGTGTCCTTATGTCCTGGGGTGTGACATTCCAAGATGGAAAAGCTCAAAAACAGCAAAGATTCTGTTCTCAGTAAACCTCCAATATGTAGCAAAATTGAGCAGAAGAGTAATGAGGACAATCTACTAGTAAATCAGGGCAACATGGGAGAGGGGGCGCAACACTAAATCTAGGGATTGGACAAATGCTATTTCCTATGACTTTCAAGCCTAAAAATTAAAAAATCAGTTTTCCCTGACTTTCCAGGACCTGTGGAATGCTTAATAAAACCAATGCTGTGCTAAAAGGGATTTCAACTTCTGATGTTTGCACAAAATATGTATCCATTGCAAATTCATTACCAAATTACATTTATCTCTTTCTACATTTTCATAATGCTAACTGTAACTCAATATTTCCTCGCTATTAACCTATTCCCCTCTAGCCCCTTTTTGCCATGCCTAAAAACCAAACAGATACTTACTTTTTCAGACGACTTGAGGCAAAGTTCAAACGTAATTTCTGTAGCATGATTTGCGCACCATGCGTATACAATAAGGGTATGTGTAGCAAAGTGTCAGATCCAAATGTCACAGGCTTACAGGTACAGTAGAACTTATAGAGGCACATCAACCACACAAGGGGCAGTAGCTAAGAATCAACTTTTGACCAAAACACCTTCCATAATTTCAGGAATAGCATTAACTGTGCTGCTGTGCACATATCAAATTTCCTTCAAACCCCAACTTTTGAAATTGAAAAAAACACTCTGTACTTTTAGGGCAAAAAGCAGTCCCCCAAACTTGTTTTGAAGCAGCAGCTAAATCTAACAGTTTTCTTCTTATTTTACTCTAAAGTATCTTGTATAATATTTTAGGACTTCAATATTGCAGCATTCATGGTAAACCAAGCAGTAACTCCTAGTAGAAGCCAATAATGAAACAAAACAGTCTACTACATTATTTCAAGTCAGGGGGACTCTAATCCCTAAGTTGGATCATACACATCTTGTAACTGAAGCTAAGTCTCTCTGTCATCCAAAGCATACTTCAACATAAGGTGGCATGTGTTACATATTCCTTAAGCATTCATATAGCAAGAGATCAGATCTAGAGATCTGACCCCAAGCAGGGGATCAATTTGCAAATCGAGGGAGAACTGCCATTCCGGTACAAAAATCTTTTGCTACATAGTAGCTAGGCATACAGTACACACTATAGCAGCCTCTCCTGTACATACTAATCATGACGCAACTTAACATTTTGTACTGGTTTGCAAATGGCAACTGATATATTCCACACAGTCAATCTTTTACCAAGTACAGTAATACTGCCAAAAAAATTGTTCGTCAAAATTCCAGACTGATTCCAGACCTTTAGTAAGTTCAGGATACTGTGTGTGAGAACTAAACCTGGCTAGGTTGTGTTTCTGTCAGAGGCTGGTGAGGGGATTTATCCCCCCCCCCCTTTTTCAGAAGGTGGGTAAAATCCACCCTTTTCATTTCCATAAAAATTTTAAAACTGTCAATACCTTGGTTTCTTGATTAAAACAAAGACACTTCAGCAGCAATGTTAAAAAAGTTAATAAATAAATATCCTTCAAAATCTTTCAAATTACAGCTTTCAGAGGTCTTGATGCAAGTTTTTGTCCCCCTAAACCCATTTAAAACTTAAAACCCTCGGAGAGCTCCAAGTTGGACTTGGGGTTTAGCAGCAATAAATTCCCCCACCCCTTTCTTGTGTTTCTGGCAGAATCCCTGCTAAGCCATTAGGTCTAGTCCCAAATCTGACAAGGGTTGACACTATACAATACTTGGGGTTGACTATCCCCGATTTCAAGTGGGATTTAATCACATTGCTTGTTTCTTCTCAAGGGTATCATAAAATCCTTGGCCTACTATGAATGTAAACAATTATTTGAATTCCTTACCAAGCAGTAGGCCTTGATTTTCAGAAAAATTTATGATTGTCAGAAATCACTATTTTTATTTGTCCAGAAATTTGTTTGTCTGAAACATCTTTAGCACAAACTACACAACAGTGAATGTGTTCATGCAAGATTGGTCTTGAAGATAAAAGATATTTGATGTTTGACAGACAAATACACCATAGTCTGAGCTGCTGTATGATGGCAAAGTTGAAAGTTAAATGAAGTTTTACAGCCCAGTTCCAACCAATTGGTTTAAGTTGAGCTGACCTCAGTTTTTTTCCAGTTGTGGCTCACTAGCTTGTTTTCTGTACTCCATTGTTTATACTGAGCACCAGGCACAATGGCAATACAATTCCACTTTTAAAGTCTTCTGTGTGACCCGGCCAGGACTTGAACTCCCAACCTCTGGACTGCAAGTGTGATGCTTTAACCAAATGACCATGCAGTCAGTCGGCAAAGTTAAAAGATTTGATCAGTCAGCAGTACAGTCTTAAGTCCGATAAAAACAAACAGCTTTTTCTTTCTTACTGTGAGAAATGATTGTCTATTTTACAACAAACTATTAATCTTTGGTTGAACAAACAGTAGGATATTTATTCCTGATTTAATGCTACGAAGTACAAGGAGAAATTTGATAAAGCCAAGGGTGAAGACAAAATGAGGTAAAAAATGCAAAATTTTGGGCTGAAAAATGGGGTAGATGCCATGGTATGAAATGAGGTACTCTTCCCAGATATCATACAATTACCTGGCACTCAAATTTGGCTAGCTTGGCCTTCATCTCTGGTCATCAGGCTTAACCCAACACAACATTCAAAACATTAAATAGCCTAGCCACGAATGAGTTAGTAGTATAGTGGTTGGTTCAAAGTTTGAACAGGTTCTAAATTCAAACACGTTATTTAAATGCTTATTTATTCACTGATCAATGCAAAATAATTTACAGTGAACTACCATGCCATATGGAGCCACAATTTTTACTTTATTGAAGAAAATAGTGTCATGAATATGACTGATAAATGAATGATTTTAATAAGGTGTTCGAATTTAGAACCTGTTTGAACTTTGAACCAACCATTAAACAGTACTTCTTTCACCATGCTTTAGTTTTACCATCTTAAAATCAACTTTATTTCATCATGAAGTGAAAGAGTATCCAATGAAAGATTTCAATTCTGGACATCCTTTAGCCAATAAGTTGAATAAAAGTCACTTTTTGGAAGGAACACTGATGCAGACATATTAGGGGCATAGGTCCTAGGCTAGGCCTACTGTAGGTCTGCTCTAACGTACTGGTCAGCACTTGAGCCTGTAGGCAAACGGAGTGACATGTCTTTGAGTTTGAGGTTTAACTGGCAGACAGGCGGACGAATTTTTTCGTCCAGCTCATTGCTAAGAAAAAATAAAAAAATTAAAGGGGCTGCAGCCTGCACCCTTCAGGCTACCCTACACTGTAAAAAAACTGCTCTTCAATCTAGAGCTTGGAATTTCAGCCCCTCTTGAATCCAGTGACAGTGTTGCCTGTTTCACCAATGTTGCCTGTTTTGCCAGATTTGCTTCTTAAATTCAGTTGAAAAATACTGCAATTAAGTGTCACTAAATTTAAGTGCCTTATTCCTCTTGAAATGACACCATTAATTTAAGAGTTTTTCCCTTGATTTAAGAGAAATAGCACTTATTCTAAGAAGTTAAACACTAAATTCAAGTACCTTGACCTCTTGAAATGACACCATTAATTTAAGAGTTTTTACTAAATTTAAGAGCTTTTTTTTTACAGTGTAGGCCTAGCCTAGGCCCCGATTAAGCCTCATTGACGTAGCGTAGCCTACCTGACTAAGGAAGAACCGTGGCAACTACTGTTGTTTGTCCCAATTTTGATGGTCGGGCCTAGCCTAGGCCAAACTTACGCCTTAAGTTACTAAAGTTAGGCTAGCCTAACCTAGGCCTAGGTCTACTTAGGCCTAGTTGAAAAGGCCGCCTCCCGTACTCTTACTGACCGTGATATTTAACGTTAGGCATGAGGCAAAACCTTCAAAATAAAATGATACGGTTTCAAATTCAAATAGCCTAGGCCTAGGCCTACGCCTAACAACAGGCTAGGCCAGGCTAACCATTTTTTTGCAAAAAGCCTACTTAATTATAAGGTTATACCTACCAGTAAAATCCAAAAGTCAAAAAGTTGGAAACTTCAGCTCCCCTGCAAACTCGCCGAGAAAATTAGGCTATTAGCTTTACAGGCCGGCCGGCTACGTTGCAGCAAGTTATCCGAACGCCGCAATGTACCTGCAAATTTTCACTGCAGTGTATAACTGTAACTTTAATGCTGGATCTTGCGCCCAAAGGCCCGGTAATAACGGAAAGAACGCTATGATTTGGACTGCAAAACTAACGTGCAGCTTTGAATTTCTGATCTCATCGGTGGAGTACAACCTGTAAAAGCACCGACTCTGCAGTAGAAGAATTAAACGCGAAAAGGGTTGTTAAGTTAGAGGACGCTATACAAATTTTTTCTCAAAGATATTATATCTTTGCTTTTCGAAAAGTTCAAGAAAGCATATGAGGATTTCACCAGGGCCATAAAGTCTAGCCTAAGCTCTTTTTTTTCACAAAGATGTTATTATAAATGTAGCCCATCCCTTAAAGGACCAAACCCCTCACCCAAGCTACAATTTTGGTACGGGGGTTCCGAAATTCTCAATTGGCTAAGCTCTTTGATTGACAGCTAATTCCAACAATACAGAGTACCAAATTAGCTTATATTACACAGCATGAACGGTACCGAGAGTGTTTTGATTATATAAATTGAGTTTTCTTTACTCACCTGAAGCAATGATTGTATCTGGATGAGCATGAAAGTCAGACAATTGTGGGAGGGGCTTAAGTAAGAAGGTTAGGAGAATTGGTACTGTTTGGGGGGAGAGAACTGGGCCTTTAAGATTAGACTCGCTGAGGAGTTCTGTTTGGTAATCTGACCCGTACCTGTGCCAGACTTCATAGTTCACGCATCATATGCAGCTCAGGTGGCTGATGCGTCGATTAGTTGAATGGCAGAACTTATGATGGAATTTTACACAATCTTTTTTACAATCTCTGAAATTATGTAAAAAATTTAATAACAGTGTTGAAAACAATTGCAAACATTTGAAGAAACTGAGGGGTAATTAAAAAGAATGAAAAGATTGAAAGGTAGGCCTACATCTCATATGTCCTTGCCTTCTAGGCAAATGGTTTCACCAAATGGAAATCAGAGATCTTAACTTTAGGCACCACATGATTTCCCTTCCCAACCTTCAAAGTTCCATAGGCGGGATTACGGGGGGGGGGGGCACGGGGGCAGAGCCCCCCCCCCACACACACACACACACTTTTTCAGAACTTAGTTATTTAACCTCTTAGTCTGGTTGTTTGCTACAAAAATACAAACCGGAACTGACAGAGCTACGCGAGTGATACTTAATCAAGTTGTATAATGTTTAAACAGTTCATATACTGCATTTAAAACCAAATAAAAACAATATTCTTTCAATAAATGTCTCAACGCTGCTTTTGTTTCGGCACGCTTCGCGTGCACCCGTTTTAAATATTTCAGGATTTCGGGTTACTTCTTGTAGAACGCTTCTTACATTGTCACTGAAACTTATGACCTGTGCCCGGACCGTATAGGCCTACCGTAGCTGAAGCTTAACCGTAACTAGTGAAAGGTGGAGGAGGGCGTTCGTTTTCTTGTATCCTTCTCTGACCAAGTGTCCCAAGTTTTCTGAAAGGACGATGATCTTATTTGACCCTAATCTTGAGCTCCACCCTTATTCGGCTGAAGTGAAAAGGGGCCCACCCTCTCTCTAATTCCAATTAATTTCTCTATTGAGATGTCTAAAAAGTCCAGTTTTTGGCTTGCTCTGCGCGTCCCATCACAGATAAGAACTCTATAAAAATGTCACAAAAAGGACTCTATAGGAAACCAACGATACGTTTTTGCTTAATGCAAATATCCTCAGGGGTCACCCTTATTCAGCTGTAGTGAAAAGGGGCCACTATTTGTCTAATTTTATTTCCATTTCAATATTGAAATGAAGTAAGGATTCAATTTTTCGGAGCGCTCCTCGCGCCCCTTTGAAGGTAACGGCTCTGTGAAAGTCACCTGAAAAAGACTATATGGGAAACCAGAGTATGTTTGTGCTTCAGTTAGAATGTCTTTAGGGGGCCACCATTATTCAGCTAATTTGCTCATCCTTTCTCTAATTTTCATTCAGTTTCATTGTTGAGATGTCTTAAACGTTAAATTCTTCGGCGCGCTTCGCGCGTCCCATCATAGACAAGGGCTGAATTCACATCACATGAAAAAACCCCTAGCTTTCTGAAGAGACGATCTGGGGCACCAAGGAGGGAGCCCCTGAAGAACCTCAATTTGAGTAATCCATTCTCCCTCCCCGCACCCTCTGCATTATCGATTCCGATCGACTTTAATCATACGGAGTAAGGTTACAATTGAAGAAAATCAAATTGTGATATGTGTGTTCTGTTAATTGCCCACCTTATGTAATTTAAAGTTTAAGATAAAATGCATCATTTTAATGCCTACAATTTCGTAAATGCACAGGAGCTTCCGGGGGCTTCGCCCCTTGGACCCCACCAGGGGGGGGGGGCTAAGGCGGTCCCCTGGACCCCACGCCGTTAGGGGGAGCGCTGTCGTTTGGTAGTCTGCCAAATTTGCCCCCCCCCCCCCCCCACTTTCAGAGATCAAATCCCGCCCTGCCTCAAACAACCTATCAAAATGATCCCTCCCTTGTGGTTTGCGGAAGACTGTGAGGTAGGAGGTACATCAACGCAAGAGAGCCTTCAAAATTACATGAAGACGGACGGTAGAGGCAGGGCAAGCGAGTAGAAAAGTATCTTAGGGTTGGAATTTTTTTTTGAAGACGAAGACCAAGTTCTAATATCCCGCACCATGGTTGTGGGCTATATCTTTCTATGCGGGATTTTACAGGGTAACTGTCGTGCACATCTTCGTGCTTGGAAAACGAAAGCTGGAAGAAAAACGCTGAAGTTGATTTTTCGTTGTAAGCCCGTACATAGGATGACTAATTGAAACTAACCAATCAGTTGTCAATGGACTTCAAACCCGTCGCTAAGCTTCGAAAGTGTTCTTAGCGTGTGAAAAGCCTCGAAGAAGCAAGAAACTGTTCCATTTAAGTGAAAGATAAGAGCAATCGTGCTTACAAGATTTGCGATGTTTTTAAAACACACCGTTACTTTTAGTACCGCAAGATATCAATTTACCTGTTGGCTAGAACGACTGATCAATGATCAGCACTTCCGCCCCTCCGTTTCTGTCTCAGTGAGGGGTCATTGCGTCATTGTATTGCTTGTAATATCTTTGAACAGAACAGAGAATGCAACCAAGATAAAAAGTAAGGCAACCGCCCGCAACCGTTATTTTGCCAAATGGGAGTGGACTACTAGCCTTTTCCAGCTGATGCCCAGTTGAAGCCCAGCTGGGCCCAGCTTTAACAGCTGAAGCCCAGCTGGGCATCAGCTGGGAAAGGCTAGCCCAGTTGGGCCCCATGAGGGAACACCTGACAAACACGAATGGGTCCCAGCTGGGGCCCAACAAGTAGTCCAGCTGGAGCCCAGTCGGGGCCCAACTGGGCATGTTGGCTGGGTCAGCTCCCAGGGAAATGTGGGGTCAAACGTGGCTTGTTCATTCCCCAATATTTGCAAAGCGCCGCTTCAAGAAGTGAGTAGTTCTCACAGTTGGGTTTTGATTCTGCCGCCTCCGTCTTTCAAGAAGCTTTTGAAACCAGTGGTATGGCGTCCGCATATGGTCAGGGGCAACCCCCCCCCCCCCCCCAACGACCAAAATTGCATGTCAGTACCGTTTTTAAGTTAACAGCCTGCTGTTGCGCACCTCTGCAGGCAATTTTCGCCCCTCTGACCAAAATTCCTACCACAGCCCATCGAGATTCCATTGCACTGCCTGTGCCTGAAAGCCCGAAGTTCGGCGACAATTGGTACAGCGGTTGGGTTGATTTGTGAAACAATTTAATGATATTATAGCAGGGCTGTATAGTCGAGTCCGGACTCAGACTTGTGATTTCAGCCAGATTTCGGCCGGAGAGGTTGATTTTTCCCCAATGAGAAAGCACAGGGACTCGAGTCCTTGAAGTTAACAATAGCTGGTTTCGTGGTTTGGACTCCTCAACCTATTCGAAAACAGCACTGTATTATAAATTTTCTTATTGTTTATATAAACCCAACTTCTTATTGTTTATATTGCACTTGGTGACACCTAATGAACGTCACTCTTTTTGACAGGTGATATGTGCATACACTTAAAGGGAAAATGCAGTTACTCCAACCTGAGGTAGTATAGCAGATGGTCCTGTTTCATGATTGGCTCTTTAGGGTCATGTGACACTTGTTCTCACCTCAAAAGTGAAATATTTGTGGAATATTTCAAGTAACTTGGCCCCTTGAACATAGACGCACGATGACTGGTAAAGACTCGAATCCGACAACCGAGTAATGAAACTGGTGGAATCTGTCAGTCGTAATTGCAGTAATTACTTTGATTAGCAAATGTGATGTAGTTGAATCCAGAGGCTTCGAGTCACCAGACAGCAATTTTCAACCTTCAATGACTCGAGTCCCTGTCCTTTCCTTGAGGAAAAATCAACCCCTCTGCCCTTCGAGTCCTTCAAATTCTAAAAACACATGTCCGTGTCCGCACTCAACTAAAACACTGATTTTGTGTACATTTTTTTCGACTTTCAATAATTTCACACAGATAATTTTAGTCTACACAATGGAGTCAGTTGTTATTTAATGAACAAGTATTAGAAGAGTATAACAGCAGTGGGAACTGAAAGAACTCGTGCATGTCACGAAACTATTTTCCGGGACGTAGAGAGACGAAAGACCGGAAAGATGCATGGGTCCGGCCTCAAAAAGCTGACGAACTCTCACTATCACTTAGTGACCAGATTTTGGAATAAATAACACTTATTCATTGGTTAGTCCCTATGATATCTTGAAGTAAAGCCCCTTATAAAAGACAGTTCAATTTCTTACATCAAAGCGTACATTAGGGACGTTTGGCCAAGAATGGGTTGTAATACTACTTTGTATTCCTGCATGCCCCATGTGTGATATGGGAAAAACATAATTAAGTATGAAAGATGACAAGGAAGATGCATGCCACGATTTTAAGGGCTACCTTGCATATGCAGGATTTAACCTGTAGATTTAGGTGTAAAACTTTAATGTATTGGCGAAGCGTCCAAAGTCGGGGGTGACTGTCCCCTAACGGGACAACTTAATCGTCTCTCGCTGGCATTTTTAGGCTTTCAACGTAGGCCCGACTACAGCTTTGCAACATTATAGGTCAATGCACTGCTTCCAAATTGACATGATTCATATAAGTGTTGTAATGATGTATTTCAAGATACCAATCATGAACACTGAACAGTACTTTATTTCCAAAATTTGGTTTTTTATGTAATATTTCTTGCCTTTGACTTTACAGTATAGGAGTTTACACAATGTTTTTTTTTTCTTTTTACAAAAAGTCTCGAATTTATAGTTGACAAAAACGCGAACTATTAATGCCATCCCTTACTACCTGGTGAAAGAAACTGATACAAAATTTACATTTGTTCTACTGTAACTGTATTCCTCAAGGTAGGATGATTTTCTAGCACGTGAGGGAAATGAAATAAAAAAAGTTTGGGTAGTTTGACTTAGAATCGGACTGTGCTGAGTCGATGCGAACGAAATCCCTTGTTCCGACACTAGCAAATGTAGCATATTTCCATCAAGCAAGCTCAAAAAATGTCAACGGCAGAACGTATAAAAAGAGGGCAGCATTTACCTTTATCTCTTTACTACACTGAGTGCTTCCTATCTGCAGAGGGAGTAAGGTGTGTACCTAAAATTAATCAATTGCCGTATTTTGTCTGCAGATATATTTTCAGGACAGTATTCGTAACGTGCTACTTTTTTGAGAACAACCCGACCCACGGTAGTTAATTTCAGGTAACTTTTCAGTAAAGTTTCAAATGCCGTGGATGTATACCTGGTATCTTTTTACATCTCACCTGTTAAATCTAGTATACATTGCTGTTACATTAATCAGATGTTTTACTTCTCAAGTTATGTAGATTTCTTCGGAATCATTGAAGACTTAGACATGAATGTGTAAGTTGACACTCCTAAATATGTGACCAAATCAGTGAAGCGCAACAAGAGGAATTGTCTGCCAGTATGTGAAAAGTGGGGGAAATCCCTTTAAATTTGGCTGCTGTATAGACAGAGTGACCTCTTTCTCCATATCTTTTCATACTCTCAGTTGAAATTGCGGGAATATTGATTAGATTTAATGACACGGGCAAGGGTAACCTATTCATTTTGTAAATGCCGAGGTTAAATAAGTTCTGTTAAAGACGATACAATTTTCTTCCTGAATTGGATTACGCGGTCTGATCCTTTGAACGCCCTAGTAGCTTAAGAAATATAACTTAAAGCATGGTGTGAGATGTCGGGCTTACAACTAAATTTCTAATCTTATATTTGGTTTGGTTCAAAGAAACTTTCAACAGAACGATTTGGTAAATATTTGGGTTTTAATTGGAATTATTGGCACCACATTTCTTGGTATAAGTAGTTGTTGTGAAATCACTCTGAGTTGCATTATGTGGCGACGGTTTTTTTTATGATCCCGATGAAGCCTTTTTTCACAAGTTTTTATCAGCTTTGTATTCTTACATCTAGGGCTCAAAAAAAAAAAAAAAAAAACGTCAGAAGGAGCCAATTAAATCAAAATTACAAACAGGGTGGTTTGAAAATGATACAAGTCCTAAATTATTTCAAATAACTTAACTTGCGGTCGATACAGTTAACAGTTTTACTGCAGTAACGGATTTTGTGGGAGACCAAATTTGGAGTGTTAGAAAATTAACGTATTTTTAGGAACAAAAAGTGACATCAGTGAGGGGGACCTTGGGGACAATTTCTTCTCTTTAAAATTTCTTGAAGGATGTTTTTACATGCAATCTGAAGCCACACATGCTACCTGTTGAAGTAAAATTTGTGTTACTAACTTACGTATTATTAGGATCTAATCCCCTCACGTGCACCCCTTGTAATGCAAACTGTTTGGAATAGAGGTGTTTGTTTTTCACTGACAATCGGGCCATGTCTATATCTTAGGCAGTTAAAAGAGAAAGGAATTAGCTGTGTAAATAATTTCTTACACAGTGATAGCGAGTTTCTTTATTGCAATACGGTATCTTCTGCAATGTGACTGTTATTTATTTTTTTATTTTTTTGATGTACTTTGGCAAGAATAATTCTATTCGTTAGAGGTGAAACGTAAAATTTCTGTTGAACTAAATGCTAGAACAGACTCCTTTGCCATTTATTACCGGTATCCAGTGTTCTGTAAGGTACCCAATCTTTTGGGGAGATGCGCACTGTTTTACAAGGAATTTCCTAACTGGCTAACGAAAACCCTAATCCCTAACCCGAACAAAGAATACAATCAATACAATGCAATGACAACAGCCAATCAAGAAACACCTTGTTAAACATTGCGCATCTACCCGGATTCTTTTCGTTTGAACCAGAATCCAAATCCTTTTCATGGGTTTATTCTAATGCATCAACGCACGCATATGGTGGAATAATAATGAAATATTAATACAAGTCAGAAATCTTGGAATAGTATGGATTTGAGGCTTTTTATATTTCAACGAAGCATACAAAAATGTAATGGTTGAAATGTAGGATTAGGCTAACAATCAGATTCTCAGTTGTTATCATTATTTAAAGAAAATTAACTTTAGGGATAATGATTTTTGTTCTTTTTGTAAAGTAAATGAGGAAACCATTCAGCATTTACTTCTTATTGCCCTTTTGTTGTTGACTGTGGCCCGAGAAATAATTGGGTCAAAATGAATTTGACTTTTGAACTGAACGATAGAACCATTTTGTTCGGTTAGACTTCAATTAATATTGAATTGCATTTTTCTATTAGGGAAGTATTTTTTACAGAAGTGAATTAATGGATGTTCAGCCAACAATTGGGTTCACTTGAACCCTTAGCAAAACTTTTTATCGTATTCGGAATTACGGGGGCCAGTTAATGACCGTTTGGGTTATTTTAACGGAGAATTTGTAAGGAATTTTAGGAACAAATACATGCTTTACGAAATCACTCAGTGCGTTTTACCTTTATTCCTGGAATCCCGGCATAAGTGCGGAGTTCCTGATCCAGAGCTTAAGAAATAAGATTTTGCATCGGCGACTGCAGAAATAATAGGCACCTTTTTTGTTCTCAATCATGAGAATGCATTATTCAACCAAATTCTCATTTAATGGATGCCTTTTCTAAGCTTGCCGCCTAAACATCTTGTTAAAATACTTACAAACCGAAACTCTTGAGCAGATACTCTTTAAAGTTTTACTCTTAGCTCAAAACACTTATACTCCGAATGAACCCAGCTTGCTGCTTGTGACTTTTTCTTTTGTGTGGAAATATGTCAATACGGATATGGGTCATAATCGCAGTTTGTCTTTCTCTTTTATCTTGTTTTTACAACTCTCATTTCGTATTTCCTTGAAAGCATTACAAAAGAGAGACAAGGTAAAACTGTTTTAACTACAAACTTGCGCCGTGAAGTGAAAAATAACACATTTTGGCAAAATTTTCGAAACCTCGATTCTTGAATTTTATTACCGTGGCTTACCTTCGACCTATAAAGGTCGTGTCTCTTCAGATAGTATCTTGACCTGGAATTGATTGTAACTGGACTCGAACTTGCCAAGTCCAAGGGTTGTGCCTGATGTATCCCCCATGCAGGAGAAGGCTGGCTAATGGTCAGATGGTATGAGACAAATTTATTGTGAGAGTCAGAGTAGGAACAATAAAGTGTGTGAATCCGTCAATGACCAGTCTCCCGAAGAATTTCTTGATGTGCCGTTAGCCTCTTATCTCTTCCGAGAGATCCAACTCATTTTCCGAGGTTTCGGATTGCTGCCTTACCCTTGAAGTTGATCCCAGTGCCAGACTACTCATGACGCCACAGTCATCACTTTACATTATATCGACACTTACGTGAGGGTTACTGACGGTTTCATAGTTGCTTGCTTCAAGCAGTCAGGCTATTTATGGAAACTCGCACGGTTGCCTTATTGATTGTACATGTGGGAGATTAATAAATATATGATTATATGGAAATTGGATTTGGCCAGATAGTTAACATGCGGTCACACTCACTACAACAAATTCGGATCAGATCCGACTTTTGTGAGGTTTTATTAAAAATTCTCTCCATTGCCTATCTGGTCGGAGAGATCCACAAATTTGCCAACCGGTGTAATTATGATTTGCACCAGAAAGCTTTAAAATGAAGTGTTTACTGATTTTTTTTCCGTAACGTTATATGGACAGACAACTTTTATTGGAAACACGTAGCCTCCGACAAAACATGTCATTCCATGTTACGTCACGACAAAATAGTATATATTTAGTTTTCTGGGTCCTGCAATACAAATCATATTTACAAATGTGTTGGTATTTTTGGTCCTTCCCGAGCATAGATGGAGAAGATTCTAACAAAAAATCCCCCAAATTGAATCAAAATCCGATCCGCGGAATTCGTTATAGTGTGACCCCGATTTTAGAATTTTAGAATTGAAACAACTGATCTTCATACTCGTAACAGGGAGGTGTTATCTAGTAACACCTCCCTGTACGTACCGTAAGGAATCGGAATTGGCATGGGGTTAGGACATCTATCTTCGGAATCAGCTCAAATCTTAGTAGGTGCAAGTTTTATCTTAGCATAAAGCAGAGAGGTAGCCACGGTGGGAGGGGGGGGGGGGGGCAAAGAACACCTAAAATAGCGTTTTTCCTCTCTATCCTTAGACTTTTCCCTCACGTCGTGCCTCAATCCCTCCCCCATGACACCAACCACCCCCCCCCATGACACAATCCTGGCTACACGCCTAGCATAAAGTGAACGCTCTTAGTTTCATTTCGTACACACCCTAAACTGCTAAAATTTATCACGTCACAAAGGACGTCCTTAACTGTATCAACAGTCAATTCAAGTGACACATTCCTTCCTTTTTCATAATATAATAAGATTATCATAATCTTGTAGGGTTTAACAAAAATTTTCAATTGGCTCAGTAGCTTTTTGATTGACAGCTTATTCAAACAATGCAGAGTACCAAAGCTAATATTACACAGCATGAACTGTGCTGGCAGTATTTTGATTATACACAATGAGTTTTTCTATGCTCACCCTGAAGCAATAAACTGAGATTGTGTGTGGATGAGGATGAATTTCAGACAACTGTGGGAGGGGCTTAAGTAAGAAGGTTAAGAGAATTGGTGCTGTCTGGTGTGAGAGAGTTGGGCCTTTAAGTCAATGGGTCACTTCGAATTCTTTATAGGGGGATTTTCTCCAGGGGCCCCTTTCGCCCCTCCCCTTATTTACTACGGGCCTGCGCTACAGTCCTTTTTCTTGTAACTTTCCATCCTTTATTTATGCATTTATTGAATATTTTGAGTAAAACTACGTCAGTAAAGAGGGCGATGTTTTTCATGTGTTAGGATTGTTTTCGTTTTAATCTTGATGCCCACGAACTTATGCATTTCCCCACAAGGCATCGTGGGAGAGGAATGCAAAACTCAGTTGTGACGCACTTATAGTGACGAATGTAGATAACATTTCGATGCTTACAAAAAATAGAACAGGTGATATTAAAGACCCAAATGTCTCACCCCAAACAGTACCAATTCTCCTAACCTTCTTGCCCCTCCCACAATCATCTGAAATTCATCCTCATCCATACACAATCTCAGTTCATTGCTTCAGCCTAGCTGAGTATAGGCCTAGAAATACCCAATGTGTTAATCAAAACACTTTCATGATGTGTAATATAAGCTATGGTACACTGCATTGTTTGAATTAGCAGTCAATCAAAGAGCTGGGCCAATTGAGAGTTTCTGTTACCCTATACAAGAAGTGTAGTTTGGGGTGAGAAGATTGTCCCTTTAAATTATATATGCTGTTATATTATACGAACTAGAATCGTATGCTACATCTCAGCGGTAACTTAATATAGGCTACATGGAAAGAGTAGGCTGTAAAATTTGATATTCAAATCAAAATGTACATTGCCTTCAAAGCTGGAGATTTCATTATCAATGTCTTGACCTTCTCACCGTTTTGGATCGCAATATAGTCATTTTGACAGTGTTATAAACGAAACTTTCGGCAAGGTTTGAATATGTGGAAAAATTGGGGTTGTTATTGAAAAAAATTGGTAAAATTCCTTAACTTGAAGTTTATTCTATCATCCTCCTTGAAAGATTGGCGTTCTCTTTGAAAGGGTTTTTATTAGCATTTTAAAACAATATTCAAGAATTACCCTTACTCCAAAGTCTTGTTGAGTGGCATGGGCTATATCCTGTGTCAAGGGTCTCGGCGAAGGTGGACAATTCCATCTTTGAATGGGGTAACTTTCTTAAGGCCAAGCCATCTCCCCCCCTCCCCCTTACACTCTGCCGGCCACACGCCAGAAACGACATGCTTTCGGTCTGGGGAAGGAAGGAGTTGGTATAGACTCAGTTCTGAACTAACAAAGTTTACCGTTTATTTCAGGAGAAAATATAAGTGTAGCCAATGAATGAATGTGATGAACATGACCGACGTCTGACCAGGGAGCTGTTTATTTGATTAACAGCTCTCTGGTTTGACTCTCCCTTTTCTTCATCTACCCGGATATTCCGTATTCGTAGACATGTGTGTTATCTGCGCCGATAAGTTGTTTCTTTCTTGTGTGATCCGTTACGTAATAACTCAGTCGGTTTCGGTTTTCCTTTGTTCTAGCATGGAAAGAAGGCACACAGATATTTTATTTGAGAGTGGTCACTCTAAAACACCCTGGTTAGATCATGGAAGTACTATACTACTTCCATGCTTAGATCTAACCAGCATCGTGCTTACAGATGAATTAACCATTTTCTAGTTAAAATAATCGAGGGAGGCTGATTAAAATTTACCATAAAAATGTTAATTTGACCATAATTCAAAATAATTCATCAATTTTACCAATTTAATGTTAATTTTGGCCCACATTTCCTTGTTATTTTAAACAGAGAAAGGTTGGTTAATCTGTGACCACGATATTGGTTGAACTTTACCAATATGGTTTTAGAGTGACACTTCTGTTTTCGTGAAAAGATTTGTCCAGAGTCAAATTAAACTTTGACTTGGCAAAATTTGAGGCGCGCGGAGCTCGCCGAAATTTTGGGCTTTCTCTTTAACAAATAATTAAAAATCTGAAGTTTATTTGAAGTAAAAATTAACACTTTTGAAAGAAATTTGGCTTTTGTTGGTACTAGAAAAATTTTTGGGTGTTTATTGAAGAATATGTCCTTCATACGGGAAAAATCAAAAACGTTATATGGGCGACAGCTGAAATTCTTTTGAGGTTACGCATTGAATCGTACAAGACCTACGAACTAAGGCTTCCAGACGAGACTAGAAGTTTGCCCGGAAAGTTTTTCCCGCTTTTGGACGAACCGTTGAAAATTAAGAGCTTATTATAACGGAGAAATTTTGGACTTTAATGGAAGAGAATTTGTCTTTTTGGTAAGGTTATAATGAAAAATTTGGTTTCTTATATTAAGTGATATGCCTTTCAGGAGCAAAACTAGGTCATGCGGGGTGATTAACAGAGTTGGCTTTGGTTATTTATTTTACGGAGAATCCATCGAAATTGGAAAATTTTGACACTTTTAACAATCTAAAGCTAATACTTGAGAAAAATTGTAATTTTATGACAGTTTTGGGGTTTTATGGAGGAATCTGACATTCTCATGAGGAAAATCAAGTAGGGGGTGATCTGTAGATTTGTTGAGGTTACTGAATATCATCATGCAGATTTAGGCCCTCGGACCATATTGGAGCATTCTCCCGAGGAAAAGATTTGGCTTCGCATATATTTGAAGTTTTATATTTTATTTATTGTCATAGGTGTATGGGAGCGTGTCAGTTTGGGAGGGGCAGAATTGTTTTTTGAAAAAATGTAATAGGGCCTCCTGCCCGAAAGATTATCTAAGTTGAGCACACACAATTTTTTTGAAAAATTGAGAAGCCCCGGAAAGCAGGAAATGGCATTTCCCGGACTCGTTACTAGAATTAAAGAAGTCGCCACTTTCAGATTTCTTTCACAATAAAATTATTTTCACTTCATAATACTGCCCCAAAACGAAAAATAATTTACAAACACGCATTGTTCTGTTCATTTATCTGTTCGACTAAAACACTATCTGTGCGAAGCGAACAGAAAATTGTTAAAAAATCTAACCCCTAATATAGCCGGAATGACATTTCCCAGACTTGTAACTAGAAATGAAGCAGTCGTTATTTTGAGCCTTCCTTTAAAATGAAAGTTTCACTTCAACAGAGAAAAAACCCAACTTGCTAATGATCAGAAAAGTACCAGATAAAAGGTACTGCTAAAATTAGATGTAGCGGTCTTGTCTCTCTTTTTTTTGGGGGGGGGGGGGGGACTATATGCAACGGAATTAAAAACATACTATAATGTTTTGACTGCATTAAGAATCTTCGTTGAATTCAATTGCAAGGTCCACTAAATAGATGAATTTTTTAATGTGACTGCCCGAACTCCAGACTATAAATGGTTTAACTCCTAACGTATTTGAAAACATGGCACGTCACAAGGTAACTTCACATAAATTCTCAGTCAGACTTATGGGGAGATTTTCTCACACCACTGTTTTTCATTATGTGTAGCTAAAAACGACATGGCCGATACTCATTACCTTTGTAAGAATTCGGCTGTCCATCCGGGCAGGCCAGATGGCAGACCATTGGGTACTGCACGCACATGAACAACCTGTCGTCTGTTTTTGTAAGGAGAATTCGGAATTGTGAGTTTTCTTGAAGGATATGGTCTCCTAAAATGCAAGATCAAGAAGGTCGTCGGAGTGACTGCGGACCCACATCTTTTATCGTGAGTCTGTAGACGTGGGCTCCCCGACGAAATTAGATTTTCTCAACAACAGGGGGTGGGTAGTCCGTCCCCGACGGAGGCATGACCTTGCGCGCACGGATTGAAGATGGGATGAGGGATAGAACAGCTAGTTAAAAGTGTTAAAACCGATTCAGATGTGATTTAAAATAGCGTTACAAAAGAAAAAATAGTTCAAAAAGAAAAGAATCATGGTCATCCATCCAGTAACTTCAGTCCTTTACGTTTTTCATGTTTAGGCCTGCCAGAAAAATTGCCGTCCTTCCCCGACGTTGGAAGAGATAGGACAAGGTACACAGAATGAGGTTTAACAGAGGTAAGAGGTGATTTAAAATAGATTGCGATATGTATTAAAACAGCATTACAAAACAAAAAATATGTTCTAGATGGCCCATCCAGTAACTTCAGTCCTTGTGGGGTTTTTATTATTTTTTTTTTAATTTTTAGGCCTCCCCGACGAAACCACCGACCTTCCCCGACGGGGGGGGGGGGGGCAGTTTCCCCCAACGGGGGAATGGTCCCCCCCCCCCCGCTGGTGCCACCTCTGGTACAAAGTGAACTTTAAGCAAACGGGTCTGATGTCATGGATTCACATTGTTTACTATTTTTTGTTTTCCTTTCGTTTTCATCCTTTTAACTTGACCTAGAAATGATTAGGGATTTTACCTTGACCCCAAAGCATGTAAAATTTTCAAAACTCCATTACTCAGGATACACCTATCAGTATGTCACAGTGTTGCACAAAACTTGTGGTGAATTCAAAATAAAAACAAAACATCGGCCAAAAATGTTATTCCATTACATCATGTCTGCTTGCCTCAAGTTCATTCTATGTAGAAAATTTGCAACATTCATTTGCTAATATCTCGAGGACTGAACATGGGAAATGAACAAAACACTCACCAGAATGCTAAGAATATGTTCCCGTTAAACTATCAAAAAAATAAATTTGGCTCTAGACTATTCTTTTAAGTTAGCATCGCATCCTTCTGTTAACCGTTTCGTCATCTATTTTTCAACCCCAGTGTACCCCAGTATAACGCCGTCAGCCCTATAGTTAACGCAGAAAGTGGCTGTAAAGATACTGTGTCTTTAATTTATTTTTTCCAAGCAGTTTTACCGTGTTTTGTGGCACAAGTACAAATAAAGGGGAGAAAACTTCGACGATACCTCATCTCGACATTTTGACACCGTGACAATATGAGTTTGTAAGACTGAATCAAAGGTCCGCTTGCCCTAATTCAAGTTTCCTCCAAGCCACTGGGCAATAGGCCTAAAGGAACCAGTCGATACTGGAATGATTGCGGGATCATTCGTACCAGTAGGTAATTGTCACGAAATTTTCTTGAATCAACTTACACTTTCAGATCTTCAACTTTCTCTTTAGCAAGATTTATGCTTAATCCGGAGTTAGAAACAATTACGTGCTTCCCTAGTAACCTACTTTCATTCTGTACACCTGAGAAACAAAAACTAGTTATAGATCATTGTTAAGCGGTGCTTTCAAAGTTTGAATTTAGAATATTTCCTCCTGTGGTAATTTCTGGCTTCTTGTAGGCTGGCCAGTAGCCAAGGAGGGAAGAGACACTCCAAAAAAAATAGTGAAGTTAGTCACTCTGTAATGGAGTGAAAAGTGTGAGTTCACTTCATTACAAGTTTAATTTACACGAAAACTTCATTCCAAGAAGAGTGAAATTCACTCTAAAAAGGGTGAAGAAAAATCACTTCTTAACGAGTGTGGCAAAATCATCAAGAACCCGTGATAGTACATAGTCACACTGCTGAGCAGCCTCATGATCCGGGAGTAATCCAATAACATTGAGTTCCTGTGCTACCTTTTGCTTAAATTTTACCATGTCGATATCTTTCAACTTTCTGAAACGGATAGTTTCCCGGTGAACTTCTGGTTTAGGTACATGCACCGTGAACTGTAGCATATAGTGGTCCGATCAGGGAGCTGCAACTCCCTGGTCCGATATAATAGTGTCACACACCGGCTCATCTATGACGAGTTCGTCACAAGCACGTGAGATTACAAGGTCAAGCATGTGTCCGCCGATGTGGGTTGGGCTTCGCACATGTTGAATCAAGCCAAGTGAATCCAGTAAAGTCTTTAGTTGGCTAGTTTCTCTGCAGTTTTTGTTCTCAAAATGAACATTGAAATCTCCGACTATAGGCAACTTTTGATCAGCAATCAGTATTTGCTCAAGATGATCAGTGTGCACTAATCAAAGGAGAAACTTTGCCCAAATTTGGAGTAAATGTCGGCTCTTTTGGGGTGGATTCACGGACTTATATTGATGAACAGAGCATGTAACGTGTACGTCCTATCCGTAGATGGTCGCCACCGACTGGGAAAAAAAGGCGCACCAAGATGGCCGCCGTGAACCTATAAATCGTCTGATTTGACGACGACTCTGTAATATTTTAAGCAAAAGTTTAACTTGAATGGGAAACAACGTCATATTCCTGCAATACGTGAAGTGATTTTTGACCTCACCTTGCCATATTTTAAAAATATTTCAACTTTTTTTGCAAAATATGGATATATACTTGAGCAAGTCCAAACTTTCCCACAAAACCATAGCAGACGGCCATTTTGGTGCGCTTTAGTTCTCACACGTACGGTAGCGACAATGTACCGTGCAGTATGCTCTGTCCATGTATAGGAAGTCCGTGGGTGAATTTCATAACTTTCACTCTCCCAACGTGTAAAACCGTTTGCTTCCTAGAGAGTTTGAAGTTTGCCACTGACGTAATAAAATTTAACAAATTTGTTAGTCTAACCCCTTGGAAAATATTCGCCCCTGGAAAAATGTCTTTTCCCCTCCAGAACCTTGTTAGGCTACGAGCCTGATTGTACTTTTCCTAAATAAAAGCTGAAAGTTTTCAAAAGCTAAGAACACTATAAACAAATGCGTTATTTTCAGTGTCAGTCAAACAGGTGCAAGTTCTGACAGCTGTTTCTGTTGAAGACACTGTAAAATCCAATGCAAAAACAAAATGCAGGACTAACGGTCTTTCCCACTCGGACTGCCCATTTGATGGAAAATATACGTTCTCCTACTCATTTGAATGCATATATGGGGGGGGGGGGGTAGTGTCATAGGGGTGGGGCACGACATGAGGGAAAAGTCTAAGGATAGAGAGAAAAACGCTATTTTAGGTGCTTTTTCCATGGCAACATAGGGTGAGGGGGGGGGGGGCAAACCGCCCCTGTGGCTGCGCCACTGTATAATGAACGAATAGCAGGACCCGTTCCTTGCAGAATATAGAACCACTGGTAAGGTATATAGCCTCTATTGGCGTATGGGGCAGAAGGTAAGAGTCCCCACTCTTTCAGACAACAATGCCTTTTTTCGGCACGGCGGAAATTCAAAAACTAAAACTAAAAACTGTTTATTTTACTTACAAACTTGGGAATGCCATTTTCTGGGCCGTTTTTCTGACGGACAGCGATTTCTATTATTTTCTGAACTTTTCTGTTGCCCCAACTAAAGGTGGGGCTCCGCTTAGATGTTTCGGGTAATTTTGTCTATTTCGTGCAGAGAATCCTCTAAACATAATCGCACAATGAAAGTGGCTATGATCTAATTCTAATATATTGTTCAATTCGATCCAACTGAAGTAATTTATGTCATTTTTATCAAACTTTTAGATTTGTCAATTGCAGAAATTTGGTCAAATGTAACTATTTTGAGGGCAGATTCGGCCTAGCATTATCCCACGAGCAGAGGGGAACCCATAAGCTTATGCTAGCCTCTATCGAGTCTTTCTGGTAATGGTCGTCTCCTTCTTCTAGAAACTCTGCCTCCCCCCTTCCCTCAACCCACCATTTTTTACACAAATGAAGTTGCGATGCCGACCAAGTAGATCCTTGGGTTAGATGATGTGGGCCTTGAACCAATCTTGTTAAAGGGACATATCCACTTTAGATTCAAATTTAAAAAAGCAACAGGGGAAAACGAAAAGAACAAGACTCTTTTCCACAGCCACTGGGGAACCAGAACTCCCACCCCTTTAAATTCGTCAGAGAGGATAGGCTAATCAACTGTAACAATTTATCGTCATTTTAGATCACTTGCGATGATAAGTGAGGCGATGGTATAACAGGCAATTTTATGATGAAAACGAGTCACTACGTCAAAACAATTCTAAGCATTTTTTTGATAAGTACCATGACGTCAGCTGGCATGTCCAACTGGCATGTGAATCTCTTTGTAAGGATTTGCCATCTGTTATATCTTTCAGATTAACAAACAAGAATCAGAAGTTATAAAAAGAAAGCTTCACATTACCCACGTCAAGCAATCATTGAATGTGATAAGATGTCAACCGTTTTTGTTTTTTTAATAAAATCTCAAACTTATGACAAACGTTTAGAGAGAAATGCCAAGGAGCAGAAGTAGTTCGGGGTATTTTTTATTGTCAATGGAATAGTTTCAACATCACAAATGAGTCACACAGAGTCAGCTATATAGTAGGCAGTCAATACATCTTCCAAGTTCAAATATTGTTATGTCCTCCAATTCAGTTGCCCTTACCAAAGACGGGGATTACCGCAGGTATATTCTACAACACAAGCAGGAGAATGGGAAATATATGTAACGTTTTGAATTTAGCGAATTATTGGGAGAAAAAAAGTGTGGATTTAGATCGTGGTAAAGTTGCATATCTGTCTTCCTACAAATACCGTACAACCAATTATTTTATAGTAAAGGTGTTGCACATCTTGATAAGGAGCACGGTCTAGAGGGAGCTATTAACAATTGAGCTTATGATGCGAATACCAGATCTCTTCGTTTTGCCCTAAGCTACAGCTGCATGGGGGTCTCTAAGAACAATGTCCTTTCTCACATCCCATTCCCTTGTCCATGATAAACCCATGATCTGCAATCTTTCCCTTTAGGTTTGTGACACTGGTTTTTGTGACCTATGGATACCAACAGTCAAAGGATAAGGGTGTTCTCCTCCCTGCAAGGTGAAACGTCCCCCCCCCCCTCCCATTTTTATTCTCGAAACCTAGCAATGGTCATAGACATGTTTGATTACGCTTTATTATACAACAGACTGACCTAAAACTCTGTCCAAGGAAGGGCCATTACCAGAAAAAATGAAAAAAATTGAGATATTTTTTTGGGAACATCCTTCTTTAGAAGGGGTGGGTATGTATAAAATGTGTTGAGGGAATGATAGCCTGTACCTTGGGATGTGAACATTTTCTAAAGGCTTTGCCCCTGCTGCCCCCTGGCTAAAAGCTTTGTTTTAAGTGTGTGACCCCATTTTTGAAGAGCTGTTTGTGCAGTTGCCACACACAACTTAGATACTTAGTTTGACCTTGCACTTTGTCAGATGACAAAGGCTTTTGATTGAAGGAAGTGTAAAATATGACCATTTTTTGAAATTCCAACATGAATACACATTATAAACAAGAAATGAAGTTGTAATTAAAAGATGGAAATGAAAAAACAATGTTTAATCAAATATTTTATTTTCTGTGATGCAATTATTATTCTGCCAGACTCAACCAGTTTTATATAGCTCTTTACAATACTAACAAGAAGATAATGAAAAAGCTTGCTTTTGCAAAAATTACTTTGTTGGATCTTTTCAGAGCTTTTCATCAAATGGAATTCAATTTGCTAGAAAATTAAGTATTAAATGAACTCATCTTGTTATGAACTTCTGATATATTATTACAGTTGTTTCCAATAAATAACTCTGACATTTAAACTTTTAGCCTTATAGTCATTTTTAAGTTCTTAGAAGGTAAACAAAGTTCAACTTTTGTAAGAAATTTTTATCACAATAACACTTTAAACAAACAATAATATACACCTTGCATTGCAATTAGTGTTCCTCACGGGTGTTTACAGCTATGCAAACTTTTTTAGTACTTCTTTCCGAGAAATGATATTGCATAAAACTGCAGGGAAAATATAAAAGGTAAGATAGGATTCACTGATATATGAATATTGTTCACTTAATGGCAGTCATTTGTCCCCCTAAGCAACAATTTTATCAGTTGTCTACAGAAATTCTCAATTGGAACAGTTCTTTGATTGATATCAAATAAAAATGCAGAAAAGCTCATATTTTACATCATGTACTGGGAGTGTTTTGATTACACATTATGGTCTTAAATGCTCAGTAGGATATGCCCTGAAGCAAATAAACTTGGATGTGTCTTGATAATGATGAGTTTATGACAGTTGTGGGAGGAGCTTGAGGTAAAAAAGTTAGGAGAATTGGAACTGTCTGGGATAAGGAATAACTGCCTTTAAAAAATCACAAAGCTTTATACAGGGAGAAAATTCAGATATTCCATAAATACCTCTCTAGATAAAATGATATTAGGAGGGGGTAGGGTGAGGGTGGGGGTGACATGGTATAACCTGCACCCAATGTGCACTAGATGTTGGCAAGGACTGGTCAAAAAAGTAAATAATGAAATAATGTAGGAAAGTGAGGGCGCTTGTCAATTAAAATGTCATACTAGAGTATGTTGATATTTTACCAACTGATCTTACATTTATGACAAAAAGATGGTCTATTCACAGTAATTCTCTAATGAACATAGTACTGTCCTGGTTAAAGAGAGTAGTACTTGGGTGTTGAACTAAACAAGACTAACTTAAATTTTGTGATTTACAACATTTATGCCCAAGGTAGTATTGTTGACCAACTGATTATCTTGCTTAAGCCCCAAGTCTTAGGGAGATTTTTAAATAGTTTCCATTCTTGTCGCACTCATTGCAAAACTGAGAAAAATATACACAGCTATTCATCTAAATCAAAACATCAAATAGGTAGAAGTATCCATGGTGGATTAGACACAAAGATGAGCTTACAATGAAAGGTAATAGAGTGGCAGTAAAGAGAGTTTGCACACTTTTGAGATACTGATATTCGAGACTTTTTAAAGGTCATTTTTTATTAAGACCGGGTTTGCCGATTCCCTTGTCCAACTATAACAAGTAATATTTGGGCGGGAAGAAACATTCCAACTGTTTCCACAAGGCATGCTGTACCCTGAAAAGCTAAAACAGGAGGATGTGATAGCTTTTAGGAGAGGTTCAGACCTACCTTACACTCCATTTTGAGTGGCATTTAAAAGAAAGGAATTTTGTGTGTAAGCCATAAAACTTACTTTAGAAGAAGTAACATTCATGGTTCTTCACTGCTCCTTAAATATTCTTTAAGTCCTACAGTATATTTAACACCTTTGTCAAATAATTACCTTAACATTTCTAGATAGAAGTGTTATTGCAGCTTGAATGAAAACCAACATACTGACAGTGTGATTAATTATCCAACAGTATTTGAGACAAATGTCCTATGACATCTCTCCAGCACCTTAAAGGGGCAATCAGAATTTGAGAGCAAATACCAGTCTTTTGTACCAACATGTCATTTTCCCTTCTGAACTGATTTTTTACCAGGATATAGAAAAGTTGAAGAAGTCAAACAGGGCGCAAGAGAGGTTAATTTTGTGAGAATTGCTGTTGAAAGAAAACTTCTAAATATTTGTCAGGTAAAAAAATTCCCACAGATGTAAAGACAAGACACGCTCAGCTACAATTTAACCAATCATGACATTAGACTGTGATTATGGACCATTCCTTGTTAGTTTTAGTTCAATGTACAAATGTTGTCCAGAATAAAAGTTGGGACAAAATTATAAAATTAAACCCTGATTGCCTCTTTAAAATGTCATAGCCATGAAAGATTACACCAAGACAAAATGACAAGATGCAGTCACTTATGACAAGCTAGTCTCACTTTAAATATCAATCAACACCCATCATTCTCTTCCGGTTGACTTAACTCTAGGGGCCCTATTTCCAGCATGCAGTGCACTTGTGAAATCATACATCAGTCATAACCTTACAAGTCTTTCCTTCCACTTGTCCCAAATACAGATGGTAAACTTTGTCAGAAGAAGCTTGAAAAATCTTTGGAAAAGTCAAAGCCATTCTTCCCATGAAAATTACCTTGAAGATATGAGGTAGGGATTATTTGGGAAATAAAGATGATATCTGGCTTTGATGCATTCACTGGCTGGAAAAACTGTAAACTGTAAAAAATCCTCAGTAAAGATAAGATTTAGAAACATACCCTGTGTTTTTACATTTGATTTTCAATGCCTGTCAGTGATGCACTGCTACAAATGCATACTTGCCACAATTGTCTTCTCTGAAGATGGAAAATGTCAAGCATACCTCCATGCACTCAATCATTCAGGGGACAAATCTCCTCTTTCCCCTCCTAAATGATCATGATAAATGTGATAATAGAAAGGTTGATGCTACTATTGCCAGGCTGTTGCTTTACAATTTCCTGATCATTTTAAGTATTACTCTATGTTTAATACTTAAGTCAGAAAATTCAAAAATTCTGATTTTTATGGGTTTTAAAACTCAGATGACAGAATAGTTCCACTTCAATAGAATGCTTGGCAAGTATGTAAATAAAAATTTCACTGTACAATCAATGTTCAGACAGTAGTACATTGTTTATATTTCTTTGTGTGAGATCTCCAATGTTTACTTACAAAGTACTACCATTAGGGGGATATTTTAATTTCCTTCTTTCTTTGGGGTGGGGTGAAATTTGTCTCACAAATCATCAAACATATACAATGGGATTTCTCACAAGCTCAACTTTCTATGAAAAAACGACTGTAAGCTAAAAGTTGAAAACCTCCAACATTTGAATATTGGTACAATGATACTATAAAAATAATTACGCTTTAGTATTCAAGTAGAAAGGGGTTTATCATTCACAAATACAAATACTTCACAAATCAGAAATTCACACTGACTTAATCTAGAGCCATACTGTTGAGGGTTGAAAGGTTTTTGCAGATTTGCAAAATATAGTGGCATGACTTCAAGATTACTGATTCAGAATATCATCAGCTGAGTAAGTATGCAACTTTAACACACTTATATCCACCACGACAGGTCATGTGACTGTTTAACTAGTCACTGATAAACAAAACCTCAACAGGCCTCAATTTTCAGGCTTTTGTGTGGCAATAACTTCACAATTTTCAGTTGTCTGTGAGGACATTTGGTAGTCAGACACAATTTTTTGAACAACTACTGCACTGAAATGATGTATTATGATTGCCTATTGTGATGTTTTCTTGATGGAATTCAGAAAAGTGTAGAATAAAATACATGTAATGATTGAGGGGAAAAAACCTTCATTAATAATGAAGTTTAAAGGGAAAAGTTGAAGAGTTGATAACTATGAGCAGTAGGCTTAAACCAGATAAAAGCAAGCTTTTTTTCAATTCTCATTCTCACCACCAAAGGAAATGATTGTCCTTCACACAACCAGTGTTTTACTTTTGGTTGTCCTTATGGGATTTTAGCTGTCCTGGACAACAAGCCAACCATGAAAATGAAGCCCTGTCCGATAATTCCGATTAATTGTTTAAAGTGGATTATTTGTCTAAAAAATCAACATTCATGATAATAGTAGTTGAAATAGGCTAATGTAAAATATTGCTTCAGACATCACTTTCTTTAAAGGCAAGGCAGGATCTGTAACATCACTTGTGCTTTGCTTAGGGATGTATCCAGACCAGCCAATACTAGAACTGTCAGTGGTAATGAAAGCTACAAAGGGACAAATAGTTCTGAAATGAGAAAAAAACGGATGTTATCAGGTAGGTAATATTAAAATAAACTTCACAACCCAGGAGAAAATTCCAGTTGAAACCTGTTGAACAGATTTTAACAGGTATAACAGGTAATTGAAAACAAATCAACAGGTTTTAACAGGATTTTAACAGATAACAACAGGAACCTGTTAGCTTTTTTGGTTTAACCTGTTGGCACCTATTGACTTTCATCACTTCAACAGGTAATTGGAACACTGCCTGTTCTAACTGTTCATACCTGTCCAAACCTGTTGGAATTTTTCAACAGGTCTCAACAGGAATTTTCTCCTGGGTAGCCTATTTATACACACACCTTTTTTGATCTACATTGTAATGGTCACATAATCAGGGTTTTTAGAATTTCAACAAAAGTGGAATTTGCTGTTTTTTCCCAATTTGCTCAGAAACTTCAAGCAATTACAGGAGAAGTGCTTCCACTTTTGAGTAGTAACTCCCACAATAGTCAGACATTAAACAGACACGAGTCATGAAAGTGTAGTGACCCCAAATGTCCCATTTCATTCATGGCCCTTTGTATTATGTGGTGACAATTTTACAGCTGAATTGTTTTCATTTTTTACATTTAAGCCAAAAAAATCACTCAAAATTTCACAACGGGAATGCCAAATTTTTGCTCTGAAACAACCGTTTTCCTTATACTGCATTCAATCAGAGACTATAATAGAGGACAGCCCATAAAACTCAATAAAAACTTAAATTTATGGTCACTATGAAATAATACTTGAATTTTATATCTTTCTCTTGTTTTTCAGAGTGTTTTTAAACATTTTCCCTGATTGATGGTAACTTTGTCCCAGAAATACTCCTTCTTTTCTGCAGATGTTAGACAATATGCACAATTTATCTCACATGGACACATTTTATCCCAGTGTGGGGAGAGGGGGCGGTGATGAATCACCCTGTTTTCAAGGACATAATGTAATGAATTCTGCAGGAATGGAAAGCAGCAACAATGGGATAGTTAGTTAGATGGAACTTTACAGCTCAGTTACTGACCAACTGACTTTAGTCAGACTGGCCACAGCATTTTTTCCAGTTGTGTCTCACTGGCTTGTTTTCCCTACTCCATTGTTTATACTGAGCACTATTACACATTGGCAGTAGATTTCATTTTTTAAAATCTTCCATATGAACAGAACTCCAGATCTCATTGCTACAAGTCAGATGCAACAGTGGGACAGAGAGGCTTGAGACCATAAGTCTTGTGAGCCAGTGCTTATCAGTGCTCTGTAAAAATCATATTTGATCTTTAGATTTTTCCAAGACTAATATCACTGGCAGTCCCCTTGAAATAGTAAGTTGTAATCATCCCATGCCTCTGGAAAAATAATAGGAAATTTGACCTGATATAAACATTTGCTTTTTATTTTGTTGCTATCACTTTTTAATTGGCATATGTTGCCAAAAGGAATGTTCCTAACAAGTAACCACTCCTTTTAAAGTGCACCATGGGGCATACCATTCAGGCATTGTTTCAGAGCAACAGGCGAAGAGCTAAGGAGTGGGTAAAGGGGGGGGGGGGACCACCCCCAACTTGAGCATATTTTTGGTATTTATTAGTTTAATGATATCACTAGCATTATGTGTCCCACTGATATGCTCAAATTAAACTTCCAAGGTCTGGAAAAGTGCCATATGCATCAATGTGCAAGACATTGTCAGCTAACTTTTTGGCCAGCTAAGTACCAACTCACCCATTATGATGGTGTTATGTTACCCTAAAATAATATGTTTCCAGGTGTTTTGCCCCCTCCTTGATAAATTCTTGGCTACACACCTGCAGAAACAACATAGGGGTGGGGGACTAAAACTGGATATAGAGTAGCAGTTTCTGAGCATATTGGTATCTGCATGACTACTGCAGTTACCCTATACAAAATTGACCCCAAAAAATTTGGAAAAAAATGCAAAATCTTAGGAGGGGGAGAAAGGAAATTTAGCAGGGGGATGATGCTGAAGCCCCTCAAGACCCTAGATTTATCCCTGCTTTCAATATTGCCAATACCCTTGCGTAAAGGATTCCTTGATAACAAGAGCAATGTCAGGCAATTTCAGCACTTTTGTTGCATCAAGAATGTGCACGTGTTTAGCTAAAGCCTATTCAAGATGAAATGAGTATAAGCAAGTAGCATGGAACAATAGTAAATAAATTTGATGGGACATGGGGCTACTCCTCACAATTCTTTAGTTCCTTTTTACTACACACCCTTTTCCAAATTGCAATTACAAAGGCTTGTTGGACAAATGTTTGGTACAGTAGAGTAGCCAAGATTGTGTCATGGGGGGTTTTGGTTTCATGGGGGGGGGGGGTTGGAGGCATGATATGAGGGAAAAGTCTAAGGTTAGAGAAAAAAATTCACAATTTTAGGTGTTTTTTGCATTGCAATGTTGGGTCATGAGGGGGGTTCTAACCCCCAAAACCGGCCCTGTGGCTACGCCACTGGTTTGGTTCGTGTCATTTTTGTCAATGCCATTTTACTGTGACCAAACGTGACACACAGAAACACTGTCCCACAATCCTTTTCTATTATTATTTTGAAAAGGGTATATGAGAATGATGACAAATCCAGAGATAAAATCAACCTTTTTTCATAACAACCAAATGAATGTCTTACCACAAGTACATTTATGTTGATTGTAGAAACCATCATTCCTGTCACTTTTTCTTTGCTCTAAATTTGAGGGATGCAGAGTTGATACAGTACCTCTGTCCAGTTGGCATTGGTCCATCATCAAAAATATGACCCAGATGAGCCCCACACTAGAAATAATGAAAACATTCACATATTTTAATATTGCAAGTCAAATAAACTGTACATAGCGGTAAACCCTCTTAGAATAACAGGCCCTCCATCAGCCAAAGGACAGATGGGGAAAGAGGTAAAGAGGAGAGGGTAGGGGAGAGATGGGGTACAACCTTCATTATGCCCATCACTTTTACTTTCCTGTGTGGAATTTCAGAGTTGATACAGTATCTTGGGTCCATTGGTGTTAGTCCATCTTCAAAAACATGGTCCAGATGAGCCACATACTAGAGACAAATGATACCATTCACATACTTCATGTTCTTGCACTTCTGGACAATAAATTTTAGGAGTTTCCCAAAACTTCCCCAGGACCAAATGAAGAACTTCCATGACTGTTGTCTAGATATCTCACATAAAATTCCATAAAATATGAGGTAGAGAAAATAATCAATTTTGAAATTACCAATAGGAATTAATTTTGATATTATGAGTGAAAATGGAACAAACGTCACTTGTGTAAATTACCTTGACTTTTACTGGACTCCGATCAATTTTCCTCAATTTCAAGAATTTTCCAGTCCTTAAAATAATTTTTGAATTTATTTTTACTTCTTCACCTTTTCTTGACAATGGGAACTCTGTCATGCTGTTATATATGACAGCCCAAATAAAATTTCCATAAAATTCTCTTTAGGGCTGCACCAGAACCAAAAATTTGGATCCGGCCAGAACCTGCCAGAACTTTTTTAAGTTCCGGGCGGAACCAGTATTTCGGATGCATTGTATAATGCCTATAATCAAGTTATGTTACTAACTAGGGAAGAATAACATTCATTGCTAATGTCTACACTTAATGAAGCTGACTTGTAGCAGCTGGGTTGAAGCATTTAAAATGAGAAAGCCAAAAGGCTTAGTGATTCCTTGCCATTGAACTGTTTTTTTTTTTTTTTTTCAAAAAGACAGTATTTCATACAACATCCACATAATATGTATCAAATGTATCCAACCTTCCTTCATTGAGATATCATGTAAATCAGATTTGGAGATGTGGACCCTCTGACATCTCAGATGACCTTTGACCACAAAAAACTAGGATCCTGTTCACTACAGTATATCACATCCACACACACTGAGTGAAATGAACACTATTTAAGACTCCCAACTTGAAATACAGTATTGTGTAAACATGGTTCTAAGATGGTGACTTCATTTACCTATGACCTCCACCACAAACAAAAGGAATCATCTGCTCAATATGAGCCATCTACATGTCATGTATGAGGACCCTATAAGTTAATAAAAATGTACATTTGAAATATAATGAAGGATGGGGGTGCAATCATGGCTGAATGGTACAGGGGCACTGCAGCCTGCAACCCTCCCCCCCCCCTCATTAAACAAAACCTCGCTGAATCGGCCAGACTTCTGTGCCTCATTTGGGCAGAGACTATGTCCTGGAAAGGGATCTGGAGTCAGGCAAAAGTCACCACCCCTCTGAAAAGGTCCCATATGGCCATGAGTGCAATAACAGAATTTATCCTCAGTCTCAGGGTACTACTTTTCTAATCAAGCATGGATGTCATCTTTACTCTTTGATGAATGGAATTAAATTTGACATTTTGTTGCATATTTCTTGTTTTAATACTTTACTAAGAAAGGGAAAGAGGACCCAAGAACATATGGTATTAATGAGGATCTTGACAAGTTGACAGTGTGATTTTTTGGATTTGTACTTGCAAGAAATTAATTGAATAATTATTAATTGTGCCAATCATTGCAAAATAAATCAATGTCAGGATACAACAACCTACTGTAGGTCTGCCACTGCCTGCTATGGGTAAAGTCAGTGTCTGAAGCATAGGAGTCAGAATGTTATACTAAGTCTATGATTAAAAGAAGTTAAAGAACATGTATGAACTTAGCATTTCTGCGTATTGTGTTGAAATTGAAGGGTCACACACAGTACTGAGCAAATTAAGTAATTATAAAGTAGTTTTAGACTGCAGTTTTGTCAACTTGGTGCATGAAAATAAAAAAGTTGGGTATTTGATTTGGAAAGCATTAGATACTAACATAATTGTCTTAATTCACATCAAAATGGATCAAAAATTGACCATTTTACAGTGTAATTTCTGATCTGCCCATAAGCATGCACACACATGAGCTGAATATATTGTAATGTCTAGGGAGGGACATGCCATATGGCTAATGTTATCAATTTGTTTTTGCAACCTTTTTCAAGGACAATCATAACATTAGTTTGTCCTGAAGGTTTTATTTTGAAAGTTTAAAGGCCTAATTCTCTCCCCCTAAATAGTACCAATTCTCCTAACCTTTTTGCTTAAGCCCCTCCCACAATTATCTAAAATTCATCCTCATCCAGACACAATCTCAGTTAAGTGATTCATTGTGAGTATAGAAAAGCTCAATGTGTATAATCAAAACACTCTCAGTACATTCCATGCTCTGTAATAGAAGCTTTGGTACTCTGCATTGTTTGAATTAGCTGTCAATCAAACAGTCGAGCCAATTGAGAATTTTGGTAAACCCCTACCAGAATTGCAGTTGGGGTTGAGAGGATTGGTCCTTTAAATTGGGTTCCTTAAAATCTTCAGTGTATCAATTACAGTACCATATAGTAAAGTACTTAATAGTTATAAAGAGATGATAAGTATAGGGTAAATAAAAGAAATGTCAACACTTTGCAACACTCCACATCATTTTAGCAAGTTGCTTCAAAAACACTCAAACTTTGAAGAAAACCGTCAAAAATACAGACATAATTCCAAGTGACTTTTTCCTCAGGAAAGCTAATTCCCTCAACTGCCAAGTAAAGTCAGGGGTTTTTGTTGACATGTCAAGCTACCTTTAAGCTTAAAATTGAAAATAAGGATGACTGTATTGCCATTACTCTTCACATGTTTGACATAATACAAATATCACACGGACACTTTTGACATAGAAGAATAAAGTTGTATAGCTCTGGATGCTTATTAAAGTTAAAGACCTCGGTTCACACAAAGAAGTATGACTATTGCATACATATCTGTTAAAAGTACCCTGGACTCTGTAACAGCATTCACCACCATTCTTTCTGCAAATTAGGACTTTGAATGAAACTTCAAAGCAAGACTGATTTACAGTTAAAAAACTTCATACATTAAGGGAGAGCACAATGATAAATATCTTATTATTTCCAGTGTTGCCAATTAATGCAACCATGTTGATCAATTGGCGCTTTACTCCACACCTTGCCAAATATATCTGGGGTGATTTTTTTGGCTTTCCTTTTGGCTTCTCTTTGCCAATTAAAATAAAGGTGGTAATTTGGGTATACACTTTACATTTTCAGGGTTTAAAAAGGTGCAATGAGAAATCTGAAACCACAAATAGTTATAACCCCAAAGACAGCTACATTGAATGCTTTTATATTCATAACTTTGACAAATCGACGTTGTTTCTTTCCCTCCTTTGGGAGAAACTGATGCCAAATAATAACATTTCTGATAGTTCCATACTCCAGCTTCTAAAAATTATGGCTTTGTGATAAATTTGCAGCACACAAAAAAAAGCAATTACTTGGTCCAATTAACATAGATTCTAGGATGTTGAAATTTTCTGTTTGTCAACAGTAATTAGAAAAAAAATAATCACTGAAGAAAATAGCAGTGAGCCAAGAATAAATGGTACCTCCCTCTATAATATGCTTTGCAGACATTCCGATTTAAGTGATTAAATCTGATCAATGTTACAAAAGGAAATGAAGCAATAATTGCCCCCTCCCCCCCCCCCCAAAAAAAAAAAAAATTGAGAAGGGATAATATCTAGGGGTAATGCACTGATATCAGTGTGTTGTGCATCTTTCTGTTTTGGCATTTAGGTGTCCATTGTACAACAACTGTTACTAGGTGCTGCATTTTGTTTGTATTTGTAACATACACACTGCGCATGATCAGTTCCATCCAGTAAGCCAAATTGAATGGCGCTGACGTCCCGTACATGACCTCTATATGTAAATGAAAACAACCTGCAAGACAAAATCATTTACCTTGTTACAAACCACTTCTGTCCTTATCATACCATGAGAGTGATCTTCTCTCATTCTGACTGCCCCTTGCTGAGCCATTTCAAAAAACGATGGCCATCCTGTTAAAAAATATGGAATAACAAATTAATTGATCAACTTCCCTAAACTCCCTGGTTTGGGAATCTACGTGCTTAGACACTTACCCCCTATTTACACTTTGCAATCCCCACTTACCTTTGAAAGTAATTCCCTGGCAAGCGTTCATTAGAGCCTGCCATGGACTTACTGGGGGTAAGTGGGGATAAAAACGTGTAAATTGGAGGTAAGGAGGGGCCACGTAGATTTTACAATCACAAAATTAAAAATGTCCAGCAATTTAAAAGTTATTACATAGGAATAGGGTCATGAAAATGTGATGAAGCACAAGTTTGTAGAGATCAAAATTTGTTTTTCCACATACCACTTGAACCTTTGTCAGAAATCGCATACACCAATGTTTGATGATCCCCAATTTGAGCCATGAAGTCAAGCTCTAGGGTTCAATAAAATACAAGTCTCTCAACTTTTACCAGGTGACAGCTTGGACCAAACCAGTAAAAAGAAAATTTAATACTTAAAAAACTTGCCCACATTGGATCAAATATTGTATTTACAAGGGAAGTGCAATCATCCCAATTTGGATAAATGTCATAGTCTGGTGTGCTTCATGATTGGCTCTGGAAAGTCATATGAATCCATTCTTCTCACTGAATTATGAAATTTAGGAGAGCAACTCATTGGTTTACCTTGAATATGCAATGTTTAAGTCCTAAAATACCATGGACAAAAAAAAAAACTTGAAGGATTTGGTTGATTTGGTTGTCCTTAAGAAGGGGGTAAGGATTTACTGTACTCAAGTCAAAATCCCAGTGGGATATAAATCTGTGAATGCCATACCATCAAGTACCATCACACATGACTAGTTTCGTTCAATCAGCAGTGATATGGGATGTAAAGTGTGGAGAAAGGAGTGTAATCGATTTCTGGGGCACCTAAATGTTAAATCTTCTCATCTCCTCTAATGTAGCAGAGATGGAGAGATTGCTTCTGTATGAGAGATTGATAAGAACCCCTGGGATCCCTCCAAGGCCAGTGCTTTCTAAAGGCGTCTTAGGCAATGAAAACATTCATCAGTACATAAAAAAGACCACCATCAATTACATTGCACTGACCAGCTACCGCTTAGCAAATTGTGTCTGATTTTATTCCATGGAAAGAGTCATGACATTGAAGCAACTGAAGCTGAAATGATGAAAAAAGCAAAAAAATGAGAGACAGAAAACTCACCACATCCAGAGTCAAATTTTTCATCAGATCTGAAAGGAAAAAGTAACCAAAGGTACTAAAGGATGTCTTCCTTCTTTGATAGAGTGCATCCAGAAAAGGGGCAATTAATGTCATTTTTATTTAAAATTAAAAGAAATACAATTCTGGGATAGTATTACTGTCACAACACTAACTATTTAGAATCAGTTTTGATGGTTTTATTTTAATGTCCCCCCTCTCCCCAAATCCAAAAAGGAAAAAGGTTACAAATGATGTTAATTTGATATTAACCAGGCAAAAAGGAATGAAAACAAACAAGTTTAATACAGGAGCCAGTAGCCAGGATTGTGTAATAGGGAGGGGGGGTTGGATTGCAACATGAGGGAAAAGTCTAAGGGGAGAGAGAAAAAATTGGGATTTTAAATGTTTTTTGAATTTCGAGGTTGGGTCATGGGGGGTTTGAACCTCCAAAACCAACCCCATGGCTGTGCCACTGAAGCAGACCATATAACATTCTGTTTCTTAAGATGTCAGAATAGACAACTACATTTGCTAGTTTTTCTTTCTTTTTTTTTCTGGTTGGATCATAGAAGTGATTATTAAATCTGATGAACTTTACAGGATGAAAAAAATTCTGGTTACATTTTGCCACCAAAAGCAATATGTGAAACAACTTTTATACAGAAACATGCTGTACTCAGTTCATCACGCCATGATACAAGAAAAGAATTTTAAGTATGGTTGAAGAGTAGGGAGGTAGCCTTGAGTTATTATTCAACTTCTGTTTTGAAGTAAATGCACTTTCCCTATTCATAAAACTGAGATAGATGTTTAGGGTCATAGATCTGTGAACAAACCATGATGTTGACTAAACTTTCCAAATATTTTTGAAAAGTTTGAAAATTTACTAATTAAAAGAAAAAAAAGAGAGTACATTTTGTTTTACAATAATTTTTTCAGCATCTTTCCCTATGATGGAAAGCAGAAATAACTGTTATGAGAGGAGAGATATTAGTTGTTAAACATATTCTGAGGATGCTTGTTAAACTCTGCTGCATGCTTTTGTGTCCTGTAATCTCGATTACTGCAACTCTTTGCTGTATGGGCTTCCTGACAATCTAATTGCCAAACTACAAAAGTCCAAAATGCAGCAGCCAGACTTGTAACTCTCACCCTGAAGTTTTGTCGCATTTCACCTATTTTACAAGATCTCCATTGGCTTCCGATTTTATATAGAATTTGTTTTAAGGTTATTCTTTTGGTTTATAAAGCTCTTAACGATTTGGCTACTAACTATTTGTCTGGCTTATTGTCAAAGAGAAAAGGATTAAATTACCACCTGAACTCGGGTTCTTGTATTCATTTAATTGTCCCGCGATTTAATACCTCTTTTGGTGAACGTGCTTTTACAGTGGCTGGTCCTCGCCTTTGGAATTCTCTTCCACATGAGCTTAGACTGTGTCCCTCCATTGGCATTTTTAAATCAAAACTTAAGACCTACCTTTTTAGGCAAGCTTTTACTGTGTAATTTTCTTTTATTTTTTTCTTGTTCTTAGTATTTTGTTTGTGTTTTTATTGTACAGCAAAACAGACTATATTTTTATAGTTGTGGCGCTTTACAAATTTTTATAAAAATAAATAATAAATAGAAGATTCAAATTCAAGTATCAAAGAGATTTTTTGTACAGTCTGGGTCTTTAGGAACATGAAATGGTTGCACAATGGACAACCATTAGCAGGAAAACTAGTAGACTTATTGATTCTCCAGAAAAAAACTTTATAAAGTCACACACTACATCAAGAATTCTAAAAAAAGTATGGTCTTAGAGGAGCTCATTGAGTTTATATCAATAACTTAATGAGTGTTAAGTGGTACTACCATATGGCGATGTTTATAATTAGTATAATTAGTCAAGTTTCATATCCAATGGTTATAGAAAATGTTAAAATTTTGAATTTTGTGGTACTTACTTTTAATGCTTTTGTGCATAATTTCAAAAAGTGTCTGTCTGGTCAAAAAATTTTTGAAAATCAAATTGAACCTTAAGTAATCCCTCATAAAACAGTAACGTTTATGTATGATATGGGGATTATCTAAGTTTGACAATTTGCTACTGGTATGTCAAAAAACTTGACAGGTCTGAAAAAATTTGTTGAATTTCATGGACCAACTCAAACAACTTAAACATAAAACTGGACTTCACTGAGATTTATAGAGTACTTGACTGACTTCATCAAGTTCATCTTCTTTCTTGGATTCATGGAAACTAAATTGTTGTCTATGGAACAACTATCTCCACAAGACTTTTGAGATATTTGGTAGTCTGATAACAATTCTAGTCATATCGGATATCCAGACGCCTAAAATCTTATACTGAAGTATCATTCAGCAATAAGGTATCACAGCTGCATCTAAAACCATATCCATTTTCCAATTCTGAGTGATGACCTTACAAAGAAGAATCCCCATGATGACAACCTTGCAGTTCATATTTCACTAAATTAATACTGTTGCCCTTCCGTGGACGAAAGCCAAACACGGAGAGTTAAATATCCACTGAATATATCATGCTACACTGGTCTTGGTAAGATGACCAATTTGCTGAACCAAAAAGAAATATATCCTGTCGACTTAATTGAAAGGCTCGAAAAAATGTTGAAATCTGAGAAGTGTTGATGCAATGTATAATATCCCATCATGCAATTCTTATGCTATCTTGGAAAAGATAATATGCATGTCCAGATCAGATGATGTATTGAGAAGAAGTGACAGTTTTGTCTATTCCAAAACAGTTTTGATGGATAGTAACCGCACACTCCATGAAAGTTTTAAGGGACTCAGCACAGAGAATGTTGTAGTAAAAAAAACAAATTTGTAAAAAAAAAATATACAAACTGAAGAAATATCACATTTCAGATAGAGAAAAAGGGAGGTGGATGTCTAATTAGCATCTAAATAAGTATGGATGTGAGGTATGTGGTGATGTATGGCCATTCTAGGTTTGGGCAGGTCAACCTACTTTAAAGTTTCAAATCTTTTCTTATATTCACACAAAAGTACAATTTTGTCACAGTTATGTACAAAGATAATATTTTTGGGGGAAAGTTTGTTTAAAACTGTGGCAAATATAGAACAACTGCAATACAACTGTGGCCTTTCATCCTACTGATCACCAGACTTGAACACATGATTTTTCTTTAGTCGACTACCTCACTGTGAAATCTTGTACAGTATACAGGACCATCATCGTTTGGACTCCTGTGGTGTAGACCTACTGGTAGCTTCAGTAGTAGTCTACAACCTGTAACAGTTGCACATGTGTTAGTTTGTAAGTCAGATGAAGTTTTACAGAACAGTTTCTATAACCGATTGGTTTAAGTTGGACACAGCCTTTTTTCCAGTTGTGACTCACTGGATGCTTCCCTTACTCCACTGCTAATATGCTGGGTAGCAAGCACAATGGCAGCAGGTTCCATTTTTGAAGTCTTGGGTATGACCTGGCCAGGAGTCAAACTCTAAACCTCCTGACTGCAAGTTGGATGCTGTCACCACTTCACCATGAAGTTGGTAGGCCTACTTGCATGCTATAGTACTGTTATCCAAAACCTGTTAAAGATGCACATGGGACAGACTTCTATATTACTGTACAGCTACAATATCATTTTTATGAGACATTATCTATTGTGGCCATAGTTGTATGATTGTCCTTTTTTCATGTTCTGTTTTGAGGATGTTGAAAATATTCCTTTTCATTTTTTTAATTAATATTGGAGGGAAACGACCACTTTGTTTATAAGCAAGTGTTTTTTGAGAGTATTCTAAATGACTTAGTCTTCCCTTTGCATCCTATTTTAGGAAAATGAAAAAAAAAATTAAAAGGAATAAAGCTGCAGGCACCAGACTCCAAAAGTATAAATATTTCACAAGCCTAAAATATTCTAAATTCATAAACAGAACTTACTTAAAGAGAAGACCATCACACACAATACAGTAGTAATTGCCGTCATCTTTCAAGTCAAAATATTCACCAGTGAAAGCCCTGAGAAGTAAATAATACCAAAAATTAAATGTTTGATTTCATTTATGATTACATTTATTTCCCTTAGGTAAGGACTCTTGGGTGTCTGTTATGAAAAGCAGTACCCAACTCCCATCTTGGAAAACATCAAACTTTGAGGGACTATAATCTTTACAAAAATCATTGGAACACCCTTGTCTTGCTCCCCCTTTCAATTTTGACCATAGTTTCCATGTTCACAGCACAGAGTCAGTCTTTTGGCACAATGATAGGAGGGAACACCCTTGGCCCCCCCCCCCTTTCAATTTTGACCATAGTTACCATGTTCACAGCACAGAGTCAGTCTTTCGGCACAATGATAGGAGGGGACACCCTTGCTCCCCCTTTCAATTTTGACCATAGTTACCATGTTCACAGCACACAGTCAGTCTTTCAGTACAATGATAGGAGGGGACACCCTTGCCCCCCCCCTTTCAATTTTGACCATAGTTACAATGTTCACAGCACACTGTCAGTCTTTCGGCACAATGATAGGAGGGGTTCTGTGTTTGCTGACTAACTGAAATTTACAAATATTACAACAAAGTGTTCCAACAGTTTTGTCCAAGATTGCAGCTGCCTATGATTATGGTAAAACCAACTAATTCGTCTTCAGATAATTACTAGGGAATGACAATTAACACAGCAATCAATTTCTTCTATTATCATGCACAGTGTTAATCCATATTCAGATCCGAGAAACTAGTAACATTGATACGACAATTGACTTCTTATGAACCAGGCCATTTATCAGAATTTTCTAATATCAATGTCAGGGTATGCAGTTTGTACACATTTGACAAAGAATATTAACCTTCTGTTCCATCGCCTTGGTCCCTTTTTGAACTGATTGTTTACCAGAAAAAAAAAATTAAAGAAATGTTTCAGATTAGAAGAAAATTTAATTTTGTGTTAATTATTATTGAATGCAAATTTTAAATATTTGTCAGGTAAAAAATTCCATACAGATGCAAGACTAGACAGTGTCCACTACACCGTGACTGATCAGGATGCTAGACCCTGATCCATGAATCATTTTTTGTAAGTTTTTAAGTCAATGTACCATTGTGGTGCAGAAATAAAGTTCTAAAAAAATTATAAAAAGAAACTCTCATTGCCCCTTTAGTATTTTTCTCAATTTTTGACCAATATTAAGTTAAGTACCCAAAACTTCATATGCATTTCTACTGGTCATACAATTGGAGTTTTTTTCCCCAAACCAGAAAGCACAAAAGATAAGCGATTTCTTGTCAAAAGGAAAATTAATAGGGAAATTTTGCTTCTTGACCTACTGTATGGTGGCTCCAGATAATGGTCTTGGAAATTCTTAAAGGATTTTACCTTTTTATTCCTGTTGACCCCAAATGACACTGGACCTCCCCCAAACAATACTCTGGTTCTCTTAATGCATCCCCATACTGTATCAAGTATGAAATTTTTCCAAAATTCCTTCTTGAATGTACAGTATCTTGCTTCCAATGTTTCCATCTCCTTATGCAGTTGGCCTAGACATTCCAAACCAACAGCTAAATTGATAAAAAAAATTTTCCAATTCTTCTTCAAAGTACCTTTCATGATTTCAGGACATAGATATAGCATATTCAGGGTAATTTGAGCAGTGGCTCCTACAGTAGTAAATTTTACAACTGAGTTCAATTTTTAAGTGCCGTTCATGAAATAGGATAGTCGTCCATACCACAGTAGTCCAAATTAGGATGACTGCGTTTTGCCTTTCAGGATAAAACTGCACTGAAAGACTGAAAGCCAACATCATTTCTAATTGGTATTTTTTTTTTCATTATATATCTACCATTTCAATTTGTTCTCAAGTCCAGAGCGAGAGAGAAAACTTTCATTTAATTCAACATTTTTCATTAAATTCAACAATCTTTTCCCCTTAAAGAAATGTTTTCAACTGTTCTCAAGTTAGGAGAGAGAAATTTGCATTTACTTCAACTATCTTTTCCACTTAATGGAATGGCAAAACCCTTTCCTGTTTGTTATAAAACTAAACATGTGCAATTAATTGCTCTATGCCCAGCAGATATTTTCAAGACAACCACTAAATGTCAAGGTGACCACTGCGGAGAACTTAACCACTTCACAGAATGAACTTGTGCAAGCATTGAAAATAGCATCAAAATTCTGAAACCTTCAAGAAGACCGAGGCAATAATTCTCATCTGGAGCACTCAGTTCAAGAAACAAGAGACTTCACTATTGAGTGCATTTCCCACCCTTCCAACCATAAAATGCTGGTAAAGATATTGGAAAAAGGTGTGAATTCTCACCACAAAATCAAATAAAAGAGACACTAAAAGCTTTTTGTTTTAAGACGTAGTTTGCAATTTCATTTGATAGTCAAATATCATTGCTGATACAAGAAAGAACAATGACAGCAGCCCATAGGGGCTAAACTAGGTGCATACTAAATATGACACATTTCTGAATTACTAATGGTTGACAAAATTAAGATACATAATACTGGAGCAAGATTGATTTAATCATTCATTTTTGCCTACAGAAACTCCTCAACAGAAATTAAACAAATTTTATGTCAACAGTTTTGAACAATACCAGAAAAATAGGCAACACTGAAGCTACCTATTTTTAAGGAGCAACCCTTCATAATTAGTCCTGTGGCAAATCAGCAGCATGATGGAGTGGACATAGGGAGAGATGGAGGGTAGCCCCTCATTCTTTACCTTGCCCCACTAAAGTTTAAGTAAAGAGTGAGGGGCCCTTTGGGCTATCCCCATGTCCATCCCACAATGCTCCTGTCTTGCCAAAGGATTGCCAGAGGTAAATAGGGTGGTTCCTTTAAACTAGAAGGTAAAAAAGGGAGGGGGATGTAGATCAATCAAAATTCACAGGAAACGTGCATTAAAGTCTATTCAATGCACAAAAATGTTTAAAGCTCTTATCCTCTCAAACAAGACTATAACTTTTGTAGTAGTCCACAGAAATTCTCAATTGGTAGAGCTCTTTGATTGACAGCTAGTTACAAAGATGCAGAGTACCAAAGCTCATATAACACAGCATGTATGTACTGAGAGTGTTTGGGGGGGTCTTGTATACTCACCCTAAAGAAATAAACTGAGATTAAAGCTTGGATGAGGATAGATTTGAGACAGTTGTGAGAGGGGGAGAGCAAATAGGTTAGGAAATGAGAATTGAAACTGTTTCAGGTGAGAGGGATCAGGCATTTAATACTCCTCATGAATGTTGATGGATCTCTCCCATGAAACCTGCTTCTTATAGCGCACAATTAATAAGTACATTAAATAATTTTTCATAGTCTAACATGTGATTAGAAAGCCTTAAAGTTTTGTGAAAGATTAGAAGCCCAATCACCTTTCTGTTCCTTTCTCCTGAGTCACATGGTACTGCATGGGAGTCAGCTTCTCTTTCAGTTTAGATTTGTCAACCTTCACCTCAAAAGTATCTTTCTCTGCAAAAATGAAAAATGTTGATAAACATTATTTAATTCAAATGAAATAATAGCTAAAAGAGAACTATCAAAACATTGTAAGGGCAAGGTGGAGGTAAAAAAAAAAAAAACACTTTTTCCATGAACATACAACTGCTGTGTTTCATGCAAATGTACAGAATATTCAGAGACATCTGTCACCTTAATCACTTAAAAGGCAGGAGCAGTTGCCCATGTCTTATTTTGAAACACTTAATTCTCACTAATTTTTTTCTATCCATGACCTTTTTAATTACATATTTTGCAACTTAAATATTGCATATCCAACATAAAGTATTGAGTTACTTCTCATATATTTGTCAATTCAGTGATGAAAATATTCGTAACATGTTTCTTACAAGAGTCATTCATGAAGTGTGGTAGACTAGAAGACTAATGCAAATAAGGATGACTGCAGTTCCCCTTTAAATAATTTCCTATGGACAGTTTTTTCATCATCATCATAGTGAAAGACCTTTATCAGTAACTGAATGGTACAGTATTATTTAAATAATTATTCAAGTTTTGTCCAACATGGTCTTGTTGCTTAGAATCCAGTTCAGCGTAGAAACTGATTGCTTTTCTGGTTTTGAATTTACTGTTTAGGCCATCTCCAATTTTCTCTGATTTAGATAAGCAAAAGTAATTAGAGTGATTTTAGCATTGATGAGAACGCATGAATTGAAAATAATGAACCTTATAAGTACATCCTGACCCTTTCAATAACTTGGGAGCAATATTGAAATATAATCTCCATTCATCCATAAAGGTTCCTGACGTGTGTATTATTGATGGTAATTATATGCTCCTATTACTTTACTGTGTGTCTATCTCAGGAGGTGGTGTGGTCGGTTTGAAAACAAGATGAGGATATAAGCTTGCTTCATTTGACACGACTTACAAAGTATCGCAAGGATTATTTAGTGTAAAGAAAGGTCTACATGATGGACTTATCTTCATCAAACACAAAACTCTTTACAGTAATATCTATTGCCTGATATCTACCACTCATACAATATACAGTATATATGTATGGCAACGTTGCAGTGTGTGCATTTGACAAATATATACATATATATGGTTGAAATGCTGCGGAGCACTGTTGAAATGTGTAGGTCAAAAAGAGGTTGTAAAAAGTGCTTAAAAGTTTGCGGAAAACTCCATGATGTTTCGGGTGTAAACCCTTCATCAGGTGGCAAAAGGGCAGGTCCAAGCTATTCAATCCCATAAAGTCATTTTTAAAATTTCATTGAAATAATATATATTTAGCATCATTGTAAAGCTTAAGGATTGAAGTTTTCAAATTTAATATAATTTTTGGAAAAATAATACCCACAATGAATGGAAGGCTGCTAATTTGCATCATTATTAAAACGAGCGTGATGTACGGGACATTAAAATTTAGTCCAGAAACCAGCTACATGATTTATTTGAGTAACTATTATCTGAGACATAGTGCATCCACCTTCCCAAAAATTTTAGAAAATACTTCACTTTGCTCACCTCATTAATTATGCTAATTAGGCAGATTTCAAAAGTGTACGTCCCGTATGTCACAATTTTTGCCTAATTTTTTGAGTTTTACGTAAGAGTAAACAATATTTTCAAAAAATGTTTTGTAAAGTTCTGATTTGTGGGAATCTACAAAAATATATTCAACAAGATTTTTCTTAACATAATTTATGCATGGTCAGTAATCAAATTACAAAATGTGACGTACAGGACAAACGTAGACGTACGGGACAACTGTACTGAGTTTGTACACTGAACTCCTCTCACCTATCTGAACTAGTCCCCTACCCTTACACTAAGCAATGTACCCTTTTAATGTTTATCAGATGTCAATTTTGAAAAGAAAGAAGGGCACATGATCATTACTCTTAGCATTTTTGTGATTCAACTCTAAACCTGACATTTTTTAGTTGATTTTTGTAAAATTTTCTGTAATTTTCTCAGATTAGGGCATAATGATTTTAAAGAGTATTGCAGTTCACGTTGCTTGGTACTGGACATTTAATTTAGTTGAACTAGGGAGTTGCTAGAGATTTCTGATTGATCACAGCTCAGTACAAGGAGATCTGGTTATTTATAGTACTTACAGTATCAAAGTAATACAGTAGTGTACAATACTAGGGGAGCTACAAAACAGTATTTTACCATATGCTTGATATTAACATAGTGGCACTGTAAATGAATTTGCATTCATGTGTACTGTACATGATTTAGCTGAACTGAAATTTGATAAAATTTCACATTTAACTCTTCCATGACAAGAGGTCTTTAAACTAAAGCAACAATAGAAGCCATACAGCATGGTTTACTGTCACAGTATTTTGACGAGTGACAAAATTGTAGAAAACAGCCCTGTACCAGCTGTCGTCTATGAAATCCATTTATTCAGAAATTTTATGAGGAGGGGGTTATCAAATACCTTGATCAACAGAAAAAACTGTTAGGGCAAGGGTTATATATGTAAGAGGCCAGTTCATTTAAAGAGAATAACAGTTTGCAAAATTAGGTTTATTAAAATTCCAATATTGCATTGCATCATCCAACAAGCATCTTGTACTGGAAAACGGTGATCCTGGCACCCATACACTGTCACCCCACACACTGTGTCATTCACCATTTTGCAAACTCCTAGAACTTAGGCTATACTGTACAGAGTTATATACAACTCATGTTCACAAATATTTACTGAAATAAAACAAATAGTGTAAAGAAAGTGTATATTTTACAGTACTGAAAGTAGAAAAATTAAAGTCTTGTCTTCAGTCCATCTTTAAATTTTGTAAGTAGACACATTTTCAGCAATAAAATAAAAGGAATGACCGTTTAAATGTGTATGATAACTATCTTGCATTAGAGTTAGTAAAGGGGCTCCAACTCTTTCAATAATTTGCCTTTTTTGTACAGCATTTTCATAATAAATCATAATTTAATCCAAATCAGGCTTTTCCAATACATTTTATACAGGGACAAATTGTTCTGTACGTCACAAGATATTTTTTGTTTGTGTCCCCCCGGTAACAAAACTACTTTTTATTCTTTTACAGTAATGTGCAGTATATTACTTAAAAGGTTTGGCTACACATTAATGATATTAGCTTGATTGCTTCATCTTTACTTTCAGAGCATTTTAAGGTTTAATATTTCAGCACAAAAACACAAAATTCTCTGGTCCTGTACGTCACACTGGCTTTTAATTAAGATCTTACCTAATTAATGAGGTGTGAAAAGTTTTTATTCCTTTTTAATCAAAGTGTTAGTTGCAACAATTGTGTATGCCTAAAAGTTTCTTGAATGCCAGCTTCTTCATAACTTTTAGACACATTTACATCTCTGAAATGTCCCGTACGTCACAGTGCAAATACTGTAGCTTGGACCTGCCCAAAACCAAACTGAACAACCAACAGTAACAATTGGACACGACAAACATCAAATCCAAAGCGATCTCTGTAAAAACAGAACCCGACGAAAGTGACTGTGTCAGAAAACATGAGTGCGAAGGATGAAACACAAATAAAAAAAAAAAGAAAAAGAGCGTCCTGGATGAAAAAGTGCACGTAAAAATCTAACTTGGACGGGAAAAAAGGAAAAAAGTTGACAAAAACTAGGTCCGGAAAAAAGAAAATTAGGCTTAAACAGTAAAAAACGAGCACGAACTGGTAAGTGTGAAAGGAGTTAAAACTGGCTCAAAAAAGGGCTGAATATTACAAAAGGTCAATTCTAACGTTAAGGCCGTGTGGAGCGAGAGTACGTAGCCTCATGATCAGTTAGTTTTCAGCACTAAGGCGGTCACAATAGGAACCTCGGCACATTACAGCTGCCGTAACGGTTAAGTGCTGTATTGAACAAGGTGAAGGGGGGAGATTAAAATGTGCAGCCACCGGGTATCCATGGAGATTCTGTTTAATGGACCTAAGGTGCTCGGTGACTCGATCCGCGAGGCGGCGCTTGGTCTCTCCCACATACAATGAGCTACATCTCCCACAAGCTAAAATATAAACTACATTAGAGGAAATGCAGGAGAATCTTTGCTTGACAATGAAGCTATTGCCGTTGGGGCCTGGAATGTTGACGAGGTCGTGTTCGCCAAAAACTGGGCATGTATTACACCTCGGACGGTTACATTAAGGTACCAGCAGTGTCGTTGAAAGAAGTTTGTGGGTGGGAAGCTGGAACTACATGGTTGGCTTAATTTTTCTCAACTCTAAAAGCAGTGATAGGGGGTTCCAGGAAAACATTTCAGGCCCAACCTCTTTTTCAACCTCTTTTCAACCTATACTACTTCAAACCACTTGGCTGTTTAATTTATCTTAATTCTAGCCTTCCGCTATCTGTATCTCCTTGGAGATCCAGCCTTTCAATTCTGTAGCACCTTTGTTTTACAGTTTCTCCGTCATGTTTATATATAAATATATATATATATATATAATGATGACTTCAAACCTATCTTAATCCATGAAATCTATTCTCTAAACAATCAAAACACTCTATGTAGAATTTAATTAATATCTACTTTACCATGATAATATTCACACATTTTAAATGGTCACTTTGAATTTACTAAATTACCAGACTTAAGTCACACACTTTTAAAACTAGCTTCAGAGTAAAACCAAGTAGTTTCAACATGAACTATCCAGTAAAATATCCGAACAGATTCAAGGTGTTAATAACACTACACAGGAAGTTGTACAAAAACTACACCTGATATAGAAGTTAACACCAGCCTCACAATCCCCCATACATATTTCACAGAGTAATTTACATTTCATTTTTACTCTTGGTACGGTAGCTATTTGCAAATCTAGTTTCAGAAAATTGCAGTGAAGTTAGTTAGATGGAGTTTTACAGCCCAATTCTACTGAAACTTGTTTCCAAATTTTTAGGCCACAACAGTGGATCTTTGGTAGTTACTTGAAGACAAAAAAATATAGATACAAGACTAGAGCGTCAATGGTGCAGAAGCTTCTATGGTACCTCAAAGTTCAGGTTAGGTCTCGATGGGGTTCTATGGCCAAGTTTTCAACCAACAAGTTCAAGTCAAGCTGGCCAACGCCTTTTTTCCAGTTGTGGCTCCCTGGCTTTTCGTATGAGTTTAAATGACCTAAACTGACATACGACCACAAATCTTGAGCAACCTGAAGGCAGCTTCCAGCATGGAAAATGTAAAAGTTGGAAAGCTAGGAGCCTCCTTCCTGGGAAATTGGGAATCTGGAGGGGAATGTTAGCAATTGTGGATAAATTTCCCTTTTCAGTACACGAAAATATGTAGGGATAATTGTGGGCCTTTTTCTCCCTTCCTGGGAAAAAATGTAATTTTACTCCCTCCCTGGGAAATGACAGATAATAACAGGTTAATAACCATTGATAAAAGTCCCATACTAATGATTAGCACTCTACAGTAAAAAACTATTTACTAATATTCCTCGCTTACTTTTACGATATTCCATTCACAAGTGCAAGAGGGACAGCCATTTGACAGATTCTCTAAGATAATCCATGAGCTTTGGCAAGATCTTGGACCAAAACTTCCAAATTTCAATGACAAGATCACAAAATATGCATCATTATGGCAGGCTGTCCACACTGTTCAACATTAACTGTAGGAGGCCTTCATATTGCAGTATTTCACAAAGTAGACCTTGAAGACCCCCATTTGGAAACCCATAATCTGCTAAATCTTGATTATACTACTAAGTATCGTTATGAACTGTTTGTACAAGAGAAACATATTAACATAGGAGAAAAAACCATTTTGCAAAATTTCAAAAAATGGGTAATACTATCCACATGGGACCTTGGACCCAAAAAGAACTGCAGGGCCAACACATGGTCCACATGGAACCTTAGAAAAAAACCTTTGTGGACATCTTATATGGCGTACTATACCACAAAAGGAACATTTGGTCCAAGTTTCAAATGAATTTATGAAAGCATGAAGGTAGAAAGGAAGGTATGACATTGATAGTATTGCACAAATGCTTAAAGGGAATGGTACCCTGAGTGAAAACCACTCAAGTTCATATTTAAAGGGATTTTGGCATCATATCTCTAACTATACTTAATGGCTGTACTGTGGCTGACTTTCACTCAAGCAGTACTGTAGCCTCAACCTGGTTGCCAATGATAGCTTGTACAGTAAATTGTGTACCCAAAGGTTTGGGTATGGCCTTCAGCAATTTTCATTCAATGAAAAATATTGTCAGTAAGCCTGTAACATTGTCAAAGAGCTGCGGTAGGCATTTTTTTAGGGAAAGTAGACTTATTAGGGAAATTTTTTACTGCCTGAGGAAGACTATCTAGAGCCTTTAATATAAACAGGAGCAGTGGGCCAGTGCAATTACAGATGAAGAAAGTTTGCACAAAGGATGACATTGGGGGATGCATATTACAAAAGAAGTTTAAATTTAAAATCAGTTGTACAGTAGGAAAATTGGTCAGATACTGTAGATAGAAGAGCAAAGGAGGTAAAATTATCCATATGAAAAATGTTCACAGATGTAACCCATAAAATGATTATCCATTTATTTACTGAAACAATAGTGAAGGTCATGTGATGTCTCTTGAAAAATGGGAAACCGCAAGACGGTCCTTAATGTTATAATACATGAAGTTTACAGTGAAGACATTTCCAATGAATTCCCCATAATTTTTAATTTTATTCTGAAACCAATCAATTTGTTATATTTTGATCAGTTTGGCTGGAAAAACTTTGTACATACCTGTAATTCTAAAACCACATGTCAACTTTAAAAATGCAGGCAATGTATGCATGAGCATTTCATACAGGCAGTACAGTTAATTTCTGGTATTTAGCTGCTGGCAAAATTGCTATTTTGACTGAGGTTTCTAATTTCCATAGCAACAAAGAGTCTTGCTGTGCTCTGTGTCTGAGGTACATTTTCTGTCTCACATTTCTATATGAGACCCAAAATGCAATGTATCGGACAGTCACCATGGAAACATCATTAAAGAGAAATTATTAAACACTTTGCTTTTAACTCTCAGCAGGAAACAAGCCCAGGAGGCATGCCTTTCTCAAAAGTGACAAACCTACTTAAAATTCTAAGGAAGACTGAAAATGTTGAGTCGTTAATATTTTCCAATACATCATTGCATGTTATGACTGATTGTATGTTTGACTTAGTTGGACTTAGTTCTACTCCACGCTAACTCATATTAAAACACACAATGTGGCCTCAGCCAAAGGATACATGTGGCCTCGGAAAAAACACTTCTCATCAGCATGCAAAAAACCATGGGAATGCAAGACAAGATGACTGATGGTTGCTGCATATGTACAGTACCTGCAGGCATGTATATATTCAGGGCTAAGGACATGAACATGTTTTCTAGGAATTCATATGTACCGAATACTTACACACAGAAGGATTAATGTGAGAGCCCTTGTACAGTATGATGTCCCTTGAGAGGGGCCTACTTCTACATACTGCCATAACATAATATTTCACTAGATTGCAAGAGTTTAGCCAGGGAAATGGTTTTGCAAAGGGATCAGTATGACAGACTGCAAACATAAAATATTAGTATATTATTTATTACATGTTTCATTTCTGTGAACAAGTTATTAAAATAAATTGAAAGTTTTATCCTCTGAAAGTAAAAAATATTAACAAATTTTATTGCATCATTTGAAGTTGTGAAAGTTTATGCCAGCGACTGAGTTTCTACAAACTAAACGTACCACACAGTCTTATTTTGATTCTCTCTTATTTGATGTGAGTTTTAAAAAAAAGAAAATTTTCTGGGCTCCAAACATATTATTTCCCAACTGAATGCAGCTTAAAAAGAGAACCAAAATAAAAACCATGAAATACTGTAAAACACATTGTTCACACCTTGTGCAGTATCACCAAAAGTTGCTATGCATGATGTGAATAACATTCATAATCCAACAGATTCAGTTCATTTGAGTCATGCTAGTAACATGTAAAAATTTAAGGGAAATCTTGCCTTTAAAATGCCCCAACATGGCAAACTACAAGAACAGATCCAGTGTAGCTACATATCAAATGATTCTGTCTGTACAATGGTCTCCAGGGAAAAACTTCAAAACATTATGCACTAGAGAAGGTACATGTTTACATCATTTGAATATTTGAAAGTTTGGGTAGACAAACTATGGTGCAAAAATTAATTTTTATCTGTGAGAAAACTTAAGTTACAATAAAAGGCTACCATACATTTTGAATAATCTATCACAGTGTGTTAATAAATACTGGTTTTAAAAAAAGTTTCAAAAATAGGAACTGCTTCTTTAAGACAAATACATACATTTCTCTTTAATTAGTATAGACAATGTTGAATAACAATTAACTTTGAAACTCCATTTGGACTTAAAAAATATGTCAATCTCTCACTAGATGAAAAAAACTATGGATCTATTGCATAACTTCTGCTCCAGAAATTCTGCCCTCTCCCTACTTAATTATATCTCGCTTGATACAACTTGGTTTCTATTTTTAAATAAAACCATCTGTTTCAGTACAACAGTTATTTCACTTTTCCACACCATCAGTATAGAGAACTGGATAACACAAACTCAGTCATGCATCATAATAGAAATTTTAATGAGAAGGGCAGACCTAATTTAGTGTTCTTTAGAATCTAATGTTTAAAAGTTTGAAAGGAAAGAAGTAATCAGACATTTGAATTTGATTTTCTCATCAAGTAAAATCTGTTAAGCTGTCAGGAAAGGAAAGGAGAAGTAGATAAGTATGTATTTGTTTCACAAGAAACTGTTGGCATGAAGAGTGGATTCAATAGCAAAATGAAGAGGGATGAGGCTATAGTTTTACCATTCCCCATCAAGAAATCTGGTCTGATACATATCCTACCCCTGCCATTCAGGAAATGTTAGGCAGCTGATCTGTTGAATCCCCCTCCTCATCCCCCTCCCTCTTTCTCCCTCTCCCAATCAACCTGGTATTGCCACTGTTGTGCTTTTTTTGAAGAAGGGAAATTTTGAAAGTCTCAATATTAACATAGCATTATTATTTGGCATTACGTGAAATAGCCCTTACTAAAACTGCCTACCACTAAATGGTTTAAAACCTGACTTTTGGGTGATAAGTCAGGTTTTTACTTGATGTTAACATCCTCAGTTTATAGCCACTTCAATGCTTAAAGGGTTTCATCATATTTTTATTGATTTTAGGGTTGGAGTGGCTATAACTGTAGATGTAAACATCAAGTAAAAACCCGACTTAGATGCCCAAAAGTCGGGTTTTAGGCTGTTTGGTGATGAGTAGTTTTGTTAAGGGCAATTTCATGTAATGGGGGTCCTCCTCCAAGAAAATTTGAACTATAGATGTGCTTAGATATGATTTGATGCATTTAAATACAATTCAGAAGAGGCAAAAAGTTTGTTTGGTCACCAAAAAAAGGGGGCATGCCCCCCTGGATCTGTGCCTGGTTATGCAACACAGCCTTTGCTAGAGTATTGCTCTGTTTGTCTCTCTGACCAATCTAATATACAGTCTTTAATAGTCATTATTACATAGGATCAAGGCTGGACTAGGGTCATTGTAATATAATAACTAGAGTGGTCTCATCAATTTGTAGTCCGCTATTAGTACATCAGCTAAATGTAAGAAAAACCGTAGTGACTTAAGGTCATAGTTGAAAAAAGTAGGGAAGGTGGGAGGCTTGCTCACTTTTAGAGGGAAATTTTGACGACTGGAAGGATGTATTCATCCTTTTCGAAGATGAAAATGTGGAAAACTTTACTCCCTTCCCATGAAAGAAACATTTCTGCCATCCTGCTTAAAGGTGATATGCAGTCAACCCAACTTGAAGCAGTGTAGTCCTGTTTCATGATTGGCTCTTGAGAGTCATGTGATAGTTTTTCTTCTCAAATGTGAATATTACTAGAAGTTACTGCTTGTTTTACCCTTGCATGCATGCAATATTGAAGTAATAAAATATGATCAAAGGCACTTTGAAGAAAACTCAGAAGAAAATTTTAAAATTTCACTGTTGCTTCAAAATAAGTTTGGGGGACCTCAGAGGTCTTGATCTTTGAGTTCATGAATGTAACAATGATGACATCTGCGGCCAACCATCTGAAATATGATTATTTTGAGCTTTGCTCTTAAAGCATGCACCAAATTTCATAATGTGCATACAGATGAAGCTTTGGCAAACCTGATGTTCACCGTTTAAATAATTTATAACACGTGGGTTTGTTTGGAACGAGGTTCACACACATGCAACATTACGAGAAATCTTCATTATGCAGGGTATTGATTCTACCCACACATCTGCATTGATTTTTATTGATTTATTCAAAAACAGGTATCTCTTCATCCTTGAATAGAGAGGTATTGAATGGGGAACAACCGCTCAATATTATGTCAGGAAATTAGGTGTGAAACGGCAAGCGAAACTTGGGATATGTACAGTATGTCACCTGAACATGTATACAGTAATATAGACAAATCAGGCAAGTCAGTTCATAGTGAAAAATTGCTGGGGTCCATCAGCTTTAATTTTGGCAGAAATGTTGATTACCACCACCACAGACTGCAAACAATTTAAACCCCTCAAAAAGTAGAATAGAATAAGTTTGGGTTTAATAAATATGCACAGTACATGTAGATGAAAGAAATTATAAAGATGGACCCCAGAAATGGCAACAGATGTCAGGATCTTGATAACCTGATTTGTGAGATACTTGCAGAACTTTCAGGTTTATGATGCAAACAGGTACATAGAACATTACGATGCTGTCAGACAACTCAATGGATCTTCAGTTCAGTGCATTGTTGAAGATAGGAAGTTTTAAAGTAAAATCACTAAAATGAATGACAAAATGAACAGAACCAAGCAAGTCATTGAAATTATTGTACAGCTCTTAAAATAAGCTGCATGACACAAGTTTATTATCTCTCTTCCCCTAAAAGGGCAAAAGCAGTTTTCTCAACTTGTTCTGAAACAACAGCGCAATCTAAGTTTTTCTCCTATTCTCTGCCAAGTATATCTTTCATGATATTTCAGTATTCATTGCATTCAATGCAAAACCAAGCAGTTACAACTAGCAAACTTCACAATTGAGGAGAAGACACATGGTTATATGATTCTTAAGACCAATCCATGAAATAAATATAGGCTACTACACTAAATCAAGTTGCCCTTTAAAACAGCCAAGGCATAAAGTTGGCATTTTAAGGTTTTGATGGTAAGCAGGTTAAGGACAAAGGAGAGGACAGTCTCCATCTCCACTCTGCTATTTGTTTATCAGAATCTAGGCAGGATTACAAGTGTAATAGGAGATACTACTGTAAGTACAGGGTGTGTGTTTACCTTTAAAACCATTTCCCCCAAATGGTAATGTTCCTGAATCAATCTTCTAACGTGGATGTCCTCTTTATATTATGTAGAAAATGCCTACAAGTTTATGTTCCTCACAAAACTAAATATCCCTTGTAAGACTCACACTCTGAAATTACACTGACTACAAAGAAAAAAGCAGTTAATAGACATGCAAACATGAAAACTCAACAAAACATGTTTTAAACTAGAGCATACATTTCTTTCATCTCACAGATTTGAATAATTTTCCTTTTGGGGGAGGTACCTGCATATATTTTTTTTTAATAGATATGTGACTTTGAAAGACTGCATTGTCACCAGTACATGATGAAACTCTCTTTCTTACTTTTTGAAACACTGTTCTTCTTCGCCTGATTACATCTCATTGCCTCAGGGCAGAAATGAAGCACACTGCATACTGTATTCATTTGATATAGCCAAGCTTCACATCTGATTTAGCAGATTGACAATACCAGATATAGCAAAATACACAAAGTTATGTTACATTTGGAGTTAGCTAACAGCCCAGTCAAGTATATGCTAATTGCTTTTCACTTGTATGAACACAATGACAGCATAGATCACTTGAGGGCACAGATCATATTACAAATTGGATGTCAGTTACACCCCTCACTGCCTTTGATCTATTGGGGTGTCTTTGTTGCATTCTCTACAAGAAATGTCACTGCATGTAGACCCCTAATATTTATCAATTGTTTCAAACTACTCCTCATGCACATTGGCAAAGCTGGCCCCAGTATGTCACAGCTATAAATGTTTCTCTTTCTTCTGAGGCTAACCTAATTCCTATGAACTGAGTTGCATTTGGAGAACAGCCTTTTACTGGATGAATTTGTACAAGTAATCAGGACTTCAATGAAGTAAATAAAATCCTCAATCATTCAGTCCCTAATTTATTTCACAAAGCCTTGCAGTTCATCACTTGGGGGAGACTTTTGGGTAAATAAAACGTCTGTCACATCCAGTTTCAACCTTAAATAACAAGCTGGACGATTTCACTCTAAAGCTGAAACAAACATTGGCAAACCAAGAGGGAGAATTTTAGGACTATCTTAATATGAATATGCTAATTCTTAAGGACAAGGCATTTTTTGTTTTGTATGTATGCATAATATTTCCTTCCCATGATTGTGAAATATTTCCTTTTAGACTGGACATGAGTATGTAAAACTATAACAGTTGCATTTGTTGCGAGTTATTACTAAACATGCAACAGCACCTTTACAGTACAGTATGTCTCATCAAGGGTTGGGTTACTGTAGTTGTGGTTTAAGAACTCTTCAGTCACAGCTCAACAGACTTAACAGACATACAGTAAGTGTTTGAAAATGGTGAAAATTACTGGCTTTATACAACACATTGGCAATTTTTCTTTCAAATTTTTGTGCATGTGTTTTGCTGTCTTCTCAATTGTACGTGTTTTTGTTTAATATTCAAATTTGAGTGAATTCTGTTTATGTTTTGTAGAATGATATTCTTCAACATTATTGCACATTGACATCTTTTGTCTGTCTACACCTCTTACAGTATAAAATATAGATGAACTTACATCATTTACATTTTCTCATTTATTAATATATAATTGAGAAAGGGGAGTTATATAAGCAACAATGACACATCAAGATTGACCCATGCAATCAGTCGGTAAAATTACAACTGGCTGATAGCACATCAAATACTAACATACACCTGTAATTAGTTTATTATATGAGAAACATCTTTTTAATTTGGTGAATCCCAATTTTTCCAGAATGATAATTCAGTTGAAGATGTATGCTGTATAAATTCTTCTTTAGGATTGGCTATTCTATACAGTAGCTTAATGGTAAATGTGAACCAGTGCTGTGACAGCCAAGGTGAATAAAGGCCGTGGCATTTGAAGCGATGAAGTTTAGCAATCGAGGGGTCTGGAGTTCCATTCCTGGTCAGGTCAAAGAAAGGTGGGTTTACAGGCAGAGATCCAGAAATTCCAAAAAGGGGAGGCTTGCTTAAGAGAAAGCAGGGGTGTGAGGGAGTTGCATTGCTAATATCCCACATGTTTTATTGCTGATCTGGCAAAAAAGGGAGGGCTGAGGCCGTAAAAGCCCCCCTTGGATCCGCGCCTGGTTTTTCATCCTAGAGCAATCTACAGTTTGTATATTTGAACTGGTTTTTTCAAAATATATCAAATTTGATCCAAATTGTTGAGTTAGTTGCCACCTGACTTGTCATAAAACAACTGCCCTTTAAGGCTTGATTTTTACATTTTTATCATATAATGAAACAAGACGAACGTCTAGACGAGTTGCGGTGCCGACAAACCCAGTCGTCTTGTACTTTAAAGGTGATTTTATATTTTAGGGGGGCAAAAATACCGTTCCAAAATACTTGTATTATGTTTTGCCCAATAACAGCTAAGTTTAGTTCCACACTTGTAATCCAGGAACATTGTCCATTCACTTTAGAAATGTGGTTGAGGTGGAACGTGGAATACACCAAAGAAATACTCAATTGCCGTTATAATGAGGTTTGCTCATTTTGAACTCATAGTTGACAGTAAATCAGGAAAAGGTGATACAGCAGTTGATTTAGAACTGTAGAAAGAGCAAAACGTCTCATCAGATAACAGTTCAAACGTCCTTTACAAGCTGTTGCTTGTGCATTCAGTATAAGGTATCCATAATGTCCCGGCTCCATAGTAACTGCTTGTACAGCATGATGGTTTCTGATAAAAGATGGTTAAGCGCCAAAGGCTCAAGACAGACCATTCGACCAAACAGGCATTAGTCAAAATTGTATTTTAAGAAGTGCAGTTAATAAGGAAAAACATGCCATTAGTTTAGCTATTTAGTGAATACAGGTAGAGCACACTGGTATGACGTAATGTTGGAAACGATAATGAGTCTGTATGACAGTAACGTTGTAGTTACTTGGTTGAAGATGGATTTATGTTAATGAACAAAAGGAAAAAAAATTCCAATGTTGAACATAAAGAATTTCTTATGATTAATGGTTTTTAAAAAGTTCTGTACGCCCCGCACCAAGTTTACTCTCAGCTTACACAAAACTATAAGACAACTACTCTTACATCACTAAAATTTATTTCTGCCGCCCCTCCCCTTGCTCGTACATTAACGTAACATCTTAAGCCCAGTCACAGAGAATACGTTAGGATTTGCCCACAAAAAAATCAAACGCAAAAATCGTGTCATAAATATTTCTTTTGCTTGTTTTACGGAAAATATTGAAGATCTCAGTTTCACTGAAAAGATCCGACTAAAATTTCGATTTCTATAAAGATAAATATAAAAATTCTAGTTGTTTAAGAAAAATTTAGGTTTTCTAATAAAACATTGTTGTAAGTAACATCATATATTAACAAGTTAATGAGAATCAAAAGAATTTGTCGATATCTCAGATTTACCATAATCTTTACGAATGATGAAATAAAATAAAAAAAAATATATAAAACAGCAAAGTAAAAATTCCTTTGTCAGCGTTACTTACACCTACATTCTCACAACATAAATGTTAATATGATGATATTTCACTCTGGCCGTAGGCCTATTGTCACTGTTTCTCCAATTTATATTAATCCCGTACACATACGTCACTACTAACCCTTCGCCAGTAACTTTGAAGTTCAGTAATGTATATAGACACTTGAACGACGTTGACCTCCACAAATCAGAGAAACGAGTCAATCACTTACAAATCATAAAAGATAAATTGCAACTTCTATACGTCCCTTCGTGAAACCCGAATACCAAGATATAGATGTCCCTAGTTTATAACTATTAGCGGCGATTCGTCTGTCGTCACATCATTAAACAGTCTCGCTTCTTCCTACACTCTATATCAAGAACTTCTTGTCGCCTTTCTGACAGAGACTTCTTACTACGGAAGAGAACTGTTGCCATTGCACTTTATAAAAATTGTTTTAATAATTTCCATGTATTTCTTTTTCTAATAAAGATAATTATATAGCAAGTTTATGTATGGCCACGACTCGCAACTGACCAACCGTTAACTTAAAATATGCAAAAGCAATAAGAAAGCCAGGTCTATGAATAAGACTGCACTGTGTAGTAAAAAACTCCGTAAATGACAAATTTCATCATTCCAACCACCCATATGCAATAGCTCAACAAATCACTTCCAAAGAAAAAAACGGACTTTATGAAAAATAAACGTTTCGCTGATAACACCACAGCCAGTGACATAACAAAATAGAGCATAACTAGCTTATTAGTAAGTGCCTTGCTACTTTACCATTTACGAAATGAACCATCTGGCTAAAAATTTACAATTGCGAAATTTCTTGTACCTGTTCAAAACTTCGTTGTGTAAGCCAACAAACTAAACCCTCTACAAACGGTCCAAATTTAATGTTTACGTTCGTTTAACATAAATATATAAAAAATGATAAGGCAATCAACAGTGACGTAAATCCCGGAGAAGGCAAGGGATGTCTTTGCTTCAGTCCTCAAGTAATAAAGAAAAGCCAAACTGTCATATGGCCCCCCAAAATTTTAAATAACCATTTCAAAATCAAGACATTTTTGACAAGAGATGAACTATCCATGGCCTTTAAAAAGACCAAATCAGTTGGTTTTCAAGGGCTTCGCCCCCAACAAAAGACCCAAAGTAGTCCCTGAATGATTGTGCAAAACCTTCTTTCATGCAAACCTCTTCCCAATATCTCAAACAGATCACGGCCCAGCGTAATAAAAAATGGTTGCTCTCATCACATACAAATATATGATATGAATGAACATGTTAAAACCCTACCGTGACTACTCTTTACATTAAACTATGTATTCATGTTAACACTTCTTCATCTTATGATGTGCTCTTCTCCCTAAATGTATAAATATCCCCAAGAACGTTGCCTCCTGAATTTGGTTTTTTGAGCATTCTTCTTTAGTGGAACTTCTGAGCAATGGCAGCTCGTGGTGTAAATATGTGGAGGGGTACATAATGAACTTACAATGACTTGTCCTAAATAAAGATGATTATCTTTTACCCCTGAAACCGATAATGCCAAACACCGAAAAAAAAACAATTACCACCCACAACAACGAAAAAATAAAATGTACATGTAGATCTTTCGGAACGTATAAATAATACATCACGATCGTCATGTTCCCTACTTTCCCCATCATCACACCTCTGACTCTTTTCATATCCACTCGAGCCTTTTTTGTTTGTTCCCAACTCTGACATCATCATTTTTCTCCCCTTCATAACTTTTATCTTGAAATTCACCCCATACTTTCTTTTTCGCTGTTGCCAACCTTTCCTTTCTACAAAAAAAATCTTTGAACGGCCCTTCTTGGGCATTGTTATATTCTCCACATAATTTTAAACTTTAAAATAAAAAATTTACCATGACCAGACACCTTGATATAACACAAATATTAATACTCGCCAACTCATACAAATAATATTTACCTACCAATAACAATTGTTTCCCTCCGACAGAAACTTACTTTCTGAAAAAACAGTGAACAAAACTCCTTTAAACTATCAAAGTTTTTACTCCACAGCAACCCTGACCATGTCACTTGGAAAGAATAAATCTCTACAAAGAAATCCTCTTATAAATACTCAAAATTCACTAAACACCTCGATGAATTTAAAAAAAAAAAACAACCAAAATGATGCCGCTGTGTCAAATTAAACAACATATTATTCCCCAGAGTACACACGGACCTGGTTTTTCCGCAAGATTGTTACTAAAAATAGAACACGTTTGCAAATTTTACATGAAGAAAACCCCAATTTTACACTCTCACGAAAGTCATATTTCCACCAAACTTGAAAAACACGAAAGAGAAGTACCATCCCTACAAATTGCACTAAACCGTATTTCGATACCACAAAGCATCTAGAAGGAGATAGAAATAAAGTGCCGGAAATTCAGACATTGACTTCGCGATAGTAACTGCATTAGTTGCGGTTGCCTGCAAGGCAGGCACCGCAACTAAAAAGAAAAACTGTTGTGCCTTCATGGTAAACGAGCAATAAGTAGGGAAAAAAAAAACTTGCTGGTCTATGAATTGTGGTACAGTAGCTTTTTTCATGTACCTCTGATTATTGAAAGACTGCATTTATTTAAAACGAGATTACACTCAGTGTTCTCCCTAATATTTGAATCATTCTTCCACAATTCAAACAGTTCAAACTATTTAACAAAAGCAAGGTAAATAATTTTATAAGCATTTTCCTTTTTCATTTCTCCATAGCAACAATGTCTGCATATGCCCCATGGAATCATAAAAAAAAAATTTTCCTGGTTGGTGAGTTTATCTCAAATGGTGGATTTTGATATAATCAGACAACAACACACTGTGGCACCGATGAGCAGAGTATAATTAAAGTCTTAAGGCAATAGCTGTTCAAATAAGCAAGATTGTGAATGGTTTGTGAAGAAGCATTGATTTGCTCACATGAAGATAAGGCAAGATTTTAATGCAAGCAATAGCTGTCAGCTACTGAGATGTAAATTAAATCAAGCTAGACAACTTCAAAGATGTCACATAAATTAACCAAGTTACTCGGAAAAAGTACTCCAGAACAGAAGAGAAGAAGTTAAATTCAGGAGAGAATAATTAAATAAAAGCATACATCATATCTATTCGTAGGAAAAAGTCACCTCTGCACACAGTACTGTACATAGCCTGAATATAGTATGCTTTGACTGGAACAAACTAAATACTATTTCTTTGCAAGAATGTACAAAATGGCCAAAATGAAACGAAAAGAATATCTGTCCCAAAGATAACCCTGTTCCACTCTATTGATACGACTGCTGCATTTTTTTAACAAAGTTGGAAAAATTTCTTGTAGCGCCATTTTTAAACTATCAATATTTTATTCAAAAACAATTTCATCCCACAAGACTTTCCAAGAACTAGATATCAACTACAGTACTATAAAGTATGGTATCTTCTAAACGCTGACTGTAAAGGTGGTTACCATACCTAAACTTTAAAGGCCCAGTTCTCTCACCCCAAACAGTACTAATTCTCGTAACCTTCTTACTGAAGCCCCTCCAACAATTGTCTGAAATTCATTCTCATCCAGATACAATCTCAGTTTATTGCTTCAAGGTGAGTGTAGAAAAACTCAATTTATATAATCAAAACACTCTCAGTACCGTTCATGCTGTGTAATATAAGCTTTGGTACTCTGCATTGTTTGAATTAGCTGTCAATCAAAGAGCTGAGCCAATTGAGAATTTTGGTCCCCCGTACCAAAATTGTAGTTTGGGGTGAGAGGTTTGGCCCTTTAATATTAAATAATCTGCCAGTTGTAGTTTTTAAAGTCAGTACAAAAATATCTTCCATATTGTTAGCAACAAGGCATATTTTCTGACTTAAAGCACCTCACTGAGTTTGCTCATGAAATTCAACCAATTTTTCCAAACGTGTTAGGTTTTCTTCACATACCAATATAACAAACGGTCAAACTTAGACAGTTCCCGTATCCTACATACAAATAAATGTTTTAGGAGTGTGCAACTAATGGTTCAAATCAGTTCTCAAAAATTTGTGGCCAGACACTTTTTTCAATTATGCACAATACTGTTAAAAGTCAGGACAAGTACCACAAAATTCAAAATTTCAAATTTTTTCCCAACTGTTGGATATGAAACTTGACTATTCATGCAAATTGTAATCATTTGCCATGGGACACTGACCTTTTAACACTTTCATTGTGTTATCCATGTCAATTCAATGAGTCCCTTTTACAAAATAATTCTCCAGTACAGTACTGTGCATGGGATTGCACAAAGTACTGTACAGTATCTGATTGATATTTGCACTGTTATCCTGTGTAAAACAAAAAATTCTTTTATAAATTGATAAGATTGCTGTTACTGCTTTAACTTTCAGTAGTATGATAGCAATACAGTATCATTTCAAATATTCTGTTACCATGGTTTTAATAGGTATGCCATTAAAAAATTAAAAATTAACCCAGAAAAAAAAAACAAAAACAAAAATGAGATGGTCTAATTGAAGTTTAGTTACACTCATCAATTAATTAGAATGTCAATAAGCTTCATCACTTCTCAATAGTGCTCTTGACAGAGTCCTTACAGCAGGTACAAGGTCATTTTAATTCTTTAAGTAAAGAAAAAATAAATTATACTGCACTTGGTAATATTTCAAGTGTTTTTTTAATATTCTCCTTCTGAAGTACAGTACTTAAGTGCTCTTTGAGATACAATTAAATCTGGGGCATTTACAACAATTAACTCACTTGGTGCACTTGGATTACAGTACTTGATTTCACTTTTGGTAAATCTTTCCTTTTTATGTTCAAAGCCAATATTAAATTATCTTTAACTTTAAAGTAAGTCAAATTCATTACAAATTTTATGACAACCAACTTACCTTTCTTTTTAAGTTTATATTTATTCCTAACAGGTGAATCTGTGAGGTCACTCACATCAACATAGCGGAACATTCTCTTGACAAACTCTCCTCCTTAACACTACAGTACAATCACAAACTGAATTGACTTCCTGTCAAAGTTGGAGTCATTCAGGAGGTACTTTTAACTGCAAATGTGTGTTTCCTGGTTGAGATCACTCCTGACCAACCATATCCTCACTGGATATTAAATTAACATATGGTAATAAAATAGTATCTCTCCAGGAGTATCCTCACTGTTTTGCAGAAGTAATGAAAGATAATTTTGATGACATTTTCAGTAAATATAGCTTGACCACAAATCCACAATAAATCTTCTTGACTAATTTACCCTGCCCTCCTTTTCACAGAGTCTTGCAAACAAACATTGCTCTTCAGACTGCGGTTGCTTCACAGACACTCAACAAACTGATGTCTCATTTGAACTGAAAATGCTTTCTGAGAAAGTCTTGCTACATTTCACAGATTCTTGTTATTCTAGTTCTATTTTATGATACAATTGCTTGGCAACAGAACATAATATGCAGGGCGGATTGAGATACACAGTGTGTAAGTACAGTGCCAAGCTTCCCATACAAATGACCATACGGCAAGCTTCACAGCTGTTTAAGTACCACACACACACACATAAGTCCTCTGGCTGGATGGAGATCTTTATAATTGCAAGAGCTACAATCTAGTAATACTGAGGTTAATACAGAGTGCTGTTGTCAGCTGTAAGGTTATGCTAGACTCTGAAGATATTGCTTTTAGTAGACAACAAGTCAATGATTTAATCCAATGAGATCTGTGTTATGATCAATCCCTGACAATGTACACACTGATCTAAATGAAATCCTATAAAGCTAAGTCAATATGATCTTCAGCACATCCTTCAAAACAACACACAGAAAGGTTGATGACAACAACAGCAGGCTATAACAGACACCCACATGGATGAAATTCCAGAAATAATTCAAGATCCATTGTAGCTAAGACAAAACTGTAGCATGGAGCTACCCGGCTTCTAAACTTCCATACATTTAAATTTTAATACTGTACAGTAGCTTGTAGCCTTGTACCTGTCTGCCACTAAATATATCTTATGAGGATGGGATAGCGGGTATATGTAATAAATACAACTACAGAAGCATGACATAGATAAACCTTGGAGCTGCTTGGTTCCATGATGTAATATACTGCAAGCTGTATTTAGGGATCTGCTGGTACATGACGATCACAGTGCAAACAAGCTGTGTGACCTTTGGGGTATTTATTTATGCTCCACAAAACATGGGCAGTGATATTTCATTATTTAATAACACAGCACTGTGTGCGAGTATAGAGCATAATTTATACTGGCATTGGACCACGAGGGACATCTAGGTAAATAGATAAATTTGAGGGATTAGAATTTAGGAATAGATATGCAAAATTGGCCTCCTGTTTTTCAGAATGAATTTGGTGGATTTAAGTACTACACGTAGTGTAATCAATATGACATGTGCATAATGACATTCACAGTCTGTACAGAGATTATGAGTGGCTACAAAATCAGCATAAAGTTTAAATTTTTCAACAATGGCATCAACTGCTTAAATGAGTCTCTTTTTTTAAACAAAAAGTCCGGTATGAAAAAAGTGGTTAACACAATGCAGCATTATCAGATGACAAGCTCTTCAACACATCAATAATTACTATTTTTTTTTTATTTTCTTAAATACTTCTTCAACATACAGTGAAGAAAACTAGTTAAGATGATATTGTACTTCCAAAGGGTTAGGGCTACTTCTAAGAAATGTTAATGTTATTATATTGAAGCAGTACCCCATTGTAAATGAAAGTCTACAGGTTCCATTTCTAAACCTTTTTTTTAATTTACACAATATCCAAGTTAATATCAGCATGTAGGGTAGAGTCATTTATCTGCAGTAACTGACAGTTACTTATTTCCTGTCCCCAACTGCCCATACTGCCCTGTTAGATGAATGAATTTTCCCCTTACAAATAAATAATCTGAAAACAGATTATTAATCTGTTCTAAGACATTATAAAGGAGTACCTCAAGTCAAAAATTTCAATATATATTTAACAGTATAAAAAAATGAATTCTAACAGTACAACTCCCATTTTACATTACGGGATATTAGCCTTTAAGGAGATCCGTCGTGTCTACCACAGTTTTTAGGGAAAAACTGCGGTTCCCAATTATAGCACCCGACCACTGGTTCATTACTCCAGTTATATGCTTCAATGAGCAGCAGATTTGATTACCATTCTGGTACAATAGAAGCCCAACAACTTTGGGTTCAAATAACAACTTACAACAAATCCTGAAATAAGTGCTGGCAAAAAGGGAGTCAAATTCTGAGATAAAGTGATATCAAATGTCAACCTTGATGGTCATTTTCAAATGCTTAAATGGGCATATAATTAGTACTGAGAACAGTTAGTGACGAGATTGTTCTAAGGCTATTTTTTCTGACATGAAATTTTAACTAAAATTACAAGGCCATAACTTTAAGGACCAGAATGCAAAAATGCATTGAGGTTTCGATGATACATTAATGTTCCGTTTCAAAGAGTGCCATCATGCACCATTATCTTCTCATTCAAATGTTATACAAGCAAGTTCAAAAAATAATTTTGTCATTCCAGATGACCTTTTGACCTCCATAAAAGCCATACATAGCTAGAATGACAAACAACAGACAGACAAATGGACAAACAGCTATCTTGAGAGATCACATTTTAAAAGGTTTCCAGGCTTTGACCCCTGGAGACCCCAGATGACCTTTAATCTCTGCCAAAAACTATGGGGACCATCGTCTGACCACAATGCATCCACATACCCAAATATGAAATCTATCCAAGTTTCCTATCTTGAGATATTGCATAAGCAGGATTTTCAGACTTGGATCAGCAGTGTCCCCAGATGACCTTTGACCTCCATCAAAAACATTACCTACCATTTCCTGACCATAACCCATCCACATAACAAATATGAAATCTATCAAAGCTACCTAACCTGAGATATCACATAAACAAGTTTTTCAGACTTTGACCCCTGGTGACCCCAGATGACCTTTGACCTCTGCCAAAAGCAATAGGGATCATTTACTGACTATGACACATCCACATACTAAATATGAAATCTATCCAAGTTTCCTACATTGAGATATCGCATTAACAAGGTTTTCATACTTTGACCCCCCATGATCCCAGATGACCTTTAACCTCCACCAAAAACAATAGGGACCACCTCCTGACCATAGCACATCCGCATACTAAATATGAAATCTATTCAAGCTTTCTACCTTGAGATATGGTGTAAACAAGATCTTCAGACGTTGACCCCTGGTGACCCCAGATGACCTCTGACCTACCCCCAAAACCATAGGCAACATCTACTGACTATAACGCATCCACATACTACATATGAAATCTATCCAAGCCTTTCTACCTCGAGATATTGTGTTAATGAGATTTTCAGACTTAGACCCCTGATGACCCCAGATGACCTTTGACCTATGCCAAAAACAATAGGGACCATCTACTGACTATATCACATCCACATACTAAATATGAAATCTATCCAAGTTTCCTACATTGAGATAATGTGTTAACGAGATTTTCAGACTTTGACCCCTGGTGACCCCAGATGACCTTTGACCTCCACCAAAAACAATAGGGACCACCTCCTGACCAAAACACATCCACATACTAAATATGAAATCTATTCAAGCTTTCTACCTTGAGATATTGTGTTAACAAGATTTTCAGACGTTGACCCCTGGTGACCCCAGGTGACCTTTGACCCCCACTAAAAACAATAGGATTCTTCCTCTTAATATGGCCCATCTATGTACCAAGTTTGAAAACTGTCACACATTCCTATCTTGAGATATCGTGTTAACGAGCAAAGTGTCACAAACACACACACATACACACACACACGCACACACACACATACATACACACGCACGCCATCATGATTGCATTGGTTTCTCTTATCATCGAAACCAAAAATGAAATGGTTGCCTAATGAATATGCATTTAGCAGAAACTGGATGTCCTACAAGAAATGCTAGTCCTGTTGATTTTTCAGAAATGCTAGATTTTTCAAAAATGTTTGATTCACGAACTTCGTCAAGAAACAATTACAACTGAACTTAATTGAACATCAGGGAATAAAAAATTTATACAGTAGACTTCATCTTCATCCTTAAATGCATGGGTTTTACAATTGATGCACTCAAGATTTTGGGATGTCCAGTGGACAACCTCCCAACCTTCCAACCATCAGAACATCAGGGAATAAAATGTAGACTGAAAGACAGTCTGGTTATCTCAGATGGCAGGATGGTACTTTTTGCTGGCAGTGACCAATTCAAGGTCTTGACCCACTCAAGAAAAACTCATTATACTTGATAAGAACTGAACAATTTAACAAGGATATGCATTAACCTTTTTGAACAATTTTTTTTTTCGTTACCATAAACATTGGTAAAATATTCTTTTTATGGCTTTTTTCTTCTATGACGGGAATTAACTGATAAATGAAACCCACAAGTAGGTTGGTACTGATGGGTGGCAACAGTATACCTGTAGACGAATATGGACACTGCATGAAACAGAACAGGACTTTAATAATGTTTCATTTACACTTTTATAGTTGGCCAATTCCTAATATGAAGTGAAAACCACTGCATAACTCTGTATTTGCAAAGCGTTTTGACCAGCTAAGTAGAGTCTCTGGGCTTGAAAAATTTTGAGATGCCTTGTTGCCTTCTCAGGCAACCCATCTTCTGAACTTGTAATTTTTGGCTTCTTAATAAAGGAAATAAGGAGCCTTCAGTATGGCAAGATTATCTTACAGTTACTTTTAGCTTGATTTAGCATGAGTGTGCAGCCAGGCTTCTGAGGTCTGAAAATAACAGCTCCCTAAACAACTGAAGAATTTTGCCCTAAAATTTCTTAAATAACTTACCAATACTTAGCAAACCATCAGTTTTTATGAAAATAGAGAATTGTCTGCCCCCAACTCGAAGAGCATGCTCTCAAATTTTCAAAGACATTGACCACTGATCAAGGTACATTCTGTTGCTTCAAAGAAATTTCAACCACTGGCCAGTGTGACAATTTCTCAATACATATTTTGTATTGAGATAAAAAAACTTATTGTTAGAGTATCCTACATTTTAAGCACATCTGCAGAGAGAAGAACCTGCTCTTTTCAAATATATCAGGTTACAGAAGTAGCCTTCAAAATAGCTATACTGGTTTCTCTCCAGTTTTTCTGTATGCCAGGTGCTTTCTTGTCTAAGGCAAAATATAAGTATAACAAGAGCCCAATGGGCAATGTGGTTCCTTGCTGGATATTATAAGAACTGTACAGCCAGTCTGTGAAATAGAGCTAAGCATAAGCTCATACTCAATGTTTGTTACATCTTCCCAAGGGGTATTTTAGTACTAATATTACATGAAATGAAAGATTAAATTTCTGTGTCCTTACTGACATCCAACTTTTATAATGCTTGGTGATCCTTCAAAAACACTACCTCATTTCCATATGTATTTATGCTTGTAATCAAACTTGATATTATCACCAATAAACAATACACACTGCAGTCAGAGGGAGAAAAACACCCCTTGTATTTCTCTCACAAGTTATTTTTACCTGCTCTCAAATAAAACTTGCTATTACTTTAAAACAATCTACCATTTGTCCTGTTTGCTGCAGCTACACAGAAAACAGGGTTTATTCAGGAGTTGAGCAGAAAGCAAGTGATTAATGAAGTGTGATAATAGAATGAGGATTAGGTTACCCCACAGAGCACAGCAGTATTAAAGAGACATACTGTATAATCCATGCATTGCTTCCACTGGCACAGAGACCAGTTTAATGCAGAGTGACCTGTGCTCAGTGAAATCTACAGATTTCAGTTATTGCCCTCTTAAAACTTTGAATGATCCAAAATATGTGTACAACCTGAAGGAATCATTACTGAACGAACATAAAGGCCAAATTTCTAAGGTGTTTGGGTGCATAAGCATGCAAAACCAGGTGAGATAAAAAATCTATTGAAACTATCTTTATCTAGCTTACAAGATTTTTTAAATAACATTTCCAGCGGTTGACCTCCAGTGACCTTGATGACCTTTGACCTTAACCAAACACAGATTGATTTGAAATCTGTCCTTTCTACCTTAAAATACTGTGTTAAAACATTTTTCAGTGTTTGACCCCTGTTGACCCCAGATGACCCCTTGACCTTCACTGAACATATCCAATTTCATCCTTACACCATAACACATCCACACACCAAGTATGACATCTATCCAAGTTTCCTAACTAGAAATATTGTGTTGAGAAGGTTTTTAGTTTTTGACCTCTGGTGACCCCAAATGACCTTTGACCTCCACCAAAAACAATAGGGCACACCTTCTCCCTATGACGAATCTATGTACCAAATCCAAGTTCCATCCAACCTTCCCTTCTTGAGTTAGAGCGTACCGAAGCAAGTGTCACACACACACACACACACACACACACACACACACACACACAACCTGACTACATAGGTTCCTTTGCTACCGCAAGGAACCAAAAATTTGGGCATAAAACTGTTATCCTAGCGGTAATGATTTAAGGCTTTTAATGAGGAGTTTCCATTTTGCTTTTCCTAAAGTGACCATTCTCATGGCTATTTCTGCAACTGCACGATAATCCCATGAAAATGTATTATAAAATAAAATAAATTATTTCTGTACTTTCATGGTCTCAAAAGCCAGAAAATTGATCCTCATAAGCCCAAGCTTAGGCTTCTTTTATTAATTACAAATTCTGGATCTAGAGAGCCTAGCAGACCTTTTGTCTTGGCTGTTTCTTGAAATGTACTTAATTAATGGCTATTTCAGAGTGGTCACATGATGTAAATTAGGTCAATTAATGTTTGTTTGTGTACTTTATATCTTGATTTCCAGATGCCAAAAATTGTACACCCAAAGTGAACTCCCTAAAGCTGAATGTCAAGGGGAGGTATTTAAGTGCATGGATATTGGCCTTATTATTTGACCCTTGCACCATTATTGGCAAAAGACATAATTTAATAGCACTGTTTTAAGGTCCAGATGACAAAATCCTCAAACAGCCACCAGTTTCTGTACTATCTGCACTTAATTCTGATGAAAAGGGTCATCCTCTGTAATATAGAGATACATTTTGTCGAAACACATCTTCATGTTTTATACGCACTAATGAATGTTATCACTGTGCTAAGTTCATTGCTTCCACACCAAGAGTGATTATAAGCTTACAAAATACACAGACTGACATTAAATTCACCCTCCTGGCCAATAAAAGATGTTGCAAAGGGCACAAAAATAAAAAGAGTTTATACTGTAAAGATTCCAAAATAGCTTCCACAACATTTTTCAAAACCATTTGAAGAGCACATTCAGGTTAAAATAAAGTAAAAC